>OY482666.1:32771807-35171807 GCA_960531205.1 Andrena bicolor | reverse complement strand
CTTTAAAACCGGGGACAACCCTTTACGCGCAGACGGAGTAAGCCGACACCGTGAAGTGGATGAGGCTGCAATATTCAGATGCTGCCGGTCAGAGGGGTGGATTTTCTCATCCGCGGCGAATACCTTGCCTTCGAGCAGGCAGGATCCGCGCGGGATACTTGGCCAACTCGCGGTGACATCGAGATATAACTGGTTTCGTAATTGTCGCGCCTCGGCGCACCGTAACTGACAACATAATCGCCGGGCACAATGAGAAGAACACTTTCCAAAAGTTCTTGGCGACAGAGGTTCAGGCAGTCGCGAAAGTAGTCCTCGAACCTGGCGATTCTTCCGTTTACGTTTCTGGCGAGTTACATCGGTTTTGGGATCGTTAGTGGTGTGGATATTTTGAAAGGCTGCGAGAGATTCTCGACGGTGATGAAAAGGGGGTCATATAGTTTTTAATGGAATCTGAAGGTACGTTAGAATTTTTTGGTGCGTTTCGAGGATTGAAGGAAAAATAAGGATAGTGGAGGGAAAAAATAAGGTTATTATGTTGGAAGCAGGGGCGGATTTGTATATAGGCTAAGTAGGCTGCAGCCCTTTTCCAGGGTGGAAAATTTTAAGGGGTGGGAAATTTTGGGCGGAAGAAATTGAAAAAGGTTGAAACACAGAGGCTTGAAAGGAGTTTAAAAATAATTAATTTTTCTTTCCTCTAGCAAATTAGCAATAACTCATGTGAGTTGTTATAGTGAGTTCATTCTAAAATTGGCTCAACTCTTTTAAATTAAAATATGTGATGATATTTCACAGAAACGGCGGTAGACACTTGTTAGCTTAGGGGCGCCAAACCTCTAAATCTTCCACTGATGTGAAATTATATAAAGTCATGTATTTTATGTATTAGAAATTTATAGGGTGTGCGTAGACAGGTTTTATTGACCCTAGTTATGTTTCAGTACGTTTTTATAGACTTTGAATTGTCTTTTTGAGTGGAGTTGCTTTTTTAGAAGCAAATGTGGTTGGATGAATTGCTTGTTTTTATGGGAAATTTTACTGTTTAGTGGTAATTGCCGATTCACTTGGCTTCGTAGGGATTGGCTGGTACCATTTTTTGAAAATTTATTGGCTGACATCCATTTAGCCTTAAGGGGTTAGACTACTGTAAAACGGTCGAAAAATCGTAGTTTCTTGTTTTCAGTTAAATATTAGTTTAAAATCTTTAGAATGACATGCAAAAGGTTTGAAAAACAAATATATATTGTTATTCAATTGTTTCTTGATTCTCATTAAAACAATTATTGTTTCCAATAAGTTCAGTTAAGAAGCTAAAAAAATTGCCTTCTAAATATTATAACACATATACCAACGATATACAGATTTTCCGAAAATAAACAAAATTATTCTCCCCAGAAATTCCAGTACTTTTAAAATTATTTACTCAATTATTTGCTCCACAAACCAAAACAAAACAACATTCATGGCCCAACAGTGGATAAGCCGAAACTATTATTTACTTAAACGTAGACGCCAACCAATTATACAAAAGTGAACCATCTACAAGTATACACGGTAACTCAAGCTAAAGTTAAAAAAGAACAGACGTACCTACATGTTCGAGTGCTACTCCAACATATTCGTTGTTACGAAACTCAAATTCGAGCATTGCTAATTCAACAACTGTGCTCGTACTTCCATGCTTCACCAGCTAGCTAGTCGCCGAAGGGAGCTCGAAAATCGCGGTGCCCGCATCGCGACGCTTTGAATTCGCGAGACCGCGACGACGTCGTCTGCTGGGGTGCTGAATGCGAAGAACACCAGCAGCGACCCCGGAAAAAGAGGGGAAAGAAGGCGGCTGGGTGTGTTTTGCACGAGTGAGCACACCGTGTGTGCCGCCTGCTGCATCCTGTGTTACGCTTTCCGCCCGTGTGCAGCGTATGTCAATAATAGAAGTCGAAATAAAGGGGCGGCCGTGTGCGAAACTTTTGAATATTATCAGAACCCCCGAAGAAAAATATATGCGCATTATGCCGGCGTACTGCAGAGGCGGAGAGATTTTTCCGATATTTGTAAGCCGTTGCGCGGCAGGAGCACTTCTGTCTGACAGACAACCTTATCTGTATCCCCCACGTTGCTCCAACATTTTTAACGGGTTCAGTAGTTTGTTTCAATTATTTTTAAACATTGCCCAGTGAACCGTATTAACGCGATTCTTTTCCGTGACGTTTCGCGATACATCAGGTCATTTGCATTACGCTTTTCATTCATGCACGGGACTTTATTTTTCAGAATTATTGACAGAGCTGTCATTTCACGTGAAATCGATCACTTCTTGCATTTGACGCGAAGGATTTTGATGAAATTACAATATGATGCAGTTTATGTTCATTTAGGGGGGGTTTAAGTTATCATTTCGCTGGCTTCGAATTTAATTAAAAAATATGGCCCGTTGAGGGTTGCAATTTTTCTCTGTTTTGACAAAATTGTTTTTAACAGGTGATCTAAAAATATTTGAAACCGCCAAAGTGATGAATTAAATCGCCCCTTATTTGACGTGAACTACAGCATAGGTATTTCAATTTCAGTAAAATCCGTGACATTGATTGCAAGTGTAATAAGTGATTGATTTAGCGAGGTCCGGAGGAGTTTTTGCACCTTTCATTCTGTTGCGTTATTTCCTATTAAATCCATTATTTATAACTGAAATGAAATGTGGTTTGGATCAATCGGGCTTCCTTTGGGAATTAAAGAAAGGGAATTACGTCGTGTAAGAACTTGTAGCTTTTAAATTTCTTTTTCAAACGAATATTCCTAATTCTTAGTGTCTGTTAAAATTCTCTTCACGTTCAAAGTTTTTAATTAAGAAAGGAGTTGAACCGTTAGATTGGCGCTTCCAGCAAGCGTTCCTTCACTTCGTTTTTGGCAGTAAAGCTACAGAACGCATTGTTGTGGGCACAGTGAATTGTAACGGAGCCTGTGTAAACGTTGCCCGCGTTCAACAAATCATTTTTTGACAATTAATTCCACGAGAACCGATGTGGCCGCTTTTATTCCCGTGGAATTGGGTTCGCCCCGAGGTCGTAGGCATTTCAACCTCTCTAATTAAACGTCCTAGTTATTGTTTGCAATGCTCTGTTGCTGCAGTTTCCATTTAAATGCATGGAGTGCATTCTATTTGCATTTAAATGCCGATCGAGACATCTGGCCAGCATCGCCGCGACGTCTTGCCCGATATCTAGATGAACTGCCAGCATCGATCACGTATCTCGCTAAGGAGTCAAGCCATGTTAACGTTGGAGGCGATAAGCTGGCGCTTGCAAGGTATTTTCGTCACTTTAAAGCCAATTCTTCTCATAATCAACGTTTAATCTTAAAAATGGCCCTTGTCGTTTGAAAAAGATTCGAGGAGACGTTTGTCTTCGCCAGTATCTTCCTGGGCGTGTCCCACAATTCAGAAATAATCCTAATAACTTGAAATAATCTTAAATTAATAAATGCAAAGCTCAACAACAAATGGGAAAAATATTTTTACCCAGTTTCTATCGGAAGGAAATCAATTGAAATCGCAATTTTAGGATTAAGTTTGGAAACAAAAAATTGATCCATTGGTACGTTGATAATTTCGGTAAAAAGTGGAAAAAACTGATGTTTGTTATTAGTCAATAATACGCGAAAATCATAGAGCTGAGGTGAAGTATTACTTGCGGAAGCGATCTTCTGATGAACGATGTAATATTTCAGTGCACATCCATGGCAAATATTAATCGCGCTTCTTCGAATTCCTTTCACATTACCTGCGCTCCTTGAATCAACATTAATTTTCGTGCTTGAAGGAAAAAGGTATTCGGGGCACGTCTTATGGTTTTCCTCGGCTAAGTCGATGTACGTTGAAACGTCCTAAACGTAGCTCAAATGCTTTGATAAAGTCTCATGGTAGAAAAGGATTGGCACGTGCTCGTGATTCGCGCGTGTGCACGCATGACAAGCACTGCGCCCATTGGACAACATTTTTATGGAACCAGAAGTGTACGGATATATTCAGTAATTTTTGTGAAAAGGAATTCGTGCAGAATGGAGTAATTTTTAAAATAACGTTTTTTCTTAAAACACTCGACTGTATTGTGCCTTTATAATTCGATCAATATTGTGACTTTAACGAAACACTAAAATTAATAGAAAATAAATTATATAACTTTCATATTTTAAATTACAAATGAAACCAGAAATAATTAGCGGACATACAGTAGTCCGACCAAGCAAGTAGAATATGCCTGTGCTCGTCGAACGATCAGACACGGAACGATCATTTCTCCTGATTTATCACAGCATGAATTATGCCCCATTTCACATGAAATACGAATGCATTTTTATTTCTCCAGAAAAGACGTATTATCTTTCTTCTTCCACATCCACGTCTACAGACTAGTAGTATCCGACGTGCTTCTAAAAATCAGATGGTTGGCGAACGAGTGCTGAGATACGAAAGTAATGAAAGTAATAGTAAATGGTTCCACGTCAGGTGTTCGGTTATAAAAACGAAAGGGAGGAAGAGCTATCGTACGAATTGGACACGGTCGAGTACTCTTGCGTACGCATGCAGTGCCTCGAATAAGGGTGCCTTTGTATCAAGCTGGAGTTCTTACTCTTCTAGTCCGTATAGACAACCATGAATGGCTATTTCAAAAACGGCTGCAAGGATATCGCTGCGAATGCTCGAGGTAATTAATTGAAGGGATGTAACGAGGCTTTACTTTGTGAATTTTGTATGATGTCTCTATATGATTGAATTAATCCTGTTCGAGTTCACTTTTGCCAACGTTAGTAGTAGTTTCAATGCTAACGTAATGTGGTTAATTATATCTTGTATCAATCCCTTAAAAAGAAATAAAGTATTCCTCTTAAGGGGTAATGCCACTCTAGACCCCGGAAAAGCAGCTAGACTTTGAGAATTTTTTATGCGAGTTTAGGAAATGGAATATAAAATGTGTTTGAAGGCCTTTATTATACATATGTACCTTGAAGTATGATCACAATATTTTTTTATATTCTTAACACAAAATGGCGGCGCCACAGTGTTCCACGGTCGGAAAGATTTCTATTTCAATTTTTTACCTAGACCAAAAAGCCAAAAATTTTTGAATTCTATATAAGATTATCTCGGGAAGTACACGAGGAAATTAAAAAATACTATTTTTTGTAAGAACGATGCGTGTAATTTTCTGTTAACACGTTCTTAATAAATGACATTGATATTTTAAATAAAAAGACTTAAGGGGGTATAACCGTTTGAAAGTGTCAAAAATCGGATTTTTTCTTTTTACACATTTTCATAGATAGATGTTTTAGGAATATTATAAATCAGTTCCGATGTAAAAATTCGGAAGATTGACAAAGTTATAGACATTTAAGTGAAACCACGCAGGTAGCAGGGGACGGCGAGGCGCGGCGACTCCACCGCTCGCAGCGGAATTACATTTTGTACTACGGTGGCCTGTTTCACATATTTTCCTAAACTGATGTTTTAGAAATAGTACAAAACAAGTCTGATGTGAAAATTCGGAAAATTGACGAAGTTATATGCGTTTGAGTGAAACATCCCAGGTAGCCCGGACGGCCGCGGCACAAAGGCTCGACCGATCGCAGCGGAACTATATTTTTCAGTACGGTGGCCCTAAAAACTCGCGCTACGTTAAACCAATTAACTTCCAATTTTGCATGCAGAATCATAATAAGATTCCACATCGTCCAACGAAGTCTTTTTTTATTCCGACTCCCCGTTTATTATTTATAAAGAGAAAAGGTGGATTTTTCTCTTAGAAAAATTTAACTTTACCTTTGATCTCTCACCATTTCTTTATTTTTCAAAATTTTCGAAATCGGCTACGTTGGACGATAGCTATTGACATACTTTATAAGAAAATTTTATGGTTTTTGATTTCAGACACGACATACAGGTGTTTTCAGGGCCACCGTTTAGCCGTCTAAAATCGAAAGACTTTCGGATATGTGTGCATAACTTCCCAAAACCAATAGATTTTTAACTGAAACTTTTTTTTTTAGTAGTTCAGAATACTATGTAAAGATAGTAAAAAAACGGGAAATCTGCATCAAACCGTTGACTTGTAAAAAAATTCACAAAATGTATACATCTTCCGAGGGTTCAAGCGGGTATACCCCCTTAAACTGGAGAACCCTTTCAGGGCTAATATGAGATAGAATAAATTATTTCGAAGCTGGGCATTTATTTTCTTTGTCAATAAATGTTTTTTATCGTCGGATTTGGTACATTGCTACAATCATTCGTAAATGTGGAGACGAAATGTACTACATTAGTATAAATTAACAATGAGACGTTCATTCTTTGCGGAATCATGAATTTGTTAACAGCATAAAGCTCAACTTATCTCTCATCGTTCTATAGGTACCGAAGTTTTAGAATTTAAGAATTACTAGGCACTTTATTTACGGAATTAGTTGTATCATACGGGTATGCAGATGAAAAAATAAATTATAATAGAGAGTGCGCACTTAAAATGGAAATTTAAAGGTCGTGTTTCACGGAAAGGCATTATTCAACATTACTCCAAGGACGTAAAACGGGCAAACATAAAACATTTATGAAAATTACGAGTTCTTGTTCTGAATATCTTCTACCGTGATCTACTTTTTCCAGAGTTTAATTTTACTAGTCAGCGAGACTCCTTTATTATTTCTACGTTATGATTGATTGATATTAAATATTCCTCCTTCGGTAATCATGCGCGTATATTGAATTCCTGACATTTCTGCGCAACGATCGCTGATGTGCTCTCGAGTTCCATCGAATCTTTGCTAAAAGCACAATTCTACATCGCTGCCATTTAATTCATTAAACGTGTTTTCCAAAAACTGAGTTACAAGTGGCAAACAATGACATCAGTAAAATACACTGCAATTTGATAATTAATATGATGGGAGTAAAAAGTACATTTAAATATTAACGCTGAGGCTTTTAACAACGTGTGCTTTAACTTATTGATCAAATGTATAAGTCTCAAACAAACACCGTAGAAACGACTGAAGTTTGCGTCGACCATAAGAAAGAAGAGGGGTGTGAATACCGCATTAAAAGTTGCAAAGAAGCATTAAGAGAAGTTATAACCAGACAAACCGAACAGTGAGTGGAATGTTTACACAGTAACCAGACAAAAAGTTGGGAGTCTACCAAAAAACGTAACGTTTCAACGTAAACTAATCTCACGAAACCCTACAGCATTACACTGCTCTCATACATCACAACTCTTCCCTCCCCTCAATTCCCCAAGCAACATTACTGCAGCAAATCTCCTCCATTTAAGGGGGAAACCAAGTTTAGGACGCTGAAAACACGGTGATTAATTAAGAATTATTTTCTTAACAAATGTAAATAGAATATTTCCAAAACTTTAAGGGTGTTTTACTGTATTTTCAAACAAAATTTTTTTTTTATTCATTTAATATTGTTTTAGTCGCCGGAGGTGTCAAATTATGTACACCCTAGGATCCAATCTTTGCCTGAAATAAAAAGGCCGAAGTTTTTCTTAAATGACATGAATTTCTATGTTCGATGTATTACAAAAATAAGAAAAAAGTCTCACATTGACAAAATTATGTGACTTTAATGAAAAAGTTACGAATTTGACGGAAAAATTTCATCGTCTTTATGCAAAAATATGGTTTAATTTAATTTCTGCATAAATGTTTCTCATTCATCGACGATATAAATTCATGTCTATAAGGAAAATAGGATCCGCTAGGATGTACACAATTTGACATTAAATTTGATATTAAATCATACAGAATTTCATATTAAAGGAATTATTATTAAATAAAAAAAAGTTTCCTTGTCTGAATATACAGTAGAACACCCTTAAACTTTTGGAAAGATTCTATTTATATTTATTAAGAAAATAAATCTTAAAAAATCACCATCCTGCGTCCTGCGCCAGGTTCCCCAGTTAACGGCCCCCAGAACATTAAAATGTTGACGATAAAACGTCTCTCATCGCTCGTTCCGCGGGATCTGAAAGAAACCCACGGCCCCTGAAGACTCGAACACGCGCACCTCGACCATGGGCGGTAGATTGCGCCTGGCAGTGGGAAGACCGCGGCGCGCCATCATCAATCTCCATCCCCTTACCCATCGTATCACTGCAGCCCCATATTTCACCAGAACGGCCCCGAATCTTTCCCAAAGTCGAATCTCGATGATCGTGACGGCGGCACGCCGATCGAACGTGAAACACCTTAAGCCTAATCTCTGTCCAGCGATCGCAGGGCCCTGGCCACGCATTTGCATGATCCGCCACGACCTATTAGCATTCCAGGGTCAAACCGGGCGATTCTTTTACCGAACGCGCAGGGGGGGTGTACCCGTGACGCAGCATCCCCTAATCTCCATCCCCCGATCGGGCACGTTGGTTGGGTCGAGAGTGACGCACTCGGTCAACATCAACGGCACACGCCAAGTGTATGACCGAGGCGAGGGGACACGGGTCGTGCGCTCGCGCAACCCCTGCAGGGTCGTGGGGTGACGGCGACGCGGCGCGACGCGACCGTCGCGGCGTCTACGCGGGGCACGGCGGGGAAGCCGGGTGGGGGTGCGGTTTGGTGGGAAAGAGAGGAAAGATGAGCGAGAGGGTAAGGGTCGGAGAGGGAGTAGAACGTCGGTCGAGTGTGTATGGTAGGGGCAAAGAGAGAGTGGGGAGTTCGCACGCCGACCGGAACGGCCCCACCGAGTTTTATCCAACGATCCGGGAGGCTCGTCGAGGTAGTGGTCCGCGCCCCACAGCCGCGACAGCTTGAAACGCGTGTCGCTGTGCTCCGTTCTCTCCCTCTCACTCTTTCTGTCCTCTCTCTCTCTTTCTCTGTCGTTGGAGAATTCCTCACAGAGAAGGTTTCCGCGTTGGGAGGAAAAATCGCGCGTCCGGTAGGAGGCGGGTGCGTCCATCTCGATCGTCGAAAAGCCCACCGAGCGGAGCGGAGTTCTCGGAACGGGGCAGCCGGGTTTTCGGGGGTGGTGAAATACTCGCCTTTCCGGCGGAGGGAAGAGCGCGCGATTCGGATAGGGAAAACGAGTCGTTTGGCTGCCAAGGTGGTGGGAAATGAAAACAGGGAGCAACCATTGAGAGGGGGGAGGCCTTTCCCGATGGTGTCATCGTCACGGAGGATTCTAAGTTGCGCGTGAAGGTTCTCAAGAGTCGTCGATAATATACCGGTGCGTGGTGAGCTCGTGCCAGGGGCTAGTTTCTCGAACCCCCGAACCGGGCTAGTAGACGGTGAACGACGCCGGTTCGAGTGTCGTGTTTTCGTTTCTTCTACCAGAGCCTATTGGACTGCAGGAGAGTAGCTCGGGACACCCAGCAGCGGCTGCAGGTGTCAGGACAATTTCGGGGGTGGTGTCGGTTGTACTCTTCTCCCTCTACCCTTACGTTGGTGATCGTTGGCGTCCCCGGGGGCTAGACGCCGTTGGATATTCGCACCTGGACAAAGCGTACGTATTTTCACGAGAACACCTGGCCCCCGTGCTACCTAGTGCGGCGGTGCCATGCTATGGCCTCTCTCCTTAGGTACTCTCCTACACCCCCAAACAGGTTATTGATTTTGCCGAAGTAAGGAGGTACGGATGTAGCCCGTACGCCCTGCGGCCTGCGACCTGCTCGTTTTTCCACCCCCTTCGCCGCCTGTCTCTCGTCCTCTTTATCCCCAGATCTCTCTCTCTCTCTTTCGGTCGCCTGTCCTTGATGCTGGGGCCACCCTTTGACGGCCGGGCGACGTTCACGCGATCTTTTGACACAGTTTTGCGAAACGTCAAACGCTGGGCGAGCGTCAAGGAAACCTCTGGTGGGGGTGTTGTCGCGAAAAAGAGGGAGAAACCACTGTCCCTTTCTAGTATATACCACCTCGTAGAGCAGAGCCTGTCACCGTGTGCTAATCCCCCATGCTAATTGACAATAATTACGAAGTCCCATGAAAACTTTCTACCATCGAAAGACGAGCCTGGTCTCGTCGTGGAAGGTCGAGTGTTACGGTGATCTGTTCTTCGGTTCCGGAAACAGCCGGTGTCGATTCCCTGAAGCCAGTCTAAAGCCTTGTGTCGTATAGTGCACCGTGTCACTGAACTGTTGGAGCAGACTGTTGCAGTGGCAGCGTGACTATACACGAGACAACGGCTACGAGTGATTCCGACTGACAGTGGATCGATCAGCGGTGAACTTTTCACTACGAGACTTTGCGGTTCTTTCGGAAAAGCAGCGCCTCGTAGTAAATCAATAGAAGCCACGTGAAGTCAGGACGAGAGATCGCGCTCTTGTTCTCTCTCTCTCTCTCTCTCCTCCACCCCCACTCTCTCTGCCTCTCTTTTTCCCTCTTGCTTCCACTCTCGCTTTCCCTCTCTCTCTCTCTCGCTCTGTGCCTCCCTTACACACACTCTCCCTTGCGCCCTCTCGCTCCCCATTTTCCGTTTTTCTCTTTTTCCGCCGACCGATACGCGCGTTTCGCGAATTTCGTCGGATGAAGCCGATCGATAGCGTGCAGAAGAACGCCTCGCGTGCGTCCGTCTTCCCGCTCGTAGACGGAATTAAATGATTAGCGGTGATCGCTGTGACAGCTACCCTCGTTTCAATCCATCCGACAGCGGCTGGCCGTGTGTTGAATCGTTGATGATACTTCAACCGTTCGTTCCACTCCAAGACACTCCGCGCTCGTCAATTATGTAAGATTTCCCGAATTTTGGCTTATCGACCGGTCGGAACCGGGACGTGGTTAATCTTTCATCGGCCCGTGGCGCGCTCGGAATCGTATTTTACCCCGGTTCGTTGAACGCGGAGTATCGGATTTTCACCGTTTTATTTTAGCGTCCTCGGCGCGGACGTAAATATCCATGCCTCCTCCGCACCGGACGACCATCAGAATTTTTGCTGCCGCGCCAAACGTTTCGTCGCGTGCAATTTTTATCGCGCGAAACCCTGCCGGCCGCGAATGAGGCTCGCCCGAACGTTCGAAGGGGGAGAATATGGAGGTGCTCTGAGTTGACTGCGAGCAGTGGCGATAGGAATGAGACAAATTCGGGGAGACGTTCGTATCGCCCTTGGCAAAATTCTGAGCATCTTTGACCGAAATAGGGCCAGCTCGTAGGCGTGTCCAACCTGGTGTGGAGAAATATAGCGGTTCCCTTTGTAGATATACGAGCCATCGCGCTAGTTTTACTGCGGCGACGTGCTGCCAAAGCAAATAGTATCGCGTTTATCTTAACTAATGAAAAGGGATTAACGGAGAACGCGAGATTAGTGGAGATTAGATCGAATCTGTCGGGAGGGTACGAATTATCGAGTTGTCACGTGTCAGTGATTCCAGCTACTCCACCAACCGTTCCTTTGTAAACAGTGAAGACGTTCCGTTCAAGTCAATCAACACGAAGGGCTTAAAAGAATCTTCTACACCCCCAAAATAGAATACTTGTAAATAGGTATCATGAAATGGATGTTCTTCTCAGATGAAAATAATTAAAATTCATAACGAAATCAAATGATGAAATAGTTAAACGAAAACTTGGGTTTCCTTTCCACCAAAATACAATTACCTTGCATTTTTTAGGCTACACAGAGTGGGGAGGATGGGGGAGGGGAAGTTTCATGAAATTGAGGAATAAATGCCAGCTGCGAACTTTTAGTTTCGCGTGTCTAAATACAATGACTGGTTTTACTTTCGCGGCAGCAGATGGCAAAATACGGTCAGTGACCAAGCGATGCAACGTGCTACGTATCCATGGAAGTCCGCCAGTCCCGAAATACGACGGAAGTAACGTCCGCGTAGGGGGGCGTTTTCTGAACGGTTCGTAGCTCGTGGTTCCGGCGTCTGTTCGCTGAAATCCTGACAAGCTGACAGGAAATGTGTCGACAAAAAGTAGAACTGTCAGCCAACTCTTATTTACTACTACCTCTAAACATTTATCAGGAAAAAGTGAGAGAAACACATTCGAAGTAAGAAACAATCTTCTAACAATTAGGGTTTCAGAGCATCAGCACCCAAGAAGGATCTATCTCGCTTAAATTCAGAAGACACTTCTTCGAACCTAATACGTTCTTTGTAAACGGCACATTTTATGGCGCGAATCAAAGTCTAAGAAAATATTCACAATCGCTCCTTATCTCGCTGAGGTAGGTGAGGCGAGGCTCGAGGTGGGCATAAAAAATCATAGCCAGACTTATCGAGATGCGAATTCATCGTCGCATGCGAAGCCTGCGTGCTTTCCTCCTCCTAGCCCTGAGACTCCCGTCTCGTGGAAATAGGTTCCCCGTTTGACACCAGCGTTGCGTGTACAGCGCACACGCTGGAGAAGCTGTTGTGTGGGTGTGTGCACGCGCGCGCACGCGCCGTCCGTCGCGTGGAATGCTCGCCTCTACCCCGTGCAGCTTCTCCCTTTCTCTCCCGCTTCGCTCTTCAGACTCCCTTCGGTTAAAGGCTCTTTAACGTTTGCGTGCGGCCAGCTTTCTAAGCGGCTACTTAGGTCGGAGTTCATCGTTTGTCGGGCGACGATCACGGTTACGGCGGAAGTCCGCTAGCTCGCGATCACGTCGCCTCAAGGATAAGGGAGCTCCCGGTGGTTAAGCTGTTCCGAGGCCAGACACTTCGATTTCGGTAAGATAGAGTTGCATGGCCGGGCCAAAGCCTGGTACCTCGAAAGTTATCGCCGGGTCATCGTTTCAGCGGCTAGCGAACAAGCTGACACTGATTGAGGAGAGGATCCTTGCATTTTGACTTGCAGTGGTGCCGTGAAAGCAGTAGGGGGTTAAGTTGATAGGGCTCTTCGTTGTTTTGTGTATAAGTTAAGAACGTGGGGACATTACGTGAAAATGAGTGGAACGAGTGGCTAAGAAAGTATTTGGGAGCTTGTATTCCCGAGATGTAGTTCTTGGACCTAGGCTAGTCATTATGTCTCTCCAAGACGCAATATGAATCGTGAGGCCATCTGACTTGGTTTGGAGATGTAGAAACACTTGGGGATCAGTTGAGTTGTTCTTCGGTACCTTTTCTGTGAAATGTATAGAAGTGTTGTTTGGGGGAATGATGGTGGTGTTGTATGTGTACTGTTTTAAGTCGCATCTGACAGGAGAGTGTCTGCTTTATTGTCTGATGCTTTCCCTCGGAAAGGGTGATTTGTACTGTTGATAAACCCCAGGATTGTTTCAAATGATCGATTATTAGTTGGAAGAAGATGGCGTATTGTTTCAAATTTAAGAATCAGTAAAAATGTAAATATTCAAAGCGACAAACTTTATCGTCAAAAAAAAATGTGTCGCAATAAATTTGTCCTCGCTATAAGTTTTCTAAAGTTGTATGTAAATTTCGTGCATTCAAATTGTTTCCTCTGCCTTAATAATTTCTTATGATATTTTTAAGAAGATTGAATATGCCTTTTCTTTGGCAGTTCTGTTTCAATTAATGTATATATAATCATATATTCGCAAAAAATAGTGTCGAGCACGATATTGCTGAATAACTAATAATTGTTTTCATGGGAGTTCCTGCTAACGTTTCTAATTCGTTGAAGAAGTGCACTAACGTTGAGGGTTGTGAAAGAGTTTTACATCTATTGGAGATTCGTTTGAGATTCATTCAGACAAAACAGATGCTTGAATTTTAAAGAAGGGTCACTCCAAATTCCAAATTAGTATTTGTTTATATTATGCAGTATAATGAAG
Source organism: Andrena bicolor (assembly GCA_960531205.1). Taxonomy (NCBI): domain Eukaryota; kingdom Metazoa; phylum Arthropoda; class Insecta; order Hymenoptera; family Andrenidae; genus Andrena; species Andrena bicolor. The sequence goes on along the minus strand of OY482666.1, from coordinate 35,158,107 downwards.
AGGTGGTGGCAAACACATTCGTCAGATATATATTAATTATTAGCAACATGCGGTAACTATGTTTGCTCACGCAATTGTTGAAATAAACTAAAAGTACTCGTAGGTACTTGATAAAGCAACGCTTACTAATTACTTCAGCCAGGATCATTATTCAAACTGTAATCCCACGTATGCGAGTTAAAATTATCAAAATAACGTATGGTCGGTTCGGTTTACTAAATGTATTTACATTCGCAATACAATTTTGCATATGCTTTGACCTCACAAGAAAACAAAACTTTGGAAAAATATGATTGATAGAGATTGTTTTTTATATAAATTACAAATTTTATATAATTCCATCTCATAGTTTTCTGGAGCATAACAAACCATTGAATTTATAATACAGGAAAAGAAGAAAGCACATTATTTTTTAAGAACTGATTTTACTCTGAAGCATAAAAATGTAGGCGGGGAAAATAATTATCCAATTGTTCTTCATAAATCACCAAAGCTAAGAATAAAAATCAGAATATTCTAGGAACCGTAGTTTCTTTATCTAATTAAACATGACACCACCCCCTTTCATCATTAAATTATATGTAGAATAAACGTTACTAATGATATCCTCCACAAGATAAAGTTGCCATCACTAAATAAATAGGCAACTCAAATCCAATTACAAAGTCACACAAACCTCCCGAAGTCTGCCCACCGTTTCCATCGCGAATTCCGTGTCGTTGAACCGGAAGCAAGCAGGAAGCATCGCGAAACTGTGCCCCCTGCGTCGCGGGGAATGTCAAGGGTGGCGTGAAAACCGCCATTTCGCGACGTCTCGTCAGACACAGCCCTCGGAGCCCTCGGAGCGCAGGGAAAATTTGCTTCCTTGCCCTCCTCCCGTGGGAAGTTCAAGTTCTTCGCTAGGGTGTGCGCCGCGGCGCAGCCTGTCTGCGCAGCCATGGAGCACGATGGGGGCAGCCCGATGTCGATGGTTTCACGGTAATTCCATAAAAGATTTACCGAAGCGTCTGGCATCTGTCGGTGTCGTCGCGATGCCGTTATCTACGTCGACGCGGCCCTCGGCGATGCAATTCGCTGGGAATCAGGAACGAAATTTCCATAGCTCCGCTAGTACTCGCGGTATCTGTCTTGCCGTGTCAAAAACGAAGTCATGGAGGGCCCTTTCATGAGACACAGTGTCTAACTCCTCCGCGGGGACTCGGCTGGGTATCTCCGTTGCACCGGAACCGTCGCGGAAACTTTGAGGAGCGTTACCAGAAATGGGCGTTCCTCTGCATCCCCGATCCAGTGGTCCATGCCTGGAGCCCGCTAATTAAGGTTCATTGTTATTTGTGCACGCGCGGGACTTGAATTTTAGTTCCTGTTATGTGCACGCGCGAAGGGAGAGGTGCTTTCCACGCTTCCTCTTGATTAAGTCCGCTCTGCCAGCCAATGAGGCTATAGGAGCCGTCCTCGTTGGCTCGTTCCTTTTTCTGCCACTCGGTTCAATGATCTTGAGAATTGGAAATACTTTGGGCTTTAATTATACGGTGGCTGCAGGTAGTGTAGAGTAGAAGAGGGTGGGGAGTAGGATGGTGAGATGATTGGAAACTAGGTATTAAAAATAATAGCTAATATGTAGTCCCTGTGGGAAGTTTTTTTTTGTATTTGAGAGGGATGAGTATTTTTAATAACACTTTTAAAATTGGTTTGTTTATTTATTTCGTGATGGTAGCCCAATTGTGCTCAGAATTTTACATTTGGTTAGAAGGTACGTAGAAGGGTAAAAGAAACGACTAAAGATGATATTTCGTTGGAATCGTCATATCGGTTCCGTGCGGCTGAAATTTCCACTGTTATTACTTAGAATGCCTTGCATTAACATAAAACGGGGATATTTCGCTTATAATTACCATTAAACTGTACGCTCTCCTGAACTCCCCGAATCTTGTCCCACATGAGATACACGAAAGCGTTTCCTATGCATGCATTCACGTTATCCTGCAAAAACCGAGACAGCCCCGTTCTACACCCCCTCCCCGTGCGCTGAAACGTGGACAATGCGATACAGATACGCGCCAAACAAAATTTCGCATTCAAAAGTTTCGCGGGGCGTATTAAGTAGAGATCTCCACGCCACTGAAATTGCGTTTACTTGCATGAGTTACTTGTTCCATTAACTCAACGACTGTTTCTCATCTGAATATACAACTCAGCTCGCTGGAAAAAAGTATATTGCGCAGGAAACTAAATATTTGATAACTACTAGCTTTTAATATCCTGATTTCTTCGTCGTTCAAGTTTGTTCCATATAAACAACCGGCCACCTGTCTACATAAATATCCTATATTCTAGATTGATTGGATTCTTTTAAAAAAATACACTCATGTTTTCTCGTATCAGAAATATGTTGGATGAAATTCGCACGCCGGTTTTGATACAATTTTGCAGAAATGTTCTTTAGTCCACATCTAAGAATGTTCTCGTATTTGGTTAGTGTTACTTCTCAACTTTAAGTGGAAAACTACTCCATTTATCTGACAAGGGAAGTTCGGTTACCCGAACATCCCGATTTTTTTTAAACTCTGCAAGTTTGTGGAGGACCTCAGTTGAAGTATCAGACAATTTTTCGTTTGTGTCGATTTTCCATTCTTCAGAGTGGAAACATCTCTTGAAGGTTAATATGTGATTTCCTATTTTCCAGTACATCTTGAAAACTATAGTATGTAGCTAGATATAAAAGTTGTTATAAAGAAAATTGAATACATCAAAGTAATATGTAAATTTATAGCGTTCAAACTTTTTAATATCTTCTAACTGCACATGTGATCTACAAATTAATTTCTCAAGATTGTTTTTATAACTTTACCTGCAAAGTAGGTTTATATCCTCCACACACAATTGTTTCGCAAAATATGCATAATCCTCTGCTGAATTGCAAAATTCCCTGTCAAGGAATAATTTTAAAATAATCCCGTATACGAGGACGACATTTCACCGTGAGAGAATTTCAAGGCACGGCAGGAAGTTCCACTGGCTGGATACCTAGACGACGAAAGAAAAAAAGTCTTCGGCCCACTGAAAAATGTCGCAAGTTTCGGAGCTTGAAAAATATCGCGCGAACGCACCGTGCGTCGCCCGCTCTCCCTTGCCACCCCTTTGTCCTGCCAGCGAATTTACGAAGCAACATCCTGTGCGCCCCGTTGAAACATTTCGCCCGTTTATCCCGAAGTAATTAGAGCTAAACGAAAACGCGTCAGGGAATTAATAGTTTAAGCGAAGCTGTCGCCGTTCAACGTAAATTAAGAAGTAATCCTTTTAAGTCGCTCTCGTTTCGTATCTCGGCGCTGGCTGCGCTTTCAAACGATTACGTCTGGACAAGCGAAACTTTCGGAATTCCGCTTTAGTACTTTCTGCTCGATGCTACTGTTATTATTGTTCTTCCGTGAAACTGAAATTTTGTCCGAGAAACAGCGACACCGTCGTGGATTTCTTCTTTTTTTCGTGGACACGCTTGTGATTATTCAATAGTGAAGTTGTATAGGTAAAGGACCCAGGTTCTGTCACCTTAAGAATTGACTCTGACATTATTTCATAGTTTTTGTATTTATTGGCCAGAAGTATAATTTTTTCTATTTATTTATTATTATTTAATACGTTTAGTTGAAGAAAAAATGTTTGTGACTATCAAACTCCCTATTTTTATTTATAAATTCGTTGATTTGAAAAAAAATATACCGGCAGCTACTTTTTATGATGTTTATATTATCTAAAACATTATATTTTGTTATGTTAATAGCTTAAATATTATAATTATAGCATTTTCCTTAAAGCCTTGTTTTCTGACTTTCTCTTTCGCTAGTAAGGAACTTATCAACATTTTTATTATGTATGATTTCATAAAGTTGTTTCGTTATTTTAAATAAAACAGCTTAGGGTGACAGTAATTGGCTAATTTGCATTACTGACTTCATTGACAAACAGCATTGAGTCTCGATTTTAGTAAACGCAACCTAAATCGAGGACCAGTACAGTTTCCTTTGTAAGATTTTATAGTAAAATGAAAAATATTGAAGAAGGTGATGTCTTCTTTCAGTTCTGATTCATGCTGTACTGTTATTTAAAATTTTAATTCAGGTTACAATGGGCGTTTGTCACAGTTTTTTGTCGGAATGTATTATCCTTGATATATTATGGTCTGTTATAAATGGTTGTCATGATTGATGCTTTCAGCTACCCTCTTCATGCAAACGGATTTGAATATTTTTTGCTTCGCAGTTTCGTTGGTGATCAATTATAGTTTGGCCACCTTGTATGAAATCGTGATTAATAGAGAGGAGAATTTGCTTCTGTGTTGTTTGTAATAAACATTTCCCGAAATTGTTTCTCTCGTGTGCAATAAATTTGACTGGAAATTGTACTGCTAAAAACGTAAGCATCACATTAATTACAATGTATCATAATTAGATGGTACTATGTGGCCTGGTGCACTGTCTACGGTTATAACATTAATTGCTTTTAATTAATTGCACCATGGCCATAAAACACTGCCTTTGTTGAAGCCATGGCAAAACGCAGATGGGACCTATATTTCTCGTTGCTTAAAATCATTTTTCATGTTGGTTGAAGTTCGTCAAGCTGAACTGTGAACTTTGATGATACGATGATTCCGTTGGTTCAATTGCTGCGCGTGCCATCGCTCGTAAAAGATGAATAAGCAATTACATCCACAACGACATTTAATTTATCATCGCAGTTTATAGCACTCTCTGGTTCTTGCCACTTGTTTGACGGTTAATTTGGCTCGCTGCTGAATTAACTACCATTAACGCGCTTCATCAGATTATACTGCGTTTCAGTAGTTGCTACCATCATACACAGACACAGGATTCAGATTTCGTGCACATTTTGCCATGTTTTCAAAAGTAATTATATCCTGTAAATCTAACTGGCGGAATGGTGTAATTTCGATATAAGTCCGTCAGTACATTTAAGCGAGACCAGCCAGCACGAGTTAATTCATTACTTGAAAACACGCGTAAAGTTATTCGAATGGGAATGTTGCACGCGAATTGCGACTATGCCTTTGCCCCGAATGCGACATTCAAGAAATTTTGCGAATTCCCAATGCCTGGGCAGTCCGAAATACATCTGTACTGTGATTACTGTGTCCTGGGCTCGAATATTTTTGTGTTATAAAAACTAATCGTGGACCATCCTTTATCGCATGTTTTTATAATCATTTTCATCCGTGGTGCACGATTTTTATTTTTATATGAGTATGGATAGAGAATCAATACACACTGCGATGAATGGAAACGGTATTGTGATTAGCAGTTCGGAAAAATTTTGCGAAATATGTGAGCGACGGAATGTAGCTTTAGAGTCGTTATTTTTATATAAATCTTTTTTGTCAACGTAGTTATTTGCAAATTTCCATGAATATTTAGATAACACCCATTTGGCACAAATTTCTGATATTAAGTTATTTCCCGTTTAAACAGAATAAGCATTGTTTAGACGTGGACTAATGGGATCATTTAAACAGGCCAAGCACCTCGAGGTCATTTCATGGTAAATGGCCTAAGACGACTTTGCACTTGATATCAGAGATTTTTTTGAAATTAGGAGTACTTCAAGTCATCATTTTGCTAGTTTCAAATTTGCTTAAAAAATACAGGCCACAAAAGTTTTCAATTTTACCCTATTTTTAGGTACAAAGCTTTTCCTAAAAAAGATACAATTATACCAGCACTGTGACTTACATCCTTCCTAATAATATCTCTGAAATAACAAGTCCTCGTTATATTCAGCAGCCCAGGTACAGAAGAATTCTCCCCCCTTGTCAGTTTTGAAATAACCAGCAAACATCTTTGCCGCCGGTAATCCGCTTCAATTTCATCCCCTTGGATCGGGCACTTAATTCTTCTGTGCCAGTACTCGCCAATAAATTATGCCAAAAAGCCAATATCGGGGAACTTGGATGACTCGCTGCTTCATTCAGCACGCTAACACGCAATTGTTTAAGGCAGCCGGGGAACGTAAAACCAATACAACGGCCATTGTACCGAATTGTCGATTAAGATTACGACGAGAGGGATTTGTCATTGTCAAGACGACGCTCTAATTACGTGGACCGTTGCGATTGCAGCTCACGTAACAGCAATTGCGGTTGCTCAGCCGGGAGGGCGGGCCGGTTGGTTAGAAGAGCGAAAAAGGAGGGGCGGCAATTCACCTTGGCAAATAATCGTTGCCTCTGTTACGTTGAGTTGTTTCGCCGTAAAGATTTTCGCGAGCAATCCCCTAACGGTCTTCCTTTGCATTCGGTGGACGCTTAATGGCCTGTGCCTCGGCTCCACGGCGAACCTACTCAGCCGGGGCTGGCTTCAATTTGCAAGGGTAAGGTCGCCTTAAGATCAACGAACGGAACTGCGTCTCACAGTTCGTCCGACGTTAGAGCGCCTCGTCAAAGGGGGCCCGTGGTTGTGAGGTACTTAACAATACGCCCCCCCCTGCAAGTTTAAACTGACTGGCGTGGCTAAGTTTCTCGGCGTTGATACGCGCTTGGGGGAAGAAGGGAAAAATACACCGAGCTGCTTCTCGATGCAGCACGTTCTGACTGTCCCCTTTAGCATCGAGTTGTGCAAATGAATGCGATTCACGGAGCGCAGCGTAGTTGGAGTATTTGTGAGCGAAAAGTGCACCGTACTTGATGTGATAGTCTTGTTCTTGAGGTGTTTGGAGTTAGAGGAGCTTCTTTAGGCTTTAATGGAATTGGATTGGACGTTCCTTAATCCTGATCCACTTCTGGAGTATTTGGGAGTCTAGTGTGATCGACGTAGTAGAAGGGTTTAAGGCATTTAATTTTAATAGGTCATTTTTAGGGGCTTCGATTGTAGGTACTGTAGTATGATGGCAATGTATAATATGTATGGGGTAGTACTTTCAGTTTTGAGAACTTTGGGGGAGGGGGAATTTTGGTAATAGTTTAGAATTGATTAATTTATGTGTGTGTGTGGGTGCTGTTAATTTGATTTAATATATGTAACATCTAATTGTAAGTAATGAAGGTGAAGATGAACTTTAGAATTTATTATAATATATTATTGACCTTCAGTTGCATATTTTTCAATGTCTCCGTGAATAAAAATTCACGGTGGAAAATATTTTTTTACAAAATCAAGTACCAGATTCTTCACTCTTGAATTCTTTATAAACTATTTCAGATATAAACTAAAAAGTAACTTGTTATTTCTCTTCAATCTCTGTATCTATGTATCTAATATTTACATGTCCAAAGTCTTATTCCATCATTGCAAAAATTGAAAGAATAACATTCAATTTTCACGTTTAGAATGAGCTGATTAAAATTAACGTAGTTGAATGTTGCGCGTACCTACTAAAGGCTTAAAAAGATTACTTTTTACTTTCTCGATATACGTATGAAAAATTCACTTATATCAAGTATATTGCAGAGTGATAAAAAAAATCTTTTCTTCGTGCTGATGAAAAAATAGGTTTTTTTATTAATTAAAACCGACAAGCTTATCGTCCCCGAGTTCTGCCAGGGTAAAAGGAAATTACGATACTCCTCGCGATAACAATCATCTATATCTATACCATTACCACTAGAAGAACTCTCATTACCGTTCACCCAAGAACCAATTTCTTTTTATACAATCATCTGATAGCTTCTTCAATGCCCCGCACGATCGTGAAGGGGAGGAATAAAATCCTGTGGCGTATAAAGAAGCCGCAACTTTCGGCTCGTTAGGTTTTTATTCGGTTGGAAAGAGCACGACGATCTTAGCAATCGCATTTACTTAAACGATTCTCATTACAAGGATGGAATTTCCTCTTCTAGAGGAACAATATGTTGTTGCGAACTCAGAATGAAACACAAAACAAACGCTACGTTTCATTGGGTGTTAGAAGTGTTACAAAGAATATAAAAGTTTTAGACACTGACATTTTTTTTAATTTTCAGTATTTCTCATTTAATCTACTTCAGACGATAACCACACTCATACAGATTACCCAAATTTTTAAATTTTCGTAAGACGTTCTATTTGAAGCACTATAACTCCGGATATAACCACTATTTTTCCATACAATTTTTTACATTCTCTAAAGATTGACAAATAAAGCCACAAAGCTAAAAGTAAATATATTTAATAGTTTTATAGTAAAAAATTCCCAAAGTTCGCATAATTCTCGTCCGTCAAGGTGGAGAGACCGCTTAACACATGAATTTTACTAAACTTAACATATCCACTTATATTTCCTGTCAAATCAAAAATCCTCATCAAAATACATTATACAATTCCTACATTCACAACATCCGAATGCTATCTACAGCCAAGCTTGACACCTTCATCCCTGCAAGCTTCCCCAACACCCTCTACCACAAACCATTAACGTGTCGCCCACAAGGTTCTTCTTAAACATCGATCAGGAGATTGGCCCGTTACTCCCATAATCAAACCCTCGCCCCGTAACTCAGCCGCTCCATTTATCCAGCTTTCAATTTATCCAGCATCTCGTTCGGTGGTCCATTACGACCTTGAACGTGGGGAATAAAATCCCCGCTGCCCAGCAGCGCCGCGATCGTGGAGCTGCTGTGGCCAGACGTTCATACTAATTAGGGTACGTGTCCGCACGCGAGCCAATAACGTGTCGAAGGGTGGCTAGTGACAGACCGAGGGACGGAGGGGGAGTGCGGAGGGGGTTTGAATTCCCAAGGCGGGCCGGTGGTGCGTGGCATCTGCGACAATGGGTAGGGGTGTCGTCGAAGGGTGCAGCACAATGAACCGAAGAGTCGACGCGGGAACAGTTACGCGCGAGGGAGCTGCAATTTTGTAAATAGGGAATAGCGCCGGATTATTCTAGGTGGCGATGATTCAATCCTGTCCGAGCAGCTGCGCATCGCCGGGGTCGACGTTACACAGCATCCACACCGTTGTTTCCGTTTCGATACTAACGTCAGCCTCGGCTACTTCCACGGGCTGATCGTTTGTCACGACTGGATGCGGGCAAACGGGGGCGCTGGAGAATGAACGTGAGAGAGTGCTTCTCTTTGGAACCTATTTCTCTGTGCAACGCGCATATTTCCCTTTTTAAGTAATTCTCTGCGGACGAGTGTGGGTTTCATGCTAGGAGAATCGATCGACCGAGCTGCCTAGCGCGGTTTCAGGAAATGGTTGGCAACGAATGTTAAAGGGATGATATGGAGATCGATGCAGTGTAAGGTATATTGGATAGGTGGTTGCAGGAAGTACTGTCTGAGGGAATTGGTAATTCGGTATGTTGAGGATGGTATTTTTAAAGCGGGTATACTGCTTTAAGATCGAGATTGAGGGAGTTGGATTACTTAGTAGATTTGAAGGTTACTGGGTTTAATCTGTAGTTAGGGTATTTTTGAGTGGCGGAATGATTGGAGTAACTGTGAGGAAGAATGGTCTATGTAGTTATTTAACGATGAATAGAATTCCTCGAGAGTTATTATATTTTAGTTTTGAATAGATTATTTTGAGTAATTTATATTCAATGTTGCCTCCGTATTCCAAACTTCTTAATGAATCTTTTTCTACTTACGATTTTCATGACAAATCAATGAAGAAGAGTCTGAAATAATCCACTTAGAAATTTTCACATCGATGTGTTTTACGAATCAAACAGTCTATAATAAATCTCCACATTTCAGTGGAAAACGAGGGAAAATTACTGTGATTGTGGACATCCATTCGTATAAAATACAAAGTTTTTTTTATAGAAGAGTCTGATTACTGTAATAAGTCTAATTTTTTAATTCCATCAGCGTTATCTGCGACTATCTCGCCCGAGCAACCCGACACACTCCCTCTTACTAATTACATCATAATGGCTGTTATCGTTCGCCATCGCGGGTCCCGACCGCGGCTACAAAGAAGCTACATCTATTTGCATCACGGTGCGACGACCTCGGTGTATAAATAAATTCCCCGCCTGAAATACGCCGAATAGCCTGAATAACTCTAAGCAACTCATTCAAACATGATCCTTTGCCGTTTCCGCGAGACGACTCCCGCGCATTCACGGCGCGGCGGCGAAAAGAAAGGGTTGACTTATGCTGCGACGAGCCGCGAATACGGCAAGTCGTTTTCACGCGCCCCTCTTTCGCGAATTTTCAAGGGGAAACGTCGCAGGAGCGTCGATAGCATTCAGCAAGGAGCGACGCTCGAGTTTTCATAAGGATGCATGAGATGCGAAAACATTTTCGCGGGCGACAGTTGATGAATAAAAATAACATATTCGTGGCTATTGAAGATTGCTGTAAATTGTATCTGAATAATTGGATAACTTTCTTCTATGTAAACATTTAAGTAATTTTGATTTTGGCAACTGTTACTTTTGGAGAACTTCGCTGTTTCAATGTGGGTAGATATACGATAATTGAGTTTTGGAAATGGTGGATAAAATTTTTTCGCAGCAGTAGTGTCTCCTGATTTTATAAATTGCGGTTTAGTAGACAGTAAGTTACATTTAGAAGTTACTAAATAGTTATTCACTTCACTGCTCAGTTTCCATGTTAGAGACTAACAAGGGAAGTTGGGCGACCCGAAAATTCAGAAAATTATGCAACGTTGCGTGCAAGTAGAGTAGTTCATGCGTAACACAAACCTATTTTTTGTTGATGCTATAGTGCGACTTTAGGAGTGAAATCACCCCTTCAGAAATATGCAGAATTTTCTTTTTCGTGGAATAACCCGAGAACGGTGAGGGATATTGAAAAGAAGTTTAATCAGAAGTTGCATCTGTTTTTAACCCATTTCAAAGAGGAAGTTATAGATTCGACTCGTATGTATTTTTTTTAATGTTATATCTCAGCATATGGACCGATTTTGATGACCTTTTTTTTTTATTCGAAAGACGGCGATTGGCCCAATATTTTGCCAGTTCTGGTTAATAAAGACTGTTCTCACCTAATTATTATTATTTTATGTACGTACGCGCATATCTCTCCAGCATGTTGTGTCAAAATATATATAAAAACATAAATTAAAAGAATTAAAAAAAATGTAAACCGGATTCAAAAAGAGAAGAAAGCACTAAAAAGTAAAACATAATTTTTCCCCTTCTGCAATCTACGACTCCCAATTTATTTTATGTCGGCGCCTCATCATGACTTAAAAAATATGAGAGTCGTAGATTAAATAAGGGAAAAAATTATTTTTTACTGTGTAGTGCATTTTATTTTTTATATCTACAAAATTGGGTAAAAATAATTACCGAGAAATTCATACTTTGCAAGTTACCCCCACCACCAATGCTTATTTTCAAAATTATTGTAAATACTCCAAGTAATATTCTGAAAATTTTATGCAAGGAAATTCAGATTCAGTCGAAACTCATAGTCAGCCCATCACATCATGAAACTATTGAGAATCAAATCACCACAGTGCAAAACTATGGATCACATACTCAGCTCATTTCTGAAAATCATTCCTGCACATTCGCGTTACATTACAATTTACATTATTATCCATCAGAGTCAAGCCATAACACATTCAGTACAATACTTTTAGAACCTTTGACTTTAATCAATATAATCTCCGCGTAGTTCTCTAAGTGTGCCCAACAATAACGTTGCAAATAAAAGTGCACTCTAATTTATTTCAAGCTTACCACCCGAGTCTGTCAGGCTACCGGTGATCGCGGAGTAATCAGGCTGCAGCCACGCTTCACGCGAGCAACGAATAACTTACTCGTGTCACGACACGAGGAACAGGAAGAATTTCATTTGAATAGTAATCTCGATGAAAATTCATTCGAATAACGAGGAAACTCTGTTCGCTCGCGCGGTTCGTTCACGTGCACCGCGCGGCTCCACGCTGCGAGGTTGCTTTTTTATACGCGGCCGCGTCGCGCTGGCATTATAATATTGGTCACGCCATATGGCGTCGATGGAGCGTAAAGGGTCGCTGGTCCTCAAGCTCCTGAAAGCCGCCTCGCTTACCAGTCCTTCACCTTGGGTCTCGAGAGGTCGCCATTACAAGGAGATCCCGCTCTTTTGTTCGAGCCCCGGTATTCGCGCGCGCTCCCATTTCGTGCGTACGTGCCCTCGCGACGCGCAGAAAGATCTTCGCCCCGTGCTCGCTCCCCGGGGCAATTAACCACGCTTTTTTTAACCCTTCCGCGAGGGTCCATGTAAATGAACGGTAAACGTCAGGTCGCTGGTGTAAGTATCGACAAGCACCGCGGTGCTCTTCCCCTTTCTCGTCCGGGAAACCGTTGTTTCTGAGACCTTCTGAAAGCTTGGGAAAGATGTCATTCTGGCATTGTGGTAGTCTGATTGGAATCCTGTTGTCCTTTTTATGTGGAGTGTTGAAATTTTGTAGAAACGGGAATAAATGAAAATTGTAGTTACGAGCAGGGACCCGGAACGGAATAGAAATGAAAACGACGAACGAAGAGATCGAAATATTTTTCCGTAACGGAAACAGAAATGAAATGAAATTCTTAATTCTATCGTGGGAGTGAAAAGGATATAACCGGAATAAATTTTTCGGTTAATAATGGAATTATTCTGTTTTCGACGCACACTTTATAGTTTATGTTAACAAATTTAAATTGAGCGAGCTCCTTATTTTTATCACTAAGCTACTTGTGCCGCAATATGAACTGTATATACATTCTGTGATTTCGGAGTTTTATTTTGTATAAACTATTTTTTTTATACAGTTTATGCTTTTCGAAGCTTTTGGGTGTAAACCTCAAAACTCCCTGCTTTTTCATAATACATAATATACATAATATTTTAAAATATAACTACCAATTGCAATAAAATTGTTTCAAATAAGTTTATATGAGTTTATTTTATAAATATGAAATAACCGGTTCGCAACAAAATTTTTTGCAAAATATTTTTCAGCAGGAACGATATTAAATTATCAGAGCTGGACCGAAACGAAATAAAAAAACATTTGGTTCCAAGTCCCTGGTTATGAGGATGTTAATGTAACTTCTCAGGTAATCATGCTGCTTTAGAAGTAGGAAATTGGAACTTCCCCTGGCGGAGTGGTATTTGAATGTATCTTGAAACTATTCGTTGGATTTGTTTGAGGTAATATTCGGCGAAATGTGCTGTGATATTTACTTTCGTATTAAGCTTTAATGGGCTGTTCCGGAGCCCATAAAAATAGGTGATCTTGTGGAATTAATTATAGGAAAACTATTACATATAATTTAATGGGACTTTTTGCATTGTCTTAAGGATATCTCAAGCTATAGAAATATATTTTTGGTTTTATAATTAATCATTGCAGACGGCACTTAGAACTCGTTAAAATCCAGGCGTAAAAATATTCATCTAAATCGGTGGAACTTATAGCACCTAAATTATTCGTCTGAAAAGCAACAATGCGCGATTACTAAAGGACGTGAAGCTCTCTCGTGGACTGACCAGAAAAAATTACAAAAATTACATTTTTTGAGAAAGTAACGACATTTGAAGTTTGAAATAACTTTTTCCTATATTTTTCGTCCTTTCAAAGCCTTTAAAAATTACAAATTTTCAATTTTTTGAAATTTTACTGGTCTGTCCACGAGCCAGAAGTATATTTCTCAAAATAAAAAAAGTTTCAGTCGAATGGGATAATAACTTTTCCAGGTACAGGTTCCACCGATTTTACGAACACTGTTTCGAGAAAAACGCTTTTGAAGTTTTACGTGAGTGCCAAGTGGCAGGGTGTTACCCATGCATTTGCCCATACTCAAACCCCTATAACTTCGGGACTTTTACAATTTTCAAAAAATCCTTTTAAACACGTATTCCTAAAAGGTTGACCATTCGAAAACTGAAATAAAAAAAAATCGATTTTCTGACCGGAACCTCCCCATAGTGTTTCTTTGAAATAATAGATAGCACGTTGTGGAAGGACGGAAAATTTGAGAAATGTATATTCTTTTCTGTTATACTGACAGAGGAGCAAAGACTAAAACAGCCGTTTCCTGGTAATACATCAGGAAACTGTGGCGTGGAAATGGGTGAAACGTTCAATTTCTATTTTATAAGTGCAAACGAAACGAAAGCAAGTTTTCCTAGTTCATCGGGCGAGTTCCCGCGAGACATTTAATTTATTAGCGCGTCGAGCAGCGAACTCCGGTTTAGCGTAATGAAGCGCTTAATTAACTCAATAATTAAAGTTTTTCTTAATTTGCATTCTGCAGCGAGACACGAGGAGCCTTGGCTTGTGCTCCGTTAAATACGTCGAAGTTAGGGGAATAATGACGCGAATCCGCTTTAACGCTCTTTTTTTCTCTCCACTGGGGGTGGAAAGAAGGGTGTAATAGACAGCCTCGTTGTTTTCTTTCCGCGATCGGGACCGTCGATTAATGCAGAACTTTCTCTAGCGTGCAAAATATTCACTCTGGCGGTCCGTCTCGGTCTCAAAGCTGACCCTTCAAAGGGTTGAACGGGAGAATAACAGGATGTGCACGCAATCAACGACGAATACGCGGCTTAAAAGGCGTCGGACACACAATAACGCCATGGACGCGGCCGGGTTTCAATACTGTTTTCCTTTGATCCCCTTCTAGGGTGGTTAATTATTAAAATAACTAATTTACTTCATTCCGCGAAAACGGACAACGTCCGCGTGACGTATTATTTAGCGAACGACTGCAACGACAGACACCGAAAATCTGAAGACATGCCAGGTGAATCTTTTATTGTGCAAAAGGTTATTTTAGCAGCCGTGAAGAGTGTGGGCTAAATAATAAAGAATGACAGCAATGGCGGCCACTGTGTTGGATTATATATGGGCCTGGATTGTTGGAGAGTTTGAATTTTTTGATAATTAGAATTCATTTCGTAAATATTGCATCAATATTAGAAAAATACGGATATTGCTTAGAGTTAGTCTCCATTCACTAAACGGTAATACACAACTACGTTGATTTTAGTATGCCATTTATTACTAGTTTTTAAACCTGTCTTCGCCAGACATTACTATCTTATATGTATAATGAGACGCTTAAAGTAAGCATAATTTTTGTTGGAAACTCTCTAGAAACAATTTTAGGCAGTGCAAATGGGGCACTTGCCCCCATCCCAAGGTTTTGAGAAAAAATCGCTTATTGTTCAAAACTGATATTTATTAAGTTTATACTAAAAAAAAGGAATATTTTTAAATTTCGTTTTTAAATTTTTAATTAAATTCGAACTATAAAATGGGTGTTAAAAAAGCAAGGGGGGCATATTTTTCTTTCCCAAAGTTGTCCCTCTCCCCTGGAAAAATGTCTCCGGGCGTCCTTGAATTTTAGTTACATTCTAAAAAAGCCGTCATCTTAGCCAAAACCCTTCGCGCTGGTAACATCCATTGTTCTCTAATTTTGAACGTGTTTACACATTACATACCCAACATTTTTCTACCTTTATAAAATCATCACTGTTCCTGCAAGAGAACATACCCAAACTGCCAACTGTGAGCTACGAAAGTGTCCGATTCAAGCCCACGTGTCAGCGTTTCTCATTGCCTTCTGTTTCGTTTGTCGCAGAGGTCGCAGGTAATTGCATTCAGAATATGTGTACTCGCAGTTGAATTTTCGATTACGATGCGGCTAATGCGAAATACCATTTAAGGAGTAACCGGGTACGGTACGAATTTGCAGGAAATACGTGGCGTAAGAGCGTTACCGCGGAATTCCCTCGATCCACTTAGCACGAAGATTCTTATTCTAGCGATATCGGAGGGAATACGGTGCCCGCGGCAAAGTGGATCGGAGGAGTTTTATAGCGACACGACCCGATGGTGCTCGAGAAATTTCTGCGGGACCATTTCCTTTGCTTGCCCCACGGAAATCCCTCGAGTACATTCCTGTGACGTTCCATTCCGGACAAACGGCCCAGTAGCACGCTTATCCCGGCGATAATGCGACGCTAACCAGTTTCGGGTCAATGTGGATACTAATTAATCGATTAGCCTTCGATGCTCGTGGCTTCGATAAGACGAAGCTGCCGCGGATTGCATCGCTGCGGGCAGGACTACTGTAAGCAGGTCGTTCTAATCACTATTAGTGCCTTCTGTGGCAGGAAAGCTTGAGGAATAGCGGATGATAGATTGCCTCGAGGGGACAGTATGATGTGAGTGTTTTGTTTTAAGACTATCTGTACGTGGGTTTGGGAGTTTGATTTATTCCCTCTGGAAAGATGAGGAAGTTCATCTTATGTGAGACGTTGAGAGCAAAAACGAACTAACCCACATTGAAAAATAATTCATTTTTCCAATTTTATATGATCAGTACAGCTTGTTGAAATACTATTAGGAATGGAATACAAAATTTGTTTGAAAGAAGTATGATCACAATTTTTTTAATTTTTATTTAAAAAATTGGAACTGCCACAATCTCGAAATTGTTGAAACGTTTTGTTCAATCACGCACCATTCTTCCAAAAAGTAGTATTTTTAAATTTCCTCGTGTACCTTCCGAGATAATCTTATATAGAAATCAAAATTTTTCGGTTTTTTGCTCTAAGTCAAAAATTGAAGGAGAAATCTTTCCGGCCGCGGAACAAATTTGATAAACTTTAATTCAACGATCAACATAAGTACAAGAAACTCGGGTACATAATACTTAAAAAAAAATTAAAACATTGAGTGGCATCGGCGTGTATTCACGCAGGGGTATTTGTATTTTCTGGAAAGCATCAAGAGTATTGCCCGAGAGTGCCGGAATATTTACATTGAAAATAAACTAAGCAAGAACGTCGCGTTCTACGCGCTGTACAAATCTTTCCCGGTAAAGACGATCGATCAGAAAGGTCTGACCTACTTAAAGGGGCGTTTTACAAAACCTTGCGCCACTCAGAGATGTTAACACTCTGGCGTCAGAAATCATTGATGTTCCTGCAACAGTGTACTTTACGATAGCTTGCCGATTACTTGAAAGTTAATAACCATTGACGTTACTAAGTAGAATAGTATTATTTGCGATAGTGCGAATTAAATATACGGTGCAGGAAATTGCTTTCAGCACTGCTGACATTTAAAAAGAACGAAATGTTTTGTGAGGATTAGTACCCCTCAGTGGAAAAGTAGTCATGAAAGCAATTTAACGGCGACGAGAGCAATTTGTTAGTGCTCGTGGCACGGCTCGGTAAATCCACAACATAGGCCATTTGTTTTCAACGCAGCTAGCGACATTTTTATTCGATGTTTTACGAAACAATTTTTCTATGACGGAGCTAGTCCTCAATTGGCTTCTTTCTCAACATCGTCGGTTATATTTATACGTTCACTTTCTATACGGAACTCTGTATTTCATTAAGTCTTCCATTAGTTGAATGTTACAAGTACCTAATTAAGTTGTTAACGTAATTGGTCAACTTATATGAAATTGAGGATTATGTAAATCACGTAAAATGAGATTATTATTTAGAATTTTATTGAATGCTGAAAAAGATGAATGGGCTTACATGTAAAGTTATAAATTACTTAGAAAAATGTTGATCTTATCATAGTGTTATTAAACGTACAAATAGTGACAGTTCCAATTAAATTCTGAATGCGGGAAATTATTTTAAGATTTTCCAAATTTTTATAATTTTTTAAATCGAAAATTAAAATAGTGAAGCAGATTGTTGCAACGATGGAAGCTTTATTTATAATATACTACTTTTAATACTCGCCTTCGCCCAAAAATTAGATTCCGATTTTTTTAAAAAATTCCTATTTAGGTATTTATTTTTTTGTGAATGTAGTCAGATTCAGTTGAGACACATTTCGGGACTCCTGATTTTACCATTAGAAATTTTTAGGCGACATATAAGCACATAAACACACAAACATTTTCTGCTTTATATATTAAGATGAATGATAAATTTGTATTTTCGGTTTCTTCCACATCATCTCGCCGAAAATTATATAAAATAAGTCGTATGCAGTTTCACCTCATTTGCAAGTGAAATGAGATATTTGGTACTTAGATCGCGTCGCCTGAAATGTCTGCCCCGTGAAAACTGTAAAATTGTAAAGCAAATATATGAGCGTTTTAATAACGTGGCCCTCTACTCTTAATCCCGCCAGACGGATAAATTAACAACGCCAACTTATTACTTTAAAATTCTAATGGACACACTTTAATTCAGATGACTCGCCTTCCCATAAAATTTACATTTTTATACGTATTCCTGCCTCTTACCTCATTTTATTCCTCTACCTCGCCGACTTACCAGCAGTTCTCGTTTCTCATCAAATAATTTCCCGTGCCTCGCTTATTCAATCAATTTCTGCTTCACCGTTCTGGATTGCAGCATCAGGATTCGAAAATCCTTTCGAGCGGCGACGTAGCACGACGCGAGGGGTGGTAAAATTCAGGGCACCATGCTTCAGGCTGACAAGCGTTCAGCAAAATCTTTAATTAATTACCGATCAGATTAATAATCACCCGTGCATGGCAGACGATCAATTCGAATCAAGATTGCCGGCGTTACGGCTGAAATCGCGGATCTCGTTAAATGGAACGGGCAAAGGGTCAATGAAACGAGTCACGTGGAAATCGTTTTCCTGAGGAGCGTGTAAAATCCCATAAATCTCTTCCTCGTGACTCAGCGTTCCCATGTCCGAGTTACGCCCAGTGATCTTTTTTTGTTCGTACTCTGCTGCCAACCGGCCGAGGAATCATCTTTCTATCAATTACTACGGTCGATCGAGACACGAAATCGGGAGAGGCTTAGAGTGTGGCGGGATTCCCTAAAATCTTTGAGGTTTTTAGTCGTCAGTTGGTTTTTACTTTTTACAGAAGTGAATTCAAGAGTTGTGAGACGATCTCTTTCAAGGATATACTGTAAAATACAATTCATTTTTTTTTGGAAATAAGTTGACAATTGGAATGAACCTTTTTGTATGGGATTTTGTTGTGCAGGGAATCAGAGTGGAAGGTTCCTCAGGAACGTGAGCACCTGACCTAATTTCAGTATTTATACAGCTTTGATCTACTTTGACTTTACTCTGCAGGTCACATTAGGGAATTCTGCAAGTGCATAAACAATTTAACAGCTAATACCAAGTATTAAAATCCTCCCTCCTTATTCTGACTAATCTTAATTTTTTTCTAATTCACATGTCTCCTTACAATGAAGAACTGAGTTATTCATAAGTAACTGCTTCATTCCAAGCGAAATAAATTTTTGACTGCATTTTCCTTTCAAACTTATTATTCAGCTTACTCTAATGTTCCACCATTCATTCTTTGTGATTAATTATACACACTCCCTTTTAACTAAAAAAAACTTGTATCTCGAATAATCAATTAAAATCGAACACCTAATCGTCGTGAAAACTCACGAAGCACATCGATTACGCCATAAGTCAGAAATCATCAACTGCTGCTTCTAGCTGTTCACTTCTACTGTCCAAACCCTTCCGCGGCTTTGTGTGGCACAAAGAAACCGAACCCTCCTCTGCCTGTCGGGGGTCACGTTTCATTTCTCGGCATACCAACGTGGTCGACGGAAGTTCCATTTATTTTATTACCAGAATTCCTGGTGCAGCTACCGCTGAGCGAAAGCGTTGTCGGATATTCGTCTTCGTTACAGAGGGGCCACTGTGCTCGTTAGAAGGAGCTTTGCCACAAGTGCTAGTTTAGCGATTAGAGGGATTGGGGGAGGGGCGTGTACACGACTCCTCTTCTGTTTTTTGTGCCCGACGATAAGTGGTATCCTTATGTACTTAGGAGACCGGGGTCGAGGGCCATTAGGTGTCCGTGGATCTGATTTCAAGCCTCGCGGATCGCCGGGGAAAATAAGCAATCCCAATAACGAAGGGTGCGTGAAACTAATTGAAAAAAAAATTGGAAGGTGTACGAGGCCTGTGATTTCTTTAATCTGCCATTTATGCGGCCGTTACAGAGAATCGATTTTTACAGGGCGTTTCATAGAATGTGGCCACGGAGTCTGGTGCAAATTCATCGTTTAATATTAATTATAATAAAAATAGAATCTTAGGGATAAATTTATTTTATCCGGTTTCGTCTTTAGGTAACAGACGGTTTTTAATATTTTAAAAGTTTTTGTCACAAATTGAAGGATTTACTATAAATGATACCTACTATTGAGGTACCTATCTCTCTTTTAGTGATTTGTCTGATTTTTTGTGAACACTTTCGTATCGTGTAGGTGGCCAACCACGTTGAGAGCAAAGTAGTATTAAAAATTTCCAATACCATTTTCACAGAAATATAATTGGATAACGTGGTCAAATTCCCCAAACCTTTTACTATTTTTGTGCGCTGAAATAAATCTTAAAGGTAGATCCATGTTCTACAAAACACCCAGTAAACTGTGTGAACTTAATTCGAGGTGTAATATTGTGAAGGTTCTGGCAAGTCTGTTAAGAATATTAAACCAAAGTTCAGTTATTCTGATTTCAAAATGTTTTGAATAGTAACACCTTTTATTTGGGTGGGTTAGTTTAGTGTGGACAACTATAATGAAGGTACAGTTCCATTAAAATTACTATTTTTATAGAATAAAGTATCGTTCCATTATTTGATGAATGAAGATTACTTCGATCTAAACTTTAAACTATCCTTCCGTTCCCGAAATTGATCTATCTACGATCTTGTCTGCGGTCTACTTAAATAAGTGTCTGCCAGACAGTTGGGTGTCAATTGATACAGATGAGGAAGTCGAGTTACTGGTTGGTGCATCGTTAACTATGGCCTCACTTTTCTCCGTACTTTCCTACGTTTCTGTAGCTTTTCCCATATAACGAAAGAAATTACTGCAGAAAAGATTAGAAGTATTTTAGGAATTTAAGGGGTCATTCCAGTTAGACGGATTGAAAAAATCGACTTATACTACTAAATAGTAGTGATTCACCGAAGTGTCCTGTGTAAAAAAGGCATTACGAAACATTTTTTTATCTTCGATTGGAGCTTCCGTATCTTATAAAACGGCATATTTTGCGACGATACTTTTCCTTCTTACGAGAGGAGAAAACATCAATGCGTTTCAATGGGGCATTCGTATTTAAAGACTCGTGTGTCATTCATAAACAATTATTTCTTTGTGTGCTATAGTTTGCTGCATGCGTAATATTTGCGGTAACGAATTATTATTAATAGTAGATTCTAAGTATTTATGCGAATGTAATTGTTAATTTTATGTTAATACTGTTGAAATATTGACAACTGGACATTTTCGACGAGAAATGAGTGTTTACTTTATAGATATTGTTTGTGGAAATTTTTCTTCGGAATTATTTGTCAATTAAGGACCGAAGGTTAAGATAGTTTGCTTTAGAAATTCTGTACTTCGAGTATACATATTGGTTTTGCAACGCAGCGATATTTATAATTGAACCTCAATCAGTGTGTGTTATTGATATTTTTCAGAATATTTACTATTGACAAAGGTTTTTCACTACCGCTTTTATATTGCTTGCATTTAATTAATTAATAACAAAAAAGTATTTATCTCTTCTAAAATGGCATTCAGTTAAAACTGAATATTATCAAAAAATTGACACAAAGTCATAAAAAACTAACGAGGAAAAAATTAGAATTTATCATCCTTTTGACACAAACGATATTATTAGGTCCGTGCAAAAGTTTCTTCGTTCAGAGTAAAGTGAAGTTAGAACAGAAATGCCTTTTTTCACCAACACCTACGTGTTTAACGTGTACTTTAATCAGAAAAGTGGCAAATGGTCACAGATAGCCAACACTTTGATTAAAAGAACATGTAATACATTTTCACTTTTAATAAATTTTTATGGTGATGAACACCAACCTAATATAATCTACCCAACGTCAGACAAAGCATCCCACGAAATTTACCCCCAATTTCACGAACATCGAAACGCGGCATCCGCATTTTTTAATCAGACTAAAGGATTCGTGTCGCAGCCCTCGTCATTACAATTTCAACTTTTCCCGAGCCACTTTCAGAAGGAAGTCCGCGCCATTGTTTTGTTTTTGCTATTCTGAACAGCACGGGCGTCTAATTATGGACAGTGCAATCACGTTTCAGCCGTCCGTCCCGTGCGCGGGTTGACCCTGTCCAGCTGGAGCGCTCTAAATTCGGAAAGTTTTAAACGCGACAGCCCAGCCACGGACGCAACAACGTCCAGGAACTTTGCAGATTAACTGCTTGCAACAATAACAGCGACAGTAGTAACCGTAGTGGCAGGAGCGGCGTCGAGGGTGAATGTAGACGCATGCAACCGCTATCGATTGACATCCCTCCCTCGCCCCCTCCACCATAGTAGACACCGCCGCGGGCGCAACGGCCTCTTGCCTTTTCTCTCAATCAATTCGAGTAGTTTCCTCCCTTTTCTTCTTTCCCTTTTTCCATCCCCCGTCGCTATCCGGCTGCCTTCTTCTTTCCCCCTCCACCCTTCGGCTTCCGCAGCGTCCGTCCTCCGCGACGAAATCCTGCGAAGACTTTCCGTTTTCTCCGCCTTCCTCTCGCCTCCTCATCGCCACCCGTCGCTTAATCTCTCCCTCTCTGTCTTCTTTCATTTACCACCCCCTAACTTCCTCCGCCGTCTCCTCCTCCCTCTCCGCCTTTCAACGTCTCTGGTGCTGTTCTAGCCGGGTCCCCTCTTCTCGCCTCTTCTGGTACTCTCGCTCCCTCGCCTCTCAGCGTTTTCCCAGAGTCGCGGAGAGCCTCTCTCTATTTCGATCCTCCCGTCCAGGCGTCTTTCTCTGGCAGCAGAGTGGAACAGAGAGCCTCACCCGCTGCAGCTCCGCCACCTTCGCCAGCTCCCTCTCTGCCCCAACCCCCTTGTCACAGTGTTCTTCTCGTCCCTCTGCCCTCTTCCTGCGCCCAACCCTTCGGGAGAGTTTGTCGTCCTCGGCCGTCTCACTTGGCCGTTCGCCGCGGGATTTCTTCCGTGAACCCCTGCACGAGGGGATCCCCTTACGCCGGGAGACGACACAGGGAGGGAAACACGACGGGGACAGACGGGATGATCGAGCGAAGGGGGACCCGCGCTGATGGAACGGGAGGAAGAGAGAGAGAGAGAGCAGACGATAGGATAAACAGAGGGGGAATGGGAGACAGACAAAGGAGGGGGGGTCGTTCTCCAATCGGACGCTTTCGAAATATTTTACGAGCTAAACTGCGCCGGCGGCCTTTGCACGCCTCCGAGAATCGATGTCCGAAGATCAGACGCCGAGGGGTAGTTGACGGCCACTCGATTCCCTCTGTCGCTGGCCATCCAGCAATATCGCAACATGAAGCGTCGAGTCGCTTTGAATTTAAGGGCTCTAAATTAGAATCTACTACGAGTCTAGAGAATTCCGATACCGTATCGACGTAACGCTTTTACGTAACCACTCGTGCGGGAGAAAAGTTGGGGTGAGTGGGGTGTGGGGGACACTTTGTTTTGCTATTTCCGCTGCTTCTTGGGATATTGACATTTAGGCATGCGTGGAAATAATCTTCTAACTTTTAACCTTTTAATTAAATCTATCCTTTTACGTGCGAATAGGATTCGAAATGACGTGTAAGCAGTAAGTGTTGCGAAAGCTGTTAAAGGGTTATTCTCTTTTGATCGGTCGAGAAATGATGGTATTTTTAACGATTTTTTTCTCAGTAAATACAATATATAATTAAATAAATTATTTTTTGGGGTATTTATTAAGCGACCTTTCTAGAACAGTCCCCAACATTATTATACAATTCTTTTGCACATTTCTGCCCCTTTTTTAGTTGTAGTCACTTTTTTTACAAACACATTCAACGCGAACGAACCAATCAATTTTTCAAAAATGCTTTTGTTCTTCACCAAGAGACAAAGAGATGGAAGTTTTAAACATCCGATCTGCTTTTTCCAATTGTATTACACGATACCTACAATGACTTTCCCAGTCAAATGAGTTTTTCAATTTTAAAAGAGTAGTCAAAGGCTATACCTACATGTGCTAAAAATAATACGCTAAAAAATATTTTGAACAAAAGCTACAGAGTCAGTAATAAATTGACAACAAATTGCAAAAGTAAATATTGAAAACAAACTGTTGATTCAATAAAAAATGAAGATCACCTCAGTTTTTTTAATGGATATATTTTTTTATACACCAATCAATGCATCGTTATATACTCGTTAAAAAAGTATTAGGGTACATAGGCCGATAACTGATTTGTTCAGAAGTTATGAGTTTTGTCCGGAACGTCCATTCGACGTGTGTTTTCATGGCGAGAGATTTACTGAACCTGCACACGGTTTTGACGTATTTTCACCTCGATATAGTCTGCAAAGCATCGAAGTTATTGTTTGACACGTTCCCACCGAAAAACTCTCATCTATATATTTAATGCACAACATAGGCGCTTAAATTTCTTTGTTAATATTCCAAAGAACCTTAAAAACAAGCGAAAGTATATATACCTATACATAATTGTACATGTAAGTCGTAGGACAATTATTGTAAAATCAGCTGTTTTATAAAAACTCTAGTCTTTTCATCTAAAAAACATTTTTATCTGAATTAGGCTGGGGAATCATAGTCCTTCTGCAATATTTTTATATTGTATATATTAATATATAATTATACCTAATAATGGTGGAGAACTATCGATAGTACTTACGATAGTTATCGATGGTTCTCACTATCGAAATTTGTAATAATATTACAAATGAAATTTGGGATTCTGAATTTCAGCTGTTATTATTTTTTAATTGACTAACCTACGATTTTCAATACCGATAATTATCGATAGTGAAAATAAGCTATCTATAGTTTTCGATAGTGAGAACCATCGATAGTTCTCCACCACTAATACCTAATACTTTAATACTTTTCGTTGTCGAATGTTTACATTACTACGTTAAGGCTGGAGTTTAAGATTCCTCAGTCTAATCGGTGTCAAAATTAGGTAAAAAGGCTAGGCTTTTTACGTAAAGACTGATTTTACAATTGCCCTGCGGTATATACGTGCGTACATTCTTCAAACCGCTGCAGGCCATCGTCATCAGATGGTCCAGCTTCTCCCTCGGCTGCTGAGGGTTGGGCGCCAGTGTTGCTCGTTCAATAGACGATTAAAGGAGAAAGTGCAACCCCTTGACCGTAGGCCGAGGAAAGGGAATTTTCGATTTCCGATTATCTCGAAAGCGCAAGCCCGTGAGCCGCGGGGGTATCGTGTCATTCCGTCGACCCCGTTACACCCTCTGACGGCCCTCGCGCCCGGAACTCTTGCCGATCGTGGAAGAGGCCGTCTAACGAGGCGTGTCTCTTGACGGGAAACTGGGTTAAGTGGCGAGAAAACGAGGCAGAGGCGGAAAAGTGTAATTTTCGGCGGTTCTTTCTGTGGAAATATCTTCCTCGAGGGTTGTAGAGAAGGTATTGGCTACAGGAAAACGTAATTCTCTTCCCTCCGCTGGCTTCGTTTGAAATACAGCTTTTTCTGCGGCTTGAGGTTCCAGGAAGGGAACTGATTATTACGCTGACCCCTCGAAATTCGGATATTCCCTCGTTTCCCTTGTCGGGATGAAACGGGCGAGTTTCCTTTGCCACAGTGGATTAGAGCGTAGGTGGTTCGGCAAAATGTTTTGTGGTGTGCAGAGTAGCTGTGGTGTAGAAAAGATGTGCGAGCGAGAGGTATAATTGAAGCCTGTTGCTTTTAGAAATTTTGAGAACAGTAGGATTTATTAATAATAATGATAAGGATGATAGAAGGGAATAATGGGAACAATTTATTCCATTATTAATTGGAGTAATGTACTCCTTTTTACTTGTCAGTTATAGTGAGTAGATAAATGACCTCAAGATCTGTATTTGTAATACAATTATGCATGTTGCCAAAAAAAAAATGAGCATAGAACTATATAACCTAAATTTATCGGCTAAGCATATCACTTTCACTGTTGAAATAGAAAGTTTGCATAATTCTGTTATGTGATTGATAAGGATCCGGATACTTTTATCTATTTCTAAGAATAGAAATGCTTTTGAGATGCCTATTTTAATTTTTGCCTTTTCAGCATAACGCTGCAGCTTTTTCTCTTGGGGTAGTCTAATTGGTTAAAATATTTTCCACCGACGAAGCTAAAACTTGTTTGATATATATTTGCATATTATAGATGAAATTGTTGATTTTAAACCTCATGGGGGTGGAAAAATTTCGGCGTAAAATATTCTACCAAAATGAAAGTATGTTCGGTACCTACTCGATGGAAGATGCAAATCCTCACGCTCCAGTTTCATAGTAGATCATAAATCTTTAAAATTCTCTTAAATATTCCCTCTTCAATGCCGTAGATTATGACTTAAAGTCGTAGGGAAACTCTCAACGATGAAAGCATGTTCAATTTAACCAAGAAAATCAGCGACGACATTCAATCTCGGGAACTTCAACTTAAAATGAAAAAGTTACGGCGCTGCACTTCGCTTCGGAATGCGTTTCAAAAGGTATTTGCGGTCGGAAATATTTCCAACGACTGCAACGAAGTTATGGAGGCCCTTTATGTGCAATTTCCGCGATAATAAAAATTGACTGTTTGTATTGCTCTGGGCTAAGGTGCGCCACAAGATTTCTCGCCAATCCGTTTTTTGCAATTGTAAAATCGACATAAATATAATACCCAATGTCGCAGCGGAATAAAAAACACACTAATGTATCACATAGAAACTCGAGAAGGGCAATAATAAATAATTCTGTCCTCGTTCCATTCTACTTAACAGTTAACAGCGCCGTCGTTATCTATGCTGGTTTTATTGTCCGCAGTTGAAGTCGAAGGGTTCGTCTGGAGTTTCTTTATGAGAGAACTTCGCCAAGCGCAAAGTTCGAAGCCATTTTTCGTGAGATTCAAGAACGACTCGGAGTAAAACGCTGTATGTAATGTGAATTCAGTAAAGTAAAAATACCATAAATGCCCCGAAGTCGATATACTATAATTTCACTTGAAAGTTAGACTCGATTAAAACAGGAAAGATTTATACGAATTATAGGAAAAGGACTGTGAATAATTGTACCTGGAAATGTTTTGAAAATAGTAGTGTCTCTATTTCACTTTTTGGTTTTCTGTTTGCAGAAGAAAGATTTTTAAGTTTCGGTTTATTTTTTATTAGTATTAATGTTCAAGCAAAAATGGTACTAGTTACAAATATATATATAATACGAAACAAGTTCTTCAAAGTTTAACTATTACTTTTGTACAATCAAACACAAAGTGATTCGATTCGCCTCGATGGACCCTCTCCGAAAAATCTATTTTAATATTATGGAATGGAAAACAAGAAATTACAGTTGCATTGGATCAATAGTTTCAGGATATAGAGCATTCTTATGCATTATTGCCATGGTCAGCATCGTTCCTCAAACATTTAAAGTTTCTCGAATATCGATGGAAAGTTTGCAACTCTGTTGGTAGTTGTAACCGAAGTACATATTACGTTTTCTTGGAATTCATGTTTCAATAGGTATTTATGTACTTGGAAACCATCAATACAGCATATTGTAAATAGAATAGAAATCTTTGAACGATGTAGTTTTGTCGGTGATTTCTGTACACATCGAAATCGCGAATTCACGTATATATAGATTTGATGAGAATGTCCCCTTAAAGTTTCCACCGAGCTTGTTTAAGACATTTATATTTGCCTTTCATCTTTATTAATATTAGTAACTGTGTTTATTCTTAACAAGTATGGTATACGTATGGACTTTTACAAAATATAATCTTCTCCAAACATGGACGAATGTTCGCAACCCACTTGATGTCTGTCGACTACATCTTGGTTCATAAATCTAGGCAAAATCTGAAACGCGAACGGAGGGATATGTTATGTGTCTAAAATAGAGCGAATATACTGGCTGTAACTGAGATATATGAGAGCCGAGGAGAATGTCTTCAGAAAGCACGAAATGTTCCCTGCTGCCAGAAATCTCTTTTTGCGTCTTTCACTTCTTTTCCGCGCGATGTGCGCGCAACGGAGCGGAAGGGGTGGAAATTTACAAGGATTTAGGGTGCATTTTTATTCAAAAGCCTCCCCATGTTTGCCTTCTTGCGTTGAGATTTAAATTCTTAAAATTTCACGATTTCCCGCTCGATTTCCCGTTCACGGTACGATAAAGATTCTTGCAGTCGAAACACGACGAATTCGTTGGGGGTTCATTTTTCACGCGATTCTTTGAAACAATTTCAAAGTCCCCCAAAGTCCCTTCAACGTGCAAAACGTTACACAATAATTTGAACAACAACATTTGAAATATTAAAATACTTTTCTGCCACACTGTCTATTATCTAATTTCAGAATAAAGAGTACACTTGTGGACCTCTTAACCCTTCGTTGATACACCTCCTTTTTCGATCAAGTTTGACACACCTCGGTGGCTCACACCCAGAACAATTTTTGAACGTCTGCCACTCTCATCTAAAGAATCCAATTGTTATGAAAAAAATCATGGGTCAATTTCAGGGTCTCTAGAATGTATTCCAATAGTTTTTTGATTGACATTCTATCACAGTTTTTTAAAAAAAAATCAAGATTGCCATATGTTCGGAGAATACGAAGAAAATGTTCAAAAACTTGTAACTTTTACAAATTTCAAAATTAGAAGTTAAAAATGTACCGAGTTGTTGTTCTGATATAATACTTTGAGGAAAAAAATAGTTTGTAAGTCAGCTTTGGAAAGAGGTACTTATTTTGCATATGGAAGGTACAGAGTGTCAAAATCAGTTTATGGGTGGCTCACACCCAGAGTGTCAACGAAGGGTTAATTCTAATATTTCTACATACAGATATATTTGTAAAGTCATACATAAGAAGTATCGATTAATGAAAACAGACGAGGAATTATACTTAAAAACACATAATTTCCAGATGTATTGTTACGCCTACAAATACAAATGAATCTCATTTATCGAAGTGGCATATTTTCGTATCAATCCTTCCAGTCCCCATTTAAAAACGGACATTCCAACTCGTCCCACTTCCTAAAATTATTGAACACGCTTTTAGACAGTGCCGTCCCGTTTCACGTATTGATAGACTGGAAGAATCGTGGTCGGGGAATAGTACGATGACCTACAACCCCTTTACGTCACAAATCGAGTAGACACGTACTAGCAAGCGCGGCAAGTGCTCACGGGTAGGAGTTTCCGTGAGTGCTTTCGATGGGTAAATGTCGGTACTCGATAAAGAAACATCGACGGAGCATCGTCATTACATTTTTTACTACCCTTGTCGTAAGTCGTCGTGGAGACTCGACGTTCGTTAGGGATACCGGCGAACTTCGCAATGCACTTTGAACGTATCACGAGCTCCAGTCATCAGGAAGTACGACATGGATGGAACGTGGATCTCACAACCGCCCGGCATGTTTCAGAAGGATCTCAATGAATCTCGTTTAAGTTGCGAACTTCTCTTGTTTCTTCATTGTCATTTGCGACGGAGCTGGTGTACCTGTTCTTGATTGTAAATTAGATACCTGCTCAGTGCTGCAGTTTCTTAATAAGAAAACCGCACCTTTGCTGTATTTTTAAACAGAAAATTACAATTATTCTTCGTAAACTATTGAAATTTGTATGCCAAGAGAATATACACCGCGTAATTATTGAAAATCTGCGTCTGATTACTCAGTGCTTGAATTTCGGATCTCATTTAGCGCAGCAAGATAGCCGCCCCTCGATTCACAAAAGAATTAATATTAACGAACACACAAACCCCCCAATTACGACGTCAATAAAACGTGACGTTTAATTATGTATCGCGTCCATGTTTACAGTATTATATTAATTTCAACGCTTGCATATAATAATTTCCTATTAAAATCCGGCCGCCCAACGATCCAAAATTTTATATCCTGAAGATACACATTTGCAAATAGCGTTTTATTATGGTCACTATACTTAACGCGCGGAATTTGCATTAAACGGAAATTACTCTTGTTATGGGGTTTGATTAATAGCTTGCAGCAACAATGACTGTAGAAGTACAATATTTGCCGGGCCAACGAACTCGAAGTGTCAATATTGCAGGATGCCTATAGGGAGCCGCTGTTATTTCAGGAGGAAGAAATCGATCGCTCGTGCCTGCTCGATGATTGTTGTCTCCCCCGTTTAGCAAACGTTGCGACTTGCGCCGCGTCCCGTAACCCCTCATTAACCCCTTTCAACGTTTCGAGTATTCACGATAATAACCCCCGTTATTACCGGTTTTCTGCCCCCCACCCCTGTCCCCTCGTTGTCCGTTAAAGTGCGCGCACTTGGCCGGCCAGGCGGTCACGTCAGTTTCTTAGGAAATATTGCCCGTCTCGTTAGCACGAGACACTTGGCCCTCTTAATTGGCTTAATTAAACTCTCCACGTTCATTGCTAATCACCGGCACGTCGTCGCTCCACGCCCCTCGAATTCATGTGTTTTTTCAGTGGCTTTCGCGACGGGCAACGTGAGCGCTCACGTGACCATCAACGGGGGGTTTCAAGGGGTAATGACACTGTGGAGCCCGGAAGGGCAGCTTGATTTTGGGAAGTTTTTTATGGGAGTATAGTGAATGGAATACGAAATCTGTTTGTAGGGCATTATTGTACATACCTTGAAGTATGATTATATTTTTTGTTAAATTTTTTAATACAAATTACATAAATTCATACTTTCCTTTCTTCGATCTAAGACATAATTTATGTAATTTAGCAGCCAAAAAGATATGGGATCCATAAATATTTAAACAAACTATCAATTTTCTTGATCTCTATTTAAATAAATGAAGTTTAATATGAGAAAAGTGATTGTTCTGTAATCCAAAAATAATTGCTGTATATGAACAATTATATCTTCCTATTAGTTCGGATATTGGAGGCTCTACTGTATTTTTAAAGTAATCCTACTTAAGTTAAGAGAATATAAGCAGGTATTGCATTCAAGATACTATTCGTGAGACAAAGAAGTGTTTTCAGTGCCTCGATTGAAAAGGCACCTATTGTTTCCTTGCTTCCTACTGCGAATGTCTTAACAGCGCATTCGATGTGCACGAGAGGATGCACTTCGGAGAAGTGGGGCTCAGTATGAGAGATTTAAATAAAATCGATGCAGTAATTTTGCTGCATTATCTTTGATGCAGATTTAAGTTAATCCTATAATTAACGGTCAATAATAACAATTAAAAACGGAGAACACAACTGTTATAACTGAAATTTAAAAGTTATGGCATAAGAATTAATATCTTTCTTTAAATGATTTTGGTTATAAATAACCATTGTCGATTACGAGAATTTTTTTAGTTATGAATAACGATTATCGATAATGAGAATTTTTTGGTCACTTCATTTTTCGAAAAATGTTTGCAAAATTTAAATGAATATTAACGTTTCTTAATGATTTTTTTCGATAAAGCTTTAAGACTAGTTGTTACTATTGGTCTCTAATTAAAAAAACTTACCATATCCACTAACAATTAAGCATTACAACTTTTAAATCAACATATTACATACAAAGGCTTCCTGTAAAGTGTAAGTAATACAACACGAATACACTCACATCATATTTAAAAATTACACAACTTTAAAATCTTAAATTATGCTTTATCTACAGGGTCACCAATTATCCACGTTAATTACTTTCCCCACACAAAGTGCACCACACGAAACTCCCTAATTGAAAAACGCCAGGTCATCTACCATAGTCGTGTAGTTTAAGAAATCGAATGTTCCCTCTGCTCGAGGGAACGTGACCAATAAGTGCATTAAGACGTCACTTTAACTCTCCTCGAAAATCATACGGGTACACCCGCACGCCTGCAACACAAGCAGCGGTTCAGGTCGTCATTGAATTGTGCACGTCGTGGCTTTCAATGAACGATCAAAATGTTCCTCTTCATAAGAACTCATCCCTTCAATTGGTTTCTGTCTATACTCTTCAATTATTCCTCCTTGCGTACCCTGTAATTCGTCGGAACCGCTAACCGAGCGCCGCGAGTTATTAATCTTCGATGAAAGAAGGCGTAACTTACAGGGCCGTTAAATAAAAGGCACGCTTTATATTAAACTACTACTGAAAAGCTTGAGCTACTCTGACGTTCAGGCACATTATACGTATACAGTGCCGGACAAAAATATTGAGTCACCATAATTTCTGCAGAATGAAATTCTCTAAGAGCCATTAGCCATTTTTAAAATTTGTTTCATCATTTAAAAATTGAAATAGTAGATTAAAAATTGACTGCTTTCTTCAAAATTTTCTTATTTTCTTAAAATTCAAAAATTTGGTTTAATGGCTCTTAGAGAATACCATTCTGCATAGAAGAATGCAAAGTTTATTAAAGAAAACTTGTCAATTGTCGAAGTTATCATAATGATAAGGAGGCCCCCTGCTTGGTGCAGAGGTTGCTTCAACCGCTGAAAACTCGATGACAAAAGTGTGTCCAGTTTTTTTTTTAAATTGAATAGAGATACAAGAACAAGATAAAATTATAAAATTATCGATTTTTTCACACCTCTCGAGGAAAAAAATTCCAAGAGTGATCAATTATTAGGTGCCGAGAACGTGTCTCCCTTAAAGTCTCACTCGCTACCAAATACATTTCCTATCTTCGTCATCAAATCCGGTGCTCACTAAGGCCATATTCCTCCAAACACTGTTCAATGGCCGACGACCGCCGTCAATCATCGTGACGGGAACTTTCAACCATTTTCACGTCGCGAAAACATTTCACCATTCCCGTCGAAATTTCATCGCGATTTCCTGCCTCTTTAGCGAAACGTTTAATTACCAAATAATCAGGGACTGTCTCGCTGAATTCTGCGCGTTTAAATACCGTGGAACGTTCCGCGATGCCTGTGTGCACTGTGCATCCGTGAACGTCAGTTGCAATAGTTTTCGCAACCTGGCCATCGTTGTATAACCGGCGTTCAGTCTGAAAATTGATATTGACGCTAACGAACGACCTGTCGATTCCTGCTGCATGAGCAGCCGCACCCTCCGATCCCCAGTCTCGCCTACCCCCTCACCCACCCCCCTCCCGCCCCTGCATCACCGTAATTTGCCAGCAGCTCATTCTGTGTATCCTTCGAATTCACTGATGACCCTTTTTCGATATCGCCGTTCGACGATTCTCGACGATTTAATTGGCGGATCGTATCGTTGCAGCGATTCCCTCAGGTGTTATGACGGGTCTGTTTTAATTTAATGCCAGTTTTTATTGGGACCACGGTATCGATTAGTATGGCGAGACTCGTGGAGCCATTTTGAGGAGCAAAATGCTGGGGGTGATCTGAAAATATTGTATTCGCGTTTCACGCCCCTACAGGTATCCCAGGTATCATGGGGTATCGATGTTTCGAGTTCGTTGCACCGGGCAGATACTGTAGTACTACGGTCGGTCGTTGTGACTGTAAGTTGTTAATAAAACTTTGTAACAAGTGGAACTTCCGTTTAATGCGTATTCCGTCTGTTAAGTGGATCATGTTACGACGTTTAAATATTTCGGATAATACCTACATACGGGAATAATCGTTCGAATCGATTCGAGAATCTGCAAACAATCTGATTTGCCTTCACCATTTAACAAATTATGTTTGTTTAAAATACACATCATCATCATAATTGCTAAAATGGAAGCTGTATTTATTAAGTGCAAGTGGGTCGCATTGATATTTCATCCGACCGCGTGTCCAACAATATAACTGATTAATTTTATATTTGCTATACGTACGTTTTCAGTTGATTTGTTTCTCTTGTTTGTTATGTGCGGATGGAAATAAAAAAAATTGTACTTATTTCGTTGCTTGTGTTCGTAAGTGTGAGTAAAATTTTATGAACTAGTATTTAAAAATTTGAAAATAAAATAAGGGGGATCTTTGTAGGTACCATTAAAGTTTGGAAAAGCTAAATTACTATTTGCAGGGTGATAAAATGTATACTACAACAAAAGTACTCACAACGTGATTTTAAACTTTCCTCCTCAGAAGCATTTGTTAATCCGTATAAAACCACAAATCAGAATTATTGCACATCAGAAAGGTAGAGAAAGGTTCCTTCGTTCGACTGACAATTAAGGTGGGTATTCACTTGTTATCATATCACCGTTTTGTGTCATCCAGTGCAACGGTGTGTGATTTTTTTCCGTATCATCACTGATGCTGTTGCGTAGGTATCTTTGCATCAAATTTTGATACGCGACGGTGCAACGCTGCCCATTCATACTAATACGCAACGACAATTCGAGACGTGGATACCCACCTTAACAAGTGGACACCCACCTTAACAAGTGGATACCCACCTTAACAAGTGGACACCCACCTTAACAAGTGGACACCCACCTTAACAAGTGGACACCCACCTTAACAAGTGGACACCCACCTTAACAAGTGGACACCCACCTTAACAAGTGTCTCTTACCAAGTGTTCACTCGAATACATAAAATTAGATAAACACAGCTACATGCAATTATGCAATGATGACATCTCAATCTTCGCAACCAATTAAATTTAAATTTCATATTCAAGCAACAGTTCGAGAATCTCTGCCGGCGAACCGCGTGGCTACCATACTATTAAGCCAGACATACCGAGCATCAAATTATCAAACTTCGTTCCTTCCAAATTATCTTGTAACAGCTCAGGACGACAGTAATTAACCATCTTATACCAGTAGCAACCACCGCGCCAATCCAATTGTCCTTCCACCGAGTCCAGACGCAGTCCATCGCATTAATCACCGCGAAGCAAATATTTTGTCGGTCCAATCCCGTTTGCCTGCCGGCAAATAGAGGCGCGGTATGAATCAAACCTTAATCACGTACCATCTCGTGCCTGCGGACCAAGTTTCGCGCCAGACGGTTTCGTGAAAACGACGATAATTTACCTTCCCAGCTGGTTATTAAGCCTTCTATAATTCACCGCCTCTTTCCAAACCGTCTCGAGGTATATCGCACAGACGTTGGAGGTTATTCGCATTTTTATTCTTAGAGCGACGAAGCCAGATCGCTCAGACTGTTATTCTAAATAAAACGTTGCACGAAACACAGGGGAGAGGATAACTGGGAGCGTCTGGCTTCCGACATTTACAAAATCGTTCGAATCGAGCGCTGTGAAATCACGTGGGCGCGTGCACGAGCCGAGACCGTTGTCCCGCTATGATAAATCTTCACCGGCTAATAGGCCTCTGTCACGGTTTAACGCGGGTTATTCGCGTTCACGTGGATCGATCGTAGAGGCTACACGCTAGGAGGTCGTATCATGGTCGTGTAGGCTTGTAAGGATTGCTTCATCGTGAGAAACGGGCTCCTATCTGTTGCCTTCCGCGATGAAGATGCTTGGAAAGCTTCGGTCGACTGATCGCGATCTCTCTCAGAGGTAGGGTACTGGATTTATGAAAGTAATGATTGTTGGGGTACAGTATCGACTGCCTAATTAAATTTTGTGATAATCAATTTAATTGCTCATTACGAATGTGGTTATTAACCCTTCGTGGTCCCAGGGGGTGTATTGTATCCCAGGAGCAATTTTTTATTTGAAATGCCGCACCTTTACATCTTCCAAAGGGAATTTATCGCAAAAAAAAATGAAAAATATTTTAAAAAATCTGTATTTCACCACAACGATGGAAATCGCTCATTTTCAAGTACTTAGCATATCAAAATTTACATTTCTAGAAAAAGACTATTAGATCAGGACTGTATAAACATTACGAATGTAGAGTTATCACTGAAATGTTAAAAGGTTCAAAAATACGAAAATGGTAACTCAAAAAATGACGCTGGGGTACAGTGAACCCCGTGTGACCAACTTGTGATTATAAGAAGGTGTGAGCACGAAGGGTTAACATTTTGTTGACACTCTGGGTGTGAGCCACCCATAAACTAATTTTGACGCTTTGCACTTTTTTTAATACGTAGAACATCCTGAATATTCATGGAATATCTGTTTTTTCAATTACCGAAATACCTACCTTCTATGTGCAAAATGAATGAATAAATTTCATCTATCCATATACTACATGCACAAAAAAAATTGAAAGTTTTAGTTGTACCATTTATTTAATATTTTTTTTCAGCTATTTTATCTGTTAAGATCGTCTCTTTCGTGTAAAAACAGTGAAATTTAAAATCGTTATAAATCAGCAACCGTTTAGTGAAATCGTTTAAAATTTTTGGACCTCATCGGGAAGATTAAAATGGACAATCTCACAAATTTTCATCAACTTGGTAGCATTTTGAAGATAGGTCCAATACATTCTTAACTGATCCAAGTGCGCGGTAAGATTATTAGTGATTAGTGATTTAAGTGAAAGTTTTAAATGATAGGTGAGGAGTATCGACGGGGTGTATTATAAGTATGTACATGTACTGAGGTGTCCGTAAATGAGGAGACGAGGTGAAAGTGCAAGTTCCTCGCGTGTCAAGAAATCGAAAAGTCGTTTATCCTCTTATAACCTGAAGCTTTATTTGTAAGGCGTAAGTAAGCCTCCACAGCTGGCATATGTAGGAAATGTGGAGCAAGTAGTTGAGAAACGTGAGTGAGTGATTCAATCATACAAATGTGTGTTCACATTTATGTCACATTGAAGCAAAATTCAAATTTTGAATGACATGGAAACTGATAACGTAATTTTTTGTTCTTACTGGCATGAGGAAGTTGCATGCTTAGGTTGCCCTCATAACTTTAGAATACCCTTTACATATGTGCATTATTAATATTAACTGATATTACAGTGAATTGAAGCTTTTAAAAATAAGATTAAAAAAAATTACAGTAGATTTAAAGTTAGGTTCCACAGAAATAATTTAATGAATCCCACCAATTATAATTGCATCACTAATTTACATTAATATCTGTAGGTATTATTGTCTAATATTTATTCAAGATTAGTTTACTTACCCTATTTGTTAAAACAATATTAGTGGGGTGTTATTTAATGACTAAATAAGCATCCACAAACATGGAATACAATTACGTGTTTCATTACCTGCATTAAACCAAATTATTGAAAATTCTATGTTGGTACTCTTTTGTGTAGTAATAAAAATATAAGTATTATTCGAAAGATCCGAAAATAATAATCATTCGCACAGAATCAAGTTAATATTCTTAATTGGATTGATTGGAATCTATAAGTATTCTCCACTGCAGCACGTTAATTTGCAAATTACATTTATTTAGAGAAATTTTAATCTACCAGGTAAAAAGTATCAGAGAATATTTTTTTACGATAGCCTCTCAGTATTTAATCAGTGGAGACGTCGCGTTTTATATTGCAGCGCGGTATTTGCGTACTTCTGTTCTGTCAAGTATGTACTTCCGATAAATTCAATGTGCCTGGTGAAATAACGAATTTATAGGCACTTACTGTGCGTTCACGTTTTTCTCTCTTTCCACTACAGATTTGAAATAAATGTTGTTTCGTTAATGCAAGCCCCGTGTTTTTCAAATTCCCTTTACAACGTGACTAAAATGAAACGTTTTCGAGAATATCAACGATTTTCCCATTTATAAATGTTGAAATTAACAGCTATGCTTGTGAAAAAAAAAAATTAAAAGGAAGCGTTTTGAAATTGATCGCAGTGACTATGTACATAATCGATATACTATATTTCCTATAGAAAAAACTTTATATCCAAAGACTATTTTTATTAAATATGGTAAATAAATTCGCGAGGTTGTGAATCCTGCAAAACGTTGAAGATATAATAAAAGTGGTGTTAACGAGCTCGAAAATATAATTTTACTTTCAATTTAAAACTGCAATGCAAAGTAAAATTACTGTTAAATATGTTAGTCTTCTTTCTAACAATTAATTTTCTGACGGTGTAGTACTATGCAGTATATGTAGATCTATTTAATACTAAAATTGAATTTTACTAATTTTTTCGCTGAAAAATGACCAGGAAATGTGAAAGAAAAATTTAAATCCTCCAGTTAAACTATACCCAATTAATATTCATTAGTACATCAGTCCTACAAAAAATTTAATTAAATACGGGATAGTAGATAAATCCCAAAACGCAGAGATACATGAGAGAAAGCAGGCTCCTCTGACCTGAAAGTAGTAAAAAGTGCAGTAATCTACCGTCTGCTTTTCATCAAGCTCAACGAAACACGTGATTTCTGTGTATATGAGTGTATATATACGTGTCTATATTCCTGGGATTATCATTTTAAAGACGCCACCAAGGAGGAAACAAACAGTTGCATCAGCTTCGTGAAAGGCAAGCATGGAATTAAAATAAAAAGCGTGTCAGAGATCTCTGATGCTGCATTTTTGTTCGAAGCAGCGCGCTTCGCTTATTCAGAGTGGAAACATAATTCTCCCGATTTTTTTTTTTTTTTTAAAAAAGTGCTAATACAGGAAAGCGTCTTGCGCGGGGATATTTGTACCAACGAACTTTTACTCGCCTGAATGGAGGACATTTTATTCAATTTCCCGTCTTTCTCGAAAGCATCTTTTTTCGTCTTGCATTTTCCATTTTTACTCATCAAGAAGATTAAATACCAACTCCCGTCTTCAGATGCAATACTTTTTCTCTCCATACGTTTCATTCTGAACGCTCGGTTCACAAAGGCATATCCTACCCATTTCTGATCAAGGGCCCCCCACTTTCTGAGAAGGAAGTCGGACGTCGGTCACAAGTGCATCTCGACTCGGAAGACCGGCGCCGTGGAATGAGTTGAGCGTTTTGAAAGAGCGCCGGGTGCAGGCCGATGTATCGTTTTCCATGCTCAAGTCCCGTGGGCCCCAGCTGAAGGCAGTCACTTAATACGTTCCGAGGAGGGATTAGGTGTCGTGTTTCTACGGACTTAACCGTATAAAATGCTTCCTCGACCCACGACATCTGCTCCCACTGCGAACGCTGTCCCCGGCGATTCGCAGAGGCAGATGATGGGACGCTTCGCGATCGCCTTTCGATACGTATTGTTACATTCGCGAGGGGACTGCAGAAGGTTCGGGTCATCGATTTGGCTAAAATATCGCATGCAGTTGTACAGTCCATGCTGTGCACACTAACGCATTAAACGCACAGAACGCAATAATCCGCGAGTAAATCAAGTTCGAAGTTTTATCTTTTACAAGCAGGTACTGTATGATTTATTTGAACGACGTGATGAATTATATAATTAATTGTAGAATTTATGAGGAATAAGTAGAGCTTTGTACATATAGTTACTTACAAAAGTATCCCTCCACCCTATGTGTAATATATTTTATATATTAAATCGACTTCAAAGTAAGAATTCGCAATTATAATTCACATTAATATAAATTTGAATACTATACTCATGTTTTGGGTACATTCGATTGAAAATTTTACACATTTATTGAAAAAAGAATTATTATCCATCCAAGTAGCAAACAAGGTGCAAAAAATATTCGCTTAAATTCAATATTTAATTCATACAGATGTAATTACGATAAGTTAATATCCTTTTAATATTCCTGCGATTTTATTATAACCTTTAATCTATTATATGCATAGATTTAACTAAGTTTCTATGAAATTCAGGCTTATCTTGTTCCATTCTTCTAGCAAAATTTCTTTCGACATTTCTTTGGTAGAGGTTGCTAACAAAAAATATATCAATCGAAGTTTATACCAATGTAAATTATAGTAGGTAATCCTGAATCTAACATTACTTAAATAAGTAAAATATGTTATACGTACATGGGGGAGGGGGTAAATACTTTTGCGAGTAACTGTACATCTAGAATTACTATATGTATG
This sequence comes from Andrena bicolor, assembly GCA_960531205.1. Lineage (NCBI taxonomy): Eukaryota > Metazoa > Arthropoda > Insecta > Hymenoptera > Andrenidae > Andrena > Andrena bicolor. Next base: position 35,118,482 of record OY482666.1, on the reverse strand, counting down.
AATTACAATTGGATTGTGTATACATAACGTGTGCATATATCGAGGGTTTTGAAATAGACCGAAATTGGAACTCGAATTCCTCGCAAAATTTTCAATAGTGCGCTTTATGCGTTTGACACGTTATTATACTCGTTGTATACTAACTAACTGCATTGTGTTCTTGGGAAACGTTCGCTGCATGTAAAATTGATTTATATTACAACAGCATCGGTCGTTCTTCTTTATTGTACAGATATCACTTTTATTGTTTTCTGGTTGCATTCTGTCAGACAACTGGAAGGGTAGTTCTAAACGTGTCAGTTTGTTTACAAGTAGAGGACTGCAGCTGTAATTGCTGACACTGTTGGGTATTCGAGGAATTATCATGTTCCGAGTGGAGATTTTACGGTGATTCGATTAAGTTAGAAATTAAGTTATACAGGGTGTCCCACGGTAGAGTGGACAGAGCTATATCTCCTAAAGTATTGTTATTAAAAATCTGAAAAAAATAGGGAATGCATGGTACGAGGGGACCATCTTTTTCGCCCGAACGAATTTTTTTTTCGATTATTATTTTAAAAGATACGATGGTCAAGTTCGGATTTTCAAATGGCACTAACTTTTTGGAAGTCCTGAGTTGATAGTGCGTTAAAAGACAAAATCAATAAGCTATAATGTATACACTTTATTTCCACTGGTTTTTAAGATATTTCGCTTGCAAATTTCCTGATTTTCAGTGGAAAAACCGTTCTTGGACTGGCAAGGACCGGGGTCAGTTTTACTGTCGTCACGGGTAGCACTGCCTTTTGAAATAGATACCTACCTGCCAAAGGTCTACCCCGGCCCACGGGCTGGACAATTCTTTTCCGTCAGAAATGCCACTTAGGAAGGTACATCTGCAGTATCGAGAAGCGCACCGTTACTTTTATTTCGCACTTGCTTCTACGCTCGGATGACCGGTTCTTTTGGGAGGGATGCACGTTCGATTGATTAGGTTAGAAGGTGTGAAAGTTGCTAGACAAAATATCAACCATCGGAATATCAGAACCAATCGGATTTGCATCCCTCACAAACGGCTGCTCTCTTGAAGAGGCCTTCTTCACAGAAATACCTCCTCCCCAATGCCCGCCTTCTCTCGCACGGAATACGTCAACGCATGCTTCTGTTTTAATATCGGAGCTCGTGTTTATACTCCAGAGGACCACGCGTGGACAGCGGGTTACCCCTTTTCTTCCTGTGTCTCTCCACGAGGAGTATTGACGGTGGATTGTAGGAGCGTAGATGTCTCGATGCCAGTTATTGAATTCAGGAGAGGATAGAAACATTTTATTACAAAACACACATGTACTATAATTAAAGTAAATCGTATTCCTCTCGGGCAGGAGTCGCCCGACGCTCGTCGAAGAGATGCGGCCTCTGGTACCCCGTGGCGGGGACAGTCCTTCGCAGGGCCTCACTCGATTTTTATGGCTTTTTCCGGAAAAAGGTACGAATCCTGGGTCGAGCGTAGCGAATTAGGGTCGAACCCCGGCAGTCGAGGGTCTAATATCCATTACAACGTATTAAGAAATTTTTTTCTTCATCGTATCGAAAGGGAAATGACGCCGATGGATTCCTTATGTTTTTCCGATGAAAATCATACCAAATATCATGCAAATCGGGCTACTTTGACAGAGGCTATTTGTACACCTGATGTAAAAGTTGTCCGATTTGCACGACATTTGGCATGATTTTCATCGGAAAACCCCAAGGAATCCATCGGCGACACTTCCATATCCATACGATAAAGAATAGAGAATTATTTTATTTTATAAAAAGATACAGGGTAATTCTCTCGCTACGCCTGTCACCCCGTGGCGAGGACAACACCCCGCAGTGCCCATCGAATTTTATGGCTTTCGGTCCTCGGAGGGTTTGGAATATCATTAACACGTGAGATTTTTATGACTTTTTCCGGAAAAAGGTACGAATCCTGGGTCGAGCGTAGCGAATTAGGGTCGAACCCCGGCAGTCAAGGGTGTCACATCCATTACAGCATATTAAAAAATTATTTTCTTCGTCGTATCAAAAGGACAGTGCCGCCGATGGATTCCTTATGTTTTTCTGATGAAAATCATACCAAATATCTTGTAAATCGGACGACTTTTACACAGAGAATACAAATAGGTTGTGTCAAAGTAGTCCGATCTGCATCATATTTGGTATGATTTTCATCGGAAAAACATAAGGAATCCATCAGCGTCATTTCCCTTTCGATACGATGAAGAAAAAAATTTCTTAATACGTTGTAATGGATATTAGACCCTCGACTGCCGGGGTTCGACCCTAATTCGCTACGCTCGACCCAGGATTCGTACCTTTTTCCGGAAAAAGCCATAAAAATCGAGTGAGGCCCTGCGAAGGACTGTCCCCGCCACGGGGTACCAGAGGCCGCATCTGTTCGACGAGCGTCGGGCGACTCCTGCCCGAGAGGAATACGATTTACTTTAATTATAGTACATGTGTGTTTTGTAATAAAATGTTTCTATCCTCTCCTGAATTCAATAACTGGCATCGAGACATCTACGCTCCTACAATCCACCGTCAATACTCCTCGTGGAGAGACACAGGAAGAAAAGGGGTAACCCGCTGTCCACGCGTGGTCCTCTGGAGTATAAACACGAGCTCCGATATTAAAACAGAAGCATGCGTTGACGTATTCCGTGCGAGAGAAGGCGGGCATTGGGGAGGAGGTATTTCTGTGAAGAAGGCCTCTTCAAGAGAGCAGCCGTTTGTGAGGGATGCAAATCCGATTGGTTCTGATATTCCGATGGTTGATATTTTGTCTAGCAACTTTCACACCTTCTAACCTAATCAATCGAACGTGCATCCCTCCCAAAAGAACCGGTCATCCGAGCGTAGAAGCAAGTGCAAAATAAAAGTAACGGTGCGCTTCTCGATACTGCAGATGTACCTTCCTAAGTGGCATTTCTGACGGAAAAGAATTGTCCAGCCCGTGGGCCGGGGTAGACCTTTGGCAGGTAGGTATCTATTTCAAAAGGCAGTGCTACCCGTGACGACAGTAAAACTGACCCCGGTCCTTGCCAGTCCAAGAACGGTTTTTCCACTGAAAATCAGGAAATTTGCAAGCGAAATATCTTAAAAACCAGTGGAAATAAAGTGTATACATTATAGCTTATTGATTTTGTCTTTTAACGCACTATCAACTCAGGACTTCCAAAAAGTTAGTGCCATTTGAAAATCCGAACTTGACCATCGTATCTTTTAAAATAATAATCGAAAAAAAAATTCGTTCGGGCGAAAAAGATGGTCCCCTCGTACCATGCATTCCCTATTTTTTTCAGATTTTTAATAACAATACTTTAGGAGATATAGCTCTGTCCACTCTACCGTGGGACACCCTGTATGATTAAAAATCAGTGATATGTATAAATGTTTCTCCTTTTTTTATAAGGATTTTGTAAAAAATATGCACATATACAGTAATCTGCGGCTATAATAATTATGAAACAATTATGGAATCGATATGAAACAGATAATAGTTGGAAATTTCAGTTCTTCATAACAGTTATTCGAAATAGATGTTCTTCATAACCGTTTGGAGAACGGAAATCGATATTATAACAGTTTTTAAACCCTGGCAGATACCCTAATTTGTTTGCTGTATGATAACAGATAAATAAATTACAAATAGGAGATAAATTTTAATTACATTTCCATAAAATGTGTAGATATCTCTTTTATTCCTAACGCAATAACGTAATTTATAAATTTGAATAAAGCCATTGACGTAGCTTTTACAATATTAGGTATGTCTTTTCTCTAGAAAGTTTTCTCATTTGTCGCCTCCCACAAATCGGCGCCCGGGGCAGAAACACTCACTGCCCCCCGTAGTTTCGTCGCTGAGTAATAACATATCCACAATGGAATCTTTTAAACAACTGTAAATCCAATATCGCCCAGAATTACGTCCACCTAAAATATTCCTATATCTGTGTCAAATCAGGAATCAGCCAAATCTAGAAATTAACACAAAACGAGAGAATGTCGAAATGGACAAAAGATATTAAACATTCCCTCTCCAAAAGAATGTGAAAAATCGGCGCGTGCAGGTGTATTGAGAACGTTGCTCGGATTGAAAAGGAATAGCAATCATTCCGTCATTGTCCCCCTTTATCGTTCGAAATATCAATGCTACTGGCATTCGTGCTCGCAGCTCCGAGCAGAGAGAGGTCGTTCAACAGAGAGAGACTCCGACGCAATGGACAATGTCCGCAACGTTGCACCGGAAATAAGAACCGGCGCGTACGAGTTGACCATTGTCATTTAGTAACCCCCCCGTTCCATTTGATTCTATTCACGCCCCGGGAGGACCGGACGTGAGGTCAGCCGCGGCTCGTTTAAGTTCGAAACTGCTGCGGCGAAAAAAAGACCCGCGAAAGAGGCGACTTTCTCGTGACGTCGCCTAACAACGCGTCCCATTCGGGCTCGTTTCAATTCCTGGCCGCGTTCGACGCTTGACGAACGTGCACCCTTGCGGGAGCAGTTGATTAGTCGGCTGCTGCATGACTGTACGTTGCAATTTTCGAGGGGATAATGTGAATCATGACACGAAGGAATTGGGAACTTCGGAATGGGAATGGTGGAAGTTACTTTTACTTTATTTGGAAAAATTGAAGGGAGTTTATATTTTTTGAGGGGTAAGAATTTCAGGTTAATTTAGTTTTTCAAGGGGATAATGTAAATCATGGCGCGAAGGAATTGGGAACTTCGGGATGGGAATGGTGTAAGTTACTTTTACTTTCTTTTGAAAAATTGAAGGGAGTTTATATTTTTTGAGGGGTAAGAATTTCAGGTTAATTTAGTTTTTCCAGGGGATAATGTGAATCATGGCGCGAAGGAATTGGGAACTTCGGAATGGGAACGGTGCAAGTTACTTTTACTTTATTTGGAAAAATTGAAGGGAGTTTATATTTTTGGAGGGGTAAGAATTTCAGGTTAACTTAGTTTTTTTAATCTCTTTATCGTCTATCGTGATTATTATCTTGTTATTTAAGGTGATTTGTTATTGTTACGTTCTAACAAAGAACACCGCGAACCGGCAACTTTGGAGGTTTATAGAGTAACTCAAGACAAGTACAACGGTATGTTTCGTTCGTGTCCAATCGCCCTTTAAGGGCGTGAAAAGTCACACTTTTTCGCGTATAACTCCTAAAGTACAAGCGACAGAAAGAACTTTAAAAGAAAAGTTTAATGGTACAATAAGCGCTGCAAACTTGCGTTAACACAATTTTGACGAGTTTAAAAAAATACCTAACGAAAAAACTTTTTTCAAAATTTTGTTAACGCATATTTGCAACGCTTACTGCATAATTAAACTTTTGTTTGAAACATTATTTTCTGTCTCTTGTTACTTTAGGAGTTATTATGTACTTTTAATATTTTGTTACGCTGAACCTTAGTGGTGATAAATTGAAATTTTTTTATAGGCTGCGTTTATTTTATTTGTAATCGTTAATAGCCTCTGTATTGACGTATCAGCATAGGATTTACGAGAACTGTTCGAGTATTCGAACTCTTCAGCGTCACTTTCCCTCGAATGTCCAACTCAGCCAAGCACTTTATAGCTTCAAGTAGATCAAATGCATTCCCGTTTTTTTTCGGTTCGAATTTCAAACCCCTTGATGATTCAGAGTATTGGAACAGCTCTATCCTCGCGTCATTGCATCTTGCTTTACCCAACTAAACACGCTGCATTCCCTAAAGCCGGGAATACACCTGAAACCCGAGCTAACTAAGCTATGCTATGTGTTTTATGTTTTATAACAAAGCTAGACATAGCATAGCAAAGCTTAGCTTAGCTTTCGGTAGAAACGGTTCCATAAGGATGTAATGAAGTTAAGTTTTTAAAACTCAGCATTGCATACCATAGATAAGCTAAGCTATGCTATGTTTTTTATGTTTTGTAGCATAGCACATCCCCGGCTTTAGGATCGTTTTTATGAACTTATCGTGGACAACTCCCATTACACCTTCAGAGGTGGCCTTAAAGTCTTTAACTTCAAATTTGTCGATTACAGAGAACGGCGAAAAAATGACGTTCATGGGAAAATAACTTCAAAAGTACACTCAAGTGACGCGTCAACAATGTCGCCGAAATTCAAGCATCCACTTTTGCTAATCATTACAGAAACACATTTAGAGATTTGTCCTCAAAGGATATACTTCGCGCATCACTTGAATGTGCCTCCAAAATCCTATCACGCTCGACTGCGACTTATCTATCCTCTCCCTTGCCAGCAGCCTAGAAATAAAGTAACTCAAATCCATTATTAAATGCATTCCCATCACATATTGAAAAAAGAATCGCCATCATCCGATTCTTCTCCACACAGCATCCCAACGACACTCGTACAGCCATGGCGGCGTTAAATCCAACGTCACTCCGCGCAGACTCGGCATTGTCCTCTCAAGATGCACGAAGAGCAAAATGAGGAAGGAAAGGTAGAAAATTCCATGGAAATGAACGATTTAATACATCGCGTTTCGGCGCACAGAATTAAGGCTAATTGGCAGCATTGCAAAGGTTTTCCGCAGCAGGAGCGCGTTAATGATGTTTCGCCGGGTGTACATATAATTCGGCGAGGCAGTGTCTCTCGTTTCGTGGCTGAATCACGCGTGTAAATTATTTGAGCGTTGGTCGCTGGCGTGGCGACCGCAATCGGCGCTGCGGCGATCAGAAGCGCATGGAAAATCGCGCCCGCTAATGCGAAAATTGCTCGTTATGCTCACAATATGTTGGGGGGTGGCGCGGGGTGGGGGCTGACTTGCGCGTAGGCGTACGAATGCGCGGTCTGTTTAAGGGGAGACATAAATCAGAATGAAGGGAGGGTGCAAATTATGCCGATCGAAATAATTTATCACCGTTTCGGGGCTGTCGCTCCTCGTTTCGAAGTTTTCACTGGATGATCGGCATGGGAACGAATTTTTTTAGGGGGTTTCAACCCTACACGAACCCCATAAATCTTTGAGTCTAAGGGTACAATAATTCATCCTACTTTTATTTTAGCTTTTTCGGGGAAGAGAGTTTCATGAATATTCCCTTTGGATAAAGTTATATGTTTAAATGTTGGGAATCCTTTTGATGGCTGCGGATATGAAGATATAAATAAATGCAGTTGCTGGAGAACTGCCTTCTGATTGGATTAAATACTGTTGTGTCTCTCGTTATTATTCCTTTTATATAACTCGATGCCGCTATATTACGCAATAGAGAGTCGTTTGCCCCCTCACCGTTAATTAATAAAATTTTAAAGCTTCATTTGAGTAAATTATATCAACGAAAACTGGAGGGTCTGGGGTCCTCGACGAATAACTTCACTATTGATTAATTGAATTTCGGTTTCATTTGGTTATATTCTTAGTAATTATTATCTCTTGAATCGTTCCCTCTTGACCTGATTTTAACTTCGAAAGGGCGTCCATAAACAGGGGGAGGGTGGTTTTTACTTAAGGAACACCACTGTGACGGACGGAAAAGTGAGCCGTTTTTAAGACGTTTGAAGAAAAACAGTTTTCACATAAAATTTTTACTACCTACCTTTAGTACAATATCTTAAGAGACTGTAAAAAATAAATAAATAAAAAAACATGTATAAATTTTAATATATTAATTAATCTTCTAGACCCCCTCGCACGCTGCTCGAATGTGTAACTGTGGAACAGCAGGTCCGAAATCAAATTTAATATTTTTTTTATAAATGATATGAGTGTTGTTTCCGTTGCATGTACCGATTTCTTAAACAAATTATTTTTGTAAAAGTGGTGCGCTTTGGAAGAACAGTTGCGAAAATCCGCGAATAGGATGGTCAGTTTGTCGAGCATATTTAAAAAAATTTGTTTTCAATCAATGAATCATATACTTTATAAAAAAATTAAATTTGATTTTGGACCTGCTGTTCCATAGTTAGACATTCGAGAAGCGCGCGTGGGGGTCTAGAAGATTAATTAATATATTCAAAATTTATACATTTTTTGCTATTTATTTATTTTTGTATAGTCTCTTAAAACACTGTACTAAAGGTGGCTAATACAAATTTTATATGAAAATAGTAAATTATTCCTAAAAAAAATTCTTAAAGCACCACCACATTGGTGTTCCCTCTTAAGGAGCTAAGTATTCTGATAATTTTACACGTCTGATAATCGATGCCTCATCCCACACTTCCTCCCGTATTTAACCGAACCCAACGTTATTTTCTCTTAACCTCAGCATTTCTGGTTTCAGAAGGTGCCTGCACACATGCTCTAGTAAAAGCGCCAGCGTACTGAGAGCGGAGCGGACAAGAGGCAGCACGATGTGGCGTATACTCGTCATCACGGTCTTCCTGGTGGCCACGTCGGTGGGCGACAAGGTGGCCGTCCTGCCCCACGACGTTTACCCCGGCTACGAGGTCACCCAGTTCGACACAAAACAGCCGTCCAACTTCCACCTGATGGAGAACGGTTTCTCCCAGTTCTTCACGGTCCTTGGGAACGGCCTGGTGATGACCACGTCCGACCTGTCGCCGCTGGTCGACCGGCCAGTGAACCTGATCGTCCTCGAGGAGCTGGCCAACAGCACCGAGACGCATTTCCTTCATCTCTACGTGATTAATCGCAGGAACATGGTCACCTTCTCGCACGACCACCTCGGCGAGGGTGAGGTGCCGGAGAACTCTGCGCCGGGCACATTGATCGACGGTTTTCCCGTTCTACGGGCCCGAGGAAGCTTCCCAGTTCATTACACCGTGCTGCCAGACGAGACCGGCGAGAGGGTGTTCGCTCTGAAGCAGGAAGACTCGGACAAGACTGGCTTCAACCTGACACTGAACAGCCAGAAGGTGGGCGTCAGGGTGGTCACCGCGAAGCCTCTGGACAGGGAGGCCAAGAAGCTCTACAATCTGGCGATACACGCATCCGACGGCAACTTCCTCAGCAGTTCGCAGATCAACGGTGTGGTGCACGTCCTCGACGAGAACGACAACAGCCCCGTTTTCGAGAGCGACCTCTACACCTTCGACATCAGACCGATCAACTTGGACGCGATTCACAAGAACTCTGTCGCGTTGCCTGGGTGGAAACGGTTCTCTACGGTAGGGAAGGTAGTTGCCAAGGATACTGACGGCGATAAGGTCGCCTACAAGCTGCTCACGCCTAGCAGCTTGTTCGTTGTCGTGCCTCAAACTGGGGAACTCATACTGGCCGGCGAACCAGAGATCACCACGGAGGAAGATAGCGAATGCGCGGTGATTGTCGAGGCTCACGATGTAAGGACACCGAGTAGGTCCGCGGAGAAGCCAGCCAAGGTCATCGTCAGATTCCTCACGTCGGAGCCGATTGAAATGGAACTCCATCGGATACAGAAGCGCAGGGTGACTAGAGCTGTCAGGCCGACGAAGAAGGTCGACTTCACTGAGGCTGACGGCAAAATGGAGGGGACAATTGCGTTTTATCTGGAGAAGGAGAACGAGAAGGAGACGTACAAGATTAGGGACGATAACAAGTGGGTCACTGTAGGACCTAATGGGTCTGTCATAGTCAACCAGAAATGGGATTACGAGGAATTAGGGTCGGAAAAGACCATCGATTTTTGGGTGACCATCACGAACACAGGTAAACGATAGTAATGGAGAATTGTTTCGTTTAAACGAAACCTTACGGAGGGTCAGAGACTATATTACCATTTTTATACTCGTTCACTCGAAGAAAGAGATAGTTTCGTTGAATGGAGGATTAAGTAATTAATTGCGAGTTGTGGGTCGGTTTGCTAGTTTAATCGAGTAATTTAAATACCAGATAATCTTTAGTTTCGTAAATTAATTTCTTTTATTGATTTGATTTGTTTGTAAGTTTAAGCTACAGGTATTTTACAGTTTCCTATAATTAATTTTCATTTTTTTTTGTTCGTCCCTTGGCCGAAGATCGGTGTGCACGGTACCCACCGTACCTCCGGTGCCCATTTCACGGTACAATTTTAATTTTTACCTTTATCTCGACGCACCATGCCATTCGATCGTCCATCCACCTTCACGTTAATTTTCTCTATGGTTCTGTTTCCTCTTATTTGCTGGATCTTCTTCGAAAATCGAGGCGGGAATCTGTGCTTTGTGGAGAACCGTGCGCTGCACGCTGCACGATCGTTAGTTCAACGACCTGACACGTAGCGAAAGTAGTTCTATCGTGGGTGGAAGAAGTATAGTGATGTATTTGGGGTGTACGACACGACTCAGGTGGAGATGAAGCATTAATGGTAACATATCTCACTTGGGCAGTAAGAAGTAATTTTCACATTATTGTGATTTGACGATAAGAGCCACAGGAAGGGAAAAAGGTACCTAGCGTGATACCTATGTAAAGGTGGTGTTGCTGGTAGCTATAGAACTGAAATATGGTGGCAATATTGCACTGTCAAAATGTTGCAAGCTGCCAAATGTGCCCCTAGCCTCTAATTACAGTGATATACAATCCCTAAGCGCCTATTTACCTTGGTACCTAGATTCTTACCTCACACGTGGTGAATACTGGGTCGTTTTGGACCTACGCTATCTACCAAGCAAGTAACATAATTTATTCCCTACTAATGTCTATAACTTTTGAGTATGATGGTCTCTGTAAACGCCGTGAACTTAACTGGAACGTGAACTTAACTAATTTGCGTCGTAAGGATAGATATATTCTAGTAGCTTCCAAAAATAATACAGAATACATTCGATTATTTAATTATCATCATTCCGGCTCGCTAAAGTCTTCACCCTCTACTGCTTCCGTTACCTCACTGTATTTTTTCCACTCACTATACACCATAAGGGAGGCACAGCAAGAAATACTGAAAGTTGACTTCCGCTGGAAGCATTCCGGGCGCTGCTCGCACGTGGATACAATTTCCTTCTGGGGCGGGTGACTGTTTCAGTGTTGGTTTCGTATAGTGGGTTATACGTTAATTACAGATTCGCTGGGAAGAATGGCCGGGGCCCGCGTTACGCATGAAGGGACCGGAAGGAATTAAATTCCATATTCCGGGGCGTTTGAACGTTATTTAGTCGCGCGTGTTGGTAGCGAAATTATTCGCCACAATTTCCCGTGTAACACGTGTAATAACAATAGAGACATTCCTTTCAACGTTACGTTGTTAAAATTGTGATTTAATGTATGATGACTTGTTTATTCTTTGAAAATTAATATCTGGGTATTAAACATTTTTTTTTTCGTTTTAAATAACATCAATAGTGGCACTGTTATCGTACTTTGGAATTAATTAAAGAATTAAATTAGTTTTTGGATCCAGGCATTTGTTTGTTAGCTGGGGTCAAGTTTCGTTATTAACTTAAAGGAAAAAGAAAGTCATTGCAGTGTTGAGCAGCTGATATTTTAAAAGTACAGTCAAACAAATTTTTTTAATGTTTTTTATAATGTTTACCACATCGCCTTATATTTCTATGTTCTGTACAGTTTTACTTCTAGTAACTTTCTGCTCTTAAATGGTTAATTCTTGTTTAGTAAAAACTTAAAGCACATCAGTTTTCACGTGCCCGGTGCATCCCCTATTTTCTTGCCGTGCGTCCACATTTAATTATCTGCGCTTTGGTATCACTCTTACTAATGACGAATGTTTTCTGTCCCGCATTCTTGGCTTCCACAGGATATCAATGTAAGTAGACATACCTTTCACCATCATTTTCATTTTTTTGTACAGTCATTTGTATATACAATCGATAAGAAGACTTATTATGACAGCTTCTGTAGCTGCGCACTTTGCATAGAAAAAAGCAATTAGTTTCTTGCATTAGACGCTTTTTCAAATTAAAGCTTGCCACTTAGAGCGCTATTGCTGAGTTGACAGTGTTCATCAACGGTGACCGAGTAAGTTAATCACTATTACGAAAGAATTTGTAGAAAATTCGGTTATCGGCAATACGAATGATCAAAGCTGTGTAGGTAATATGAAGAGGTAATTTCTACCATCAATACAATTTCGAAAATTAATAATATAACGTTAAGCACTAATTATTAAAGACTGAAATTCGTATAAAATCTACTCAATTACGTATTAACTCTCCACATTTAATTCCTAAATTTTTTTCTGACGGACCTTTGTTGGGTCCAATGAATCAGACCTCTGAAAAATTTAAGCCGCTTAAATGATATTTCGAAATCATATATAATTCACCGACAAAGCATCGCGCCATGACGCGGATCGTGAAATTTAATTTCTCGCGCTGAATTTAACAGGCCAAAGGTCATAGAGCGATGCGAGATAATGTCAAATGCTGTTCGGTCGTCGCCTTTGAACACTGTCCACCGTTTTCTGTCGGCGCGCATACACGTTGCGAGCGCATTTCAATAATCGATGGACGATTACAGACACGGACAATCAGCGTGTCATTATCAACATGAAGGACGTTAACGATGAGCCGCCGTACTTCATAAATCGGCCTCTGCCAATGGAAACGGTCGTGCAGCTGAATGCGCCACCGAATACTCACGTGTTTACCCTTCAAGCACGGGATCCTGACACCGACAGCAATATTCACTACTTCATCGTACGGGATCGGAGTACGTATAAATTCTACATTACGATCTTCTTCGTCATTAATACTTTGGCTTGTCTGGCTGCAGTGGCGGATTTAAGGGGTCCTTCCGGTTAGCGCGTCGATAAATTCAGCGATTTTCAGGAATTTATTGCGACGAAACTAATTATAGTAATGGAATAAAACTTTTTTCTATTTATTAAATTACATTTCTACAGTAAATAAAAAATATAAAAGTATTTCAATTATCGCTTTTAAAATGCTTTTGTTGTCATGGGACCTGTAAAACATGCGCGGGATTCTTCGCGTGAAACAATGAATCCCCCGGCCTGTTGTCAGTCGCCATGAAATTATTCGGCTGAAAAATAAATGGGCGCTCGTTTTGGTTGCAGCTGGAGGCCGTTTCGAGGTAGACGAGCGATCTGGTGTGGTACGGACCCGTGGGACCGATTTGTTCCAGTTGGACATGGAGTACGTTCTGTACGTGAAAGCGGAGGATCAGAACGGTCGTTTAGACGAGAAGCGTTTTCAGTCGACTCCTGAGGAGCGGTTATCGATCGTAGGTGGAAAGCGCGCACCGCAGTTCTACATGACGGGTTACGACGCCGAGATACCGGAAAACCAGAGGAAAGACTCTGAGTGAGTTAAACGTCTCTCAGATTTCGAACATTTCCGCGATTGGACATTAAAGAATAAATAATACTAAACGACTACGTCGCATTTCTGTAAAACGATCGTAGATAATTTTCCATTTGGCTAATACTCCTTTTGCCGACCAAATGGGCGAAGCATTATACGAGGATTTGAAGAGTTGCAACTTTGACAGGGTGTGCTTTTTAAACAAATTCAAAATCAGCCAAATGATGACTTAAACTCCCCCTAATTACACACGGTTTATGTTATATGTATTCCAATTTCATGGAAATCTTCCGAGTCAACTGTAGAAAATGACCGATTTTCCACGGAATTACCGTTCAGATAAAGGAAACCTCGAACCAGAGAAGAGTGGACGTTCAGATTTCTTTTTAGACAGAATAGTAATTTATGAAAAGCAGAAAATATAGTACAAAGGATAGTACTACGGATCCGTTTAAAAATTTGATACAGTTAACTGCGTATAATTATATTCTTCTTGTCCTTTGAATCAATTAATGCAGACTCTTTTTAGTATCATGAATTCTTCAAAGATTCTTGACAAGGACACTTTTAAGGCTAATGCACGTAGACTTTTAAACACTATGAATTCTTGAGAATCTTATGGCAGTTTTGACGGTTGTAAAAATATAATGTTGTACAAAATATTACAGTTTAATTTAGGAAGTTACTAAATAACAAAATAACTATATTCAGGAAAAACCCCAATTTTCAAGTCTAATACATATAGTTATATTTTGTTCGTAACTTAATTTTAAACTGTTAAGATAAAAAGGAACAATTTTAACTTGTAAGTATCACAAGTCTCGTGCATTCAATAAAGTCCATGTTAACATTTATTCCAGTATTATATCAGTGAAGGCGAAATCATTCGCTGACCGTGAAATTCGGTACACCCTGAAGGCCCGAGGTCAAGGCGCAGCGGGGACATTCAATATAGGCCCAACTTCCGGTATCGTGAAGCTTGCTAAAGAATTGGATTTCGAGGATCTACGTCAACCACACATCTACTCTCTCATAGTAACCGCCACCGAGGACTCTGGTGGTTTCTCCACAACCGTCGAGGTACCATATTTTTCCCTCTCAAAATTCCATTAATCATAGTGACAAAATTCATAGGTAAATATTTGAGTTTCATTATTACACAACTAAGGAAGACTAAGACTTTACTTTCCCATTAATCAACAGAAATTCCTGTGAGACCTTAAAAACTATTACCACGCGGTGTAGAAAATCTAGTATTCTTTGTGTCATGTGGTACATACACCTATGTTTTAATAAATAATCATAGGATAAAGTAACTTCACCATGAAGGATATTCAGTTGGTCACCAAGTTAAAGTTGTGATGAGTCGACGAAGGAGTATCGACGTGGCTGATTGTCTGCCTGCCCTGTTGAAATCTCCCTGTCGTTTGCAGTTGACCATTCGAGTCTCGGACGTGAACGACAACGCGCCGAAATTCGAGTTGCCCGACTACCAAGCCCACAACGTGGACGAGGACATATCGCTAGGCACCAGTATACTGAAAGTGAAAGCGACCGACGCGGATTCTGGCGCTAATGCGGAAATAGAGTATCTAGTGTCCGACGACCACTTCAGCGTGGACTCGAGCGGCATCATCGTGAACAATAAGCAGCTCGACGCTGACAACAATAATGCTTACTACGAGTTCGTTGTCACTGCCAAAGATAAAGGTACACCTGCACTTGAAAAATCATAGAAGAGTCAATTAATCTTGGTGCTTTCACCAATCTTTACAAACCACCAGTGTCATTAGTCAGAAAATTGAAATCTGTTATGATTCACTAAACAATTTTTTAAATTCTCTTAAAAAGCCCTCAATGAAGGATCTCGATTGTTGTGCTATACTAATTGTAAGTCTGTTGAATCAAGCTTTAGAGAAAGAACAATCACGACTGGAAGACAGAAAAGGGAGACGTAATAAGTCTATCCTCGTTCATTTTTAAATATGTACCTACATTTCATTTTATTACGTTCCATCATTCTCCTTTACCTTCAGTCATTTGAATAACACATCTCCCCTGAAAATAACAAGCAAGTCTTGTCAAGTCCCTCTCGCTGTCATTCCGCTAATAGCAACCTACGTTTCCAGGCGAGCCGCCAAAGACCGGCACAGCTACGGTCCGCGTATACACGAAGAACAAGAACGACGAGGAACCGAAATTCTCCCAGCAGGTGTACACGCCGAACGTGGACGAGAACGCCGGGCCGAACACGCTGGTCACCACTGTGGTCGCTTCGGATAAAGACGGTGATAACGTTCAATTCAGATTCGTCGGAGGGAACACCACTTCTGGCCAATTCGTGATAGAGGAGATCACTGGCGTGATCCGACTTCACGGGAAGAACATCTCCCTGGAAAGGGACAAGTACGAGCTGAACGTGACCGCCCTCGACGACGGTACCTGCTGCCCGAAAGGCCAGGAGACCACCCACACCAGCACGGCTGTTGTCGTTGTCTTTATCACAGACGTGAACGATAACAAGCCAGTTTTCAACGATTGCAGCATGTACAACCCGAAAGTGGAGGAGGGCGCCCCGAATGGCAGCACTGTTATCAAGGTGCAGGCCACGGACAAGGACAAAGGTGTCAACGGGCAGGTGAAATACTCGATCGTTCAGCAACCTAATCAGAAGGGAACGAAGTTCATCGTCGATGAAGAGACTGGACAAGTGCTGACTAATAAGGTACGCCTTTACTTGAGATCGGTAGCTGGGATGGGTCGCGTGAGATTAGATGACTGTGGAAGCTTTCTGTGAAGAATTGTGTGAATGGACGTTGGTAGAATGCAGAGGAACTGGCACCTCTTCAGGTGTATTTTATTGCTTTGATGTTGCTGAGGATTTGCTGTTGTGAATTTATACAATTAATACTGAATTTAGCTTAGGTTAATTGTCTTTTCAACTTGAGGTCCTTTATGCGGTGATTGTTTACTGATTTTAATTAAAATTAATGTAAACGTAATTTTATTGTACGTGAATGTTTACAGGTATTCGATCGTGAAGGAGACGATGGAAAATTTGTGTCTGTTACTGTCAAAGCAACAGATCAAGGAGAACCTTCCTTGGAAGGAGTGTGCTCATTCACTGTTGAGATTACCGACGTTAATGACAACCCACCATTGTTCGACCGTCAAGTGAGTAAATTTATAGAAAACAATAATCGAAAACTGGACGTGATCCTTCGGTTTATTAACCACTTTTAGCATAAAAATCTCTTTTACTGAAATCAAGGTATCTGCTACCTTAAAAGTGGTGTTGCTGTTTTATCCCGAAATCAAAATTCTTTTGTTCATATTCATTCCATATTCCATATGCATAAGTTTCCATCTCTTTTCATTCTCTTTTCCACTGAGAAACGGGTGGGAAACAATCAAAGGAGAAAATTAATTTTCACGTGGTCGCATCGCGCCATTCCATGCTCTTTGAAATCTCAACTAGCAACTGTCAGAGAGTACAAACAACTGCAATTGAAAGAAACGCAAACAATGGCCGACGATGGCGTTTTGAACTTTTTGCGTGAAATAGCTGTTCGGAATAAATTAACGAACCCCTGTTTCTGATAAACAAAAGACTCTTTGTGGTTTGCATATCTGTCTGTCAGTCTTCCCCTTTACATTGCTGGAATTGACACTTGAAATTTTGTTGGGAAAGAATGTTTCAATGGAAGACACAAATTATGCAGGAATCTTTAAGTTCGCCATTTATTTTTTACAAAAGAATTTGCAATTGAATCGTACTTGCTTACTTTGGACGAAAAACATTTTGTCCATTTCCGTTCTAGTAGTAGAATTTGATTGTTGTAATGAGTAGTTCAAAAGTTCGTGATAATTATAGATGATAGAAGACTGTCACTTTTAATTTGAAAAGCGTATGAGTAATTAAAATTACAATAAATATATGTTTTTTTATTGTAAGAAGGTCTAAGCTAAATGTAGTTTAAAAATACCACTTCCCTGATTACAAATAAATCGCGCAAGGTTCAGAGTCTTACACATCAAATCCACACAAACTCCTCCACAGATATATTTAATAACAAAGAAGAATATAACTGCTACTAATTAACATAATAACATTTCTAAATTCGGAGAAGAACTAAAATCCGTTTAGGGTACGCCAACAAAGCTTAAAAATAATTAGATTCCTTAGAATACATCCACTGAACTTTATTTCCTACTTTAAATAAATCTCGAACTGTGTCAGTAGCCCAACCCTGCTATGCGCCTTTGGGAATCCCGACTCTTCTGCAAAACTGCGACTCAACTTACAAATTTTTTATTACAGAAATACGTAGAAAATGTGAAACAGGACGCTAGCATCGGAACAAACATTTTGAGAGTGTCGGCATCAGACGAAGATGCCGACAATAATGGCGCCATAACTTACTCGTTGAGCTCGCCCAACAATGAGCAGGGCTTGGAATACTTTGAGATTCAACCAGAGTCTGGTTGGATCGTCTTAAAGAAGCCTCTAGACGTGAGTATTCCCATTGACGATCATCTACATATACATCTCTCTCTAGTAGTAATGACAGCAATCGTTCTCTGGAGGGCCACCGTGTGTTCCCGAGCGGAGAACATCTGGTTCTCTGATCCGAGCTGACCAACGTCCGGCATTTGTCACGTGCCCCATGCCTCCCACCAATTTATGAACGTCATCCAACCCGTTGCTCGATATTTTACTGGAACGGAGTGCAATCTAGAATATTATTATTAAGTGTTTCGAATGGCACGG
Source organism: Andrena bicolor (assembly GCA_960531205.1). Lineage (NCBI taxonomy): Eukaryota > Metazoa > Arthropoda > Insecta > Hymenoptera > Andrenidae > Andrena > Andrena bicolor. Next base: position 35,100,524 of record OY482666.1, on the reverse strand, counting down.
CATGAGAGAACGTCAGCTGGCGAGAATCGTTCGACAGCCGAGAACCCACGGAATGGCCCTTCAACAATTATTATGCCCATTTACGATATACACGCACACGTATGCGTACCTTAGACCGTGGTCCCTATACGTGTGCGTGTATCAACGAAAGATATATATACATATATTTATATCTATAATCATATGATACGAATTACAAAACTTGAGTGTACACCTTCTGCCGATATATTGTACGTTTACGTTCTGACTTACGTTCTTTAAAACACGAATCCGTTTTGTTGCTGATCGGATAAACTTGTATACTAATATGCGTTTGGTCGGCAATTATTTCTCTAATTATCACTAATATGCAACGAACAATGAGTTTCCTTTTTACGGCACATGTATAGAACTTTTTAATTCCCATTGATATGCACAATGTGTTCACTATGGTAAATACTTAGCTATGCCTGATTTCCTCAAACGCTTCATGTACCTGAATCGATCGACCGTTCGGGCTATTTTTGCAACAGAACACTCTCTCTCTGTCTCTCTCATTCTTTTCTATCGAGAACATGCTCGCGCCGCGAGTACCTTTTTTCTTTTAATTTTTTTTTTGTCAAACAAAATGTCCAAATCGAACTGTCGAATACCTTATTTGTCCAGTTTCGTTTAACGTCGCGGTCGTTCGTCGACGAACGTCTTCAAATACGTTTCGTTTCGTTTATCGGTATCTCGTTTAACTCTTTGTACGATTTCTTCTCACTTTCGTTCGATCTTTTCTTTTTGTTTTCCTTCTGTTGTTCCTTTTAACATCTTTTTCGTTGGCCGACTCGAAATCCGCGAAACGAGACGAGAATCCGCGGTTTCGTTTCTATTTGTTTTTTTCTTCTTTTTTTTTCTAATAATTTTCGCGAAGTCTCGGACGGTAACGGATGAGATGAAAAACGATAATCGCGTGGTTTTGTGTCGCGCGCGCGCCAGGCAGATCGGTCCGTGGCGGAACGAGCGTGTGCACTTTTCTTCATTTTCCAATACCTTAGCCAAGGAGAAAGATGTCTGCGTATTTTTCATTCCCATTTTTTGTACACGCGTCACAGAGCCGCGGGGATACGACGGGAAGGAACGAACGAATAACAGAGCAAAAGGAAGGGAAACGATCGATAAAGAACCCAGACTAATTACCTTTTAATTATTCTCCTTAACTGAATACTAATGTGAATGTTTTTCAAAAGGGAAGTGATGTTTTTTGAACTTCCAGGAGCAGGTGGGAACGACATTTTTTGAGCCCCACGTACGGTGTACTTCAACCTCTACGCATTTTGTGGTGCATCAGACATAAACAATTTTTGAAAATGCTTGCATATTTTATATGAATGTGTTTTTGATTCCTTTACAGGAACGGATCTCGCTCTCGCTCCTACATCCTTCCTCTCTGCTCTCTGTCTCTCTCTATCTCTCTCTCTCTATCTCTCTCACTCTCTCTCTATCTCTATCTATCTATCTGTCTCCCCCTCTCTGTCTGTCACGTTTTTATCCTTGTTTCTCGACATTCTTTACTACTTGCCGTTTGGTCATTCGGTTTCTTTTACCTTGCATCGTGATCTGTGCGTGTTTTGGACATTTTTGTGACTTTATTTACTGAGAACGTTCGAAGTATGATCATCGGAGAAACGTGATTGTCTACAATTTGCATTTTGTTACCACAACGCGTTGAAAGATACTTTTCCTATTTTTTTTTCCACTTTTCGTTCCCTTTTGTGCTGGAACGTTTCGATTACCGTTTTTCTTTCTCGCTCTATTTGAATCTCGGATTTTTTCTGTCACTTTCGTTCTCAACCCACCCCGCAACCCGTCCACCTTTCTGTGCGACGTTTCCCGACTTTCGTCCTCGCATCTCCTCCGCAAACCATGACGTGACTGACAATGAGCCAAAAAAAAAAGCTAAAAGAGAAACGAGAGACATTTTTTGCCGAGAGCGCAATAACACGATAAACCGTAAGAAATCTGTCCGTGGTGTGACATTTTTTCTTCTGTGATTGGGGCGGCATACCACTGTCGTAACGAAACAGAGAAAAAAAAAATATACGGATAAATGCGGATCTATAATACACACACGACGAGGCAACGTAAAAAAAAAAAATATATAAGAATGATGCACGGTAAAAACGTCCATCGGTTTTTGAGTGTCGTTAAAACGAAAGAATCAGACGAGGGGTCGTCATAATTTTTTTTCCTTCTCTCTCTCTGTGACTCCGGCCACCCTCCCGATCCACCCTTTCCCATTCCCCCCGAAGCTCTGTATTTTTCTCTCTCGCTCTCTATCTCTCTCTAATCTATCTCTCGCTCTCTGTCTGCCTTTCTCTTTCTGTCTGTCTCTTTCTTTCTTTCTCACGTTACCCAGTTCCTCCCGACGCCTCTTTAAACGCATTCTCGCTTGCATGCAAAATGCCTGCATTGGTTGATTTCGTAAAGGAACTAATTTGAATTTCTTATTGTTTATGTTTGTGTTCATTGCACCATTTACTTTCTTCGGATTTGATGATGACAAAAAAAAAGGGCTGTTTTCCAGTAAGTAGGAACTACATTCTTGTGTTTTCACACTTTGCATCGAGAGAACACAGTATAACATGATAGCTGAATGTTATACCAGCGCAAGAAAAGAAAAAAAAAAAGAAAAGATAAGAGAAAAAGATGTATGACATTCGTTGCAGTAATTCTAGAGCGCCTTTCCGTTCGATTAATTGAGTGTTTACCTTATCGTTTCGATTGTATTTTCTTTCTCGCCTCTGTTGTTGTTCTATATTTATATGATTACAGTCACTCGGATACGTCACTCTGTTTCTTGATTTTTATTTTTCATTCTTCATTTCCTTTGTGTTTTTTTTTGTATCGCTCTCTCTTTCTCTCTCTTTCTGTCTCTCTTTCTATCTCTCTGTGTCTCTCTTTCTCTATCTCCGTCTTTGATCGATTTCTTGGTTTTTCTTTCTCTGTCTTTACGTTCGATATTTATTACCATGCGCGATCCGTACGGTTCTTTAGTTTTTCTTCACTCTTTTTTTTCGTTTGGAGATATTCGCTCGTGTCACCGCGCTTTCAGTTCGTTCTATCGTCCTGGTCTCGAGCGTATCCGCAGGTGAAGGACCTCTTCGATACCGAATCACTGCCGATAACGATTTTGCGAGAGATTTCGATGAAAATAGATGAAAAGTATATAAAAAGGTTACACAAAAAGACAAAGGAGAAATATGAATATGAAAAGAAGCAAAATTTAGCAGTGCTGCGATCATCATCAAGGAAAATATTGAGATTAATAAATTTCTAGTATAACATAAAATTTAAAATAATTGAAAATGTTGGCCTCGGTAAATTTAAAGTGTCCGACCCATACTTTCACCTTACTAAATACAGTCAAGTCTTATATAAAATTGCACACCTATTTTATACTCTTCTTATCTATTGCAAAAATATTGTATTCCCAAAATAGAAACGTTATCGGCATAAAGACATCCTATTTTCGCTGTTCATCGGTATATTTCAGAAACGATCACGAAATCGTTTTATACTGTTACGCTGCTCGCATTTCGAGATATGTAATTTTCTTCTCCACCCGCGTAATTTTATAAAGAGAACGAAATAAGGTATCGGGTAAGTACTCATTATAGGAACTAACGATCGTTCACGGCAAAGATTAAATCATCGAAGTAAGCAACTGGGATCGACTGTGTCGCAGCTACGAAGGAATGGACTCGATAATGGTAGAGATTTTCAGGTCGATCACAGATTGGCAGACGCGTCGAGGATTAATTCTAAACGACCCCCCCGAAAGAAAGAGGTCTGGAACGGTTATGCGGATACCCGCGAGACTGCATGGTCCTTCACTCTCTTCTATCTCTTTCGTTTCGTTTCGCGATTAGGAGCAAAAAAAAACCCTTCAGTAAAAACCGCGCTCGCCACTGAGTGACTTATCTCTCCGTGAAACGCCAACTGAAAAAAAAAAGAAACAAAAAACCTAAAACCAAAAAACAGCAGAAAAATGAAACAGAAAAAAAGAGAAACAATGAATAAAAAAAATCCGCCGACAACAGTCCCGAAAAAGTGTCCTGTGAGTTGACGGCCCAATGTTTTGCCACTAGCGTGACAGCTATCACCTGCGAGTACGGGCCTCCGACAGAGGGATGCAAGTCTTGCACGCAGACGTGGACGTTGAGTTAGACGTCGTAGACAGAAACAATAAACCACCTGTGTGGGATGCGAATGTATACGGCCCCATTCACATCAAAGAAAATGTCACAGTGGGTACTGTAGTGACGTCGGTGAAAGCCAGGTTTGTATGTCACGACATGACCGAGACAAGACACGTGACATGCCGTGCCGTGCCATGCAGTGCTGACTCCCCCTTCTTTATTTTACCTTCTGTCTGCCTTCTGGACACACTTTCCATTCTGGTGTTTCTGTCTCTTCCTTTTTGGTTCTCATCGCCCATCTGTCGCTAAGTTCCCCCTAACCCCCAAATCTCTCTTAGACACCTATAGCTTCACGTTCACCTCCGCCCCACCGGCTATGCGTCATGGTACCACTTTTGGTTTGCCTCTGTGCCGTCATTTTACACAAGCCTCGATCTTGGTTCGTTACATTACATTCTGCCGTCTCCTCTTTCATTTCTTGCGCGTACATGATGCATTTCACGGGAGCTGAGGCATGCATGGTCAAGCGCGGCGCGGTAGATCGCTGATTGGTCGGACACTCCTACCTACTACTACCTACTACTACTTACTGTTACTACAACTACTACTACCATTACTATACTATTACCACTACTGTCTATCCCCTACTTATATTAATTGTTATTAACTCGTCGGAGCTGATTTCCCGCAGTACGTTTGGGAATCGAGGCGGCAGCCCTGCCAAGCAGACCCCCGGCGCGTGACGCACTTGCTCAATGAGCCACGCCGGTGAGAGCACCCGACGCGAAATGATTCCCGAATCACGGTTGAATTGGCTCCGACGACCTCACCGTAAAACATCCCTAGATGTGTACGAGTTCGGAAAACCGGATGCCGGATTGCGCGATGATCCGTATAGGGTAGGCGAGGATATAGCGAGAGATCCAGGTCCCGGGTTTTCTTTTTCTTTCACGTGCAGTACGCAGGTGCAGAAGCGGGCGCGAGAGCGCATCAGCGAACGCCGTTCCCGTGTTCAGCACGCTCAGCTTCCAGCTGGCGCTAGTATCGCTTTGCTTAGAGCGTAATCGCGCTAGTTAGAGGGCTAACCGAGCGGGCAGCGGCTAAAGCAGATGGGTCCAACAGTGGTTATCCAGGCCTACGTAATTACGAGCTACATAAACGATGTAGCGTGGCAGACAGATGATATTTAACTGACTACACCAGGGTGCAAAGCAATGGCTGGGCAGGAATGTAACCGATGGAATTGGCGGGTGGCGCCGCCGCGCAGGCAGACGGAGAGAGAGAGAGAGAGGGAGAGAGAGAGAGAGCGAGAGAGAGAGAACGAGCCACGACCGTGTTAAATACCACTGCCACGAGCCATTACGCCTGACACTAACGCCATTGTTTTTTGTTCCCGTTTGTTATACACGCGGTCTGGTGTAGCGTGAGATGTACAAGCTGGCGGCGATGGCCCAAGACAAGGGCTTCCCGCCCTTGTCGCGAACGGTGGAGGTTCAGATTGACGTTGTGGACCGTGCGAATAATCCGCCCGTATGGGACCACATAGTGTATGGCCCGATCTACTGTAAAGAGAACATGGCCGTTGGGGCTAAAGTTGTGTCTGTTAAAGCCAGGTCTGTCACACTGTTAATGCTCCGTGCGGCTCTGCACGAACCCGCCCTGCACGCAATCTCGTGGCAGTATTGTTCTTGTGCACGTTAATTGATATTGTGTACGATTTCATACACACACACACACACACATTCACACACGCGGGCGCGTGCATCTGAACACACAGACATAGATACACCCGCTGATACACGTACACGTGTACATTGATCATGTCACTAGTGATGGGCTCGAGATGCTTTGAACGTGGGGCCAAATTTGCGAATCGCTTTGTGTATCGTTCGAAAGTAGGAGTATCTTTGAATGATCCAAACGTCTCCATGATACTTGGGTGTCTTGAAACGTTGGAGACGTTCGAGTAGTGGTAGATATACTGTATCAACGCTTCAACGAGTAAAACACTGTATACAACCGTCGTAATTTCTTTCGAGAGATCATTTCTACAATAGAGTTATGCTGATATTATATTTTGGTGTTTTTATGCTGCTGCATGCGTCTATCATGTTGAAGCCCCTCGTAGGATTCCGGTGCCTCGAGGCTCTTCAGATTTGCGTTACCCTCCAAGTCCATCGAAGTTGTCGGGGCTGCTCGAGCCTACGTAGATTTCTGAGGTTCTCGAATGCTTTTGTACTGGAACAACATTCGAAGCGATTCACGCGACTGAGTTTATTTGTTAGAGAACACGCAATCGGCTGCCCATCGCTATACATGACGACGCCAGCGTATACGCGCACAGGTGGACACGCATACACGTCAGGTGGTGAGCACGAATATTCGTTTGGAAAGAAACATAGAGGGAAGAAAATATGGGGGAACACAGCGATCCTTTGCGAAAGCTCCGTTCATTGCAGCGTCCGCGCGATTGTGCGCCGAACCACTGTGACCCGTTCGTTCGAGCATCGATGCATACGCGAGGGAAAAATTTATCCATAGAAACGGTCCGTATACATGCTTCGAACATGGCGATGCACGTTTTTTTTCTGCAAAATTCCTAGCAGATTCGTTACCTTTTCACGCTGACTCGTTTGTTTCGTGTCACACCGCGACTGCCGTTTGTATCCGACGATGACGTTTTCATGCGCTGCTGGGGTAGCTAGACAAAATTGTTTTTGTAGACCATGGTACTGGCAACGAAGCTTACAGAGAGTTTGATGCTAACGCAGCAAAGGGCATTTGTTCGTTTGAATTTCATTGGCTCAGTTTTTTGCGCTCATTCTTGCGATACTGGTGTATTCTAGTGAATATGTCAATACTGATATGGCGATGTATTTAATGTTGTATTGTGGACATTTATATTTTGTAACCTTTTATGATTCGACAGTTCTGTGCTCCCAGTTGCTACCAACAAAATACGTTATACATCGCAGAATCAGTCAAACTGAACAGTCCCTGTTTTATCCCCGTACTTTTCACATGAACCAAACAAATTTTCATTCAATGTGGCTCGTTTAAAGTGAGATAAAATTAGCGAAGAGTATTCTACGAATGCAAATTATTAGACGCCAATGCTTCTTCTCTGGAGGTGTGATCAAACTATTCTGTCAAGCTCAGGAACCTAACGTTGGCTCTGAGTTCAGTGTACTGTTTCCTGGGGCAACGTCTCAGAAACAGATTGACTTCCGTCACGAACGAGTCCGGTAATTATGCGCGCGTTTGAACCAAATTATGTGACCACGTGCTGCCAGTGCAACACAAGGGGCAGCGCATTTCATTGTGTGTAGACAGAGCGCAACCCCTCACGCATAACGTCACGCGATCGCTCGTGCGCCAAACACGTGCCAATTTCTTCCTTACTGTGGTTTCCTGCACTCACGTCGGAAGATGAAATTGCCTTTCACTTACGAGTTACTTACATGATTGCAGGAGCACTTGCAATGTGGAACGAAATTTTGCACAGTATTTGATTACTCGGACTATTTAAAAATTCAGGGAAATTATTAAATTCCACACTTTCCATTTCCATTTATTGTGTAAATTTATAAAATCAAAATAGTAAGTGAAAAATGATTTACTTTTGGAAGAGTAGCTTTGGGGCCAGAAATATTTGAATTTCATCTGAAAGCATTCCTTTTTCTGAGAACTGGAAATTAAACCTTCCCCGGCTCACAAAACGATAGAGTATAATAAAAAATACAACTTCTTTTGTGATCTAAATTTCGTTCATTTGTTATAAGAATACAAGGAAAATATTGTCACATTTGACATTACTCCTTTTTTATTTTGTATGCCTGAATAAGCCTTGCCATATTTCATCTGAATTACACTATTTTCCATTCTGGGAAAAGTATCTATTCCTCAAAATACGGGGTTCACCACCACGTATCCATAAATCAGTGAGCGATCGCAGCGCGTTGCAAGAAAACGTCATGAACCGGCAGTCCTTTGAGTTCTTCGTCGTGCAGGCGAGTCTGTTAGCAGAAAAGATATTTAGTTTTTCTCACGAATGAAACGAGAATGGCTGGAAGCTACTCGATTACTGGGTCGTTTGGTATGACATCGAATGACGGATTAACGAGATCGGTGGCGCGCAAGCAACGAACATCGCGAAAGTCACATTCGTTCTGGCGATCATCCAGGTAACAGCCGCAGCTGGATTTTTGCCGCGGAGACTCATACAATTAGTGTGTGTGTGCCGTAAACATTTTTTGGGCATGTTTTACAAATAGATGCTTCCCTCAGACATGATACTTTTGATTGATTACGTTAACCCTGGTCCCTGTTTCGATTTCTCCGGGATTCCCCATATTTTCCGTTCTTCTTCCATCGTTCTTCTCTGTTTACGTATTTTTGCACAGGATTGGCTTTTTTCAAAATTCTTTACCTGTCGTTGTTTTACGTCTCGTTTTCGTCGTTTTCGTGTGCTCTAAGGGGCGCATCATCTCAGAATCACGCGCCAACCTTCGACCGAACCTGCGCAGGTGACGTCGCGACGACAACCGAGCCGAACAGTGTGCACTGATGGCAATGATTTTATGAAGTCGACGAAAAGAAATTTCTTGCATCGCGTGTACCGGATGGGACATTTCACTGGAATGAGTTCGATAAAGCCGTATATACTGACTTTATTAAAAATTGGCCCCGAAGAAAATTTCATGGTTCAAAGAATTTTCTGTAATTTTAATGACTTGTATGACTTATTCAAATATTTTTATATAAGGAAGTTTGTATACAACTTTGAAAGTGTTATTGAAGTAGGTAACTAAATTGTTTTATTTGAATTTGAATTATTAAGAAAAGAAGGACCACCATCATATAATAAATAATTGAAAAATATGATTTAAATGATCAATTTATAATTGTTGAACATAGAATCTAGGTAATAGTCGATGCACGTTTCCTCGATTGAGTTCAACTAACTTTCGAAGGAAAAATTTGGTAATATATCAATACACAAAAATAACATTCTGAACAAAAAAATAACATTACAATCGAAAAATCTTATTATTCACGATTAAAGTCATACTATTTAATGTGCATATATTTATTCCACCGTTATATACAATTTTGATCGCAGTACAAAATTAAATTTGTAGTTTGAAATGATAAACGATGAAAAGAACTTACAAGGGGAGGACATGGTGTGGTAGACGTCGATTTAAATGAGTCATATGAGAAAATAAATAAATAGGTGTCCGAACGTTGAAGCCAATAGGCCTTAATAATAAAGATATTAACATGTAAATTATTAAACATTTCATGGTTGTTGTGAGGCTTTAGTGAGTAAAAATCCCACACTACCCTGGGGCCCCGGGTAATTTTCCTCTGGAGGCGTTTGAGTGCCTTCTGGAGATTTCCCCACGTTAAAAACATTATAAAAAAATTTATAAATTATTTTTTAAACGTGGGAAAATTTTCAAAACGCAACCTGACGCTTCCAGAGGGGAATCCCCCGGGGATAATAATTTACACGTAAATATCTCTATTACATATTAATGCCTATTAGATTAAATGCTTGGATACATATTTATTTATTTTCGACATAGATCCATCCTGCTAAGGCTCATCAAAATCGATGTCTACGACACTCTGTCTTCCCCTTGTTAGAAGTTACCATCATACCTATCCTACTTTGAACCACGCAATATTCGTATAAATAAATTTTTCTTGAAATACCAGCATCCATCTTGCAATTATCGAATTCACTCCAGTTTATCGTACCTCGTACAGGACGTCTGACGACACTGTGCGTCGTGTGGCCAGCCATCATTCGCCATTTTTCCGTTCCACGACCTTTTCTTTTACAGTTTGTTGCGAGACTTGCATTCAGTATAGATCGTCGATATGTATACATACTATATATATATACATTATACATACGTATTGTACATTACGTGAATGCCGTATTAATTTTTGGGCATGTTTCGTCAGTTGCTTATCTGCGGTAGGTTACCGTATCATTCTGACAGTGACTCTCTTTTTTATTTTTATTTTCATACGTCCAATTTTGTGGTCTCGTTTTTCGTTGGACGGCTGTCCTTCCCCGTTTACCCCACAGTTTTATTTTCATTTCGAGAGCGTAGTATGTTCTCATAGTGGTTTTTTGCCGGTCAGACATTTTTTGCGCCAATCAGCGGCAAGCTCAGTAAGAATTAGCCATTTGAGAGTTGTTTTTTTAGTTAGAGCTTCCCTCGGATTTTATTAGCCGTATCGCGTCGAGCAGGTTGAATCGAGGCGCGATTCACTTGAATGCCATTGGTAGTTTTAAGCGTGCCGCCGCGTTATTAGGGGCTGTCGATCCAAGCTTCCACGATTCGACCACGATCAAGCTCAGGTAACGAGGAAAGGGGTGAATGCCGATCGTTGCGGGTTGGCGGTCGACGAGAGATCGTTTAGGTGTACCGTAGTGAATGGTGGAATGAGAGCGAAAACGATGACAGAGATTTTTGTCTGTGGCCTTTGACCTGCCAAGCGAGGCGATGCTAATTAATAAATATCACGCTGAAACACGGCTATCGAACACCAAGCACCATTGTTCGGGAACTATTTGAGCACCAACTGGGGATACAACAGGTTCACGCTGTTCCTTTGTGTCGTTACTAATCCGGGGTAGTTGTTAGAGTAATTGGGCGATGTCTTTGCTCGCTTCTTTGCTAATTAATCATGGGTACAAGTGTTCACACGTACGTTGCACAGAGAACATGCAAATGTGGGGGTGAGAGGCCACGCTTATGAGCTACTAATCCACACTGTCGTCTATCGACGTTGACTTCTCACATACTGACATCCTCTTTTACACAGCATCTGTTAGACGTCTCCTAGGAATATTCATAAAGGGGTTGCCGGTTGGAAGGAAAAGGAACGGGTGGAGCTGAACTATCTGGTTAATAAGCGATTGATACCATGCGCCTGACTTTTCAGGTTCAATAAAAAATGCAGTTGTCCAATTAATTTTATGACAAGGAGGTCACAGTAATTGGCCATTTATGTTTCATACGAGCATGGATCAGGGTGGAATTCTTTTCTCGTGCATTGACGTTTGATTATCTTGCAAACTTGATACTTTCCTTAATAGAGGCAAAGGCATGAGAAGCTGGAAAATTCTTTTTCAAAATTTAGAATTTAAAATTATGGTGTGACGTTCTGAGATGTTGTTTATTTTATTAAAGAATAATTATCTTTTTAGCTTCTGTGTAGAGAATATTCTAAAATTTACTTTTGTTAGCATTCAGTGAAATTACAAAAACTTTAGAACAAAATTTTGGTATTATACAATTTATATTGCAAAGAAATAGTTTTAATCGGGTTATCAATCGGTCTCTTTTAATTCGATAGTGTATTAATTCAGTATGATGTCGACTTCGATTTATAAAAGTTTATAGAAGTAACCATAATTTTGGGGAAAGAATATCTCCTTATGCAAGAAATTAAAAAAAGCTGAATATTAACAGAAGAAACATACATATACAAATTGTTATGGAAATGAATAGGTAAAGTTGCTATAGAAATTGTCAAAATTATATTAAAATAATTTTTGTAACTGTAGGAATAATTTGTAATATTTGAAAACAGTAAACTTGCAAGTTGTTTAATGTCCTTAGTTTGCTTATAAAAGCTGTAAACCGTTTAAAATGGTAAAAATAATGAGATTTAATCGTATTTACCCTACTGAAGTATCGATCGGCTATATTATTCATTTTAATCGCGCTACCGAAGGTTAATCTAATTTTAATCTTGCGGTTGGTTATTATTAAAAATCGGGTTACAGGATTTTTAATCTTATCAGGCCTCGTAGAAACTTTAATCCTTGCCCGACGTGAATTATTAAAGCGGGAGGCTGCATTTAAGATTACCTCGAAACTGGGGATTAAAAGGGAATGATTCATGATTTTTGTCGGCGAAATTAGATTTTAAAACGCAAGAGTCGCTGAGAAAAATGTAGACACTCTTGACAATCGAATAATATTTTCTTGAAGGTTGAACTATATTTATTCAGATATTCAGAAGTTTATCAATCATTTGAAAGCATTTAAAATTTATTACACTGAATAAACTTTATATTCAGCCTCATATTTTCGAAAATTTCGTATTTCTTGTGCGAGTCATTTTTTTCGTGGGATATGCTTTTCTGACTAGGGATAGAATTTAATATCGCCATTGTTTATTAAATCCGAGTGAGTGACGTCGATTTTTTCATTGCAACAATGGTTCCATGCAGTCCTGTAAACAAATTTCAATCGTATTTTGCAATGGAAATTTCATTCAGTAGAATGCTTCGCATCATTTCAGCCATACTGTTGGTATCGATATGTTGACAATTAATATGACGATTGTATATTTCGTTCTCGCGTAAATAATTCTCGTACACGCACGCCAGTATTGATTTAATACTGACGCAATACTTTTGCAAAGTTCATTACATTGATGTAAATTCTATTTGGATTCTTTATCTCTTCACTTCATAAAGTAAGCTGTGACTAAATCTCCATTGACGTCTTTGACAACACACTATTCTCTGAAAATAAAAAGGAATTCATTTATTGCTACAGGTTTGCCCGAATAAATATGAATAAAGCTTATAGGAGACCAGAAAATTCTCCTTTGGTTTGGAATATTTCAAACATTTCATCAAAGTATAATCGGTTTCAACTAAGTGAAATGGCAGTAAAAATCTACAATAAAGTTCAATAAATCTGAAACCAAAATTTTTTTCATTTTCAAATTAGACACAAAAATTACCAACTATATCTACTCGAAAATACACAGTAAAAAATTTCAAAACTGAAGATCCACTATTTCCTTGAAATCAGTAGTATCAACGAATGAATTCATCCCGGCACGTTTTATAACATTTCAAAAGACTCTAAAGAAAACGTCGATGCACGGGGCGAAAGAATAGCCAGTATTCTGAACGGGATTTCTTTTACACAATCGCGTTTCGAGTCACTTGACCCGCTCGGGGGCTGCAAACATCCCCCTGGTTCTCGTAAACGGCATTAATCGTCGAAAAATTAATGCAGAGCCGGATTTCCTTTCGCTAAGCCGGCCAGAGAATGCTCCCGTTTATCAATGCCCTTTTTTCGACGCCCCTCGGAGCATCAAGATTACACCGAGAAGCGGGTTAATTCATGGAGCCTCGGTATCCAGGGACCAGCACGAAGCGTCGAGTACTCACGAATTGCCTGCTATTTATCAGAATTCTAACGACGCTCGACGTCTGACGCGTGGATGTCGGTCTCGGAGTTCCGTTGCCTTCTTCGGCGGGTTCCGTTCACGATTCGGACGTTCCGGTGGTCGTCCGAATTGACAAACGGCGCCATTAATTCCGAGGCTTTTGAAGAGCTCGACGGGGAAGCAATTTAATCGTCCAGGCGCATCGTGGACGTCTAACAGATGATATCGCCATGATGACGATCGGTGACCGCGTTGAAGTGGCCAATTTATTAGAGGACGATTAACATGTTTTTTTATTTTATATCTATGTGGGGGTAGTTGAAAGAGGTGGAAAGTTATTTCTCAGTCACCTTTCAATTTTGCGAGGGAAAAGTATAATCGATTATTTAGTATAATGAAGTTTTGTTTAATCGAAGAAGGTAATTTGTTGAGATTTAGTCCGATTGCTTTCTTCCTTGTGATTGTTAGTTTTGTAGTTTATGGATCCCTCGGTGGGATTTTGTATTTGAGAAACTTTGAGATCTTGTTGCGGAATTTTAGTGATATCGTCTGGGTTGGGAAGTTGTTCTATGTATAGGTTTTTTTTTTACTGGATGAGTTAATGGGTGTAGTATGAAAGAAAAAGAGAAACAGCAAATATTTAATGTGCATTGAAAGCACATGTATATTCTTTATTAGTTGATTCATTAATTTTAAACATGCAGATAGTAATTAATATTTTGAAAATTGCCATTAGTTTCAATTCATTTTGTATTTTTGGAAATTAGTGAGAGGGAGATTAATTTAATTAAATAATACAGAATTTTTAAGATTCATATTCAGTAAGTCTTTCATGTTTCTAAAACTGTGTTTTTGGAATACCTACTTTCTTTTTGGCCAACGCTGGTAGCTCCTTTCATTCAAAACATTGCGAAAATCGTAACGTTTATGAATAAATAAATAAAAACTTCAAACAGTGGAATTCAATTGTCCATGAATATTTGAACACGTTTGAGGAAGAATATCAATTTTTACTACTTTAATAATTTGGCCAGCTTCGTGCGCGATGCAAAACATTGTCAGAAAATTTCGAACGGCTTGAAACATCAGTAGAATCTTTAAAATTTGGAAAACTTCCAGCACTACAGAAATTTCAGATCTTGAACGTTTAGAAAGAACTTTGTTAAATCTCAGCGATCCAGGTATTTTTAAAATATTTCGAGAAGCCTGCACACGTTGAAATTATTTACCAATCTAATTAATTCCATAAAGATTTCATAATTCTTAAAAAACATGACTAAAAAGTCTCGAAACATTTTCTTTAAAACTACCGTTTTCAAATTTTTGCTTATTCGATTTAATAATCTCACCTTTCAAAACATTTGTCACAAGTACGCTAATTGTACAAATATTGAAGGGAACAAAGCTTCTAATAACCCCATTGCTTCCTAGTATTGCCTGCAGACTCAAAATAATTCGAAAAATGTTTCCCTTCATCAATGTTACTTTTTGCAACAATCCACAAAAAAATAAATTATGCTTCACACGACTCTCCGTCCCACTCCCCCAAAATGAAAAGACTTACCATCTTATCTTTCACACTATTAAAACATTACAACTGTAACTATCCTATGACACCCTCGAAATTGTACGAAATTGAAGTGTCTTCAACTCACAGTAGTTACCCATATTACCCGAAGACCCCGTAAAACACACGAACACCACAACACAACGTGACAGGACGCTTTTAACAAATCTGCTGGTAGACAACTAGGATTGGCAACTAGGGCAAGGATGAGGGGCCTAGCTTTAGAATTAGCAACGATATAATTTTCAAAGCGCCTTTTCGTGACCGTGATACGCTTAGGTTATGGACATGCTAACAGTCTATTTAACTCTGATCACGTGCGCC
Organism: Andrena bicolor; assembly: GCA_960531205.1. NCBI lineage: Eukaryota > Metazoa > Arthropoda > Insecta > Hymenoptera > Andrenidae > Andrena > Andrena bicolor. The sequence continues at coordinate 35,085,248 of OY482666.1, read as the reverse complement.
CTAGTCGCACCAGGAACGGAACAGGCAGGCGACGACGGGAAGCGCAACGCGTTAGGCAAATTTCCATCAAGTCCCTTAGATCGCATCGCAGCTCTCCAATGTAGTTTCTCCAATTAGCGAGAGGGCGTTTCTCCTTTCGTCCGGCGAACACGAAAAAAAAACACAGAAAAGAAAAGAGAAACGAAAAGAAAAGAAAGAGAAAAAATGGAACGCAAAGAACGTACGTGTGGGGGTGGGGAGGGGGTTGGGGATGTAACTGTCGATGAATCGCATGGAGTCTTTTCGTTTCAAGACGGGTACTTTTCATAGTCTCTCTCACCTAGTCGGTAAACTATATTAGCCTTGTACTTTTCGATATACATATGTCTACCCTAGGAGTATTTCCGTTCTCGTTTCTGTTTCCGTTTCCCGTTTCCGTTTGTTAAGTCGACTCCGTTTGCCGGAGCTGATGAAGGACCCTGGCTGGACTTTGTAACATGTGACTATGGTGTGTGTCGACAGCTCGGGGATCGAAAATAGTCCGACGGTGTTTTACCGGCTAATGCCCGGCTCCACGGCACAGACCAACAAGCTTCACACGTTTTACCTTCAGCAACGCCCGGAGAACTCCGTCACCTGGGCCGACATCAAGGTTAACCATCAGCTGGATTACGAGAGCATAAAGGAATACAATCTGACTATACGAGTCGAGGTACGTGAGAAGTCGGTGCCATCGGGCTCGGTGGAACGTGTTCCCCGCGTTTCGCGAACGAAATGTTTGTTGGGAAATTCGCAGCCGTGTTTGCGCTGCCGAAACTGAAAGAACAGTCTTGGCAGAGTTCGACCTGCGAATACGTGCTTCCAGAGATATGATTCCAGTGTTGCTGTTTATTCGTGGGAGTCCCCTTTCTTGGTAGATAGAATTTAGAAATTAATTAAACGAGGAAGCTTCTCGTGGGATATTGTTGGTTTAATATTCCGGGAGAAATGGTTGATTATAGTGGCAGAGGGAAAGTTCGACAACTAAGTGGTATTTCGGTTTGAAACTCAAGGAGTAGTCACTTTCGAAGCACGAGTAATGTGGTATTGAATGGAGTTATTAAAAGTAATGAACGCATTTCCGCGGAAATGTTTGTGTGACTGCGGAAAGCAATCTCCCACGACTAAATAACCACTGTACTTTAATCCGTTTGGTAACTGGGAACCGAGCAACTTGGAAATCCGCTTACGGATCGCAGTATTATTTATATTTCAGTAATACCCCGCGTAAAATATCTGTAGGTGCGTCTGAGGTAGTAAGTAACCATGTGCAACAATCCGGTGTGCTTTTCACAATTCCTAGTTTAATACAGTGTAAGAAGCCGTGTCTGTCTTTTCATTTATTTTCCAGCTTTTCAAACAATTTTCCTTTTTCTCCTTGAAAATAATTAAAGTTACTCAATTTCTGTTAAAACTCATACTCTTTATATTTACGTTATTACCTTCATTTTGGAGAATGTAACGCGTGACTCCGGTGAATAGTTAAACGTAGCTTGCTGCACAGATGTGACTTGTTACCTCAGAATTTAAGGATTCTCAACTTTGAAAGTTTTATTTCAACGTTAGTCTGTCCAGTTGAAAATGTCTTCTGTGATAAATTAAGAAGATTTCGATGCATCTAGTTCTAATTAATTTACCTTAACGTTTAAGTTGAGATCCAGTGAATCGAACCGAACGGAAAATAGAATATACACGTAAGATAAAGACAATTCTCTCCTGTAGAACAATGGTGCCCAGCAGCTCGCCTCTGAAGCGACCGTTTACATTGTCCTGGAGGACGTTAACGACGAAATACCATTGTTCACTGAACGCGAGCAAGAAACCGTACTCGAGGGCGAACCTGTCGGCAGTAAGGTTACTCAAGTCAACGCTATTGATAAGGATGGCACTTTCCCGAACAATCAGGTGAGTACAGATCACGAGCAGCCTTATTAACTGGGAGAATAAACGCGTTTACAAAGTACAGGGTAGACAACAGAGTTATAGACAACACATTAAATAATTAAACAAGTATTTAAACAAAGGATAGAATAAAAGTTACTTTAACTTTAGATTATTTGACTAATAAAGCTCATTTATTTATTTATTCGTCGAACGCACGTCAGAAAATTATTCGACGTCGAAGAAAGTTGAAGTTCAAACATTTATTCGAATAAAGAAATTAACCCTTCGTTGACATATTTATTTTTTCGATCAACTTTGACAATACTGGGTCGCCCAAAACAATTTTTGAACGGCTGCCATTCTCATCTAAAGAATCCAATTGTTATGAAAAAAATCATGGGTCAATTTTAAAGTCTCTAGAATGTACTTCTATAGATTTTTTATTGAAATTTTATCACACGTCACGTAAAAAAATGGTAGATTACGATATGTCGAGAAAATACAAAAAAAACTTCAAAACATTGTGACTTTTACAAATTTCAATATTGCAAGCTAAAAATCTACAGAGTTGTTTTTCAGATATAATATTTTCGGGGAAAAATATTTTGTAGGTCGGCTTTGGAAAAAAGGTTCATTTCATTCATTTTGCACATAGAAGGTAGGTTAAAACAGAGATATTCCACAAATATCCAGGATATTTTACGTATTGTAAAAGGTACAGAGCGTCAAATTCAGCTTATAAGTAGCTCACCAGAATGTCAACGAAGGTTTAATTTTATTCGACACATGTGGAATTATTTTTTAACTTTTATTCGTTAATCAACATTTTGTTTATATAAATAAAAATTTCGCCCATCTTTGGACCTTTAGTTCTCTTCTATATTATTGCCACCCATTTTCCAAGATTTCGTTGTATAATATTTCGCTCGCCCATTGGGAAGTTAAACGATTTTGCACTCAACAGCTTCAATATATGGGGTCGATTTCGGTGCATTATTAGCCAACTCTCGTGGCCAGTTTTCAGATTAGATACTTCAATTACACGCTCTGTCTGCCATGTGCAGTATGTTGTACTGCGTGCGCATGTGTGTTCCAATCATTAATAGGCAAACTACCTAGCGATGACTATTTTACTCGGAGCCTAATTATTTCGAGTTCACTATTTTAGTAGGAAACTAGTGATTTCAAAGTCAACACCTTACTTTGTTCCTAGTAGGAACAGCAGAATTAGAAAATTGTTGTTTTAATGATATTGTTTAAAAGTGACTATTTTATTAAAAGTTAGTAGATCCTTCTCAAGCTAATTATGAACAATTTAACACAGATATGCAAAATCATCGTGCCGATTAAAAGCATATATGAATGCGTCCATAGTATCCTGATGTTTTATTTTCCGCATTTGGCAACTCGAATAATTAATAATCGAAATGTAACTGGACTACACGTTTCGATCACAATAACACCTGGCAGTTTTTCTCCAGTAACATATTTTGGTTTCCGAGAATATATAAATAAATAAAGAAAAGGCAGGCTCACTCAAAATTTACTTTTTGTTTTCCTGAAAAAAATTGCGCTATCCGCTGCATTTTTCAGTAGGCATCCTTGGTTATGGACCGTGCAATATTCTATTTGCCTGTCCACAAAGCATCAATGATGCAAAATAACAGAGTGTTTGTTTGAAACGGAACTAGCAGGGGTGTCCACAATACCGCAATGCTCGGGCTTGTCGAACTCTGCTAGCGGAACATAAACATCCAATCCCGTAGGCACAATACCTCTGGGCCTACGATTTCACCCGCAGCTGAAGAACGGGGAAGGGAGGGGACGTACGTAAATGCGAAAGTGATATTTATTAGGGTTTTTCCTATCAGCCAGTCTATGCCATTTGCCTTGTACGATGCGCGTTTTGGTGTCCCTGTACTGGTTCTTGTGCTGAGTCTTCACGGATTTTCTTTTTGAAATGGAGCGCAAGTAAAGATTATAACTAATTAACGCATTACAGTCGCGAAATTAATGTACCTATGTAATATTTGGCAAAATAAGGTGTTTATTATATATTTTACTAGCTTGACTACTCGGCTTCGCCCGAAATTTAGATTCTGATTTTATCAAATGAATTTTTTTTATTTATTTACTTTTTTTGTGAAAATAGTCACATTCATCTGGATTAGTTAGACATAATGAGCTGTACTCGCTGTACAAAATTACTATACATATCTATATTTCTTAAATCAGAACCTCATACACAGAGTACCCGTTTAGTTAATAAGAACGAATAAAAAAAGAGCAAAAATTCGAAACTAAGCTAAGAAGAATGGAGGTAACGCTAAATACAGTATCGTTTTGATGTTACTATATAGGTAATTATAATATTTGTAGGCTGCATAAAAATGGCGTAAGGTTAAATTGCTTTGTGCGTGGAACAATCGAAATTGGTATCTTTAGAGCCCATAATTCTATAGTTACGAAGCTTCGCATACATTGTTGCGAGTGGTTTGTGATCAAAACTTCTAATTGGAATCGACGGTTTCAGTTTCTCCTAATAAGTAGGTATCACAGTTGCGATCGGGTAAACGAACATATTATTCCTGACCAAAACTTTGTTAATTTCGCGCGGTTAAATTGTGTTTGTCGAAGTCATGGTGGAGCGGAAATACCAGTGTGCAAATTTCTTGCGCCGTGTAATATCGTTATATGTACTGCGAAATACAGTAATTAAATTTGATCACGCGGGCCTCCGCGTCGCAGATCAGTTTAAAATCTCGCGTAAATTCATTATAAATAATGTACCGCACAAATGCTAATAACTCTTTCTGTCAACCGTCGCTTTTAATATATTCGCAGTCATTATCCCCTTAATGCAGTAATAATGATATTAAATGCATATTTAACTTCAGCATATTAAACGTCATTAGCTTGGGGGGAGAATTTTTTAAATTGTTTATTCAAAAAGGTTTGTATAATTACGTCAGTTAATTTATGGAAGTAGCGTGTATTAATTCCAACAATCAAAATATATATTAAATTTGAAAATTATGGTATAAGGGCTTGAAGATTCGAAGAAGTGGTGGTGAATGTTACACTCCGGCAATCTGAAAAGAAAATTTATCATTAGGTACGTCCAAATTTTTAATTTAAAAGCAAATTTAATACCGTACGTGTTTTTTTAACTTCAGAATTCTGTTCCAATATCACAGAGATTCTAATGCCGGCGGCTATATCTCGTGATATTTTATCTGTTTGATAATTGTAACTGAAGGGGGTGTCGAAAGTGCCACCTGACCCTCGATTTTCACAAGAGTTCTACTTCTTCTTTCTCGACGTCGCTTTACATCGATGATAAGTTCCTTAACACGAAAACTTTTCCAAGAACGGACGAAATAGAGTCGACAGGCCTAACGGACTTTCTTTACTTAAGGGGCAGAGTATCCTAATGAACCCTTCCACCACTTCTCACGAAGTTCGGGGTGGGCGAATGACGCTTGCGTCACACGGTTGAAGTTAAACCTTCGTGATTTAATTTATAGACAGGAGGTCTTCAATTTTTGCTGTCATAAAAATTGTAATCGATTAACAGGGGTGCATACTAATGTGAGAAATTTACACAATGAATTTTTGAAATTGTTTCATATTAATAATTAAAATTTTATAAAAGTCGACGGGAAAAAAATTGTATTGCTTAAACGTTTTAATGAATTTTTATTTAGACTGTTCGTTTATTAATACCAAAATACTCTCCAGAATTGAGGATACACGCATTATAAGTAGTTATGTACATGGTAAAGTAACAACTGCTGCATTAAAATATATCATATTATATCAAACATTGATTCACGCATAAAGTTTCTTTTAGAAATGTTTTAAGGGTGTGCCAACTCAAAACCTTGAATATGAATATAGTATATCAGTGATGCTAACGCAAATGTATCTGTTTAATTGCGCATAAGTTTGAGGGAACATGTGGCGTCGGTAGTTTTCATATAAAATTTTGTTTCACTATTTATTTACGTTCCTTAAATTCCATTTGATGTTTTGCATATTACGTAGTATGTAACGTCTAATAAATTAATGATTTTATTTAATCAAACTACTACACTTTGATTTCCATTTCTCAGTAGATTAAATAGACTATTTTATTTTCGACAAATAGAAATTATGGACAAATTCAAACCTTTTGAAATCAGGGATCAAAATTTAATTACGAGCATCCTAACATTTATACGCATTATGAATGGGTTTCATCTTTCTAACTAATGTAATTAATACTGTTTATTGATACTGCCTTTATTTCATTGAATTTCCTCGGATCAAATTTAAAATTTACGTCTCGTGTTTCCTCGATACGCAGTGTATTGACTGTATTTCGAGCTGGAACTTTTCCCTTTTTTACCTTCCGAATGCTTAGTGAACGCAATTCGTTGAATTCGCTCGAGTTCACAGGGCTGCGATGACTTTAGGACTTTGCTCCAGTTTTTCTTTCAAAGCGCAAATATTTTCAGATCACGTTATCGATACCTTTTGATGGATTTTGATTTATGTGAAAAATGTACGTACATCTTTGGATTAGGGGAATATCACGGATGTGCATGGTTACTTTTCGCTCCAATTGAAGCAAAACACGATAGGCGGAAATAGCGTATCCAGGACGTTCCGAACTTCCAGTTTTGTTTTGTTTTGTTTTATCTAAAAAAAATTATCGGACTTCAGGCTAACGAGGTACTCGAAAAACACATCCACACTTTTTTTTACGTGTCCCATATATAATCTTCTTCCCTTTTACTTAGGTTTTGTTATAACCCCTGTTTTTTACTTTGTTTTCATTGCTTTTATTTTCTGTATATTCTGTTACTATAAATATATTTTAAGTCTTCTTTCTATAGTTTGGATAAGATTATTGTTCACCTCTGCTCTCCCCTCTTCTTCTTTATGTATTTTATATTTACTTGGATTAACTATAAATTTTTTATTCTTCGGGTAGATTCACAGAAGTGGAAAGATACGTGCAGCAAGTCCTTTCTTTTACATATTATTGTTATTACTTCTTTTGGACACTTTATCGAATAGTTTCCCAAGTTTCCCGTGAAAGGCAGGAATTCAAGATTGTCGGAAGCATTACGAAAACATTTATTATTTATTATATCCTGTGATACGCAATCAGAGCGATTGCGTTTGATTTCGTATATTTCCAACAGAGATTAAGCTTTGTGTGACAAGTATACATTCCAGTGAGCTTGTTGAATGATGACACACACATGCATGTACACGCGATATAACCCGCTGTGCAACTGCAGGAAACTATTAATAATTTTGTAAAGGCACAAACGTAGCAAAATAATGTAACGTTCAATCTTCAACAACATAGCACAAACAGTTTTGATTTCAGAAGAAGAATGCACGTAGAATTAAAAATTTGCACAGAAAATTGTTCTTTTAAAAACGAGCTTCTAATCTACATGAGTTAATTTTTTTATTCGTCGAGTGTGTCAACTTCAGTGTCGAATAAATTTTTCAACTTTAACTGTAACTTCAACTTCAACTTTATCTTTAACTTATATTCGACACATGACGAATACATTTTTTTAACTTTTATTCGTTGTTCGAAATGTTTATTAACTAAAAATTTTGCCCATCTCTGTGCAAATCTAGCCCAAACCTAGTATCCCAAGTAACAGGATAAGCTAAAGGGTTTCAGGCTCGTAGCATTGCCAGTAAAACATCGTCAACGAACTGTTCCTAAGAATATTAGTGAAGCACTCTCTGTAACCAGGCACCTGTACAAGAATGCCCCCTTATTTCCAAGCATGGCGCGTCATATTCGATGAAATTCTGTTGCAGGTCACCTATTACGTCGTCGACAGCAGCAGGAACGAGGGAAAGGACTACTTCGAGATCAACAAGGAGACCGGCGAGATCTTCACGAAAGTGATGTTCGATCGTGAAAAGCAGGGGGCGTACGCGTTGGAGGTGGAGGCCAGGGATGGTGCACCATCTGCGCGACCCAACGGCAATGACCAGCCGAATTCAGGTAGGTGGATCATTGAATTCCCTTTGAATCCTTTCAGCCTGATCGTGCACAGTTCCAGCGAAGGTTGGTGTACGTACAGGTTTAGAATATCGGAGGGTTGCTCGGAATTGAGTCATTGAGAAAGTTAGCACCGGGAACGTGCAATCGTACATCCTTATGCAAAAATGGGGATCACTAGAATAGCTGTCAAATTACTCTTAATTTGTATAGCGTTTTTTCACTGATTTACGATCAGTTTATAAATTTCTTCATATGGATAAAAGACAGAAGTGGTTGAAGTGAGAACTATGATAATAGTGAACCGAAGTTGAAAATGGGGATGGGAAGCAAATTTTTAGTTAGTGTATGTGCTGTGTTAATTCAATATGCACCGCGGACGTAGCGATAGCTTTGTTGGTTTTAAAAAATACTGCAGAGCGTCTCATTTACGTAGCGATACGCTAAGAAAATGTTTGATAGAACAGAGCACATTGCGATAGTTCCGCGAGCGAGACTCTTTCAGGTGGCGAGGACAGGGAGCGGTTTGCATTTGAAAGCGCCGTAGACTGTCGGTGCTCTAGGTTCTCTAACCTCATGTATATCAAAGAGAGCTGAGGATTTAATGATACTGCTGAAAATACGGTTTTTAATAACTTTTTAAGTTTCACGAATTGAAAGGGTACAGCCGTGAAATTGCCGGGCAAATTATATTCATAAAAAATAGAAAACCAATGACAACTATATTAAAATATGGTTTATACAATAATTATTTAAATAAATTCTCTTTCATTAAAATGTCTATTGCGAAATATTAGCAATATAATATGTGGGCCCTTAATTTTTAATATTCAACTTTAAAATAAATTTTTAACCAACCTAAAATGAAATTTAATTCTTTATCCGGGGAATAAATAAATAATAATAATGAAATAATAAATAATTTTCATTTTCATTCACGTTAGGCAAAAGGGACACTCTAAATTTATATTTCCCGAGATTTTAAAATGATTTATCGTCGGTAAAATGTTTCTACTCGCGGGATACGAATTTCTTCAATCCAATTGAACATACTTTTCTTGAATCACTTCCGTGCTAGACGCTCGAGATTGATGTTAAGCAACGATCCCTTCGACGTTCAACTCTTCTCCGGAAAGTTGAACGTTTCACCCCCCCTCGAGGTGCAGGTTTTATTGCTTTACTATCTGATCGACGTAACTTTTCCAATTTCCATGAAAGGAAACTCTAAATCATTCTCCTATCAGACTAGTTATTGAATCTGAGACAGCTGTATAGTCATAAAGATACTGGATTCTTCGCGACTCGTAGATTAACGTCGACATTTTCATGTCATTTTCTGTGTTTACATATTTGCTTACCCAAACATTATTTAAGCGAATAATCATTTATTCGAATAGCCTTTATCGAACGAAAGAAGCGTCTTCCGATGGATTGCTTGGTGTATGGATATTAAACGCAAAATAATAATTCGCTTAGGAAACAGTGGAGAAATTAATATTCCCAAAGGTATAACGAAACGTGGAACAGGAACGAGAAAAGTGACGTAAAGAGGATTATGCCTCTAAATATAACGTTTCTATGCGTTCCAAAGCATGCCCCGAAGCTTACGAAATGGTTTTCATTCACGGAAGCTTCAGCACGGAAGCTCGAAACCCCTATCGAGTTTGAAATGAACGTGAGGTTTAGTTATCGAAAAAAATTAGAAGACTAGAACGTATAACAAAGAAAACACTATTCCTGTACTCTTTCTGATTAATCAATTTTTGTACTAAAGTATAATTATTAACCGAAAAAGTGGTCCCATTGTTTGCTATTGAAGTTCTCAATTAATATGATTATCCACTTCACAAGTCGCAATTCTATTTTAAAGTAATCGTAAATAAATAACGCCGTTTTCGAATTCCGTTCTCATAGGCAAATTCATTGGTTCGCCATACTGCAGTATCCAATTCCTTTGGTGACGTCGTAGCTCTACGTTCACGTAGGATTTGCAGTCGCGTGACATTTGCCCCGCAAATTACTCCGCACGTGTGTTTAAGGAGCAAGGCAATTGGTCACGTTTTCCTAACTTTTCATGGGGAACCTGGTAACATTTATATAGGGGTTGCACAGGAGACCGATTGTTCGCTGTTTCGCGTCGAACCGAGCGTGCACTTCTGGAGTTTTGATGCGGTATAACTTGAACTTCTGGTTTGTAATTGGAATCGTAACAGTTGAGGTATGAGGATTGTCGCTTCGAGATAAACGAAATATTTCGAACATTGTGTACGGCGTTTTGTGTAATAGATATGTGAAAATGAAAATATACTTACTTATAATTCTCTAAGTTTGTTTCTTAAGCTAAAGAGGAAAATAATTTTTATGACAGCTAATTAATATTACTTCGAATTTCACTGTGGTTTCAGTTAGGCACAAATTATCTATGAAGTTTTTACGGCAATGAACTTCAAATTGCTTTTATTGCAACACTTTGGGCTAATATAAGCAGAGAATATTTATAAACTTTATTTCTAAAGCCATTTAGTATAAAGACATTGACAAATTAATTGAAAGAGGACTTAAATTTCACAATATTGAACGTTAATTATATCCATAGTGCACATAAAAATTATTACAATAATTATTGTTGCGTCCTTTTCTCATAGAAAATCGTTTAATATCATAGAAAGTAGTTTTTCCAAAAACATTTGTACGGCTATATTAATATCTGGAAAATCGTACTATTTTTCGTTTACTGACTTAGAATCTATTTAGTGGGGAAAGCAATATATTAATGCCTCGGGATTAAAATAAATATTAAAGTTGTCGATAAAGTTCACCTCAAATCTCGCGTTTACCATTTCGTGCCACATGAAGTATCATAGGAAACGTTATTTCGTCGTTGGTAGATCAATCGGTGCAGAAAGTTTCCTCGAAGCTCAAAGAACGCAGAGGCAAACGAAAAATCTAAAGACGAATTTAATGGCGGCTAAGTCGAATGAAAGCACTACAGGAATGAACGAAATACCCGAGAAATGGAACAGAAAAGAGAACACGATTTTCTCCTAAATTATTTTCCAATGAAGTTTAACATTTTCCAAAGTGCGATATATTATTATGGATACACCAGAGTTTGAAATAAGGGAGTAACGCCGGTGTAGTGAATTTATTTCAAGAAGTTTAGATACGTTTTTCGTACCTCGGGGATTCCATCCTGACCTCCGCTACTGAATTTTCAACCACGGTTTGGAGGCATTACATCAGAAAATCTTTACCGGCACTGGGAAACTTTGAAGATTCATTGAAAAGCTTTCAATCCTCTTTAACACTAATCTAACTCAAATTCCTCTCAGCTGACATTCATGAAATATCTACTGAAATAAATAGGGAACAGGGAAGCGAATTTCACACTACCCCTTTACAGAATAAACTTTTCTGTTTGTGTGTTTTATGTTTTAAGAAATTTTGCAGTTGCCAGTATGGCGATTCTTTTTATATTGAAATTTGTTACCAAAATCCACGCCTGAATCGTGGAAATATTCGAACACTCCGTCATCAAATTCAAGCATTTCATAAACAATAAATCCCTCTAATACTCTTCGTTACAGAATTAAGTACACAACTGCTCACGTGAAAAGGTGGCTCAATTTCCTTCAATTATTTCTTCTGAGGCTTCTACGCTAACAAATGATCTCCAGTGAACTTCACTTTTAAACCAACTCCACTCAACAGTCAAAAATCTAAAAATTCTAATTAACCAACGAAACACCAATCCTCCAGACTCAAACTTACTTAGATAATAATTGTCATCTTTCCACTGAGAATATTCCGAAGAAAATCAACTCGCAGAATTATACACAACTGATTGTGAGTTCACAAAGAAATGTGCAATTGCACTTCGCAGGTGCAGCATTGCGCTCGAGAAAGCGAAACATAAACCTCAGCGAACCGCTCTGCTTTTTTTCATCCCCTCACTTTTCTTTTGCCTTCAACGAAACAGAAAATACCTCCACGTTTAATTGCAGAACTCATTCCGTAGATGTTTGCAGCGAAGTTGTGTTAAGCTACCTTCAAAGGTATTCAGCTCCATTTCCAGCGATACGAACATCTTGTTCGAGGATTATCCTGAGAACAACGCTTCTGTGTCGTTGCCATCGTTTGTGTAACGCAAAAAACTGATTACACTTGTCGACAGTCCCTTTGCAACGAGGATCCTCGACGATAAATCCCGTAATGATTACTCCATTATTGGCTTCTCTGGCAGGTGTAACCATTTTCCGCGAGGACAGCTTCGCGTTTCCGCGCGGGGCGGTGAAATTTATAACGCGCAATATATTTCGTTAGCATATTTGACGCGTGATTCCACATTATATTACGCGCAACTAAATTTCGGATAATGGGCCGTTTTTCACGGGGACGTTAAATTTGTCCCGGTCAGCAGATTAGCTGGCACGCGTGCACCATTTTGCCATCCCGCCTGCTCTCTATTTACGGCGAAACAATATAAATGCGCCGCCCGAGGATTGTCCCGAGAAATTGGTATAATTTTCTTGCCATAAGCGAGAGCTGTGTTGTCGAGTTGGAGGGAACGAGTCCCTTAATGACCGAGACGTCACTGCAATTAAAGTGCTGGCATAATTTGAGGAGGAGAACCAATTTATAATAGCACTTTCCAGTTGTCGATACAAGGTGGTACACGTTTTTAAGGTTTGTAAATTATTTAGAGTTTAGTTTAAGCTCTCAGGTTACAGTCAACTTATAGTGGAAGTGAGTAATACTATTTTGAAATTATTTGAAATTTGTTATCGTCGTTTTGTGATTGAAGTATTAAAGAACAATATTATTCTGATTGAGAGAACAATTTTTTTAAAAGAGTATGATATAGGAACAGTGAGAATTAAATGCGAGAGTCCCGTTCCATTTCTGAGATCTGTGTAACTTCTTTTGTAATTCTGATGCAGTGGAAATTCAGAAAGAGCAGCCTTTAAAATATAGCAGCTTTACCTTCGACTAAGTAGTTTTGTAAGCGGATTGCAAAGTTCAGGATACTGCAAACTAATTTGCCATTTGTCCTGTACGTTATCACGGTCCCCAGGTTTCTATAGTCGCCGGTTTGCACTCTTTTTCGTTTAACTTATCGGTTTATTTCCACGCGTGCGAATTAAACGATGGGTAATGAGTGTATGGAAGAAATTGATATCACAAATGGCGAGCAGCGTATCGGTGGTGAGTTAATTATTCCAGCTGGTTGCTGAGTAACCAGACTTTATTTCCGTGCACCGTTGGTGATTTACGCGAATCCCGCATGTTCGTTCTCATTGATTTTTACTGTGAATGGTGGGGCCGCCCGAAAAAGCCATCACTCGATTAACGTTCAATAAGAATTGATCAATGAACACGTGTTGGATTTCGCAATTTAAAATGCAGGACACGAATGGCAATTAGTGAACGTCCATTTGCATTTGAGAGTGTTGTCCGCTGCCGGAAAAAAACATTGTGAATGTATTTTAAAGCTGCTGTTTAATGGTTTATTTTGTTGCGATTGGTGAACGCGCAAGAATTTTATAAATAAGGATATTGGTTAATAATTCGGGAGAATAAACGGAATATACGAAATGAGAGGAATACTATTTATTTCGTGCAATTTAGTATTTTTGCTGATTGTCTAATTTGCAAAGCGTATTCGATTTTTCAAATTATTATAAAATTTTGATCACTTAAAATGACCTAAGCTTTTTGAATATTTCAAAGAAAAATCGGAGCAATTAAGAAGATGATTTACACAATCTGAAGAGTGAGTAATGAATTGTTAATTGATTTTTAAAAGCCTCATTTTGCAAGTGTCGTTATTGCAGTATTCGTTTTTAGCTTGAAACGTGGAAGTAGTCGATTCGGAAGCTTTCTTACTTTCATTTCTTACGCTAGAGACATTTTCTTTTCTTTTTACCACGGTTGCTTTACGTTTACTCGTTCTTCACTTTCTTGCTCATTGACATTAGTCTCGCAGTTCTTTCAAACCTCCTTCCGTTTTACAAGCTTCATGAATATGTGAGCTGCAGATGTTCCTTGCAAAATAGTAAGAGTAATGATGTTTCTAATTATTCATTTTGATTTGAAACAGAAATTTTTCAAGGCATGTTTTTTGTAAATTTTCCCTACGAAAGTTGTGTAATTAAATAAACAAGTTACTTCCTGATAATTAGTATATTCTCACGTCAGCATTTTAATGAATAAATTATAGGACTCCAAACTACCAATAAAATTATATAATTATTTCCACTGTTTCCTCTAACTGTAACCACAATTTAAATGTGTTAAATAATATAAAATAATTATTCAGGATATGGTAGATGACACTTTTCGTCCATTCCTAAGTAATATTTAGAGAATTTGTTTTCTCAGTCTTAAGTTTTCTGCGAAACGTGTCAATATATCTAATACTTCTCCAAACTATGAAAGCCTTGAGTCTTTAAAAGTTAACAGTATTGAAGTCGTGAAAACTTTTTGAAGAGTCCAGAGCCGTGAAACTTTATGGAGCTTGCGGAAATATTGACAAATTTTGTGAATATTCGACAAAAATCTATGACGTTGCTAATAGAATAAAAAATGAATTTTCATTTTTTTCTATTGAGCAACTCTTCTAAATCTAGTAACTATTTTCCGATTAAGAATTACCACATCACTCGTGCTACACTATAAAAATACGACAACAGCAGTATCACATTTAGTAATTCAATACTAACAAAATATAAAATTAGCAGTGTCACACTACTAAAATACTAAATTAGCAATACCACATTTAATAATACAATATTACCAAAATACAAAATTAACAGTGTCACACTACTAAAATACTACATTAGTAATACCACACTACAAACTTCCTACACTTAGTAGCACCGTACTACCAAAATACTACTCATTGCCAGTACCACTTTCCTAAACTACGACAGTTAGTATTATTAACACCTGCTCGATTTATTTAGTATCGCCATCGATCGTCATTTTCCCACAAAATATAAGCTTGAAAAACTGATACCAATTTAAACAAGAGATCTCGATATCTTTCCATCCCTTCCGCTGAAGTATTTTGGAATGGAATCTCTCGGATATAACAAATGTCTATCCCATCAATCTCATCATTAGCCGCTCGCTGCTCGTGGTATGGCTTCCGTTCGTAATAACCCAACGTTCGATCGATTCGTATAACGCTCTCAGCCACCGCAGCGAATTTCATTCCTAACCGTGGCACGCATAAATCCGCCGGCGAAAGTTTTCCAACAGCGCGGAATTCGGCAAACTCCGGCTGCCAGCGACGTTTTATATACCTACATAGATTTTCGCCGTTGAAAAAAAATTGCCAGCCCCTATTTCACTACGAGCTTTCACATTAGCGATCCTGGTTGGCCGCTATCCGAGCCATATTCCACCAGATTTACGCTATTCGCGCGCCGTCACTGGTTCCTATACCCGACCTTTGTTTCTCTCACTGAATGGATTTTGAAAGTAATCAGCGATGGGAATTCTTTTACATTTACTTCGGAACAAAATTTGTGCTCTTTGCGCTCCAATTTCGGAAGAATGATATTAGCATAGTAAGTTGCCCAACAATGAAGGCCCTCTCACGCGAATTAATTCTGTGGTCCGTGACTAAGTTCGGGATCAGATATATCTGGTCAGTTCGTTTTCGCGAGCAACGATCGAGGAAAAATCAGCCAGCACCATCTGACGATCGTGGATTTGTCAGTTGGAGTTGCGCAGCCCCCGAAGCACTGACATAGTTTTCAGTTTCATAGTTGTTTTCAAATGCCATACAAATGAAAATTGATTACAGTCTGAAATTCAGCATTAAGTACAGACAAGTGCTTCGAATGAAACGAAATTCTGTCATGGAAATGTGATGCAGAATTTTTCACCGGGATTGAATGATCAGCGACTATACAATTCAAATTAAATTTTAATTAATGCCTGTACCGTTTGTCTCCAAACTGTAATTAAATTTAAAACTAATTAACATTAACATGTTGAATTTAATTTCACTGCACGCGAGCGGGAAATTTTCTACAACCGTCTCGAAATCATTACTGTCATTTATCACTGTATCTCTGTAATAGCTCTTAATTTAATTCTACACTAGTAGTAAAAAATTGCCCAAAAGTTTTGATAAATCTACTATTTTATTTTAGACTCATAGGCTATACTTAAAGATCATTTACCAACAAATCCACGTTTAATCCTGAATTAGTTCACGATTCAAAGCTTGCCGTGTTCCCGCGAAGTTTACCCTCGATTTTAAATAAGGAAATTGCTCTTATCAGAGGCGTGTCGAGGGTTGAACGAGTATTAGGCAGGGGCCACCCTAAAACGGGGACTTAAATCGTGCCGCGTCGCGTGAAAACCGCAAAGTGATACGGTCAGACGTGAGTTACAGTAAGTTTAATGGAGAGCAAGATTCGAATGCAGATAGCGGAATGGGTTAACCGTATTTATTGGAATACTGCTGCTATTGGATAGCCCGGTCGCTTTGCATTATGAAGAGAGAGGGGGAGAGAGAGATGCGGTTAGATTGGGGGTTGCATTTCTATTGCTTCGTGTGCTTCGCGAAGGGATTCCGAGGGGTTTGCAGCCGCTTGATTAATTAACAGATGGCGCGCTGCGTGCAACCCACGCATTGCTCCCTTGATTGTGTTTTCCCGCGTGATATCACGAGCCCTTGCTGGGTGTTGGTTTTTTTTTTAAAGGAACGTTGATGAATCTCTTCATATGGGACACGAGAAAAGCGCGGCTGGATTGAATATTGAGATTAGGGATTGGTCTTGATGAGTTACGAAGTGATTTGTGATTGCATAATGCTATCCATGATTCGAGGAATGAATGTAAAGCATAGGAATGAAGAAAATGGTGAACGAGTGTCTGACTTATGACGACTTCCAACAGTGGATGATGTTTTAAGTAGTCTAAGTCCGTTCGTCCACCGCCGGAACGCAACTGCAATTTGACCAAGAAATGATTGCATGCATCATTCGTAGGGTTTTGTTTCTCGTCAACGCGATAATTTTTTTTTGCATTAATCCTTTGAGGAAAAGTCTGACGAAATTCCTCCTTTATTTTTGGTCAAATTGTCAAATTGTCGTAAAAAAAGTCGGCGTGACTTTTTTAATACGAGTTTATTTAGCTTCATTCTTTTGTTGGTTTGTTTGCTTCAAATTTTGTAAATCAATTTTTACACACTTCAACCAATCCAACAGACTTGAAACTTTACTGGTGTACGTAGTTACGATGATAATGAGAAATGTTTTACAAGGTTTATAAAAATATTCAGGGAAACAATTTTGAATGTCCTACATATAACTATGTTAATAAATAATCACATACGAATATTTGAATAAAGAGTATTTTGAACCATTAATTTTGAAATTAGTCGATGCAGTCAACGACATTAATTGATCCTTGTTACTCAATAATTCTAAATTCCACGTAGGACGTGGATCATTTCCGATTCATTGATATTTCTATTTGGCCACGTGAATAAAATTATTTTAAGAAAAAGCATAAGTGAAGTTGGCGCGATTCTAAATTATCTGGACGTCTGGTTCTGTGCCACTGTCGATATGTAACAGAATTTAAATCTGTGGGGGACTTTAATTAAAATGTGATGAGAAATATCGATGCATAGGTTTGTAACCTGCGATGATACCGAGTCTCCGGTTGAATATTTCCTCGTCAGAAACACGTGACGTTGTTCTTTGCTGCGAAATTGTGTAGTTCATATGATAAATCGCCGTGGTAATCCCCTTGGCTGTCATTGCGCCATAAATTCAGTACGGAGCAAAAAAAGAAATGGTAATGTACGACTGTGTCTGTATACGCACTTCTTGACCAGTGAGGGAAATGAATGAAGTGGAAAGGACGGAACAGGAAAAGGGAAACAAGGAAGACTAAGTGGAAAATGGAAGAGGATAAATTCTTTTCCATGCAAAATTTTCTACTTCTTTTATTAAGGGCTATTTTCTTGATTTGTTTTTCATAAACTCATGTGCTAACGCACAAATATTGCGACTTATATTCCCACATTTGTAATTATATTTTGGATATATGAAAAATAAAATTCTATACAGCAAGGAATAATAAATATTTGACAAAAAAGAAACATTAAAATCCGTACAGTAGTTCTTGAAAAATAAATCATCAACGTAGGTCGCTTCGACCATTAAAGTAGAATGGACCATTAACCTGTATTTTAATCAGTAACTTGTTAACTAACTTGTAGAATTGTTTCTACTCCATATAACGAAGTCATTTAGAGGCTCTTCACGCAGGTTCTGTAGCTCTCGATTTGTCTTTTAAATACATGTAGGTATTCACTTGACAGAGATAGACAAAAGATACAGCAAGATAGAAAATGTACGAACGTGTCCTAAATATAAATGAATTACAGAAGCGTGTCGTGTGAAAAAACTCTTACTGTACCATAATCTCAAAAACATCGCGCTAGAAATCCAAGGAATTGCGATACACAGATGTTTTTAATTAATAACAAATTTTTTAGATAGTTCGAGAGGTATAAAAAAAATTTCACCAATTCATGGCTGATGATTACAATACAAGGCTGAAAATACAGAAATAATAGTTCAGTAGTAAAAAAATTGGAGAAAAAGAGGGTAGACAGAAAATAACTGTGGCATCGTTTTTAATCCAACAAACACGCCCACATTTCGTCTAAACGACGAACAATTATAGCGTGCTTAAAGCAAATTATATTTCACTTTAACCAGAGGAACAGAGGGAACGAAAGCGCAGTGGGTGTTGCACATTTGCACGTGCAGTATCATTTATTGGCAATGCAATTTGAATTAAGTGACATGGAGATTTTGATTCTAAGACTCGTGAATAATTTAGCATAAA
Organism: Andrena bicolor; assembly: GCA_960531205.1. NCBI lineage: Eukaryota > Metazoa > Arthropoda > Insecta > Hymenoptera > Andrenidae > Andrena > Andrena bicolor. Next base: position 35,066,440 of record OY482666.1, on the reverse strand, counting down.
TAGCAGAGCGGTGGCTTTTATGCACATATGCTCGCTCATTTCCGATATTTCGAATATATTATAAATGAACAATTTGTTGTTCATTCCTGTTCAGCGTGTAACGTGACGCAGCATATTGATATCGAGCAGCACTTATTGTTCATATTGAACCGCGAATGAAAAGCCGCCCGCGTAAATGAACCGTATAATCAATTTTGCGCTGATCTTTGTTTGAACTGTAAGCAAAATATCGTTGCTACTCAAACGTCTGTGATTAATGCAATTTGAATGGAACCGTTGAAATAATAGGGAAAATGGAGATCCACGTGCAGTTGTAATGTCACTTTGTTTGCACGACAAAGAGACATGTAAATGAACTTGAATACCAATCGAGATGGTTTCCATCCAGCTGAAAACTGTTTTTTTAAAATGATACAATTGTCAAAGATTCCATTAAACAAGGTGTGGTGAAACGTGTGTAACAATAATTTCGGATAGGCTGTGCAAAATTATTATTAAAAATGGTGGATATGCTGTGTAGACATTCAATTAGGGTAGGAAAGATAAATGTTATATAATTAATATTATATTTATTTTGTATTATATATTATTTATTATATATTATATTTATTTTGTATTATATATTATTTATTATATATTATACTTACTTTGTATTCTATATTATTTATTATATATTATATTTATACTACTATAATTTAATACGAAGGCGTAGTGAACTTTATTGGGATTTATACCTTCTGGACAACCAGGTTCAATCCAGTTTCGCCTCTCGGGAATATAATAAAGTGGAAACTTATATTTGATAGAGAACACTTTACTACAGTTTACTGCGTACGCAAGATATGTGAATACAAAACTAAGCAGTAATACTATGTGTTACAAAACTGAAAAATGCGTGAAACATGAAGCTCCAAATTTCGAAATCTGAATCTCAACAAACTTGATAATTTAAATGAGTTTAATAAACCAAATCGAAATGATATATTTATCCAATAACCATAATTCACCAAATTCTCCCAACTCCCAAAGCATCTCGCAATCCTCAGAATTAGTTCAGCACTAAAGCAACACAAGCACTCTTCTCATCGCCATGCAAAATCAACGTGCTTGAACCTTAAAAATCACTGATCCCAAGTTTAGTTAATCGTGCTGCGTTTGAAAAAACGAAATAAAATAATGGATTTAGGCTTTAGAGTTTCCATCACAAGATCAGCAACCATACTTAATTGAACGCAGACCTCTTCGAACGCGCGACATTAATAACGTCTTTTGATACGTTGAATTCAAATCGCGTCAGCGCGATATCGGTTTCATGCAAATGAACTCGGGAAGTTTTAAGGCCCATGGCGTGGAAGACGGACGTCGGGAATTGCGGCTAAGTGGAAGTCTCTGCCAGGACAAGTGTTAAATTGCAATTATGTTAAAGCGTACCTTTCGAGGCGCGCGTGGAACTGGAATACGTACGGAACCAGAGTTAACGATACAGAGGGGTGTCGTAAAATTTGCACGTTCCCTGTTTCGAACATAGCTGCAGCTACTCGCACCTTAAACGAACTCCTGTCTGTAATTAATCGCGCCTTCTACACGAACGACAATTATACAGTAAGATTGTCGCTCGCCGTCCGCCGCCATGTCACTTCGACCCAAATTGATGGGCAGCTGATTTTCGTTTCCGACGGAAATTTGCGAATTAGAAGGGTTTAGTAGGTATAGGTGGATCATTTAATACTATCACTTCTCATAGTAGAGGAGTACGCTGTTTCTACGAAGTGAATAAAGATATACCAAGTAGAGTTAAATTAAGTAAACTTCATTCGTGAATAGTCGATTAAATATTGCGGCATAACTATGTTAATAGCGAGGGAAGCGGGGAGGATCGTAGAGTCGCCGTCGTTTTTCGGCGTTTGTGCGAGTCATATGACGCGTAAAAACTTTCGAACGGTAAACTCTGGGGTCGCGAAATGTGCCCCAGCTCATTATGTCTAATTAATCCAGATGAATGTGATTATTTTCATCAAAAAAATAATATAATTAAAATTTCTTTTTTTTATAAAATCAGAATTTAAATTCTGGGCGAAGCCGAGTAGTAAACCTAGTAGATAGTTAGGTAAAAAATACAAACTCTCTCATTTTGTAATATCCTTATATCCAAGAGACAAATTTAGATATTCTCTTTGTCATAACTCATAATTTATTATGTGTATATAAAATTAAAGTAATCAGTTACAGAATTGTTCATTTTCATGTCTTCAATGTACATAAGATACGAGAGTTCAATTCTAAATATTCATATATTGCTAGAATTTCTATCGTTATACACATATAGCTACTTTCGTTACATTTGCACAGAATCCACAGTTTGCAGTGAAAATAGCAAACTGGGTTTCCACGGATCAGGCATTCAGACTTTTGGTTGGTGCACAATGTGCAGCCTGGCTTTGAAGTTTCCCGCGTTGCATCGTTCCTTGTTAAGTATATGAAATTTGGTGTTGTTGGCTAGAGATAAAGACATAGTTCGAGTTACATCTGGTGTTATGGTTCCCCTCGTTCTAGCGGTCAGCGGAAGTTCGGTGCAGGGGCGAGTCAAGTAAAGCGTTGGAAATAGTTCCCGCATGAATTTTGTGTAGTTTTCAGTGGAACTTCATGCAAGTGCATGCAGCTTGTTTAAATATGCATATGCAACTCATCCAAATTCTACAGAATTTGACGTCATAGCCACTGATAGTTTTCAGCCAGCAGCATTCATCAAATATGACCCTCCTTGCTCTCGCAATATTCGTGTTAAATATGTGAAAAATGGAAGGAAATGGAACATGCTGCGCTTTTCATTATGAAGCTAAACGCACGCTTTTGTGAATAACAAAATCAAATTTTAATAACTTTCAATTTGAGTGAAAATATTGGAATTTTATTTTAAAACAAATCTTGGTGGATTTGTTACACGTTAGCGTGCAAAATTAATTCTCTAAAAAGGTGAAGTGATATCAGGAACGATAGAAAATTTATTTGTAATGGTGTGCATTATGCATTTCTTACTCTAACTTCGTAACTATTTTCTAATTGTAATGTTACTATAAATTCTTAAATAACTACAGCACACAAAATTCAAATGCGCCAAAATTATTGAATGTGGAGCATGGCAGGAAACAGTAGGTATTTAGTGTTTCGACCAAATTTCAAATATTCATTAACGTTCCCAGAGCTAAAATCCATACAAGCTATATGTCCATTATGCACAGCTGATTGTCAGTTAAAGTAAAAAAATTAATCAATCCAATTTCAATTCATAATTCAGGGCTCTGAGTCACCATTAAATGCACTTCTAAATTACTAATACCGAAGCAGTTAAGTGCCAAGTAATATTTTTTTAATATTGAAAAGGAAACATGTGATTTGAATTACTATTAAAAAAAAAAAATACAGGCATATCTTTTAAATGCATTATTGGCAATAATCACCCACAGTTTCTTATTACAGAAAAATCCTAATCCGCCCAATTTGGGCATTCAACTCCTTTGGCACTCGCAGCCAACAATTATTTGTTACCCTTCGCTAGAGAAAAGGGCGTTTCACCTCATTAGCCAACGTCTTATTATAGCTTTCGTTAGAAACTAGAATACCTCGCGTCACAGCCCTCTTCGACTAATACTTTGCCGAAGCGAGGTCGTAATCTTAATGGGATACCGTCGGGGTCGGAACCATCCCCCTCGATTCGGCTCGACTTCGCGTCAAGTCCCCCTTTCACAGGGAGTAACTCGCGACCGTTGCGCGTCCGCCGCCGCCATGGTTTTTCACGTCGACCGTGGTTACGTCGGCAGACGGAAGTTTAAGTTGCAGCTGATGGCGTCCTCTGCCGCGTAACCTCTGCTCCTGATCCAATTCTCGCGGACCGATCCATTAAGGTCGCAGCACGGATAACGTTTCAAGGGAACGCGAAACGTGCCCGAGATACGCACGTCACACCGTTGAAATCACTATCCTCCCAATTTCATTTCATTTCGAATATCGCAGAATTCAAAGAGAACATTAGTAACCCCTTCTCGGTACAATTAACACGTTCCATGCCGTGATGCAAATTCTGATTCGCGATACGACTATGAAAAGTGATGAGAAACGTACGATATGCGATATTAATTTGTAGAATAACAATAGTTACAGACAGTAGTCATATTCTTCATAATTTCCGCGTTAACTTTGAAATGGCCAGAGGTTTTTAGGTGTCCGCCTTCGACTGCTTCAGGTTTTGGATATGTTTTAGAGGACCAAAAAGTAACAAATACGTGCTTTTTTATTTTAGCCCATTTGCATATTTAGGGGTGAAACCACCCCTCAAAAATTCATAAGAAGAGATACAATATGTTATTTTAAAGAATATTAATTCTCGAATAACTTCATTTTATTTGAAATTTATATTCAACACAATGTTATAATAGCCCCTCAAAATTCATAAGAAGAGATACAATATGTTAGTTTAAAGAATTAATATTCTATTATAACATTGTGTTGAATATAAATTTCAAATAAAATGAAGTTATTCGAGAATAACGAGTAATTTTTTATTCAATTAATTCTGTATACCTTTCAGCTGATTTTGGAATTTTTTGCTTCAAAAGTACTTAATAAAATCTTCTGATAATAGTTGTTCTCTATTTGATTGTATCGCTAGCTAAAACACTTATCGACGTGAAAAGAAACTAGGATTTTTTTCGATTCAACGATCAGCTTACATATTTCTTTTCCACCTCCACAGTCTGGGGGTCGTAGACTGATTTGTTTGAACCGAATCTAAGTAGCACAAATTAAGTTCTTGGATTTTATTTCTTCAGTACCGAGTGTATTGCTCAGTCGAGGCACGTAAAGAACGAAAATTGGCATCTCGCGGAAGAAACAATATCTGGGAGGGGGGTAAAGAAAATTACGTTCCTCCACGTGGATTTCTGCGAGGGGAAGAAATTCGAGCGACCAAGTCCGACGAGAATTAAAATAAACGAATCCGCGTTAGCAGCGAAGAGACGTATGAATAATTCTACGATGGAAGTAGTATTTTCATTGGCCTGTGTTGAATAGTCACAAGAATTTGAATGGCTTTGTTCACAGTAATTTTCTTCGAGACACGATATGAGAGAAAAAATAAGTGGGGTTGCACATTTTACTTAAGTGAGTAATATTTCTTTGTTGAAGGGGTGTAATAACTTGATGACTTTTTTAATTATAAAGAGGCACGTAGTTTTTGTTATACAATATGTTGGCTATATTTTACGTAATTCAAATTTTGAAGTTGTAGGGTAGAGGTGTTACAAAAGGGACAATTTTTCTTAGCCTCCATTTCTGATAACATCATGATAGGTATTTAAAACACAAGTTCATTAATAGGAAGTATGTTGTAGACTGTCAATAAAAATATCTTGCAAACTCACTAATAATAACAGAAAATAACAAAATCTTCGATTTTCAAATTAGTCGAACAGTTCCCTTTCACGAGTAGATAGTCTTAAATGGGACATTAGACGTCATGAAAGGGACACGTTAATGAAAATAAATTAAATGAGAACAAAAATGAGATCTATAGTTAAAATATCAGTAATAGCTTACAGAACAAAAAAATTGAAATACACACGGCAAATTTTATGGTTGGGTAGTTATTTCGAAATTAAAATAATCGCCACATTAATTTATTCATGAACTATTAATACTTAAACGAAGTCTTTAAAAGTATGGCTTATTGTACCAACTACCCCAAATAATAAATTTCCTTCAGATTTCCACGAGAAACCGATATCTACTTTACAATAATTTCAAAGCACCTGCGTATCAACTGCGTTACTACTTAGCTAAAGTAATAACCGCCTCTGCTTTCCAAATAAAACTGGCGATGAGTTTAAGAGACGGAAACGCGGGTCAGGCCGAAGCAAACTTCCCCATTAAAGTTTGCTGGGTTAATAGTGAGAATTGAAATATTGACCCGCAGGAATTCAACGTTACATATAACGCGCCAGAAATGTGCATTTTTTTTGTGATCGAACAACTTCGTTTACCTTAGCAGGCACTCTCCGTTCCCGCTTTTTCGCGTACTATCGTTCTGCGGGATAATAATTTTTTCGTTTTTTCGCGTTGTACGATTTCGATAGCCATAGAATTTCTAGGGGAATTGAGTAAGTTCCGCGTGGCGAACGAACGGGCAAATATTGAGTGGAATTGGATTCTTGCAAATTTTTTAGCAAACCATATAACGGCCGGCGAAAAAGAAATCCGTAGACGTTTCGTTGCAGATAGGATCAGGATGTTCGTAGTTAACCCGTTGAAACCAAATTCCGCTGCACGCCGGCCGTTCGTGACGTTTATTCGCCGAAATACCGCGGCGGTGTGGCAGGATCGAACGCATACGTTATTCCGTTCCATGAACATCAGTTTTGTTGTATAAACAACGCGCGAAACTCGTTGCCGAGCTATTTGTCGCGGCCCGATGCGTGTCGACGTCTGGGGAATTAGCTCGGCGGTATTCCTCTCGCGCAAATAACCGGTGGAATTTGCCGGGGCGAATTTTTAATATCGAGATCGAGCGGGTTCCCCGGCGAACGGACGCGAAAAGGAATAATGGCCGGGTAAATAGCGGTGTCGTCGATGAAGTAATATTTCTGCGAGCGGTGGGTGGGGTTTCTGTCGTCGGCTGAATCAGCTACGATTTCACGACACGTTTGAGGCAACGAAATGCAATTCTGCTGTTGCACGGCCCCGCGCTGAATCTGAATCGCTATTTCGATCGCATTCAACCGGGAATGATAAATAGGATCCCGTTGAAATAGGAAAAGTGCCGATTTAAAGGCGCGTTTAGAAGGCGGAATAAAGTGCTGCTGGGAGAACTTTCGTGTGAATCGAGAGCGATCCAATGCATTACGGGATTTGTTTGTGGATGAAGGGTTGTTTTCTACAATTTTTTGGAGGGTCGAGTTCTGTTGGGAATTGGGTTCGAAAGGGGGTACCAAGGGGTTGGTAACATTAATGGTGCATTTATTGCAGAATGTGGAATGGTAGCTTTTAGGTAGAAGATTTTAAGAATGGGACAATGGAAGAGTGTTATTTATAAGGAGTGAGAAAAGCTGATGGAACAGCGATTTTGCTTGATTTTTTTAGTAGAAATTGTAGAATATTCCGCTTGCTGAACAATTTTTAATCAGCGCTGCGCGAGTAGTTCTGTTTTTTAAATTCTTTTATTGTCGTACAGGTGATTGCCTTTAAAAGGGTACAGTTAAAATCAACGGTTGCTTCTGGGCGAGATTGTAGAGGCAGTAATAACTTAAACCATTTGCTCTTTTAATAATTTTTTCTTAGTTAAGTAATTAATATACAAGACTTCAAAATGAATGCTTGCGTAATGCAGGCAATTCCGATTGACCGACTCATCTATAAAAGCAAAATCGTTGTAAATGAGTATCCTTTAACTCAAAATCTACATTGTGCAACTCGATCGAAAATTTTTAATAAAAATTCTACTTTTAATAAAAACAGCGACTTAAAATTACTCGTAAATTACTTTAGTGTGAAAAAATACCAATTACCTTATATGTCTCCCTTGACACCATGTAGACTTTTGTTCGAAACATTTTTTCATACCGCAAGTTATTTACGAGTAATTTGAAGTTGAGTTAAGTGCCTCGCCATTTTCTAACTTCGAAAGAATTAATTATGTTACCCAGTAGTTCTACACTAAGAATATTTCAAACTATACGATGAACTATAAATTAGTGAAATACAATTTCGAGATAGGAAACCTAAAAAATTGCTAAAGCTTTTTGTATGCATCCACTCGAATTCCATCGGGAGCACTCGTGTGTTTTTTTAGCTATCTTCATTTCGACAGGTGAAAGCACGCGCGAAACATTACTTCGGAAGACAAGTAGATCCAGTTGAAAAAGGTTGGAAAGTGTTGCTTCAGACCACGGTAGAGCCATTACACCGAAATCATTGTTTCCACCTACAAAGCTTGCGGAGTTGTGACAAAGGAGGAATGTGTAGTTCTCGTGTTCCTTTTTTGCTTGCTTTTCCATCGACGTGACCAAGACCGCACAAAGCAAAATGAACAGGAGAAGCAAGAACCTGGTACAAATTGGGACACGTATTCTTGTTCCTAAGAGGATTATCTTCGTAGAAGCTACGTGGACTTTTGCAAAACGAATTAAGGTTTTCGAGTCTCTGGTCTAGACTGACCATCCTCTCCATTTTTCTATAACATTTCAAACTATTGGTAGTAATTAGACAGGAACTTCTTAATGTTAAACATTTAATTAAACGTTTTTCAATTTTACCTTTCATGTTTTGTTCTCTCTGAGTAATATATTAGATAATTGCTGGAGAATTTATTGAAAAAGCAGGAATAGTGTCGATACTACTTAGGTATTCTACTCTTGAATATACAATTACACTTAACTCATGATTTAGGCTTCTACATTCCCTTCTTTGGAGGTAAAAAGTTTCTTTAAACCTATTTTATCATTCAGTAACTGATTTGGGATTAAAGAAATTATCCTTTTTTTTTATTTAGTAGGCATTTTTACGATAAATGTAATAAAGGTATTTAGATAAATCTTTATTTCACGAAAGAAATTAAAGTTCCAAAATCATTACCAGTGGGTAACTGGTAAGTCGAGGACTGTGAAATTTAGATAAACTGTAACTGAGGGACACAACTTTTTTGACTCGACTCGTATCTGTACATCTTCGTAACTGAACTCTTGCTCTCACTGCCTTCGCTTTTAAATGTTAAACTGAGTTGCTTCGTAAGACGATATCTACGATCCTTTTCGCCTGGCTTGCTCAATTATTCAAAAATCTTGCGCGTAAAGACTAATTTGCAGTGCAGAGGGTCCAAAGCCGTTGGTTAGACTTTAGTAGGGGCTTTCCCTTTGAGGGGAACTAGTTTCATTTCAAGGAAGACGAAAACAGACTACGGAATGTGGAGAAAAGAGGCACCAAGGACCGTAATCCCCAAAGATGTCACGTTTTCATTTGTGATAAAAGGCAACTCCTGCTCTTAAGTCTTAGATGTATTGTTACCATAGACGCTGTTTCCTTGTGTTCTTTTTCTTTTCCAAAAAAATCAATGCTTTCACCGAGCAGCAGTTTTAAGAAAAGGAGAAAATGTGAAGCAGCGCCAATTGGTGATAGAGAAAGGTTTTATAGAGAGAAACGCTTTAGAACAATTGCCTCTTCTTTCGATTCCAATGCTTTTTAAAGAAGGGAGAAAAGTCGAATCTCTTTTTCTGTTGTCCAGTCATACTATTTACCAAAAAGTTTTATCAGAGATCTCGTAGCTGTTTAGAGTTTAATGTTTCAAGAATTTTGAAAAATATTAACTTTTGACAAGTTAAATGTTCAAGTTCTAGGGGATTTGGTAGGGTATTATAGAAATCAGATTACACAAAATCAGTTAAATGTTATACCATGATTTATAACGTTGATAATTTTCTCCATTCAATTACCCAGGAATTTTGGTAAGAAATTCACGAAGCCTGAAATTAGTAGAAAAAATAAATAATTTAGACGAAAAATGTTCTGGCATTGACTGCGATGAAACTGATTTATTAGAAAGTGAGTCTCAAATACTGACAGTGAAAATAAAAATTTCATCGTTTACATAAAAGAGTGCAAGTTAAATAAAGCAGAGAAATATATAAAAATGAATCTTTTCTTAAATGACTTGTTCTTTTAAAAAGCAAGCCAATCGTCAGTAGTTCTACTGTTAATCTGAAGAGAGCCAATAAATTAAACCCACTAGCCTCGCAAGACAAATATCAAGCAATCCATTTAATTTCGTGCAACAATGGAAATGCTTTTTCAGGAAACAAAGACCACCGTTTCCATAAAAGGTGTTTCGAAACCATATTACGCTTTTCCGTTCCTTGTCATGAATTCTATTATCCACTCGAACTTGCATCTACAGTTCTAGAAGCCCTTTTACAAGACCTCTATTTCTCGCGACAATCACCAGGCACAGATCCACTCCTTGTTGCCATAGGCTCCCTTTCTCTCCTTTTACAAATTCTATTACCCACTGGAACTTGCGCCCAGAAATAAAAAAAAAACCGGTACGTGACCTCCATTTCTCGCGTCAATCGCCAGCCGCAGATGCACATTTCATCGCTGCTTTGCACCGCGATTAGAATCGCGTTTTCAAACCTCCGAGGCCGCGAAAACAGCGACGAGATATCGATTCAATCCGACACAATTTCCGTGCAATGGCCGGCCGTCGAGAGGCTCGCACTTGCGGCCGGAAGCGCGGGATACGAATGAATCGTGGCAGATGCACACACGTGCGCGCATCGAACGAACGATTTTTCTTTTGTATCTCGCGTCGTTTCATGGCTTGATTGACAGGCTTGTTTCGGGACAAACATTTCCAGGGCTTGGGGGCGCCGGGATAGGCGTGTATTAACCCGTAGGTGACGGGTGTGGTGTTCGCATTCGAAGTTATAAGTCCGGCTAAAAGCGCGGTCTACCGAACGCCCGTTGACATTTGTCTACGTTTCGGGGCATCGTCGCGTTCGTTTTGGGTTTTACTGTTTTATCCTTTAGTAACGCCGGGACGCTCTGTTGCGCTTCTGTTGGTGCAAGGCAATGCCCCGTGTTTACACTGAGATGAGAGATTTTTTGCCCGTAGCTGATGGTTTTTCGAAGGGAGGAAAAAATTTTCATGACCGTGTCGAGAGAGCGCGACGTGTTAACTGCAGCACGAAACGTGCTGTTGCGCTCGTGTGTTTGTTCGACGCGATAAAACGAATAATTGGAGCAATTTTTGAACGGCCGGAGTGAATTATTTAGTGACCAACAGGCGGCACTCGCAGTCGGTTCTTCTCTGTTTATTTGTATATGGCTGATTGATAAATAATAGCTAACAGTATTGACAGAGGTTTATGGAAATGTAAAATGTAAATGTTGCCGCTGGCGATTACGCTTCCTTTATTGGTAAATTGTTTTTATTTACCCATTAGAAGTGGCAAATAAGTAAACGTTCTAACGCGGGACAAATGAAAATGGGGCTGTTTTTCAGAATGGACCCAGTGGCCGATCGACACGAGGTTTCAGAGGAGGGTGGACGTTAAATTTAAAATTGTTGCCTCGGGAATTTATTAGTTTCCGGGATATTAATAAGAAACTTTTAGTGTTTCTGTTGACTTATTCCGACACAACGCATTCCACTGTCGAACTTAAGTCAGAAAGTACTTTATAATTTTTTGAATTTCCGAGTCCTGAAGCTTCCCTTGTCAAAAGTACGAGGGTTGAAGCTTTGTAACCCGTCATACATGAAAATGATTACTTCTACGAAAAAATTAATACAACCTTTTTTGTAGAGAATTTCCTAAGCTACAAATTTTATAATAACTATTTTTGTAGTAAAACTGAGAACTAACGAGATATTCGCAAAAAGCAGCTGTCTTTATATTCAACTCTTTGTAAAATTTTTAGCTGATGTCGAACCGATGGGGTATTTGATATATTGTTTAAAACGACGAAATAAAGGCCCCTGCCAAAATTCAGCTTACAGGGAATTATTCCGTAGACAGATATTAATTTCACTGGACTATTTAGGCGCGTGAGGGCCACGCGGAAGAGTCCAGCTGTCCGTAGAACAAATTGGGGGGCAGGATGCACCCCGCTAGGGCTACGTGTATGCCGTTCAAAAAAATAATTTGTAAAAAAAATTAACTACAATTTTTTATTAATATTTCGGAAACTAATAAAGACCCGAAGCTACAATTTAGATTTAGGGTCCACACCCCTTCCCCACTTCTCCCCTAAAACCTCGTGTCGATTGACTACTGGGACCATTCAGAAGAATATCCCTACATTATTCTATTATTACAATTATCCAAGTAAGTATATGATTAACAATTCTTATATTCAAAATGCAGAGAAACACGTAGTATTAAAGACTACCTACTGATTATAGGGCAAACTTGCCAGCAGCTTTGCACGTCAAAATTATCAGCGTACGCTCAAACATGTCGAACAGAATCTCACGTATTTTTCACGAAACATTCGCGCCTTGTTGGGTCGCGCGATGGCCGAGCACCTTTGGCGCCTCATTCCCTTCATCTCCGCCACCGTGACAGACACCCCGGAATGTCGCGCAAAAACACGATTATGTCCGTTATTGGTGGCGTGTAGAAAGGGAACGAGGGCGTTACGTCGACGGCAGCGTTCGACGAGCCCCGGGCGTAAACTGACCGTGGAAACTTTCGGACTGACGCACACAATTTCGTGTTTATCTCGGCGCCCGCCCGCTCGCGAACGAAGTTGCCTGGCGTGAACGTGGACCGACAGGCTAGAGAGGCGTTGGTAAAGGCGGAAGAGCAGCGAGAGGTTGAACAGGAGGAAAATGCGGGGGTGGTGAAGAGGTGCAGAGAAGGCTGGTAAATAGAGAGCCAGTTAATGAGCGGGCAGGGAGTGGGACGCGAAGAATACAGGGGGGAAGGGATGCGTGCAAGTAATCTACAGGCGAGTGGGGGTTAATAGAGAGCCAAAGATAGAGGAAGGGAACGGCGGACGCAAAGGACGGAGACGGGGAACGTGGCAATGCGGGGACGAGAAAGGGACGGAGAGCGTGTAGACAAATGGACAAAGGAAACAGTGAAACTCTGCGGCGAGGGGCGGGGGAGCGGCGAGCCGGCGCTAGGCTAGAGAACTAGAGTAGAGGTCGGAGTAACGACGAGGAATGCAGAAGGAAACAGAATTTCGTGCCAGAGGCCACGATCTCTGAATTCTGATTGCGACCATACCGCGTCCCTTTTGACTTCCGCCGGCGCTGCGATAACGTATGACATTATCAGCTTTGCGCTCGGCATTGTCCGTAGCTCTGATATTTATGGGCTCGAATCTCGGTCGGGGGGGTGGATTCTTAGCCGCGGAGATCCGCTATCGGCGACGGTATCTTTATATCCCCGGCTCACGCGGGGCGTTTACGATAAAAATGCAGAAGTGGAGTTCTCAAGGTAGTTGCTGGAAGGCTGGCTCCCTTCGGAGAAATACGGAGCTGTGCTAACAACAGGCGTTCGAATGTAGTTTTACGTGTCTCTCAGCTTTGGTAAGATTGAAATTGATCTATGATTTTTTTCATAACTATTGGATTCTTTAGATGAGAATGACAGTCGTTCAAAAATTGCTCTTGGTGTGAGTCACTCAGTATGTCAAAGTTGATTGAAAAAAGTGGTGAGTCAACGAAGGGTTAATAACATTTGGCATGGGGGATTTGAATTGCACTACATACCATCGCCGTCAATGTTCAGAATATGTAATGGTAAGAAACAAGTAGAAATAACAAGTAATAGTCAGACGCGTAAGCCAAGCTAGCCACGTACCCGTATAAAATACACTCGGCACATTCTCAGAATCAATTTGTTGAAAAGAAAATGTTTATTCCTTCTTTCAATCTAATCTGTATACAATCACTACAAATACACCCAACTCTGAATCTAGATGCTACGACACATTTAAGAATTAAGGGGTCCTTAAAAAACTTAATTTTTTGGGAATTAAAAAAAGAAACACGTATTGCTCGTATCATTTTGAATGTTTGTAGCTTTATTCTATCACCTTTAAAGATTATGAAAAAAATTTGTATGTAAAAAAAGAGGAGAAGGACAGTGTTCTCTTCACAATGCTGCCATTCCACTATAAATGGATATTTTTAATTACAATTTTTTTCATTGTCTGAAAAGGTGGCAGAATAAAGCTACAAACGTAAAAAATGATACGTGTGATACTTGTTTCTTTTTCCCGAAAATTTAATTTTTTTTCACCGGTCACACTACTTAAGAACAATCGTTACACCCTGTAACCACCTCCTTCAGACATATCCACGAAAATGAGACAAAGTTTAAATATCCAAACAATACCACTACATCTACACCTAACTAAAAGATCTTAACAAACAAGTGCTCTTAAAAATTCCAACTCCTTCAACTTTCTCCTAGACGTTTAATCGAGATTCTTTAATGCTTTCGAGAACCCTGTATTTCGAACAACACCAGAAGAGATTCCAAGGTCTCGAAAGTTTGATCGCAATTCGAAACGACTCGAACCCATCGCTACGACTAGCTCGCATCTTGGGCAGAAAGGTTCCCTCCTTTTCTTCTCCTTCTTCTTCCTTTTCCTCGTGCCTTCGTTGCCAGGGAGCTTTGAAATGCGATAATGTCAGTCGTCTAGTTTAATGCGTGTCCCTTTGGCTGTGCCCGTGTGCGCGCGAGCGCGGCTAAAGAAGTTGAAAGAAGTCGGGAACGTGCCCTCTTTAAATTTACCCCTGTTCCGCTGCTGCTCGAGAGCGTTACATTACAGACGTGATGTTCCGCGTCGGTGATAGCAGCCACCCGGATTTCCGGATTTTCCGTCGCACGTCCATTTCCACGACACTTCTTCGGCCAACCAGTTGGAATTCCTACGAGCTTTCGCCGATACTTGCCCGATTTGGCTCGGAATTGAACGAACGAAGTGTAATCGTTCCTTCGCGACTTCGGGGCGAATTACGTGAGGAGCTTTACGCACAGGGGAAGGGTTGATATAAGAACTTGCTTCGAAGGAACGAAACTAATATTATTAATGGAAAGGCAAGTACAAATCAAGGATAATTACCTTGGTATGACTTTGGTTAATGAATGTTTGACATATTTTAGAATTTGTAATTGTATAGTTATTTATTTATTAATAATAGTTATTTCTTTGTGTCAAGTGGTGAATTTATCACGACGTTATTTCTAAAAAATTTCGACGTTTTTCATACTAAGTAGGGGAATTTTCATTTTCAATTATGTAGGTGACACTTGTGTGAATCTTTTGGATGTACTATATTTGATCGCTGCACTGTGTAATTATGAATGAGTTAGTTCTCCTTCATTTTATTTCATTTAATTGTTTAATCTTCTTTAATACGGAAAGATTAAAGATTAACATGATGTATAATAATTACATAGAATATGTATATTCTTTCATTTGATACTCTGTTTAAAAATTTTCATTATTCTGTAAGAGGTCGCCCTCTACATCCGAGAGTGAATGATAAAAGACTAGAACGCATGGCGTGCGTACACGAGATCATTGTGAGGATATATATAATAAATTAGTATTATGAAGAGTTCAGACTAAAGTGAGTTGTTAAATCAAGTATTAATCCTCCAGAACAGTGCTTACAATTCCATGAATTATAAGATTACATTGCCAAAGTAAACTACGTATAATTGGTTAATCAAGTTTTCTATCGAACCACCTGCTGCGGCAGTAAATTGCTTTTAATTCGCAAATTGTTTTAGAATGAATGAACGGTAAATGAAACAATAACATGTTTTTATTTACGATATTATTCGTGTTTATTGCAACGAAATGCAAAGGACACATTCATTCGTTTGTTGGCTGTGAAAAATTATATAATAGAAACACAATGTTTCCGAGATAACAAATGCCACGCCAAAAATAAATATTAGAAACTTAACTGGTTAATATTGTAATTAAAAAGATAGTAGTCAAATTTTCCTTGTTTATCCTTATGCAATATGAATAAATTTATTTATTCATAATTCAGTTATTACTATTGCATCCTCATGTGTGCTTTCAAAATTCGGTTCAGTTCACACTAATTTTGATCACTGTAATTTTCTTAAGAGTTTAAAATAACCCTTCTTAATGGAAATTTTAACCAGTACAAACAACAATTGTTATTTCTGAAAAAGAAAATACGAGCAAAGCTACCAAGTTCTACTAAAATTCCCCCCGATGCGATGTTTAGAATGTGTGCATTTCTGAAATCACTTCGAATCATGCACGTGGAAAACAGCATTATACAATAGTTGGGTAGAAAATAGCATCGCAAAATGCTTATGCAGGCTACGTCTGTGGAGAATGGCCCTCAATTTGCATTTTGAAGGCAGCACAGGTAGCCGGTTTTCAGTTACATTTTAAAATCCAGATTTCCTGAGAGGATATCGCATCATCCTAGTACGAGGTGTGCTTCGAAGAGTAAAGTGCAACGCAGCATTTTTATTTTAATAGTAACAAAAAAAATATTAAATATGTGTACCAATTACATCTTAAAATGTTGGAGGTCCTATATTTATTGGGAACATTGTTCAACTTGCGGTAAGGGTAGTTCCCATCAACTCACTTCAAAAATAGTTAATTTTTAGGATTTTATGTAAAAAAAAAAATGTAAGCGTCATACCGTTAAATTTTTTTTGTGAGTGCCGAGTGGCCGAATTTTGTCTGTGCATTTGCCGCTACTGAAATGCATATAGCTTCAGGAATTTTACGAATTTCAACAAACCCTTTTAAACACGTATTCCTAAAAGGTTCAACATTCGAAAAAGAAAATCGATTTTTAAACCCGAGCCTCCCGTTAAGTTCAACTATAAAAAAATAATGTCCCTATAGGAGTCAAAATATGTAATTCTGCCACTATATTAACAACAATAACAACTTCATCTCAGACCTAACACCGTGAACTAGCATAGTAAGACTCTTTCCACTCCTAATACTTTATTCATCCCCTGAATTCACCAAAAACTTGGCTTCCTATTTATTTCGCTCGTTTATTTGAAACTGATATTCCATACTTTAAATAACATTAATATGTATCGACATTTTCGATAACAACTGGAAGCACAGTATCAGCAAACAGTCCTCAGAACGATTACAGCGAAGCAAACAAATAAAGAGACATTTTCGAGGCAGAGTCACGATGCTTTTCTCCACCGTGGAGAAACGGTCGATCCCCAATATCGTTGAACAGAGATTCCTTACCTCGGCTGCGTCCGAAAAGCCAACGTCAGCAGCAATGGCGGCGCAGCATTTGAACGCCAGGGGCCACGTATTCAGGAGCGCCTCTATCAGATGGCTCCGGAATTATAACCGGCCGCATTATCTCTCTGCGAACAATTTCGAGAAAATTTGCCCCGACAAATCTCCGCGATCGCGGCTACGTATCGCCGTTTCGGGGAATGGTGATCGTGTCGATCTCGGTTGGGGGCGTCTGATGCGTTTCGGAT
Source organism: Andrena bicolor (assembly GCA_960531205.1). NCBI lineage: Eukaryota > Metazoa > Arthropoda > Insecta > Hymenoptera > Andrenidae > Andrena > Andrena bicolor. Next base: position 35,049,416 of record OY482666.1, on the reverse strand, counting down.
TATCTCCTTCAATGTATTCCAATCGTCGGAATGGAGCATTCGAGAATCGGTGGAACCCGGCTCCCCGGCGTGCCTCTCAAATTCCTCGGCATTTTCTATCCGCGCAAACAGCCCGAAAAAATGCAATTGATACCTCGCTGGAACAACTTTATTGACGGGCGAACTTCCCTCGTTACACTGGAAACTGGATCACACGATTCGCCGCCTATAGCCAATCCTACGCGTGATTTCCCTATGAATATATCTACGCTGTGCAGTATCCGAGTTTCAGCCGGACGCCAAAAAAGTTTCTCTGTTAACGCTCTATCCAGCGTGTGTATCGTTGTTGAATTTAATTGAAATACAGAGGAAGGCTTGAGTGGAACGTCATGACGAACGAGCCAGCCGGAGTACACGCGGAATTACCGCAAGCTGACCAGCCACTTTAACCCGCGCCATTTCCCGTTCCTCACGCGCAATTTCAATCCATCTTTCATACGCCGCCACCTTACACAGTATTCCACTTTGCTGTCGCAGCGGAGGCCGCTCGCGTTTATTGCGCTCGATACCCCAGGGCGGCCCTTTGTACACAGAGCAATTATTCCGCCCTGGTAGGCGATTATGCAGCCGACAATGACGTTCCATAACAATTCATAGAGTTAAACGTCGATTATCTGTAACTTTTCGCCCCGATGAGAGGCGAATCCGGCGCGAGAGGAGACACGAGGAGGAGCGCTTTTATATTCGACCCCTCCTCGGCGGAGATTAATTAAGCCGGACAATGAAACGCGTTTCGTCCCCTTCCTTGATTTAATAATGGAACGGCTCTCCAGCTTGTTTTTTCTTCGCCCGGCACAACATTTCCCTCTCGAAACGTCCCGCCAGCGACGCGTCAAGCCGCTCAACCCCCAGTGACGGAAGAATTAGCAAGAGACGTCGCGTTTCCTCCGCGCCACTCAAGCCTCGCGACGTTGCCTCGCGATAAATGTCACGGATTACGATTAGCGACGAGCGGCGATTAAGGATTTATTTGCACGTTTGCTGGCCGTGTCCCGCTCGCTCGCGTCGATCGAGTGTATGCTGGGGGTATTTGCTGGGGGAAGGAGAACCTCGAGTGGACGAATTTGTCGAAAATTCGAAACTATTTGCGACATGGGCGGGTAGGATTGATGACTATTTTCTAGCGCAAGCACGCGATTCGGTTGAAGCTGGTAATCGGGCGTTTTACTGTAAATTGGGAATTGATTTCGTCGTTATTCAAGACACTGTAATTTGCATTGCCAATGCGTTGTTTAATTAGGGACTGCCGGGGGCGAAATTAAAAATGGGAAATCGAATTGGAAATTTTAATTCAACCCTGATTTGCTTATATTGTCACGGAAACGCGGATGCGAGTTAGAACTAATTGCAGTGTCTGAATTGATGAGATATTACTGTAACTTTCTGTATACTGTTGTTCTGTGAAAAGTTCCAGATGTGATGCTACAAAGCGTTGTCATTAAAATTTGCAACAAATGTAAGGAAAAGGTTTCTGCAATTAGATGGTGTTCGTTTCGTTAAAATTTACCAATTCATTGACAGTAATAATTGGTACGTCATAAGAACCGAAATCTATTTTCACTATTGGTGAACAAACGAAGCATGGAAGTTGCATATATCACAATCTACCTACTTCAAGCAGTATAAAAAGTAGGAAAAATTTTGGCAAAAATACTGGCAAAATACGATTCGAATCTGTAACATCATTAAAATTAGTACCTACGTGAAAAATGTAGGAAGACGTTCTCTCTAAAATCAACACATTTTGTTTCATTTTTTTAATAAAATCTGTAAATCAACTAACAATATCTTCTGTGGGTGAAATCTGTAAGAGTAATTAAAAATAATTGGACAGTGTTGGAATAACTTTAATCTTTCTCGAAACTAAGATAAATGAATGAATATAATTTCGTTTGAAACGACGCGTATGACATATTTCAAAGAGACAAATAAAAATAAAAAGGGGAAAGGAGAGCTGACGCAGGGGATCGCAAGGCAACGGCCGCCGAGAACATATTGCAAGAGCCCCCATTTCGAACCGAGACTTCCATATTCACCTGATCCGCTCTCTGACGATTATTATCAGTTCCCCAATTTGAGAAAAGTGTCAACGAGGAAGGCGGTTCAAAGGAAAATTCTCAGGCAGTACCAGCTGCTGAGCTTTTATATTGCGAGCTGGGAGTTTGCAGAACAGATTTGTAAATTGGCTACGCGAAACAGAAGAATATATTCGACAGCACCTCTGTTTTGAATCAAATAGCAGTAAATTATTCAATATTATCGCATCACGACAAAATTAATTGGCTTGATTTTGCTAATGCATAGATTAATCCAAATTTCTGCAGCAGCTATGGGATACATTGAGTAAAGCATTCCTTCTCAATTTCGTGAACGATTCAAGAACTCTGGGAAAAGTAACGAATTTATATAGAAAAGCAGTTAATAAAATATAGATATTTCTAGGAGTATTTCTTCATATTTAAATACATATGTATTTTCCAGAATTTTGAATTTTTTTTATGAGGAAGTGTTATTCAAGAATCTGGTAAATCAATTTGTCTTTAGAGGTGCAATCTTCAATCCTTTTCTCATTTGTGTTACGATTTGTTTCTGTATCTGGGGCTCAGCACGTTGAACCGATGCGAGTCTCCTCGTATGCAGGTCATACAGAATTCGGAAAACGGTGTTCGTTGTTCGACTCTTTGTCCTTATTGGACTGGCAGCTGTACGATTACAATGGGAGGCTGACCTATCGTTCCTTAGTTTGCATACCATCTACCTGTGCATTTCGATCTCACGATTTGCGAGCGGTTCCATTGATAGAACTGAACGTTTTCCTGGAGTTCGTTTCCTGATCTTTGCAATCAGCCTAACAAATACACACAGGGCCGGCGTTCTCTGTTCGAAATTCAATTTCTGCAGTTGATGCTTGAGCTTTTAGCTTTGTTACTGTCACGGGGAAATAGTGTCCGTTCGATCGAAAAATTTGATTTTCCGTCATTCGAAACGAAACTGGATGTTGTCGAGTTTCAAATGGACGCGTGGCGAAATTAATCTCATAGGTAGTTTGTTTCTATTCTGAGTTTATGGCATTTAGTTTTATACATTACTTAACTTGCTATCAAATTGGAGGGAATTTTTTAGAGAAATTCAATATTAAATTACATTTTATATTTTCATCATAATATTTATGAGGTTCGTTAATAAAATTTGTAAACAATTTGAGTGAAATATTATATATTTGAGTGTCTTTATAAGGGTTAATGATTATTCTAACAAAATTTTATTTTTTTCTTTTCTGAAATATGAGTCGGAACTAGACACTGTCAGTTATCATTTTAATCTTCCAGTTAACAGTTATTTAAAGGAAACCGTAAACCTGTGACCTTCAAATGTTAAACTTGTTTTCCAGCCAGGATATACCGTCGTAACGATATTAGTAATTCATGCCTATATTTCACTACGCATGAAACGAAGTAATTCGTGGTTATTAGAATGGCCAGAGTGTAATTAACGCGCGAAAATAACGACAACCCTCCATATATGGATACTCGATACCTATACCTACATGCTTGAATTGCTAATATGCAGTTCGGCAAATGAATTAGCCAAACCATAGATATTCCTGCACTCGAAATCAGATGAAATTTTGTGTGGCCCACAAAATGGCATGCTAATGCGAACAATCCTCCATTTTGGTAAATGACTTTCGAAACGGCTGCGTATTTATCATTTATTTTCGAGCGCTCGGTTATTTGGGCACGCAACAAATGTAAAAGCGGGCTGCTGGTAAATTCACGCATTTGCTATTCAAAGGTTCTGGTTATGCAGAGAGATATGAAAATGACATGCAGTGGGTAACGAAAATATTCGGACACTTTTTAAAATCGCATAACTATTTTAAAATTTAAAATCGCATAACTATTTTAAAATTAATCCAAATGACTTGGGTTTTTTTTTTCGAGAAGCTAGAAGGATTATAGTAGCAAAAATGGGCCAAAAGTACTCGGATACAATACGTACCTATATCAACTTTGCAATTTAATGATTCAATAGAAATACAATGCGAAATGCATACTATCTATAAAACAATTAACCAGGAGCCATGAATTTCTCAAAGTGTGCGCCATTTTATTCCGAAAAATTCAAATTTATTTTTATACTTTCTGTACAAGGTGCAAATGAAAGTCCAACTTAAGAAAAAGATCGTTTTTGTGACCGTACTATTAGCTTGTAAATTCTTCAGCTTTCTTCGATTGTCCTGAAGCCACCTTCTGCGTTTCTATGGCCTTATGTCAACACTGATCCCGCATTTCATATAAATTCCTTGAACTTCTTTATGATCCCCAGTAATTAATCTCAGCAAAGATTCAGCTTGCCCGTTTCAGTGGCTCCACGGTACCAAAGCACTAAGCTTCCGTAGACCTTCGAAGAGGAATGGTCGGACGCGCCCTCTATTCAAAATAATTATCTGCGCTGCAGTTGAGAAATACGTATAAATCTAGACGCACTGTTATCCGTGTCAAGGTGTACTCCCCTCAAGGATTTATTCTGCCTGGAATTCCTAGCAAGAATTTTCAATTTACTTATCTTGTGCGCGTACAATCCTGAGATAAAAAGAAACGGGAGCAGAAAAGGCGTAGCGACTTGAGAGCTCCCCTCGTGCACGCTGTAAGTCACTCGTACGTGCTCATCCGATACGAGATGTTCACGATTCTTAGCGTATGTAAAGGTGTATCATGCACTTCGATAAATAGGTACAGTTATCTTCGTGACTCTAATCTCGAAAATTAAATTAAACCATCATGTTCCTTACCGAAAGTGGTAAAATCATTCTCTTCAATGTTTCTCTTACACAAGCCACAAGAATAAGAACACTGAACACTACAAATATACACTGCCAGCCAAAAGTTAAAATTTAATATCAGAGAAGATAGTTCTGTCAACTTGAAAGCGAATATTCCACAGTAGGTACGCAATAATAATGAAAAATTTAACTTGCATTGTTAACAATGCAGCCTTCCACCAAACACGATACGGCAAAATAAATGCGATACGTTGTTGCATCGCGCCGATCGAAATAAAACAACAGCATATACAGGGTGTTCAGATACAGGTGGGCATATTTTCAGAGGATGATTCTACATGGAAAAATAAGATGAAAATCAAGAATGGCAAAATTAAGTTTCAGGCTTTGTTTGCGAATTATTATTTGTTGAAAATATGTATCCGTAAGAAGCGTCTGACGCGAGTGACTTATACCACTGATCTCGTCGTGGCTGACCTAGGTAACTTGATACTACTGCGAGCCGGCAGTAGTCTAAGTCCCTCGCGTCAGACGCTTTCTATGCGTATTTTCAACAATCAATAGCTCGGTAACCAAGCCTGAAACGCAATTCTGTCGTTCTTGATTTTCATGTCATTTTGGCTTGTAGCTTTGGTGCATGACGGAGAATAAAAAACATCCTCTTAATCCTAACTCAGGATTTAATCTCATGGGGAGCCGAGTTGAACATACAAAAATATTTTTAATGCAAATAAAGTAAAATTCATTAGGTAATAATAAAAATTTATTTAAAGGATAAATAGTAATATTTATACGCCAGTTATAAAAATATTTATTATATCTTCACCATAATATTTATATATAAATATTATTATTGAAATATTATTTAAATCTTGTTTTCTTTTCTTTTTGCTAAGTTCTTAATTTACTTCAGTCGTGGATGCATTAATCTCCTTCTTCCTTTATCTTTGTGGTCCCAGAACTCTTGCCCCCACCTTCCCGCCTCCCTGAGTGCGCCACTGATCCTGATAATATCTGCATAAATGCATATCCATCGTTCTGAATATTTCCAATGCAGGTGCCAAACAATCGTGTTTTATTCGCCCGCGGGTACGAGTGTTTGGAAAGGGAAGGCGAGGTATTAAAAAAAATCTGGATTATATCCGGTGACCTATATCGCACGGCGACCAGCATAAAGGCGAACCCACATGCGCCGTGAACCGATCGGTATAAAAGGGCAAAATACCAACATACAGGGGTGATGCGCATTTAACGAACCGTGGCGCGAATCGAAATCGCGGCCGGCTGGAAACGAAGCCACGGCTCGCGGAACGTGTCAAGGGAAAAATTTTGTCAATATATGAGGGGGTGGCGGAGAAGAGCGCCGAGACCGAAGAGGGCCACTCGCCACGAAGAGGGCGCGTCGGTGCGCGCGCCTCGAATGCCGCGCGGATGAACGAGCCCTTTCGCACGAACTGTAATTTGTTTCCGATTGAAACGCGCGGCTTAAAAGTCCGTCGAACGCTCCGCCAGAAAGTGGATGAGAATTTAGATTCAAGCGCGGGCTCGGTCAACATCGAACGAATAGTGGTATTTTTATTGGAGTGACGCGCCCCATGAAACGTGAAATTTATGCACCACGGTGGTAAACATCGTTTGGTGAGGAAAAAAGCAATTGTACAGTGTACAGGGTATCGTGGACCGGGAAAGATATATCAACGTGGGGACTGAGTTGTGTCTATGCAATAACAATAGTTTGTAGTAGGTATTCAGTAGGAGAAATTAGATTTCCGATAATACCTTTTTGGGGGACGTTAGATTTGGTTACCTATTTTATTTATATCGCTATTGAAGCAAACTACTTAGTGAATTTTCTTACCTAATTTATTTGTTGCGTTATACTTATTGGATTGTTGTTAATGAAGAATATGTGTAAAATGAAGCGAAGGATTGACTGCTACTAATTTTGTAGGTACTTTGTTCGAAGTATAATTTATTTATACTTGGTTTATACCAAGTGGGAAATTGGAAGTATAATTATTGACATTTATGTAGATCAATCAATTTTAGGAAATTGTTACATATGTATTTTGAGTTCAGCAATCATCTTAATCTAGCGGAAATTAAAAATTAACCGCTGTACATGAATTTCCTGGTACTGGGACACCGATGTATCCTTGTCATATTAATTGTTTCCCGTGTGAACAATAGAATTTCTAATTCATGGCAACAGTGTATTCGTGGCGTGACTGATTGATCACCGCCCTAACAGCCATTAAATCATTACTGGAACAGTGATTTATTATTCAGTCCTATTTTAACAGTGCCTAGTTCGCCTTAACATTTGGCAACAGAATATGCGTGAACCCGTTGCGATTGAACCGGAAGGCAAAAATTTCAGCCTGCTGTTGATAAAATTCTGTTAGTTAATTTTCACACGTTCAACACCAAAGCTGTCTATGCTATTTTAGGTTCGAATAATAACTTTAATAATAACTTTCTCCATTAACCGTTCACTACAAAATCCTACTCGATCATATTTGATGCCACAACGTTCGTCGAAACCTTCTCACACAGTAGTTCCAAAAAAAAAAGAAAATTGTGAACTGAAAACAATATTAGAAAAACTTTATATAACTCTTCAGTCATCTGCGCAGCAGAAACTTACGAACTGTAAGATTGCCTTCCTCCTTACGAGTATTCCAGAATTTTTAATGGCCAACAGAAATGTAGATTCAGAATGGAACTTGGAGAAGGCGAATGTCTCACAATTAAGAACGCGTGCAGCGTCTCTGCAATGCATACCTGCAGGCTACACACAGCAGATTGTATGAAATATATGCAAATTTAGTATACCTCCTGAAAACTTTCCATAGACACACTCACACGTTTCAGTTCTACGCAGATTCAGCCGTGAATAACAGCTTGGGTGAAAAACTAGAGCGAATACTTACAAGGGAACATATCAAAGTAACAATTTTGATACGGCTTTGGTTGTAAGTAGTTCTTACAAAAATATTTGGGACGTATTTTTTTTATCGTTAATAATCCAATTAAAAACGGAATTTTTTGGAATCTGTTTGCGCAACTGTATTCCTGATTAAAAAATACATCATTTTGAAATTTCCATCGCTCTTCTAACGCCAGTGGTTTCCAACATATTCGAACAACCATGTTTCTGTTTCTCACCCTCAACTTTGAGGGCTATTTTCACCCCTTCAACATGAATTTCAGCAGCTAAGAAAAAATAAGTGCGAAATATTTTTGTAAAAACTACTTTTTACCAAAGTCGCATAAAAATCGGCGATTTTCACTTCGATACTTAAGCGATAGATTAATTATAAAGCCTAGAATCACTCTATACTTGAGGATTACTTGGGCTTGCGAATCTAGAACTATGTACGTATGCGATCATTTGCTATGCACAAACAAAGGACGTCACATTATTCGAAACTGCCGAGCTTGTTATTACGTGTTGGACTTTGCACTTGGTGAACATTAGTGGATATTAATTAATCCCAAATATCAACTGTGTTAGCCAACAATCATTATATTTACTGTATAATCAACGAACTTTGCGCGAGTTTGGCACTCTGGCAAAGGATTAACTGCTCATTCTCCCACTGCCAGTCGAGCGTTAAGGCCTTTCAGCACGACTGGTATTTCGAACAGGAAAATAGTCACAAATGTTTCGTGCACAAATCTTCATTAAAGCAAGTAAAAGTGCCTACTTTTTATAATTGAGAACCTTGCAGCAAGAGAAGTGCAGTTCCACCTATACCAACTTCGAATAAATTAGAAAAAATTGATTATAAAATTATTGCTTTGACTTAACATTAAAAAGAGAACACTAATTGAAAACTGTATATTTTCACACAATAAGAAGTAGTTATTAAGTTGATAAGTTTCTGTTTCTATTTTTGGCGAATTTTTTAATTCTGGAACTGGCCAAAACATAAATATTGCACAAATCAGTAATGGGTGCAGGTTCAAAATTTTCAATAAATCGCGCATTTATTCTCGGATTTGCATGAAACGTGCACCAAACGGTGTAGAATTTTTTTACTTATATTACACGTCATGCCTCAAAAAATATAAAAAATGGATTTGCAGCCCTCTTGCTGCAAGGTCCTCAATTACAATAGAACCTCCAGTATCCAAATTAATAGGAAAACATGATCGTTCGTATAGTGAGAATACTCACTTTCCTCGAACTGATTATTCTACATTTCAGAATGAATAATACAAGGAACAATACCAAAAATTACGAAGATTATACATGTCTCAAAATTGTATATTCTTGCAGATTTTTCTAGATCTGTATGACTAACTGTATTCATTGACCAGTGTAAAAAAGGACAGAAAAAAGCAGTGGCAGATTTAGGGAAAAAGTCTTAGATGACAAACGTAGTGGGAAATCCTGCATATATAACAGAATTACAAATAAATGTACTCGCGTGTGGTATGAAAATTATGGGAAGTAAAAAATCTAGTGTTTGAATAAAATGATAATTTTGTTTGAAAGATGTGCCCCCCTGGGGGTCAGTCTTGTGTAGGGGCCCATCTACCACCTGTTAAATCCGTCACTGGAAAAAAGACGCGAAATAGACGGTTTCTGAGGCCCGCGTCCCCTGCAGTTAATTCCCAAGTAATTATCGTCGATTTTATTACCGTGGATATATTGCCTTAATTGAAGTATCAAGTTCACGTATCCGAGGAACAGGATATTATCCGCTGTCATCGCTAGATTCGTGACAGCACAATGGCGGCAAACGAAGCAGTCTTTCCTCGCGTTATTACCACCGCGTTGATGGATAACGTATTAATTAACGAGGGCTCTTTTGTTACGTCGTTGTTGAATTCGTATTTTTTAGCGGATATGTACCAACCTCTAGATTCGACTTAACGGACAGTTTCCCGCTGATGATGAAGCTAAACGAAAAGTTCGGTTGGACAGAATATTTCGAAATTGGAGGAAACCTTCGTAAAAGGGAAATGTTTCTACGTTCTTATTATTCGAATAAAGTACAATGCACATTGTAAGGGATTTACGTTGGGCGAGGTTCCGGTTTCAGCTGACCAAACACGGCTTGAAACGCGGCCGGAGGAAACACCAAAAGTCTGTACACGCCACTGCTTTATTTATTCACAAAAGTTTATGTACATGTATACACACAGGCCCCGGGCGAGAGCGAACGTACATATATCGAGAGGTGCGCGGAATGGCTACTATACTCTCGGCACGGTGGATATCGCTTGACCGTGTTTTGTACGCTAGGTCTGGACGTTCGGTCGTAGGCGGTCGAGGGTCGTAACGAGTCGGGCTGCGCTGACCGCGGTGTTCCTGTACGGATCGTCTGGATGCACCAGGTCAGGTAGTCCGTATTCATTAGGGACTCGACGTTGACTGACGTAGGTTTCTTTTTTAAATTAAATTCCTCGATTTTCGTATCTCTGTACCTGCGCAAGGACGTCTGTTTATCAGGGCTCTTATAATGGGGTTGGCGTTACCTAAGGAACTAGGTACTGGCTATTTACACTAGCCTGAATTAATTTAAAGATATATTCGCAAAAAAATTTGAGTATATTTATAGTCGTGCGTTGTCGCAGGAATTTTGGCCTTTGGAACTACTTATCTAGAATAGAAACAGGTTGATGTGATGAGAACCTGGGCATTTTATAAGAAATACCATGCAATTGAATTTGTGGTCAGCGTGGATGCACGAGGCGTTGACTGAATTAGGTGTTCATTTTGGACCTTTTTATATGCTTTCGCGTACTAACCTCAGACCAATCAGGGGACACCTCCGTGGTTGCTACCCTCCGGAGGCGCCTTCGACTCGACTTCCACGCGGGAGTTTTTTAAAATTAGGGCTTAATACTGTTCCTACTATCAATATTGGTTATCCTCGGGGATTACTTACCCTAAATACCCTCAGATTTTGATCGGTAATTGGATAAATTACGCATATGTTCATTAATTTCGTCGATATCTACTACGTTATCAGTGAAAAAAAAAATACAATTTATTAATAAAGACGAAAACCGAAGTATTTCATGAAGAACCAACTCTGATCCAAAAGAAAACTAAAAATCTGAATCAAGTGATGAAAAAAAATTTTAAGTTGAAAAAGTATAGGAGATTGAGATAAGATTTCTTAATGACTACCCGACCAACAAGATATTTTTTATAATGCTCGATTAGAGTTCCAAAAAAGTTTTTTTTGTAATGCTTACTCTTATATTTTCAATACCTTAAAAAAATACCGATAAACCGGTTTTGGTTAAAAAATTTACCGAATTACCGGTAATTGAGAAAGTCGGTAAATTTGCAATCCCTAGTGATATGTTACAACATATAAAGTAAGAATACTGTAACAAAAATGTTTCACACACAAGATGACCGAATTGAATTAAAGGAAACTGGAGAGGCGGCTCCCCAGTCCCTCCACCTTTTATCTAAAATCAATTAGTATTAACATATGTTAAACAAAAATATAATTTCTTCTCCCAAATCCAACACTTCCGATTACCAACAATATACAACTTCCACTCAACGATCCAAATAACTCTCAACATAAACATTCAACAGAGTCCAATAATCACACTGGAACGTTCACCAGACCTGTTTATTACCAACGAACCCCCAAAGGAATGGCACGTATGTGCGTAATTAAAACATGATTACCTGAAGTCGGTTACACCGCCACAGTCTCCTATACATTATTGCTATAATCGAGAGCAACGAATGTGCCAAACGAACCGTCAGCGAGCCCTCGAAAGAAACGATCCTAACCACCAAGTTCCACACCGGAAGACCCGTTGGGTCGCCTGGCTGGTAAGTGCTCAAAGGAGCTCGTTAATTGAACACGCGATTGGCTGCGCCAGAGAGAAACAGGAGCCGCGCTTCGTGAAATTAATATAACGATAGTTGGGAAAAATCTTGGTAAATGAATTGTCGCGGGCCTATCTAGGCGAATGTGCTGGCTGCCGGTAAAGATGGAAAAGGGGGCAAGCTCGCGTCGAGGAGGCTCGTTTGCAAGATGCGCGATGTGCACGTTGCTGGAACGCAAAAGGGGTCATGGCGGATGTTGAACGACCGGCCATAACGGCAACGCACTCGTGGATGCACTTGGGAACTCGGTGTTGCACGCGGTAGCTCGTAACGTTCAGGCTTAATGGTACTTGTCTAGTTGCCGTTATTAATTGTCATTGTGATACACGCAAGGCAGCATTAACATCGCGACACCAGAACGGCAGGGTTACGCGTGCGAACGCGTCGAGCACGCCCTCGAAAACGGTATTTTCGGCGGCCCCGGCAGCCGAGATTGCGCCATTAAACGCAAAGGTGCTAACTGGCGCTGATCACTCCACGATAATTACGTTGTCGGTTTCGCTCGAGACATTGCACCGGCGATGCTGCGTAATATGACGTTGCCTCGTGCGATTCGGTAACTCTGAACGGATTCGGCAACGCGAACAACGGTGCGAGGGCTGCGGAAGTGGGGACGTTGTTTAGATCTGCAGCATGGATTTGCAAGGGAGATTTATGTTTTCAAAGAACTATTATTAAAAGAGAGTTCTTTTTCTCCTGGTAACTTCTTTTTATTTTGAACACGAGGGGAGTAATTTCTTAAAAATTGACTGGCAACTGGTCATTTCTTTACCTTTAGATAGAGAAGACGATGAATTATTCATATACATATTTACATATATAATCGTTGTGTCACTGATTCACTGAAACATGAAATTCGGAGGGTAATAAGAAGTGATTTTTGGAAATTCCAAATCGAAGGAGATAAAAAGGGGTGAAACGTGTTTTCTCGGACTCCTTATTTCTTAGGCCCGATTCGATAACAACTTGGTTTTTAATACAACTGTTACCGCACAAATCCCTAAAAACCAATTTCAAGATTTTGCCCTAATCAATCACTAAGGGAGTGGTGAAAAGGGGTGAATTGTGTTTTCATGAAGTCCTTAATATCTCTTAGGCCCGAAATCATTTAATGTAAATTTTCCGTCATACTCATTAAAATAGACGATTTGTTAATAATATTACTCGAAACACACGCGTTTTCCAGGGAGATTTATTATATGTGCAATTTTGATTTAAAATGTATTCTTATGGAATGCACGATTTCGAATTGTTTCTTGTTGGTCGTTTAAATGCTTCGTCCTTTATTTAGAAAATGCAGAAGACACATTCTATCATCTTTGCGCCTCCTGAAATTGCTGGCATTAATTCGAAATTCCTGAGCAAGGTGACGAAGAGGATCGGCACGTGAAATCGAAAAGCGTGGAATTGGAGCGGCGTTTAAAGCGTAAATGGTTGTGCGACGGTTTTCCGTGGTTGTTGAAGTGGGGGCTCTCGAGTTACAAACAAACTGGCGAATAAAACGTGACGCGCGTTAATTGCTTCCGCGTTATTAAAAGTTCGACGACGTCCAATTGAACTTGAAGCATTCGAGGTGCGTCGGATGGAAATTAGTTTCATAAGAAGTGTATCGAACTCTTTTAATTTCGAAATGCTTTCGAAGTCGATTCTCCGGAAAAATGAGGCAGACGTTTCTTGCGCGGTTAGAAAATTCTCGATTTTATTCTTCCGCATATCAAGATGGAAGTCTCAAAGATTGCAAAAAGTCTATTTTTAGTTAGATAATATTTTCTTAATGATTCCAAAATTGTTTCGAATGAAGATAACATTGTCCAGAAATAGTTGAATTTCATTTAACTTATATTTTCGATTCGGATTTCGTTGTGGAAGTATTTAAAGTAGCAAAAAAATAATTAAGTCACTATACTGTGTTGTATTATTTGTGAAACAGTCTTGATAGAAAAGGCAGGTACCTACTTATTTAAAAGTAGGTTGAGTGCCCTACAGCTCACATGTGCGTGAGGTAAATTTTATACACAGCGAGTCAAGAGACTTGAAATTTGCAAGCTTTCTATCTTGGGCTTGGATGCACAGAATATTGTGCGGAAAAATAGTACATTCCTTTTCAGAAGATAAGAATATTGATCAGAATTTATTCTCCCTTTAATGTTACTTTTTTCTGACAGTGTTCCACATTGTCACGAATAATGTATAAATGTACATGCTTTTGTTTCTGTGTACTGTGACAGATAAAGTGAGATAATGTCGCGTATGTTAAAACAGTGTAAATATTTTCTTGTGTACTGTTTTAATTCACTCTACATATTGAAATATAAAGAATTTATATATTAATATTTGGCAATTAACATTCGGCAAATAATTCGTAAATACTCTTTATAATAACTTCAAAACTATTTACAATATTATATTCTAATACCCAACTTTTTATTCTTTATGTTACAGGTAAGGAACTCGATTCTAAGCTACAACTACACGAGATTCTATTAACGAGTAAGTAAATTGATACCAATTGTTATCTAACTCATCTAGCACTGCAAAGCTTCTCGTCATTGATGGCATTACAAACTTTTAAAAAAAACTCAGGGATAGGCAAGAAGAGAAAAATTTTCTCATTAAATTATTAATATTTCCATTCAACAGTCATACATGACGAAACTCGTATTTACATCAACCAAAACGTATACTAGGATACAAAGGATTAAAAATACGTAAATCGTTAAAAAAAAAAATTAAATGTTAACGTGTGATTTCCTAGTTTACAATATATCTTGAAAACTATAGTAGATATAAAAAAATTCTCGTAAGAAATTTTAATGTTTTTTTATACTGTATAAAACTATGTAATCGAATTGTTTAAAATTTGTGGTGGGGAATATTTTCCTGTTTAAATTACAAATTTTGAACAATTTGATTACATAGTTTTATTGAGCATAAAAACCCGTTCAGTTCTCATTGTAATAATTTTTTTATATCTACTACAGCTTTCAAAATACCTATACAGAAAAGTAGGAAATTACACATTAACTTTAAAGGGGTGCTTTCAGCCTGAAGAGCCGAAAACGGACACAACGAAAAATTTCCTAATACTCCTATTGAGGCCCTACACAAACCTGACAGTTTAAAAAAAATCAGATTGTTCGGGCAACCAAACATCCCCTGTTAGTAATACATACATTACAACGTGTATATGCAACGTTATCTTCACAAGATACGCTCAACATGGCCAACCTATATTCAATACAAGCTTGTAATCATTCTGCCATTGATCTGTTTGCCCTATGAATACATGCAGATACTACTCGTATTTATAGAATGTATTGTTCAATTAATTGGCGAAGTTAGCAGTTGAATATTATCTATTATACTAGTTTAACATATTAAAACTATTACTAGAAAAAACAAAGCTTGCTGTAACTTCGAAACAAAGCAAAAGTGTGCATATTAGGGCTGTTTGAGTACTCGAATATTCGAGTAGCTTGAAATTCCGACCGAGTCGAGCCGTGTACTGGAAGAAAAAAAAAAGAAAAATCGACTAGTCGGTTCTCTTTGAGCCGCTCGAAAAAATCGAGTACCCGAACAGCTCTAGTGCATATTTTATGAATTTTTTTCGTTTTACTGCAGTCTCCATTTTTATGTTTTTACATATTATGTGGTTAAAAAAAAGTACCTGTATAGTATGCAGCGGGAAAATTCATATTTCTTTCGTTTAGAGTTCGTACAGATCGTTACGGATATTCTTCACACAATTATATGCCTTCTACCTTAGTTACCATAGCGTATATTTCGGGTATTAATAACGGACGATGAATTAACAAATCTAAAGGTATTTTGTTCTCGACTTGTGTAACACTGAAATCGTATATAGCGCATAAAAAATGGGAGCATCAAGCTTTCCTTCACGTTTCATTTTCCCCCGAATGGTAAATAACCCGGTTTCGCAGCTTTCATTAAATTCGAGAGTGGATACTTCATTCCAGATTTTCATTAAAATTTGCCGACTCGTTTCACTTTCCATTAAAAGCGAAAAATTAATAAGTATTACTTCGGATAACATGTTCCACGGGGGAAAAGCGTATATCGTGTTCGGTGATTTCAATTCCAAGCGTATAACTTTCCATAATTTCCGATGTCGCGGCAACGTATTCCGAGGCTCTTGTCACGTTCGATTTTTAAAATTACTCCATTACAGGTCGACATCCAAGAGCATAGATTTTTTCGTTATGGAGTTGTTTCTATTAGAAACTCAAGGATCTCGTGGCGTGTGAAAATATAAATGAATATCATACCTTCGTTATAAGAAATAATAAAATATCCAATAAATGTGGAAATTACGTAACGGTTTAATAAACAAACATTTTTCCACTAAATGCAGAGTGACTCATAATTGTAAGCCAGTGTTTCGAAGGTCGAAGAGTAATTCTATATACTGCAAGAAGTGAGGAAAAACTATTACAAGCTTCATTTGTTCAATCACGAAGAATCAAAGTAGAATACTGTTTAACCAAACCTAAAATTTACAAATCTCACACCTCATCCAATTAGCCCTCGCATCCTGCAGCATCTGGCACACATCTTGAAAAATCAAATCAGCACAATTTTCGTTCACCATTTTCCTCGTGTTTTGCAAAAAATAACACAAACCTCGCTTTCCGGAATGAAGGATCGCCTTGCGTAACGATAACAAAGCGTCGAATGTATGGTAATGTAATTGAGTTCAAGCATGAGAGAGAGAAACGGGGGTAAAAAAAAAAGTAGGGCTCTGAAGCTTTTTCCCAGCGGTCACGCGTAAATGGATTTTCCAATTTTCGTTGAAGAGGAGGCGATACGGTGCTGGCTGTCCCGAAAATCAGAAGCTCAAACAGCGTCGGTACATATTTCCTTATGGTAATTCCCCGTCCCCCTCTTTCTTCTTTTTCTGCAAGTCACTTTTCCGTCTCGGTTGTGTGGTAGACTTCTGACGTACGCGCGCACGCGCGCTCATGGATATTCTCTTAACGGCCTCCTTTTTTCCTCCCTTAACGAAGGGAGATGAAAAAGTAATTTTCTTTCACGACACGAAAGGAATTTTACATTAACACATTCAGAAGAGCACTCGAGGATTTTCGTTCCTTTTCAACGGCAGGGCGACGACGACTCCGCTCAGATATTCCCGTCCTTTTTCTTTCTGGGACGCGTCGGGAACACCGAGCACGGAAATTTCACCCTTTTATTCATCGCATTCTGATGATTCATTCTACCAATGGCATAATCTCGGCCCACCTTTCCCCCTTCTTTCGTGGTAGCGTTGCTTCAAACACTGCGTTCATATGTTTGATTTGGGAAAAATCTGTAGCCTCGATGACTAGCGCGAAAGTATGGGGGCGTTACGTGAATTAATATCCGCTGAACACAAGGGTTAAAACTATGGGTTTTGAATTTCAAAGCCGGATGTGGAACCCATTTACTTAGTGGATATTACTTTTTGATTCGTTTGGTGGTAGGATAGATGGTAATGGAAAGGGTGCTTTAGAGACAGCGAAGTTTCAATATAAAGGGTAGTATTTTACACTTGAGTTTTAAGCTTTATATGTAATTTTCTAACCTTTAAAAGGGATAATTTTGTCAAAGTGTGATTATAATATTTCTTATGCTAACTATGAACCTGATAATGAATACATATGTCGATTAGATTATTTATTAATATATCTTAATGTATAAAGCAGAAAGTATTTGTGTCTTTGTCTGTCGCCTACAACTTTCGAACGGTAAACTCTGGGATCACGAAATGTGTTGCAGCTCATTATGCCTAACTAATTCAGTTGAATCTGACTATTTTCACAAAAAAATAAATAAATTTTTTTATATAAAATCAGAATCTAAATTTCGGGCGAATCCAAGTAGTAAAGCTAGTAATGAATAGTTTCGAGACAGCTTTTTTTTAAATTTTTAAATATTGATGGTCTGTATTTGAATGAAATTTAATCGAATTATTTAAATCCGTAGTAGAAAGTTGTGAGATCATTGATTAGAATAATATTTGTAGACAAGTGCTTTAAGAATTCGTATACATAACTGTATAGTTTTATTTCTTGTCGTAGAGAAGTAGTAAAAAGGAACCAATTTATTATTCAACGAAGATATTTGTAGGTAAGTTGCAAACAGAGTTGATGCTTTTGATATTCGAAATTATTCATCACGAATATTGAAATTGCAATTCAGAATTTGATTGAAATTTCAAGTTGAAATTCGCGGCAGCAAAAGTGGAGTTCAACAGAGTTTTGAATTTGAAATGTAGAGCGTCAAAAACCATTGAAATTTCAGGTGCAGAGTTCAATATTCAACGTGGCTATAATCGATGTACAGTTTTATAATATCCAGCTACACTTAAACATTTTCTCAGCACAAATGTTCACTTTGATGCGACGTTGGCTATTTGAATGAAACAAAATGGTTTCAAACTGCCTCGTCGCATCTTCCACTTTGTCACAAAAAAATGATTAACTTAACAATTTTTGTATTCAGTTTACGATAATTTAGACTTAGTCCTATTAATTCATTTTTCTTCCGAACTAAAACAATAATTGAAGCGTACTCTGAAAAGGATGGTTGAATCTTGTTAGTAAAAATAATCTTCAATATATGTTAAAAATTCACAAAAAGTTAATGTACACGAAAAACTGTAACATAGGTACGAAATTAAAGATTGAAGAAATGTTTCTAATAGAAGTATAATACAAATAAAGGGTAATGGACAAAAAACAGAGAATGTCACAAAACAACTTTATGAAGAAAATTAAGTTTCCATACTTTAGAGTTTAGTCCACAAGTAAAGAAGCAAGGTTCAGTAAATTTAAATTTCTTATGTAATTTTCTTAAATAATTTCTTGTTTTATCTTGACGACATAGGCTTGAAGCTTATATTTAGGCAAAGAATAGGGTCATTCCATTTTATTCCAATGCAGAGTGAATATTTCCAGCTTTTGAACTTTATAATCCATTGTGATTCGAAAGCTCTGTAGTCCCAATTGCTAGCAAGAAAATGTGCTATATATATATATATCTCAAAATCACGAAAAAGAATCATTCTCCGCTTTCCCGCTTACCCTTGAAATACATATTTCTAGAACATACTTAAAAAGTTAAAAAATATCGATATACAAAATTATTAATAATACGACTAAGAGCTTCCATTAACAGAAAGCACAGTTTTCATAATCACTGAGATTGAATACATAATTACCACTGTCATCGTGCATAATTATTATCCTCATGACACTGTTCAGTCAGCTGCCTAAATAAATAGCAACGAAATCGAAAATCGTTGCGAATGATAATCAATCCCGGATGAAACGCCTTGTTTGCACCGACCGAGCGTCGTTTCGATACATTATCAAATAGACGTCACTGATTATTACCGATTAATGTCAAGCGCGGCGAGCGACGAAATAAACTGTTCCGACGGCTCCTGGACAGGCAGATCAATGGACGGCGCGCGCTATTTGTTGGACATCATCGAATTGGAAGATACGGAATGACAGTTACACGATGCAATTGTATGGTTCCCTGTCAGGAGGTAGAGAAACAAATTACGGCCCGCGGGCGGGTAATCGGGCCAGCCGCGATCCTCGTGACACGAATTTCCCTTGGAATAATTAATAAAGCAATCACATTGCGACGATGAAAACGGTTCGACCAACTGATCAGATAAAGTCCCGAACGCCCGGGGGCCAAAGCAGCGTTTGTAACGTGCGCCCTCGGTGTTCACGCACACTCCTCGTCAGTTTAACAAGCTTGCGATATACGCTTATTATATGGACCGTTTATTTTGAAAGTGGTGTAAGTCTATTTTCTCTTGTTTCGAGAAAATTAAAGGTTAACAAGGTTTACATTAAATTAAACATGAATTTCGTGATATCTAATTTTTTTTCAAAAATGGACTTACACCACTTTGAAAATAAACGGTCCATTATGTAGAGGAGACCTAGTATACTGCATCGGTTTGCTATGTGCAACATGTGAATTACTTTTCTGTACAACTGGCGGATCTAATACTAGATTTAATATCATAGACAGTAGTGTTTCGAAAGAAGAACGGGGTGTATGACTCGAAATAAGTTCATCGTTTAAACCTGCACTTCTTCTGTTGTTGTCGCGAAGAACGCCATTGCGTATGAGCGAGAGGACACTAAGTAGTTTCAACTTATTAATCACTCTTAAACCGTATAGAATTCATAATTTAAGGCTGTTCGAGTACTCGGAAAAAGCGAGCCGAGCCGAGTACCCGTAAAACCGAGTAGCTCTATAAATCCGAGTAGCTCGAATTTTATCGAGTAACTCGAATTTTTTCTAAAATATTCGAAATATTCGTTTTGCCCGAAACGTTCAAGCTTCAAGCTTCAAGCTGCTCGAAGTATATTCGAGCCGCTCGAAAAAATTCGAGCTACTCGGATTTATAGAGCTACTCGATTTTTACAGGTAGGTACTCGGCTCGGCTCGGAAACCGAGTCTCGGCTCGGTCCGAACTTCAAGCTACTCGAATATTCGAGTACTCGAACAACCTTAATTCATACAATACAAATAACAAAATAATAAAAAGCACTTATTTTAAATAGTGCTCGCGCCTAAATATTCATTCGAAACTAACGAGACATTAAATTTATGAATTGGATGTTGACTGTGGAGATTTTCTAAGAGATTGATATTTCAAAATTCCCGTATTTATTCGCGCCCGTTTCGTAATACGAAATATCAATTTGAAGCGCTTCAGCTAATCTCCGATCGTTGACGTTATATTGTCCCATTCCAGATTTTATTTGATCGCGGGCGGGCGACACGAAACGCGCGCCCTGTTTTATTAATCGGTAATATAGAAAATACGTGTTTACGCGGATTTTGCAAGATCCGCGTGCAGATTGGATTTCGCCGGAGATGCATAAATGCGTTGTGTCACAGCAGTTACCGTGGCGTGTTTTCACGCGAAAATTCACGGATAAAATGGCAGAGATTTTTCGTAATTCCATAACAGAAATATATCACGATTATCACAAATACCGGATTCAATTTCCAGAAATGATCATTTAGGACAGGAATTTTGGAGCGGACTAAGTAGGAATATCACTGGGGAAAAAAAAAATATTAATACCATTTTCCAATGAATAAAAAGAACAGATGGCAGGTGCGTTTAATTTTCCAAATTTCAACGTTTTAATAAAAGTTTCTCAATTTAATTGCATTAATGAAAGGTTTTGCCATAGAAAGGATATCATATTTATATTATCAGAATATCTACATTCAAAGCAACTTTCAAAAGAATTGTGATGAAATGTTTGAATGAATTAAATTTGCACCTTACGTCCTACAATTATTGACGGTCTCAGTGGAAAATGTACACACGCGACATATGCATACATTTTCGTTTCTTTGTACCATTAATTCATTCCTGCAATGTATTGTGTTCCTCCCACCTCCTTATATAATAACATATAAGTTTCACCGAGCAGAATCATAATAAATTTTCTTCACACTGAGCAAAAACAAATGAGTAGTGGAAAAGGGTTTCATGCCACTCAATTTCCCGGGGACAAGTGACCTGAGAAAATTAATTTTCCAGCTAAAATTTGATAATTCTTGTCATTTACCATCTAATTCACGTACCGTTTAATATAATTACAATTTTGTACCGCTTTTCCTATGAAAATGATTTTTCAGGTAAAATTTTACAATAGTTGTCACTTACCTTATAATTCAAGTAGCGTTTAAAATAATTGCAATTTCGTACCGCATCTCCTATGCAAATAATTTTGCCTTCAACTTGCTTTCCTCTAAAATTATAAAACGATGGCATGTGCCTGTTTTCCACTGGCCCCTTAATTACAAACATATATATGCACATACGTACACAAGAAATCGTATATTTGTGTGAAACAACCTAATTCGAAACGCGTCAGGAATTTTCGATAATTAAATAAAGCGATTTGTTAAATATTCTACGAATCACTGCACCGCTGAAATAAAATCGATTTTAAAAATAAATGTATAGGTAATAGGTACTCCCGTGTGAAAAGCGATAGTGGAATTTGAAATTTATTTCTGCCTCAATGGAGCTGACTTTAATTAAAAAAGTACTTTAAAGAAACTACTCGTTAAGGAACGAGTCCTCTATGAATACCTACTCTGATGAATTGTACCTCGGAAATTTAAACTGCAATCATTTATGGAGCTGTCAAGTGGCTGACATTAAGTTGGCTATAAAACTTGGTCAAGCGTATATCGGATTTTAGTACGGAATTTGTTATCGCGTTTTATTATTGGATTATGGGGGCAGGGCACTAAAGTCTCGCTATCGATCCACAAGTAAGATATAAATTAATGATTTACTGCAAAAATTCTTTACGATATTTTTCTTGAGTTCGCGTTTGTAAAAGTAATATAAACGATCGTAGAATGAAACGATGTTATCTGTAACGATAAATATATTGCTAATAAATTATCGAGGCACTACCGAAGTGTGAATTTTCCAAGGAAGTTGCACCTCGTTATATGGTGTGTTGGAAAAACATTTCTCACTGTAAAATCTTGTTCTATAACTGCTTCCAGAAGTTTCACTTTCAAATATGACTTTCGCTCTATATATTGAGAAACGAAAGTTTACACATGAATATTAGAAGAATTTCTAATAAAAAAGTTTAAAGTTATTTCGTACTTTACTAAAATATAAAGTATTAAAATATCGATTTCAGGTCACTTGACTTCTGTAATTTCAACAATGAGAAATATTTATCATCAATTTATGTTATGAAAAGTAGTTGGGGATTTAAAAATTTCCAAAGTATAATAACATAAATAATATTAATCTTACGCATAATAATTAAGTATAAGGCTATTGAAGAAGCTAATGAATACCATAGATTACCCATACATTTTTCAAAAACTAATAATTTCCCAATCAAGCTTCAACTTTTCTAGTCAAAGCAAGACTACAAATTTATATTGTAGTTTTTGCAATATTTCATAATCTCGGACTAACAAGTTAGTCTGATGTTGTGAGTTGCTGCAATATCCCACGCAACAAAGAGAACTTCGACGTTTTGATTCTGAAACAGCGCACTATTATACACCATCACTAAGTAATGGCATTAACTTTGAATGATCGATCAAAACTTTATGACATACGCCGAATGCACACATAATAATATGGGAGCAGCGAGTGTCACGAATTATCGCAAGTTGGGCGTAAATTATTCGACGGTAAAGTAGGTGTAACTATAAATTTTGGCCGTAATAATTCCGGCGAAATTAAACGCCCCCGTAACTACCTATGAGTTTATAATTACTACGCCGTAGCTACGGATAAAAGTAACGCACATAATGGAACTTTTGCCGCAGCACACATTTCCTTCCTCCCTCTCCGTCCAAGATTTGGAAACTGCTTTAAAACAACCCTCCGGTCTAAATAGTCGAAAAATAGATTATTTTTATACATTTTTTACAAGAAGAAATTATACAGTACCTTAAAAAATATTTTACGGTTTGATTAACAAACTCTTTAGGGTATGAAAAAAATGTTTGTTTTATGTTTCCGGGCTTGATGCATTTTCTAGGTGGCGCTTAGTGCAGCGCTGCCAAAACGAAACGCCCAGACGCTAACTGTATTGTAAAAAATTCGTAAAAATCAAATATTTTCAAGCGTTTTGACCGGAGGGTTCCGTTACCGTAGAATGGTTCTACGCGAGGAATTCTGGCGACTCGCGTTTGAGGGCGGGAAATTGCAGCCTTCAGGTATTCGCCTGTCCGAATCCAATAACGTATTCCCGCGCTATTGGAACGCCATTTTGTAACGTTTTCATTTTTGTAGCAAACGTAGCGAGAGGCGAGATATGGGTTCGCGTGGCTTTGCTCGCTCGTGTTTCCGCGTTTTATATCTCGAGAGATAAAAGCAGGTGTACTGGAAATACGTGTACTGACATCCGTGTTTCATGAGGGGAGCTCTCGCGCGCGTTTAACGCGGCACTGGGAAGACCGATTGCCATTGAGCATGATGATTTTCAAATCCCGACTTGTTCGACATGCTAGTAAAAAACTGAATAAGGTAAGGAAACTTTTGATGGGATGTAACATCGATGGTGATCTTGCCTGGCTAAAGCAGAATTTAATTACTTCATTTGAAAGGATTTTGGTGACTTTATTAGATAAGCAAACATTATTTTTAAATATCAGTGGGTAAGCAATGTAGTTTCTTTAGAATTTAGTAAATTACCTAGTAGAAGAAAATATTATTTTGAAAATACGCTCTATTGATGACACAGGAATTTAAATTCTGAGCATCTGGGTCCTGGAGTTTCTTGAAGAAACTTTCTCCAGTAGATAGAATCTCTCAAGAAAAAATATGAACCGATCTATAGATACATCTAAGATTAAATACAGTTGCATTGATCACTTTACAGCAATCACTTTGTGGACTCGAAGAATTGAGAAATTCTAAATTATCAAAGACCTACATTCATGTCTCGTATATTTCGAAGTCTATCTAGTTTGGAAAATACAAAATTTTCTAATATTTACTACCTACTATTTACGAAAAAACCATCTGAAATATTATGCATCGATTTTTTGTTTGTGTGAGTTTATTTTAAATTCCATCCAACCGTTGCACACCTAAAGATTCACTCATAAAATAATTCGACCATACATAGAGCTAGAGCATAGAATTCGTAGGTACATACATACATACAGAAGCATCAACTACTTCACCCACGTTCAACCGTTCACTTATTGTTAGACACCTGATAGTTCACATGTTTAATAAAAATTACAAAAACGGCATACCTACTTCTATGAGAAATCATGGTACGTAATACATATTCTTCGTATACATATATTTAGATTTTCCATTCTATTGGAAAGAAGGAAATATAAGAAAAATAAGGTTCCACAGGAGTTGGCTAGCGTGGCGCCCACTCCACAGCTATTCCTTTCCAAAACAGTCTAACTATAGATGCCAGGTTGAAAACGGAAATGCGGCCGAGCGGTACGTGAAATCGTCCAGTGTCGAGGGTGCTCGCGTACCGGCCCGTATTACATTTCACCTGACCGAATATTCGTTTCCTGGCTGCAACGGCCGCGGAAAAAGGAGTAGCGCCCGGACGGATTAATTGACGGGAATTTTTTACGGCAACGATGTCAGGGGCACTACCATCGACAAGTTCGAATGGATATTGTCTCGATGGCGTGCAGTTCCGCGGCAAAGCTTTTTCGGATTTTCATTTCGGAGAAGAGCCAAATGTTAATCTAACTCTTAGCTCCGGGGCGGTATTTTATTCGCACTGAAGGATGAACGCAGGGAGATGGAAGGTAGAATTTCGGGAAAATATTTTTCCTGGGCTTGACCATCGCTTGAACGAACGGGGCCACGTTTCTGCAGCGTGATAACTGAGGATGAAAATGTGAATCTGGTTCGAAAAATTCTTATATGCATAATGTTTGTTTACTCCGCTATTCTATGGCAACTTTAGATTTTCAGTTCTGTGGTTTATTTAGGAATGGAATTTTTAATTAGGCGTCTGTTTTCGCTGAGGCATTAATGAGTAAATGTGTCAGAAGTACAATAAAACATTTGGTAGGTGGGAGTGTAATGGTAATTGATTACTCGAAGATTGTCATTATTTGAAATATTTGTGTACGAACTGATCACTGACTAGGAAAGTTTCCCAGGTGTCCGCCTCCGATTGCTTTGACTTTTGGATAAACTCAAACTCAACTGCCTTGTAACACTTAGTATAAAAGAATAAAGACTTATTATTATTATTATATATTTTAGAGGACCGAAAAATCAGATATATGTACGTGTTTAAAGAGCCAGCTTTCATATTTAGGAGGTAAAACCACACCTCAAAATTATAAGAATTTCACGTGTTCGTCTCGGATTGTTTTGGTTTTTGGATGCTTTAAAGAACTGCAGAACGGCACGAATTAAACGCATTCATAACATTTTACTACAATTTGTTAGCACGAGTTGCAAGCAAAAACAGTTTTAAATGTTTATGAATGCGAGACCATCACAATGGTTGTCCTGCATACAATGCAATTGTTGTAGAAGTGGTATTACATCACCTGTTGTAGGGTGGCTTTTTTAAAGATGTACCATCCGTCAATTCAGAATATTCATCTCGCAGGAAACATGAAGGGAAGATTTTCAGAACAATTAAGTTACGTGAATAATTGATTCGTCGATATTTTAATAATTAACGAGACAACATTGTGCAATTTAACAATTGATGAAACTACTTCTAATACGTACTAATGAATATTAACTGTGAATATTAATTACAACCAAGCAAAGTTAAATAAGTGATACTTTGAGTAAATTATATTCTATGGTTTCAGTTGAGATTTTAATAGCCTCTTCTTGGCTTTAATTGACGTCCTAAAAAGATTATCACCGAGTTTCAGACATTGAAAGTTATATGTTACTGGAAGGAATCGATATTAATATTCATATTGACATTAATATTCAATTTGCTCCTTCAAACGTGTAAAAGGATTTGTGGAATCGAAGTGAATGTAAATTAAGTTGCCCTAGGTAATTCCTCAGTGGAAATTATTCTGCCATTTAACGAGCAGAGACGAGTGCAAAGAAAGGGATGAAAATCGAAGACCCATTATTCCTGTTTCGCGCTACGTTGATGTGTACTACTTACATAACTCAGTGAGTGGAGTAGGTAAATCAGTAATTGAACATTATATCAATTTAATCAAAATACGACACAAGTATTGCATCTAATATGTTAAAAAATACCTAAAAAAGTAACTACCTCATAGAAGACAAACAAATATTTCATTTCCCTCGAATTATTTTACACACTCCCCTAAAAAATTCTGTGCGTCCAACGCTGAAATAATAATCCCTGCGCACAAATACCTAATGTTTAAAAAAAATTTCGACTCTCCCGCAGCATAAACTAAATAAAAACAGAATCCACCGAAACATTTGAACGTGAAATTCGACAAAACATACTCTGCCAACGAAATTATAAATACCTACCTTTCTCAAACCCCATTTACAAACTGCAGCAGTTCGGTTGCACCAGCAAGCTCGGTTCCCAAACATAAAAATTATTTCGATCAGCACTTTCCTCTTAACGAGTACACATCCCCCGAACCATGCGCATAATTGCAATTTAAATAACCTTCGTCCCTCTCAAATCTCATTCCACTTGATTCTTCGATCGTTCCTATCCTTCTCGCCCCTATCTGCGATTTCACCGTGATTCCTCCGCCCCAGCGAAAACTTGGGGCTGCGGGACAAGTTCAGCGAGTCCGACTAACAAGTGAAGCTAAGGGGTGGGAAGTTTTCCTGTTGCTCGTCGAGGCATCCACCATCCCCCGATATGCTGCAACCGTTGCACTTTTCCGTTGCACGTCGCTTGCGCAGCGAATCTCGACCACCGTGGCGTGTCCATCATCGGCGTATGTATCATACCGTGCGATCGGGAGAAAGGGAAGCCTCTGATTATCGATCTGGGCCGGGCCTCATTGACGGATCACGTTATTGACAGTGCGCGCCGTACCCGTGCAAGTTTGCATTAGCTATGGATTAGGTCTAATGAGTTGGAGAACAGTCGGATTGAGAGACGACTCGAGAAACACTGACTGTATGATTCTCACAAATCCTGGAAGTCCAATGCGTAGCGGCGTTGTACGTCGTTGGCCCGAGTTTATTACATGCTCCGGCTGGAGCGTGCAGATGACTCAGAATCGAATTTATCGCCGCGATAAATATCGCAGAAGGAAGAAAACGATGCAAGTTTGCGCGCGCAGGAAGTCTCTCTTCCTAGTGACGGCGCTCTACGAATCGACGAGAGTTTTGTATTGTTATCGACCCATAAATCGAGCCTGATAACGGGCGAATGTAAAACTGGCAATCCGTGCGGAAGGCTCGTATTTTCTTGGCCATTCGGGGTGGTTGATGCTCGAATCAAACGGCCAGATCATTTTTCATAGTGTGTAGTGAAGGCGAATTGGGCAACGTAAATCTCGTTTACATGTATTTATTTAGTTGGGCTTGGTTGGATATTGTTTTAGTAAATCGGGGAATGAAATGGAATTGTTCATGTGTTTTAGGCGAGTGTTTTAGGATTCTAATGTGTGGAAAAGTTTGGTAATGTTTTATGGACACTTTTGTGATGTCAATTTTGTTGACCTTCTGTGCGAGAATTTTAAGGAATTTTGGGTAGAAAGAATTGAGTAATTTAGAAGGTTGAAAACTGATTTCTTTTCTAAGGAATAATATTTCAATTGTGAACAGAATACTTGAAATGCGATAAGTCAGTTTCTTGATATCCATTAAGATTTAGCTTTGAAATTTACTGAAATGAATAATTGGAAGAATCAAAATTATATAAAATCAACATAAAATCATACTTTAGACATGAAAATATGTTTGTAAGACTCCAACGTACCACAGGTTTATAGTTTTAATAAGTCAAATACATCTAAAAACTTTGTAGGTACCTATAGCATTCAACAGTTCAAGTATTTTAAATATGCATGTAATGATTTAATCATCAAACAGATTTAAATGAACAATTCCATCTATCCATTTTGAAAGGAAACGGACTAAGCCACATTTTTTTCGAAATTGAGTTAATAATACTAATGTATTCCAATAGGTTCTACTAATCACATAAAATAGGGGGAAAAAATTTCAATGTGGATTAATCCGTTTTTGCTCCCACTGCCTCATTTAATACTTTTATCGTGTCTTCCAGAAAAACGGACTCATTGAAATATTTAAATTAAAAACGAATCATTCAATTAAAAGGCGTATTTTTAAAAAATTCTAAGGCCTTATGATCAGGACGAGCGAGTGAAGAATGTCGAGGCAGCAGATTTTTGCCAATCCTGGTGTTCTCGTTGCACCTCCGAGGATTTAAGTAGGTCGTCCTTTCCTTCTGGTCACTTGGTCGAAGACACAGGATCAGCAGATTTTTTCCTCTTAAATCCCATGGATCCACGAAAATGTCGATAAATCAATAGCGCACTTCGAACCCTTCGAATTTCGAAGTTTATGATAGAGTTTTAAAGTTTTACGCTGAAATGCGTTATCCTGTGTTGCGCATGTAAGACTGTGAGATAACGTATGGAACGCAAAAGAAAAATTTTCAATGCTTTCTTGGAACATTAGAGTGGAAAATTAAAGGTATTAGATGAGTATTGGTGACTGAGTTTTGAGAAAGTTTACTCGAGTTGATATCACTTGTTCATATGGTGTTTGTTTTGTGGAGAAATACTTCCTTTCATATTCTATGATATTTCGATATATTTCGTCGGTGTTTTCTCACTTAAAAAAATCATGGCGCGGGATATTTCATAACAAGATATGAATTACTTTAATTTCTGAAGAAAACGTCGAAATGAATTTGGTGTGATATACCTATCCTGTTCCACGATTTTATTTCGAATGAAAAACACCATCGAAATTATAGTACAAGAAAATATTTTTTTTTTAGTTTTTTAGTGCATTATAAATAAAATCGTTTAACTTAAATTTTCTTTCAATATTTTTAAAGAACATTATTCTTTACTTTTTATTGTCTAAAATTTTTATTGATGGTTGCATGCTTGATTTTTGATAATTTCATATCGTTTGGATTTGTGGTTATGGGTTATATTTATTGATGGCTGAGCAATTTTTTAAACCCTGCAGGTTTTTCTCATAACTTTGTATTGTCATCCAAACTACACACGCCTGCAGGGTTTCGAGTCTATTGAATAGTTGAAAGTGAATTACAATTGAGTTTGTAGATTTGAACCGAACCAACATACATACAAACAGAGGATTGAAGCTGAATATAAAATCGTTTAGTAAGAGCCGAATAAAATCGTTTAAAAAACAAAAATCGGTTTGAAACTTTTTTTCGGAGCATACAATAGTCGGGATGATATTTGCTCGGGATGATAACGACGAATAATTTTTCAACTTTTATTCGATATTCGAAATTTTATTTCAATAAAAATTTTGCCCATCTCTAAAATATATCTGAAATATAGCAAGTGTCTATTTTTTTTGTAGTAACCCTGTATAATGAAATATCCAATTTGAGACATTCAACAGTAGCTTAACTAACTTAGAATTGCAATTTATTTAAAAATATCTATTCTCGTATCATATATCAGTCATGGCAAACCATAGTTTTTAATTCATCATGCGACCAATTAGAAAGTGAGAGAAGGAATGTATTGCAGATGGCGTTCAAGTAGTAACTCACGTCCCAGATGGTGTTAGTAGAGAGTTTCCCAATTTCCATATTTCAGGAAATTAATGCTTCTACGTTCATTATCAGATTCGTCCGAATTCTCGATCTTCATGTACCACTTCGCGACTTTATTCAAGAGAAAATGAATCTGTATTGCAGTTAGTGCATCACTGCCATAACTATAGTCAGACGAATATAAGCTTGTTTTAATCTCCTAATATTCGCTTCATCCAATTCTTTCTCATTTTATATACAACAACTGTTCCGAGTGCGCCGTTCTCCCCGTGCAGACTTTGAATCTTGAATGAATCGGTCTTACCGAACTCTATTATTTACTGTTACATCATGTCGACGTGTCAGCTGCGCACGCTGACACTTTGCTCGAAAGAAGCTGCAGGTTCACGTCGTTTCTATACAGAGTTAGTAGAACCGGAGATAAAACACCTGGGGTACTGGACACCTTACTGGTTCTCGGAAGATTGTCTCTTACGTTGAAGAGATTCAACCTACCATTGTGTCGTCGCTAAATTCGCACAGAAATTTCGCGATCGATTCGAGCCACCTCTTCAAGCGAGATATACTACAATTCATTAGAATTTTTCAGGGGTCGAATGATACTATTAAAATTCTCAATTAATTATGAAGTAACTGCAACTTTATGACTATTATCATTTCTGTTCCAAAAAAAAATGTTATAAAGTGCAGTGTGTTGACTGAAATTTTTATTCCTACGTAGGTAGATCTGAAGATTAGAACTGATAATATAACAGTTCCAACTAATTAGAACTGATATTATAACAATTCCAGCAAACTAATAATTATGTACCTAAATTTAAAACAGTACTTCACAACATTCTTCATCTTAAATTATTTTCTAAAATCCTGCAGGAAATGAATCTTGTTGCATTCGCTTACCATCATTTTTGAAAAATTTCAAAAATTCCAAAATTTTTAATGTAGGTAGTAAAATGCTTATACATATATACTTGCATGGTGACTGCTTCTTCAAATATATTCACAAAATTAGATCTGTTCCCATTTTTGTTACTGCACAAAAGAATGTATCCGAAACACCAATCACTCGCGACAACAATATCCCCTGTAAACTCAGAAGCACGCATGAAATTCGGTTTTACGTCACGGAACGGGTAAACAGAAATGAACATAAGCGTATTCTCGACGCTCATCTGGCTTTACGGTGTCGAGGCTTTCCGAGTGGATCCCGAATATCCTGCACTCGAACCGTATGAGTGGTCTCTGTCGATAAGGCTGCCATTTCACGGGCGATCTTTAGCAGACGTCGCGGTCGAGCCACTACAGTAGACCCTAACGGAGTGGTCAGACCTTAAAGCTACAAAATCCTTCAGCGTCCATCCGATAATATCGTTTTCATCGATCGACGGAGCCACCTAAAAGCTACATACAAGAGGATATATACTCAATAACAGTTCCCGTCGCTGGCCACTGTTCACAACTGTTGCCTGTTGGTGTTCGAGGGCTGATAACTAGGTGAGAAATGTTCTTTCTTCCGACGTCCATCGACACGATATCGATGTGCTTCCCGCCGGTGAGTTGGTACGAAACGTTTCACGGAGTTTTTCAATGTGACGGCAGGATTAGGTAATGTCGACTGGTAGCACTTTGGGGTGTTACTTTCGAAGACACTCGAACGAATGAATTTGGCGTGTGATTAAGATTGGTGTCGGCTGATTTATGGGATTCAATGGGATAATGGATTTTTTGTGCGCGAGGGATGGTGGAGGTTTCAGTTTATCATACTGTGACGTGTCCTTTTGCTTGTATGGTGTAGGGATGGAGAGTGTTACCTTTTGTTAATTCGAAACGACAAATGAAGTGGAAGCGCAGGCAAGCGTGTTTTTATGAGACTATAAATTTTAGGCTTTTGTTAGCTTGTATATCCTGATTCACTTTATAGTTTTTCAACAATTCAGACGGAGGACTAAGAAAGAAGGAAGATGAACACGATGTTCCAGTTGCGTAAGTGATTCTAATATCACGAATAGGGTTTATACAAAAACCGACTTCGAAAAAAAAACAATTTTCGAATTCCAGCATTCAATTCAAAATGTTAACGTTTTTAATTAAATAATGAATTCATTTCCTGCATATTAATTCTACTATATATAACTGGTTTTTTAAATTTAAAACCCGGTTTTTGAATTTTACAAATTTATAAATAAACACCAGTTTTTAAACTCGGTTTTTAAAAACCAACAAACCCTAATCACGAATCTATTTAAATACGAAATTGCGTAAATTCAAAAAGGTAGATCTTAGGGGTAATATTCTCAATTTTTGTTAGAAAGAAAGATACTAATGATATACCAAATTATAAATAACTATGCCAAAGGTTTACATTTTCTACTATCCTATTACCCAGTTTGAGAAAACGACAAAATTGTAAAGGCCTTCTTGAAACATAATCCTCTGACAATATAACGTAAAACTTTGAGAATTCTGGAACTTATGAAATCAGATAGAAATTATGTTAGGCAACAAACTATGCGTTGTAGATAATGATGCACATTTAGGTTGCTAACTGTAGATGAATTAGCCCTAGTGCTCCAGGATTCATTATTCGTCGCTGTTTATATGAATTTCATCGTAAATTGCAGTAAATGAACCGTGCATGGGATGAAAGGCGGCGCCCCGCCTGCTGTCCAACTATTTAACTCATTTTGACCGTGATTGGTAGTTAATGAGTTTCGTCGGCGCAACGATGAAACAGCGTTGCCTCGCAGAAATCGTAGCTTAAAGCGGATAATCGTTTCCGAACATCGTTATTCGGATTCGCTACATTAAATTGCAACAGTCACGCATTACTACCTACGATGCATGTGAGACTTTTCATTTCGCATCCATCGTACGTCGAATCCCCGAAAATTGAGAATTAGCTGAGAAATATCGATCAGATATCGATAACATATCAATAAATTTCGATTTCTCCAAGTGTCAACGAGAAGTCGACATTACAAATTGGAAGAAATTAAATAAAATGCGGGGAATGATAAACTTTTAACATCATTCCTCCTTGTTTCTCTTTGATCTTAATTGAGGAAATATATCGAAATAATTTTATTGCAATCGTAGACCGAAGTAATTACGTTTATTAAATTCAGTGTTGAAAATCATTATTTATTGCTAAGAAATTGTGGGGTCGGACAGTTGGAATGCATTGTTGGTTATTCGTGAGAGTCGTAAGCTAGGGAAATTGTATTGACATCTGTATTTCATCGTATAATCGAGTTGCACGACGCACGACCTAATAATTACTCTTGAATCAGTAACTATAGACAGGTGCAATTTGCGTTAGGCATAATTTATGCTAGAACTGTGGGACACCATACGTGTTACACACATTTGTAAAAATTTTTACACGTCCACAGTTATATTATTTCAAAATATCAAAGCTCGTTCTATGACATTTTTCCGAACATTTATTTTCTATGTATTTGGGTATTTATCCAATAGCATTGAAAATTGATATGCTCCTATATATTCTTTTATACGAGCCTATCAACTTTAAGTTAATTTTGTCGATAATTAAAATTTAACTTTCTTGACAAGTTGTTACGGAAAAAGTAGGATGAATAATGTGAAAACTCTTTCGTGGACATAGGTTAAGTTTCTGCTGCAGTTAAACAAACTATCTTCCTGTTCGCCGAAGAAGCCGATATCGATAGAAAACAAATGCTGGGGAAGCCTTCTTATAGAAAGAATGCTTGTTGACGAACACTGATGAAGGACACTTTTCAGACCGGACCAACAGTAAATGTTAGCTTTGGACTTCCTCTTAAGATGAACTTTGTCTGGATGAAGCAAAGGGTCTAGACTTTTGCATTAAAAAAATATGATCTTACAGATATGTGTCCTTTTGGATCGCTCCTTAAACAAGTAGAAACCTATAAAATGTCGTGATTATTTTGTTCATAAATTGTCAAAACTAGCAAGACATTTTAATGGTGGAATTAATCCAGGAATTCTTCTACCACTAGAATATTCACAATTTATTTATCACTATTTATTTAACTGACAATTAATCCGATGACCAGTTTGGGATCTACTCGTTAAAGATTTAGAAATTAACTTGGTAGAGGTGCAAGGTTAACTTGTCCACGGCTCGAGGTTGACTTAGCCAAGGACGGAACAACGATATTGATTGTCAATTAAGGTTACTGGACCTCTGCCATCGTGGCTGTTCAAAATATTTCATCAAAAATAAAATATATTGGAACCAGAACAAACAGGTCACACAAAATCGCAGTAAAAATTAAGAAATGAGAGGACCCTAATTAATCCCGTTTTAGTAGAACACCTTTTTTGGTGCAGGACTCCGCGATCTGTCACGACTTATGAGAAAACTTTGACTGAATTAGTGTTTCGCCAAGTTATTGGTTGAATCTCATAAGTTACCTGAAATTAATGTTCAGAAAACGTGGTTCTCCACCGTAGTGGAGGTGCAAGTTGTATTCGTGTGCGGAACGAGCAAAAGTCCTCGGAAGTTTGTATATTGAACCCAGATTCGGTCGGACAACTTACGAAACAAGTGAAAGATCAACTAGAATTTAATCAACCAAATTGTACCGCGAATACAGCGAAGTTACATCAGGGAATTAGGAGAAGCAGTAGTCAGACTGGGCCAAAGGACACCCATCACCGAAAAGAATTGTAAACTAGCTAAAACTAATGACTGCTTTTTTCAATTAGGCGCCGAGAAGTAGGGATGCATTTATACTTTTGGATGCCCTAGGTCATTACGAGGCCTCCAAAATTTTTCAGCTGCCTCTAGTTTTTGGAATAACTTAAATATCTGAAAAGTAAAAAATAAAAAAAAAACATAAAACCCACTTCAAAAAAATAAAAATGCGCTAAACAGTAAAAAATATTTCTTATTTAATCTACGACTCTGAATTTTTTTAAGTCGGCGCCAGATTTACACAGTCAAAATATTGTGACACCGTAAATTAAATAAGGAACAAAGCTATGGTTTACTTTTTAGCGAATATTTATTTTTATGAAGTCGGTTTTAATTTTTTTTATATTCTATTATCTCCATGTCAAATATAATGAGGGGAAAACACGTTCTTCCAATCTGCTGCGACTTTGTGTATAAATGGGAGCACCAGCCTGGTGTCATTAAGAACTCCAATCAAGAGGTTAGTCATTAATTCACCTTAATAGCTTGGAAATTAATTGGAGGGGGGAGATCAAAACTTTGCGAAGTCACCTGCGAAAGATGAAATAAACCAGCTTGTTGTTCGCTTTGTGAACCCCCTCGATCAACGGAGTGTGGTTTCGATCGCGATGGACGTGACCCAGTTTTCCAGTCGGCCCAGAAAATCAGGAATTAATTCAGCCAGCGATTATCGAGCTCCGCGCTTGTCTGTCGACGCCAAGCAATCGCGGGGCGACGCTCCACGGATCCAGTGATTTCCAGAGAGATGTGCCGCTGGGACTGTTCCTCTTATTGCACGTACTTCCTGTCACCGCGTATTGACCTGGAAATCCATAAATTCCGGTGACAATATCGATGCCGGCCGGGAAGATTGACAGACGAAGGAGGAGAAAGAAACAGATGTCTTGGCAGCGCGGATATGTTTTTAACGTGCAGATTGCGACCATATCGGGTGTAAATTTTACCGTAGTATTTAAAATCGATGATTTCTCCGTTTGTACGTTCCACGGCCTCCACCCATTGGTATCTTTACTGAAAATTTGGGGTTTGAGGTAAAAAGAAGTGGGGAGTACCCGAGGTTCCAAAATTAATTATTTTGGTAGCATTTTGGACATCGTAGGAATATTTGGAGTGGGACACAAGAACTTTTGTTTAGAACTTATTATTAGCACAGAATGATTTTTGACTCTTCGACAGAAAATGAATTGACAGTAGTTTGCAGCCGCAAAAGGGTTTCATCAATTTTTTTTTGTAGTCTATTAGTATCCAGATATGTTCTTCGAATTTCTTCATATCACTATGTACCCTTCTCTTGTCACTCTCCACAGCAGCACAAAGGCAAAATGAAGCATCAAGCTACTCAAAAAGTAGGGTGGAGATAGTTGTCCATTCCCTTTGAGTAGTCAAAGCTTTCTCTTTCAGCCGCAGTTTTGCATGACTTTGATCAAATTAATAAAAGCTGTATAAGGGCTAATAACTTTCCAAGCAATTTACAAACGAGCAACATAGTAAAAATTATAAACTAATTATATATCGCACCGATCAGTGTAGAACAAATCGCCAATCGCGATATCAAACGTCGA
Organism: Andrena bicolor; assembly: GCA_960531205.1. Lineage (NCBI taxonomy): Eukaryota > Metazoa > Arthropoda > Insecta > Hymenoptera > Andrenidae > Andrena > Andrena bicolor. Next base: position 35,013,205 of record OY482666.1, on the reverse strand, counting down.
TATCTTGAGAAAGGAAATTTGGAAAAGCTTCAATTTGTGTTTTCAAAAGAGAATCTAATTTCGTTCACAGTTGAAGCGCATTGTTGGTTTTACTTTGCAGATACATTCATTGTCAGTCAGAACATGTTTCTGCCTGTGATGTTTCCGACAAGCGTTGTTTGTGACTTTTAACGACAAGTGCTTGCCCCTTTGATGTTTAGAGGCAGACGATTTAACGCGGGTAAGTTAGAGAGAGAGACGGGGCATAAAAAGATAGTAAATTTAATTCCAGGGAAGCGGACATCAGTGGGAAAGTATGGCGTAGTAATCTGTCGTGGAGATTGAGACAGGCGTTCACCGCGTCAACGTGTTTCTTGCGGTGTTCGGATTAAAGTGGTGTCCTGCAGGAATACCCTTCTTACGGATTGCAATTGTCCTTTATTTTTAAAGGGTGTCCTGCAACATTTCGTATGCGCCTGCCAAGGCTTTTTGTACTTGAGGCGTTCTTCACTGAGCGTCCCACGAAACTTGAAGCTGCTCGAACATATTTGCAACGGTCTTAATAGAATAGCGAAGAAATTACGGCATAGTTGTTAGCCATAATAATTACTATAGTAACCAGAAAGTAGTCTTCTGAAATTTAATTAGTTTCCTTCTGAAACTCAGTAATCTTTCAAGAAAGAAGAATTACTTGCGCGTCATGATGCATTGCTAGGCGAAGTATAAAATAACCGAAAAGAAGGTTGAAAATTACTGATTTAATTATTTTCTGCTAACAAACAATTGTAAGTGACTGTTAATTAATTCAGACAAAAGAGTTCTATTTTCATTAGGGAAGACAGTATTAATTCTAAAATTAATCTGGTGCAGTTGCAAAATTTTTCTATATTTCTATCGGAATTAAGTGACTGTTAATTAATTCAGACAAGAGAGTTCTATTTTCATTAGGGAAGACAATATTAATTCTAAAATCTAGAACCTGGTGCAGTTGCAAAATTTTTCTATATTTCTATCGGAATTTTGGAATGGCGGGGAAGGGACATTGCAAAGCACCTATATAGTAATGCATGTTGTGTCATAAATTTGGAACGACGAAGGTGGCGTCCTCGATAGGTGCTAGGCCATTAGGAACACTTACAATTAGGAGAGAACCCACATCTCTACGGTGTGCTGATACTAGCTTCTCTTTCTGGCAATAAAACTTTTTAAAAAACACCGGAAACAGTCAATCTCTGTCTGACTTTGAACTCCAGGCAAGAATTGCACCACTGCATTTAGGAGAAATGAAAATTCTTAAGGGAAGCTTTTGCTATTTAGTCCCAATAAATTCTCTTAAATAATAACATGAATTATATTTATTATTCCTTTAGTCTTTCCATAGCACTTTGAACTTCCTGAAAATGATTACACATGCTGCTCATATATCTCTAAATATTTTGAGTGTTGAATTTTACATAGTCCACGTAACATTCCTTTTTCATTATATTATATTTTCTTCACTCAATATTAGGTTCAATGCTCCTCAGACACACTTAATGACAAACTTTAATCAAGTATTACAAACTGTTTTTTTTTTTAGTTTGTTATTCAGTAACACTGTGTAATGAAAGGTTAAACAAACCACAGAAATGAAGATTGAATTAATTTTTAAGCTAAGAAGCTACTAATGAATAAAAACCCTGCAGTTTTCTGTCTAGCAATTTTATTACAACATTAGAAAGGATGTAGTTCCTGGCGTCGTTATTCCGAGACCCGTTATCGTACTGCTCCCTTCTGCCGGTCATTCTGGAAAGCAAGACGAGCAGAATTACGACTGGCTCCACTTTACGAGCAGCTTTTAATCCAGTCGCTGCGTCTTATGAAGTGCACGAGAGATCTCGTCCCAGTGAGGTTCTAAACCCGTGATTTTTTTGGCTGAAATTTCTAATCCGGTCTTCTTTCTTCCCTGAAACCACGATCTTCAATAAAGTCCCTGATGATTTAATTGTCCTTAGGAATTTCGACTTGCATGCAGATTTCTTCTCGTCCTTAATTGTACCTCAAATTTTCATTCATCTGTGGGTAGATTACAGAAGAAGTGCTTGACAAGGAGTTTGTAAATGACACAGAACTCAGCTTTGAAAATCTCATTTAAACGGCTATGGACAGTGTTGAGTCAGTTTTCATCTATTCATACCATTGCCATTTTAAATGGAAGCTACTAAATTGCTTGACGATTTCAAACTTTGGAAGTATTGCACATATCAAATGAATCTCGTTTATCATCATACGTAACGTAGTTTAAATTATAATTCTGTGATATTCCTGCAGGAATGTTTTAAGAATCCACGAACAGCCAGCTTAACTCTATTATTTAAGAGGGACCAAAGCAGAGGCAATGAAATTATTTTTAAACTGAGTATATTCCTCGCTGCACCTTCCTCTTTACACACAATATGTAATATTAATCTCCTCATTTTTTTATTAAACTCTTGCATCGTTACCCGTTTCCTTTTCGCCTATTATTTATTACACAATACATCTGTATAACAACGACGCCTTCTTACATTATTAATATCGTAAAATACATCGACGATGATCGCCAATGTATTCCACTGAGCAAAAAGCAACAGTGTAGGAAAATTATTCTTTTATGAAAAAATGCAATAGAAACGTCGATTCAAGCCAGACGCTTTGAAAGCACGTATAGCGGTGTTGCGTTGGGTGTAGGCGACAGAAAAATCGATCGAAGTGCAAGGTGGCTTAAAGCCAGTTTCCAGAGACAACCAGCCCCTATCGTTCGTCTCCCTGTAACGGTCTGTACGTTATCGGGTAATCCCGGTAACAACTTGTTAAAATAGAGAACGGTGGTTTCATCGTATGTCTCGTGAGTTAAGGTGTCCGTAACTTGATGACATTCTATGGTCCTCGGCTCCACATCCTCCACTTGCTCGTCCTAGTTGCCCGTGCTCCACTCTACATTATTGCGACGCAGTTCTAAACCCTACCCTCTTGGGATTCTTCCTCAGTAACGGGGATTTTTACGCTCAAGACACTAATGCAAGTTTTATTCGCTGCTACACAGTTAGTGGGGTTTAATCCGCGGCACGGCTAAAAAAGCGGGAAGCAGTTATAGAAATATAGATTAAAATTGCGGAATTGAGTCTTTGCACAGTGGAAACTTTGCACAGTGGAAAATTGAGAAATTCTGCGCGTTCGAAGTAAGTCTTATGTGTCTTTGTTATCTCACGCTTACTTGCATCTTCAAATATTGGCGTTGGTGTAACCCGGTTTGTATGAGACTTACTATCTCACTCTTGGTTTTCAGTTATTGGTACTTAAATATTTGAATATCCTGAGAAATCGGGCAGACATTTGCTGAAGTGGGAAAACTTGTGTAATAAATACTTAACATATTCTAGATACGATAAAAAAGAAACATGAAACATTATCAAATAATCGGCAACATTCTTAACATTTTCTTAAATATGTATCTACCTACTGAAATTACAGGAACGAAAAAGCTATGAATATTGCTTGCACGGTTTTTGGCCGTGGAGTCACCAAAGAGACAAATACATACACACGTGGCGTGCTTCATATATATTCAAATTTGATTCTCTCGAAAGCGAAAATTCATGTAATAGAATTTCATGCAGCGCGTTCTGTTCTGATTTGGCGGAGCAATAACCATTCCGAGCAGACCAAAGGTGAATGTATTTTTAATAATATTCAAGCATTTCATTTTCAAATAGCCATGGACCGTCCGAATTAATTTCAAAGGCCGTGCATTCGAGAGGTCTTGCCATTTAAAAGAGTGTCCGCTGTTTCAAAGCTTCCAATATGCACTTTCAATAACTCACGGTGAATTTCGCATATTGGCCAGAACAGTGGGTATGCGGGTGAGGATTTAGGGCTGGTCTGCGATATTATCCACCAGTGATTCGCGGAACAATATAACCGTAAGCCGCGACCTTTGCAAGACACTTTTCAGAAACATAATGGTCAACTTCGTGGTTAGACCGTGATTCTTTATTAAATTTTTACGTTGCCACATGGCCTGCTTGAAGCACTTTCACTAATAAAACTAAGCAAGTAGAAGCTTCTTTCTCGTACAGGACTTCGACCAATCAGGTTTCCCCACTATCACGAAAATTTCGTCGATCGAATTCGTTGAAAGTTGATCACATTGGCCAGATTAGTTAACCAGTCAAATTTCGTTGTATATTTATACAGATATGATGATGACAAATGACTTACAATTAATACTTTTATTAAATTTGAAGGCAATTAACGAGTCGAGATGACGACAGAATGCGATACGTATTCTTGCAACCGAAAAGAGCTATTTCACACCAAATCAGGGATTTTATTGAAAGTGAATTGTTTACGTTATCATTTTGCTGGCTTCGAATTTATTTAAAAAATATGCTACCTTGAAGTTTCTAATTTTCGCCTATTGAGTTTTAAGTCTATTTAGATATTTCATTCGTCAGAAATCTGTGCGTACAACCAACCAATATTAATTTAGCATTGGAGAGACCATGTGTATAATTTAACATTTAATTCGCGTTATCGTACACTTTCAATGTATTTTGCATAACGAAGCAGCACCTCAGTGAAAATTATACCTGACTCTAATGATAAGTATCCATTAACGAATTTTACTATAAATAATTAGTGTTTCCCCATTAAAGTTACACCTTAGGTAAAAACATCATTTGTCTCTATTTTTTAAAGAACTCGCGTACCTATAAATGAATTCGAGGAGTGCGTAAAGCAGTGAATAGCTTTCGTTTTAATTAGTTCTCGCATAACTAATCGCAAAATAATTTATTCTGCTGACAGAGCTGTTTTCGATGGCTGGAAGTTTCAGGGGCGCGTGCAAACAAATTCGAAACAATGCGTGGAATAACGAACTGCTCTTTCAATTTGCAACTTCGTAGAAAATTATCGGGGAACAATTTATCTTGTTCACTGAACTGTTTTGAAAACTGGGCTGGATAATTCCTCCGCAGAATGCTGGGGTACAGGTATGTAATTGTGTGTATGTCTACCTATACCGTCGAAGCAACGTACAACTTTCTTCTCGCCCTGTGGCTTTTCAGAAAGCTCCAACGGAACGGTTTAACTAAAGGGTGTCCACTTTTATAAGCTACTCAAAATATACATTTACCGAGTACTCTTTACTTTAATCCATAAACTCCTAGAAAAGTTACAAAATATAAACCTGCATTAATATAAAAGTTCTGTAGATAAAATCAAATGTGTAAGCTCAGTTTTGTTGTGTTCAAAATATTAAAGAAAACGACATCTTAGATTCTAGGAATCTATTCAATTTTCCCTCAAGGAAACTCATAATTTGATCTGGCATTATACAATAATAATCACTATACTTATTACCAAAAAGTATCAATTATTCCAATTCTTCTTTCATATTCAAGCTAGTTTCCTTTCGGTTTATTTGACGATAGTGGATAACAAATGTGATAAGGTAAATTGATTATTACCGTAATGTAGAACGCAATTCGTTTTAATCTTAATCTCAACGAAATGATCGAACTGAAAGGGAATATTTGAAGAAGCACTTTATTTCGTGCCTCCCGACGTCATAAAGTGAGATCCAACTTTCATATTAGCGTCTGTTAAATATTAACATACATGAGAGCATAAGGAGGTAATATTTTATGCTATAAGGGGACGAAATGACAAAAGAAGCTTATTATCAGGGTACATTAAAGAAATGATTTTTATTGAAAAATGAAGAGTAGAAACTATAAATACATTTTCGTTTCTGAATCCTTCAAACTCTATAAATAACATGAATTATGGCCCATATCAATCTTCATTCTTCTGTTTCCAGAATTAAAAAGTTTCTCACATTTTCCACCATTCTTGGATCTTTAATCTTCTGTTACTTAGAGATTCTTTTGCTACGGAGGCGATTTCAGTTCCCAACTAGCCACCTTCTTCTGTTACTTTCTAATAAAGAACATATCCGTTGCTACAACATATATTGTTCGTTTTCTTTTACACTAAATATCCTAATGAGGCTTTCTCTTGGGCCTGCTTGTTCACACCCTTTTTGCCCCGGGCAGTCGGCAAGCTCCGATAAAGAAGCCGCCACAACCCCCGCCTCGATCTTCCTCCTTTCTCTCAAGGATGTACAATTTCGTCGACCTTTCTTGCACGCACGTGTGACCTCTGACCCAGTTCTTTTTTCCCATGTAAGTACGAGCTGATCCTCCTTTTTTCCAGGACACGTGTCCACGCCTTTTTTTCTGGAACACGTGTTAACATCTTTCTTTCCTCCGTCAATCGAGAGCCGACGGTGAAGGACATTTCCCTTTCTTTTCCTCGAGTTGAGAACATACTATATAAGTACATAATATGTGGTGGGTTTTCACCGCCATCTTCGGCAATTAATTTAACAAACACTATAAGTTTACACTATCTGGCGTTTTGCCTGCGTATTGAGGTATGTTTGAAGTAATGCTCAAAATTTTTTTGAGGTTTTTTATCGCATGTAGACGTAGATATGTGCGCTGCCATCGATATGGTATATGAGTCGGATTAGGTTAAATATTAAATCCGGATAAACAGGTATCTAAATATTTATGACAAACCCGTAAAATATTTCATCAACTCCCAAGGAAACTTTGGTAGACACGCCCAAAATCAGGCATCGATTTCAAATACGTCCCAAATGTAAACTGTTATATCTTCAGTTTTAATACAGATGTCGCTTTCTTATTTAATATACATACAGATAAGTTATTTCTCTGCTACCTGGCAGCAATAATTCAATTTAAGTGAAAGTTGCAGATACGCCCTTTCGAATTAACACGTCATCCAAAATGGGAAAACCAAGGTTTATTTTTTTTATTATGATGGTCGCTATGGATGGAACCACGGAGGTCCCATAACAATAAAAATTTGCAGAATGACAGCATTTTGAAAAAAATATTGGAAATTTGTTAAAAATTTAGGTATTTTCGTTCTGTAAAATTAATTTTTTGCAAGAGAGAAACTCGTCCGTGGCCAGTGGAAACTACCCGCCTTCCCCTACAGCACATTTTGTTGCAGATACGTTGCACAAAAGTTGCAGAATATTACAATGTTGCCGTTTGGTTGCAAGCTGCATTGCAATATTACTGCAAAATTGCGGAAACATTGCCGTGCAATATTTCAATGGCCACATTTGTGCAATGTTACAGAAACATTGCGCACATATCGCCGCGTAATATTGCTCTGGAAACATTTGTGCATTATTTCAGGAATATTGCGCACATATTGCCGTGAAATATTGCACCGTGCAAGATTTCAGCAATTAATCCGCAATAAATCCGGAATTACGCGGAGCGAACCCGAATTGTCCACGCGCAGAATACAGACTAAGATTCCACGGGCTATCAAGAGGGAATATATGCGAACGCGGACATTATCTGACATAAATAATTAATACAATTATTTAATTAACACTACAGAGTTTAAACAAACTGATAAACAATATTCAGCAACAAAAGAGATTTGTATAAAAGTGTTACACGTGCAAATTAATGCCAGTGTCCTTACTATTACCGTTTAATTGTTTATATCTATTTAAAACGTTCCGAATTGTCGAGGGAAAATATCTAAGTCCGGATATGTTGCGGTTTCATTGCTCATATATTTCTCATATCTTGCAGCGCTTGCAAGATATGAGAAATATATGAGCAATATATGAGCAACATATTCGAATTTCCAGGAGCGATTCCTAATTGTCGATGCCCAGAATACAGTCTAAGATTCCACGGGCTATCAAGAGGGAATATACGCGAACGCGGACATTATCTGACATAAATAATTAATACAATTACTTAATTAACACTACAGAGTTCAAACAAACTGAGAAACAATATTCAGCAACAAAAGAGATTTGTATAAATGTGTTACACTTGCAAATTAATGCCAGTGTCCTTACTATTACCGTTTAATTGTTTATATCTATTTAAAACGTTCCGAATTGTCGAGGGAAAATATCTAAGTCCGGATATGTTGCGGTTTCATGGCTCATATATTTCTCATATCTTGCAGCGCTTGCAAGATATGAGAAATATATGAGCAATATATGAGCAACATATTCGAATTTCCAGGAGCGATTCCTAATTGTCGATGCCCAGAATACAGTCTAAGATTCCACGGGCTATCAAGAGGGAATATACGCGAACGCGGACATTATCTGACATAAATAATTAATACAATTACTTAATTAACACATCTGGTTTAAACAAATTCATTAACTATATACAGCAACAAAAGAGATTTGTATAAAAGTGTTACACGTGCAAATTAATGCCAGTGTCCTTACTATTACCGTTTAATTGTTTATATCTATTTAAAACGTTCCGAATTGTCGAGGGAAAATATCTAAGTCCGGATATGTTGCGGTTTCATGGCTCATATATTTCTCATATCTTGCAGCGCTTGCAAGATATGAGAAATATATGAGCAATATATGAGCAACATATTCGAATTTCCAGGAGCGATTCCTAATTGTCGATGCCCAGAATACAGTCTAAGATTCCACGGGCTATCAAGAGGGAATATACGCGAACGCGGACATTATCTGACATAAATAATTAATACAATTACTTAATTAACACATCTGGTTTAAACAAATTCATTAACTATATACAGCAACAAAAGAGATTTGTATAAAAGTGTTACACGTGCAAATTAATGCCAGTGTCCTTACTATTACCGTTTAATTGTTTATATCTATTTAAAACGTTCCGAATTGTCGAGGGAAAATATCTAAGTCCGGATATGTTGCGGTTTCATGGCTCATATATTTCTCATATCTTGCAGCGCTTGCAAGATATGAGAAATATATGAGCAATATATGAGCAACATATTCGAATTTCCAGGAGCGATTCCTAATTGTCGATGCCCAGAATACAGTCTAAGATTCCACGGGCTATCAAGAGGGAATATACGCGAACGCGGACATTATCTGACATAAATAATTAATACAATTACTTAATTAACACATCTGGTTTAAACAAATTCATTAACTATATACAGCAACAAAAGAGATTTGTATAAAAGTGTTACACGTGCAAATTAATGCCAGTGTCCTTACTATTACCGTTTAATTGTTTATATCTATTTAAAACGTTCCGAATTGTCGAGGGAAAATATCTAAGTCCGGATATGTTGCGGTTTCATGGCTCATATATTTCTCATATCTTGCAGCGCTTGCAAGATATGAGAAATATATGAGCAATATATGAGCAACATATTCGAATTTCCAGGAGCGATTCCTAATTGTCGATGCCCAGAATACAGTCTAAGATTCCACGGGCTATCAAGAGGGAATATACGCGAACGCGGACATTATCTGACATAAATAATTAATACAATTACTTAATTAACACATCTGGTTTAAACAAATTCATTAACTATATACAGCAACAAAAGAGATTTGTATAAAAGTGTTACACGTGCAAATTAATGCCAGTGTCCTTACTATTACCGTTTAATTGTTTATATCTATTTAAAACGTTCCGAATTGTCGAGGGAAAATATCTAAGTCCGGATATGTTGCGGTTTCATGGCTCATATATTTCTCATATCTTGCAGCGCTTGCAAGATATGAGAAATATATGAGCAATATATGAGCAACATATTCGAATTTCCAGGAGCGATTCCTAATTGTCGATGCCCAGAATACAGTCTAAGATTCCACGGGCTATCAAGAGGGAATATACGCGAACGCGGACATTATCTGACATAAATAATTAATACAATTACTTAATTAACACATCTGGTTTAAACAAATTCATTAACTATATACAGCAACAAAAGAGATTTGTATAAAAGTGTTACACGTGCAAATTAATGCCAGTGTCCTTACTATTACCGTTTAATTGTTTATATCTATTTAAAACGTTCCGAATTGTCGAGGGAAAATATCTAAGTCCGGATATGTTGCGGTTTCATGGCTCATATATTTCTCATATCTTGCAGCGCTTGCAAGATATGAGAAATATATGAGCAATATATGAGCAACATATTCGAATTTCCAGGAGCGATTCCTAATTGTCGATGCCCAGAATACAGTCTAAGATTCCACGGGCTATCAAGAGGGAATATACGCGAACGCGGACATTATCTGACATAAATAATTAATACAATTACTTAATTAACACATCTGGTTTAAACAAATTCATTAACTATATACAGCAACAAAAGAGATTTGTATAAAAGTGTTACACGTGCAAATTAATGCCAGTGTCCTTACTATTACCGTTTAATTGTTTATATCTATTTAAAACGTTCCGAATTGTCGAGGGAAAATATCTAAGTCCGGATATGTTGCGGTTTCATGGCTCATATATTTCTCATATCTTGCAGCGCTTGCAAGATATGAGAAATATATGAGCAATATATGAGCAACATATTCGAATTTCCAGGAGCGATTCCTAATTGTCGATGCCCAGAATACAGTCTAAGATTCCACGGGCTATCAAGAGGGAATATACGCGAACGCGGACATTATCTGACATAAATAATTAATACAATTACTTAATTAACACATCTGGTTTAAACAAATTCATTAACTATATACAGCAACAAAAGAGATTTGTATAAAAGTGTTACACGTGCAAATTAATGCCAGTGTCCTTACTATTACCGTTTAATTGTTTATATCTATTTAAAACGTTCCGAATTGTCGAGGGAAAATATCTAAGTCCGGATATGTTGCGGTTTCATGGCTCATATATTTCTCATATCTTGCAGCGCTTGCAAGATATGAGAAATATATGAGCAATATATGAGCAACATATTCGAATTTCCAGGAGCGATTCCTAATTGTCGATGCCCAGAATACAGTCTAAGATTCCACGGGCTATCAAGAGGGAATATACGCGAACGCGGACATTATCTGACATAAATAATTAATACAATTACTTAATTAACACATCTGGTTTAAACAAATTCATTAACTATATACAGCAACAAAAGAGATTTGTATAAAAGTGTTACACGTGCAAATTAATGCCAGTGTCCTTACTATTACCGTTTAATTGTTTATATCTATTTAAAACGTTCCGAATTGTCGAGGGAAAATATCTAAGTCCGGATATGTTGCGGTTTCATGGCTCATATATTTCTCATATCTTGCAGCGCTTGCAAGATATGAGAAATATATGAGCAATATATGAGCAACATATTCGAATTTCCAGGAGCGATTCCTAATTGTCGATGCCCAGAATACAGTCTAAGATTCCACGGGCTATCAAGAGGGAATATACGCGAACGCGGACATTATCTGACATAAATAATTAATACAATTACTTAATTAACACATCTGGTTTAAACAAATTCATTAACTATATACAGCAACAAAAGAGATTTGTATAAAAGTGTTACACGTGCAAATTAATGCCAGTGTCCTTACTATTACCGTTTAATTGTTTATATCTATTTAAAACTTTCCGAATTGTCGAGGGAAAATATCTAAGTCCGGATATGTTGCTCATATATTGCTCATATATTGCTCATATCTTGCAGCGCTTGCAAGATATGAGCAATATATGAGCCATGAAACCGCAACATATCCGGACTTAGATATTTTCCCTCGACAATTCGGAACGTTTTAAATAGATATAAACAATTAAACGGTAATAGTAAGGACACTGGCATTAATTTGCAAGTGTAACACATTTATACAAATCTCTTTTGTTGCTGAATATTGTTTCTCAGTTTGTTTGAACTCTGTAGTGTTAATTAAGTAATTGTATTAATTATTTATGTCAGATAATGTCCGCGTTCGCGTATATTCCCTCTTGATAGCCCGTGGAATCTTAGACTGTATTCTGGGCATCGACAATTAGGAATCGCTCCTGGAAATTCGAATATGTTGCGGTTTCATGGCTCATATATTGCTCATATCTTGCAAGCGCTGCAAGATATGAGCAATATATGAGCCATGAAACCGCAACATATCCGGACTTAGATATTTTCCCTCGACAATTCGGAACGTTTTAAATAGATATAAACAATTAAACGGTAATAGTAAGGACACTGGCATTAATTTGCAAGTGTAACACATTTATACAAATCTCTTTTGTTGCTGAATATTGTTTCTCAGTTTGTTTGAACTCTGTAGTGTTAATTAAGTAATTGTATTAATTATTTATGTCAGATAATGTCCGCGTTCGCATATATTCCCTCTTGATAGCCCGTGGAATCTTAGACTGTATTCTGGGCATCGACAATTAGGAATCGCTCCTGGAAATTCGAATATGTTGCTCATATATTGCTCATATATTTCTCATATCTTGCAAGCGCTGCAAGATATGAGCAATATATGAGCCATGAAACCGCAACATATCCGGACTTAGATATTTTCCCTCGACAATTCGGAACGTTTTAAATAGATATAAACAATTAAACGGTAATAGTAAGGACACTGGCATTAATTTGCACGTGTAACACTTTTATACAAATCTCTTTTGTTGCTGAATATTGTTTATCAGTTTGTTTAAACTCTGTAGTGTTAATTAAATAATTATATTAATTACTGATATCACATATGTGGACAAATAGAATCCAGTGTTACATTTCACAGACAACATCCGAAGGAATATATGTAAACACGGACAATATGTGATACAAGTAAAGAATACAATTAGTTAATTAGCACTATAAGGTTAAAGAAACTGTTAAACTGTATCCAGCAATAAATGATATTTGTAAAGAAGTCTGAGCTGTGAAATGTAAATCTACAAACACTAAAGACCAGAAAAAAAAAATAAATAAAATAAATTATGTTAAACGATTGTATTAAAAATGCGCTAAAAACTAAAAAACATTATTTTCTTGTACTGCGCAGGATATTTCATATCAGAATATGAATTAACTTAATACAACATCAAGCGTCGGAATGAATGTGTTTGAAATATCGGCCTTACGATTAGGGAGATGTAATGAGGTTTGTTAAAATGAATCTTCGTTTTTGAATAATTTGAGTTTAAAGTGTTGCACGGTAGGAACATAAGCTCGAATGCGTAAGCAATCTTCTCAATCAACAGTTGTAGCTGCAGCGGTAAAGTGTTCGTCTACGGTGCTACAGGTCGCAGGTTCGAATCTCCCTTGGGTAAAAGAATTTTCTGCTATAAAAAATACATTCACGTTATTCTTCTATGATTCTGCACGCATTCATGTCGTCCGCGTCCCCCTTACAAAAATACCATTATTTTTATTTTTTGCCCTACTGCCCGAAATGTTGCGCTACCATTGCTGTAAAATCTCAGAAATGTTGCGCTACCATTGCTGTAAAATCTCAGAAATGTTGCGCTACCATTGCTGTAAAATCTCAGAAATGTTGCGCTACCATTGCTGTAAAATCCCCCAAAAATGTTGCAGAAATATATCCTGCAATGTTGCACAGGGGCGGACATAGCAATTTACTTGTAACGTTTCGGCAACATTTCGTGCAATATTCCAAGGATTAAACCGCAACGCAACTGAGACGTTTCTGCAACAAATGTGCTGTAGGGGTTGTGGAACCTGTTTTCCTTCCGCCGAGCTTACAATCGCGGTAATTTTGTTTTGCATACACACGACAAGTGCAGTATCAGTGTCTCGTATCGATTCTTTTCTCATTGGAATACCTATGTGTTTGTTTATTCATATTTCGTTTCAGGTATAAGGAGCATAATTACTGAAGGCAAATTTTCGGAATTTTCGATGTAGATTTTTTTAAAAAAATGATAACACATTTAGAAGAAACTTGTACTGCCCTTTCGACTTATTTTCTTTCACAAAGAATAATATATTTGTTTATACCCCTTAGTCAATGGTCGCTATTACACAGAAATTTTTCAAAATTTAAACTAATTTTTAATAAACAACTGTACTGTGGAAGAACTTCGCCGGATATCTGGACTCCAGGAAACATTGTTGGAGTACGATTTTCGTAGGAATTCGCGTGGGATCGATGCAGGAATATTTCTTCGGATGAATAGAGCGCGTCGTATTGGAATACCGATATGAAAATGAAGATGTCGAGGCCCCGGAACCTGTGTAGCAACGGAAGGGAAGGGGGTGGCACTAGGGAGGCAAAGAATATTCTACAGTAAATTCTACGCGTTCCATCCAATTTTTATATTAATCTGCCTGCCATCAACAAAAATTCTAAATTCTCTCGACACGCTATCAGAGCTTTTTTCGGTCAGCAGTGTTTTGATAATTTGGTCCAATACGCAAGCCAGAAACGTGGATACGAAGTGGAGGGCAAAAAGCACGGGCAATCTGGGGCAGACGCGTTGCAAACGCAGCGTGGCGAAATCTGCGAACGAGACAGATGATTTAAGCGTGGGAGAATGAGCAGGGGGAAAGTAAGCAACGGGAAATAGGAAAATTCCCGGTCACGTTAAACAAATAACGGCACGCTCAGACTTTTAAATTACCGTCGGGCAAAAGCTGACAATACTAATACCAGATACTACTATAATCTCCGTTGGACAAAGAATTCCTCGAAAATTTATGTTTGAAAATTACCGTTTGCAAACTTTTGCAACCGTGCTCCGGCACACATTGCCACCACCCGTTCTTAGCTGCTTAACCCACAGCGTTAGTACTTTTAACACGTTTATCGAGGGTGGAATCGTGTAACCGGATTAACAGGCTGCCCGTGTAAGGAAAAAACTTTTATTCCACCGTCGGGAACGAGGTAAATAACATTTCCCTATTATCAGCGTTCCTGTTCGTTTCGCAGCGAAATTGCTCATAGCTGCTGGCCAAATAGACGATTCGTCGTTGCGCGTGGTAGATAGAAGTTACGTATCTGAAATTTTACTGTGTCGTACACATCATAAACTCAGAAAATCAGTCACGTTTCGTGTCAGTAAATGTTTATGATTGTTTTCTGATTTTATTGACTTTTTACTCTCTGAGAAATGGGAAGTGAGTATTCGAGTACTCGTAAAAATTTTATGTGATTCGTAACAATTGTTTTATCTAGTTTTTATGTACGCGAATGGAATGCTATTTGTGTGTGCGTATGGCCGTGTGTGTGTATACGTGGATGTTAAGTAAAGACTTGAAGTTCGTTCAAAATAACTGCAAAATAATTTTTATAAAACGCATGCGCTTTGCCGTGCGTATTTGGAAATAATTGTGCCACCGTGTATATGAAGGCGTCGCGTGCGAAAAAGTTGAAAAAGAGGTAAGAGACAGTAGGACACAGAAAAACGTAGGTGGTTAAGTGGGGAGTCGAACCAATCAGCGCTTCCTCAGAATTGTGCCTGCGCGAACAAGGTTTTTCTTAAGATAGACACAGTATAGATCCTTTGGGATTCTGTGGTCCATGGTAGGTACTGAGAAGAAATTCTATTTTTTAGCGAAATGGTAATTCATTAAAGAATCCTGATAGAAAACATAGTAGTGGCAAAATTAAAAATAAAAATTTTTTTCGGAAAGTGTTCTATGTGCCAAATATACTATAGTATAAATTTGATTTATGGCACTTATAGTGTTTTTTACAAGGACTCTTAAATTAATCGTGGTGGAGATCCAGTCTTCTGAATAATGTGATTGTATTTTATATATTTTAATAATAGCATTTTTTGTTTATTGTTCACCTCTAAAAAGCCTTCATTGTGATCAGTCATAAGTAATTGTCTCTGATTCGATTAATAATACAATTTATTTAGTTATCACCGAATTAAGTAAAGTCGAAGTTATTTCAAATGAACAACTATTATACCTCTTAGCAGTGTTAATATTCTTTCCTAAATAGAAGACCATCTGTTGGAATTTAATAATAATAGCATATCAGTATGTTACAACTTTATATTATTATTTAAGATGGTCTGCTTTAAGAAAAAACTGAAAATAACAAAAATGTCTATTATTGGTGTGCAATAGAATTTAGGACATTAATAGAGGTATTAAATAACTTTCGCTGCGATCGAAGCATCGACCACGAAGATTTTCAGGCATCCGCTTCTGGATCGTGGGCTTTATTTACTGAAAGCGGAATTGTGAAATCCTCCCTTTGTTCCGCTTATTCATGTACGTGGGATTAGTATATCAGCAGATAAGGCCTCTATCAGATCGAAACTTTCGGATGTTTAAAGTGTTGCCCTCTCAAAGTTTACCAGCTGCAGCGTAAAACAACGCTTATCCGCTTTCTTCACTTAAAATCTCGTTCATTCGGAATGGGAGGTTGGGACAAAGTTGGTTGGGATCAAAGATATTAGTAGTAACATATTACTAGAAAATCTGCATTTTTCGCTGAGCATTCCGTTCCACACAATTAATTTACCGGTTTTTCGGGAGGGTCCAATACTTCTAGTGACTTAAAAGTAGAGTTGGACCTTAACTAAATAAAAAATTATTTAAATTACGGATCGTATAACAGTTACTTAATATACTACTCGAGAAAATTATTCGATGTTGAATAAAGTAAATGTTACAGTTAAAGTAAAAAATTGAAAAATTTATTCGACTCTAAAGTTGAAACTTTCGACGAACTTTTATTCATTATTCAAAATTTAAAATTTTGCCCATCTCTGATTAAAAGCAATGGGTAATAGAAAATATTTATTATGTCAATAATGATTAGTAATATGCTGAACGATGGCTTCATTATGACATACTAAGAAACACAAGTGTTTAAATAGAATAGAATCACTTTGAATAACCAAACAAAAGAAAGTAATTATGATTGGTACGTTACGATTATTCAGCTCCCTTTTATTAAAATCCCTATTACAAATATATTATCCCCCAATGGATCCAAATTAATTAGTATTCTCATTCAATTTTAGAATCAAAATCCATTCCACTATTCGATCTAAAATATCCCAAAACATCCATTCTCCAGAATTTTCATTTAACCCTTGACATCCTACCCCAACGAATTCTCAGCTCCCTTAATTCGTCGCATGGACGTCGAATTTCTCCTCCCCTTCTTTTTCTAGCGCTTTCACGCGTTATCCTTGAGTGTATGAGAGTCACGTGTAACTTTGCGAAATAACTTTCAGAGTGGTATCGCGCCCGTCGCCGCAAAAGTATCTGAGTCAAACGCTGCGCGCTGAATTTCCACACAAAGGGGTGGAACTTGGCCCGCAGGAAGACACCGCGGCGAACTTTTGCTCCTTTTCACACACACAGCGTCCAAGGATGAAGTTAACAGGGTGGCGGCTCGCGAGATGAATCCCTCTGGCTTTCGCGCGGCTGATATAAATAAACGGTCCGCGTCTAATTACGAGAGTTCTTCGGGAAATTGAAATTTAGTCCTGGTCGGTGTAAAGCAGGTACGAAGCTGGAGGATCCGCTCCGTTTGGTAAAAGTTCACCGTGTCTCTTTCTGCAGTCGGAAATGGAGTCGCGGTTTCGTTCGGTGAAGCTGCGTCTCTCCCCTCCCCGCGCTCCCTGAATCAACGTTTTAACCGTTTGTGCTGTCGACTTGTGTTTGGCGGTGAGTAAGTTGCGGAAACTGTAGTTAGGCTCATAATTACTTATTGTCTGCTTGCTGATCAAATGTTTTGGAGCCGTAAGAAATGAGAGGCGCTGTCGAGGGAAAATATTTTACAGAAGTTTGGATTGGACCTCTTGGAAATAAATTCTTGATGGTGGATAGAAATTAAATATATTCAGTTTTCAAAGTCTGCTGGTTTTATGAGTTTCTGGGGTTTCTGATATAATTGAAGCTGTGCACAGGTGCTTCTAATTAATTGCTGTTTATTCATGAAAGGTTGTATATTTTGCAAAACCAACGCTTTGAATATTCCTGAGGAATAAAAAGCTGCAGGGTTATCACATTCAACTGTCCCTCTTTTACAGTTACAAATACACTGTTGGAGAATATTAAAGGATCACTATAATTTTCAATGACGAAATAGGTGGTGCTAATACTGGCGGTGTGTTTAAAAGTTGCGTCCTTGATTAAAAATCGGGGAACTTCAAGCGTTAAAATGTGTTTTTAAAATATTTTTTACGACCATTTATCGCGTGGATACAAACATTTGAAAATGACCCAAATTTTCGGGAAATTATGAATTAATTTTTTAAGTTTAACCATTCATACAAAAAAACAACAGAATGTCTATTATTCTACTTTTGCCAACCCTAAGGATCTTCTCACATAAGCGCTTCTAAAGCCCACAATTTTTATTTTGAATATATTCATTTGGTAAAGCAAACAATGATTAAAAAGACAAGAAAAAACGTAGTAAATCAAGAGATATACATATCCAAAATACCAATTCTCTTTAAAATCTCCTAACACGCATTTACATTTCCAAAGGTCGTTATACATCTCAGTGCCTACCAAACATCCATACAACAATCTGCTCACACATTCATGCACCTACATAACACGATCCAAAATTTACCATCCCAGTGTTGACATTTCCTCACCCAACAGTAACTCGACCCTAAACAACAGCCACCCCTGTCGCAATATTCCTCAAACAAATGAAAATTAATGCAATTACCGCAAGTTAACACTTAACCGTTAAAAGGAAGAAGGAACACCAAAACAAAAAAATGGCAGATCAACATGGTCAAACGTTTTGTCGAGCCTCGACTCTTTAATCCCTTTTCAAGCTTTTTAACAGCTCGATACATTCCTCCATTTGCATCACACTCTCCCGGACATCTGTTTACGCGTTATCTCACCTCCGCGTGAGATACGAGTGGCGAGCCATCGTAAAGAAGGGAAGTGTTTTCGGATATATTTGTTCGCGCGACCCATTTCGGTGGATTTGATGGGCCGTGGGCTAATCCGGTGAGTTATGCCCGCGAAACTTCCCCGCGATTTTTCTGCCCCGGCCAGTTTGTCATCCCTTCTTGCGCGCCCTTTTAAGCCAAAGTAACTTTTCCGCCTCTATATCGGAGAAATTCAGTCCCAGAAGCGAGAAATCTTCGATCCCGATCGTCGCGGTCCGGCCAACTCTCGTCGCTTTTCTTTCGAAGTTACAGGCTCCCGAGTCGTAACTGCCCTCCGTGCTCGTTCCACGGTCGTTGTTCCGCGACTGAGTGCAATTAAGGGCGCATTCTTACGTTTAAGTGCTCGGTAACCCGTTGCTTCTTCTTCACGCTCGGCATTCCTTGCCTCGTGTCTCCGGACATGTACACCACCGCTAAAAAATTCGGGTGCATCTGTCATATTTGCAGCCTGCACTCGAATAGAGAACGTAGAGTCCAAAATTTGTCTGTAGTTTAACCTTTGCACGTTCGTTGGACGATTTTTTAACGATAAAAGCGTTTACTTTGCTTCCAGCTGTAACCGACAGTGTTTTAATTACTTGCTAATTGGGGTTTTAATTACTTGCCTATGTCTCTCTGTTACTTCATGATTTTGGGATTTAAGCTTTGTAATGCAAATGTCAAAAACGTGTAAAATAGTGATAAAAGGAAAGAGGATACTTTGGTAAAGAGAAGATTTATAATAATAAACTTTGTGTAACTTATAATATTATCCTATTTCATACATTTTTTCTTAAACGAAAAATTATTCTAACTTAAGTACAAAATTTAAGGACACTTTTTCACCAATTAATGGGTGTTCTTATCCAGACTTGTATGTGGTAGTGTAAATGATGCGTGGCGTTGAGTTGATAATTCGAAATTCTCCGTGCAGCTGGATATTATCGCTCGAACGATAATTGAAAGCTTGAACATCGTTGCCAATTTATGGCGACTTATACGGAAGAAGCTGACTACAAATCACTTGGCTTTAGTTTCTTTCAGTGGAACAGCTGGTGGATCTTAATTGCTTGCTCTGGATATGGAGGGAATGCGAACCTAGTTGTAGGGGGAAATGTGTGCATGTATAGCAGAATGAATGCATGGCCATTACATGGTCTTGTTTTGCTGGAAGTAAAGCGTGGGCTTTGGGATCTGGAGGTAGAAAAGGGAAATAAGATGGGGCAGAGAGAACATCTTGCGGGGTCGCTAAAAGTGACACGGAATTGTTTTCATTTTGTATCTACTTAGTTTTCTTTGAATTTTACTGCTTATTTAATGGTCGATAACAGTAAGGCTCAGATGAGGCTGAGTTTGAAAATGTTTGGTACTGTTTATGTAGAATTATATATATCATGTTTAAGTAGAAAAGAGAATTTATAGTCAACAGAGATTGATTTTCATGATTAATAAACTTACGTGTCATTTGGCAGATTTAACCGTGGTATTTTATAGAAATTGTTCAGGTATTGTAAACTTGCATATACTATCAAAAAATGAATGATTTTCACAAAATGGGAGAAAGAAGTTATTCTACTTAGTCATATCCAGCTAATGAAATTTAATAAATTTAATTCAAAGCTCACAGACCATAATACACCAGCCACGGTGTTTGGTTATTAAATACCTCTCAAAATTACCTTTTTCAAAAAAAGGTACAAAAAAGAGCGCCAAGTATATAATCCCATCAAAATGGATCCCATTTAAAAACATTGTCGTAAATTAATAGCTTTACAAAACTAATGATATACACCAATTGCGCCAATTATCGCAATGACTATTTATACAAACAAAAAAATGTATCAAATAATAGTAAACAGATATATTTTTATACAAATAAATATTTTAATACGAATAAATATTTTATTCAAAATAGTTGGCGCTGCTCTCGGAATTGGTGTTGCTAAACTGAATAAATATGTCTGAATCAATAAGTCTGGCCTTGTTTTATTTATTAACCAAGACACTTAACATTTTTTTCAGAGAGCAGCGCCAACTATTTTGAATAAAATATTTATTCGTATTAAAATATTTATTTGTATAAAAATATATCTGTTTACTATTATTTGATACATTTTTTTGTTTGTATAAATAGTCATTGCGATAATTGGCGCAATTGGTGTATATCATTAGTTTTGTAAAGCTATTAATTTACGACAATGTTTTTAAATGGGATCCATTTTGATGGGATTATATACTTGGCGCTCTTTTTTGTACCTTTTTTTGAAAAAGGTAATTTTGAGAGGATTTCACACATTTTGTAGTGTTATTGATGATTGGATAATTTTTTCACCCAGTCGAGGTTATTTTTTTTAATTAACAATATATTATATTGTCGTCCAAACTACGCACACCTGCAAAGCTACAAGACAATTGGATTGGTGGAATTGGTTTAAATTTGAGTTTTCAAATATGAAGCAAACATACAAGAAGCACACAGAGGATCGAAGCTGAATAAAAGTTTAATTAAAGTTTAATTAATATTATACTATATTACAATAAATTTTTTTTCTAACGTAGATCACACTGCATCATCTTGTGCTTCAGTTATCTGTAAATAAATATATAAAATCCACATTTTAGTTACAATATAACTTAGAAGTTTTAGAAGAAGGGTGGAATTTTCCTATAGTAAGCGTGGAGACTACATAATGTGTCCGAAGGAGGTGAGAGCGTATGGCAGAAACTCTTGTTGAAGGAAATTTAAATGCTAATGGTAATTTATCAAAAATGAACGAAGAGCTCCAATATATTTAACACACAATTTATTGGTGTTGGAATAAAATTAATTTAATATGTTCATTAGTGAATTTAAATATTGGTAATGTGAAACTAATAAAATTAATGATTAGCGTGGGAACTACGGTGGTTTTTAAAATAAAGTTTTAGAAATATCTTTCACAAGAGATAGAAAAATATCAAGGGAGATGCGTTTTCAGCGCACTTTCTTCAATCAATAATGTAACTTTCTCTACATTGCAAGCAGTAAGCTATAATTTTCTTAATTCTTAATGCTACGCTAATTTGACAAAGTTCGTCGATTTACCTTATTTGACAAATTTCTTTCAAGCTTCTCTGTCTATCTATCCTTCTTCGGACAACCTCCAAGGCTGTACATCCCCTTCATTTCTATCGAAGCTTGTGCGTCCCCTTCATTTTTACCCAAGCCTGTCCATTCCTTTCGTTTCTATATAAGCCTGTGCGTCCCCTTCATTCATTTCTATAAGCTTTATACATAAAAACTCTAATGTAAAAATAGTTTGCTGGTATAAAAACAATATATTATTTTGTCGAAACTTCTGGGAAAGAAGATGCTTTACTGTCAAACCTCCTCCGGACAACTTCCAAGTCTGTGCGTTCCCTCCGTTTCTATATGCTCTACGTAAATAGTCTATTGAAAAATTTTGGCGACTTACCTTGTTAATTGAGACAATAATTCAGTGTCCTCTGTGGTGTAAAAACTCCTGTCACTTAAAAATTTTTAACTAGTTTCCTTATTTCACACTTGACAGGTTATAACTGTTTGACACTAGCTAGGTTACGTTTACCTCGACAGTTCTGCTCTCTGCTAGCTGTCACGTGACAACGATTTGTTACGCGATTGGCCGAAAGTGCCGAAACCTTCATCGAATCAGCGACGTGGATATTGGACATTTCCTCTCCCTTTCATGTTCCCCTCTTGCCCACACTTGACGATGACGATTCTTAATTCTTCAGAACATGAAATTCGGCAAATTGCTACTTTACATCAAAATATCTCAGCTCCTAAGGCACGTAGGAACAAAACGAAGACACTTTTCTTATGTAAATCAAACCCAATCTATCCATTAAGACCATTCAAAGTCTAATCGGATCAGCCGTTATTGAGATTCGATAATCTCAGGGTACTTGACAGCGCGGCGTGCCGTAATAGATACACTCTGTGTCTCGCGCTGCGCATATATCTATATATATACTTGGCGCGAGACACTACCGTGTCTCTTGATATCACTCCACTAAGAAGGTTGACAAATCCCACCCTTTGGACAGCAATAAAATTTCCCTCAAATGCAGTAGGTACTTATCACAAACGAATATGTGATCGTCGCCGTACCTTTCTGAAGTCAACACAGCGAGACGAAAGTGATAATAACAATAATAATGATACATACAGATTACAGAAATTGGTGTGTTTCAAGCTGCAGACCCATAAGCAAAATTGCTTTAACAGAGTGAGGTATGTAGTGGAAGCTGCATTGACTACGAGATTTAACTTTTGTAATGCACTTCGCGTGTATTCGCCGTGGCCGCTGGTGAAATCTCGAGAATTTACCTCGGATGATTAACCGAATTCCAAACCGTAAGCTATTATGAGTATTACAAGCTCGTGATAACGTGATGGCTACAGAACATAACCGTGGATATTCGAGAAATTTCTTGATACCACCTGAGGGAAGTGTAAAGAAATATTATCATGGCCACAGGTCGCAAGTTATAACACAAAATTGGAATTTTCTGGGGTTAATTTCACCCCCTTTAAGAAAATTGGGACAGCAAAAATAAAATTGCGTTGCAATCAGGAGAAAATCCCCTACATATTCAAAAAAGTTTCTGAATTTTTTGAATTTTTGGATTTGGGATATTCTCTTGTAAATTTGCACCGTACAATAGAGCACATTTAATTTTCTGCGGTCGAAGGTGTAGGTATTCCTGAAACGCTTTTACCAATTCGACAGCATGATGGAAAACGTTCGCTCATACGTCACGAGGGAGTTTGTTTAGCTTGAATAAGAAAGCAAGCAATATATTCTATAATAGAAAAGCATATATCATCGTTTCACGTACACCAATAGCAGAACCAAATTTATGCGTTTTGTAAAACACCTTGCAATCTCTGGCTAAACGTCCATACGTCTTTTACAGCTGTACAATAATTCAAACAAAACGTATAAATTATAATTGCCATCTGATGACGTCATACAAGAGATCAAATTTTATTTTATAAAGAGCAGTGGATTAAAAAAAAAGAAAATTGAGTAACTAGTGAAATTGTGCTTCTGATTTCCTTGTCTGGCCATTGTGACGAGTTTAACAGATAATTCGATTGGGATCCACCCAATGATATATCAGTATGTAAATTATGTCCATTAATCAAGTGACATTGTATTAGATTGCATTGAGAAACGAAACGGGGCGGACAACGCAGTCACGCGTAATCAATTCAGCGATCAATGGCAAAAATTAGGTTTGACGTAACGGTGGAGTAAACTCACAGTGACGACGTGAAATCAAGTTTTGTAAATAATCTATCTATAAATTGCACTTTCGTAAATTAGTGTAGATTGTTGAGATAATACTAACAAGGTTTGTTCGACAACTGACAAATTCAAAGAAACTTTGCAGAAATGTAGGCAATTCAAGTGATGCTAATAACGTAATAACCTTTTTTTATTTCACAAGGAAAGAAATTTACAAGATAAATTTCTGAGCTTACAAAGTAACTTTGCAAGACGATATTGAATGATACTTAATTTTAGCAGTACTCAAAGTGGGACCATAAATACTTAAATGTAAATATAAATGGAAATTGAAAAAACAAGGGTCAAATCGGGAAATATTCAGTTGGAAAATTTACAGTAGAATATCGTGTCAGATATTGAAACCATAATGGAAATGGACTTAACAACTCTGACATGTACATTGTGGGGATGTTTATTAATTTCTGTAGAAATAAAGGTTTTATTCGCGGGAAGGTGTACGATTAACAACATAAATCCCTTCATAACGGCACGAGTTGATTGGTAAACGGATAATGAGCTGGTTATTAAGGATAACAAAAAGGGCTGAATGAATTACAATGGGAATGGTAAACTTTTATACTTTTAATTAATATAACAACGAAACGGCAAATATACGGATATATCAATTTGAATATGCATTACGTCATTATTATAAACTGAAATTACAACTGCCAGGCTTGGAGTGACTGTTAACCTTTCGATGAAATTATGTAGGTCGTCAATCTTGGTTTTTGGCAATTATTGCAACGAATGTTTACACTGCCGAAGCCAAACAGATTAAATTACAATACATTATATAGATACGAAGATTTACAAAACGCGTTTTATTTAAACAGTACTTAGAAACGTTTTCATGCGAAATTAGCTCACTGCTAATGTGTGGCATGTTTGCTTTTCGCCATTTACACATGGCAGGCTTCCGAGAATTACTCGACGAAAACATATCTATACAGTTAAACATATTACAGAGATTGTGGTTCATGTTTCCCAATGCACAATGTTGAAATCGAAATTTGATATACCAACTGTGATTAATAACTGAATAACTATGTAGTATTTCGTATAAGTTATACTTCTCGACACTATTTTTTCAGAATGTATGATTATGTACATTAATTGAAACATAAATGCCCAAGAAAAGTATATAGAAACAATCTCCTTAAACATCATGTAAGAAATAAAAATAAGACAGTGAAAACAATATGAATACACGAAATTTATTAATAATATTTTTATAAAATAATGTAAAATAATGTTTTACATTTAGTGTTATAAAATACTCTACATATATATTGCAACTGTGGGAAAATATTACCATAATAAATATGTATAGTATACTAAAAATTTAAAAAAAATATTCTTCTTTTCACTTGGCAGCATAACACATAAATTGTGATTTTCACGATTTCCAACATCAGCATATTCATTATATTAATTTATACTGTTCATGGTCTTGTTAATTAAATGCTAAAAAGAAATGTTCTTATTTCTTAATCAAGCATGAATTAATAACTTAATTCCCTATGAAAATAAACAGATGGAGCTTTTAAGATTAAAAACTGTTATTAACTCAAATTATCAAATTTTGGACTTACACCACTACGATTCTTAGCCCTCAGAATAATATCGAATACAATTATACCTCACACAGCAGAAAACCATAATTTCCATTATATCCATCACGCTTGCAATACTCCGAAATATAATAGAAAACCACTACAAATATCTTCGCCCAGAAGCGTTATTCCATCAAAATATGTATCCAGAAACTAAAGAAAACAGCCCCACCACCGCAGCCTCTATTTACTGTTTCAAATACCGCAGCTTCCCCACGGCCCTCAGTAAAGTACACATCCTCCGCAAAGCGCGGGGGCGAACGACAAAATCATTCGCCCTCTGCTTCTACTTATCCCCGAAAGATCCCCCTATTTGGATTAAGTATTAGGTAAAGTCGTTTGTTCACGGTATATATATTCCACGCGATCGATTAGCCGAGCTACACTGCAAACTCCGCTGGTACCACCTCCGACAGCGATCTAACTGATCGAAAAATTTCCGCGGCACAGCCTCGATATACCGAAAAGTAAACTAAACGACCGATTGTCGAGATTAAATCTATTTAGCTAACTGCATCGAGGAACGAGTACACTTGGAATCAGGATCGAACGAATCCTCGGGCACGTGTTTCTCGACGAGAGCCACGTTCCTGTGGATCCTTCTCTTTGATATTTACCTGGGATCGGCTCACCTGTCTGATCATCCACGATATCGATCACGCGTCCCTTTTTGTTACCTCGTACACGGTATCAGTGGCGGTAAGATTATCTGGGAGCGTAGACAGCGGATTGGCAACATAGCATTCGAGGCACGTGTACGCTCGAACTTGAGGAACGTATTATTATACGCGATACACGTATTATCGGGCGCACGGGGGTTGGATACTGAGGGGGAGTGGGGGCTAAATCCCACGGCATTCGGCTTGGATGGAAATGTGGAAAAATGTTTCCGTTTGTGCGGGTCGTTTCACGGTGCCCGAACACGCGGATCGGCATGTCTGCAGCGTTCTGAAATTGGTCGGAACCGGTGGAAACGGAATGGCGGAAGGGTTGCGCGCCATCGCCTACCGCGCCCCCATTCGGTTCGACTGCTGGTCGATGATTGGAATTTGTTTGACGCACGAAATCTCGCGTAACTCGACGGTTCGAATGAAGAGATCATGTATCTAGATTCTCATCGTAAATCAATTAATACTGTAGGACATGTGGAATGAAAAGGGGGCTGTTTGATGGGGGGATTTTGGGTTTTGATTGCGGTCACGGTTCGCTGGAGGGTTTCGTCGCTGGATTCTACGTTTATTGGGTCGGGAAGGGGGCAGTGTAGGTTTCCTTTTCTCCGGAATACGAGATCTTCTTAGTAGTATTACGCGGTAGTTTTTCCAATAATAATAATAAGAATAGGTTTTTATTATACTCCCAAAAAACACGATGAGAAGTAATGCGCGAGAATTTGCAATTTGCTGCTCTTAAGAATTCAGTCCACTGTGAAGTCGTGAAAATTGTCATTGGAACCTGAAGATGGAGTATTACTTTTCATGTTAACTAACATCGTACCACTTTTCTCGAATTGGATGTCAAAAATCACTACAGATACTTTAATATTTCTAATCAGAGATGGGCAAAATTATTATTTAAATAAAATTTCGAATAACGAATAAAAGTTGAAAAATTTATTCGACGCTGAAGTTGATACTCGACGAATAGAAAAATCATCACTTTATTCGCCGAATAGAAAAATCATCACTTTATTCGCCGAATAAAAAAATTAACTTTATTCGTCAAATAATCTAAAGATAATGTATCTTTTATTTTATCCGTAATTAAATAATTTTTTATATAGTTAATTCCGATCTCTGCTTGCAGTAAACAATAGAAAATAATTTGGAACCTTCTAAGTATTAATAACTTTCGTCGACTACTTAGTAATAACTTTTCGCCGTTGGAAAAAAATAACCTACCCCTCCAAATCGCCAATGAAGTACCAACTTCAATTCCGTGATAATCTTCAGTTCTACCTAAGAACGTAACAAAAATTACTTCATCCACTAATCGATATATTCACTACAGCAGTCTTTCAACAAATAAACGTACCCTATTCACTTTCAAAAGACACTTCTCTTATCGCGTTAATCCGTGAGAAACGTACCTACTCCTCCAGTCTCGAGTCTGCCGCCCTTGTACCGTGAAGAAACCCCTCCCCATCGCGGACAAACGACGAATCGGCGAAGCTAAATAACTCGCGCGTTCGCGCTCTAATCTGTCTCTTCGTAAACGCGGACGGGGTGAAATTCAAGGAACAATCAAATTACCCCGATGAACCCGTAGCGGGACGTTTCATTAAGAGAAGAGGCTGCGAATAAGGTGCCCTCGACTAGAATTAAACCGATAGTCGCTACCCCGTTTTTCCACGGGTGCCGCCACGGGGGGCTGGAAATCGGTTCGACGGGGGCTCCACCGCGACGTTTATACCCCCGGGGAGGGCCGGGATTAGTGTCCGGGAAAAGTAATTTGTACTTGGCAACGGCACACCATTTGCCTAAGTGCCAGTTAACTGTAATCAAATCGTTCAGACAAATACCGGGGCCCGGGAACCCGGGATTAAATAGAGGGAGCGATTATTCGAGCGATCGTATCCTACGGGCGATATCCGATTACCATTTGTCTGATAATCGCGATACAATGGCTAATTCCGCTCTTCGTGTTTCTGCGCACAAACGAGGCGTCGCTGGCCAAAGCGTGGACGGATCTGAAATTGTCTGGGGGGGCTGCGTAATGGAGTTTTGGATCGCGGCCGTGCCGGGCGTTCTGTCGCCAGTTGTTCTCGTCAACGTCGTCAGACGTGGAAACCGCATTCCCAGCGCTCCCCGTGTGCATCATGCACTCGGCGGGGCAGTAAATTGAGCGTTGACGGTTAACGCTTCTTGCTTGGGGCACGGATACAGCTGGCACGCTGGAGATATACCACTGATAGTACTAAACACTAAAGGAATGCGATAGGAAATACGTTTTTTAAGGCTAGAGTATTTCTTTGCAAGCTGATTATAAAAGTCTTTTATTTGTCAGTCAGACATTTGAGATATTTGAATCTTATTTTATCTGCTATTACATCTTGTTAAGTGCCAGCAGTAGTTCGGGAATGCAGTGAATGCTGTATAATAAAAGGTTATTATTCCTCCAATAATTGAAATAAAAATTACATGTAAATGGATTGATAGATTTATTATAGAAGACAATATTAAGAAGTTGATAATTTCTGTGTAAACTACTAATGTTAGGATGAGCATTAATGGATGAATATAATTTATTATGAATGATACAATTTTTCTTTATACTATTTTCTGATATCTTTCACCGTTCTCGAGATATTCTACGAAAATTAAAATTCTGCATTTTTTTCAAGGGGTGATTTCACCCTCCCAAAACCGCACTATGGCATCAACAAAAAATAGGTTTGTCTTACGCATGAACTACTCTACTTGCACACAAAGTTGCATAATTTTCTAAATTTCCGGGTTGCCTAACTTCCCTTGTAAGTTGAATAAAATATGCTTATTACCCCTCCGCGCACCAGGTGAATAATAGTCCCGCCCTGAATCATGTAGGGTTCATTTAAACCTGAATATTATCCATCTAGAAATATATCATTTGAATAAAAATGACAATTTCAACTCCATCTACTCGAAAAACCAGACCGCTTGCGTATGTTTGGAAAAAAAATATGTACAGCAGTTTTGAAACCGCCGGGGCTTAGTACACCCTACATGGTTTATGGAAGCGTAAACGTGAGATGAAAAATGAATACGTCAAAGTTAGAAGGTAACACATTAAATTCACAAGTTTCAGGCGTAGAGGATAAAGGTACTTTTGCGACGTGTTTTGGGACGCACGTAAAAACTTTCTACGTAACATTTCTTCGGTGCAATGGACACATAAGTACTCAAATAATGAAAATGCTTAGGCTTTTTGCTCGTACAACATTTTAACCCTGAAATAAATGAATGGAATAACGTTCCAAAGCTGGAAGGCAAGAAGTAGAAAAAATCACAGAACTATTTAGACACCCTTTATTTAATACTAAGTAGCTGACCCGTTGTCCGGTTTCACCCGGGAATTATTTATGACGTTTCCAAAATAAAAAAACATAATAGCCTATAATCTTGTATATTCAAATTTTCATTGAAATCCGTTCTGCAGTTCAGGCATGAAAGAAGGTCAAACAGACAACGTTTCACATTTTCATATTAGTAGATAAAGATAAGTAAAGTTTACAGTATGGATTCGCGAACAGTTGAACGATTCACAACAACCTGATGCAAATATTTCGTTAAATCACCAGCTCACTATCACTGAAAACCCATAAATTTTATTGTTTGCGTCGGACTGTGATACAGTAGCTCTCGTACCAATTTCACATATCTAGTACCCGGACGGATTTACACAAATATGTTTACACTCAATAGAGCACGTAGCAGACTATTCAATTTTTAACTATATACCTTGGACAGAATTGGAAGCTGCCACAGTAGCCAGCCAACAGCGAAATCGAATGTTATGATATAGGTGGCGTAAAGAGTCAATCTAAACGTTTTCTCGGCGAGAAACTCACACCAACGCTTATCGGGCACGCTAGAAGTGTTCACAAAGCTTTTATCTGGCTGACATTTCTGTGGAAATTGGTTTAAAACAGTCTGAGCTATGATCTCTCACTTTCTTTTTGTTAGAAGTGTACATGTACGATCAATTTAGAGCAAATGTGCTTTAATTAGAATACTTAGATCTGTGACGTTTGTTTTTTAAATAGATTAAGTACAAAAATATGAAAAATCAAGGATTTTTCTTTCAAAAAGGAAAAAGGAACTCAGTTTAAAAATATACAGTTCATCCCTTAATTTGCCAAAGAATGCAATATTGTGAGCAAATGATATACTATCCGCATATTTACTTTATAGAACTGTTTGCAAGGAAATACTACACGTGTTACAAGCTAGCCCATAAAGTTATACTGTAACTGGGTCATTCTTTCTCAAACAGTATGGAACTTCGTTGCATAAAAATGATTTTAGTAAACTTAGTTATTGTTGGCACAAAGTCATCTTCTACTGCGTATGCACTATTTCCAACCAACAGTCTACGCACAATTTCATTCCATACCCTTTTGTCAGCTTTTGAATCTCGTTTGCTTTTCGTTAACGTAAAAGCTACCGTTTTTGCCGTTGCGCAACTTAGATACACAATTTTTGACATGGCCCATATTTCGAAGCGATTTCCCCTTAAGTGAACCTGGCTACATACTTCCAAATTCGAACTGACTGGACTAGGGTTGCCAAGTTTTTTTCGGGAAAATATAGTAGGTACGCTGCGATCAAATGTAATAAAAAATATAGTACCTACATTGTGAAAAAATATAGCACTTTTCAGAGGAAAGTGATGCAAAATAAAACATCGCTAAAACAACGACATCTCATTTTTTAAATGGAAATAAATTTTTTGTGCGTTTATTGTATTTAAGAAATATGTCGAAGGTTCGATAGCACTGAAAGTCCAAAGTAACATGTGTATATGAGGGGATCATGTTTTATGAGAGACTAGCAAAATACCCCCGCGCTTCGCTTCGGGCCTAAGAGATATTAAGGACTTCATGAAAACACATTTCACCCCTTTTTACCATCCTCTCAGAAGTTGATTAGGGCGAAATCCTGAAATTGGATTTGAGACATTTGTGTGGGTAATCTTTTTGAGTAAGAACCAAGTTGATTTTAGATCTAATGGGAGCTAAAAGATATTATGGAGACCGAGAAAATATATTCTACCCCTTTTCACCCCCTTGGGGATGGAATTTCCAAAAATCTTCCTTAGTGGATGCCTCCGTCATGAAAAGAATGTAGCTTCCAAATTTCACGTTCCTAGGCTAAAGTCAGTTAGGACTTCTTTTATATATATAGATAGATAGATAGATAGACTGTTTCTCTCTTCCCGCCACTTCATATCCATTACAGAAGACATCCTCTCTGTCAAATTTTAAATTCGCAAATTAAAGTTTTGAAGTTGTCATAGAATAAAAATAAGTAAAAACTGTATATAGTATTTTTACGTACTATATCTTTTTCCAATGGTACCTTCACTAAACAAAAATATAGTACAATACTATATATTTTATGGATGACAATCCCTAGACTGAATCCACATAGAACGCCCATCTACATGCATGATTTTTTCCCCCTTCAATAATGCTTCTCGAAGGGTATGCGTGTTGAAAATTCAAGTGACCTCATCACCCGACCCGACAATTCTGGACTATTCTGTTGCG
Organism: Andrena bicolor; assembly: GCA_960531205.1. Taxonomy (NCBI): domain Eukaryota; kingdom Metazoa; phylum Arthropoda; class Insecta; order Hymenoptera; family Andrenidae; genus Andrena; species Andrena bicolor. The sequence continues at coordinate 34,981,356 of OY482666.1, read as the reverse complement.
ACCATGGATCCTTATTATTAGGTATCAAAGAAGTTGTATATTAGCAAAGTGTCATTACCATATCCTGCCATGAAAGTAGCTCTCAGAGTACCAGCGATACATCAATGAACTTTCATCCTGGAGCATCGAAGGGAACCATTCCTTCGCGCTGTATCAGTAGCGCGTTATCACCGGCAGAAACTTTTTCTTCGCCGTCAAAGTGTCTTAAGCGTACTTACTTCGGCAAGGAGCACTCGCAAAGTGTCGGGAGCGACGTGACATCGCGAGGCGTGACCATCAGAAAGTATCAAAAGTATTACGCTGTTATAAAGAGAAACGCTTCCCTCTTAGAATCTGCGAAGCACCGTCGCGGCATAGAAACGGGCCCTTGCTCCCGGGGGCGATAGAGGGCACCGATTACCGCGAACGCAAATGTTGTTCGCTCGGGAATCTCGACGGTATCACGATTCTACGGGTAATGCGCTTCACAATGCATTCTTAATAACGTGGAGAACAGTCCATCCGTCACAAAGGGGAAAGTAGCGCACACAGAAAAGCTCTCCCGACGAACTGTGAAAAGTACTATCGCGACCCGAGCAGCAGCATCCTCTTAGAAGCAGCCGAAATTGCTGCTGCCGTTACAAAGGGAATGGCTGGATCCGATGATCTAGAAGCGCCATGCCATCACGCGATGACGAGGCCCCTTCATTTGCGAAATGAACGAAATGTTGCGCCGAGGTAAACACAGACGGGCGTACAAAATGTAATTGCCTTCGAAAAATTTTCGGGAAATATCACGGGGATTAAAGTTTCATGCCCGGCTGTGCGACGCTGCTATAATTATTAAATACTTGAAAGGTGTGTCGAGGAAAGCAAGAATCGTACTTCGAATGGGAAATTTGATTGCTAACGTAAATGTAAATTTTATAACACTAAATAATAGTAGGGTAATTCCGGGTGAGAATGCACTGCGGGTGAGATGGCTCGATCACGCTCCTTTTGCAAATATATTTTTGTCCTTTATAAAACCACTAAATTTACGGTGTGCTGATTTTTTTCAAAAAGTGGGCCATCTCTCCCCGACTTACCCTATCTCAACTGGTAATAACTCAAGTTGAGGAACGTATTAGTTCATTTTGTTATTCAGGACCAACAAGGTAGGGCGACTATAAAAGAAATACAGTTTTAATATTTTTTATTAGGACTTCTCAACTTATTTCCAACATTAGCAACTTATTTCTCCACAATTTTGTATTTTTTCAACCAACTCTATCTTCACCAGCCGAACACATCTGGACTCCCAATTGCGAAGCACTTAAGTCCCCCGCGCGAAAGGGCCCTCAGACTTGCAGTGCTCGATTATTATACCGTGCCCAGAAATCGATCAATCTACGTGCAAAATAATCAATTCTATGCCATTCAACGGATCAGGCTTCCGACGCATGAACGCGTTCTACGCGGAGATTGGTCGATCTTCCATTGGTTGGCTGTAGAACGGGAAACAACACTCGGCATAATCTGGCCTCCGCCACCCACCCCCCCTGGCCGGCTTCCTCACGAAACACGCCAGTCAATCCGTTTCACCGCGATTTATGTGATAATCACGAACCACTGTCTAGAGCTATTCTCCGTGTCCCAGGTCCGGCAGGTCGTGGTCGTGTATGAAATTGTTCCCAGAGTACGTAACGGGGCGTCGGGGATATCCGGTTCCCGTTGCTGCACCGACATCTTCCTTGACAGCGTTGTCGCGTCGCGTGGTGTCAGTCTTCCACGCCATATCCCAGCAATATCGCGTTGTTTACGCGCGCACCACAGGCGGCGGCACAATGAACGCCGGTAGAAGTGGGTCACCGAGTGGCGTGGTGGCCGGTTTTTCAGGTCTCCACTGAAATTCAATCGAACATAAACACGCGAAAGGATATCGAGTAAATTGCGGGCGGACTTCGCTACGGCATAAACGACGCGAATGAATAGACTCGCCGGGACTCTTTCGCCGCGTTCGCTCAGATGGCTTGGCGATCGACGGTCGATCTCGTCGGAAGGCGATACGACGACGGTCAGGCGAGTAACGAACGCGGAACTTAATACGGTTCGACGATTTGGCCTCGTATCGCCGGGTGGAAAGTAAAACGATTCTGCTACGAGCAAGATCTTTCCAGAACATTCGAGATACCGGGGCACGGTAATTCGTCGGCATTGTGAGCGCATCGTTTCGAATTGTGGGGCTGGTTGCGTCAGAACAAACGTTCCAGCGAAGCTACCCCTACCCACTGTCATTGTTCAGCCAACTCGTCTTCCTCCTGGCTACAAATGACATTGAAACGAGATCGAGCATCGTTTCTTGCATTGGTTACGGGATAACGTGTCAGTGCATTGTCTGCTGCATCTATAGTATTTTTTGTAAGTTAGTGATGTTTGTTGAGTGAGCTTTAAATTGATGGGATGGAAGGAAGATACTTTGGGTGGCCATAAATAGACTGGTAGAACTTACTTTGAGAATGAGAATGTCTTGGTGTTTACAGACCATGAAATCCTCGTACGAGTTGGGACGTTCAAGTCGAGACCCCTCGAATCACATCAAAGAATATAAGAAAGGCCTTAAATCGCTCGGAATACTTTTCGAGTGTTGAAAATTGTAAAAGTTTCGATGGGTCTTAAAAGTTTCGACAAGTTAAGAAAGTCTCGATGGCTATCGACAATCTTTGACATGTATTTTTCGTCTTCAATAGTGCAAGCAGATATTCAAAGTTAGAATTCGAATTAGAATATTCTCCATTACCAACTTGAGATGCATCGAAACTCGAGCGATGTACATAGTCACGACTGATTCATAAAAACTTTAAAAACCTACTATTACAGTAAGCTTCAAAGTGATACCAAATAGAAATCTGATTACATAAAACATACACATTTCAATAAATATCGAACGCCCCCGTTTAGTTGCCTCAATTAAACTTCTCCCAAGGGCAAGCTACCCCCGTTGACCGCGAATTTAAAATCTCCCCCGTCGCGGGAACAGCCGCCCCATATCTGCCGGGTGGCTGAAAATCAGGGTAGGCGATGAGAACATCCGGACGACGATGTAGCTGGAACGTGGTGGTCGTCAACGGTGCCGTGGCACACGTCCCATAGACCGCATTCCGACGATTTCACGTTCCGTACGCGGTGACACAGTATATTGACTGAGGGTGGATTGTGCGCCCGCCGACTGATTTGCCGCGACTGCGCGAATCTGAGCTGGAGCTTGCGGCCTCCACATACCCACTGGCCCGGTTGGTATCGCGTACGTACTGTGCCCTCGTGGCTCGTCCCATACCCTTAGCCGTGCCCGTGGCGCACACCGTGCTCGCCCCGCGTACGATCCAGCCGCCGCGCCGTCGACGCCGACGCTAACGCCGACGCCGACTCCGACGCCGACGCTCGGCGACGCTGCCGCCGCGTCGGGCTCTCACGCTGCCGCTCCACTAGCCCGCCCGCCGCCTCCTCACCCTCTCCGTCCGTTCTTTCCACTTTCTCTCCGTTCGGCCACCACCACAGCCACCCCACACGGTCTCGCTAGCCTCGCTGCGCGAAGTATAACCCGCGACAAAAACACGTCGATGACAGGCGCCGCGCCGAACGTACCGGCACCTCAGTACCTGCCCGCTACGAGACGACGACGTGCCGCGTTATCGAGAGGCTACGGCCGGAAACCGAAAATCTCGGTACCTCGAGATCGCAGCCTATACGGACAGTGAAGACGGTAGACGGGAAGCAAAAGAATCGTACCGAGTTTCGAAGTGTGAAGACGGAAGACAGTGCCTAAAGATTGCCACGTGTTGTTCGTTGTCGCGTCTACTTGGTCCACGTCTCTCCGCTTCTCTGTGCTCTTCCTCATCCGTCAGGCTTGTGTCACTAGTGCATGATTCTTGCTCTCTGTTTCCCTCGGCTGCCAGTGATCGTTGTCGACGAGCACCCTGGGGAATAACAAGGGACGGTGCCAGTGAACGGAACATCGTCCGTTGTGTGTGTGTGTTAAACGGTTCGTGAACCCGTGGCGCGTTAAACGATTACGGTGTTTCGTGGTTGAACCGCCACGTCGGCCCGACGCAAGCCGGCCACCCTGCTCCATTGGAACGTGTTGTCTATGTGATGAAAGTGGTTTAATGGTTGATCCGCTAAAACTCTTCTGGGTTATTACCAACAGCACCTACTTAGGTACGTGGAAGACACCCATGCCTTTCGTACCGTTTGTTGTTGTTTCCCCGCGCGATCGCGCGTCATTTTCTGGGATGAGGAGCTAGAGGAGCTATACTGTACCGCGTAAATCCCTGTGTTGAAAAAAGAACGACTCCATCGGGAGCTGTTCGGCAAGTCGTTGAGCTTCCATGTCACGAACTCGAGACGTGTTCGATCTTGAGGATATTTGATGAGTCCCCAGCTATCCCGGGGCTTTTCGAGTCAGCCGGGGGGATCGCGTCACAATTAAACAACCTGCTTTCCCAGCGATTTCCCGACTGTTTATCGTGGACTCGTTCGCGGCACGACTTCCAACAGGTGACGAAACGGTGAACGTAGCAAGTGTGCCGTCAGTTGCAAGCGCATTCACAGCATCCTTGCTGTGAAAGTTCTCAGGGTCAACCGAGCGCTGGCCTAAACTTTTTCTGGGCTAGTTCCTCTGTCCGCGAGCCTCCCGGAAACAATGGTTCTCGCGAGCACCGGGGTACTCTCTGACAAACGAACCACCCTTGCAACCTGTGTTATTCCGGGCTCGATTCAGTTTCCAAAAAGAAAGGGAGGGAGGGGATGGGGGCTACGAGGAGCGTAGGTGACGAAAGCACAATGGGTCGCGAGTGGAAAAATTGATGAAGTGTCGGTGAAACGTCCTCCATCGAGGAGCGATCAAATTCTCGTTACGCCGTTTCTATGCCGAGAACTGGGCATTCGATGAACGTTGCTCGGTGCAAGCGAAATCCCGTAGTTTCCGCGTGTGGCATCGATCGAGGTCGGCGTTATTTTCAAAGGACACAATGTGTACATTGTACGCGTACAACGGTACCCCCGGCCAGGCTCCAGTGTACGGGCACAATTGGGATATCGTTCCATTCAACCGACGGAAAATCAATTCGGCTTGGTAATTACGAGGCGAAGATATTGACATCGTCGTTGAGTTTGCATCAAACCCCCCCTCCCCGGCCCCCCCAGCGCTGTGGGACGTTTGTTTTCGGCGTGTTTTGTTCACTGGCGGCGGAAGTTGACTCGACTTGGCGGGGAATATGGCCAGCGGGATTCAAGCCAACCGAAGCACACAATTCGGATGCTGGAGTTTCGAAGGTGAAAATTCACGGCGGGGACGAGGAAACGCGATGCTCAGCTGGCAGCCGCTATTTGACGCGGATTTGCTCGAGCACTGGGATCAACGGGGATTGCAAGATTTAATTTGACAGCACGACGATAAAAGTGCGCCTCTCTTAAGCGTGATGTGCCACGGGCTCAGCTTATCGCGGCGACTGCGAGCGGAATACGTCCTGCTTAAGCAAATCGAGTGTGCCTCTCGTTTAGTAACACCCGAATATGTGGATATTTTGCTGGAAGAAAGCTGAAGCTTAAATTGTTCGATTTTTTAATGCATCCCGTGTCACGGTAGCCTCCGGCGGCTCGCGGTATTCGTCGGGGGAGGGGGTGAAACTTTCATTAAAGGAAGAAAGGTATTTCTCAATTCAGTGTCGAAGTCGAAATGCAACAAGCCGATATTGGAAGAATGCAACAAGGCTACTATTTTTTTTCTGTAATTAAATGTCGCAGTCTATTTTCCTCGTCCTACCAAGTATCTGAATTTTACTGTGCCACGAATCTAACTCTGGTTCGTGCGGAACATTTTAAAGGGCGAGTGTTTGAAAGGGAAAGGAATATGTGGTTAAATGTGGGTGTACATATATGTATTCGCTCTTATTTCGGTGGGATTGATGGGAAAGCGAGTTACATGAGGTGTTAATTTATAAAAATTTGAATGCAAGGTTTAATTTGAAAAATATTTTTCAGTTGACACATGCGATACAAATACCAATAAATATAATATATAATATACAAGTATTAATTTGCAAAGCCTAAGGATTGAGTTTCCTATGAAACTCATTGAAACAACACGTAAAAACATAATAATATTCATAGTAAAGGTTATATAATTTGGATAACACAATGTTAGTCGCTATTGAAATAGTAAGCAGACAAATTATGAAATTGTGTTCCTACATATTCCTAAGTTAATAATACCCTACCATCGAAACTATCATTAAATATACAAATACAATTTCTATCGACATTTTACAAATAATTTCTTATCACTCAATTGCAGCTTTAAAGCTATTAACTACATGCACCATAAAGTTATTAAAAAATTTCTATATTATGAGGAAAAAAGCAGTTCCATTGAAGTGTATTTTTCGATGGAAAAAATATAATTACTATAGTTGTACTGCTATTGATAAAGTGAAACGCGATCAGCATGCCAGAATTTAATCCCGCGGAATTAATGGGCACAGGTTAACTCGTGATAAATTTTTACCCGTAGGTAAAATTTTTCAGATAACAGATTTATATGCGGAACGATGAAATTTACGACGAAAATGAGCTGGAAAAAAGGGACGAGAAAACCAAACGCTATTAGTGCGCCACAATTTTTCATGCGCTTCCTAATTAGTGGATCTAGGTTAACCAATGCGGAATTTCAGGAAATAAAATGTGCATAATGTATTCAATAAATACGTGGGAAAAATGGTCATTACGGCATTATGAAAAATAGATTTATCAATTAATACGTGTATAATATTTTCACTACTATTACTGGGGGGGCTAGAGAAATTAATTGTTTTTGAAAATGTTTCCAAACGAATACTCACTCCAGTATTCTAAAGTTCAAATATCTATTTTATTTCGTGCAGTGGCTCTTATTTATTTTGTATTCATTTATGTAAATTTTACGTTTGTCAGCTATTAAGGGCTCATACAGGGTGGGCCAAATAAAGTGTTACAAGCTGTTTCCTACGAAATCACTGCAGATATCGACTTCAATTAAATTTTAGTGCTACACCATATATGTAGTACTTAGTCAACGATCTTAAAAATACCACTTCTTAGTTCAATGTCATCAAATTGTAGAATATTCAATAAAATTAGCGAGATTGACGTTCTCCTCCAATTTGTGCTAGCACATCTACAAGCAAATTCATCCAACAAAATCCGCCTTGGACTGTCACTTTCATTTCTGTTTTCTTATTATTCGACTAGCCTGAATTATCACATAGCACTTTTCGAAGCTCGTACTACCAGGAGACCAGACAAATCGAACTTTCAGTTGGCAGAATCGATTTGGACCATCAAATTTGTCCAAGGAAATAGATAACATTTCATCATATCCGTTTTCAAGAAAACTATCAAGATCGGCCTCCTCCCTCATTTTACCCTGACATATCTGAAACTATCATCAAGCACAATGGGAGTCTTAAATCGTCGCGTCCGTCTCCATCTGATATGTCACTTCACTAGCTTAAATTATTACGTAACATTTTCAAACAGCTGCTCCACGATCTTACTCTTCTCAGAGGAATCGCGCTATCTGGCAGCGTTTATGTGATACCATTAAATTTGAACAGGAACCCGTCGAAAACGTCCAAACAGTTTTAAAGGGAAATTAAACTGGAGGGAAATAGTTGTTTATCTTATTCAAGTGCATCTGTCAACACATTTAAGTGTAATGAAAATTCCAAATCGTTTCATCCATTCCTATTTTCTTTTTTAAATTCGTCCGGGCTAAACTGCTGTGGATAGCATTTTGGAGAAGCAGTTACGTGTATGAATTCAGCCTACCATACGTTGACAGTATGGATTCAATGTCACCAAACCTGGCCAAGCAAACAGCCGATGCAACGAGCCAAGCAATAACACGACATTAAAGACATCCAGAAAATGCACTTCTGCTTCCAAATTGCGCCTAGCAAGTAGCGATCGATTCTCGTGCACGATAAAACGCCAGCCATCCAGACTTGGCAGCACGTTACTCATGCTTCGCATCCCCCGCGAGCTAAACAAACATGCTGTATTTTATGTATAGGGTGATCTTAAAAATTTAAGCAAACCGTATCAGCAAACCGATGAGAAAGTTTCTTGTAAACGGAGGTCCATAAGTTTCGACTCACTGTCAAAGATGGCGAATAAGGATGAGGATGATAGCGTTGTTGATAGGAAAGATTATATGAAACACTTTCTTGGGTATTTCATCATTTGAAACTATTTATTAGCATTCTTTACAATTTTATGTATTTAATTTCATAAATACTGGGCAATTTTCCAAGATTTCTGTACAATTCTTTAAACAAATAATAAACAATAATATAAGAGTGAAGTTTTTCACGTGTCACCAACTCAAAATAAACTACAATATTTTCTTGAAAAAGAAGCTTTGACCCACATTGCCCGCAGGTTGGGGTAATGAGGGCCAAGCAGGTTTTCACACAGAACGCAGAGAATTATGTAGCCCTAAACAAAATTAAAATCTTTTCTTCTAATATTAAAAGGAGAGTAATTATTACAGCTTCATAATATCCTTGCAACAATCAAATTTAATGATTTGATTAATGTTTAACGAATTCTAATTAAGTATTCATTTGGCGTGTCACCAACCGTTTCCAAATTCTTGGCATCTGTAGCAAAAAAGCTGTCACTATTCAAAGTTTTTGTGGAGTAAGGAGCCACTTGACTCTCATTACCCACCTGAGCGTTATTTTATTTCTGTAAAAATAGCAGAATAACATTTGAAATTATCAAAAAATTGAAGTTATCATAACAAAGCTTAACTATGGCTTAACTATTCAAATAAGGTCTAAAGAAAATATAATGGAAAAGGTTTTGTACTTACTATTTCGATGCAAATTTTCGAGAAATATCAGGAAATACGTGCTGAACAAACAACGTTCTCTGTCACGGGTACCAACGCGACTAGCGAGACAAACAAATGCTCAGCATCATTGTTGAGAGGAGGGATACCTTTGGGCGGAAATATGTTGCCGTTCGATTTACAATATTGCTAAAACTATACTGGCTCCAATTACCCACTGGCTCCCATTTCCCCCGTCACCCTTAACAAATGCAACCATTGAAGAAATGTGGACAGCCAGTTTTCCTTTGTATTTGTGTACCTGCACGTGGTGGAGAAAACAAATTGGAACACCAGTAGTACTAGTATTACTTAATGATATGTTGTAGTTTTTGATTACTTTCATCGGGAAGTTTACTTTCAACATTTCTCATCAGGAGCATTAAAAGGAGCCATGTAGGATAATACCAGAGTAAATTTATAAAGAAAATTTATTAATAGCTGTCAACTGTATTTTGTACAGTTTGACACTGATTTTAAATGAAAATATCACACGTGGAATGACGGCGATTTGAAAATACCTCAGCGCAAAATGTTTTCATGGGAAATAAAATTCCTTCAGCAGGAATGCTGTACACTTCTGTACCTGCCTATCAGTGGACAGTTACTACCAACTTTGCAAATTAAAAATAACTACATAAGACACGTTAAATTCGGTTTTGCTGAATTTTTCAGACATTTGCAATTCCCTTTTATAATAGCAACCCTCCCAATGACGAAGTTCATAGTGTACATTTTGTACACTTACGTATGTGCAAATCTCTCTTGCCAAAGGAGTTTTGTTTCTGATCAACTATTCAGCTTGAAGGATGTTTGCCGTAGACCTACTACATTTTGCACAAAGGTAAATTTGAATCTACGTCGTTGCGAACCTATAGAGACAATTTCTCACCACATACTGCCAAATTCTGGGAAATATGCTCACAAATATCACGTAATTCAGTGTGAAAATTGGATGGTTATGCTTGCATCTAGATAACCAGCTTTTTCTTTCTTTTATCAATGAAAAATCAGTGTTACATCATTAATAGAATATGACAATGTAACCATATTAAAATAAATAAGTGCTAAGAATCGTCAACTAAAAATTAGATTTACTCAAAAGTGAAGAACCACTGTACTAAAAGAATACACGATAGAACTTATCACAATATAATAAGTTCGTAGTATTAATACTCTGATCACGAATATATCAACCGAGTATTTTCCGAAAAGCCTGTAGGACCATCGCTCTGCCTCCCAAATTAAATCGACTCGATACTAAAGACACATTGTCTTCGACAATCAGCGCACAGCAAACCGACTAGATCTAGAGTAATCATCATCAACAGACAGTTTGCGTGAAACGAGGGGTAGTGTTGCAGTCAGCGGAGAAACAATGCGACAAAACAACAACAGCGACTGCGTTGCGTTACAATTATTTCGCAGCCGTGCACAGTGCCGCGCGATTATTATCCGAGTTTCGTGGCTCTTGCACTCCGCGGATCTGTCTTTCTCTCGGCCGCTCATTAGCTTGACGTAACGCGGCAGCAACTAGTTAATTAAAAAAAAAATAATTTAAAAAAAAAAAATGGAAAAGAACGGAGAGAAGTCGTAACCCCCGAATCCGGGGTTCGTACGGTTCGCATTGTGTTCCGGCATTGTTCCCCCGACGTTGCGGAAGTTTCATGAAATTCGAAACGGGGAAGCTGCCGCGCTCAACAGGAGGTAATATGCGCGGGTATCGCTCGTACCAGGCGCGATCGATGCTGACACTCCAGATCTACGTGACCGTGTGCGGGCTTGGATCTTGTTCGAGGTAGCGTGCAGCGTTCCCACCTTAGCGATAAATCGGCGAGAAGAGCTCTTGGAGAATCCGTTGAACGACTTTCAAACGGCGGGATAAATCATTCATATGCTCGCGTTTGTTGGTGAACGAGTGGCACGACCGAGAAGGGGATCACTTTCCATCCCCGTTCAAAATTCTTGGGGCGGTTATTATGTTTGCTTCGTATGTGGGTAGAATTTGGTAAATGTTCAAAGATACGAAGGAATGTTATCCCATTTGATATTTCTGAAAAAAGTTGTTTCAACAAGTAAGAAAAACATTTATATACTTTGCTTCCTTCCAGTATTTTTCAAGCTTATAGATTCAAGCTTCCTGCTGTTATACTTCTGCATTCTTGCTCCGGAATTCTCCATAATTGTGTTGCTGACTTACAAGGGAATATATCGAAGTGACAATCATCGAATTAGAAAAAAATTCTTACAAAAATATTTAACGCGTATTTTTTTTTTATTTGCTGAGATTCGTATTGAAGGGTGAAAACCGTCCTTAAAGTTGAGGATGAGAAATATTTTTGGTTGAATATCTTGGAAATTACTAGAGCTACAAGAAAGGTTTAAATGGTAAATTGTGTACTTTCGAATGCAGCTGTGCAAACAGATTCCAAAACATTCCGTTTGTTTATATAATACGTTAAAAAAATAGTATTCTGCAAAAGCAAAATGCAATAAAAATTGTTAAAAATAAGTTTACATTAGTTTTTTTATAAATATGAAATAACCGGTTCAGAATGTTTTTCGTTCAAATGGAAACGAAATATTTTTCAGCAGAAAAATTATTAATCGAATCGAAATTATTATATTCGGAGCTGAACCGAAACGAAACAAAAAAACATTTCGTTCCAGGTCCCTGTTCCAAATACTCGAATTTTGATCAAAACAGCTGATATCGTTCGACTTTTGAGCGGGGGTGTACATCCTCGTTTGGGAGTGTCGCTGACACGTTGGCCGCGTTGCTGCGCGTTAACCGTTGCATAGGAAAGCAATCCCCCCGAGTTTGTGAATACATAGAAACCGTATGTTTATATTTTACATACAAGAGGGATGATGACCCTTATTTCTCTGAATAAGCGTGAACGAGACAGAAATCCAAAAATATTTACAAATCTGTTTGTCAGTGAGGGATGAAAATGCAGAATGAAGTTTCTTGTAGTGGCATGGTGTTAACAAAAAATTGTAGACAAAATAATGAAATAGTTTGGAAATATTGTGATTGCTATGTATTGTTGACTTTAGCTTTAATTCTTTTTATACAATGCATTTAGGCAGCAGTTAGATAACTGGAATTTCGTATATTGGCTAATGGGACGGGAATATTAAATACAAATGGAAATACATCGACAGCTTAGATTGGCTTAGTAGTTCAGATTATTGGATTGTAACGTCAGATGCTCAGCCTGCTATAACTGACCTCCAAGTCACTGAAATAACCAGCTGTTAATATTCGCCTAGGGCATGGTTTTCACTGGTACTATGCAGAACTCTACTGAGTTTGTATTGAAAGAGTAAATTCGTATTTTCTCATTCTATAATAATTTAATTGAATTGATTTAAATATTCAGACACAGTTTACCAAGTACTAAAATCCAGATTCAGATCATTATAGAATATTCCCAGGTATTGAGTATCTCAAAGTATTGTAAAATATTTTATAGTACAATCCACCAAATGTGACATTTTCCACTCATTACAGGTTGCACTTACTCAATCACATTTCTGTCCAACTCATTTTCAGCAAGTATGCCTCAACTCGTCACTTTTCAACTAAACACTTAAAATCATCGAACCTCTGCAAATCGCAATCCCTCGTCACATTTCTTAAAATCACTTGTTCTAACACAAGTCATCAACTCCGTTCAACTTATACCTTCATATTACCTCTCCCACTGATCTAACAATAACTACCAACTCACATTTTCACCAACAAAAGTAAAAGAAACTCTTGAAGCTATAAAAAAACACCAAAACCACCAAAAGGAATATTTTACCCACTAGGAAGAGCCTATCGTTCTCAACAATCCCAGTTCCCCAAATACTCATGATTTCACCGCAACACCCGCAGTTTAATCCCCGGTTCGCTCGATCGTTATAAATTTAAAGTCATAATTATCGCGGATCAGGCATTCCCAACCATTTCCAAGATTAATGCACGTAAATACCGTTCGAGTTCTACTTTTTGCTCTTCGGCGCGCGCATGTAACACGTTTCAGTGGCGTGCGCCTCAGAGGGCAATGTTTCAGCTACCAAATCCCGGCCAATAATCCGGCTGCTTTGATCTCGATGTCTACAATCGACGTCCACTGTAAACATCTGGTGATTTTGCTCGTGAACGTCCCAGTCTGCCTCTCTGTGAAATAACGTTCGTGTAGATTGTCGCGGTTCCGGTGGACCGCAGAGGTCGCGCGACAAGTGAAACTTCCTCGCCCGAAATAAGTCGTGGCTTTTTACGAGTCGCAACCATCGATCCTTTCCTCTCCTGGAATCGACGGAAACGTTATCCCTGCCTCGTATATACGTCTCTTTACCGGCGGCCGCTATTCTTCCACTCCGTGTTTGCGGCTGGCTTTTGTATCGTAACTATATCCGCTTAGGCGATTGTGGATCTCCATTTCCAGCCTGAGTATTTCCTTCTGTTGTTGCAAAGGCTGAATTATTAAAGGATCCCCGTTAGAATGACGTTATTAAGCAGTGAGGTTCCTAGGACTTCCGAGGATGTTCATAACTATCAGGGAAGCTTAATGATCCTGAGAGACTTACCACTTTCTTGAATTCTAAGATGGCTAGCAGTGGAGTAGTTTTACACGTGTTAGGATGTTATGTGCGTCTGTGCCACGAATTTCGCGGTGCTACCTCTCCGCAACGGGTATTATTCCGTAAATGGAGGAATTGTGGTGAAGTCAGGCGGGGTAGTTGTTTTCTTAAGGATGGATTGTTGCTTAAGAAGATCGCCCGAGATATACAACGAAACTATTCCACAGAACAACGTGGGTATCTGTTAATTTGTTAGTTGTGCCATTTCTCGACCAGAAACGTCGCTAGTGTATTAAAATATTTAAAAAAATTTACCACAGGAAATGCGATGTAGTGTCTCTTGTAGTTATGTGAAACAGACCAATAACTTTTTTCAATTTATGTGTCAATTGTAAGAATATGAACCGCAAATGGTGTAAAAAAAAATGCATATTTTAAAAATGGTGGAATTTAAAACATTTTCGCCAAAAATTCGCTTTTTATTTGTTTAAAAACAGTAGTTAAAATTAATAATTTGGTTAAACATTGTGGTTATATTCTGAGGAATATTATAAATTAAAATTGTGCAAAATTTGAAGTTGATTGTTCAAATAGTTTTTCAGTTATCCCCGGTGCCAAATTTGAAAACGTGGTTTCGAGAAAACCTTATTTAAAATGCGTTTTTATGCTCAGCGTTCGGAAGCGCGTTGACTCACGAGATTATATTATCAATGCGCAGTTGAGTTTCGGGCTATAAATTTGAGAAAATATTTTTGAAATATTTTAGAAACGATTTATGGAAAACTTTTGTTTCTATTTTTCGTTCGATTTATACGACCTTCTTCCCTTAATTACCGAATACTTCCTTTGCATCGAATATACATAATTAAACCCGCAGTATCGTCTGTAACTCACGAAATAATTTCTACGAGATCACCTCGACTTTCTTTGCGTTTATTGCCTTTGGAACTTCAACGATTCGATTTATAAGCAACTTGCGGCTCGTTCGATTGTCTTTTCGCTGCGACGTCGCTTCGTTTTCGAGTTTTCCTTTGTCCAGCCCCGAGAGTATTAAATCCCTTGTTAGAGTGTTCCCCAAGGAAGGATTTCTTGTTCGAAAGACAGCAGCGCCGGGGGAGGGAAGGGGGCTGAAGGAGTTCTCGCGAATTGTCAGCGATTTGCATAGATATTCGCCATTTCTTACGCGTAATCGTAGCGAGAATTACGAAGCATTTAAATTCAATGTGCCGTGCAGTTATGCGGGGTACGGTCGTGAAAAATTTCCATCGAACTTTCCACCCCCCACTCACCGACCCTCATGCTTGTACTTCTTCCGTTTGCTTGCGCGCTGCTCGTTTGTGCTCGCTGGGCGTTAACGCGAATCTGGGGTGCGGTTGTCAACGCTGAAACTAGTTCGCCTATTTGCAAAATTCCACCCCTCCCCTCCCACCCCCTGTCACATTAAATGGGAGGTCTGAACTGGAAACGTCTGGAATGATTGACGAGGATTGTTTAATTGTTCATACAATATGAATCCTCTCGCGTTATCACATTCACAGTCTCGAAAGATATTCATGTTAATTGCATACTAAAAAGTGCATCAGTTTCATTATTTATATGCAGACTGTGGGTGTTCAGGCAAAATGTATAATATTATAGGAAACAAATGAAATAATGGGACCTGGGCAGAAATTTGTTTTGGCTAAAATATTGAACGTAGAATTAGAATTATAAAACATTTCCATTCTGATATTTGGAACCCGGTGGAAGGCTCGCGAATGTGTTGCATTTTTCATACTTATACAATAATATTAGCGTCGATCCTTGATATTCTCCCCAAATAGATAATTAACAGCACTTTGAATATTCTACTTTGGATGTCTGAAATTCGGTCTAAAGAATACATTCACGCTTCTTAAATTACTTTTATAAATGTCAGTTTGGCACAGAGAGATTTCCATTAACTTTCATGGAGAATAATAAAAGTTGAACTTGCAATGATTAAAGGAGAATTAGGTACTCGCATCCTGCACGCGTGTATATTTCGCAAATAATACGCATGTAGACGGATATACCGTAGGCAACATGTTAACCGCGTGGAAACCGCGCTGCCTACGTTCAGAATTTGGTGGTCACAATTTTCCGTTATTGCGCCAGGACATGAGTTTGCCCAAATATAATATGTCCTGCTGTGAACGAGAACATTGACAACACCCCTGTTTGCGTCAAATACGGAAGCTCCGTTAGAATTAATGTTTAATTAAGCACGAATAAACGAGAAAAGACATTTTACGATTTAAGATTAGATTTCAGTCTTATTCAGTAAAGATCCTTAAAGAATTCTTCCTGGTCCCTTAGAAATCATTGGCATAATAGAGTTTCCTTCGTTCCCTTTAGTACACGAAAATTCCGACGACTGATGGCAAATAAATTCCGTCGTTCCACAGACGTATTATGATTATTATTTGCTGTGACAAGGAAACGGTGAATGCGATAAGATTCTCTGGATAGGTACCTTGGGAAGCAGGAAGTTTCTTTCTATAATAATATTTCTGCGCTTCTGTTTGTTCACTCCGTAGTGCCCTTTGATGGCATTTTGCTTATTACAGGTAATTTAAGGAAATAGCTGTAGCAATTTCATTCCGATTAATCAAATGTCACGTACATATACCGATGCAGTGAGTATATTATAGTGACTCTATACATGAATCTAACAAAATGTGATATTTAAACTTGTAATCGTTTTATTTGGATGAAGATGTATATTATTCGAGTAAAAGTAAAATAAAATAGAGTTACTGTTTTCTTTGAGTAACAACTTAGTTCACAACTTTCGCAAGTTCATTAAAAGTACCTAAACCATCATTTGTGGACTTTTAACGAAAACCTATTTCAGTTATATAATTCCAAATAAAAGTATATAGTTGTCATATGGTGTGGTATTTAATAGGTAATATTTCCGAGATTTTAAACCAAATTTGATTATTTTAATCTACTCAACTTGTAAAAGTTAATAAGTTAGAGTAACTTTTCTTTATTCTTTTTTATTACTTACTATTATCGCAACAACTGCTACAGATTATACAATAGTTGAGATTCATAAGGATGTTAAGATTCTGATTGAGAACTAATTAAGTATAGGTTACGTAATTAGATTTTGGAGTATAATGATTTTTCTCTCAGATAGACGATTCAATAAGTAATTCTGTAATTTTATAGATCGAGTATTACATTTTGCATTTAGTGTTGTAATTCTGAATACCTGAAGACAAACTCTCCTAAATTAGTAATTTAGTGGGGGAACAGCATCGAGTTGGCCACGTAGTTTACCCGCCACGAGTTCCTCGAATTTAAAACATACGGTCCAACCTAAAGTCCCTGCATATCCAGAATATATGAAGGCCCCCAAGTTATTATTGCCGTTCTGAAGCATTTGCACTAACCAAGCGAGGGTAGTCCGGCTGATACAGTGCAATCGTAACTTCTGCGACTATAGATTTCGGCGAGTATTTACATTTCAATTATTTTCACTCGCGGTACGAGACCCCTCTGCCCCGACCACTTAATATCACCGTGGAAGTAGTAGTAAATCCGATCGACTGCAAATATTCTTGAAACTCAGCCAGCTGGACCGGTTAATAACGGGAATATTGATTTTTCATAAAGAAAAGTTTATTGCACGGCGAACGATCGCGTATAATTCTCTCCGGGAATTAGCAATTTAAATATTTTTTGGAAAAAAACAGACGATGGAATTTCCGCATAATGCACCATCGTCCTTCGATGAAGATGAAAACTTGGAATACAATATCTAGAGGAGGGAGGACGGTTGTTTTGCTTATTTTTTATCTACTCATATTTATACATAGGCACATAAATATAAACGAGGTGTATCTGAAATCGCGGGACAAACGAAAAGAACGGCATTTTTAATGCAAAAGTAATTTGAGAATGTAGAATGAGATTCTTTTTTCCGATTTTGAGAATCTATAGAATGCACGTGCACTGGACTATGAATTGATTCCATGGTTCCACCCTCAAATTGATTTTCTCGAAAACAACGCCTACAATTATTCTACAATTTCGACTGGTTTTTGGAAAAGGTTCCATTCCACCCCCATTTGTATCATACTCTCTCGTTTTCCGATACACTCTCTACATACATCTACATATTATTCAGAAGCACAATCGACATTCCTGCTCGGAAAATTGCGGAATTAAAATTTGTAAGGGATCGCTCGATTTCCATGGAATATTTTCGACAATTTTTTGATTTCTTGTGGTCTGAGTGGAGTGTCTTTATGACAATTTAGTCTATGATTTTTTTCTCTATAAAATTTAACAGAATCATTGGTTTTATATTATTAAAAGGCTTGCATTTTAAGAGAAATATTTAAACATATCTTGCATTCAGAATTAGGTTTATATCTGCTAGATTTATTTGTGATACGAGGAGTCTATGTCTCTCTTCATAAGAATTTCAGAATTTTTTGTTAAAAGAGGACTCATAGAGCGAGTTGCACTTTACTATATTTTGGCCACTGTAAATGTTTGCGCGATCTTTTTCCACAGAGTGATAAAGGCTGGACCAACGGAACTATCTTTTCTTGGCCTCCTTCATGCTCTGTACGGAGCATTTGTGGTGAGGAGACTTCAAAAGCGATACGATTTATGTTTTTCATCCAGAAATGCAATGAACAGAGCTTGTTTTTACTATATAATATTACAATACAGAACTCATTTGTTTAATAATAATTATTTGCATGCAAGATGGTTTAATATTAAATTTAGGACAGACTTAATGATTAAAACTAACAAAAGTATCACAAATAAATTAAAAACTGTTTTCTATTTGGAAAAGAAATATAAAAATGAACACTAAAATATTCGCCTGAAAGTGTACAATGATTTCTTAACTGGACACATTATAGTGTACTTTAAAACTTTAAAACCACCCATCCCTTCTATTTTATAAGGCTATCGAAATTGATTTCAACGAATTTGGAAGACAAAGAAATAAAAAGTTTGAAACTGAAAATAAATTAACAGATATTGGAATAATATAGGTATATAAATATGAATAAAACTCAAAATACAATGAATTTTAATGAAACGTTGCTACAATTAATACATATGCGGGCATATCTGCAACTGCATTTTAATTACAAAAGCTTTGGTACAATTATCGTTTAATGTAGATCCATGAAGTTAAATCCATGGTCAAAGCAGCATCGCGATGTAAAAGCGAAATCGTGTTCCGCCGGAAATTATGTAGCTGCACGTGTAATTAATTTCCGAGATAAAACAATTTTTTTAATTGACGTCGCGCGGGACTTTAACGAAAGCGAGAATAATGGAGCACGAACAATTGCTAAACACCTTGCCTGGTGTCTGAGGGTGGGTAAAAGGATGTGAATTAATTAATATTCTTGGCTTCATTTAAAAAGCAATCTTTTTAATTGAGGATTTAATGTGAAAATCTGGATAATGTGCGAATATAAGAAGGAAGGAGAAGGAAACACATTAGATACAAACGATTTTGTTGTTTCTGTTGATAAATAATATTCTTAATAGAGAATTCGAAGTAATGTTTAACTCTTAACTGTTGTATCGTAGAATTAACTAATCATTCATAGAAAGAAAAATAAAGAAAATTAACGAAAATAAAATTTTATATTTCTGTTTAATATTTGGAAGGAAAATATTCTTTGACAAAGTATAAATCGACGGCGATTGATGAATACCACGTGTACACAGAAAGTGAGTGGCATGATATATGTGTATATTTTTTTTAAAAAACGATTCATGTAACATGTAACTAACCTCCCGTCAGGATGTTTGAAAAATCGAATTATTTTTATCTTCGCTGATTTATGTCTCGGGATTAAGCAAGAGTGCAATGTCATATATTTATTCTGTTTTTGGAAACAACATTCCTGCGCGAATTCCATTTCAGTACTTCATAATTATATTTTACGAATTTTTCAAATTTGGTTATGACTAATTTAACGAACAAGTCTTCTGGACTCTATAATCTGCTCTAAAAGTATCTACAGAAAAATATTATTTTCATAATGACGAATTATCATGCACTACCGATTACCTTCTCAAAATTTCCTGTTTCTTTCAATATTTCCTATATAAAACAGGAAACTTCCACGTTTGAATAATCACCATTCCCACCAACAATTTCTGTTTCCCAAAATCAACGACCGACTCTAGAAATTTTTTGCCATGGAATTTCGGTCACAACGCAGCCACCACAGAGAATTAACGCGCCCGCTAAAAGCCGTATGATTAATAGTCGACGGTAGGAGGAATTTCATGCGCGAACCGCGTCGCTGAAGAAGAATTTGACACTTCCTTCTCGCGCCAAAGCTTTTCAGCGAAACAATAATTCCTGCAGGAACAGAAACGCCGAAAAGCGAATTTCGCGACGCTTTGCCGCGTCGCGACCAATCGCCGTTCCGCATTGTGCGAGTGTTTGTTGCGAAAAAGAAAAGCGGTGAAAAAAGGCAGGGATTTGCAATCTCGCTTAAACGATGGTCGCAAGAAACACCGTTTCTCTTGACGTGTACAGATTACATAAAAGGGAATGGCGTTCCTTATAATCCCGCCTTTATGAAACAAACGTTCAGCCCATGATTCATAAAGTTCCATCGAGGCGTCCTCGCGAAATTTGTATAATTCATGAACGCTTAAATGAATCTGATTCATCGCCCGCCTCCAAGGTAATAATTCCACCGATCTTTGGGAATCTTTTCCTTAAGTTTTGTTTAATTAAATCCTGTGTCTTAAAATGCCAGCTTGCACTATAATTTACACTGACGTGCGGAATATACTATCCCCGTATCGAAATGAAGTAAATTTGAATATAACTTGGTGATGAAGTCGAATAGCAACAGATTGTTTGAACTTTGTATTCGAATGAGGGAGGCGCTCCATCATTTCTTCGGATAACTTTCAGGCCGCGTACAGTTACGGAAGTTTCGCGTTACGCTGTTGTAGAAATTTGAGTGACATCGGCTTGGAATAATTAACAGTTCTGCGGTAATTAGTATGCATTTACAGCTGAAGGTAATCAGTACCCCTGTTACATTAATATTTCGACTCCACGCATTTTTAGAGAAAAGCGGTAAAGGGAGTTATTTTGAAATAAGAGGAACCATCGTTCAGTATTATTTATCGGGATTCGAATTCTTTTTCGGGTTTTTATTTGTATGGTTTTGTAGAAAAAGGGGGATGTAAAAGTAACAGAAATATTTTTCCAGGAAGGTAGGAAAGAGGATATGGAGGGATTACGAAGGGATTATGAAGTTTGTAATTACAGAAGGCTGTGAATCCAAAGGGATTCTTTCATTCTTTATTGGTGTTAATAGGAACAGGAGTCATTCCTCTCTCTCTCTCTCTCTTGTCCTTTGAAATTTTTATTCCCTTTAAGTTAAATTGAAGTTTCGTACCAGTTTATGGCAAAGCTATTCAGACTACAGGGGAAAAGGAACGGTTTATCTACTGCACATCAGCGAACGTACTTGTACACAACATTATTTATGATAATAACTCCTCCATATCCCCTATGATCCATCTGTACCGTGAATAAAATGAACCAGAAACGTCTTGCCGCTGAAACGATCGCTGTGGGATATGAAGCTTCCCATGCAAGCAGCTACAAAGTTATTTGAAATGGAAATTTTATCATTTCCGTGCAGTGTTTTTCGCTGGAAACTCTGAAACGATACCTTAACTATGGCAAAGAACTCTTAGAAATTTTGTTTAGAGTGGTTTGAAAATGCGTTGTAGGAATTGCTTCAAAATATTTTTACGGAATGTTTACTGTGGCATAATGCCTTTGTTGTAAAGGAATCAACAATTTCGTAGAAGATGAGTTCTCGAAAGAGTTTAGGCTTGGGAAGCTAAAGCAGTCGACTTAAATTTTATTTAAAGAATTTTCTTCGAAGCAAAAGAATTTGGAGACTACTTACTAGATGATTATTTTGAGAAAATCGAGATATTATCTTTTTTCAACATCGATCAGTTGAGAAAATATTAAACCACAATAAACAGAGTCTTCGAATTATCAGAAATTCAGCAGAAGATAATCAGGGTTCTTGGAAAGTAAATTTGTTTAAGCCAGTGTTCTCTAAAAATTTCAAATTCAAGCTAAAAGCGTAAAAGTTAAGTTTCTTATAAGTTAGGAAAGTCTGAGATTATTAAAGAACTTCTTGCATCCTTAACGATACCTCTTTAATTAATCTCATACATATAACACTTTTCTCGTGCTTCCCATTTTCCACCGCGCTCGTTCGAAAGCTCATTCATCATCCCCAAAATTGCGACACGTTCCATTGACATTGTTCGCTTCTCATCGATTTTGCGTCGTGTCGCTGTATTCGATTGGCCGTTATAAAGAAGCTCATTAATTTCACCATGCATCAGTTTGTCAGATGGTGGAAATTGATCGAACGTATAATATTAACTGCCACTATCACGCGAACTGAAACGAGGACATCGACGGGACCAACGTTGCCCGATGAATTTTGCAATGTCAAAAATGGCTGCGAGCCACAGGCGGCAACTGAAACGCTGTCACGTCAGTCACATCGAATGTTTCCAGCTGCGGCTGTTTTCTGTCAACGAACGACAGGTTCCCGTGAACGTCGAGTTGTAACTATCCACGAATTAAATGTCTGAGAACCGTGAAATTAAAATATCAGTGCATGTGTACTTTAAGAAATTTATTTTTGATAAATCGAAACCCCTATTTTCATAAAAACACAGTAACAGGATTTTTTAGCAATTGCAGTACGCCTAAATATTTATTTTGAATGTAAAAAATTTGAAGAATATAAAAGGAAAAATTTACGTCCTTATTATTGTTTTATATCGAATTTTTTATAAACATTTTACTAGTGAAATTGAGCATATTTTCGAGGTGTTTCGTCTAGAATTTTATAATTTAATCGGGTATTGTAATATGCAAAGTCGGGAGCAGTCTTGGCAGAGGGATTGAGGAGAACAACATGCAGTCCCCTCATAAATCTTTCATATCGGTGATATTGGTATTCTAGAATTTATGACTCTGATAACCAGATGTTCCTTAATTGTTTGCGGATGTTGCAGGCATATTCCACATTCCTTCTTTTTCGAGAAATACCTTACTCCCTCACATTTTCACACCCCCCTTCCGCCCTTCCTCAACCAATCATATCAAACATGCCTACTCGAATTCCGTGGGGATTAACTCCACTTGTGAGACCAATATCAGCCTCGTTCGGGCAGTCGAAGTGCCTTGAGCGTGGTGTCAATAATTGAAAGACTTCATCAGAAATCATGTCTTAATTAATTCAATTATTTTTATATATTACATAACTTGAATATTGAATATGCTTCAAGCTTTTGTATGAATAATCGTATTTTACTGTGTCGTTTAGGATTCAGAAAATATATTTACTTGCTTCTTGTAGTTCATACTACACGTGTAAGTGTAGAGATAATATCTGAGTAAATATTGAATTGGATTATAATTTTCTAGATATTTTTAATTAAAAATTTACGAAATTTTCTGTAACCAATATAACAAGTTTTGAACTGTCTATTATATTGTAACCTAATGTTTAATTCTTTTTATGTTGCAGGTAAGCACCTTACTAATATTACATTACCTTCATTGGGGAAAAATGATTGATCCAAATCTGCGAAAATGCAAGTTCAATCCAATGAGTAAGTATATTCAATAGAATCTACTGTGTACTTAATTCAGAACTAACATCTTTGTTTCTCATTACGTCATGAACACTGTCAAATAACTTGAGCTTTAATTGTAGTGCAGTGGTAGAAAAATGGCTCACTGTTTTGACTGTAATCAAAATATATGACCAGGAATATGTTTAACGTAATAATAAAATGCCGAAAACCGAATTTAATAACTTCAGATACTTTGACTTTAAAATATGAAGAGAAACAAATAGTTTATGATTTACAGGACGTCTAAAAAAGTCATATTTTATGTAAAATTAATGCAATTCGTTCCAATTTCACTTCTTCCTTTTTCACGAAAGCCACCAGAAATTCCCCCAGGAATTCTTTGCCACAAACGCAAAACGCATACGGGTGGCCTTATTTTGATTGCAATTTGCTGTTTCCATTTATTTGGTTCTCCGTTTTTCCCTTTGATTACATCGACAAACATTTCCTCTCTACCCACTTCGCCAAACCCTTCCTGGAATTCTTTACAGGATTAAAGACCGTAATTTCGACTTATCTTTTCCCCTCGATCCAGTGACGTTGCATTCACCTTTTTTCTCCATTGGCTTTCTACTTGTACCGTTACTTTAACGGCAAGAATAACGAGGCGAGGAGCTCGGCGATAATGGAAATTACATAGAAACAACAACAGGAAATAAATCAGTGACGAGCTAAAAGACAATTTTCTGTATTTAAAATTGAAAAAATATTGTCGTTTAGTTTGTGAAATAAAAGTAAACACTTGTTGACTCACTTTACCTACTTTTATTTTGTTAAAATTATCAGTCCCTGTAAAATGGTAGATGTTGATGTACAAAAATTTGTTTTATTTAATCGAAGATCTTCTTGCAAAACACCAGATCAATTTTCGAAAAATCTCTGGTGGCCTGCGATAATTAGTTATTGAAATTCTTAGCCGTTTTTGAATATAGCTATTCA
This sequence comes from Andrena bicolor, assembly GCA_960531205.1. Lineage (NCBI taxonomy): Eukaryota > Metazoa > Arthropoda > Insecta > Hymenoptera > Andrenidae > Andrena > Andrena bicolor. The sequence continues at coordinate 34,957,229 of OY482666.1, read as the reverse complement.
AGCCAGTTCCTCAGATTCGTGGGATTCGTAAAACTGACGAACAGAAAAATACATGTTTTTGGCGAAATTACTACATGCACACACTTTAGAATCGTCGAATTTAAATTCTAATTTTTAAATATTTCCAATTTTGTTCTCAATACAAATTGTATAGTTTATAATGCAGAAGCTGGCTTTCCAATATCATTTTTTAATATTACATCTGTTCCAATCCGTTACTAAATTTTCATTCAGATTTTCGTGCCAGAGGGCAACGTATATTCTCAAAAATGGTGGAAATTTGCAAAATTAACGACCACACTGTGATACTCCATTCTGGTATAATACAGAAGGGCGCACTTTAATCGCATCAGAATTCTCGGCTCATCTTCACTTAGATAGTCTCTCTGGCATGGAACCAGTCGATATCGTTCCTCTTCCCCGGGCGTTATGGCGATAGAATCGATACTTCGAAGTCCCATAACGGGAGACGTTATGGGTAACTGATTTTGAGAAACTACGTTTGAAAGTTTGAATAAAACAATTGCGTGAAATGGTTGGAACACGAACGAGCAACTAAACGACTTGTTTCTTTATAGATTTCGAATATAGTATTCCATGTAGAGATTCTCCACGTTACGACCAATTTCCTGTCTTACTACATTCTTGTCGGAGAGGAAAATTGTACTGAAATTCCAAGAATATCGTGCTTTTATTCTTTGAACGTATCGCTAGCATGTTGCAATTGTTATTATAGTACTGCTGTCATTTTTCAAATACTTATCTCGATAAAAATAATATTTGAAATGGCGTACAGGGCAAAGTATAAAGAACCAGCCATCCAGATTTAATGTTTAACAAAAGTAACTTTTTGAGCTCGTGATCGTTTGTCCCTTACCATTTTGCTAAAATTTTTGGGAGTGCTTTTGAGTCTAAAAAAGTATTTCACAACACACTGTTACAACGATAATTTGTGTCGTCTTTACTTATACATTTAAATTATTAAAATTCAAATCTCCATACCTAAGCAGTTCTCAATATCTAACTTTAAAATAAACATTTATTATAAATAATAGTACAACTGCATATCTATGGAAAATAATTTTGTAACCGTTCTTGAAACTACTTAGCTTCCTTTCTTTATTTAAAATTTTCCTGTACCATAGGCTTGTATTAATTACTTCAACAAGATTCGTTAAAATTACGTCCATGTAGTAAGGAAATTATTGAGCGAATTTAATTAGTGGTCGATTCAATGAAACACCTCCGGCGATGTGCGTGCCAATTCGTTTTTCGTTTCCGAGCGACGAGATACACGCGGACTGAATCGACCCAATGCTTATAATGACCGAATCGACAATGGTGCGTTGACGATCTGGGATGTATCCAAACGAGGGATGTTTTTTTTTCGAAAATGTCATTAGGGGTTCTCAAACTTTCCATCACTACTCATGATGCATGTTCTACATTATGATTTGATTCAAAACTTATCTTCAAATTTCTTATTAGTCCTGTGGATGTTAATGTGTCGTCATTGGTGTTTAAATGTTTTCGAAAGAAAGCATTTGATACAAGAAAATTCCAGCCCACTGGGCAAAATTAATTTAAAATAAGAAACGCTTAATTTCTCGTTAAAACATACATTTGGTACTCTTCTTTGCAAAGTGAAAAGTTATTTAAAATAGTTTAGGGTTCATAGTAATTCTTCTTAAAAAGGTGAACAGAGGAATAAGGAATAAAATGACTATCGAATTTGTACATAAGTCAACAGTTCTTATTACTCTGTATAACTTTTACTGCGAGTAATTCTTAAAATAATTCACATGTAAAAAGTTACGATGAGATACAGTTCCAGTTATATCGGTTCGAAGGAATGTCTGACTACATATAAACCGCCTCCACTTACTCTGTTACGCTCCGCTGCCCGGGTTCCAGTGACATAGGTCAATCATATGGTCGTGTACCTCTCCATGTCCCTAAAGTTAGGAATTATTTTCAACATATTATCATTCAAATTTACTCACAGATGTGTACATATTTTTCAACAACTATGATTTCTAAGTTACACCACTGTATTTTCTGCTAAACAAAATCAAAAGTCATCCCCCCTTACGAGACAAAGGGACTTACAACGAAGTTTATTAAAAATATTTCATCACTGTTGTGACTTCATTTATTAAGCTCATAACAATTAATAAACCACTCTACTCAACGAATATACATCAGTTACTCGACATATTTCTACCATTTACGGGGGGATTCTCGTCTAACAGCCCCAAAAGTAACTAATATTTAAGAATTATTTTTGAAAAAACTATTGGTTATATTGGATTAATAATAAGAAATAAGATATAATAGAAACAATAAGAAAGTGCGACATAAAAAAATATTTTCTGCAAATTTAAAGATACCTCCTTATATCCCAAGAGAGTTTAATGCAATATTAACAAAAATTTTTTAAAACAAAAATCATAAATTTCGGGGTCTGTTACAGGAGACCAATTACCTCACCTGCCTAAGAATTCACTTTTATTTTACATCTACCACGATAAAACTGAGCCATTTAAAGATTTCTATTCTACTTACAACTTGTGTTGATGGATTCCAAAAATCAATGAATAGTTAAGAAATTCGAGAAAGATGTTAAAACTTTCACACATTTCCTTCGATCTACTCGCCCCACATACCGAAGCCACGTATTAAATAATATTTAACTCAGCAAACAAAGTTCTTCCCCTCTGCAAATACTCGCATGACTATCGTTACTATTTCCCTGCCCCCGCCCATGAGAACCGCTGTGTGGCGATGCAACGCGAACGAAAGGGGTGCATGCACGTACAAACAGTTTCGCCGAGCCACGAGGGAAGGTTGCCCGTGTAATGAGCGTGTTTTATTATTTAATCCCCTTAAACTCTTCCGGATTATGACACTTACACCGCTCCGTCCGCCCTCTGGCGGCATCTCCGCGCTAATTAGCATCCACGTTCACCAGTTTCACGTGTCTCTGCGAGCCCAGCACCCCTCTTCCACCGACTTCTGCGCACGCTTTTTTGCACTTTCAATTCAGTTTCCACCAGCGTGTCTAATTTGCATAAGTGACGCGCACGGTCCGCGTGGCGACACCGTAGCAAGCTTGCCGTCGAAATTCATGGCAGTGGGGGGAGAGCAGCGTTACCCCCTCCACCTCCCGTGCATTACGCGATGGTACATAACCTAGAAATTTTCACGACTCCAAGCTGTTAATCGAATCAAGCTCCACCGAAAACAACGATCCTCGGCAAACAAAGCGTCAGGAAACGTGTCCACAATTCACGTAGTCTCTGAAGAACCAGCTAGTCGAACCATCCGGCGGATCCTCGCCAAACAAAGCGTCGGAGACCGCGTTCCCAAATCACTCGGTCTCGGAAGGGCAGCCATGTTGATTCCCAACGATTCTTACGCCTGCATCCGGGGCGATATTTAATTAAGGCACCGACAACTGGGAAACAAACACCGTGGCCTGACTTTTAATTCACGGTGGGAGGAAATCGAGTTACCGGGGCGAGACGAATCGCGACGATCAATCGTCAGTAGCGACCCGGACTCGAACGATTCGTCAGCCCCCGAAGCCGTATCATGAGGCCGCGATATCCTTCTTTCCCCCTTCGAACGCGGCGATCGTAAATTTCCCCGGGCTTACGCTCGCTTCCCTCCCCTTTTGAAATTATAAATTTAAGTGTCCGCTTCGAGGTGAATTTGCCAAGTAAACCTCCCCACCACCGAACCCCCTCCCCAGCTCCCTCTGAATTATACCCTTTTCTTCTCTACATCCGACTCCCCGTTCCTGCCGCTTCCAGCCGGCTACGTTCAATTTCTCGACACAACCATCCGACTCAGTGCATAATGCAGCCACGCCGATGCAATGAGAGAGGCTGTTTGCTCGCTTTCCAAATAGCGCCTCGCGTCCCACCTTCTCATCTCGCGCTGACGCGGCTTAGATGCCGCTGTTGCGCTCGTCGACTTCGGATTTATTTGCAGTTAATTAGCGGACGGGTCTTGTATGGGTGCGGGTGGACTTGATGGGGAACAATGGCGCTGTTGTGGTAGAATATTCATCGTCGCAAATGGTGGTTCTTTGGGGATTGTAGATGTATAATTTACAATACGTAGAATAAGATTTAGTGTAACACTTCCGCCTTCGGGGTGTGTTTGGAATTTTTTTTTGTAATTTCTGTTTGCGTTATTTTATGTAGTATATATTTTTTATTATGCTTATGAAGAATGTAAGAGCGAGGTTAATTTAGATTCCAGCCCTCATCCGTTTTTTATTTCACGAACTGAATTTGTCACTCGGTGTCAAATTGACACATTGGTAAAAGATGGATGAAATGACAAGGTAGACAGTTATTTTTTTTTTCAAATTGATGAGTTAACATTTACATCTCAGGTTTTTCGCAACTTTCGAAAAATTACTTAAATAACAGATATAAAAGAAATTCCTTTTAATTTAATTATTCTACCCTAGCGAAGCACGGGTATTTTGCCAGTCTTTTATAAGTGTGATTTATCACTATCGAGTTCTAAAATAAGTAATAGTTTATTGTAAAATGAGCAGTATTGTGCTAGGAAGCTGTGTTCATAAAATACGCTACTGTTGATATTTCAAAACGTCTTATTGATCGCAAGGGCTCCTTCCAAGTGTTTATCGTCTATTTATTCTTTTCAATGGAAACTTTGTACTCCGAGAAACGAAGTTTCGCAAATGCATCACGCGTTAAGGTTTCATTCGTTTCTATGATACTCAACAAGAAACTTCATCTCGACATCTTCGTAAAATCGGTCGGTTGGAAGTTGGATAATGCTTCAATGTCCCGGGTCTTGCGTGATGCTCATGTGAAACACCTTGACGGCCATTATTTATGGGTCGTGTAATACAGGAGCATTAATCGTTCCCTTTTTCCGTGACAAGCTGATGTCGCTCACGAGTATCGATTATGTGACAAATGAGGCTTTGATTACGTAGGTAAAAATTTCCATCGTAATTAAATGATTTCATCTTCTATCAAAATTAGCTAACTGTGAACTCCATTTATTTGATGACTTTTTATTCGATTAAATAAAGTACCTATAGTTTATAGAAAACTTTTGGTTCTTAAACAAAACGTGCATGTTAACCCTTCGTGGTCACAACTTCTTAAAATCACAAAATTGGTCACATTCGGTTCACTGCACTCCAGCGTCATTTTTTAGTTATCATTTTCGTATTCTTGAATCTTTTAACTCTTGAGTGATAATTGTACATTCGTAATACTCATACAATCGTACTCTAACACCCATTTTCTAGTTGAAAAGGAGCGATTTTCCACGATCGTGACAAAAATGATTTTTTCCCCGATAAATTCTCTTTAGAAGTGGTAAAGTCTCGACGTTTAAAGTCGAAAATTTCTCTTGGGGTGCGATACACCCCATGTGACTACGAAGGGTTAAGTAAACAAAATCACTACTATTTGAATGGAGTGCATGTTGTGAACGAAGAAGATATATGTCTATTCTTCCTGTGATGAGGTAAACTTAATGTAACAGGAACAAAGTTTGTATTACACACAAAACTTTAACCACAGTCAACTATAAGATCCAAGGTCGCAGAGGAGTTTAACATACATTCATATATAACATACTGTACTAACATTATATATTACATTCTGTGTCTTCCTCTAAATTAAAAACAGTTGAAATATTTGATACTCCACTCTCATTTGTCAGCAAAATAAATTGTCGCAATCAGTAATATGGTATTTTTACATTCAAGTCGACCAACTGGACATTAATATCACACATATACTACTAATTCTAATAATAATGGCTTCATTACACAAAACAACTTGCAATATGTTACAAAACAAAAAGAAATTAGTAAAAACTAATTCTGTCGTAAAAGGCTAGATTCAAATTTCTGCTGCTATTAACGTAATCCGATTTAGTTATTACACTAATACTTAAAAAATTCAAAGGCATTCAAGACTTTAAAGTGATTTCACTTCACTCGTAAACTTAATCCTCAAGCAGTGCAAAACAATTGTCCCCACATATTCATCCTTCGCGGCTATAATCTGGGTATGTGGTGCTATGGTTTGAGCTAGAAACACTATAATAAGAGCCTGGCCACGAGCCACTCTCAGCCATATTTGGGCTAAATCCTACGAGAGAGAAAGAGACATACACCATTTCACTCTTAACCACTCTTAACAACTCTTACGTTTATGGCGGTATTTTACTTTTGTTTACTTCGCGTAAATAGGTATATACACAGGTATATCAAGAAATTCTAATTGCGATTGATTCATACAAAACGGTTTTTATTAACTTTCAAACATATATTTTTTTAAAAATGTATTACAACGAAGATTGGTACAATTGACAGATTTAAAAATCAGCACGAATGGATGAAAATGCCGGGGTAATTAAAAGTGGCCACAAAAGCTTATGAAAGTGTTTATGAATACATATATAGTATACATTATTTTTTTACTACCCAAATGCACATTTTCAGATAAATGGATATTACAAACAATTAGAATACAATGACAAAAAACGTTTTTTATTAACTTTCAAACGTATATTTTTTAAAAAGTGTGTTACAATTTACTGATTTTTTCGCACGAAATGGCGACCAGTAACTGGATGTCCATATGAAATATAGTTGTTCTACGAGTGATTCGCGTCTCTCTCGAATATACACTTGCATCGTAATACACACCAGCGTGACATCTATGGTAAAATCTCATTTTTCCGCGAAACACGGTTTCGTGCAGCACAGCGCGCTGAATTCTCGTGCTTCCATTGTCGCTTGTTCGCGGGGAAAAATATACGTGCGGACGTTTCCGCGACTGGCGTTTAATTTATATCGAAAACTGATTCGTCGGAAATGGCGACGCAAGTAACTTGTGATTGTTAAATTTGAGCTGCAAGAAGGCAGTTTGTATTGATTCAGCAAATATTTTGGATTCAAGGTTTGCCTGCCACACAGAATTTTCTGTACTGTTACGACTTAGGCGCTAGTGAAGTACTTGTATAATTTTTGTAATTGATACATATTGATTTACAGTGATGGACAAAAGTACCGGGACACCGTTTAAAACAGAATAACTTTTTTAAAATTGGTCCAAAGAACTTCAATCTTTTTGAGAAGCTGGAAGAATTAGTTTACTAAGTAAGTGATGTGTTTCGTCGTTTTAAAAACACTTGCAGTTGGTCGGAATAGCGAAAAAAAATAGAGTGAACGTGGATTTTCAAATTTTCTTATCTGGACCTGTGATGAAAATTTAAAAACCACGTTTACCGAATCCGATGAAATTTTCAGCCTGTATACAACTGACTTGAATCTACAAACGGGATGTTTAAATTTTTATTACAAGCTCAGATAAAAAAGTTGAAAAAGCGACATTCACTATTTTCTTCGTTATTCCGACCAATAGTATTTTTGTTCAAAACAACGAAACACGTCGTGTCATCTAGTAAACTACTCTTCTAGCTTCTCAAAAAAGTGTTCCATTTATATAGTAGGTTAGAACTGTTGGAACTTAAAGATTTTCAATCGCGTGTGGAAAAAAGCAAGACAAGCAAAAATTGGGATCTTGAAAAAGTACAGATAATATCGTGTACCTGAGAAATATGGATTAATTCATGTGTTCATGAACTTTTAAAGTTATATTTATACATGTGCATTTATTTTTTTTAACCATACCGATATTTTCGACTCTTTTTACCGAGCTCTTTTTTATTGGAATTATTTTTAAAAAATGTCTTTATTATAAAAAATAACCAGCTGCATACTAATTTCTTAACGAAAATATCGTTAAAAGCTTGCAAAACATTCCCGGCTGCTACATAAATCGTGCTTAAAATGTGTGATTGATTTTTCTTCCCAACCTAGCATGTCAAGCGTTAAATGCAGACGAAAATATAACGCTATTGTTTCATTCCCGTTTAAACACTGACCTTAAAATAAAAAAATAAAATATAAATCACCCTAAATGACTGAGCACGCGAAATTTACAAATACAAACAAAATTTGAATTAATAGCAGTCACGTCGTTACAAAATGATATTTCGTAAATACACATATATAATACCACAAAATTTTCCTAGTAAATTATAAATTGCAGCAAACAGAATACCTCGAAAATGTCTCTGTCCAGGAAAATATTGCAAACTATAATACACTTCACATAGCACAATTTAATTCTCCACCATACATATGGGAAATCATATGCCGAAGAAAATGGAGTCGAATCGATAGAGGCAGCCCTTCATACGTCATCCTTTGACAGGTGTGATTAATTGCTGATCTGGAACAGACCTGGAAAATTATTGCATATTTTGGTGTACGCGTCCGTGGAACACATCTCTTTAAAATCAGATAGAATAGAGAAGAGACGTATATAAACTGCACATGCTGGAGCATTTAATTGTCGTCTCGGGGTAGGTATACATAAATTCTGTTGGCGAGGTGTTGTAAAACCAGCATAACGTGATCCCACGAGAAACAGACACGATAAACGTTAACATTTATTCCGTACAACCTTTTATCCGATTATAATCATAATCGCGCTGTTTATTGCGGAGTAGAATAACAACGCGCTGTTGTACCAGACTTTAAACTGCTCTATAAATGCCCTGTAATCCATTTGCTTCCTTGCAAGGTGGTCTTACAGATATATTTAAACCAGAAGAAAATGAGATAGTTATCGTTCGTGAAACAAAACTGTCAAAAAAATCTTATCACACGACACAACTCAGTATTTCAGTTACAAGTATGAAGTAAAGAAATCTTTATTTGAATGAAAAATATATATAGAATACCTTAGAAACTGTGCGAATATCTATGCAATAATCACCAAAAGTCATAAAACTGTCTCCCGCAAAAAATCCCGGAAAAATGATCAACTCACAGTTCTTCGAAATCGATTTTCCCCGTAGCGAAGTTTCGCGACGAAGAATTTTATTCAACATTTTCCACGTACCTTGTCAAAACGAATTACGCTTTTTATCCCTTGCCATGAATTTTCAGTCACGTTCAAGTACATTGTTGAAAGATGACGGCGCGCGTGCAAAATGTATCCAGAGGGGCGGAAGCATGTTTGTCTGGAGGTAGCGAAAGCATTTCGGGCAGCTTGCTTAAAGCGTTATCCGTCCTCGAACCACGCCATCAGCCCGTTAAATTCTCATGAATTTTTCACACCTTTCGCTGACCGCCGATTTTAATTTCATTTACGCGACACTCCAGCCTACCCCGGGAACAACGCAACCCATTCGTCGCGAAACTCCCGCCGGCTCGCGGCCTAGAACACGCTCGATGCTTCTGCATTCCGCGCTCTCGACGCGAAAAGCGCGAAAATATTCATCGTTATATTTCCATACGCGAGCACCGGCGGCGGCTCGAATCCAAATTTCGTTGCAGACCGCGCTTCCAACTTTTAATTGTGACCGACTCGCGCGGTATTTGTCGCCCGGCGACTTTTAATTCCGCCTGCTAGCTTCCCGCCACCTTCCCTTCGCCAGACGCAAATGAATCGGGACGTTTAATTAGACCCCCTCGCCAGCCGGTCGCGGTATTTCAAAACGATCGCCGAACGAGATTTTCCACGCGAAGCTAATCGCTCGACGGTAAGTGCGACAAAGCGGACGATGATTGAGTGTTCGGAACACGCGGTCGATTTCCAATTGATTTAATTAGTGTTACTTGAAATTTATCGCGGTGGTTGGTGTAATTCGGAGTTACATAATAGGCTGGAATGTTCAATTGTTGGGGAAGTGGTGTCGAGTGTGGTTGGAGTGGAAATGTAAAATTCAATAATATCGTTTCATGCGACTCAGCCTTAATGCTCTTGTTCACTTACGAATATTTATAAAATCTGGATGTTGGAATAGGTTATTTCATGATTTTTCATTTCGGTGTCTTAGAAATCAGATTTTCTAAGGAATTCTGTTTTTTTTTACCTCGATGATTTCCCCACGTTAAAAAAAAATTATAAACTCGAATAAGTTTCTTTTTAACTTGGGGAAATCTTCAAGAGACACCTCGACGATTTCCTCACGTTAAAAAAAATTATAAATATAATTAACATTTTTTTTAACTAAATCCCCACGATCACCGTGAAATGTTTAATAATTGACATGTAAATTTCTCTACTACTAAGACCTACCTATTAGATTAAACGCTCGTAAACCTATTTACATATTTTCGACATAGATCCATCGTGCCAAGGCGCATCAAAATCGATGTATACCACACCCTGTCCTCCCCTTGTCAGAGCCGCTCACTCTCTTAAACCAATACATACCCTAAATCACTATCTCTTCAGTCAACATCCCCTGAATTTAGATAATTCTCTAAGTGAAGCACATTCGCAAAGTCAACATTCTGGTCAATATACTCCCACTTCAACACTCTCTCGCTCTTGTACCTGAAGATTCAACGATACAAGCAGTGGTAGTCTTGCACACAGACGCCTATACTAGCCCACCTCTCGTCAACTCTATTTACACAGATTCCCCGGGTATACTTCCGAATCGCCCCAGTGGCCGATCGACACGACAAGGGGGTGTGGACTCTAAGTCTAAAATTCTAGCTTCGCATATTTATTCGTTTCCAAAATATTAATAAAAAATTATTGTTCATTTTTTTACAAATTATTTTTATGAACTGCATACACGTAGCCCTAATGGGCATTCATCCTGCCCCCGCCCTCCCCAATTTATTTTACGGACAGCTGGACGCCTCAGGCGCCTAAGTGGCACTTGTATTTAGCTCAAATTCAAAGGCAATTGTCTCGAAAACGAAGCGCGATATTAAAAAATTGTATTCTATATTTTCGTCGCAGTTTGACTATAAATAGAATTAAATCTCCAAACTCACATCGGTTCTCTACCATGCTTTACGCGCCCCCTCACTAATCTAGTCCCAACCAATACTAATATCCAGAACAAGTTGATATTACAGAGATGGGCAAAATTGTTATTTAAATAAAATTTCGAACAACGACATGAAAGTTAAAAAAATTATTCGTCATGTGTCGAATAAAGTTAACTCGAGTTAACGAACGAATGCCGATTTTTTTTTATCATTTATTCGTTATTCGAAATTTTATCTAAATAACAATTTTGCCCATCTCTGGTTGGTAAGTCGGAATAAGTCAACAGAAATACTAAAAGTTATTTATTAATATCTCAGAACCCAATAAATTCCCAAAGCAACAATGTTAGATTTAGAGTCCACACACCTCTCCCCAGCTCTCCCCTCATATCTCCTGTCGACTGGCCACTGGGGCCATTCGGAAGTACTGCCAATTTCCCACCCAACAAATCCAAATACCATCGAGATCTACCTACTGCACAACAACTCTGTGTCCAAGCTTTTAAAACAAGAGAATCCTTTCCAATCTCCCACTTGCAGCACTACCGCTTAAAAAACTCATAGCACCACGAGCCAGCGTTCTCTGAGCATCGATGGTCCCAATCGTTACCCTACATCACCGATGAATCGATCAAGACGCTGTTGCATTTCAAACAGAAAAGCTCGATACCCCATTTACTGATAGGATTCCCATCCATCCCCGAGGGGCTATTACACGCAACGAGCAGCGATTAAGTTCCCGTGGGGAAAGGGATTCTGAACAGTCGATCTTCGAGCAGCGAACATCGACGGTCTTCTAGAAAAAAAAAGAAGATAGGAAGAAGCGGGGCTAGAAGAAGAGAAAGGGACATTTTTCAGATAGTCCTTGTGGCGAAGTGGAGGGATCCTCTTCTGAATCTCACAAGTACCGAGCCTGCGATGATCGTAGCTGAGAGGTAATAAAAAAGAGAAGGGGGAAGGATGCAGGCAGTAGATCCTGAGGGTGGTGCTTGAATTCTATCGAGGAGAGCTCCCTTGTCGAGAAAGGCTGCCATTACGTTTACTCGGTTACTGGATGCGGCTGCAGGCCGGCCATTTTATTACACTAGGTGCCGCGTCCTGTTAAATCCGCTTGCGTGCATGGGAAAATCTATGGTGGTCGTTAACGGGCGCGCGAAACGCGTGCATCCTGTAATGCATGCAGCACGTGAGCCAATGACATATACCCTGCAGCCTCCCTTAACTCACTGGATCCAGCTTTGGCTGTCGATTTTTATTTATGCGGGCGAAACCATTGCGACAACGCGACGATGTCGGTTCGAATGGTTTGAAATGGTAGAGGATGGTGGGAAATCTCTGTCGTATGGTGTTAGGGCCTGTTCACGCGGGATACTTCTGTGAATGGTATTTATTCATGACTGGTATTTAGGATATATTTATTTGACAGATAAGAGAAGATGGAAGCTATTCCTGTGAGGATATCCGATATGCCGGTTGTGAACTATAAAAGTTTGCTGTATAGGGCGTCACTGAGTTGGCGGTACGATACTATGGGGACCAAAGAACTTGATACATGAGTAGAAAATATAGAATAACGGTTTTTTCTTAGGAGATTCTTAAATCGATTCTAAAAATTCATTTGGTACGCGTCCGTCTCACTAGAAATTGACAAGTTGTAATAGTAAATATGATGTAAATGCAAAGACGAAATGAATCCTGTGCAAGAATTAGTCGAAATTGCATAATTACTCTTTTTCGAATAAGGCTCTGTTTTTGAAAATCCATTTAGAATGCATGTACTTTAAGAGCTGTAGAATTGAGATTAATTTTCCCCAAAACTGGACTCGGTCAATTTTTATTCATATTGAAAGTGATTTTCCTCGAAAAAAAAAACGTCAAACCAGAAAATATTTTCGACTTGTATTTTCTTGTACCATCACAACCTTTCGCGTTGTATCGCCAGTTTCGTGGCACCCTGTAGATGATCCGCTAGGATCAAATATTTGCCAACCGAAACAGAGATGAACAATCTAAACAAACTTGACATCGCTCGACGCTTCCTTGTGCAAGTTATATTTCTTTTGGAACAGCACGTCAACTTTTCCTCAGCTTTACTCCCTTTATTACAAATCGGATAATACACGGTGTTCGACTACCGCTGGGAGAAAATTTAAGGGGTGATTGTAGACACATAAGTAGGCTTCGGTTGTTAGTTATAAATGTTTAAAAATGTGCCTAAAAGCAGGCAATGGATTTTAGCGAGTGACAGGTCTGGTGTGATTCAACGATACCCTTCAATTTTAGATAAAGTGATAAAGAATAAATTTCGCCGCATCTTCTTTGAGATAAGTGGTTCCATGCAAAGATGGGCAAAATTTTTATTTAAATAAAATGTCGAATAACGAATAAAAGTTAAAAGAGTATTCCCCATTTGTCAAATAAAGTTAACTAGAATTAATTTACATACTATTTTCAAAAAGGTAGGATAAAAATTATGTAGTTGAAACTCACGACGAATAAAGAATGTATCTTATTATTAATAAAAAAATTAACTTTGTTCGTCGAATAATCTAAAGTGAAAGTAACTTTCATTTGATCCTTATTTAAATAATTTTTTATTTAGTTAATGCCCAACTGCTCGACCTCTGCGTATCTTTAAACGCTTATAACTAACAAACGAAGCCTCAACCGCATTATCGTTATTCTTGATTTTCGTTTTATTCTGGTGTCTAAAATCACCCCTTAAATTTTCTCCCACTATTATTCGAACACCCTGTATAATACTTGAGCAACATGCACAAATCTAAAGCATGCACCGCTGAAAACTCGAAACCGCAGGATCAGTTAAGTTTAACACCCCTTCGTACCACAGCCCTAAATAGAAACGAATATTCCAATCTGCAAACTACAAATCGTTACACCCCCTGCTTCTCGTGGCTTTCCCACCACGCCCCACCAACCAATGAACCTCCTATATCTCTTGGCGACCACATTTCACCGAGAATCTTCGCAGCCAGGAACTCCAAACGACCGTGAAACGTTAATCGACACAGGACACGGCATTTCCCGAGCATCTAATTACCGCGCAAAATGGCAGGCGGATACAAATTATCCGCAGCCACGTTTATAGTTAATATCCTGACCCTATTCTCGACTGGAGAGTGAAGTTCTCCAAGTTCCGCCGCGAGCTATGCCTCAGCGCCACGCGGGGATCCCGAGCGCGCTGCGACTCGTGGCGTGGTTGCAATTTTCGCCGCGGAGGATCAGATGTCCAGTGCCGGGCGGGAAGACGTGGCAACAGCGTCGACGCGAATGTTCGTCTCGTTCGCGCGACGAACCAGCTACGGACTACTCGTTACCGGCTCGTTTATTATTTAAGCGGCGAGCGTCATATAAATTCCAGCGTGGAAAATTTCCTCGCGTTTTTCCGTCGGCGACTCCCTTGTTGCCGCAACAACCGAGAACTCTCCGATTTCAAGCAGAATCTGTTTCGAGGGAATTGGCTGGCGTGAACGCGCATTGCCACCGCCTTCTAGCCGTGCACGGATCAAAATAATGCGAATTTCAAGCTTGATATTTCCTTCAACTTTTTCAATTTCAAGTTTCGAGGACTGGTCGAAGTCGCCCGTCCTACTGGCAGACAGCTCGACGGGCAAAGACGATAAATGGTCGGAACGTTGCCGCGGCTGTTCCAGAATTAAAGCGCACGACGACGGTTTGGCAGGCGACTGTGTAGACTCGGAGTGAATAAAATTTTACGCTTCTCACTGGAGGGTACGCGGAATATCTTTGGCTGCCACAGGTCCTTTTAGATTCTGAAATTTTATTGGAGACAGTGGATGGAGACTCGTAACGTAGAAGTGGATGGAAAGTTATGGTACCCCCGTTGTCGGGGGAATTGAAGTTTGGGGGGGTTCATTTTGAGCACTTGACGAAGGAATGTTTGCTGTACGCTTTATTCATTTCGGGGGTCTTCCTATTGGGATTGACAATGTGGGTGAATTACGTTCTTTGAATTTTGTATTACAGGAGGAGGAATATTTATCGAGTATTTTAAATAATTTTGCAACCTTTGCAATCACCGATTTTATTATATCTAAGCCTGACTTTTCAACCACAATTTTATTGCCTATTTCCTGAAATGTAAGAATATATCCTTCTTAAGATAGAATGTGATAATTCCTAAAAGTTTTCGGGAAACTGAAAGATGAAGTATAGATTTAGGTACTTATTATTATGTAAATCTTAAAATTATATCATAAAGAATTATAAAAGAAACCGAACTCAGACCCGACACCCAAAATAGTATAATAATTCAAGAGTCATAAAAGAAAATATTCCATTGTTTGGAATATGCTGTTGCGTATTCAGTTTTCTAAAGCTCATCGCACAAGTCCACATTTTATGAACACTCAGAAATATTCGCTTCCTCCCTGTTGCTAATTTATCAGCTGATTCCAATCGCGCAGCTAATAAACGTATCCACTTATTGACCGAATTATCTATACGCGCAAATATTGTCGGCCGAATGGCGACACACGAGTGATTTAATGATAGAAATGCGTTGCGCAAATATCAAGAATACGTTTCGTTGTCGTTCTTGTTTATGCACGATGATCGGGCGCGGGTCAACAGGCGGCGTCCAACGTTTTAATTAAATGCGTCCTGGAAAATTGCACAGGGACACGGCTTTCGGCCACGCTATTACACGCCGTTCCGTATTTTCAATGAACGACCAGGGACTGCACGAATATCGGGAAAAAGCCTGCCGTCATGTGATACACACAGCTGTCGAATGATTCTATTAAACATAGCGTTCGCAATTTTATTCGCGCGGGAAAGTTCGAATGTAGTGACGTAGAGCGACTGGAGATTTTGGGCGGAAAGTTTGAGATGGATATTTCAAATTTCCAAGTCTTTCTGAATTGTTTCGTGTGAAAAGAGTTTGTGCTCGATTTCTTGAGTTGGGAGTTAGAGCTGCTCACGTTTTGGTGGTAAATGTTGCACAAAATAGATTTTTTTATTTTTTTATGTTTTACAGAGAGGAGTAATGGGATTAAGTGGGTTAGTTTCCGAGTAAAAATAGTCAAACCTCAGAAATTAATAGCAACCGTAAAGGGAAACAAAAGACTCTACTGACGTTAAATTAGAGGTGATATTCCCGCTGGGACAGCCAGTTGCGATATGAACAGAATCTAGATACCAACCCGTAGTATCTACGATCGTGAATTTAGGATTTCGTTGAATTAAGCGTATCAGTTTCGCCGGAACAAATCGGATTCCCTGAATGAATGTGCATTAATGCCGCTCAACTGACGCGCTCGATTAAATACGGATACGCTACAATTTATTGTTGCTTTATTATTCTGCATCTAATGCTTCCGAACAGTTCTCTCTCGATTAAAGCTTCAATTGCCCAGGCATGACAGGAATTCCTGCTACTGTAATAAATACTCCGTCTTCTTGCACTTTGATTTTTGCTTATAAAAGATCGTTATAGGTATCCAAGTTAATTTTTCTATTTTCGAGTAAAAATAATTTATTCTACAATTGTGGGGTCTGCTAACATTATGATTCTTAAATTATTATTCTGTAAATTACCACGACACAAATTTACATATCTATTTATTCTCTTAGTTTGAAATTCCTTGTATTAAAAATGGCTGAGTTTCTGTTTGATAACACAAGATTGTGGATAACAAAATCCACAAATGTGGATTTTTGTCCACATTCCTTGGCAACAATGATGTATTTTATTAGTGATAGTTCCATTCATTAGATATTAGTTATAAATTTGAGTGTTTTTCGGCTACTTACAGTTCTTCATTAATCCTGTTTCTGTGTTATGTCAATGTAAAAAAGTACCTGCTGCGGCAGGGGAGAACAGAATAAGAAGGAAATTTCGTTAGAATCGACAATTATCCGCCCGATAGCAGAAACTCGAAAACTAGAATTATTCTGTAGAATAACTTTGTGTCTGACGTGGCCTTGAAATAGACTTGAGAAATATCCAGGTATTCCTTATTTTTGGCGGCTCAATCTGCCGAATTTTCCGGCGAAAATTTAGGTCGCTGCGTTTCCGGGATTTTCGATTGCCATTCAACATCCAATACACTTTAAATTCTACGCTTTGAATATCCATATCTCGCGAACCAATTGAGGTATCAATTTTAAACGAAATACGCTTCGACGATTGTATTTCCTCTGTCATCCGGATGGATTTGTTTTCGTAAATTTCACGATCCCTCTAAACATGTATTGGTTGAGATAACTAAAGATCGAAATTTATGCTATCGATACTTTCGAACACAAAAAAATCATTTACAGAAACCATCTTACTTAAATCGACAAAAATTGCAAACTTTGATGGCCTATATTTTTCAAACCAATTGAAAACCAGCAAACTGATGACTTAAACCCCTTCCCCTAATTTTTCATGCACCACATCGTGTTTGATTCTCATTAAAATCCCTGACATCCAGTGTAAAAGTGATCGATTTGGCTCGAAACGATTCAGAAGTAACATTCTAATTTGACAAATTATATTCTTTTAGCCCGACGCTTTAAAAAATAACAGCAGTAAATACAGGTACATATAAAGCAAATTAAATTTTACCAATACACGACATCAATTTCTGTGTTCATGAGAGCCACCCCAAGTGAAAAAAATATATCCATCGCCTGGCACACTTAACGTTATCGTCTTGTGACAAAATTTCATGCCCCGTTTCTTTCTCGTCGATCGTGAGAGGTTGGAAAAGATCGTCGCTTGTAAATGGAGCTTTTGATCGCCATTTAGCGCGAGAAGAATTCGGGGTAAATAAACTAGCGAACAGTAAACCGGGCAGAACGTGGACGCGCAACGACGTCGACGGCCGCAGTGAAACCGTCAAAGCAAAAGGCACGTTTACCTATAAATCAGGTGTCGTTTACGAGGACGGAATAGCGATTTTATCGGCGTCCAAGGGAATATTAATGATAGAGATTTGTATCGATTTCCGGGGCAAGTTTTACGACAGGCACACTTGGCGAACAGTTCCTGGCGTGGGAGTTTTACGTCCACGTTTTTTTTTTCGGTGACCTAAGTGGTAAGGCTGATCAACTATTTCAAGCGTGTGAAGCTAGTGAAATTTGTAATAAAAAGTGGTTGTTTTTGTAAATATCGTGAATTCTCTGCTGCACCATTTTCTTACAAGGGCAGATATTGAGACTTTTAAACGGAGTTAGATCAGTTTTCTAATTAAGTTTGCTAATTGATATTAAATATTATATTACATTTATCGGAAAATGAAAATTTTCTGGGGAGGCAGGGCTACGAGGAAGTTCTTTGTGTCAGAATGATTGAAGGTTATGAAATTCAGTAACAATGCTTTATTATTAATAACTCTCGTGAAACTGCGCTGTAATGCACGTAAATTAGTAGCTTGGTGAAGGATGTATTATCAAATTTCATAAAACAATTCTCTCCAAAAAATGAAGGCACATTGTCTCATTGACTAAATATATCAATTGTTCTTGCTCTAATTGACATTTGTTTCGTGAAACCATTTCCGTTCAACTTCATATTTTGGAAAAAATGGAGATCGCCTATTGTGAATTCGTATTTGATTTCCAAACACGTTTTACGGAATCATGGATGTTATAATGTCCAGCTGCTCAGTCGCTTCCGCTGCTCGTTTTTTCATTTGCCAGATCAAAACACGCTTCCCTCATTTCCAACCCATGGCGCACGAAATAAAACACGGGATTTAATTAATTTTATCCTATATATTAATGAAAAATAACAGGTTGTATGAATTCGAGAAAAATATACGAACGTTGAAAATGATAAATTCGAGGGACCATTCTTTACTTTGAAACATTATTATAGGAATGACACATGATACAACTCGTGTCATCTTGTTCATTACAGAGCTTGTAAAATTCCAAGTAGAGATAATTATATGGAAAGTATAATTAATTGAACTCAGTAACTATGGCACGAAAGACAAAGGATTAAATTTTCAAATTTCTCAACGTTACTCAAAGTTAATTAACATTTTTTTTGCCGACACTTCCGTTTCAAGGTAGTTAATGATTTAAATAGGAATTAAATTTCATGGCTTAATAATGATTTAGTATGATTATACGAACTTCAGAACAGTTTTATGAGTATTTTACAAGCTTCAGACGTTACTGCTATTCCAGCATTCAAATGAGAATACAATATTGAAAAATTATAAATTATGGGTTTTTATGAATAATTCCTAGGAAATTATTCAGTCGTCGATATCTGCATTGATTACAGCTTCGGTAAAGGAAAGAATAATTCATACCTACCATGCGTGGCAGCAAATTAAAATCATTAAAGGTGAATTTTATGCATAAAGCTGTATTAATGAAACGAATAATGGAAATAACAATTTAAATGAATTTTGAAACGAAGTTTCATTCCACGTTAAATACATGTACTTACTTTACATTCCAACGATTTTCGATTCGAAAGCTGTACAAAATATTATATTCGAAATATTAATGCTTCTAGAGTCAATCGTTATAAATTTCCATTATTAATAAATTTATCGAGGCATTAACCGAAAAATACACTTTCTGTCGAATGGACGGGATATTTGCATTTTATAATTCCTTTGCTTTTTGGAATTCCCAACTCGTCCCACATTTTCAAATAAAACATCATATTTTCTGTGTCATGAACTCATGCAATAAAAACTTCAACGAGTATTTATTTCAGCCAGCGCTATCCCTAAAAATCTCCCACCATTAGTCATATCAACCTGCACCATTTCCAGAACACTTTCTCATAAAACAATAGATAAAGAGACTATCACACTTCTACGTCAGCAGATCCACCTCACACATCGTTGTTAAATGCATTGAAAATGTCCAAAACAAGTCTCGAAACGAAATTTTCCAGGAACTATGTAAAGCATGTGATACGTTAACGTTAGGGAGTCTTTATTAAACTTTATGACCAATACCGTGACGTAACTCTCGGATAATTAACAGGGCAATTTTCGTGAAAGGGTATAATTGCGAAACCGAATAATTAGGAGCCAGCTAATTATAATTCTCCACGGTTCCCACTTGGCGGGCGAAGCACAGCTTCTGAGACTAAAATCCTTAATTATCTTCTTTAATATATCTGCCAGAGCGTAGGAAGCAACATAAGCCGGATGTAGAGGTACACGGGCTGCTTCCCTGTACCGTACCCTTCCGACCGCTTTTTGGAGTAATTTATGGGGAATTTCCCGGCGAAAAGCTAAGGCGTGCCAGTTTAGCAAGTTCACGCGGTGTACCTTGCTACAATTTCCCCCTATAAATTACCGGACTTCCGTATCTCAATCCCTATCCAGCCGAAATGGAACACGGCTTTCCACTTGCTACCGAAGCAGAACACAAAAATTGCGGGTAGGTAGGTACTTCGTTTTATTATTTACTTGCTAAAGAAGTAAAGTACAAAGGAGAAGCTAAATCGAATCGAGGAATTATAGTTGAGTGTCAAGTTCTCTCACTTCATTTCAGAGTAAATGGGAGGGTCGGTGTTGGTAGAACTTCAAAGTATTAATTAGTATTTAGTAATTACCGATTATGTTAAAATCTTGCGTTAAAAGTATTCAGATAAATAACTTCGCAGGTAATTTACTTAACAGCCATTTCCATTCCAGTGGCGCACTCTGGAGTTGAAGAGATCAAAATATTTTGAAAGCAAATTCAAAACTTTATTTAAAGAATAATATCCAGTTTTCTTTGCTTTTTACAAAGCTCTCGAACTACTTCAGTCGTGGTTACATTAATCTCCTTTTTCCTTTTACTTTGGGGGGTGTTCTAGCACCCCTTGACGCCCTCTTTAGGTGCGCCACTGTTCCATCTTCTATCATTTTATAACTCTTCAAAGATGGTCAATGGGTATCTTGCCAGTGGACAATACGGGAGAAATCTACGTTAAACTGTAGAGCTGATCATCTTCTTAGTTCATTGGATCAAACGCACAAATATTCGACCAAGTCAGCATGTCAAATGATTAATGTAATCAGTACAGCTGTTTCGTTGTATCATTTCTCTGCTATTAGCATAGTGCTTTCGGGCATGTAAGCTTCCGTCATTCATCGGCGCAAGCCTGTCGATTTACGGAATATACGCGTAATCGTGTTTCACGCGGCATCATTCGACCGTTTTATCGACAAGTGTGCCAGCGCAAGCCGCACGGGCGCTGTAAGCTTTGCAACCGGCAGCGGACACTTCATTCGTGACTACGTATTTGAAGGGTTCACATTGTACAGACACTCTACAGGTAAATTCCTTTAAATCCCGTTCACCAAGATTTGTTCAGTCACTGTTCAACCCTCGAGCAGGATATTGCGTTAGGTACTATTTGGAGTCCATCTTGTTTAATACCACTGTAGGCAGGTACTCTGCATTCGCCATTTATGTTGGCAACTGAATATTAAGTAGGAACTGTAGGAATGGTGGTGAAATATTTGGAAATCATGCCTGGTTTGATTTTGCCTATTTATTTGCTATATTAGCTATTTTCTTTATTTTATTGCATGTATCATTCCAAGGGAACGTAAGAAAAAAAATTTTAACTGGAATGAAACCGAAGAGTTCTTTGATAATTGAATGGTTTAGAGAAATGTATCGTATTTATCTTCTCCGTATCTACATTCACGTTGGGTTTTCTATTTGAAATGATTGAACTCAACGAAATTCTCTTTTCCCAACTCTGTTTTCATTGATGCCTACTAAAGATACTAAAAAATATTTCTCGCTTCCTGATATGTAGGGTAGATGAACTTAGGTTAAGTTGAAAAACAGTCTTTGACTGAACTTCGCCTTTGCACTTGTCCTTGTTTACTTTCTCTCTTTGATATCTGCTGTGTTTGCAATAAAGACGTTTAATAATAATAATAATAATAAAAATGTCCCAATTACTCCCAGTGTCCCTATTTATTTTACTTAATAAAAGCGAAATGTATAACGATTAGTGTACAATAATAGTAATATTATTAATAAGAAGAAAAAGAACAGACCCAATTAAATAATACATTTTTTCTACAATATTCTTTATTCTTTACGTTTTTATTCAGTAAAATAAATAGGGACACTGGCAGTAATCTAGACCTCTATTTATCTTATTCCCAAAGATAATTGCCAACTTTGGATCACGACCTGCTAACTAGCAGAAGCTAAGTTGAAAAGATTACCCCGCTAATCTGGTATTTTTGCAATTCATTTTTCTTCATTTCCTAAATGGAATTCCACTGTTTCCACTCTTGATCTGGTTACTGTTGCAACTTCTCCCAGCTGTTCGTAATTAAGAAATGTTATCAACACTTCCCCCTATTTAGTCTCCCGCCCACCCCTTCCCACCATCGAAGTCATCGTTTGCAAAACTCATCCTGCTGTAACCGAAAGCAAACGATATCCGTGCAACCGTTAATCGTCATAAAGAGCAACGAGCGAGAGCACTATTTCCATTCGTTTGGTAATTACACGGTCGCGGAAATGCTCCGAATTAACGTCGAAACGCAAGTTACTCTGATCTCGCTAGCCGGCCATGTCGGTTTCGCGTGGCGAGGACAAGCCATCCGGCAAGTTCGAAAGTGTCTTAACTGTTGTAGGAAAGTCGTGTTACCTCCGCAGTTCGCTAATGCGCCTCATTATCATAGCCACGTTCGCGTGGACTTGCGCATCGTGAACCGCCGGCAATGGAACGTAACATTTGCGTATTAATAGTAATTTCACGAGCTTGCTAACTGTCGGAAATGTTCATCGGACGGTTCTGCAAGGCGAGGTGCGCAGCCACGGAAGTGGCTGAATTCAATGGATGTAGTATGTGGTTAGCAGCGTTAAGAACGCGTGGAAATCACAAGGTGAAAAACGGGGACTTGTCTGACGATATGAACGTGATTTCTTGGTGGTTTTTCAGATTGTATTTATAAGCATGTTTTCAGCATTGATGCGAGAAAGAGGTTGATATTTTTATTAATACATCGAGGATTTGGGGTTTCTTTCTGTTTCCGGGTAGAATTTGATTTATCATAAACTCATGAAAAGGTTAGGGTAATTGTGGGAGAGTTGCCGCACCTTAAGGAAAATTGTCATCGTGTCCAAATTTTGCAAAGAAAATTTTTTCCAAGGATGCATATTGTGCTTGTCCAAGCTTTGTGAAAATCAAACTAATGTGTACATTTGTGAGAGACTGATATAGGGTAAACCAACCAGTGAATGACCATTAGGCAAAGAAATGTCAATTATAAATGTAAAAATTACTATTTGTTTATAAATAGAGTGTAGTTGCACTTTTAATATCTCATATTTTTAGTTTTGCGTATTAAACAAACATTAATAAGTACAATTCTTAATAAAAGTATGCGGTCATTTACTGGGCTTTTCATTCAACAATTCGGTCATTTACTGGTTTGTTTACCTATTATAAAAAGGAAGGTTTCTATGTCCACGCACGTTTTTAGAAGTGATATTTTAAAAATCAGGGGTGGGATTGGGATAATATAAAATACACCGACGTTCAACTTCTTTATTCCCCGTATTTGAAGTTACAATAAAATTCTATCTACACACACAATTGCAAAGCGAGTGTACTTTCCACCTTTTCTGCTACATGAGATATGATAATAAGTAAAGTGTACCATTTTCCTCTTAACTTGAGAGTGTTCGGGGAAAAGAATATATTTGAAAGAATTCGATTACCTAACGCTACTCCCAAGCGAATACTTAAGAGTAAAGTGCAAGGACGTTGCACCAGGCACCGAATGCACCGTGAAATTAAGATTGATCGAGCCGGCGGGGAAACTACACCGGTAAATTTTAGACCTTTTTTATTTTTGATCGATGGCCAAACCCCCAGCGTCGTAATTTGTCCACCTGCATTCATCAAATCAAATTTTATAGGGCTCCTTCGCCTTCTATTTGCGGAGTCACGTTCATTCCATTAAATCTATCGAATTTTATATGCGAGCATAAAAAAAAATCTAATTGCATTTCACAAATGGAACAGAAACAAAGGTGCACAAATCTCATTATAAGTTTCCTTGCCGCGAGTTTAATTATGCATAGAAATGGAATTTTTTTTAAACATTTGAATATATTATAAAGTATGAGATTCGTGATGCTTCGTTTATTTTTTCTCAGAACTAGATATTGTGTGCAGGCATGGTTCACGAGAAATTCATGTTTTAACATGTGTTCGTAGTTGTCAGCTGTTCGATAATGATTAATATCAAACCTGGAACCTGCTGATCGGTTTAACTGCACTTATAGTTCATAGTAGCCCGCGATTAGTGTCAAAGTAGTTTGCATGTCGCCAGCGCCATAAGTTGGATGAATGACTTACGAGACTTCTCGATAGTATGGCGAACAGCAACCTCAAGCCACGAGCACTTCGATGCTGCTGTCGAATGTGCCAATTATTACGACGAAACGTGCCACTGACAAGGAGGAATTTGCATATCAATTTTATTTCGAAAATAAAAGGCAGTGAAACGAAACTAAAGGAATTAACTTGTCGTATACTTTTAACTATATTGACGCAAATTGCGTATTTATATATAATCGTTTAAAATTCGAATAATGTAACAAATTGTCCTTACTTTAAAACTCACTAGGTAAAATATTGTCGCATTCGCTAAAATTTGGAAAAGTTCGGAACACGTGAATTCCAAGAGTCGATAAAAATAATTTGAAATTCAAATTCAGACAAAGTCGTATCAAGAATTTATCTCTATAAAATTTCAACTAACGTTTCTGAAGAAAATAACATGTCCAAAATTTTCCAGCAGAATTTACTTGGAATTATAACAAATTAATTCTCCAGAAAATTTAGTCATTCACACAGTTTCAGCATTCTTAACATTTTTCACTGCTCTCAGAAGAGATTCCTGGCTGCAAGCTTCCACTGCAGAAAGCCACTCAAATTCTTTCCAGTTTTCTAAGACTTTTCGACTTTATCCCACCATACGTCAGCCAGGACTAAAAATTACCATAGTGTCTAACTCTTCGAAGACATCCCTTTCGAAAATACACTTTCATCCTCTGTCATAATGTCCCCCTTTAAGGCTTGAGAACTGAATTCTGAATGGCAAATCTGACAGTAAGATGTTCAATAATCCTCTTTCCATATCTTTTTCTAGTAGTGAACTTCTCATGTAGGCTACCTGGCAGGATTTGCTATATATACAGTATACACCCACGTCATGAACATTTTCTCTGGAATGGCTAACTGGGCAGCCGATCATTCGAACACTTTTTAATTTTCAAATGTGTAACAGTCTCGTTTTATTTAGGTCAATAGGGGCTGAATAACCCTCATCATAGCTAATCTATCTACATTCCACGTAGGTGAAATATATTTTGAAATTTCAAACTACCTATACAGAATTCTATAAAATAGCCTCTCAATTGAGGACTTTTAGCAAGGGGTGCAGTTCCATCTTTGACAGTCTTTGAGTTATGACGTGTAAAAATATTTTCTACATCGTTTGGTGGACACTTGATGCAAATCCAATAACAAATGAGCGATTTATTGCAAATTTTGAATCTGCACCTCTGCTCTAGATTTGAAAAATTCACCAAACACAGAAATAAAAGCTTATCAACTCAATAACTACTACTTATTATGTGAAAATATTTATTTTTCAATTAGTGTACTCTTTTTAATTTCGAAGCAATAGTTTTATAAACAGTTTTTTCTAATTTACTTGAAGTGGGTAAAGATGAAGCTGCACCCTTCTTGCTGCAATTCATCAATCTCACTTAACTAAAGTTTCCGAAGGCTGCCATAATTAATAATAGACAATTATATTTCGAAGTTTCTTAACTTTTCACGCGCTATAAATAATCAGAAAGTAGAATTGTAAATTGAACACAATTTGAACATATCCTGAGGCACTTGAAGACATCTATCCATAGAAATCTTGAACACGTCACAGTCAACAAGTGACAGACAAAACGAGAATACCCAAGTCATAGAAGCTAATAATTAAAAGTTAACGACTAGCATTCGCGAACAGGTCGTCTAATAATAAATTTCTTGCTACTCGTGCTACCTTCTTGTTAATTTTACCTTGGTAAGAGGGAGATGTACGAGTACTCTGTCCCGTTGACACGTGCACCGAAAGTTTTGAGGGATAGTATTTGTTTTGAAGCTGTGAAAACTTCGGAAAGGTTGTAAATTTCTCATCTCTCCAAGTTGATAACGCAAACCGGACGATGTATCAAAGATACGCGGTTGCCCAGCCGGCTTGCGGGTTTCCGGTTAATTCGGAGGAAATTTCCGGGCAACAGAGCGGCAAAGTCGTCTCGGTTTACTGGCTTCCCTTGGGTCTCCCTCTTTCCAATTTCCTGCGAGCTTCGCGATAGAAACAAAAGTTACGCCACACGTTTCCTGGCCAGAGTAGAGTCGTACTGTTCGGGCGTTCTGAAGGGCTAGTCTGCTGTTTGACACCTTTACCTCGCAGCTAGGTCGATAAGCCTCGCCGGTGGCGTGGGCTGCGATAGTTTTGTACACAGAACTGTGATGTGAATTGGATCATCGCTTCCTGACCGAGTTTTACAGAGGGCTGTTCATAAATTTTCACCCAGTTTGTATGCAAGGTTTATTGTATAAAGATTTATGGTAAAAAAACTGTAGTTTGAGGCCAAGGAAAAAATGAATGCTGCAAATTGGGCAAAAATTTATGATTCACTGACTGTAATTCAATTAATGATGGGAAGTTTTAGAAAGATAATAATAGTTGCTTTTGTAAGAAATTTTATAAGGAGTAACTTATATGTGTATAATTTGGCTTTTGAGTCTAAACTTTTTTCTGTTTTTAACTAATTTTTAGGTTTTAGATTTATGTAAAACCATAATTGAACATATACATATAGGATTATTGATGTATCTATTCAACGCAACATTTAGAGAAAAATAAAATTAGAAATTAGGAAGCCATTATATAAATATATGTTTTTTGCAATCTATTGAATCACCAAAAATTTGACAAACCATTTTATATTATTTTGTGATATACTGTTTACAGTACAGCATTTTAACATAAAATTTTATTTTTCTGTTGCAGGTAAGAGTTACTTGCAATTCACCTTGTACCTTCCCCCTCGAAAAAGGTTCAAGAACCAAAGGTACAATAGTACAAGGTTCATTTTCCAAGTAAGTATATTCGACAAAAAAGAAACACCCACCGCAGAGATTCTTCAATTCCATTACACTATAAAAAATTACTTAGAAATTATACTCTTCAATAATTCAACTTCAATCGCCTCAGAATTACTCACCAGACATCGCAATTCAATGCATCATACTGCTGGGCAAAGCCACTTATTCTTATCACACAAGCAATTTCAAGAGAACCTCCAAGCAGGGTCGACATTATCAAACGTAACAATGTAAACTTGGACAATAAACGGCATCAATAGATCGCGACGGCAATAATCTCAGCAATCGTAATAATTCAGTCTTTGTCGTAGTAGTCTCAAGTATACAATTTCCATTTCAGTCGACTCGATTCCTCGATTCATGGCGACTCGCCCTCGCTCACCTATTTATTCTGCACACACACACGTTCACGCCCCATCGTCGCTTCTATCGTGCGCCTCTGTAAGCCCTCCAAGGGAGGAGTTAACAAGTGCTTAATAATACCGCGTCTCGTCGCTTCAAACGGTATCACTTTCAACGATGGCTCTGGTTCCGGGGCACAGGTTGCACATCGGCGCTGAACGTGCTCGTGGTCCCTTTGCCCGCTACCTACCCGGATGAATGGGGAGAAAAGCTTGTTGAATACGTTGAGGTTGTTAGAGGGGATCCGAAGCGAACCGGTAATGCATTAGAGCCATTAGCCCTAATGGTGGGCCGGCGTTGGTCAACGTACCCTTTTTATCCACCTTTCGATCTGTCAAGAGCACCGTCATGTTTGTCATCATTCGCGACCGACAAGCGCACATCGGGGCGAGTTGCTTTCGCGGATAACCACGAGCGTGCACACAAGTCTTTTTGCTTTCGGCGGATTGCTGACACAGCAGACGATCGAAAGTTGTTTCTTGGTGGCTATTCTTTTTTTTATCTTAATCGATAAAGTCTCGTTCACATTAGTCAAGTTTACTGGCTTCAAGTCGCTTGAATTCAAATATACTGACTTCAAGTTGGTGTTCAGATAGTGTCAGCTGCCTTCAAGTTACTTTCAACTTGAAAGTAGCTACTCGAAAAAATTCGAGCTACTCGGATTTATCGAACTACTCGGTTTTTACGGGGACTCGGCTCGGCTCGGAAACCGAGTCTCGGCTCGGTACGAACTTCAAGCTACTCGAATATTCGAGTACTCGAACAGCCCTACTTTCAAGAGTATTTGAAGCTTGAAGCTGAACAGTGAAGCAAGTAATTAAGATATCTAAAATGGCGTCAAAGGAGGTGGTATTTTCTAGTTTGTGCATAATAAAAAACGAAATTAGGAACGAATTATTGAAAATATTAAAAAAAAAATGAAGAAAAGGAAACGGTCAATTTGGATAAGAAAGAAATTTGGATCTGCAGAAGGAATTGCCTTGGAGCATCTGGGACTCTGTTAAAAGAGTTAGCATATTCCACCATATTCCTGTCTCTTGGCTCCTTTCTGCGATATTCATCAATTTCATTATTCCATAATACGTCATACTTTTCATAGATTTCTAAAAATTTAGAAATCTTAGTATTATTCCATTTACTATTCTTTGACATTGTATCGATGATAACCTCAGTTTGTAAAAGCAATAGACAGTCGGCTTACCTTCGTGACTCTTGTGCATACGTTCACACTATTCAAGTTGTATAGGCAAGAAAAGTTGGAACACTACCTACTTCGCTTGAAACTTGAAAGGATATTTCAAGTCAAGTGAATGACAGGTTCACATTAGTCAAGTTTACTGCTTCAAGTCACTTGAAGCAACTTGAAGTCAGTAAACTTGGCTAATGTGAACTAGGCATAAGGGTTTTTTTCTGCTTCACGATGATGGGGTAGTTGAGGTAGAACGAAGTGGTTGCTGGAAGCAACGCGGTGGAGGGGATGGCTACTTTGGGGTTGAATCTCTTGTTATTTTTTAATTGTTCAGTTGATTAATTAAGAAATTCAGCTGTAATTGGCGATCGTGTCGATAATCGGTAGCGTAAGAGTTTAAGTCGCGTTGACGTGTTTTTACGCCGAGGGATTTTCATCTTGTGCACGGTTCTGGAGTGTTATCACGACGGTACTTTCACGTAGGAAACATTAGAGGTATTTGCCAAGAGTACTTGAATGTTTACTTTAAAACCAAAGCAAGCCGGGAGTTCGCTTTGTTTGCTTTGTGCAGAACATTTCCGGCAGTGGAGATTCTTTGGCTCGCAAAGGATTGACCGACTTAAAGGGACATTTTTCAGAAGCTTGTGCCACGCGAAGTGTTCAATAAACGTCCACCATTGGACACAAATCCTGTGAGCTTTATAGTAAGATGTAATGCTAGCGAAAAGTAGGAATATTTCGAAAGGATATAGGTACGTTGCACTTGGATCATCGGGCATTAGTTTGCACCTACACTCGTCGCATTAATTAAAGGATCACTTCTAGGAACCCGAAAAATAGAGGCAGAATCACATCAGTGGAACATCAGAAATTTGAAGAAAATTTTTTAAAACTGGCCAAGTGCTCTTTATATATTATAACTCTGCCTAAAAAGTAAAAACCATACATTTAAAATCTGAAGAAAAAAAAGCGGAAAGTAGAGATTCGACTATTTTTTCCGGAGTTATGAGTTATGACCATGTGAACTTGTCCCTATTTTTCGAGTTCCTAGAGGTGATCCTTTAATCAATGTGAGGAGTGTCTATGGGAAATTATTTTCTTAAAGAAATTGAGGAGTGAATTTTCAAAATTGCATATTTCCATTTTTAACCTCAAAGCAAATTTTGATGGCGTCGCTTCAATAATATTAAATTACATCCCCCAGTCATTATTACACATATTAATGTAAACGAAAATACGTACCATTAAGTGTGGGAATATTTAAAATAGTTATTACACTGTATTTCGCCTTCACTGTTGTGAAATGTTATACTTTTCTCACGAAGTAGGAGCCAGCTGCCGAGGTTAAAATTATTTAACAATAAAAGTTTCTGCTTTCCAAGGCAATCTCTGTTCTTTCGCACGCATTCGTCCCTTCTACGAAGTTGTGCGCGCCACCCGGAATTACAAAAAGCAAGACGATAAGCTGCGGTATTCCAATGAGGAAACAATTTCTCTGGGCCACAAAGAAGTTCCCCCATAAAAACTATTCGTTCAACCGTATCGTTCTTCCTGAAAACTATCTGCGGCCACGCGAAAACACCGAACAATTTTCACGTTTTCAAGCTTCACTTGGCAATATAACCCGAGGAAAGTCGCAAACGACGATTTTATGGAACACGAACGCAATATATATCTGGCCATCGTTATTGCGTGCCCGAATAGATATCGATAAATAGAAAGTTGTATCGAAAATTATGAAAAGCGATGGATAAAATAAAATAACTGCATTATCAGGATTAAAATCGTCACAGCTATTTCAGCAAATTTTGAAGAATTACGAAATGTAGGTTTATGTTTATAACACGTGAAATCTTGAAACATCGTTAAACTGTCAAGTATTCGTAGCTTCTTTATGCTATACAGGATGAGGATGATGTTTCGTTATAAAGAAATTGCTGCATAAAAAAATTTAGAACTTTTAGCACAATATTTTGTTATTTTTAGGTGCTTCAAAGAGTTTAGCTTGTGAAATGCAGGATTACAAAAATAAGTGTAATATCTTAAGTTTCTGTATGTGTTCAAAGTTTCAACGCTTCGATCTCGATACAATTTCAAACTTTTAATATTTTGCTGTTTCAAAGTTACGCAGGGACCAATAGACGTTACTTCTGTATAAAAAATGACCAAGAACTTCGCACCCCAATAATATCTATTCTCATACCTGTTTAACAAAACTGTAAACAGAAGAAACTTTTTTTAAAAAGCCTTTTTAATGGTCCATCTGTAGTCTCATACACCTAAAATATATTGTTTTAACTAAACAAACATGTTTCTTTAAGGCTTATGATGTTAATAAACATCGTGGCAAAGAATAAGTCTCAGCTTCAATTTATTTCTTTGGAATTAAATGAAAAAGTGAGGCTTCATTTTCGACAAAAACGACTGTGGCCTCGGAAATACAAGGTCTTCTGCAGCGATGTATTGAGCACAAAGTCGACATTTCCTATCATCTGTCTGTGCTCTACCTACTGTGATTATCATAAATCCATGGGAAATTTTCGTTCACGCTATAAAGCTCCACGACAGCCACAAATTTAATAATAGAACCAATTTCTAACATCGCATCCACTGGAATTCAAAATTCATCCCTTATCACTTCCTCGATTTTTACAAAACTCCATATACACATGTACCTTGTCTAAAAACATTCCATACTACATTCACCACCGCGAGCAGCGAAACACATCCCGTATATTCTTCCAAACAGTCTAAGAAGCTTCAAGAGCAGATCGTAGACGTCCCTTGGAGTTTCGTGAACGAATTTTAATGCATCGCCTCTTAAACCAGCCACCCCCAGCGTCCCACTAAATCACGTGGAAAATTTTAATATCTTACGAGCGCCGTAAAAACGGCCACCGTAAAGTTCCGATCTCCCGTGTCTCGCGTGCATAAACTTTAAAGTTCGAGGCATGGCCGACCGCTATCGGGCGTGCCATCGTTTAGCGTTTTATTCGATATTAATGGCCGATCGATAATCCCCGTTTGACGCGCACGCGGTCGCAATTTGGCTTGTTTAATTAACACTGAGTTGCTTACTCTGCCGGTCAAAGGGGGGCATTTCTCAATGCTGATAATTAGTGTAATTAGCACGGAGCGTAGCCTTGCCGCGTAATAGGTTTCGCGCAGGTCTTTTGACACGGCTGTGGTCGCTGCGGGACGAATTGTTATAATGTACAGCGGGCCACTATGACGCGGCGTTGCGAGAATTATTTTGGCCGGGAAGTCACCCGCATCCTGCAACAACACCGGTCCATTCGACGAAATTAGATGCGAGCCAGCAGCTTTTTCAAACACCGTGTATAGAAGCAGAATATGATTTACATTTATTAACTATTTCGCTGGGGCTGGCGAGTCTTCAGGATATAAAAAAAGTTATGGTAGAGATGCATTCTGAAAAAAGTGCATTCTTTTTCGTGAATTCTTTAGCAGCTTGTTATGGGTTATAGGCAACCATAAAGTTTTATACTTAACGTTTTTTCAATATCTTTTACGGTTTTGCAAATGTGCAGGATTTTCTGCGAAATGTCAGCTTTTCCTGAATTTTCAAGCTGACGAATTTTCCTTGTTATTGCTCGTAATTATTTGTCGCGTGTGAATTTTCCGACACTGCTAAAATTTGTTTCAGGTACGCGGCGATGCATATATTTCGTAAGAAACTTCTCGACGAGCTATACGGGGCAGCTTACTCAATTTTAATTATACAGCAGAATAGTTAAAGTTGTAATGAAATTTGTTTGCAGCGTGTTTTAAAAATTTTTGTGTAATATTCCTCACCAACAAATTGAAAAGGTAAATCTGAAGGATGTTGAATCAGGGTGGCAGGGGAAAGGGAGGTATTAAGCTCGAAGTATCTATTAAAAAATGTGATAATAAGAGGAATAAAAGGATATAAACGTAAATATTACTCTCCATTGCGATACTCATTAAAATTCTCCCTTTAAACTCGTTTAAGAGTGTTTAAAAGCTTGTTAAAAACTCGCTGAAGTTCCTGTAACAGAGATTCACAGAACTCTGTAAAGGTGCCTTGCATCTGTTTTCTCTAAGAGTTCTCTGCACTAAGCCTCAGCAGAAACATCCCCTTTCAAATAATTCAGTGTTACTTATCCTTAAAAGTCTTTCTCTGCTCCATACAATTACCAAAGATTTCCAAAAATTCTTCGGAATATCGCTGAAATCTACAATACATATAGTAAATTGTAACACAGTCACAACAAATTTTTTCGTAGTAGAAATCCCCATGAATTTAATATCTTAGAAGTATAAAAATTCTCTGTTTTTACCTTAAAGAGTTACATACACCTAAAATGGCCGAAAAAATCGATTTTTCCATTAAAGAAATCGCAGAAGCTACAACATCAAAGGAAGGTAAATTCTATGGCGCCGGAATCGATGATTTTCTAATAGTTAAAAAAAAATTATCCCACTTTAACCTGCATCTTAAATTTTAAACGCTGTTTTCTTGAAACTATGTTTCTCAAATCGGTGGTAATGATATTTCAAACACTACTGAACCGTCTTGAATGAAACTAAGAAGGCACGATTATTCCTCACATCAATCCTCAATCTTTATCATACCCATTTTTTTTTAAAGCCACAGTTCGTTTTTTAATGATTTAAAGTAAACTGTGGCTTTAAAAAAATCGGTATAATAAAGATTACTTAGATATCGTGCCAAGTGTCATTCAAATCGTTTCAGTAGCTTTTCAACTATCATTAGCACCGATTTGAAAACCACAGTTTCGAGAAAACAGCATTTAATATTTAAGCTGCAGGCTAAAGTGCGATAATTTTTTTTTTTTGAACTTATAGAAAATCGTCGATTCCGGGCCCATATAATTGATCTTCCTTTGATGTTGTAGTTTCTGCAAATTCTTTATTGCATTATCTTGTAGGTGTATGCAACACCTTAATATTCGAGTCTCCAAGAAGTTTCTCGAGTTTTCCACGAATTTCTCTTTGAATACTAGAGAAACTGTTTACTTCGTTCATATTACCATCTATTTAATATCAATTCCTGTACCTACTACGAATCAGCTGATAACTCGAACTGAGTCAATTCCAAGTTCAGGTTACTTCAGTTACCATACACTCGAGCAATCGTGTCATTGAAAGGGCCACCGCAAGTAACGTAACTCGCATTAGAAGTTTCCCACCTTTAGCAAAATGAACCCCCCTAAAATACGGCCATTGAAGCCAAGAAATTCCCTGCCCTCCGTAGCGCATCCCATTTTGGCTGTTCATTCTCGGCCTTCGATTTCGAAACCAATTAATCCTCGCCCACTTTCGAACCTCGGGAATTCGAATCCTCGAAAACAGGAAAATTGGGTCGTCCCCTCGGCGATAGTCGTAGGAGGACTTAATCAGCGCTTCTTCGTTCTGACGCAGCTGGAATCTCCCTGCGTTACCCGCATTCCTACTTTCCCCGTTCTTCGCCCTTCCGGCTGACAGGCAAACGACGTACCTGGAGGGCGCGTGATTTATCACCAGCCAGGGCAATCGAGACGATTAGTCGATCGACAGGGAATAGGGGAAGTTATTGTAGAGGTTTTTCAAATAAGAATACTGTCAGAAATAAATTTGATGAAATGGTCGTTGACCTTTTGAAGATAATCTTAAGATTTGTGGGATGAATGGGACAAATGAATCCATAATACTCTTGTCATCCTCGTCAAAAAACTTTCTACTAAAAAATAGCGAAAATCATCAATTAACTCTAGGATGACGAATAAGTTGATTCCACCAACGACGCAAGGTTTATTTTGACCCACAAATTCATTCTCACACACCTCAGAATAAACTTTTCTATTTTAATCTAATCTTAGCGTGACGTAAAATCCTTATTTTCTTCAAGAAATAATAATAATAGTAAGTAATACACGTAGTTTGATATTTAAGGGGGTCTAAATGCACCCTGCATTCGCCATGCGAGGGTTAATATTAAAATGCTACCTAGTAGTTAGAACCGAGGAAAAATCACTAGGGACTTTTCGCACAAAACACTTCGCGGAGATAACTTCAATATAACAAAGACGGAAAACGTGGAAATATTCTTGAAAAAGCCTTTGTTGTACCTAGAAGCATCGGGTACTGCACTTAACGCAGGATCAAATGTTGCTCTAGTAATACTAGTCTATTTCCATTAAATAAGCAATTTGTTCCAAGAAGTTGCGCCACCTGCAAACAATTGTTCATTATCTTCTTTTCAACTGGAAATTGGCCAGCTCTGGTGTAGAGTTTTCAAGCCACTCTTCAAACAATCCGAAGCCTCGTAAAATATGTGCACGCAGTTGGGAGCAGCTGATTTCAACGACCTCCAGAGACAAACTCGTAACAAACTCGAGTTTATCCCTCGAACGATAATCTAGAGTCTAGCAGATCGCAAATAGGCGTGGTTCAGAGATGGTTAAGATTTAGGAGTATTTCAGTAACGCTGGCAACAAACTCGAATAATAATACCTTTTCCATGCTAGAATGCAAGTGAAATCTTAAAAAACATTTTGTCAGAAGTTTATTTTTTAGTAAATTTAGTGTAATGCTCGGTTTTGGTTATGTGAACTTTGATATTTATTTTCTTCCAACATTCCTTTACCCTCTATTGGTTTTTAATTATATGAATGTAAGATTATTATCTGAAATTTATTTTATTTGATATAAACAACAATCTTCCAAATAAAATTTTCAAATGTTTCCCATCCATATTTTCGAAAATTTCAATATTTAATTAGAAAGTAGGGATAGTTATTATACTTGAGAAGTGATCCTCCTGAGGATTCTGAGTAAAAGAACACTAAGTTATAGAACTCAAAAAATTAATACTTCACGAGGTTTTATATCCTATAGAATTTCTGCAATCTTCGTGGAGGAAAGAGCTTTTGAAATTACACCGTAGATATGTTGAGAAATTGTAGAATTCTCAAATGCTTATTTGTCAGTAAATATAAATTTCTTTCCTTTCCGTGAGGAAATTGGTAGATTGCAGTACTTCGAAGGACGTAGTTAAGAAGGAACAGGAAACGAATTACATACTGTCAAAGCTTTGAGACACTGAACCTCCGTTCTAGGTACATATTTAATGTTAAACCGAGCAATTTTCTAGAAAATTTTGAGTAATATTTTAAGAATATTGGATGAAGTTCTTCATATTTTATGATTTAGTTAATATAGAATTTTAATGCTCAACAATACCTATCTACATATTTTATTATTATTTTTAATTCTACGAGTTGTAACGTATAACTTTAATCTTTAAAATTTGATCATAATTATAATCTGTTTTGCTTTCATTAGAATAATATTTTAAGACAGAAAGAAGACAGCTCGTGTTTTGGATAATTATTATCCATGACATTTATATTACAAGCGGACTACCTTTTTTCGTTATTAATTTCAGTACTATTTTTTACTTTATAAAATAGTTGAACCGGTACTACAAAAATTTAACAAGTATATTTTCTTTCATAAATAACAAAAGTACAGGGACGTAAGCATTAAACTTCAAAACTAAACTGATTAATCACAGTTGGAGTAACGAAGTGGCCATGTGTACTTTCTTAAAGTCAATAAAGTTTGAGAATTATTTTCCTTCGTTCATGAAGAATTGAGGCAGAGAAACGTGGTATCATTTTCTACCTCGGAAGAGTGGCTAACAGCAATTCTTTGTCTCAAATAATGACATTAATATAATTACTACGTTTTGTTATTCTTGATAAAAGTGTCATTCACCTATCTACGAGACAGCAGTGTTTTTGCATCGGGCCCCAAGATACGAAAAAATGGTGACGCACAGTAATGAATTATGATGAAATTAATACACGTCTGTGGCTTACAGTGAATCGCGAATAGGCGTGGCTGAGAAACAGCACCGTCGAGAAGTTGATATATCGGCGCAGCTCTCCGCCGAGTTTCGTTATATTCTTTCGAACTTTTTTCACGACCCCCTTCTTTCAATTCAACTTTCCAACACCCCGTTGCCAGCATTCACACACTTCCACGCCTGTAAAAACCGCATTCCGTGGTAAAATTATTCGAACAATACAATCATTAGAACAATACAATTAATCTCGTAGCACTGTATGTGCTACAAGGAAATATAAATAATACTCATAATTACACATAGGTATTTATTGCAGCAGTGCCATATACATATTATTTATTACTCTATTATAAAAAATAACAAACAGAGACATAAGAATAACAATAAACAGGTCACTGTTCAAATGCAAAGAATGACAATACGCTCTTATAAATCGACCCTCGAATTAATAATATTTCAGTAAGGGGTCGTCCTTAAATTACGTAAGGGTTATTTTGACGATTTCTTATCCCCTCTCTTCCCAGCATAAGAATTCGTAAGATTTTATTTTCCACCCCCTCCTTACGTAAATTTTTTCAGGTTTTAAAATTCTTTTAAAGGTTTATATAATTCATTTGAGTCGATTTCTGGAAATTTCAACTAAAACTACTTTTCTGGAACATAAATGATAGAATTTGTATTTATTGAAAATTAGGTTAAAAAATATTACGTAAGGCGCTACCTGACTCACCCCCGTAACAAATGTAAGAAATCCCCCTGCACCAAAAAAAAACTTTACGTAATTTAAGGACGACCCCTAATAGGTATCGTTACTTAGTTAATCGTTATACTAGAAAATCATAAATCCTTCCCTAACTTCTATATTCTATAACAAGACAGCAGCGTTCTTTCTTGTGGTAGTCCACGACATTAAGGTGTTTCAATAGAAAACACCCAATCTTGTCCAGAGCAGCTGTGACGGGATACGAAATATACGAGCAAGAATTCTGAACCAAAATTGAAAACTCGTTATCCATTCTTCACGCCACTAATCTATAATAGAAAGTGCACGTTTTGGCTTGAAACCGAACCATGAACATCCTTCGTAACTTACCCCCTCTTTTTGCGAGCCTCCATTAGCTTAACGACACCGATTATTAACGTCACTGTAGTCCGTACTTTATAGAGAACAATCCATCCGGCGATCATTTTCGACGCTTTATCGCGGCGTTTTGGTGTTTACGGGCGTCATACACCTTTTATATTAATTAACTTTACGAAGTGCCAGGGGGTTACACGGAGCTCCTGGGCGACTGAGAAATTATGCGAGAGGATACAGCTCTTTGCAGCCGTGGTGTAAAGGAACCAAAGAAACGTTGTTTACCCGGAGACGGGAACCGTGGCTGGATTAAGGAGCTTCTTCCGCGGCATGTCGGCCCATTTATCTAACAATAACAAATGAACAATGCGCTCCGACTAAGATCCTCTCGGGAGCGATTTCGCGCTAATGTTACGGTGTTACTTATTAGCGCGTTGATAACTTCGCGATGAAAAACAGCAGGGATGCTTGTCTTCCGTTTTGCTTGCACCAGGTTCTTCCTTGTTCCGAGATGTGGGGTCTGCGGAATGGAAAGAGGCTATTGTTCCTTCCGTTCGTACGTGGATCCATTACCGCGCGAGTAGTTAAGGTTGAAATAGTGGTGGCTTTCTGAACGGTTCGAATTAGTTAGAAAGTAGGTAAGATAATGGATTCAGGTTGTTTTGAATATTTTGCGATTTTAGAAATTTGCAGGGCTTTGGTGAGGGTTAAAAGTCGTGATGAGTGTTGAGAAATTTGGAATTAAATTTTGGTTCTTTAATAGGGCGAATATGTGCTCGAGGGTGGAATCAGACTTGAAGATTCAGAGTTTAGGGCTGCAGAATTGCGAGAAAGAATTGGAAAGGAGTGTTTGGTTATTATATATTATTTATTTATTTGATAGTCGATTTATATAAAAAGACTCAAGGACTATTTCAGCTGGAGAAATTCCATTACTTTTTTTTACTGATTTTTTAAAATCTTATCCTTTATGAACATTTTAAACAAAATTTTATGAAGACATTCAAATGATTGTCGAAGTTATAGAATAATTTTGAAGCAGGTTTTCTCGAAACACCATTTTCAGAAACGGTGTTCATCATAACTCTTGGACCAATGAATATTTTCACTTAAAATTTTAACTGAGCTGTAGAATTCCATTCTTTCTCGTGTAGTAATTCCGTTTGGTATCAAAGTAATTTAACGTCAAAGAAACTAAAGATTTTCCGTATCCAATAGTCCATTACCCCCTTAATAAGAAAAATTTTTAAAGTAATTTTTTGGGAGTTTATCATTTTTTAGATTCATGTAGTAATCGAACTGATTTGAGGGAGGACCACGATTAATTCGAATGAAAATCTGTAAAAAGACTTGGTAGGGCGTGGCTGTTAGCCAAAGATTAACTACTTAGTTCTCTGAAATACATTCAATTATCGCGAAATATTAAGTAGTGCACATTAATGAATTTCCATAATTCAATTGGAAATCTATATAGGAGTACTCAGAGCTATTTTGCAACGAAAAGAAAGGTGAATTGTAGATATAGTAACTTGAAAGACTTATTCTTACCAAAAAATGGGGAAACAAATTACTGAATATTTATAAGCTCGTCGTAAAGGCAGAATTAAGCAATTTTAAGATGATCTTGAGACCCTTTAACGTGAAATTGCGAATTCGACCAGAGATCCCTGTTAAGCGTTGGGGTTTCAACACCTAAACCACGATACGAAATAATTACCTAGGCAGGCAGTTACTTTGAACCCAAAAGCGCGCAGCTTAAGCTAATATAACTCAAACTTTAATTGCCGTTAAGTTGAGTAAACACGTTACAGGATAAAGTTTTGATCCTCTTGAGAAATTAATTTCCTCGCGGCGAAGATGGAGCCGAGAAATATGGCTGATGATCGTCGCATGTTTTCCGCGGTTACGGATAACAATTTTCGTGACCAAAGAGAGTTATTTCAAAAAGTCACCTTATTTTCATACATCGGTAATAATGGTTCATATGTTTCAGTGAAACTGATTTATTTAGTTTCTTTTAACAAGAAATACAAGAATGCTGTGGCAGTTCCTATTTATATTAATTTTAATGACTTTCTATTTACACAATATGCATACAAATTAAGCGTTTACTAAAAATCCTATGATGTTAAATACATCTAATAATCTTTTGGTTCATCCTCCAAAAATTCCTGAAAAAAATACACAGTATAATCATCTATATTTCAATTTAATATTGAAAAATATCTGTTATTTTAAATAACAAATTTCATAACTGTCGCATAAAATAAGTGATGTTACAAAAGAAACTGATATAATACAGCAGTATGTAGAATCGTTGCAACGTAGCAAACGAAATAACTGAAACAAATGACACGTCTGTGATAAAGTATAGTGAAGGGGATGATTTATGTGAGTCTGAAGCGACGTGAAATTTGTTATTGTGAAGCGGACATTACATTACAAATCTCTTGAACAATTTTTCGAGTCGTACGACAGTTGATGAACATCTATGGAGCTGCAAATTTTTACATCAACTGTACGGAAACCACGATATTTCTCTTTCGACGGGGGAAGGGAGGGCAGCAGAACTTCTCACGTCACGTCTGCTCTTGGTACGGTTCCTTTGTTCTGCATCCGCGGGGAAGAAAA
The DNA here is from genome assembly GCA_960531205.1 of Andrena bicolor. Classification (NCBI taxonomy): domain Eukaryota; kingdom Metazoa; phylum Arthropoda; class Insecta; order Hymenoptera; family Andrenidae; genus Andrena; species Andrena bicolor. The sequence goes on along the minus strand of OY482666.1, from coordinate 34,917,048 downwards.
AACTTTCCTCGTCAAAGGAGAAAGAAAATTGGTGCATAAAGATGAATGAGATCCTTTGTATTCCCGAGGTTCAATTTTCGTTAATGTTAAACGCGAATGTTAATTTAAAAGCCGGTGGAAAATTAATACTGATCCTTTTGCTTTGGGGACAAACTGGCAAAAGTGGACAAACATTGAAAATAGAAATGTGAATTGAATAAAAATTCATAACTTCTTTTTAAAACCTATCAATCTGTTCAAGATTAAGCGACCTGCCAATTTGAAAAGTCTATCTTCTCTAATAATTTTCATTTTAGACACTTTTATGTGAGGTGTTATTAATATTTTATAATTACAGTATTTATTCCGAATATTAGAAAATTTACTGGACAATGAAAATATGTGCAAGAATGGTTCGTAACTAAATTGGTTACAATTTACTTGAGAAGATGCATCGAGCTGTACCAACTTTGATTGGCGTTTGTAATATTCACGGGGGTAACGTGAAACTTAATTACCGTCGGTTTGGCATTTCAGGTGCAACTAATTTGTACTGTTAAAACGAGAAATACACCTAAGGCCTTTGAACTTTGAATAGCAATTAGTTTGGTTGATGTTTACTGTGTTTACAGTTCAAAAGATTTATTCCAACGTTATTACAAAAACACCCAGACATTATAAAAGTAGATTTTCATTTAGCAAGTAAATTTATTGACAGGCTAATCCTCCATAATTAAAATAGAAGGAAAATGACCTTCGTGCAATTGATAATTTCAAGTATAAAAATTCACTTATTATTAAACTGTATTTTTCAAACAAATTCGAAATAATTAAAATGGTGACTTAACTCCCTCCCCCCCCCCCCTATAATTTCGCGTGGGTTTCGTCATATTTCAATTTCACAAAAATCCCGAACATCGATTATAAAAACTAATTGATTTTCCGTGGAATCGCCCCAAACACATTTACTCATAGTTTCACTATTGGCAATACCCAACTAAATCGTCGTAAAAAAAATTAATTTTGGTTCCTTACAAATCAATAAAGTTAAATATAAAAACTTAAGTTCTCCAGAAAACAATAAGAAGTTAAAAAATATTTCGTAAAGAAGCAAAAACAAGTGAAACAGTTCCCTGAAATAAGAGTAAAAAGCACCAAGTATGATGGAAAACAAAATCGTCCCTCCACGATACGCTGTGCTTTCTAAAGACACCCTGCAAGGCTGAAAAGAGAGAGAAAAGAGCTCGCATCAAGTGCTTCTACCTGGATCTACTAATTATGGATCAATTAATCAACGACGATGGTAATTCAGACCGCCAGAGGACCAGGGAACTGGAAACCCGTAACTGTTCGGCTTAATTGACTGGATTTCACGTTTCCAAGCCTCGCTACAAACCTCGCCGTGACTTCAGCCAACCGGTAGATTGCTAATTTTAATTCCCGCCTATTTTCTTCGAGCAGGATCGACCTCTTCAATGCTCACCGAGCTCTCTGGGATTTCACCAGAGTGTTTGCGTTCCTGCCACTTTCCTTTCCGCTGCTTTCAGAATCGTGCACGAATCGATGAGTCTTTAATTCTGGTCGTTCCTCCCGCGTCCATCCAGTCTCCCTCGAATCATCGCGATGAATGGCACGGCTTCCTTTTAAAACTAACACAGGATCGCGTATCGACGCGGCAATCCATTCGGCGGATCGTCATCCTCGCGGGAACAATCGATGGCTGTTTTCGACTCGGCTGCGGCGTTTTTACGGTTCGCAAAACAGTATATGGGATGTGACGTGGGGGATGGAATGAATTGTTTTGGTTTGTCGACGAGCTGTGGCTCGTTGCGGAGCAATTATTCAATTTCGAGATTTGTTCGAGGATAAAATTGAGAGGGTGCCTTGCCATTGTAATTCGATGATTGAATGGGATTCACTCGGTTTGGTGTTGCGTTATGTCGTTAAGGTTTCGGTTTGTTTGGAGGGTGAAGCAATCGGTTGTTAAATAGTTACTGTGGATGTTGCCTTTAATTGATTGGTTCATAGTCGATGAACAGTGGCTTTCTAGAGAATTGCATCAAGAAACCGGGGAAGGTATAGCAGGAGCAGTGTCTTTCAACAAATCACCATGAGGAATTGTGATTTTTTCAGAAAGATCGTCTATGTGGATGCAGAAAAAATTAAAAATCAAGATTTTTATCGGTTATATATCTATTGACTTATCACTTCTAATTTTCCTATAGGGTGGATGAACCAGTAAATAAACACGTACCAGTGAATGAACATTTTTTATTAAAATGAGTAAAATAAGTTATTAAAGTAAGCAACTAATTAATTAGAGACTTCTTTTCATTTCTTGCTTCATATCCAAACAATTTTTGCAGCACGTGGGATCATTCGCGCTGCAAACATAATTTTATAATAGTGTTCATTCATTAGCCTTAATTGTTCATTTACTGGTACGTTTACCCTACCTTCATTCTCTTGAGTAATAAAGACGTCTAATAATAATAAATAATAATAATAATATTTAAGTAGTGTAGTGAAATCTCACTAAGAATTTTGAATTTTGATATTTTCTTAACTGTGTCTTTTTCAATACACTTTTCTCCATTCCAAGACATGAAGTATAAAGAATGCCATTTGAAACAAAATGTATAGTAATTTGTAGCGCACAAAAACAGAAGTTGTGTATTTAAAAAGGGGGAAATACGAATGCTTACATGAATATGGATATTTTGTTCAATAAAACCTAAATAAAAGTAGAATTCTCGAGCATTTTACTGGCGCACAGATAAATCCATAAAAGGTAGCTTCAAATCCCTTTACGCGCCCTTTGTTCAACTCCCTTTAATCTGTCAGCGAGACTCTATGGTTTTCCCAGGGTAAGCTTCTTTATCGATAACATGGAAACGGCAAAATTTTTGCTAGTGTCCGGCAGATAAACATCCTCGCTGCTCGATTTCTTGCGATCCCGGCTACGCGTGCAGGTCTCTCCACCGCGGTGGACAGCGCGAGCACACGGGGCATAAACAAATGGAGCTGGTAGAAAAAAAATCTCGCTGCTCGGCGAAAGGATTTTTCCAGCGGGTAACGCGTTTACTCGACATTTAATTTTCCTGGCGACGCGGATGTCCCTGTTTCCTTTTTGTGCTCCGCACGAAACTCGACTGTTTTCCCCACCGCTCGGCGCGAAGGGGATCGAGACGCGCATTCAGCGACGAGCTGTTTTAAATAGCATCAGCCTGAACGTCACGATCCCAATGACATAAAAAAGTCGCCCGCGTATCGTGGTTTTCCGGTAGCTTCTGGTAGTTTTCATAGAAAAAGTTTATAACGAAAACGTTTCGGATCGAATCCGCAACAAATTGCAAAAGCACAAATTTTTTTATTACCTTTTTCCAAGGATAAAAAAATTATATGCAATATGTTTTTCAGGATATTGTAAATTGGAATAATTTTACACACTAAAAACAAATTTTGAGTATGAAAATAGTCAGAGCTACAAAGAAAGGGAATTTTGAAGGGGAAACTGAAATTTGAACGAAATGTATCTTTGTGAAATGGTAAATCTAGAATTCTTTCTCTTCTATATCGAATGTGAGAACTGGAGGACTTCTTGTTAGCGGAAGGAATTGTTCTGGTTTTTCTGGGATAAACGAGTCGTTCACTTCAGTTGCCTCGCCAAAGAAGAATCCAGTTTTGAATTTCAATTCAATAAATCGGAAGCTCGATTCTTTTTCCCCTTGCCGAAGGAACTGCACGTTGCTGCAAATGTTTTAAAGAGGAGACAGAGTTTAGCGTCAGCGGAGTTACTCCTGCCGCGGTCGAGGGTCGAAGATTATTCGAACGGGGATGCTAATGGGGCGAATGGGATAGAAGGAAGAGAGGGAAGAGAGTAAACGTTCAGGCACGTTTCCTTCCTCATTAATGCAAACGCTGCATTCTGTCGAAGATGACCTCTGGAATCGATTAAGAACTTGCCTAGAAAGTACACAGCGGTATCTTCGGTTTCATTAAACCTTTGGTTTTATTTTGAAAGTTTTTTCGCGACTTTTAATACCGGCGATCGAATATTTTATCCTTCGAGTGAAACGGCATTGTCTTTTTTTTAATGAATAAACAGGAACTGGGGTGAATAAATAATCCGGATAACTTAATTCGAATCAAAATTAGAAGAAATATTATAGGTGCTTTCAAGAGCAGGCAAAAAGTTTTTGATTAATACAAGTTCTGGTGTTCAAAAAACTAACTTTATTCGTGGCAATGGTATAATTCATAATCTGTTAACGAAAATTAAAAAAATTCTGAAACTTTGTGAAAAAATGTATAGGGAATTTCCTCCTGATTACAACGAAATTTTTGTTTGCTGGCTAAATTCACTTTAAGGGGGTGTAATTGACCGCTGAATATCCGATTATTTTCCGATTTTGAGTTATAACTCGAGAACTGTAAAACAATTTTTTCACCAAATGATTGATCTAATTAAAAGAAATAACTTTTGTTGTGAAACGTTTTTTCCACCTTTTACATTTCACGAGTTATAACACAAAATCGGAGAATATCCGAATTTTCAGGGGTTACTCTCACCCTTTTCGAGTCAATTTAGTCAGCAAACAAAAATTGCCTTGTAATCAGGAGGAAATCCCCTACAAATTCACCAAGTTTCACAATTTTTTGAATTTTCGGCTTCGGGATTTTACCTTGCTAGTGAATTTAAATGATAATTGTGACAAATACTATTACTTATACCAATTTTCAGATAAAGAAAAACAATTTATTTCTTTAAACATTAAAGTAAAATCTTTATAGGGGGATCAATGCTTTCATTATTTACCACTTTTACTGCATATAAATTTCGCATTTCTTTAATAATTTCATTAAATCACTAAACGACTTCAATATAGGATATATAACAAGTTATTATTCATAACAGCGAGTAACAAATCCTAAGTAAATGCGGGCATTTTACTGAATGAGGGCAATCAAATATTTAACATAAAGAACAGCAATCGTTTTGCATGTTGTATCAAAGTAAATTTCATTCGATGCTGTTGTAAATGACTTAATTGCTTCAGCAGCAATTTTCATGTAACAGAGAGTAAGAAGGATCAATTTAAATTATAAAATGCAACGCAATAATCCGTGAAACCATATTTTCGTAAACTTTCCTCAGTAGGCTTAATTGTTTATCTTAAACGTCTTGCTGTAATTGAACGTTGTGATTATACGTTACGGAGTTTAATTAAACGTCATGTCCGAAATCGTATCCGTATTTTCTGCCCTGCTGGTAGCACCAGTATCGCAGTATTCATGTAGCGGAAGTTCGAGTTGTTTGTGTCTAACGAGCAAACCTACGTGTACCAGTTCATTGAAATACATCTCGCAATAACGAGTCGTGGTTACGCCATGATATCGTTGATAAGGTTCTGGTTCTAGTTCCGTATATACAGCCTTACAAGGTATCACGTGAACGACTGAAGGTAAACTAAACTTGAAATCGAATGGTATTTTAAGGAAATTAAGGAGGAACAGCAGTTTCTCTGCGAGGGGATTATTTAAAAATATATTTCGTTCGTTAAACAGTAGCTACTTAGAATATTTGAACTTTTTCTACTTCGTCCGTTTCGTGCTTTTCAAGATGAATTTGTTCAACGGCAAAGTGGAAATTAAATGATCTTATTAAGTAAAGTGGTTTGCTGTGTAAACGAATGTAGGTAATTGCATAAAGTAATCCGCAGTTTGTTGAGGAGGAAAGAATAATTTCTTCAGGGGAATGAAAGAGTATTGTATTGTTATTAAATAATGGAACTCTCGAAGCAAGATGGATTGTAGTGCAACAGTTGAAGCTGTGCTTGTGGTAGAAAACACCGGTCGGGGAAGTAATTTTTCAGCAGAAACGAGGGAAGACTGGCGATTTATGAAGCAGCGAAGGTAAATACTAAGCTGCTGGAACTGTGGGAAAACGCAACTTGTAACATTTTTCTCCGGGAGAACTACTGTCGATGCATTAAAATGTGGTGCTACTTTCGGTAAATAATTCGTGGAAGGATTTGTCGAAAAGGAATTAAGGAGGGAAAAGCAACGGTGTGGAATTAAGTAGGACAGATGGCATGAATGAATTTGCTTTTAAATTTGTATATCTTTAGGGAGATTTTGTTAATCTGAAATACTTTTCAAAATTAAACGACACCATATATAAATGTATGTATTATCAACGAGTAGGTATGTGTAACGTACGAGAAAGAAGCAAGAAATGTATAAGGCAGTAAGTGAAAGTGGTCAATCTGTGATCAGACGCGCTTACACTGCAACTGACATGATACGCGCTATTTCTAGTTTATTACACATACGAGATATTTAAAAAATTATTTAGAATATGGATTATTCAAGTTACTACTTACTGTAAAAATTTGCATAAATTCAATTCTAATTTCACAAAAAAATTGGAAGCTATATAAAGTTATCTTTTTTACGTAGTAACTACAGTGGCTGCCCAAATTATTATACTCAAACAAAAAGGTTTGAGATTTTGTAAATTTAAGCGATGTCTCGTTTTTAATGTTATAATATTATTTTTTAATACTAGAATATGTATTTAAGAACGCAAATTTTTGAGTATAATAATTCGGCCACCATCTGTACATTGGTGTAAAAAAATAATACGTAAAATAATCTCAATATTATTCATATATGTACAAGGGGAAGTCAACTACTTAATAATTAAGATTCAATTAATATAACCAAGCTAAACTTAATTATTTACTCAGCCATTGTAAACATATACATATACAGTTTCCTTTTCAATATAATAGAAATATATATCCAACTACGAGTAACATTTTACCTACACAAAGAAAGAAATTAGGAAACCCTTCTCCACAACTCGCTCTCGTTATTTCCACATATTCTTTGCCACGAAATCAACGAAAAGCAATCTGCGTGTTCATCAAGATATCACTCTCGTTCGCCGCAAACGCGAAGCTTGGGAATTTTCTATACATTAATACCCCGCGAGAACTTTTAACCGATAGCCTGTCGTCTGCAAAATATTCGAACGAATCACCGAGTCGCCGAGCTTCCGTTTCGTTTGCCACGTATGGAGAGCGCTGAGACGCGTACAGAAAAGAGACGCTTTGAAAGAGCGACGTTCACAGGAGCCTCTATGGAAGTGTGAAACGACGTCGTCTGTTCCCCGCGAAAACATTAAATTCCGGCCGAAATGTTCGCCGCGGCTCTCGCGTGTATCTTCGAGAGACGTGGCTTCCACAAATTAAAATGCAACGTACGTTGGCGAAGCAGTTCAAAGGTTTACGTGCAAGCCTTGGGCGTTGGGACGTGCACGCATGAACGGAGCTCACGGTGCCGTCTGGTGTCGAATGAAATTATGTATAAAATAAAAGCGACCTGCGCTTGTGTTTCTTCGCGTGTTGGGCAAACCGGAGTTTTATCTTTGAATGGTTCCGCGTCTGACATTTGGAGGGAATTACGATCTTGGACTCTTTTACAGCGCTGGTTGTATCGATCTTGATTGAACCGGTCAATTTTTAATCTGATTGTTTGTTACTATCCTCGTGATTTAGTCATTCACAATTATACAGAGCTTGATATTTCGTACGTAATTGAAATATATTTTTTGTGAATTAATGCGTTAATAATGAAATATTTCTACAATTGGGAAAATTTGGAGGGATCTGAAATTGTGAAAAAATGATGCTGAACGAAATCGTTGATTATAGAATTTGTCATTTCGAAACAGGTAACACAGTGTTTTCCAACCTTCTTTGAGACGCGACCCCCTTTTATAATATTCAAATAACCTATGCCTCTCCCTCATGATATGCAGTCGGGTATTTAATAATATAAAGGAAACACATTAAAAATAGGTATTTTAGAATATAATTCTAACTTAATAATATTTCATTATCTAAATACATATGCCTTAAATATATTAAAGATATTTAATATATTAAATATGTTTAATATATTTAATAATTTATGAAAAATTTATGAAAAATTTAATATATTAAAGATATTTAATAATCGTATTTAGTGTGATGGTTGTTCTTGCATCGGGGTAACCAGCAATTTATTTTTTTTATTTATGAAAAATCAATATCACTTCATGAATATGGTAATGTAACCATACTGAAATAAACAAGTGCTAAAAATCGTTAACTAAAGGTTCTGGCAACCTCCCAGAAAACACTTCGCGAGCCACAAATTGGGAACCATTGAGATAAAATATTCCTTGCTCATTTTGTTCCTGGTTTCATGAGTAACGTAGATATAATCGCGGTTAATGTAAAAGAATTACCAAGTGTAAAATCAACTGAATCAATTAATAAATAGAGAAATTAAGTGCACTATTTACGGTTTCTTGAATAAAATTGACAATCGTTTGAGAAAAAGGTTCAAACGCAAGTTTAGAAGTGGATGTACCTACCTACTTAAACTAATTCTAAAACAGTTTTGTACACTGTCATTTCAAATGTTAACTGTTAACACTACAAAATGGAATGTGAACATACAGAAATGAAGGGTACCAATTCAATCCTAAATAATATAATTAAACGTTCATCCACCTTGAAACAAAGAACTTCCTTTGAGATATACCTTGCAGGCTTTCTCCTGCAATAATATCTAAGGTATTAAAGAGGCGTGAAACGGAGAACTTTATGTAATGAAATTCTGTTACGTAATTCGAAGCGAATTGAATTTAATATAAGTTGTTAACAATAAAGTTTCCCGACGTCGTAGGGAGTCTCAAAGGAGAGTGTACCAAGGCTTGTTTAAAATTGGACCGACTGCGAGTATATTTCGCTCTCCCGCGACGCATATCTCCGTTTTCATTTTAACTGAAACAATCTAATGTTCCTTGAGTCCCGGATATAGTTTGAGCGAATTCCATTAATACGTAATTTCGTGGGGCCGCGAATGGCTGCGGAAACTTCTCGATACTCTCGAGATCTTGGAGCTCTTTAGAGGATTGGAATATCGAAAGTTGTGACGGCCTCGAAAAGATGGGACGCTTCGGTGTCTTTAATAGGATGAAGGATCCCGAACGTCTTGAAGCCTCCTCGAATAACGTCTCGAGAATCGTGGAAGACCTTCTCGCGGCTAACGTCCGATCCTTTGATACCACTTTTCAACCTCCACCAACGTCATAAAAATTTAAGAACTTTAGGAAACGCCAAAACCAAACGCGTCAACCGTCGATTCACAATTTTAAATCTAGTTTCTCCTGCGCTTAATATTTAAATATCACAATATTTGTACATTAAAAGAAAAAGTATTCCACTTTATTAAAAGCACAGTCTGATGGATTAATTAATATTACTGTATTAATTGACTCATATATCTTCACATAAGTAACAAATTCTCAACAAACGCTTTCGACAAGCACTCAACATTTCCTATTTGTTATATCAATAATTACAAAAACCACTGTTACGCGGTTTGCGTCCAAAAACCACAACAAATTGAAATGACGACATGGCATTTAGCATTATTCTGTTAATATCATATGAGAATCTATGTTTCATCTCATTAAAATGCAGGCGCGTCGCTGATGCCACTATTTAAATTATTAGCAGTAAACACGAAACATACGCGAACAATGTGATCCACTAAAATTATTACGACGAATGCCGTTACACTGGTTGCAGACTTTTATCGTAAGTATCGAGCAGCGTTCAGTATCCGCGATTAACAGAAATTGTTGAAATTGACAGGACGCTGATATTTTCTGTTCCCTCGCGACAATACCTCCATCGCGAAGAGGAACCAATAAAGCCACGCTGGCGCTTTTCCATCGCAGCCGAACAGCTGGTGGATCCGCGTCCAATATTGACTCTCTCCGTAATCTTTGAAGCTATATAAATAGATGTAACTGGATTGCGGAGCAGCGATCTGTAAACGCTACTCACATCGTCGAATTAGATTTAGGTATCTGCAGGCGTGTTATCAAATTTCCGAGGACGCATACAACAGTCACGGGTGATTGGTTAGGATTCGTTTTTCCTGAAAAAGTACAGTTTTTCTGTATAACGCAAAGCTGTGGAGATTTTCTCCTTTTTTTTTTGTCAGGTGCAATGGATGAAGTGCAAGCAGACGTATCAGGATATCGATTTAATCTGCAAGATACAAATGCTGCTTTTCACCGTTACTTTTGCGCGACAACTGAAAATCGTGATGTTTTAATGGGAAATGGCAGAGCGACTATTACGAATCCCTATGGCATGCACGAAAATTTCCACTGAAATATAAACAATGCTGAATCGTAAAGCTGAATTTTCGAGCTTTTATGCGGTGCAGCATCAATTTTACTTTCCGCAAGCAATATTACGTCGGAACGCGTATTTATATCCGTCCACGTGAACACGCATGCACGGGCTCGTAATTCGAATTCATATGGGGGGAAAAAATTCCTGGGCGTAAAACTGCGAATCTCTGTTTTGGGGCCAGAACGGCGTATTAAAACTGATGGAGTGTATAAATTGGAATGCTTCTGGCCGTTTTCCTTCGAATATGTTTGCCCTAGAACCTGTAATTTTCGAGGGAATCACTGGAAAAAATTGAAACCGAAATTATTAAAATAGCGACTAGGAGAAGGCAGTTTGTACGATAAATGTCAATTTTCAGGATGCACAGAGGGCTGATTTTTTTTCTGTCCAAAAAACTGGAGCTTTTGCACTCAATCCTGAACTCCACTCCAAAAAGGAATATATTTTGAACATATTGTAAAAATTTCAAGTCAGTCAGTCAGTTTTTTCGCAATCAGTGCAAAACCACAGAAAAAACACAAATAACAAATAATGTAATTTTTGTAGGTACATAGAAAATATTTTTAATGGTAAAATTCAAAGAAATTGTACTTTTATTAAAATATATTCATTGATACTTCCAAAATAGCCGAATAAAATTATGTTCTAAATTGGCGAGAAGTCATTAAAATTTCATAACTTTAACTCAGAAATATCTCATCTAATTTTACAAAGTAAAATTTACAAAGTCAATTAAATTTTAAATGCCTTTCAGTTTTCTACTCAAAATACAGTTGTATCAACTCAGTTGATTCGTTCGTCGATTTGAGTCAAGAAGCCATGAATTATTCCAACCCCCATTTCCTAAACGACATACACCCAACGACAAACCCTGATTTGATATACAACTCCGCGATATTTAAAGGTTCGGTCGAAATACCGTAAAACACGGTTCTGGCGTTCATCTTTTATTCGCATCCCGAGAACTGTGCTTCCCCAAGCAGGAGGTAGCATTAAGCTCAAACGGAGCATTCTTCACCTTGAATTTTAATGCTCGCTTTCAGGATGACACGCATTACTCGAACTCTCGCGGTATCTTTTAACATAGGAACTATAGCCTCCCTACAGTAATACCCCTGCTTCTCAAATTACCAAAGTTCCATTCCAACTTCACCCCTTCATTATCCGGCAGGGAAATGGGAAGCTTACAGGAAAGACGACAGAGGAATTTCTAAGTGTCTCACCATTTTCACTGCTGGAATCAATCGTAGGACTTTTTCCACAATAGTATTCATCGACAGTCGATAGAAGCTTGAGTTTCTTTTTACAGAAAACAATGAAACAGCGCGTACAAAATAGAATCGTTATGGACCTGACAGCTGGCTGCTCCAATTACACGTACTGTCCAGTTCGTGCCAGCAGTGCGAACAAAATGTTTTACAAATATTGCAAAAAGTGATCGTTAGGATGTGTTAGGTAAAATGACGAGTATAACTCCCAGAGCTCGCGCGAAGATCGCTATTTCACGTAGAAATGATTACCTACTGTGTGATCACGTCAAGCATGTTCCACGGCAGATTAGCTACGTCACATTTATGCCATGTCACGTGTAAGCACGATTAACTCACGCCTGCTAAGCGACTATATACCAAAGAACTCGGCTACCCGTTCGTGTAAATGATACTGTCGCCCATCTTCCTAAGCTACGTATTAGCATCTCTAATTAACTGTAGCATTTCTCTGAGTTTTTACGGAAACGCGTATCGAGTAATCAGAAAGATAGAAAGCTGGCCAGTGGCCGCATTGGCTGTCAAACGAGGGTAGCGAACTCCGGTAGAATGGAATTCTCTTCAGTCCCGAAACGTCCTGGCATCGAGCAAAATGTTCGGAGTGGCTTCCTCCAGCGAGAATGCCAGCTTCACGCCATCTCATCAACTGTCAAACGCCTTCGAAGATTCGTGGAATACCTTGAATTGTTTCACAACCATAGTGAGCATTGTGCAGATCTTGGCAAATGGTGCTGTTCGAATATCTGCGCGCGATATCACGAAATAAGGCGTGAAATATCGATTGATTTTCAGAATTCTTTTTGAAGAAACACAATAGAATATTTTCACTAAAAAGCATAAAATAATTTACAGTACAAATCTTCTGTATACATATATAGCTTCCTGTATACTTATATCGTTTTTGATAAAAAATCCACTAGTTTTCCACTGAGACCCTCAAGTGATGTTGGAATTTTCTGAAGTCTGTGACAGTATTCGTCATCTCTAAAACCTGAGTAGGAGGGCGATGCTTGTGTTTGTCGGCAAACTTTTCACGACAACTGCAGTCTGACTGTTTCTAACATGACTTCTACTGAAACTGAACTCTGAGTGAATTCGTTTTTCTTCTTCGTGGAACATTTTATGCGCGCGTCGTTTACGTTCTACATCGGTTTGAAAATAATTGGTTTGTTTTCTTGACCTTTTACAATTTTAGATCCAGAGGGGAGCATTTGAAACCTTTTTGTCGGAAAAAAAATAGGATGCACTCGTAAATTTGAACACTTGTTTGCGAACAATTTTTGCATACCGTTACACATTTATTACAATTAATAATTAGTGTACTGCAAATGTCAGATGCAGATCTTCAACTTCAAATGCAACAAAATTTAATATTTAAAATAAAAGACAACCTGAAATGGTGTAAAAGGAAAGTTACGTTTAGTACAATTTCAAATTGGAGAAGTGGCCTAGAGCTCTGAATTAATTTTTTCTCTTTATATCGTAATAAATAAATCATCGACTCTACTTGCTCGTTTAGAGGAAAATTTTAATTTTCATGTAATCCTAAGATATTTCAATTAAATCTAATGCAGACCAGTAAACATAATATATTGATTGCATACTACTCTTTCTAACTTCACTACACAAATATACAAGAAAATTCATACTATTTATTGTAATTCAGAACATACTGCATCAGCAATCAAATAAATACAATTTGCAAGGTGACTAAGAAAGGGTACTAAATACTATTTAGTAAATACCGCCTCGTCACTCGGCAAGTTGCTGGAAATGGAAGTTTTTGTCCGTTCTTCCCATTCTTCTCGTTTAATGAAACTTCGTGTCTACAGCTACGGAGACTTAATAACTTCTTTTTAGCAAGCACCATCCAATTCGTCGTGCCTTGAAAGTTGAAACTTACACCGTCGCGTTGAAATTCAATAGTAATCATGGGGGAAACTGTTATTTTGAAACTATTTTAAAGGGAAATTTAATATTATAATAGCAGGGGTCTAAATATTCTGGAACTCTCGTTTTAAAAAAATTCTGCTGTGGGAGACACCTAAATATGTGTCCCGAGAAAAAATAATCATTTAAAAGCTTTTTAAGCAAAATAGTCATACTATAAATTGAAAGGCTACGATAAAAAGTTTCAGAGAATTGTTCAATTAGGCACGCGTGTAAAAAACGAGATTTCTATAAATGCGAATCTGCAGCCATATAGTATCCTACACAATTCCAAAATAAAAATTATTCAGCACTTTACTACGTTGCTTATTCTTATGATTGCCAATTAATGATAGTAATATGTCAGTCAGATTAACTAAAAAAAGATTAAAATAACGCACGTATATAGCACGTAGTGTTCCACAGACGATCAGAAATATTCACTGGGACATATGTGTCTCAACAGGGTTGAAAGTGTTAAGACATTTTTTTCTGTAAGGTAAAATTAAAGAATTATCTCACATTACATAAAAATTAAATAAAGGTACCTAGATAGATTATAACTCCATATAAATAATAATAAAAACACTGCCTTAAAAAACAGTGTTAAAAAATTACAAAAACTTCCTTAATTACGTAGCATTGGAAAATTTCCTATATTAGCAATTTTTATTGTTAATGTAAGAATTCATGACTTAGGGCCCTATCACACAAGAGACTTGTCTAGCTTACAATTCTATTTGAAACATATTCACACATTTTCTACCTTGCCCTATCTCTTTTAAACCAACAATATCTCCACCTTGTGAATATATCCAAAATACCCATCACGAGGCACAAAAGTGTCTCGTATGAAAGGGCTTGTACTTCACTTTAAATTTATTTTACTCACCACACCATTACGAAAAAAATGTATTGGACTGTCTTTCAATCCAATACGGCGAAGTAAGTCACTTCTACGTAGCAGAGAAAGGATGTGAAATTACGAGAATAATTTTCTACCGGCGACGCGAACGTCATAGAAGGCCATACATGTCCAAAGAGAACCTTCTGCCAATATCGGTCTCGAAATCGAACATCTTATTCGAAGCTTCTTAGCGATGAAAACGGATATATCGAAACAGCTTCTCTACGCGAATCTTCTTTTTCCCATGGTGACGCTCATTTCTTCGAAGAAACCCAGATGGTAGTGTGCGTGCTCTTATGTGGTTACTTTATCGACTAAAATGGGAATATTTTCATGGTCCTATATCGACAGAAGCCTCTTCTTCAACTTTCAAAGTTCCGCGAAAACATCGTCCATTGACGGACCCTGCCAGCTAAAACTTTTGTCGTTAATATAGTTTGTTCGCTCTTCCTCTTCTGTACCCGTTTACCCTTCGTTTGGCGCCATTTTGAGTCCTTTCAGAATGTCTTTGCAGAGAAATGTTCGGGATTCTTGAATGGAAACGGTTTTAGGTACTGAAAATACTAGTGAAGCGCGTATTTTGGTGGGAAATATTTTAAATACTCTGAAGACTTTAGGTAGGTCAAGTATATGTATAATAGAAGATTTTAAACGAAAGAGTAGAAATAAAAGGTATACTTATTACAATAATATTCTTATGATTTGATTGACTAAAGAAACGAAACTTTCAATTCATTTTATTTACAAATAAATGTAGCGATTATTTCAGTTAAAGATAGAAGAAATGTTAAAAACTTCAATGTTATCAGTAACTTTTCTTTAAAAATTTGGGTTTTACTTTAACTTCATAAAACAGATTTAACTGAAAAAATACAATTCCTTTACCTACAAGTGTCTAAATTTCACTTATTTCGAAATCTCTATGTATCTAAAATAAATAATTCTACTCTTTCTATAATACACTGTAGATACTTATTAATATTCTCTGAAGATGTGATCTGAAATATCACATAACAAAGTATAATCCCATAGATCCATAAACATTTCTCCAATCACACATAATGTATGTAACTAAGGACAAAATTTAGATGCAGAAAGTCACCCAACTCTAATTCATCACCGTCAGCCTCTAGGTTGCACCAGCTAACTTACCAGTCAGCCAGATCGATCTCCCTTCATCTCAGTCACCAGTCAATTTATAGTTCAACATCAATCTTCTACAGTCTTTCAGAAATTACAATCTCTTTATGCAATAAAACCACCTTTTCTAAACACGGTGACAGAGAACGTAAAAATGTCACATATATGTCACAGCAACAATGCACTACGCAATCATCCAAACACTAACAACTCACATTTTAAAGATAGATGTACAATTTTTCCCTCCCCTACGTGCTCCAGAATTCAATAATCTAATAAAACCGTTCCACGCTCCAAAGGCAAACCAATACAGGTTGTAGCTGAAAGGATGGTATGTACGAGCTGGCATGGAATGAATGTTCGTGCAAAAGTAAGTGAAAAGTGTAGAACAAAGCTTTTTCATACGAGCCTTAATTCCCGTGAATCGATTTTTTTAAATCGCTAAGTCAACCAACACACGACTAAATGGAATGCAATAGAATTTATTAATAAATGTAATATTCTCGGCAATGAAATAAATCCTCGTACAAAAATAAATCGAGATTTTAGAATAACTTCCACCAAACGGGGCTTTGTTTTCAAGGAATTTGATTGTCAATCAAATGTGCGCGTACTTAAAATGGATTTTTAAATTTGACTTTCGTGAAAACAAAGCGTCATTCGAAGACAAGTTATTATTTCTGCCTAAGTGACAAAATTAAAGAAAAATTCTTTTTACTGAAAAACGTTCTATGTGCCAATGGTAATAGTATAACATTGAATTTGATTTTTGGCACTTGAAGAGTCCTTATTTATAGGAAACACTGTAAGTAATTCTTAATCAAATACACGCGTAATTGAACAAAATTTCAGAATCAATTTTCCGAAAATGAAACCCTGCAGAAAAAAAATGTTATTCTGCACTTTTTACTTACTTCTGTTAAAAAAATGACTTCCTTCTCGATTGTACTATCATTTCGACCACACCCTGTATATTTCCTTTATCGATAAACATAAGTACCTATACACCCAAATTTTTCCTCCGCTTAAGAGTTGTTTAACGGCAATACTAAAAGATCCATTAAATTCATTTCTCTGCTTTTCCCTCTGCGACGAGCACTCTAGGAGGGAACGAAGCCCGTACCAAGTGATACCGGTGAAAAAAGTTTGAGGTCAGTGCAGTGGTCATAAATCTCGTTGGCCGGGTCCTTTCTGGGCGCCGTGGGATCGTTTAAAATTCCAGATTGGTACCGTTAAAAAGTTTTGCTCGTAAGGGCGCCAGGCTAACCAGCATCGATCCCTCAACCCTCGACCGAGCCGAGGGCTGCTCATGGCTTTTACGACACCGCGCGCGCCGCCGGCCGTTGACACTTTTACTGTGTCCTAATTCATTCGATCAATGCGGCCGTAATTAGGCTCCATTATGCGAGAAGATGAGTCGTCAAGTTTGGAGTTCCGCGGCCCCGAATCTTGTTCGAAAGAGTCGAGCGAGATGGGAAATGTTCGGGGGAAGTTTCGAGAGCCGAGACGCTGTTGAACTTGCGAAAGTGGATCTCGAAGGGAGGGGTTGACGGGTTGAATGGAGGATTTCGAGAGAATACGCTGAATTGCCTGGCGATTTTTGTCGTATATTTATCGGGGCGTGCACGTTAAATAGGTGAATTTTGAAGGAAGGGGTGGGGAATGTATTCATGAGTTCTCTTTTCAGTAAATGGTGTTTTTTTTTTAGTTTTCTTTCTAGTATTGTGGTATTTGTAGTTTATAGTGATCAGAGATATTAATTCTCTTGTTTGGTAATGTTGTAAATATTTTAAGCAATTTTTAACCTGGTTTCTCGAATTTTATTTCTACTGATTTCGTGGCGCTTTTGGGTCATTGTGTATCTAGTTTTATATAGTGCAGGGTTATTGATTTTACTACTTTGCAAGTAGTGTTTCTTCTTGAAAATTCATTCTCGAGAACTCCTCGAGGAAAAGTGAAGTTTTTGATTTTTTGTGTCTCGAGAAATTCCTCGATTCATTTTTCGAGAAATATTCTATAAAATTTGTAAAGTAAGAAATATAAGATTAGAGGAAATTTTGATTATAGATATTCGTCACCATTTTTGATTAATGGTAATAATAAATATCGGACTCTTACTCAAGAATTTAACGTTTTCGTAAAGACTGGAAAAAGAGCAGCAAACTTGGATCAACTAAGGGATCCTTACCTGACAAAATAAATAAATCACAAAACTGTTAAAATTACAATAAACCGTAAAGTACACTTCACATTATTGGTTTATTATAAATTTTTATAACGTATTTTATATTGTTTATTTAATGAGTTGTTATACAAAGTATTTCTTATTATCACATACTATCATTGTGTGTGTTTGTGAATACATGTAAATGATTTAATTAGCAGAACCTTTAAGTGTACGGTGTGTGTATCAGAAATTAATGTGAACTTCAGCTATCCTTGCAAGTAGCGTTCATAAATTTTGCTGCTACCCTGTTCGACCTTAATTACAACATTAAGCTTGAAATTGTCTCCTAACGATATTCCCCTTCGATGTATCCGATAATTTCTTGTATAAGTTCCCCTTAGATTGTAGATGTAATGAAATTGGTCTAGTTTTCCTCAATGTTCGGTGTCGCGCCTTCATCATCTCTTAACACATTGAACACAAGAAACTATTTCTGGAACATGTTAATTATTAATTAAAAATTCACGGAAACTGTAGAAAGTTGAGGTCTAAATAAGACTGTTTTCTCTTCAACTCAACCCTTCAATTAATTACCATCATTAAAAAGTTCATCGCAATCACTAGAAGCACAAAAGTTTAGAAGCCCGAAATATTAAAAAGTCTTGTGTGTGGGAGACACCGCGAACAAGTTGCCCCAACTTTGAAAGAATGAACGCAGTATATTTTGAGGGTATTAATATTAAACTACCACGAGTTTTAATTTAACTTATGAAAGAAGAATTCGTACGTGCTAAGCAGGATCTCTCAGGACCTTCACTAGTCTACTTAATACCTTCCACAATTTCCCTCAATTCAGAAGAATTTTCTCTTTCAAATCACTGGATTGATAAAGCAATCGAATTTCAATCTTCACAATACTAACGTCACTTTTCACAAATATTTGAAACATTCTTCTGAAGAGCTTCGACATACTTTTCCAGCTATAATTCTGTAACAGAATTTTTCGAATCACTTGGCCAGGAAGCGAATTACTGAGAATTCCGTCGAGGTTAACCCAGATTCGAAGGGCGGAAAATTCCTCAGAAAAATACATATATATATATATACATCTCTGGATCCGGTTGACTCCGCGGGTGGAATTTTGCGGATTCCGTGATTCTTTGCGCAAAATGCTACTCCGTCGCGAGTGACTGCCAGGAAGTGGCGACATTGTGTCAGAACGCCCTGAGGGATCGAATTTCGCGCGCTTGACGTGCGACTCACGAAACCTGCCCCGATACCGGAGATTCCGCTCGTGCAACTCGAGTACGGCTCCTGTCGCCGAGATTTCGTGACTTATCGATTCGCTCTTCGTTAATATCACGTCATTCCACTGCTTCGCGATCAAATAGTGTAGGTCCTCCCACACGAGAGGCTACTATGCATATATTTCGGGAATATTCATTTATTCTTAGTAGAGTCGTTGCTAACTGAAAAAAAAAATTGGAGGAAAAGTGTTGCATCTTGCCGAAGTAAATTGAAGTAAAATCAGTAGGTGATAAGGTTGAGTGCAAAAATATTTTTTTGGAATATATTATAATTTTGTGTCGACGCTGTTAAATTTGAGAAATAGTAGATCGAGATGGATATTGAATAATATCATATTGATTTCACTAATGAAGCAACGAAAGGCGATTCAGGAAAAGTGACACAACTCAAAAGTAGATATTTTAATATAAAAGGATAGTTTTCATGAGTTTGAAGTTTATATATCCAGATGACTGTTTTCGTATTTTACACGAAAATTTCGCTTGGATAGAAAGCTACCCGCGAGGGGTAGAAAGAAATAAAGTTGTGGTCTCCGTAAGTTTCTACCACCGAATCGGTCCGATAAGATACATCGCCATCGAATTTCGAGTTAAGTTTCCGCCTGAAGTCCTACAGTTACTAAGTTTCCACCATATTTGGCTTGCGACCCTTCTAAAAGTTGCTACTCCATCCCAGATCCTCTATACCCCGTAATACTTCAAAGATTAAACTCGATTACCACTTTGCAGTTAGAATATTAACAAACTGCCCTACCCCTACAGCACATTTTGTTGCAGATACGTTGCACAAAAGTTGCAGAATATTACAATGTTGCCGTTTGGTTGCAAGCTGCATTGCAATATTACTGCAAAATTGCGGAAACATTACCGTGCAATATTTCAATGGCCACATTTGTGCAATGTTACAGAAACATTGCGCACATATCGCCGCGTAATATTGCTCTGGAAACATTTGTGCATTATTTCAGGAATATTGCGCACATATTGCCGTGAAATATTGCACCGTGGAAGATTTCAGCAATGAAACCGCAATATATTCGAATTTCGAGGAGCGATTCCTAATTGTCGATGCCCAGAATACAGTCTAAGATTCCACGGGCTATCAAGAGGGAATATACGCGAACGCGGACATTATCTGACGTAAATAATTAATACAATTACTTAATTAACCCATCTGTTTTAAACAAATTCATTAACTATATACAGCAACAAAAGAGATTTGTATAAAAGTGTTACACGTGCAAATTAATGCCAGTGTCCTTACTATTACCGTTTAATTGTTTATATCTATTTAAAACGTTCCGAATTGTCGAGGGAAAATATCTAAGTCCGGATATGTTGCTCATATATTGCTCATATATTGCTCATATCTTGCAGCGCTTGCAAGATATGAGCAATATATGAGCAATATATGAGCAACATATCCGGACTTAGATATTTTCCCTCGACAATTCTGAACGTTTTAAATAGATATAAACAATTAAACGGTAATAGTAAGGACACTGGCATTAATTTGCACGTGTAACACTTTTATACAAATCTCTTTTGTTGCTGAATATTGTTTATCAGTTTGTTTAAACTCTGTAGTGTTAATTAAATAATTGTATTAATTATTTATGTCAGATAATGTCCGCGTTCGCGTATATTCCCTCTTGATAGCCCGTGGAATCTTAGACTGTATTCTGGGCATCGACAATTAGGAATCGCTCCTGGAAATTCGAATATGTTGCTCATATATTGCTCATATATTCCTCATATCTTGCAAGCGCTGCAAGATATGAGCAATATATGAGCCATGAAACCGCAACATATCCGGACTTAGATATTTTCCCTCGACAATTCTGAACGTTTTAAATAGATATAAACAATTAAACGGTAATAGTAAGGACACTGGCATTAATTTGCACGTGTAACACTTTTATACAAATCTCTTTTGTTGCTGAATATTGTTTATCAGTTTGTTTAAACTCTGTAGTGTTAATTAAATAATTGTATTAATTATTTATGTCAGATAATGTCCGCGTTCGCGTATATTCCCTCTTGATAGCCCGTGGAATCTTAGACTGTATTCTGGGCATCGACAATTAGGAATCGCTCCTGGAAATTCGAATATGTTGCTCATATATTGCTCATATATTCCTCATATCTTGCAAGCGCTGCAAGATATGAGCAATATATGAGCCATGAAACCGCAACATATCCGGACTTAGATATTTTCCCTCGACAATTCTGAACGTTTTAAATAGATATAAACAATTAAACGGTAATAGTAAGGACACTGGCATTAATTTGCACGTGTAACACTTTTATACAAATCTCTTTTGTTGCTGTATATAGTTAATGAATTTGTTTAAACCAGATGTGTTAATTAAATAATTGTATTAATTATTTATGTCAGATAATGTCCGCGTTCGCGTATATTCCCTCTTGATAGCCCGTGGAATCTTAGACTGTATTCTGGGCATCGACAATTAGGAATCGCTCCTGGAAATTCGAATATGTTGCTCATATATTGCTCATATATTCCTCATATCTTGCAAGCGCTGCAAGATATGAGCAATATATGAGCCATGAAACCGCAACATATCCGGACTTAGATATTTTCCCTCGACAATTCTGAACGTTTTAAATAGATATAAACAATTAAACGGTAATAGTAAGGACACTGGCATTAATTTGCACGTGTAACACTTTTATACAAATCTCTTTTGTTGCTGAATATTGTTTATCAGTTTGTTTAAACTCTGTAGTGTTAATTAAATAATTATATTAATTACTGATATCACATATGTGGACAAATAGAATCCAGTGTTACATTTCACAGACAACATCCGAAGGAATATATGTAAACACGGACAATATGTGATACAAGTAAAGAATACAATTAGTTAATTAGCACTATAAGGTTAAAGAAAGTGTTAAACTGTATCCAGCAATAAATGATATTTGTAAAGAAGTCTGAGCTGTGAAATGTAAATCTACAAACACTAAAGACCAGAAAAAAAAAATAAATAAAATAAATTATGTTAAACGATTGTATTAAAAATGCGCTAAAAACTAAAAAACATTATTTTCTTGTACTGCGCAGGATATTTCATAGCAGAATATGAATTAACTTAATACAACATCAAGCGTCGGAATGAATGTGTTTAAAATATCGGCCTTACGATTAGGGAGATGTAATGAGGTTTGTTAAAATGAATCTTCGTTTTTGAATAATTTGAGTTTAAAGTGTTGCACGGTAGGAACATAAGCTCGAATGCGTAAGCAATCTTCTCAATCAACAGTTGTAGCTGCAGCGGTAAAGTGTTCGTCTACGGTGCTACAGGTCGCAGGTTCGAATCTCCCTTGGGTAAAAGAATTTTCTGCTATAAAAAATACATTCACGTTATTCTTCTATGATTCTGCACGCATTCATGTCGTCCGCGTCCCCCTTACAAAAATACCATTATTTTTATTTTTTGCCCTACTGCCCGAAATGTTGCGCTACCATTGCTGTAAAATCTCAGAAATGTTGCGCTACCATTGCTGTAAAATCTCAGAAATGTTGCGCTACCATTGCTGTAAAATCCCCCAAAAATGTTGCAGAAATATATCCTGCAATGTTGCACAGGGGCGGACATAGCAATTTACTTGTAACGTTTCGGCAACATTTCGTGCAATATTCCAAGGATTAAACCGCAACGCAACTGAGACGTTTCTGCAACAAATGTGCTGTAGGGGTATAGATGAAATAATTTAATCTCTTAAAATGAAACTGATAAGGGAATTTCGGTAACTCGGAAATAGTTTTGTGGAGTATAAAAACACCATTCAATTTGCATTATAAAAATTTTATTAATTAATCTATCATAGTTTTCAAGATATACAGTTGTAAAAAAAAATCACAAAATGGCGAGACTTAGAATTTAAAACTCATATTTTCCTTTTTTGCGCCATTAAACGGCCTTAAATTTGTGACAAAAAAATATTTCGCCTTGATTCTACTACCGGCTATGTAGAATTATATGTTTTCCGAAGGTGTACGAAAAAGATGGACCAGATTGGCTCACTAGAAGTTGAAATATCGTACCGTCATAAAAAACAACGTTTTGAGAACTCATATCTCCATTAATTATTATTATATATGCCTGAAATTATTTTACAATTTACTGAAATGTTAAATACGTGTAGATAATGCTTATCGGTAGAAATTACATAATTTTTTGTGAGTCGTCCCTGAAGAGAATATAGGATCTCGTCCTTCTAAATAATTCTTTCTCACCGTGTCATCATTATAATACAAACAAACAATAAAAAAATCAGTAAAATTAAACCTCACGAGTCCGATCCCCTTAAATTAAAAAGCAACCACCACAATAAACTAGCATCTGACATTCACAGCTATACCGTGCACCGTTTTATCCGCCACGGAAATCTCGAACAGAATGCAGCGAGAGATAACTTCGAAGGGACACCTCGTTGGGGAACAGAGGGGGCGGGGGCGGGAGGAAGAGAGAGATTTCACGCGGGCAGGTCGTCCAGGCGAGATTTTATCCGAAAACAGTTTTCCCTATGCAAATGGCGAAGGCGATCGAGTCGTCCGGCGAGTAATTCGCGACACACCCCGTATACGCGGACGCTTTAGCCACGTATGAACACACAGGTGCACCGCTCGTAAGCCAAGCGCGCGGACGTGATATACTTGGCCCGCGCTGCAACGTGACACTATTTTTCCTCCGCGATTTATTACCGCGAATTTATCACTGGAGATTTATTTCTACGGAAAACAGGAAGGAAATTAAGTCAGGAGACCCGCTTCCTTCCCGCCACCGGTCCCCTCATTTTGCTCCTTCTGGGCCTGCTTTTTTTTTGCGCGCCCACGCTTTCGTCTCGACACAGTTGTTCCCTCAGAACGACCAGCCGCAGGTTCTCGCCGCCGTATCTAAGAATTCATACACGAATGAGCGTTCTCGGGGCAGTCATAAATCTTTAGTTACACTGATACCTACTAGCCGCGGACGATCAATCTTCCCGCCCAGCTGGAACGATCTATCGAGGTGAATTAAATCATCACGATTATCCACTTAAGGATGCTGGATCGTTCCATTATGTACCTCGTATCGTCGGTGAGTTCTTGTCTGCGATAGTAAGCTCTCTGGTTGGAATTGTTTATTGTTTTGTGGAGGCATGTGGTTTCGAGGTAAATTGTGTCTTTGTACTAAACTTTAGAACTAAATTTTTGTAGGTAGTAGGCAATAGAGTTTATACAAAAACCGACTTTTGAAAAAAAAAACGGTTTTCGAATTCCACTACTCCCAAGAAACCGGTTCACACGTTTTCGAATTTTCACCCCAAAAATATAATTAAAATAGTAAATAAATATTTGTACTTATTTTAAATTTTTTTAGTTCTTTTAATATTTATGGATGTACAAAAATATAACACAATAAAATTGACTGGATACGAAACCAAATGAAAAAAACTAAAATGACTCAAACGCGTAAAAAATATAAATCTTTTAAAAGATGGTACAAATTATAAATTTTTATTCCATTTAGTATTTTTCTTGAGCTAATATGAAATCATGAAGATTAGTTTTACAGTAAACTTTTAAAACAATATACTTGTGTCCGAGACGATTTCAAATCAAAATGTTAACATTTTTAATTATATAATTAATTCCGGCATATTAATTCTAGTATATGAAACCGGGTTTTTAAATTTAAAACCCGTTTCCCGAATTTTAAAAATTTATAAATAAAAACTAGTTTTCAAACCCGGTTTTTAAAGAGGCTTAAGATTCTAACACCCTCTCCCCCTTGTAAGAAAACGTAAGAAATTTAAAGCCGATCCCAAAGATGGAAGGAAATATTTAATTTGAAACAAAATCTTTACTATCCTAGAATAACTGTTATTGCAACAATGATTCGTGTATATTATACATAGAATTTCATTAACTATATGTTTCTTTCTACTTCAAATAACAATTGAGACGCGTTTGAACTCTGTAAAGCGATTAAAATTCGACATCAAAGTTATCGAAAAGAAGGGAACGATTTTATTTATGATCACAGTGCGATGTCCAATATAATTAATGATGTGGCAGGTGCGCGTCGTGCTTTAAGATACGAGACACGACTACCAAGCACCCCCCATCACGCTTCAACTTGCAAGCTTCGTAATCTTCTTAGCTTAGGAAATGACATACGCGTGTTTCAATATCGACAAGCCTTCTCGCGTGTTTCAAAGCGACAGTGAAAATATCATTTTTCTTTCATTTGAACATATGTACAAACATATATATCTACGTCTATATTCCTGGATGTAGAAACACGACAACCTTCAAAAACAGCAACACCATTTATCCAAAGTACACCAAGCTCCTTCCACTGTGGCCATGTGTATTCGATTCTATTAGTGGACCATTTCAATTTTAATATACAAAGCAGAATATTTACATGTTTGTGTTTGTCTATCGCCTAAAAATTTTCGTTCGATAGTCTCTGGGGTCACGAAATGTTCCTCAACTCTTTATGCCTGGCCAATCCAGATAAATGTGACTATTTTCACAAAAAAAAAATAAACATGATTAGGTTATTGCTATGTCAGAGATTCTCGTCTAGAACACTTCTATTTCGCGGGGGTTGTGATACACACTAATGTTTCCTCACGACATCGAAGCGTTCTGGACGAGAACCTATGGCGTGACATGGTAAACCATGTCCACGAAATATTGTAGAAATATTAGCAAAAAAGGATCAACCATGTAAAGTGGTCCAGTAATCGAATGCAGGTGGCCGAAATCGAATCAGCTTATTATACAACAAATATCACGATTTGATTGAGTTCCGACGATAAACAACTTGCAATTTGTAAATGCTTTTAACCAAACGCAGCTTCGTGTTTACACCTTTTCATCCAACGACGCGTTTCATGCAATCTGACCCGTCTGAAACAATTCCCTCCAACTATCGAGAATCGATATCCACGATTTTTTCAGCTCCACTTCCACCGCCGCCCCCCTACACGCGAGTGTAAATGGGAGGTGTGTAAAAAATCGTTTCCCGATCTGTGAAACGTGAAAACTTCACTCCCGGTCGCGTCGTCACTGGCAACGCTAACAAGACGAGCGGAAAAAATTCGTGCTACCTCCAACTCTCGCCGTTCTTTTCCTCCGGGGAAGCAATCTCCGCCCGATTGGATACTCGATTACATCATTGTCGCAAACAATTCCAATTAAGTGAGAATCCTGGCGATCAGGTTCCGAGTACTATCTTTTCGGAAGCCTGTCGCAGCAGTGGCAAGATAAAAAAAATCGATACCATCCATTAGTCTCCATTCTTCCTTTCCCCCACCACCTTTCTCACGTCCAACGTCCCTCTAAATTCTATCGAAAATATAGAATCACGAATTTGCAGGTTGAGTGCTCGAGACCACGCAACAGGGCATACTTGTTCGATATTACCCTGGGATTAGATAAAAGGCGAAGGAAGAATGTAGCGCGCTGAAAATTCCAAGAATTCTTCAACCACGGGAGTTGATTAGTCGAGTGATTAATTATATAATTTCAAACCGCAATTCCCCTAAACCGTAGACACGATGATAATTTCCGTTTAATCGTTCCCCTGGCTACGGTCCAAACCCAGTTCCGAGGGACGCCTGGAACGGGTTGACGTCCCTTTGTCAACGTGTGTCCTTCCACTTTATTTTCTTAACCCCCTATCGAATAGACGATCGCGCGGGGTCGATTCCAGGCAATAGAGATCAAGTATTTCGGGAAGCGATCGAGGGAGTCGCTGGGTGCGGTTGCGGGGTAGCTCCTCTGAACGGTTTGATGCTTGGAAAGTGGTTGCAAAGGGGGCTGGAAAGGGATTCGAGGAGCGGAGGTGGGAGGCTTCATCGATTTCTTACACGTGGCCCAGTAACGCGTTTCGTACATCCACTGTACCGTCATTGGGTGTAGCCGTTGCTGGCCGTGTTAGGAGAAAACAACCCGGACCCCTGCTCCCCCGATCCGCGCTGATAACTGACGACCCTCTCGAGCTCGTTGAACTTTTATTCCTCCGTGAATCCAATGGCCGATACGTGGCTGTCCCGCGCTTCTGCTTCGAGTGCGCAGGAAATTTGTAAAGGTTGCATCGTGCCAAAACAAGGCGACTTCGGGCTTCGTCGCTATTCTGGAGAATGAGGGAGTCTGTTTACGCGCGGCTATTACCGCGGATTGTAATTTAAAAGCGAGACGGTAACGTTCCGCTGACTGTGTTTGAATTTGGTCCCGTGTCTGGTTGAATCGACGTGAAATCCTGTTCGGGAGATTTTAATCTTTAAACGCCAGATGCTGGGGAAAATTTTCACCGATAGTGAACCGTTTAAACGTTGACGTTTCTATTCCAGGCGTTTCCAGATACGTTTTTATCGTCAAATTTCCATTTGATCGTGTTTTATGAGGAAATGCAGATGGAAAATTAGGTAGGAATATTTTAGAGAAGGGAAGTAAAAGATTATTTTAATTTGGGGGGAAATACGGGTACAAAAAATTAATCATACGGATTTATACGTATTCACTGA
This sequence comes from Andrena bicolor, assembly GCA_960531205.1. Taxonomy (NCBI): domain Eukaryota; kingdom Metazoa; phylum Arthropoda; class Insecta; order Hymenoptera; family Andrenidae; genus Andrena; species Andrena bicolor. The sequence goes on along the minus strand of OY482666.1, from coordinate 34,889,533 downwards.
AATTTTGGATATTTATTTGGTATATTCTGTGTAGATTTTTGACAATTATTAGGATTTATTATATCGTGATAATTTTCACCTGATAAGACGTTGCCAAGTTGATTGACATTGTTTTAACGTTGAGTTTAATAGATTTGAATTTTACTAATAATTTTTATCCTGCAAAGATGCGAAATTGAAGTTCTGGGTTTGGCAGAGTGGAGAATAAATTTGGGAAATGGAAATCTGCAAGATAATGCTTTATCAAATGTGTACCACTATATAGTACGTTATGATTAAGCGTCACTGCAGAGAAAAACATGATAATAAATATTAAATTTTTTCGTGATTCGCGTATCACTGAATTTTTGCATACACATGTATGAATTACTGTTATTGCTTCTAACCTCCAAAACGTGATAAATGCAAGCGTTATTTTTTTACTGTAATAATATTTATTCCAAATCTGAACAGTGTCGGGGAATATGTCAACAAATTCTAAAAATGAATGGCATAGAGACAGTTTGAATAGATAATCCATAAAATTATGTAGAAGTTTTTTCACTTTTCCGTCTCTTCTTGACTGATCATTTCGAAATTAATCACACAAAGGCAATTACTCAAGTTGCAAATAAACAAAAGCCGATTATAAATTTCTGATAAACGAGTTTATTCAATGGGAATACGTCAGTTACTCTTTTAGGATTGACATTACCTTCATGGAAATTGAGAAAATGTAGAGTTGAAGCGAATATGAAATGATAACTTTCAGTTAGTGGATTGTGCGCTATAGAAACGCATTTTTTATCCCTCCTTTTGTAACCTTCCATTTAGATATTAAAATTCAGAATTTATGGGCATATAAAATGAAGTTTTTACCATTGCGATCAGTATCAGGGGCGCGTCGATTTTTTCATCAAAACGTCCGTTTTTAACTTCAATGCCTAGATAGCTTTTACGTAGTAATATTTTCTCTATAACTGAATGTGAAATATCAGTTTCTATTGAAAAGCTCCAGGTTACCGATGCATGTGAATTCTAATAAAATAAAATTCATATTGCATCAGTCACAGTGTGGTGAAACGATGTAGTGTTTTATGATTTTTTTCAGTTCCAGGTTTCAAACAATTCTGACTTTAAAATTTTTGAAAATTGCAGAAACATCGGAATCCTATGCTTGTCCATGTTGTATAGAAAAATTGTCTATTTAAATAACACGTATCCGCGATTCTAGAGGAGAATGAAGAATACAAATTGACAAATTTCACGAAAATCAGAATTAGAAAGTTACTGAGGAATAATATACCCTCTCATTTTAAAGGGAGATTTAGTTTCCATGCAATGTTTGATGTTGAAAAGCACAGATATTGCAGTGAATGTAATTTAAATAAATCATACTGAGACGTGTGACATTAAACTGCAATTTCGTTTGTAGGTGCAAGTAGAATTAACTGTACGGAATATTTGTTTGTTGAAAAACTGAAACAATCTTTTCCATTCGTTTCGATCGCATAAAACTGTCAGATTAATAAGAGTCGGCAAATAAATTGAACGAAAATGTAGAAACTAGAACAAGCAGGTGACTTTCTTCATAAATTAGAATTGTATTTTTCTCAACTTGAAGATTAAATTACGTTGTAATTTAGAAAAAATTTTATGACAGATTTCGTTGTAAATTCTTTACAACATATCTTATACAAGACTAATATTAATCATAAATTTTGGTAAAAAACAGCAAGCGTGGGAAAGGTGATCACGTCTGACTATATACGATCTTATTCTACTGAAAAGTGTAATGCTGCTTACATGTGCTATCATACTTGGCACTATTTGATTCATCCACGTTTTTATTCGTGAACTAACTCCTTTTCCATGCAAAATAATATCTTGAAGCAAATTAATATATATTTTCACTAACTTTTATTTGCACACGTAATTGGAAAGCTCAATAAATAGATAATTTTTTAATGAAACTAAAAATCTCATAATAAATATAATCTTCCTAATGTAAACTAAAGAATCCATCGATCAAGATTATTATCCAGAGAATATATAAGATAAAAAATGTTAAATCAAAAAAATATCGCGTTACATCAAATCGTCGTTATTATTCCAGTCCACTGACATCTTAAATTCTCACATCCTACACGTTCTCCGAATAATCAGATAATTTTTGCCCACTCCCCTACATTACCGAATACTTAAATCTCCGTAAACATTCCGTAATTTATTACAATTCCTCACATCGAATCCCAAAAGAATATTCATTCTCTCGATACTCCACAATGAATAGTTTCGATCGCAGCCTTTAAACCCAATAACGTATTCACTCCATTCCATCCGCACTGCTTCACTTACTTCGTTGGAAAAAAAAATGGCACACGTTGTCACTGCCGTATCGCTATTAATCCAATACAGAGACGAGAATATTCGAACGGCACGCGGGACTGATACGAGAACTCACGCTTTTAATCCTCATCAATATTCACGTCCACCAGCGGAAAACGTCGGCATTATTATTGCCCTGCGACGAGGACTTTAAATCTCCGTCCCCAAATCGCCGGTCAGCGTTTTTTGAGTCTCCACTTGCTAATGAAACGACCCTATGCACTGTAAATTACGTGAACGACCGGCCATAAGTCTTTTCAAACATTCACCAACGAGAACAGAGAGTCACGTTCCATTGGCCATTCAGTTATCCGCCATATGGATTGCCAGTTCGTTAAAAGTTAACGTGGTTCCGGTAACAGCCCCTCCACCCTATGTATTTTAAATTATATCCGCCACGTGGGAGGCGAATTTATTTTGCCACTCAGCCAGCTATATTACCTGCACACCTCGGTCCTGAATCGAGCGGCTGTATTTCCATGAAACTTTAGGTGACTTGCGACACTCCTTGTATTATTATGTATTATTTAGCAAAATGTGATGGTAATAAGCAGTGCACGTGGAGAATTGTACTTTATGAAAGAGAACCAAATTACTGACACCTGACCAATTACTGTCACCTTAAGCTATTTTACTTAAAATCACAATAAATAAACGTTGTAAAGTCATACACAAAAAGAATTATATAATTCAACCTATAATCTATGCTATAAATTATATACTGTAGTTTATTTATTCGTTATTTTAAGTAAAATTGCTTAAGGTGACAGTAATTAGTTAGGTGTCAGTAATTGGGTCCTTTACCCTATATCGTTTTCTTTGAAAATTTTTATCTCCTGGATAGGACAAATGAGAAACGATAAGAAGATTGTTTTAAGAAAAACAATGGTTGATTAACGATTTCTCTGTGGTGGTACTTAATTGTTACTTCTGAAGTATCTAATGTTCTGATATAAGAACTGAACGTTTTTCTTCTTTTATTCTTAACGTGCCATTTAACAGTATCTGTTTTCTTCTACCAGAAAAGTGGCAGACGCAATCCCCTCTTAGTCTTTAGAAGAGAAAGCTACCTATCAGACATCCTGGCCAGTTGCCAGACATTGTCTATTGTTTTGTTCCTCTTGCTCACGACGTATCTTCGATGACATATCTTTCGGCGTTGCCAATTTTTTATGTTTCTAATTTCTACTTAATTTAGTAATTATCTTTAACGCGTCTATGAAGGTATAATAAGTATGTAAATACAGAGTGTTTGCCACATTGAACACTGCGGCTTGAAACTTGTGATTCTGTATTGAACACAAATCGAGAGTTACCACTTCTGTTGATGCTTCCCGAAGGAAAAATGTCTGCTGCATCGTGTAGAGTAGTCAGATTTTCTCCTAGACCCTCAGTTTTGCAAATAAATTGTAAGATATTCGCAAAAATGGAGGTATTTCGGGTGTTCTTTTCCCTTTTATCGTTGTTTAAAGATATTTAAGTCTTCATAATGCAATGATAATATATCGTTGTATTCGGGAGGGTTCATAGAATAATTTATTACTGTTTCCACACAAAAGATGTTCAAAATAAAATTTCTTAAAAACTGAAGGTGATGTCGACCAACGGTTTGCGGATCGTTTTCAGCGCACGAAAACCTATAAGAAACGGCCACTGAATGTTACAAGTCCAGATGGCTGTCAAACTGTGTAATTGGCATTTCAGACATATTCATTTCGCAAAAATCACATTGATGCGAAAGGACGAGAAACAGTTGGAATAATGTGAATATATTCAAAACGTCCGTCATGGGCAAAGACTTTTCACAAATTTTCTAACCTTAAACATTTCAATCATGTCCTTTTCGCACTTTACTGACTAATATGTAACTCATTTTCGCCCAGTCCCTCATTTTCTTCTCTCACATTTTTAAACCAAATCTACCTACATACTCAATGCACCCACAGTACAAATCGTGAAGGGCGAAAGTGCGACGCGCGAATACTCCCTTGGGGCTCTATCGGCAATCAGCAAACATACCGCGGTCCTGTACACACTCCTATGACCGATATCTCGAACGTATCCACGCATTCCCGTCTCTTCATCTCTCAGACCACCTCTATCTTCGCCGCGCACACATATCCGAAATACCAATCACAAGCCACAAAAGTGTCCCGTGTGAAAAGGCCCCTAGAGCTCCAGTTACCGATTACTTTCGGGATAAAAGCATCCCTCCGTAACCGAGTGTTTCGATCGACGCCTGTCACGTTCCGCGGGCACAAGAGGGAATCACTTGGAGCGGGACAAAAAGATCCGGATATTACAAGCGTGTCCGCCATCCGTCCTGGCCTTTGTCGGTTGAACGACGTCGCCCGTAGTCCAATCGCCTCTGGTTCGCAATAAATCGCGGAAAGCCGCGCATTAAGAATTACGGTCTAGCGAAAGTGGGTCGCGAATCAATCGACGGAAGGAAACCCTCCAACTGTTGCGGCCCAACTGAGGGGAGGAGGGTGGAGAGGGGGTGGGGCGATGGTTTTGCTCGGTGGAAAGAGTAATCACTGCGGGAAGGACTGCCGGCATAATTAATTCCCCAGGCAGCCCTCAAAGTCGCCCACGGCGTGGACACTAATGCTCCACTTCTGTTTTTTCGCCGTTCCTGCATGCGCGACGGAAATTAATTCGATGGAACGTCAAAGGAACGTAAGGGGCACGTTTGTTCGAGGATCTGTGGTAAACTCGGCGACGAATCCAAAGCGACGTGCTTGTGAATGTTCTTCGAATATTATTTATCGTTGTATGTGCCCGCGAGGAATGTCGTGGCAGTGATCGTTCCTTTTATACTTTTCTTCTCCATTGTGGTTTGTGGAATGAGGCTGCATCCTTGGTTTCAAGGGGGTATGTTACCCTCCACGGCTCAAAATCAGGCTCCTCTTCAAACGCATATTCTGAAGAAATAAATGGATATAGAGATAATTTTTGTTTTAACTTTTAATCGGTATTTCGCTGACTTTAATGCACAAAAACCAAATTGTAATTATATTTACAGGGAAAAAAGTTATAAATGTAAATGTGAGAGCGATTCCGGACAGGTGAATTACTTGAAATAAAAAGTAAAGGCATTTTTATAATATGTTAGACAATATCTATCTTCTGTCGGAAGCAATATTTTGATAAACAAATTAATATAATTTTTATGTTGATGTATATGAATTTATATCCTTTTTGTAGGAAAAGTAGTTTTATCGTTATTTTAAGAATTTATATTGAAAATGTGGGAAATAGTTCCCTGCACCTCTCTGTAAATTTTCATTCAAATCATTGGAGCGGTTTTCGAGATTTTATGTTCATCGCTTTGGAAAACGTAGTTTCTGGAAAATCGCGTTTAAAGTTGGACATGCAGTTTTGTCGTTATCCGATCTCCTGTGCAGGCTCGTGCATTTTTTACTGTAATCCTTTCAATTTATGGAATTTCAGGGTCCGGTCGCGCTTAAAATACGTAGAAAAGATGTAGTTAGCGGAATATGCAAAAATCCTGAAAACCAATTTTCGAAAAATTCTGAGGTAACCTATCCCCTTAAAGGCGACCACATATTCCGCAGGCGAATGCCAAATAACTATAGGAAACACTGATATACGTGAATACGTTGGGGAACAGTTTGTCGTCTGTCGAATATCGTATTTGTGATTCAGCTTTTACTCACTGATATTTCATAAGTGAAAAGGAAAAGAATTGACAACGATATTGCGTAAGATTATTGCAACTACGTCGTACAATTTTATTGTATGTAATTCGTTTTTAATGAAACCATAAAATATTTCTTTACGTAAAATAGTACGATTTCTCACTTCAAATGTGGAAGTATTTACAAATGTAGGAGCACGCGAAGGAAGAAGACTTTAGTGCATCATGTAATATTTACCTCTGTTTCCTTCTTTTCTACCAAATATCTTACACACCATACCAGCTCATAATTCAACCATTTCGTACTAGATACTGCTGGATATAAAATTCATGCAACGATAAGTTTTGAATACCGCGCTTATTATCCTATACAAAAGATATAAATTGACTGAAGTAGTATTCAGTAAGCCTAGAATCTATGTAAAGCTCTTGGGACTATCAAAACTTGTTATTTGAACATTTTGTATTATTATTGAATATACATTCAGTGTGTCGACCATTAATTTACCACCTATAAATATACATGTGAAAAATATTAGTAATTGAATATTAAACAAGAGCGTTCAAATATCATCACCTTGCTTACGAAACGATAAAACATAATGCTATTATTTTGATAGAATATTGTACTATTATCAGAAACGACCATTGAGATATTAAAATATCAGCACCTTAGTATCGCAGAACAGATTATATGGGCCAATAATACTAAAAAATTTGTATATATATATAAAATAAATATTCTCTCGTTTCGATGAATTTAGCGTATGAAATATCAGTCCCATGAAAACGGACAGATTATAACCCTGCCTCCTTTTTCGATTTTCCGAAAAGTCACGCGTGAATTCACATCAAATGTTTAATGTTGTCGTTTAAAACCACTGCAGAGGAATGAGAAGCATAGCTATCGAACTGAATACGATGGATAAGAGCGGACGAGCCCCGATCGTTTCAACCACTTTCATTTCAATCCCCATTCAGCCGAAAGCGTTTATGCTTGCTACATGAGAGCTGTTCAACATTGGCGTAACAATTACGGGCTTTGGCCGATGTTTCATCGTTGTGCCTCGGTGAAGTAACGATTACCACGCAAGCCATTCTACAGCTAGTAATCGTTTCTTCGATTGGAGGCCGACATGAATCATTACCATGTTACCGTTTAACGTCCCTTCCGCGAGAGTTAGAGAGAATCTTCGACCTGAATGAGTGGCAACAGATATTCGCCGGCGAACGTTAATGAAAAATGTAAAAAATTCAGCTACCCCTTTCTATCGAAGTAGCAACTATGGTTCCGTATGAAATAAAAATTCACAGCCATTTTAGAGGGTAATTTTCAACCCTCCCAATTTGCTTAAAATATAATTTAGGTTCTAGGACGATAAAAAATGGCAGCTTTCACATTTTTGCTGAAGCTTTTATAATAACCCTGAAATGATTCATTATCATTATCTGTGGGCGTAGATGGCAGAATTTTCCGTTCCCTTCATTATGACCTGAAAAACGAAATTCTACAAGTCTCTGTTACATGGAAATTAGTAAAATAATATAGTGACTGACAAAGGAAGATCCCGAACCTGAAAATTCAAAAAATTCTGAACCTTTGTGAATATGCAGGGAATCTGCTCCTGGTTCCAACGCAATTTTTGTTTTCTGCCCAAATTCACTCAAAGGGGGTGAAATTAACCCCTGAAAGTTCAGCTATTTTCCGATTTTATGTTATAACTCGCGAACTCTAAAAGATAGAAAAAAGTTTCAAGACAAAAATTACTTTTTTAAATTAGATTTATCATTTGGTAAAAAAATTATTTTACAGTTTACGAGTTATAACACAAAATCGGGAAAGAACCGGATTTTCGGGGTCCAATTACACCCCCTTAGAATGAATTTGGACAACAAAAAAAAATTGCGTTGTAATCAGGAGGAAATTCTCTACATACTTACAAAGTTTCAGAACTTTTAAATTTCCGGGTTCGGGATGTTCCCTTGTAAAAGATCTTAGGAAAACATATGCGGGGGTGAATAAGCAGAGCAATCGATACAAAGAAATTTCCAACATTTTTGACTGCAGTGATTCAAGCTCCTCAATGTTCTCATTAACGCCACAATTTTCCTAATTCTCCAGAATCCACGGAGCCCTAATTTTTTCCATCTTCGATCACCCAGCCAATGCTTCTTTAACTTCCATTTCCGCCAACTTGCGAAGCTTTGATATTAAACACGCCATAAAATTGTGGAAATTCTCGAGGTTCTGGAAATTACGACGATCGTTGACAATACTTGGCAAATATCATTTTTGGAGCAGAAATCATCTAGCTGGTTCGAGCTCGTTGGCCGCGATTACATCGGCGCTGAAGCGTTTCATCGTGCCGGGTGAGCCGCGGCCGAGTTAACTTAATCAGGCGGGTATTTGTCAAGCAAAGAGAATCAGGCAAGTTAAACGCCGAATCTCCAGTAAGATACGTCGTTGCACCGAGGCAAATTGCCTGCAGCGGTGCATCCTGGCGTTCAACAAATTGACGCGGGAATTCATCTTGATAGTCCGCCTATTAGCGGAGCGCATAGATATTTCGGATACATCGTTCCGTGGAATACACGCTTGCCAGGGGAAGCAAACGTGAATTCCGGCTGCCCGAAAATGGAGATGGAAATGCCACCGACTCGCTTCACTATCGGGAAGATGGCGGCTTCTGTACCGGGTGAGAAGGATGGCTCATGAATCTGCAAATCATGGGGTCTCATGAATATGTGAATCACGAAGTGAATTATGAAGGTTGCGTGTGCTCTTAATCCCAGGACTTGGGACTACCTTAAAATTCTTTCCGCAAAGTAACTTCGTATTCTTTAAATTTCTTTCATTAAACTAACTTGGAATTCCTTACATTTCTTTCGTCAAACTAATTTCGAATTCTTCAAAGTTCCGGGGACTTCCTTAAACACTTCTTTCCTTAACTTTGGATACAATTGTTATTTCAGGAGAACCTTCAACAGGTAACGAGGAGACTCTTTTAGCAAATTATTTGCGCAATGTGATTTTGCATTATACATTTGTGTTTTAGTGGTTCATGCGTCATGGTTCTCATTTGGTTAATTTTCACGTGATATGTTTCTACTACACATCTGCCTCTGAATTATAAGTGTATTCAGTTACCTCCTCCGCCATTTTGTCACTTTGGACAAACAGTTCCATTACACCACTAAAAAGCACAACACCTTTCTCTACCTCGACATAGTTTAGAAAATTAAATCTGAGTGCTTTACGTTTGTAAAACACTTTTCTGCTCCCTTTTCCTTTTATACCAGATATCGCATTACAGTGCAAAATGTAAGTGATTAAAAATATGCGAAGTATTATTTTAAAGTAATCGATATTTTAAAAATATTAAACAATATACCTTCTTTTTAGTATGATGAACATATAACAATCTTCACTCCCCTATTTACCTAGAATCTCCTTCTTTTTTAATAAGAAAACGTAAGATAGAAAATGTCCTTTAATGTCCATGCTCTGATTTTACAATAAATTAAGTCTCGCCACTGCTTTGATAATGAATTTCTGTCTCCATTTAATCATTTTACCTCGAAGACCGATACCCTATTCCTCAAAATCTCAGATCTACTGCCAAACCTAATACATTATAGAACATGAATTCTCCATTAAAGTATCTACATAAATTAACCACGAAGCACAAGGGCCCAAGAAAAACTAGAAAATGTCTTATAATCCTGAACAGAATAAGGCAAGCACATCCGAAAATCCTGAACCGCTTTCGAGGTTTCCGTCCGTGAAAATATGTGAGCCTTTAGAAACCAAAGGATTTGAGGAAAGGAGAAGAATTGAGTTTACATTTTCAAGGTATATATTTGAGAAGGAAATATGAAAGGCTCCGCATCTCTCGGAAGGATTACCCCCAACCCACATCCACTGACTTCCGTCTCGTCGCGAGACACATTAACGAAACGAAATTCTGACGTCCCGATTCTTTTGTCTGTTACAGTGACGAAATTCATCCGCATTGGAATAGCTGACAAGAACGACAATCCGCCTTACTTCGACAAAGTCCTCTACGAGGCAGAAGTAGACGAAAATGAGGACATTCAGCACACAGTTCTCACTGTCACCGCCAAAGATCACGACGAGTGTAAGTAGTTGCATGAGTAGATAGTTTTTTTCAGCTTGATAAAATTCTTTTCTTCTGAAGCATCATTTTCTGTTCACTAAAAATTCTTCTTCGACTATTATCCAATTGGTAATTTTTAGGTAAAATGGGTGAGCATAAAAAAAATATTTACCTTTGTTAACAATAAGAAAATACGAAGAGTAAATACTTTAATTGACAATTAAGTTCGTGTCATATCTAGATTTTTAACACAGAAATTTTCAAATTTTTCATAACAAAAAGCTTCTCAGTATTCACAAAAATTTCAAATGATTCCCATTATTTCCAAGCAATGATATATCTTGTAAAAATATTCTGTGTTCTAAAAGTGAAAATACTTGTTTCCAACACTCAGAAATCTTCTGGACAATCTCATCGTATAATTATTTTTCAACGTCCATACCACCGAATTTGAAATTAAGTCATTTTTTCATTAGTAAAATGCAGCAAGATAATCTATTTTATCAAAGGGAATAGGAGGTCGAAATGAAGCGTGCAGTAATATTCAGTTCAGTAAGGAAGTTCTCGCGAAGTTACCGCGTGTGTCTTCTCTCTATTTCGCGTAATGATTTTATACCAGATCGAAGTTCTGTATCCTTAACACGGGTAACAAGTTTCGCCGGGTAATAGAATCCAACTACCTCTCCGCGACTTACTCGGGGAGCACATTAACTACTTACAGAAGTTTAAATACCAGATGGTTGGACGAAGTCCCGAAACATATTTATCTGATGGACCTCAATTAAGAACTTGGACGTTCGTCGTTATTAAGTTCTAATAAAACTCGTTTAAGGATGCAGTTCGGCGACATTAAACCGACATTCAAAAGTAAAAGAAGCTATTTAATAGGAAGACAATTTTTCCGTTATTTACAGCAGAACGCATCCCTCAGAAGGAAATAAAATTATAGAGATGAAAATTTAAAGTGTGACTAGTTTAACGAATTACTGTAATCGTTTGGAAATTTTGAATTTTAACGACGAGGATTATTATGAGAATTGAATCTTGAACTTTATCAAACGACACTTGCTACTATTTGTTGTATTGGCGGAATAAAACGCAAATTGGTATTCGTATAATCTGCAACAGTATCTTTTTGGATTTGTATAAGTTGAGAATGTTGAAGCGATACTATGTATTTTCTTAAACTGAAGTCAAAACACAATTTATTTTATTTATAAGTTCTATTCACAAATTAAGCACACAATGACTAATAAAGTGGGGAAGATTTCGAATCTCTACCTTTAGAGTTTCAGGTTGAGTTATCATATACTTAGGTTATAAATGTTAACCCCTATTTTAGTAAACAAATTTTGAAATTATTTTTTAAGGAGGTATACCAGTTTGAACCCTCGGAAAATGTGTACATTTTGTAGATTTTTTTACAAGTCAACGGTTTGATGCAGATTTTCCGTTTATTTACTATCTTTACATAGTATTATGAACTACTTAAAAAAAAAGTTTCGGTTAAAAAACTATTGTTTCTTGGAAGTTATGGATATATATATCCGAAAGTCTCTCAGTGGGCCTAAAAACTGGCGCTACGTTCAACCCATTCACTTCCAATTTTGCATACAGGATCTTAATAAGATTCCACATCGCCCAACGAGGGTATTTTTTATTCCGATTCCCCGTTTATTATTTATAAAGAAAAAAGTGACCTTTTCCCTTTTTCCCTTGCCTCTTAAGAACAAAAGTTTATTACATTCTACTGATACACCGTATGTCGTCGTTCTCGAACGGGTGACGTACAGAACGGGCATAAAGGCCGTTGTAATTTCCTTTGAACTCCGTCTGAAAGGCTTTCTTTTCTGCATTTTACAGCCTCGCGTATTCGATACGAGATTACAAGCGGTAACGTAGGCGGTGCGTTCGCCGTGAAGAATATGACTGGCGCCATTTACGTCGCAGGTGCCTTAGATTACGAGACGAGGAAAAGGGTGAGTGTGTCGAATAATAGACACTTACAACGGTAGAAACAAGTGCGAAATCTATAATTAATCCCTGTAATCATATTACTACTGTTTTTATTACCTACCCCCTTTCCACTAAAACAATGAAATTGCACGAAAAGTCTCGCGGCGTTCCCATACGCTCGTTTGTCATTGTTTTAGTAAATCTTCCGGTTTATACGACCGGGTCGAATCATCGAGATTGTATCAGCGTGAATTTCACCGAGGGAATCGGGTCATTCTGTATCCGGTTTAATCGAATCTCGCCATAAAATATTGGTTTTCGTTTGGGGATAGCCTTTCGTAAATATTGAATTCGCGATAGATTTTTATTTCCATATTTGCCCCGGTTTTTTTATTCATTAATTCTTGTTTGCCCGAGAATTGGAAAGTATTGTTAGGATATTGTTTGCTGAAATCAGGGAGATGAATTTGTGTTTTGAATACTAATGCAGCATACATAATCCTCTTGCTAGGTTCTCCTTTTATTTTGAATTTATTAAATTTATTAATCGCTTTCGGCCATTTGTAGTGGATTTCTAAATATTTTTATGAATCAACTCGAGTATAAGCTGTACTTATTCTTTACTCACTACCACTCTAATATAGTTTCGTCAATATTACAGTAAACTCTCCTTGAAACAGATATGTTTCATATAGCATTTTCATAAATTAAAATATCTATATTCAATCTACACTTCTTGACTTAATTAAATGTATCGTTAATGTAATATTCTCTCGAGTTTCTTTTCAGGAAAATTACTTATTCCAATAAAATTTCCGCCCTAATTTAACCGTATCATCAATTTGCATAATATATTACGAAAATATGAGTCCTTGTTACTTAAAACCTCTTTCACTCATTATCCGTTGATTTCCAACTTCTATGCGCATAGCGAACTTACTTCGTTTCAAAAACTACCGCTCCTTTTTGAATTAGGTACTGCCAGTTTTAACTAAAATTCACACGTTCCACTTTAATGCTGCAGTATGAGCTTCGTCTTACCGCTTCGGACAACTTGAAAGAAAATTACACGACAGTTGTGATACACGTGAAGGATGTGAACGACAATCCGCCCGTTTTCGAGCGTCCAAATTACAAAACGCAGATCACCGAGGAAGACGACAGAACTCTGCCGAAACGCATCCTTGGGGTAATTATTATATTCCTGTCCTAATATTAATTCCATCAGATTTTCATCATGCAGATTGTAATTATACTGGTAATCGAGTTTGAATAATGCATCGTGCTCATTCACCCCACCGTTTAACTGAGACTAGAGTTAGACACTACTGAGATACCATTTATTTCCATTTTCAACCTCGAAGCAAATTTTTATGGCATCGTCTTAATAATCTTAAAATAAATCCTCCAGTGGCACAAAACACTACAAAACTGGTTTATTCCTTTTTGAAAAATTGAAGTGAAAATACATGTAGCATACAAAAGGTCTTATCTCCAAATTTGTCTGCATGACATAGTAAAATAAAAAAAACAACAGACATATATTTCCTATACTCATCTAGGAAATTGTAATGAATTCGAGACACAAGGAACTTTGAAACATTACTGCTATGAGATGGAAGAGTAATGTATGTGTACCAAAAATTTTTTTTTTAATAAACGTAGGTACCACAGTTTTTTGCGATTATTGAAAATTTGTTCTATGAAGAAATGTGTCCTTTTCAAAAATCACTTCTTAGATATAAGCAAAATATAAGGTGAATATTATCTAACAAGAGAAAGAAATCGAAAATGTAGGGTAATTTTTGTTACGAAGCTTCGTCTTCTATATTTTCCATCTGTGTTGTTTGTTAAAACGGTCCAACATTTTGTTCTTGGATTACGTAAATACCGGGGTAGTAAAACACGACATTCTAAGAACTATTATGGGATTCAGAACGTGAAATGCAATACGCGGAATAGAGAATATGAGACATAAAATACGGGTTGTACAATATGGAATACGTAATGTGGAACGTAAAATATGTAATATAAAGTGCAGAATGTGCCGTACAGAACAACACGCGCAGTTAGAATGAGAAAAGTTCTGCGGAAAATATAATGCCCATACGAAATGAGTTTACTAAAGAAATAACAGAAATACATATATGAAACCTTCATGAAATTCTGAAGACTTCCATTGATTTGTAACAGAAAAGATAATTACATGCCTTGAATTTTCCTTTCCACGCAGGTCAAAGCGACTGATGGCGATAAGGATAGGCCGCAAAATATCGTCTACTTCTTAACAGGCCAGGGAATCGATCCTGACAATCCAGCAAACAGCAAATTCGATATTAACCGCACGACTGGAGACATCTACGTTCTAAAGGTCTGCAAATCTTCTACCATACATTTCATACAAGTCGATCATCTGCCGCGAATTCACAATCGGTCAGTTCCCACACCAGAAAACAGGATTATGAGACCATAAAGCATGGAAACAGGCACTACTTCCTGCGTGTAGGGTTTATCGGATTTTAAAAACCGGATTTAAAAACCGTTTTTCGGGATAAATCCGTAAAATTCAAAAACCGATTATAAATTTTAAAAAACCGGTTATAGATACTAGAATTAATATCTGAAATGGATTAATTATTTAATTAAAATCGTTAACATTTTGACTTGAAATCGCATCGGACAAAAGCATATTGTTGTTAAAGTTTTGTGTAAAACTAACCTTCATGAGTTCATATTTACTGAAAAAAAATACCAAATGAAATAATGATTTTAGTTCTTTTAGTTTTCATTTATTTGGTTTTTACTGATAGAGTATATTTTTGTAATTCCATAACTATTAAAAATTGAAAATTTTGGAATAAGTATAAATATTTGTTTACCGTTTTAATTACTTACATATATTTTTTTTGTAAAAATTCGAAAACCGCTTAAACCGGTTTTTTGGAACACTGGAAATCGAAAACCGTTTCTTTCAAAGTTGGTTTTTGTATAAACCCTATCTGCGTCCTTTAAATAATTTTCACCACTTCTATTGAATAGACACCCTCATAGAACGCGTTAAAATTATTCCCCAATACGCATATATTGAGGGAAACACGGCAAGTCAACGATATTAAATTTTTCATCACTGTACGAGATGGCGCGAAAAACTTCGCCAGGCTTTGGATGCTTAGTCGTGTTCAACTTGTAATCCTCATGAAAGCATGGCTTTTTACCAGAAAGCTGAAGAGAAAGCTACGAAGCTTTCGTGAGCTTCGGCTTTATTAAATTTACCTCGCATCCTCTGTCACTCGCCTTTGGTTTTTCTGCAGCCACTGGACAGGGATCAGCCAAACGGAAGGCCGCAGTGGCGATTCACCGTGTTTGCTCAAGATGAACACGGAGAGGGCCTGGTTGGCTATGCTGACGTTCAAGTGAACCTAAAGGATATTAACGACAACGCACCGACCTTCCCGCAAGGAGTGTACTTTGGCAACGTCACAGAAAATGGCACAGCAGGTACGGTTCGCATGATCAAGGTCTCACTTGGCGACCATTTTACGATAGGCCACTAGGCGATTTTCAGAAATTCATGGAATAATTTTTAAAGTTCGGAGACACGTGACAGAAGAGTTTACGAAAAATATTGGGGGATCAATTATATGATATAATCAACTGTTTGATAGATAGGTAACAGAAACAATAAATTTGTTCTTTTTTATTCGTTAGTAAAGTTACAGTTTCCAGGCAAAAGGGGCACAGTCATTTTAAGAGTTTAAGGTTTGAAGTTGAATTTTCTATGAAACAAGAATATTTAAGGCTACAAATATACACATCACAAAGTGATCATCAAAGTATATATTTTTGACAAGATGAACATGAAACGGTTTGAATATTTACTTGTGTTAAAGAAAAAAACACTTTATTTTATGCAATCGACCAATTTTCATATTTAAACAGAAACAGAAGGAAATTATTAGAAGTGGCAGGTGCATCGTTGTGACTAATGATGAAATTTTTGGATTTATTGAATTTCAAAGAATTTGAGGGAGTTTCTCCATTCTACGCGTATCCTATTTCTTTTTTACAAAAATTTTAAAGTCAGGCGAAGTTTCACTTCAATATTTTCACATTCTATTTTTTCCCCCTTTCCTCTTGGGAATCCTATTTTGTACAATCGATTCTATTTCGTGCTCGACTCAGGAATGGTCGTGATGACTATGACGGCGGTGGACTACGATGACCCGCGCGAAGGCTCAAATGCTAAACTGATTTACTCCATCGAAAAGAACGTGATCGAAGAGGAGACTGGATCGCCGATTTTCGAAATTGAACCGGAAACTGGTGTAATAAAAACGGCAGTATGCTGTTTGGACAGGGAGCGCACGCCAGATTACTCTATACAGGTCGTTGCAATGGATGGAGGGGGGTTAAAGGGTGAGTTTGAAAATAAATAAAACCGTTTACATTTTAATTAATAAAAGCAAGGATTATTAACACAATTTGGGAATCATTATTCGTACATTTAATTTATGTAGTCATTTTTGGACCAAAGTGATTGTTAAAAATGATGATTTTAATATAAATAATGCCTATATCAATATTAATTAACATCGTAATAATAATACCTACGAGGTACAATTAAATGTCACTTGCTATGTTCTCTCTACATATATTTTTTCAAAATTCTCACTTCCCCATTATAGTCCATCAATATTTTTAAATTTTCTTTTATGATCAAAGTAGTAAACGAATAAATAAATTATGCATATCTTATGTCAATACCCATCTGCATAATTTGTCTTAATCTGTCTTGTTTAGGGACGGGGACAGCATCTATACGAGTGAAAGACATAAACGATATGCCACCGCAATTTACGAAAGAAGAGTGGTTCACAGAAGTGGACGAAACGGAGGGTCCAGATTTGCCGGAAATGCCAATTCTTACGGTCACTGTTCACGATGAAGACGAGACAAACAAGTTCCAATACAAGGTACGTTCCATCATTTTCAACATTCTTTTCTCTACTTTCCCAGATATTCCAGATACTTTCCTCAGCATACATTAATTAGCCTCAACTCTGTAACAATAGTTTACCTTCTCTTATCTCTACGATACTGCATAACACAATTAAAGCAAATAACATTTTTTATTCTTTATTCAATTTTAAGAACACGTCTGTATTTCCTTTAAATTTAACCGACTTCAAATGCTTCAAAATTCAATGAACCTGGAGTCTTCCTCGAATTACACATTAATTTGTCCCAATTTGCTGCTTCCTTAAACAAACTACGCCGACTGTTGCGAATCGATAGGTGCTAGAAAGCAGCGGTTACGGTGCCGACAAGTTCACCATGGTGAGGAACAACGATGGCACGGGTTCCCTGAAGATCGTGCAGTCGTTGGATTACGAGGACCAATTGCAGAGCAACGGTTTTAGGTTTAGGATACAGGTGAACGATAAGGTAAGTCAAGATTTACAATCTTGGGGTTTGATAACCATTTGTCGAGATTTAAATCGACTTTTAATCCACAAAGCTTATTCCAAAAGTGTTGAAGATTAAGTTCTATTCCCCTTTTGTTTAACCAGGGCGAAGACAATGACAACGACAAATATCACGTCGCCTATTCGTGGGTGGTCGTGAAGCTGCGTGACATAAACGATAATCAGCCGCAATTCGAGAAAGCTAATATCGAGACCATGGTGTCAGAGAACGCTCGCATTGGGAACAGCCTCGAAACCTTTAAAGCCACCGATCCTGATCAAGGTGGCAAGAGCAAGGTGTTCTACTCCATCGACAGAAGCTCCGATCGTAAGAGGCAATTCTCGATCAACGAAAATGGCACGGTCTCGATCCAGAGGAGTTTAGATCGCGAAGAGACTCCGCGACATCAGGTAAGTCGATACCTTTTCAAATTTCACGCCATTTATCCAGTTTCTTATTTGATCGCCTCAACCGCTAACTTTCGTGTTATTTAGACTTTGGTTTTTTTTATTTCCACGAATTGTTTTGAAATAATGTCGTATTTTTAGCCTTGTAATTCAATTCTTTTCCGGCTGTTATGATGACACATTGACCCTTTTATTTTAGTTCCTGAATCTCTAATTTTACATCACTTCAATGAAACGTTTTTACTGTAATTTAGTTTTCATTCCTCACCTTGGAATTATTTTTGTATCTCCATTATTTTCTAGTGAGATAATAAGTTCTAAAGACTCCTTCTTAATAAGGGATGTTCAATAACTGTCGCCTATCAATTTTAATGAAACTTTGCACAATTGTTCACTAATTCAACTTAAAAACTTTATATTTGATTGGTGCTACTTTTCGATCTTCAAAGAGAAACCACCCCTTTTAACCGAGATACTTCTTATCCATGCATACATAACTTTTCTAAATTAACCCTCGGTTGTCACACCTATTTTTTCATAGATGTCCCAAGTCAATTTTCAATTAGCTGCTTTTTAAAAACTACCCGATAAATTAAGCCGCAAAAATTCTGAGTTGAAGTTTGAAAATTGTAGAATATATGTTCATCGTTTAACATTTACATTTAAAGTATCACCAGGTTTAAACAGTAGTACCATTTTCAATGATACCTCAAAGTTAAATTGTGGGTCATTTGTCTCAGTGAGATTTAATCATCAATCAACCGAGATTTAATCATCCCAAATCCAAATATCGATTGATTTCTGCATCTCACCACGGAGAACACTCGTTTTAGGTGAAAATCTTGGCCATCGACGACGGTATCCCGCCGAAAACTGCAACAGCTACGCTGACCGTGATTGTCCACGACATAAACGACAATCCTCCGAGATTCTTAAAAGATTATCGGCCAGTTCTGCAGGAGCATTCGCAAACGAAGAAAGTCGTGGAGATTTTAGCGACGGACGACGACGATCGGTCGAAGATCAACGGGCCACCGTTTACTTTCAGGATGGATCCGAATGCGGACGACGTGATTCGAGCTAGTTTCAAAGTTGAGAGCGATAACAGTAAGTCTGTAGCCGGCGCTATTACACCCCATACTTGGTTGTTAGCCGTAGTTCGATAGTTAGTCGATCAAACGCGTGCTTTTTGTACCTTTAGAGGGAGCAAACGGAGACGGCATGGCCATCGTGTCATCATTACGATCGTTTAACAGAGAACAACAAAAGGAGTACTTGATACCGATCGTTATCATGGACTCGGGGACTCCGTCAATGTCTGGGACCAGTACCTTAACTGTTATTATCGGGGACATTAACGATAACAAAATGCAGCCCGGCTCGAAGGACATTTTTGTATATAATTACGCAGTACGTATTACGTGCGACTATATCCCTGCAAGTTAGAAAGATAGAACTGAAATATCATGTAGTCCACGCGAAATTGGGGGAAGTTTAATTCATTATTTTACTCGCTTCGAGATCATTTAAGGGGTTATGCATAACTGTGAGGTCTGAGAAAACATTTATATTCGAGAATTTTGGGGGGAAAAACTTGAAGGCTTTTTTAATCAAACCTTGATGCATTTGAAAGTGTACATGTTAAACAACTTATAGTAATTTTTGTCACCTAACTCGCCTGTCCTTTACATCACTTTCTTGCCGATCAATTAAAGTTTTTCATGATCCTACTGTTCTAAAATTCATTTAACTCGAAAATTCATCCCGACCACCGATTTTCACAACATTCTCATTCATGCATCGTAAATCGTGCCGATCCGATAGGGACAATCACCAGACACCGAGATAGGCAGAGTCTACGTGTACGACTTGGACGACTGGGACTTGCCAGACAAAAAGTTCTACTGGGAAGCCCTGGAGCATACTCTGTTCAAGCTAGACGAGGACACAGGCATGATTTACATGAAATCGGGCACGCACGACGGTAGGTACCACCTACGCTTCAAAGTCTACGATCGGAAGCACACGCAAACGGACGTCCCAGCGAACGTCACCGTCACCGTCAAGACGATTCCCCACGAAGCTGTACTGAACTCTGGGTCTGTTCGCATATCGGGCATAACGGACGAGGACTTCATTCGTGTTTGGGATTATAAGGTGAGCATTCTTTTTCGCCAATCTATTGCCATCGGTTCGTTTACCTTTGCTAGAGGGGAGTGCTGATTTACTGCCACGATTTTCAGTCGCAAACCCTGTCACGGAGCAAAGCAGAGTTATTCCGCGAGAAGCTGGCTCATCTGTTGAACATTGACAGGGAGAACGTCGACGTGTTCAGCGTTCAATTACGCAGGATGCATCCGCCGTCGACAGACATCAGATTCGCGGCCCACGGGTCGCCGTACTATAAGCCCGTCAGATTGAATGGAATCGTGCTGATGCACCGTGAAGAGGTGAACTGATAATTCATTTCATTTTATTCAAATCATGCGTGACCTGGTGCTGGGAATGTATCAACGTAAAGTGTTATTCTGCATATCTTTAAATTCTTCTAAATTACTAGAAAGGAATAGATTTCAATACGATTTATTGTCACTGAGATATTACTGACCATTGGTCCACTGTGAATTGCTCAACATCTCAATAACTTTAGAAATTCCCATAAAAAACTTAATATAGAACAAGATTATAAATTATTAAAAAAATGGATAGCTTCAAGCCATCGAAAAAATGTAAGAATTGCTCAGGACACTGATATAGCTCTAGAAAATCTCATATAGAAATATTAATTATAAAAAAATAATATTTAAATAGAAGTAATAAAGTAAAAATAATTTAAAAAATAAAATAATATTTTCAAATATTAATAGAACAGCTGGCTACCTATATATGTATATTGCCAAAAGAAAGAGAAATTTTTAATCTATAGAAGGGAGAGAAGAACACTTTCAAGTGTTTTCCACTTTTCCTTACAACGTGGAATATTCCCTAAAACATCATTTCAAATTGCCCAGATCGAGAAAGAAGTGGGGATCAATATAACAATGGTCGGCATCGACGAGTGTTACTACGAGAACGAGATGTGCGAGGGTAGCTGCACGAATACCTTGGACATCAGCAGCTTACCGTACATGGTCAACGCAAACAAGACCGCCCTGGTCGGCGTCAGGGTGGATGTAATCGCTGAGTGTACATGCGGAGCGCGAAATTTCAGCAAAGGGGAATCCTGTAGAAGCAGCCCTTGTTATAACGGTGGACGTTGCGTGGAGGGACGGTTCGGATTATCGTGAGTAGTGGTTCATGGAAATTCATGTGACAGGGGAGCAGTGACCTTGGTTGATTAACAATTTTCGTATTTCTATCGCACAGATGCCAATGTCCAGCTGGATACAATGGTCCCAGGTGTCAACAGACTGCGAGAAGCTTCCGCGGCAATGGCTGGGCCTGGTACCCTGCTTTGGAGATGTGCGACAACAGCCATTTGAGCTTCGAGTTCATTACGAAAAAATCTGATGGTTTGCTTCTGTACAATGGCCCCATTGTTCCCCCCGAAGCTGACGAAATCATGGTTTCTGGTGAGCTACTTGAAATCATAATAGATACTGTGAAAGGATCTTGCACCTCGTGGTTAAAAATATCTTTGATTTTGCTATTTCGTTGGAAGCTTGGTTAACTTGAATTTTATTATGATCATCATTTTTATTCTAAAATTAAAAGTGATATATTTCGTTAAAAATACAAGATACTTCGTTCCAACTTAGTGTGTAGCGCGAAGGGATAACATCACGCATTTCAAACATTTTTCGAGTTTGATCAAACGATTTAGCAAATTCACGTAAAGGCGTACCTTCATCAAACACTAACATCTATTAAATTTACAGATTTCATATCTGTCGAGCTAGAACGCGGCATTCCGCGTCTATTAATCGATTTCGGTTCTGGTACTCTGGAGTTGAAAGTTAAACCAAAAAGGACTTTGGATGACGGCGAATGGCACAGGCTCGATATCTTCTGGAATACCGAGGTCAGAGCTCTACTCTTAACTGTAGCGTTACAAATCGATAGCAACGATATGTAAAAATATGCAATTTCAATTACGAATCTAAATAAACGGAACCAGGAATGTCCCTTGATCCTTCTATTTCTAACTACTCATGCCTTCTTCATCTTTCAGAGTGTGAAACTCATCATCGATTACTGTAAATCCGCTGACATCTCAGAGCCTGAGGACGGCACGCCGCCAGAATTCAACGACACCAGTTGTCAAGCACAGGGCATGATACCGCCGTTCAACGAGTACCTGAATGTGAACGCACCCCTCCAAATCGGTGGCCTGTACGTCGAGCAATTCGACCCGGCGCATTACAAGTGGAAGCATATGCCAGTGGGCAAGGGATTCGATGGTTGCATCAAGAACCTCTTTCACAACAGCAAGCTCTACGACCTAGCCCACCCTGGGCTATCGAGGAACAGCGTGGCCGGCTGCCCCCAGACCGAGGAGATCTGCCACAACCAGGAGTCCACGTTCCGTTGTTGGGAACACGGTACCTGCGTGGGTAGCTTCACTGAGGCGAGGTGCCAGTGCAATCCAGGATGGACTGGCCCAGGATGCATGACACCTACCATACCAACAACCTTCAAGCCCCAGAGTTACATCAAATACGCGCTGTCCTTCGAGCCAGATAAATATTCCACCCAGGTGCAGCTGAGGTTCCGCACTAGGGAAGTCCACGGCGAACTGTTCAGAGCTAGCGACCAGCACAACAGAGAGTATGCTATATTGGAGGTGAGTGTTTGGACACTTGATCGTAGACTTTTGTAGCGAAACTTGAGGAAGTAGTAATTACCCGCCGGATCAATCTTGTAATTTGCAGATCAAGGACAGCAGACTGCACTTCAGGTACAACTTGAACAGTTTGAGAACAGAGGAACGTGATATTTGGCTCACAGCGATTGCGGTCGACGACGGACAGTGGCACACTGTCAGAGTTTCGAGATACGGTTCGGCTGCCACCTTGGAATTAGACGGTGGCGAAGGTAGGAGGTTCAACGAGACCTTCTCCTTCGAGGGGCACCAGTGGCTGTTGGTGGACAAGCAGGAAGGAGTTTACGCGGGTGGCAAGGCTGAGTACACTGGTGTTAGGACCTTCGAAGTGTACGCTGATTACCAGAAAGGTAAACTTTGTGATCATTCACATATAACGCAGCGAAGATAGGATACAAAGAAATTTCTATATAAAGATGTTTCACTTTATAATTCATGTTATGTCTTCGTATAAGAAAATAATTTATATTTAATAAAAAAGGGGGTTCATATAAAACAGGATTTTCTCAAAGTATAACACTTCAGAGTAATTGTATTATTATATTCATTATAATATCCGAGAAAGTTCATTAAGCATGTAATTTTCTCTTCAGAGTAGGGAAACTGATAGATACATATTTAAAAAAGATAAAAGTACCATAATGCGTCGCATACATTCTTCTCAGGTTGCCTCGATGACATAAGATTAGAAGGAAAGCACCTCCCATTGCCGCCTGCTATGAATGGTACGCAATGGGGCCAAGCAACGATGGCCACAAATCTGGAAAGGAATTGCCCATCGAACAAACCTTGCGCTAACGTCATTTGCCACGATCCCTTTGAGTGCATCGATCTCTGGAATGAATATGACTGCACGTGAGTGTAACTTCGTGAAAGTGAAACCTTCTCCTTAACGTGCAAACATAATTACAATCATGATTTTCTTTCTGCGTTCAGTTGCGGGGAAGGAAGAGTCCCATCGCCAGATAATAAAGGATGCATGGATAAGAACGAGTGTATAGATTATCCTTGCTTACACGGTGGCACATGTATCAATCAGGATCCTCGGTTTCGATATAGATGCATCTGCCCTGATGGTTTCTGGGGAGAGAATTGCGAGCTCGTGCAAGAAGGGCAAACACTGAAGCTCAGTATGGGAGCCTTGGCAGCCATCTTGGTCTGTCTTCTGATCATTCTTGGTGAGTCTTCCTTCAATGACTTAAATAAATAAAGTAAACATTACTTATCCCACACTTCCTACATTTCAAACTGTGAATAAAATTGACGTGTAATTTATCAAGATTTATTAAATAGTAACACTAGAAGGCTTCTACGCTTGTTAATGTTCGAAGATCTTGAGTATATATTAGCACTATTAAAAGAGATTAGTAAATAACTGATATTAGAGAAATCACGAGTGAATTGTATTGCACACATCAGCATTTAAAATTTACCCCATCATTATACCACTGATTTGCATTCAAGTGTATGCTGATGAAACATATTCACATTTGACCTTTTTCTTTACAGTTCTCGTTCTGGTATTCGTCGTCTACAACAGAAGAAGAGAGTCCCATATCAAGTACCCTGGCCCCGACGATGATGTAAGGGAAAATATCATCAACTACGACGACGAGGGTGGCGGAGAAGACGACATGACCGCGTTCGATATCACACCACTTCAAATTCCTATTGGTGGCCCGATACCTGAGATGGGTGGAAAATTGCCACCGTGCAAAGTACCCTGTTAGTTGTTACATCTTATTATTAATCTATACTTGGATCACATTTCAGCTGTTCTTAATTCAAGGCATTGATTGATGATTCATGCTGAAATATTTTTCAGATACACTGGGGCCGGAGCCAAATGTGGGTATCTTTATAGAAGACCATAAAAAGAGGGCTGACAGTGATCCAAACGCACCACCATTCGACGATCTACGAAATTACGCATACGAGGGTGGCGGAAGCATTGCGGGCTCATTGTCATCGTTAGCTTCCGGTACGTATGTACAGAATTCTGTACGCAACACTTTAGTTTTTTTTTATGTAAAAGATCTATTTGTGCAATAGTATTTCTGCAATCCTCATATTTAATGAAAATTAATTCTGGTGTATGAATATAAAGATCATAGTTTATTCACAAAATTTAAATATTAAGAATTATTTAATAAGTTTCATAGTTTGTTTAATTTCACACACTGTGAGAGCACTAGAGGCTGAGGTTTGTAAAATTAAACAAAGTATGACACTTTTATCTTTTAGGAATTGGTTAGTCTTCATGAAGACACCATGTAATTGATTTAATTCGTTTCTACTCGAGTCATCACGATTTTATTAATTGACGATATAAATCTTTAAATACCTGTGTTTGCATAAGCCATCAATCAAGGTGAAGGCGAACTCAAATTGAAAAAAAAATAATGCTTGAGATGTGGGAACTGTCTTCTGTCTTCCTTTCCAGACAAAACGCGAAAGTAGAAACGCACGGTCTATGGTCAGACGCAGCCTTCAAACAGAATTAGAGATTCATCTATAGTAGAAATTTATTACTTAAAAAATTCATTGCTTCCAATTTGCAACAACAATATACTATTTATTATTTTTCCATTACGAATCTAGCCTTGATTATGAGCAATCATTTTGCAAGCTTAGGTATTTAAAAGCACAGGTTACCATTTCGAACAATTCTAATAACACTGGTATTGCCTAAGTGCCCTGCGGCTATACACCACAAATACATTTAAAACCAAAAGCTCCAGGAACCCTTCAGAACGTGAATTCCAATATCTAATAAACAATTCACAGAAAAGGAAGGACAAAGTACCAAAAAAATTCCTCTGACATCAACAGGAACGGACGACGAGCAGCACGAGTACGAGTACTTAGGC
Source organism: Andrena bicolor (assembly GCA_960531205.1). Taxonomy (NCBI): domain Eukaryota; kingdom Metazoa; phylum Arthropoda; class Insecta; order Hymenoptera; family Andrenidae; genus Andrena; species Andrena bicolor. The sequence goes on along the minus strand of OY482666.1, from coordinate 34,863,866 downwards.
GCCTGGGGGCCCAGATTCGACAAGCTGGCCGACATGTACGGTCCAGCGGAGGAAAGCGAGGAGGAGGACTAAAACGCGCCAAAGAGCTCCCCAGAATCTCTAAGCTCGCACGATCTCACGCACACCTGGGAAACGTAGTGTCCGTGTGACCTTGATAGGGGCGAGGAAGCACGAGAGGGGCTGTTCCCCCGAAAGAACGCGAGTTCGAACAAACGTTTCCACGGGCAGCCTCAGGAAGACAGAACGGAGAAAGGATGCCCGAATAGCGAGAGGAGATCCGCGCCCGTTGGAGTGCTGTTTTCGTTACTCAAGAGCAACAAAAAGACGTTTAAATTTCGTTTACCAATCGTCGAGCACGTCCACGTCGCGGGGCCGTTTTCGGCGCGCGTGACCGTACATCATGCGCGATTCGCGCCCGCGGGCAACGACGGGACGTTCGTGCAGGGCACGCGGGCAACCCTTGTATTCGTTCTCCACCCTTCCCCCGCCCCCTCCGAATCAGCGAAGAGCTTTCTCAGCACCCGCCGCTGCCCTGTCGCGTCACGAACGTTGCTGCAATAAATCGGTCGGGTCGCGGCCAGCCGTCAGGCGAATCGCGAGTGGCGCGTTTACCCGCGAGAAGGGTGCATACCTAACCTGTATAGCACGGTACGCGTATACGTAGTGAATTCGCGTGTGTGTACCAACACGTGAGACTTTTCTATTAATAAAAAAAAACAAGATAAATCTATATATATATTATATATACGATCTATTATTTTTAGTCACAGTCATAGTTACTATTTATCGGTACCAAACGGCGCCGACGTCACGGTACTCGCTCGGTGAATAAATCGTCGTCGGGCGCGACACCATCGGACTTCACCATCATCGCGACTCAACTCGTCGAACGTTTAACTACTGCCAGTATCATTGTCGTGCAAGCGCGGTCTTCGTTTCGTTTCATCGACGTGCCACGCGAACCACGCGGCCTCGTCGTGTTTTATGGGCATTTCTCGTTTCACCCTCCTCCCCCTTCACCCGTTTCCCCGATTTACCGCGATTCTTCTGTTGTATCATAGTAGCGAAGCTCCGGCGCGACTTTTTTACGTTCCTCCCGGCGAACGCGCAGCGACCCACCTCGGCTACCCCGTGTCACGCGGGCTTCGTGTATCGTTGTTGAGTGTAAAGCATCCTGTGAAACGGCACATTCGCGACGCCTTCCTCGTTCGCCTGCACGCGAACGATCCTACCGTAATGCGGTCTGTCGTGCTAGAAGTTGTTCAGATCACCACGTGTTTATCTATTGTTCCGTGAGTCGAGAAAGCCATCCTCATCGTTGTCTCTAATCGTCACCCGTCACCGCCATCCTCATTACTGATTGATAGTATTATTATTGACATTACGAAATATATATATATATATATTATAAATATGGATTTATAAATAAATAAATATATAAATATAAATATAAATAAATAAATATATATAAATAGAAAGAGAGAGAGAAGCGCAAAGTGGAGAACAAAAAGGGTACAGCGACGTGGAGTGCACGAAAGTCCGCGAAAACAAAGAGAGTTACCGCGCGCGTATGTAATTATTATAATTAATATTATATAATAGCGATATTAATATAAATATATATATATACATACTATATATGTACACACTATATATGTATATATATATATGTATATGAAAGAAAGAACACAGATGAAGGCACGTAAAGCGACGATTAAAAAGCAAAAAAAAAGAAGAAGAAAGAAACGAAAGAAAGAATAGTAGCGCGAGGTACGAGAGCCGGCTGTCGGGAAAAGCTCACGGTTCAAGTTCTCGATATAGTATTAATATTTATTTTCTGTCAATATCGAGCCGGCCGGGATTCTCGAATTAAATATAAAGAGGAACGGATGGAAACGATCGACGAGAAGCGAATGGGAAATGAGCACGGACGTGGTCCTCTCTTTGGCGGGGCTCGGCGCTCCGGTTAGGCGCGACGCTCACGGAAAGAAGCTCGCGCCGCGACGGCAGAGAGAGAGAAGAGCGATTCCCCCATGCGCGTGTCTCGACTGATTTGTAAAATTCTCTACGGAAATATTAATAGTCAATTTATCGGTTAGGCAGGCGAGGCCCCGTCGGATCGGGTGATCCGGGCGTAGTATAAGCACTTGTACGAATATTGTAAGTAACATGTATCTCGGTATGCCGGCGCCGGGCGTACTGCGCCGCGCCCGGCGTCGCGCATCTCTGTATAATTGTCCTACCGATTGTCGTCTTGCGTATCGTTCACCCGGCGAATTTGTGATATTACGTTTCCCCGCGGCCATCTCCTTCGACTTGCGTCCACACGCTCGTCCCTCGCGAACTCCGCGAATACCGACAAACGCGTCGATGCCCTCCCCCGCCACCCTTCTTTACTTTGCGTTATATATCTGCTAGTCCCGTTTCAATTTTAAGCACCGGAACGGTAATCTTCTTTTTTCGTTTACATTGCCGTTTTTCGGGAATCCAAACACGCGGGAGTTATTATAAACGCGTACTTTTGAGAATTTCGATGTGGACAGTGAATTTGGAGGGTTGAGAGACTTCAATGGAAAGCTGAGGATTCGATTCTGGTAATTTCATTCTTCCAGGATCGTTTGTAGAGTGTAGATATTTATGGGTGGATTTATTTTCAATTGTGTATATTGCTCTTTGTTCTTTGCGATAGCGTTACGGTTTTACTGTATTGATAGAGTAATATTTTACTACGGTAAATTGGTCGGTGGTTGCATCGAAATAGGGCTCATCGGTCCCCGGCGTCGTCGGGTCGACGTTTCTCGGTTTCAGCGGGGTCTAGAAGTTGAATTGTCGCGTTTCATTCTATCCACCGTCCTCCTTCCTACCACACTCTTTCGTTTCTCCGGCCATTCCTATCGATTTCACGTCGACTTCACCCCCCGCCAAGTAGATTCTAAGCAGAGACAGTATTCAACGGACTGGCGTTTGTAGGAGGACGAACGATTTATCGTTGAGTAACTGATAATAAGTTGTGCAGCGCGCGCGTTCATGTGCGTATGTGTGCGTGTGTGTGTGTGCAGTGGCAATTAACGGTTTGTCGCGCGATCGTTTACGGCAGGTGATCACGTACGATCGCGAGATTCAAACGATCCTCGGATTCTTGGAGATTGGCTTTGTGGGAGGAAAAAGAAAACGAAAGCCGTTGGAGCGTATTCGTTTTATAAGTGATTCTTTGCCTGGTGTTAATAATTAATTTTAATTATCTCGACGACTCGTTTGGAGGTAAATTTATTTAACACTGTCGATTGTGTTATTTAATTTAAAAATTATTTTAAATTTCGACTTGATTATTATTTTCAAAAACGGAATTAAACTCTGCCATGTCGATGGAAAAGTTTCATTGCTGAATGTGGAAAAAGCGAAGAAATATGAATTACATTGCGCAACGATACTTAAATAATATATGAAGATATGAAGTATGCTGTAATTGATAAGCCTATGACGTTCACTATGCTTTCGTAACACCAGATAAATTCAGTTAAAGCCCCTGTATGCAAAGTCGACCTCCGAGATTTCTTCTCTAATAAGCGTAATCGAATCTCGAATGTAATTCGGCGAGCCACGAAAAATGTCCAGTCCATTCGCTCGACCTAGACACCTCGAAACACTACTTATCACTTGTCAGTGACAAGGGATGCGACACTTTACGGACCGCCATTGACACATAGCCCAATTACTAAATTTCTTTTAAAAACAACCCATATCCCCGTGGAAACAACGGAAAGAAATTAAATTCAAATGTATTTAGTAAATTCTCATTATTTATGGAGAATCGCCTCTTCTTTAACCAGCAATTCATGAGCAAAAGAAAGTTGCGTTGATTTGCAGCCACTGCGCCATGAAATGGACTAAAATTCTTCGAAATGCTGTATGAAAAAGGAAAGCAGTCCGTAAGGTGTAAACGAAATTTCGTTAGACACAGCGCTAACGAACCAGACTATATAACAATGGAACTATATATCATCCATAGCGTAGTAAAGTCTATCAGAATCGACCGGAAGACTACGCGTCGCAAGTCCACGCTCGGCGGAAAGTAGGTTCTTCCGGAGCGTGGCGTTTGAAAAAGAAGAGAAATTGTAATAGGGAGCAGACGAAGGATCGAGCGTTAGAGGAAGAAAGCATTGCGAACGAAAGCGTTCCTCACACTCATTCCACAAGATCATTCTCGCGGTTGGTCGGGACAGCCATTATTTTTAAGGATCCCAAGCTCAAGGAATCTTCATTCTCTTCCTTTCTTCTGTTCTCCGCGGCATCTTCTTCGGTATGGTACTGATTAGTGTAAGGAAAGAAACAATCGGTATTATAAATTAACGGATGCCTATAAGTTTTTATAATACTCTTTTTATTCAGACTTATCGATCGTGGTGAATATGTACCCCGTTTTAATAGAGAAAATAACGAGGCTTCTCCTGCGCGTCGCAGAACCTCGAAGCGAACAAATGCGTAACGTGTAAACGGAGTCAGAAAGTGGAGCCTGTAAATTTTGTAGAATAATTAATTGTGAATATTTAACGCTTTTTCCTTTGTACGTGTAACAATTATAGCGCATCTTAAATCCATACTTTGAGGTCGCACTTTTCATTAATAGAATTCTGCGATCAGATGATTCGATTATTTAAAGGCACATGGGTTTTTAATTAAATCCGGGTACTGTTATCACAGCAGGGAAACCTGTAACAAGGCAATATCAATACAACACCAACTGGCTCAAGAAACACATTAAGATCGACTTCTTTTAACAATACCATTTGTACCATACACGGCACTCGAATTCTCTAAGGATCGATTTGTAACCGTCGAGCTTGATTTAACGGTCAACTGTTTACCGTCGAGCGATCGATATTAATTTAAGTGTATGCTCTTCGAGTCGCACACGCGGCTCAGTTTTTTACCTGACAAACGAGTTCTTGTCCGAGAAGGAAGCGAGTAAACGAAAGACGAAACGTACTTATCTTACCTCGAAAAGATCCCGTCGCTCTGGGCAGGGAAACGTTGAAAGAAAATTCCATTTTCCTGGCCGAGGCGAGCGATCGAAGGAAGAACGAAGAACGTGGCACGCGGCGAAAGTGGCGGCCACGCAAAGCTCATCCTACAACATATCTGTAAACTTTTTCTAAGCACTGCCTGATCGTGCACAAAAGACACAAGAGCGCGGATAGTTGAACCCGCGCGCTTGGAATAATTACGATTAAAAATCGGCGCGATTGATTTTACAACGGCACTAGTCCATCTCGTCGAAGCTCAACGACGACAGAATTCTTTTCCCGCGAGCTCGAACCGTTTCTAACTTTCTCTCTGTCTCTCTCTTTCTCTCTTTGTTGGTCACCATCAGGACGCTTTTAACGTGAACCTCTATCGTCATGAAGAACGAGCGAAACGCTGTATACATCGAAATCGAAACGTTGCTCACGTCGCTGGAAGCATTTAGTTGGATACCATTAGAATCGTTCTTTCTGCTCGAAGGGAGAATACTGAGAACACTTGTATCTTTTCTAAAAAAAAACGAGTAGTTCGTTTTCTTCAAAAAATTAGTCCTCAACTGGATAGAAACGATTACAGTGAAAGGTGTTGTGTTGTAGTACCAGTTTATTTATTTAATTCATAGTGTTCGGTGAATAAATGTCACTGTTCCTTGTCACTTCAGAATTATCATAGACATCCGTATGAATAAGAAGACATATAATCTTACCGAGCTCTAAATTCTCATCTTTCTGAATGCATGTTGATACGAATAGTACTTAAATTAGCGTGTAAAGGAATATTGTATAATATCCAACTTGGTGTATTTCTGGAGGGTGAGCAAGCATTTCTTCCCTGTTGTCTTGATCAGTGCCCCTCTGTACATTTCGGTGGCGAAACAATCGGATAGTTTGAATGTACACGTATATCAGAAGTTAGCGAGAAAGGAGGAATGTTGTCGAGGATAGCAATGGAAATTGATGAAAGCACAATCGAGGAACTGACCCTCTAGCCGTCGGTCAGCGAGAATGGAGAAACTGTACACTGTAATATATACACTTCGATTACAATGATGTAACGCTGCCACTGAACACATCCCGTGTAGTACAATTACCGTGCATATAATACTCCGCAGTATACTGGTACACACCGTATTATTAATTGAATTGAATATTTATTAACGATTAATTATTACATTATTACCACTGTATTATCTATACCATTTGTACTTTACATTTCAGTTCGAACGAAATAAATGCCTTCTTTTTCATAAAAATAAAGAGGCCTGCTGCGTTTCGAACGACACGCTATCCTGTCGTATCTCTTCTCTTATTGTCTTCTCGATTAGAATTGACTCGTTTTTTTAAATTATAATAGATGAGCATGCTTGGGAATTGGTATTAATAATAGCTACGAAAATAGATGAAAGTAATAGTTATTATGTAGTAGATACTTTACTGCATCTTACATTTCATATTACAATGCTTCTTATGCTTTATAAACAAGATAAATTTAAAAGAAATTAACACTGAGGCGAGTGAAATATAAATAAGGAAATAAATTTGTGGAAGTAGTTAGTGATTAAATTAATTTTTTAATACATACGATCGATTAGGTGAATAGTTTACTGTACATTGAAGTAACTTCTGATGAATAAGCACAACTGTTTATTGGTTGAGTGATTCGTAGTATTATCTACTGCTGCTGTTAATGCGACTTCTGCTACGACCCCTCCTGCGAACATTACAGCGGCAGCTTCTGGTACCTTCATCCAAGAATGGCAATTCTCGGCATATTCTCTCTGTGAACTTTTCTTTGACGTGGATTGCAAATGGTATTACTCCGTCATCACTGTGCGGGGAATATGTGGAATGAATTTCCGTGAATTGCGAAGAAATAATGGTTTTGGAGTCAATAAACATCCTTTAAACATTCTCGTAGATTTCCAGATTTGAATATTTCGGTTAGTTCAGTATGCACAAATTGAAATGGCAAAAATGATCAACTTTGTATTTAATGCTTCTATTCATTTAATAAAAACTGTTATGTTGGTAAAAGGGCATTTAAGGAAAATAGGAAATAATTTATTACAACTGAAGACTTTTTTGGAAAGAGAAGTTGCATATAAAGAATTAATTTAAGGCTCCTTTCGAAGTGAAGAAATTAAATATTGAGGTATATATGAAACAATTACCATACAATTTTCAAAAGAAGTGTCAAAGACTATTTAAGAATTTTTCCTGAGGACTACTGAAAATCGTATCAAATAGTAATAAAATATTGAATTGAACAATACTGTTTTCTTCCTTATGCGCAGTCTATGATTTAAGTTGGCTAATTACCTTACAAGTACACCTTTCTGTTTAGATTTCGGTTAATAAAACATGCAGCTAGTACCTAATAATTGTGTAATCCACTGCGTTCGTGACGTGGAGCGTGATAACAAGAAACGTAAATGATACAATGTACGTTATAACAGGAGCCAAAGCCTTATTCGTCAAGATAGTGATTACTACGTCTTCAGCTCCAAGCTGATGAAGTACCTGATTTATTTAAAAATCAAAGAAACTCGATTTAGGACGAACAATATGTATTTTGAAAAGCGTTAACTATAACTCAAAATTCGGCATTGAATTTTTTACTACTTTTCTGCAATATTAAATAAGGTACTGAGTTGTTACATTACGTGGCAAATACCGGTCGGTAGCGTTGACAGAAGAAGCACATCAATCGGTGTCCAAATACAAGCTAACGCAAACTCCAAGAGAAACGCTGTGGCTAAAAACTTCGTGCAAAAGAAGAAGCGTCAAATGTATTGCACTGACCTTTGTTTCAAAGAAGAATTAAGAAATTGCCAATAAACAGTAACGTAAAATATAATTGATAGTTTACGAAAAACAAATATCATGTTAAATCTAGATTGGAAAATCCTATCGCATTAACCACCATTGTCTGCACTCAATAACTCTTTAATTACTCTGCTTCATTAGAAACTTACTAAATACAGAAATATTTAAATATAATGTATCTAATATTAATTAAATTATAACGGCCGAAAATTGTGCTAAACAATTCGGTGCAGCCATTTTAAGAAATAAATTATATACAGGTATTGAGTTTATTTTAGAACACAATGCATTACACAAACAAATATATTTAAGTACAAGGTATTGTCATATCCAGAGGTTATCAGAAATCATCATCAACCAATGGAGACTTCAAGATCAATTAATAATATAAAAAATAAAGTAGAGATATCCAATAATCCTATCGTAGTTAAATTATAGGTTGTAGTAAATAAATAATTGAATATTACGACTATGATAGTAATCCATATAATAATAGTTGTCACTAACCTCGTAGATTGCTAGAAAAGCTATTTTCGGTGCACGATAATATCGCGGGAAAATTGTGGAATTAGCGATAAGGATGTAAATACCAATGCTGAAAAATATGGAACTAAATGGTGGCCCTAAAAGGAGAGATTCGCAATCTTCATCTTCCATGGCATTGGCGAAGCATGTTCGAAAAATTGGGAGCCCAAAAATATTTAATAATAACGCCCAGATTGTATAAATCAACTTTGACATTTTAATAAACGGTACACTTTATCTTCTTTTGCTGTTAAAACTGATATTATATGTATGTAAATTATTAAGAGTAACTCATTAATGAACGTCTGGCAGATTAATTCGCGAGATATCTCGATTGCTATTGCGACACTTCGATTGTTATTGTTTGAAAGTGGGCGAGAAATAAAAAAATTAAATAATAAAACTTTATCGGTAACATTCGCGCAAGTTAAATAAAAGAATATATGGAACTGCAAGTTTGATCTACTCAAACTTTCTGATATTTTTTCATGTAGAGTAAATACTATCTATAAATTGTGAATGGAACAGAATCATGAACATTTTTCTTCTTCCTTTCAAACTGCATAGTTATTAGGTACTCGGTATAAGACAATGAGGTGTACCACGAGGAATATTAAAATAGCAAACAATAGACATTTTATTACAATTATCAAAATTGTATACAAATACAAATCATACATATACGATTTACGCATGGTAATTGTGTGTATTTGGTGGATCCCTGCTGCACATGAATTTATATACGAACCAGTCTGTCACTTCGGGATCTGCGAAGCTGATCTTCTTTCTGTTGCATTTGCAGAACATCCATAATCTATTGCTGCCTTCCCTAAACGTCCAAAACGTGAACACTATAAACTGTGTTCAAAATAACACCATTCTAATTGTTGCGGCACAAATTAAGTATATGGAGTCCTGACACTTAAAAAATTATTTTCCTTAATTATAACTATAGTTGCTCGGTGCTGAACAACGTCATAAGCACGAATTATAAGATGTACAGTTCTAAGCAAATATTCAACATTAAATTATTTTATCCCAAATTTACGTAAAATAAACACAAAATTGAAAATTTCATAGACATTCCAAAACGATATTTGAAAAAAAATACACTTTGCGCTCTTAAAATACATGTTCACCATTTTTGCATCACGTTTTTATTTCATTTGCGTTTTTGTACCGCAACAGTAACATATTAATAAATATAAAGTATTAATAAAGAAAAATCAAATACTATGATCTGAATAAAATAAGTATAAATGCCAAACAATCGAATTCTGTAATTAAGGCATTCTATAATGTTGGAAGTGTCTTACAAAACTAAACATTACTGGTTCACTACTTGGCCCAAGTATCCAAAATCGTGTCCAAGGACTCGGTGGCATCCAGCATCCATACAAACGACAGTATCGACATGCAGAATGCCATGTGTATCGCGGCGCAGTCTTTCGCCATGTAGTAAGCAAAATCGGTCAAAAACGAATACCGACTCAGGCCCAGTATCGTGTTTACCCAAAGTAACTGAAAGACAATTAATTTCCATGATAAAAGTGCATGGAAAATAAGAACATTTTATCGGTTAAAATTTAGAATTCTTTCCAATGATTGATTTCAAAATTTCTAAAAGTTTTTACGTAGACTTACCCATTTACTTGATTCCTGAGTTAAACAATAAATGACGTGCATAAGCGGTACCCAAATGGCTCGTGTCGCTAAATTTGTAGTCAAGGCAGCCACCAACATCTGCGCAGGATTAAAATAAAGAAATGAATATTATAATCGTGCTGTATTTCGATTTATGGTAATACGTGATTATTAATATTAGGCATTGGAATTATGTCCGCGTATCAACTTTTCGAAATTATAATTTACAATATTTCATCACAAGTCGAAAATTTCTGTACCTGAAGGTATTAATTTTTAAACATTGGCAATGGTTATCAAGTTAGGCACAGTTCACGTTATTCTATTTCTTAGATTATACACTACATACTTTTCCTCTGCATCGTGTCATAATTATTAAAATAAATAAAGTCTTGCATAGAAAGTATTTTTTCGCCTGAATTTCAATACGTTCAACGTCCTAATTCCCTTTAGTTTGAGAAATTTTATCAAATATGCAAAACGGCGCTTACTTCGTAAATGTAAAGAAGCTGGATCGGTGGCTCCTTAAGTGTTCTGGGCCAAAGTTTGTACTCCGCGAGGAGGCATAGCACGGAAAATGTGAAAAGCACTGACGCGTACGACGGATCGAAGGGAGGGCTGTTGTCGTCATCGAAACATAGACCAATTATGCAGATTTGTCGGAGATGAGTGTACATCCCTGATGCCACTACCGCTATCCAATGAGGATTTACGTATCCTAAATACTCTTTCACTGTGTCCATGTCCTGTGAATAAGTATATTGACCCTTTCGTCAATTAACAAATTACAAACCTTACATCAACAATGAACTGAATGTATAATTTATAATCCTACCTTCCCGTGATAAATAAGTGTATAGCCCTATCTTAATAGAACTGAAGAAGATTAAACAGAAAATTAAATCTCCAATATTTGTAAAAAGCTAAAAAGTCTCAAATTACTACTTTTATTACTTTAATGGATGTTGAATTACATTAAATCACGATTTGCACTATATTTTATTAACTTTAATACACAGTTACATTAGTCGTTACTAATATCGTATTGATTTTAGTAAGTCCAATATTCTCTTTTAAATCTGATTAATTCTCTGCAGTTTCTTGAAATTTCTTCCTACTATAAGTAATCGAGGAATATCAATATCTACTTCGATCTGAGACAAAAGCCTCGAAGGATGTCCTACTTCGATTCCTTATGGAAGCAGTCTATATAGAGGGATATTCCCCACGAATGAATATGGAAAAGACTTTTAGGTACCGACGATAGAAGTTCATTACTTGTCAAACAATCTAAATGTGAAGTGATTCAAGAGCTATTGCGTATCTGTTGCAAGAGTAATTGTTCATACAGTACCATTAAATACTCGTCCTTGGAGCGTAAAACTGCATCGGTAACAGGAAACTAACATCGGGAATATTTTTCCACAAACCCTGCTGCTTTTCGATGCATTGGCTCTTCAGAAAAGAGATTCACACACATACATACGCATAATATGCTCCAACCAGATCCCCCTTTCAAATTTGAATGGGAATTTGGTGAACAACTTCTAACTGTTAATTTAACATTCCTGTATATTTATTTTCTCATCGACGAGATAGGTTATAACTGTGACATTTGTTACGCGCAGGCAGCGGGAATCAACGCCTTGTCGAACTCGCTCATATATCTGGTAATAAGTCGCTGTTGATGATAGTTTCATGCTGCTTCTTAATTGATATTTTGAAATACTTTGAATAATAAAAGTAGTCGGAATTTCGTGAAAATTTGATTCGATATCTTGAAGTGAGAATTTTGATGGAAGCAATTAGGTCATTCTATTGTAAAAGAAGAAATGTACACTTAAATTGATGTATATTGATATAATGTTAAATTTTTCCGATTTGTTTTAGAATATTTCAAAATTACTTCCCTTTGAAAACGTAGCTATTTCTGTTTCTGAAATTTTCTATTACGTATTATTTCTTAAAAAATCCTTTCAAACTCTCTGTGCCATTTTGTTCCAAAAACACAATTTCATAAAGTTAAAAGACATTTAACGTCAACCAAGGGTTACTTTTCAGTATTTATAAAAAATTCTTTATTCTAAAAGAGGGAATACTATTTTATGGGCTAAAAACATAGCAAAATGTAGGAATTTTTTTAAGAATCTAGCATTTTGATTCATTTGAAATTTGAACCATGTTTTTATGCATCCTGGAAGAAGTTGCAGTTTTCTTATTTATTTTTAATAAGAAATATAGGACTTATGCGTCACGCCGCGCAAAATTCGTCGTCCGCTGGTGTGCATGATATTTACTTTCCCGGTAGGTAAAAGAATTCCAACCTGTTCGCCCACTAGAGGAAAACGATTAGTTAGAAATCGGTTAAAAGTAGGTTCGTCAATGTCTAAGTGATAGCACAGTGCTTCACTGAAAACCGTTCAGCTTGCCAATTCGTTTAATTCGTCTCCGTGGGGTTGCAAAAGTGGGTGCTCCGGGGTACAGTTTACATTTCAGGTTAATGGAATTCTCTTGTGCTCGAATTTTCCATCGAACTGTGGTCAGCTATACATCACACATTGTTTTACTCCTGTTTCCTTTTCATTTCTATATTACTCTCGTGAAATTAATCATACCACTTTCACGACAAAAATATATAAAAAATCTAAACAACCAAATACCTATTTTTCAAAATACTTCAAATCAAAAGAACGTATATAAGACACGTGAATATTTTGATTATATTTCCTACATTTAGCGATTCATAGAAACATTTCGCTAAAAATATATAAATCATTCCATATTTTTAAGTAACAATGTGCAATAATATAAAATTAATAAATTTTAGTGCACTATGCTTTCAGATTAAAAGACTTTTGCACGTAGCATAACATTTTACTCGTAACAACTGAATTTTTTAAATGGATTAACGAACCGGAAAGAACACGAGAACGTGAAAGAAAGGTCATAAGTATCGCTCTCAGTTATAGTGGCGCTTGAATGAGCTTCGTTTCCTGAAACGGGACCATTTTACTTCGGTATCACGCACTCATACATAATGCATTACATTTACCAATAGCTTTTCCTCTTGCCAGCGAGAAAACGAATGGTTGCGAATAATACGCTGCTTCTTTCGCGTCAGGTTTCCCCCTGATTTCCACCGTTAATCGCATTACCACGATTTTGCTGACGAAAAATGGAACACTCTGTGCTGAGTGTCTAATGGAAACTTGAAAAGCACTATTAAATACAGACCTTTCCGATTGACGAAGATATAATGATTAAAATTTCCTATCTTTTTCTGAAATTACAATTTTAACCTTGCTACAAAATATATTGAGGCTTTTATTCAATTTTGGACTTTAATACTCTTTCAATCGAATTGTGGAAATTTATTCAAAATTTTCTATCGTTTCTTCTTATTTGTTAACTAAGGTATTAAATAAGACAGAAGATAGGTAATAATCAGTCTTTTAAAAGGCATGATACGTAGTAAAGTACCTAAAGTACAAAATGTACTATAAGATGAAACAGTTTTAACAAAGACGAATTAATAGCACAAGAATGATCAAAGCTTCTACGTAGGGGCAGAACTCAATGATTCAAAGGCCGCAGTTTCTCGTAGGATAGAATAGCTGAACAACTTTAGTCAAAGGAAACGTCGGACCATGGGACACCAGGAAATTGTCCTTTTAGGCTTGGATCCTTCCCTCTGTTAATGACATATTCCCTGTACAGGAAGATCTGCAGTATAAACTACACGAGATAAGTTGGCAAGGAATATTGACAACGATATGTGGAGAATTAAAATAGAAAAAAATAACAATGACAATGCGACTTTCATATTTTTATATTTCTTGTGAAATATAAGTTTCAAGAAATAAGGACAGAATTTAATTAAAATTAGTACTTAGGTAATAATTTATCTAAAATTAATATTGAAGCAAGTCCACTTTTAAAGTGTAAAGTACACGTTGCCGTTTTGCTTCCCGTTCTTTCTTAATAAAATGATAATCATAATATTCTACTCTGTTGATTTTTTTTCTCATAAATGTTCAAGGAAAAGGAGAAACATTATACACCCTTACGTCTTTGAATTATACTCAAACCTACTGCATCACATTTGAATCAGTCGAAATCTTCAAAAATACCATCGACTATCCTAATGACGGTGTCATCCCGCGTTACTAAACTCGCAGCGGAAAAACGCTTTCGCAGGAACGAGAAATAAAATGGCCTGATATTACGGAGGACATGTTCTCTCAGAGGCAGAAGATTATCCAAGACGATGGTAGCCATGGCGACGGCACACTGTATCGAGGAAAAGTACATTCGTTCCTCGGCTTCTCGACGTCTGAATAAGGGAGGCGAATCGAAGAGGGAAGCGAAAGTGCAGAAAGGAGCTCGACCGAGTAAAAGTTGCTTGAGAACAAAAAAAGAGAAATCCCCGCTGTCCCATCTCGACGAGGGCTCGACCACTTTAACCCCCTCGGCCCATTCCGCGTTTCAACCACCAACGAGACCTCGTTCTTCAGAGAGCATCCGTTTCTTTTACGCATTCATGCTGCCACTTGTCGGATCAGGGCTTTAACCTCCTTTATATTTCCAAATGAACTGACTCGTCGACAAGGTAATCGACTAAATGAATTTCCAATTCATCCTGGGACTTTTTAATTACATAGTGAACTTTAGGATGACGATCCATAGTTCTATAAAATAAACGTACTCGTTTAGTGCCAATGTATTTTTATATGAATTATGTGCATAAGAAAACTTTAATATTGATCAAATTAAAAATTATTGTGGATATGCAGTGTAGTCTCTAAAATCTATATGTGTAGACTGTCATATTAATTGTAATGGTGCAATATAGTCATTTAATAATAATAATAATAATACACCTGAATATCTCAGTTGTGTTCAGAGAGGGAGATACAATAATATAGATAATTTTTTTCGAGCTGATTTTTACTACATTTTTAAGGTCATTGGTGCTTTTTACTGAAATTGTGTGGTTCATTAATACTTAGGTTAAAAAAACTACAAATAAATACATACATTTATATACTGTTCGTGTGTAATATTTAATATAAAAATTCTTTGTAAGATTTTTTAATAATTTTATAGATAGGATGGAATAAAATAGGTGGTTTCAAGCTTCCAATAATTGCATAGTGTTGATCAGCATAAGACTATATCAATGGAACGATGCATTATTGATAGGTTTTTACCTCGATGAAGCACATTAGCGATACACTTGGGCAGACCTTAATACAAGGTCTCTAAATGAAAGTAGATCTCTATCGCTGCTGTTCGACCAACTGCGTTTAATTCTCACATTCCGCACACATTTATAAACATGGATTTTAATTAGTAGATCGTGAACACGCGACAACAACATATTACAGAACGCGAAGATATTGCGTTGAATTCTTAGTTTGTCCATAGAAGTATTCATGACTTCCTTCAAACAAAAGGGATATGCACATATCTATAGCTGATCAAAAAATATCTACGTAGATACAAGATTATTTCTACAAATGAAACAACACAATTCCATTCCAGAACCAGAAAAACCCTCCCTAAAATTGCTTCTGTTTAGAAATTACTCCAATGGTACCTAATCTACATATGATAACGATATCCACACACGTCACAAACTTGCATAAGGATTACGTATTATTTCACTCTGAACTGTCTCCACGTAAAAGTCACTTGGACCCTCTCCAATAAAATTCTCGAAGTGGTTCCCACTTTCGTGTCCCCCCTTTCTGTACGACAGGGATATCCCGTGTATCGGGCCAGCGTGGACGCAAATGTCGCGGGACAGCATGTGCGTCACGATCACAGAATCGTGCACCTTTATCTCGGCCTTTCCGTTTCTCTCTGAATGAGTCAGTGTCGATTCGCGCGAGATTCCTTGGAGGAGATTTTTCCGTGATACCGTGGAGGGGGGAATGCTGGGAGCAGAAGTGGACGAGATTCATGGACATAGGAATATATGTCCATGAAGAGACCCGATTCCGCTGGAAACTATTAGCGTAGCTGCTGAATTGACCAGCTCCAGACCAGAGCTGTAACAAATATTTGGATAATGTAAGTATCTAATACAGGGGTGGGACTATTCGAATAATTTAATATTCGAATATTTTACAAGTATTCGAATGCTGCGAATAAACTTTGAATACTTCAGTATTCGAATAGTATGGTGTGAAGTGGGTTAAAATTAGCTTACAAGATTTCACCCGGACAAATGAACCTAAAGAACTTGATTTATACTTCACACCATACTATTCGAATACTTTAATATTCGAGTAGTATTCGAATACTTGGATATTCGACTACTTTAGTATTCGAATACTTGGATATTCGAATACTTGGATATTCGAATACTTGGATATTCGAATACTTGGATATTCGAATACTTGGATATTCGAATACTTTAATATTCGAATACTTGGATATTCGAATACTTTAATATTCGAATACTTGGATATTCGAATAGTATTCGAATACCTGAATATTCGAATTATATTCGCCCAATAATTGAGCAACTGAAGTATTCGATTATTCGAATACCAAAAAATTCGACAAATAGTCCCAGTCCTAATCTAATCCTAATTATTCGAATGTTCGAAGAAACTAATTGTATTTTGAAATTATTCGAATAATTACTGCTCTACTCCAGGCCACTATTGGCGTTTCTTTAACGACATTATAAGGCAGCAGTATTCATTATTTCAACGCGTATGAATGATTCGTTCGTGGGCAGAAATCAAGTCGAATACGTACGGAAGCTACAGGTTTCCTCCTCTTGGGACGACTTGTTGAACGTTCCGCGCAACGATCTCATTGTCAGTCACAGTGTCTTTCAGAATAATTCTCTTTTCACTTTGTCACGATCGTGGGTTATTTGAGTCCGCTAAGGCCCTTGGGTCTCTTTTCCCCAATCGTGTTCTCACGTTAAAGAAGCTTATCACGACTCTCTGGTCTTTTTTGACCCATTTGCATTTTTTAAGACTTGTAATTATTAGAAAAATATAAAATTGTTATTGTTAATGTGTAGAGTTCTCGTTCTTTGACACTATGTTAAATTTAGGATAACTTTATCCCTTCTCTGTCTAAAAACCTCTTGACATCTTTAGAACTGGCGGAAATCTGAATGAACAGTATTTGGTGGGGACCGTGTATTAATAAAAGCTTCTAAATTTTGTAATTTTTCTTTTACAACACATGGATGGCTTAGTACACTAATATTGTATATCCACTTTTAGTGTTTCCGAGAAAAAGAGGTTTAACATATAATATGGTACATAAGATTCATGGACATTGCAAAGAACAAAAATATTATTTTTGACAAATTTATGAAATAAATATAAATGTGATTTTTATACAGTATAAAGAAACAGTGAAAAACTATTTGTTGCATATAAAAACTCAAATTTCACAAAGAGTGGACATACGATATTTGTACACTAAGCCATCGACATGACTTATTGTGCTCCTGATGGGACAAAACATGACACTGTGTCACCGACACTCTTCTAATATCAATTTCAAAAGCCCTAATTGCTGCCTATAAAGCCCCTTAATGTTTAATAAAAAATAATGATTTATAACGAATAATATAATTCGTATCCTATTAAAGAGACTAAGCTTCCTCTTGGTGTAATTCTGACTTTGATTGAAGGTGGTATGTATTTGGTTCCCTAACTCGTTGCTTCCGGTGTATAACATCACCATGTAAAACTGCCAACAATGGCTAACTTTGTTCGTATTTTCAAATTTTTCCAACATTCAAATTTAGGGGGAACACCATTGTAATATTCGTATAACTTAAATATCCAATAAAAAGTCCTGAAAGTTTAAAAAATATTCATTACGTAGTTTTGCTTTTAATAAATTTCCAAAAATACCTTTACTTTTCGGGCCATTACAGTGGTGTTCCTCTTAAAGTAAAATCTATGCCACTTATAATATTCAGCTTGTACATATATTCTGTTAAGAGTTTCTTAGAGCTCGATGCACTTGCATAATGAATGCAGAAGAATTCAATCAGACATTTTCACGAGAAACATTTATGTGGTTGATAACTGGTACGTTTGCATTGAAGCAATTATAAAAATATGAAAGAAATTATGCACATAGCGAAAAGACCAGTCACGAGGAAATTGAAGTTACATATTTCAACTTCGAGCTCTGTCTCGAATCGAACGGCCTTCATTGCTCGTTCACTGACCGAGGTGTAGAATTGCGTCTGTGGCATTACAATGGTCACAGTGAAAGTCCAAACTGGTTGAGCGAATAAATCAATTTCGAGATCACTGATCAGGGGGTACCAGTAGCCAGTAGCGTTGTTGCAACGCATCTTTCAAGACATGGCGAACAGGAACGGAGCAGCGCTGACTTTGACAGCGTTAATTCGATTCTCCACGTCTGAATGGCGCCTTGATTCAGAACTTGAAATCGAATTACAATTCGCGACGCTATCGCCAGCTTTGATTTTCAAAACGATATTACGCAGTTACGCCTTATTAAATGACACTCGCGCTACGCTTCGTTTACGTTGAACTGAATTGCTTGAACTCCTAGCGACTTCGGAATTTTATATCAACGTTTCGTACGAGTTTATTATAATTTGGGATTGTATAGAAAAATGAATAAATTGTGCGTTGTACATTCTATTACCTAATAGCTTTGAAAATACATAAATCAGAGAAACATCGCTTCTATTTTCCAAAATAAAATCATTATTTCTTACAACTACTAAATAACAATGAAATCCCTCAAGAAAAAAGGGTACATAAATCTCCGCTCACTTTCTACATTATTCCCATCAAAATCCCCTTCGAATTCCAAACAAACCCTCCCACAAACCACTTCACTTACACACATCAGCAGGCATTCCCATTCAAGAGCCAGCGACCGACCAATTAACATACTTCTCCTAATAATCATGCCCCAAGCTAATTATGCAGCACGAGCCACCAAACCAAAATAAAATTAAAAAACCAACGGCCCCAAGGAACCCAGAATTCCACCAAAACTTCGCGTCTAAAGCCTCCCATAATTACCAGTCAGGAGAGACTGAAAGCAGTAACGATCAATTAACGAAAGATGTTAGTTGCAGCCCTGTGTCCAGTCTCTCGTGCCCCCGAACGTTTCACAGACTTCGTTAGAGCCGAGGCACGGCTTATCGATCTCCGACTTCGCGGCGAGATAAATCGAAGCGGCGATTCAGGGACGAGGCGAGCGGATCTACCTGCGCAAGTCGTAATCACGATCAGTCGAAGGGGTCCGCTCGGTGGAGCCGACAAGTGCCGACAATCGTGCCCGAGGGGTGGGGAGCTACATAAAGCACGGGTGTAGACAGCAGGCGGCGAATTTCACGCGGGCACTCGCGAATCGTGGATCGCTCAAGCACGTTCGCGGATCTTTCCTTCATCCATCGACTCCCGCCAACCACGTGGATACCAGCAACTGTCAAGTCTGCACGCCATCCACAGTCCACCGTCGTCGTCAACTACTGGTACGTTGAGTGAGTTCTCTTTAATAGAAAACGGTGGGGTAAGTACGTTCTTGCTGAGTTGTTCGGTCGCGTGACTCGTTAGGGGCTAACAGGGGGAGTGTTTGAACTTGAACTTAACGATTTGGGTCAAAGTTTGTACATAGATAGTTCGTGTAATACTGTGTGCGATAATTTAGTGAATCCAGTAGTAATAATACTGAATGTTTTGTGGGAAAATCGAGTTCCGAGGTTTGTTTTTTTCTGGAAGATATTTCAAGCTGTGGTTAGCTTGATTCCGCTTCCGCGGAGTGATTATTTATTGTCGAGATCATTGCTTCAGACCTTTACGTGGAAAAATAGTATGCGTTCCAATCTATGTGTTAATGGCAATTAAAGTACTGCGTGTTTAATGAGAGGAATTTCTTTGTTTTAAGTACTGATACTCTATTGGATGTTACCTCGATTCAGATCACTTTGTTAATTGATAACAAAGTTTTCAAAAATACCAAACACTTTCAAAAACTGCAAATGTGAGTTTTTTTTCATTTCTAATGCAACGTTTAATGTCCTGTCACAAATAATTATTGCAAGGTGTACTAGAGTCACTAGGGAAATAAAGTTTATTTTTCCTCATTTAATTGAAAGTTAATTAAACTCGAATAATACATAAGCATGTGACAAAAA
Source organism: Andrena bicolor (assembly GCA_960531205.1). NCBI lineage: Eukaryota > Metazoa > Arthropoda > Insecta > Hymenoptera > Andrenidae > Andrena > Andrena bicolor. The sequence goes on along the minus strand of OY482666.1, from coordinate 34,843,679 downwards.
TATACAGAGGAACTTGTACAATGAAGATTCTAGTATGCATCTATGTCGCTAACATTTATTACGACACATTTGGATATTCAAAAAATCATATAGAGATAACGTAAGTGTCTGTTGTACAGGCGGTTCATCCAATTGTGGTCGCGTGCCTTCGATTAGTGACAGACTTCACATGCTTGGCCTTTTTCGGCGATCATTTCAACGATATTTCGTGAACAATATTTCCTAACACCCTATCCCTCAGATTAATATTCGTTTCCATTCTTTTTATTATTATTCGACTCTCCTACTTTCTGTCTTTGTTTCTTTTGTGAGGAAAGATTACTGTGGTTGAATACCCGCCCTTTGAACTTTAAGAGGGAACTCCAATCGACGAGCGGAAATTCATATGAATATTTCTGAGTGTTTTTTTCGCAAACTGAGCAGAGGATCCATTTCAAATTGTGAGAGTATTTTTTATACTTGTATAAATAATTCTTTAAAATAATTTTCTTTTGTTAATTAATGGTTTTTTTATAATTGTCAGGCGCCCTGTTGTATTTATCTGAAACCAAAACAAACGGAGATTTTTTTAAGAAATTTTTAAAACCTTGAATCTTAAGAAAAACTGCGAAATTGACAAAACGGAGACAATTTGAAGAAAAGTATTGAATCGCCAAAGTCAAATTAATATTACATATGTATCTGAAAATCATATATATTCCTGCATTCAATTTCGGTAGAAGCACGTTTATCATTGATACAGCAATGACCTCATTTCAATGAAAATAAAACTGATGAATCGCAAATGATGAATTTGAAATATCCGAAGTAAATAAATCATTGGAATAGAAGCGTTCTAGACGGAAACCTATGGCGTGGCAATACCCTAAACCGTGTTCATGAAATATTGTAGAAATGTTTGCCAATAAAAAGACCAACCGTGTGAAATCGATGACAAATCGAAGGCGCACGGCCGCAATCGAATGAGCCGCCTGTACACAGTCTTAACGAGCAAGCGTTAATAACTTGAGATAAACTACGTTGCGATATAAACAGCTGCATTGCTGAAACTCGCATCGAATTATGTACGTCAATGTGTGTTTGCGTTAACATGAACCGCTATACGTTTTCTATTTCTTTACAAATACATTTCCAAGAAGAAGAAGTCCCTTTCGCTTTCGCGGACATGCATGATATTTATACCCCTGATTTTTAATAATTTTTCTTATTCCCTTGATCATTTGAAACAAAACAAGATGTTTGTTTTCGAGTGCTGATCTAAGAAAAAAATCATTTCATGCAATTTGTAATAAATTAATATATGAAACATGTAATAAAATTGACGTTCAACCTAACATAAAATAAATAATTGTAATAGCTACCTTAACATTTGTTTACCATCTTCAAGATCAACAGATTTATTATTAATATTACTGGCAGTAATGAATTGTACAATAATTTAAAGTTGAACATAATTTACAAAGTTGTACAAAAGAGATTTTATGATACCAAATTTTTTTGACAAAACAATAACGAGTGTCAAAAATCTGATATTAATTGTGAAGAATTTATTTATTGATTTAACAAATTGGAAAATGTTTGTATAAGGAAAAATGATTTTTTATTGTAAACTTAACGTTCAGTTAACGTTAAGCATTTAGTGGATTTCAGAAGCGTGGTATAAAGGTGGTAAAAATTCGGAGTAATTAGAAATTGAAAGGCAGGGTTGAGTAATTCTCGTTGGGTAACTCGTGAAAAGAGAGGCAAGAACTCCATTGCTATATAAGAACATAATAACTGCGACCTTGTTCAATCGTAGTACGATTTAAAGTAACGATAACCGGTCATGGTCGATCTAGACCAAATATCGCAAAGATATTATGAAATGTCTCGGAGCGTTGAAGGAAAGTCCAATTCACGAATTTCTGGTTCGAGTAAAATGTACCTATTCTAAGAAACAATCTAATATTTTCGAACTTTCCAGTAATTTGATTCATTTTATCACACGAATATCCTCACTGTTTTGGACAGAATTCAGTGAACCCAATAATGTAGAAACATTCAGAGAATAGTCATTTCTAAATAACAATAAAAAAGAAAATTTATTTTAAATATTAATCTTATACTAATCTTGTCCAGTTATTTTCTTATACACGGGATGATTAAAAGAAAGTTTAAAATTAATGCTGTTGCAAAAATGCTATGATTTAAAAAAGACTGTAGCTACCTATCTATACCAAAGTGTGTGACAAACAGTATAAGTTAAAGCAGTGTTTCCCAACCTATTTTGAGTCGCGATCCACTTTTATAATACTGACATAACCCGTATAAGGTAAGGTAAAGAAAACAGATGAAAAATAGGTATTTCAAAATATAAATCTAATTTAGTAATTAAAATAAATAAGTGCTAAAAATTCCCAACGAAAAATAACTGCGGCGACCCCCAGAAAACTCTTCGCGACCCACAGTTTGGGAATCACTGAGTTAAAGTTTACTATTAAAATTTGTGCACATATAAAAATGTCAATTTTAAGATTTCTCATGATCTCCAGAATTCTTGTCCTTTAACTTAAGAGAACTATTTATAGCCGCGCGTATATAAAACAAATGTTTGATAAATGAAAATATTTAATGAACGTCGTAATTAGGTCATCAATTTCAACAGGTTTAGAATGAGATAGCACAGCACGTTGTTTAGATTAAAGGAAACTTGTACGTACATTCATTGCAACATCCCGCATAGTGCTTCCTAAGAACGAGGATAACTTTTTTTCTCTTACGTCATTCTGGTTTTTCCTGAAGTTATCGTGTATTTTCTTAAACTAAAGACAATTAATCACACGTGAAAGTATTATATCTACATTCACGTCTGTACCAAAAGTTGAATGACCTCAAATGGTGAACGTACTTCTGCGAGAGTCGTCTCGTTACATTTCTCGTTCCATGAATCCTCTAACGTCACAGACGCGATCAGGGGAATCCCCGCGGGAGTTCCCTGCTTTCATTGACGCTCGAGGATCTCTAGTAAATCCTTGATCATTTCCTTCCTCCGCGTAATACAATCTGTTGATCCAGTTCAGTTAAGTAAAAAGGAGGGGAATGAAAAATATGGAGCCTTTTATATCTGATAATAAATAAATTAAAAAAAAAAATGGTAATGAATGATGAGTAACTTATAATATTAAAGTTGTGTAACGTTGAGTCCCAACATTCAATTTTTGCTACTTAACTTTTGTATTAAAACGTGCGTTAAAATTAATTTCTCTATAGAAATTAGAATAGCTGTACCAACTTATACATTATTTTCAGTATCTATGGGATAGCAAAATTATTAATAATATTACACAAATCTTCTGCAATTCATTAGATGGTTAATATTCATTTGGTTTATCTGTAATTACTATTCCCGTTTTATTTGCAATCAAAATGCTACAAGTACTTATGCTGCAACCCAAATTTACGTGATTAGATAGTCTTATCAGAAGCGAACTTTCCACGTCAAAATCTTATACAGCTTTCTTTATCTCAAGGTACCTATCCAATTCCTAAAGAAATCGTGTAAAAGTATATACGACTTACATAATAATTAAATTAATAACAAGAACCAAATTACTTTGTGACTACCCCAATTATCTAGCATTAAAGAAGAGTACTTTTCCTCTACATTCAATCCAGATAGGTATGGTGAAGTCTATTTTAGACTGGACAAGTAATAGAATTTTTTATAATTAATCCACGATTCACTGCCGCGAATTTCTTTGACTTATCCGTTCTCATTATCTGCGACTCTTGCGGAACAAAATGACATTTGAAATAATTTCATCTTCCTTTAACAGGGGATTTATATTCCTTCAATATAGATTTAGAAGAATAAAAAAAATCCATAATAAAATATAGTCAATATCGATTTATGAAAGCAATTCCCAGCGGCCACGGCGTCAAAGGTATAAATTGATGTGCAGCCTAACTAAAAAAATACTTGACTAATCGACTTCTCCCAGTGCATAGATATAAAAAATTAAATTCTCCTCTACATTACCCTACAAGTTTGATTATATTATTAAATTATAGAACATCTATTGCACAGTGAAGATGGAACTTTTTCGTCAGAATCGGTATCTTCTAGTTTTTTAATAAAGCACTTTTTATTATTCCAATAGGTTCATTCATTTTTTGTGTTTTTTGTTTGAGACGACTACAGTGGATGGTACGCTGTACGTGTTTTTATTGCGGATATTTTTTACTTTTTTAATATTTACTAAATCCTGAAAGCTTCAACAAGTTAGAACAAAGAACCTCTTAAAAAAAGATTCCAAAATTCAGGCTTTATTTTAATCATCTGTACGAACTTCCCCCCTTAAAGTAACCCATTATTTTGCTTGCGTCTGAAAAATCTAACCATAAATCATTGATGCGATCCAGTTCAATATTGAAATCAGAAAACAGCCTATGACAAATCGCGAAGGGGAAAGGAGTCGAACGAGACCAGCTTCGCAAAAATGAGTCATGGTCGTTCTTCCTCCACGAGTCAACTTGTCTCCACTCGCGATGGAAACTGTGGATCATTATGTATAGACTCTATAGACCGTATCTGTTCCTCTCTCTTTCTCTCGATTTAACAACGAGGCACGTGTCACTGCCTCCTACCTCGATTCTCAAGACCCACATTGAGAAGGTTAGTCTTGCCAATTATTGCAGCGTATATACAGAACGTTGCCAACGGTATCTCAGCGACGTGGATCCAGCAGAGATTCGCGTTGATCTCGAGGAAGTTTACGATCTTTTGTTTTTTCCCGGAGTGAGTGGTGACAGTATGATTTTGCGCAGTGAGAATAAATTCTAATAAAAAATTATAAGTGTCGATGCCAGAAAGGGGAAATTTGTACGAGATTTTCGAGGAAAGTTTGGTCGTTCATTGAAACATATTTGTGTTCCTTTCGGTTAGTGTAGTATTTAATTACTTTTACCAAAAAGATGATAAATTAGTGGTTGTTGGAGAAGTGATTGGTCATTTATCTAGCAAAGCACGTGGAAAAAATGTAATGGCAGGCTAAGGTAATGAGGGATAATTGATGCGAGGAAGCAAAGATCATGTAAAGTTTCAATTTTAATTTTTTTATTCTAAATTATAAATTGAAAAATATATTTTATCATAAAAGGAATTAAGGTATTGTCAAAATTCGAATTGTTCGTATCCTTTCAGTGTGACAAATTTCAAAAGATATATTACTCAGTGAGTAAAATTGTTAAATTTCAGTATATAAAAAGTATTATAAAAATTACCCTAAAAATTGTATAACTTTCATGTTGTTCCACTTTAATTTCAATCAGACAAGAATTAGTTTTTAACCATCTGTGAATATGATCTGACGACAGCAAATTGATATTTGTATGGACATAAGATACACGATATCTGCAATCAACATCGTTGTAGGTAATCTTCTTTCGCACTGTTATTTTCACTTGAGATAATGCTCCTTTATACACGTAAAGTGATTCACGATTGTGTTGTATTTTCGATTACCGGCAATGAGAATTACCTTTATCTTTCCTAACATTGTAAACACTGCGTTTATTTGTATTCCATTATTACCTCTGATATTCTCACAAAATTATTTCTTTCGTGTATGAATTACTGTGTTAGCACTCGTATCCAGTCTCGATTTATAAATTTTCAAACATAATTAAAGAGTCCTTGTAGAAAACACTGTAAGTACCAAAAATCAAATTCTATATTATAGTATTATCATTGGCACGTAGAACATTTTTGATAAAATTTTTTTCTTTTAATTTTGTCACCTACAGTTTTTTCTACAAAGTCTTTTAAATTCCTCTATTAACTTGCCACATTTAAAATTCCAGTAGAAGTCGAAGTCACAGTTAGAATCATACTATAAAAATCGATAGAATAAGACAATGGAATCAGCTCATTTTCGTAAAACTTAAAGGCGGGAATGATAAGAGGATTTATGGAGAAAACTAAAATTACTAACAAACTGAATTGTTTAATTCTGCCCAAAATTTTTGACACAGAAGGTTCGAATATTATTTAAATAAAAATTGATACTTTTTAAACTAAAATTAACGAAAAGTATATTTTCAAGCGATATAATTACTCATCGCGCATTTCGTAAGTGTTATTTATTACGCGATCATTCGAAAGTTTTAATACCTACATGTAACTATGATTAGTAATTATATGCAAATTACTCATAGGGAGTACTGTTTCACTTTTATACTTCTATTGCCTATTATCGATTGTAATCTATCAAGATTACAAGATAAATGGTTACATTTTCACCCGCACGATTGCATAAAATCTCTGAATTGCACAACCATTTATTAGCTTTGAATATCAATTAACGATGTATTGGCATGTTACAGGAAACGCGAAATGGATCCCGACAGTTTCAAGGATTTCGCCAAGGAAATGGCGGAATACATTACGAATTACCTGGAGAATATCAGGGACAGGTGAATTTTTATTGTTTTTTCATCGCTATATCCTGTTTTATCGTCCTTCGCCATTTCTTACAGATCACTGCATCAAACTTTCAATTCGTTACCCGCATAAAACGATATTAGTCTCGAAAGGATGCACTTACATAAATTTTTTGTTACGAATTTTGCATACGTTAAAATATAATTTAAAATACGGGGACTGATATTAACTGAAAAGTTCGAGAAAATAGATATATATTTTACAGTGAAAATAAAAAATTCAGTTATGCTTTTTTTATGAACAATAGCTTCAAAGATTTAAAAGTATCTACACGTATGATTTATTACAAACTAGTCTCTCGTGGGAAAAGTTCTAAACGCCTATTGTTAAAAGTGATGAATATTTAAATGATTACAAGCTTTTTTAATCGAAATGTGCTGATTAAATAATATTTGTAGGAGGGTGTTGCCAACAGTGGAACCAGGTTACATGAAGCCCCTTTTGCCAACCGAGGCCCCAGAAAGGCCAGAAAGTTGGGAAGATATTATGTCAGACATTGAAAGAATAATAATGCCAGGTGTAAGTATAAAATACAAATAGTACATAAAATCATCTAATAAAAAAAATGGGACTGTAAAAGGAAGAGCATTTATCTTTAATTTTTTTTATTGCAATGAATTTGTATTTCAACAAATGAATATTTCCTAGGTTACCCATTGGCACAGTCCAAAATTTCACGCATATTTTCCTACTGCCCAATCCTACCCAGCAATTGTGGCTGACATGCTGAGTGGTGCTATTGCTTGCATTGGATTCACCTGGGTAAGAACTGCTCACCGGATATTAATTAAATATATTTTATAAACTACTATAAACTACTATATAATATAAAATTAAAATAAACAATCAAATCCGATTTCCTCTTTGATATTTTATATTAAATTTTCCTAATATATTTTAGTACATTATATTTCCCAAATTATGAATGAAACTTTGATCACACTTTATATTAAATCAAACTTACAGTTTCGTTAGAGAAATATTTATTGCACCTTGTTTAGATGTTACTAACATTTAATAGAATCACTCAATGTTTCATGCAGATTGCGAGTCCTGCTTGCACGGAGTTGGAAGTGATAATGTTGGACTGGTTAGGAAAAATGTTAGACTTGCCCAAGGAATTTTTAGCCTGCAGCGGTGGAAAAGGGGGTGGTGTCATCCAGGTAATATTTTTTCTACTGCTGAAACGATAATTCTGTAATAACAAAATTAATATACACAAATATTGGCTACTACAAGTCTGTCAGAGTTTAACGTAAAATCATTCGTTGAAATTTAACTAATTATTAAAATATAATTAACTGTCTGTAAATAACAATCAATTATTGATTCCATTTTATAGGGCACTGCGAGTGAAGCCACTTTAGTCGCACTTCTCGGCGCCAAGGCTAAAAAATTAAGACAAATCAAGGAAGAGCATCCAGATTGGACGGACAGCGAAATAGTCGAAAAACTGGTGGCTTATAGTTCTTGTAAGTACTTTTTTTGTATAAATACTACTTGAAAAATGAAAAAAAAATATTCTAACATTTCGAGCTTACTTGAGGAAATACTTATATTTCAAAACTTATTCGAATTTCGTAATCATGATCCACACCAAAAATGAATTAATAATTTAAAAATAATTCTGTTACAAAAAGAAGGTAGTGCAGTTCATAATCCATCTCAAATATTTCTCATACTTCGATTCTACATAAATATTATTTATAAAAATTTCTCTTATATATACTCTATAGTACAATCTAGAACAAAGAAAAAATTTCCCCTTATTTACTATTATTCCATTAATGAAATCAAAATTGAATCACCTGGCTGAATAACTAAAACTCCAACTAAAAACAATTTGTTTTCAAATATTTAACCACATAGCCTACTAAAACACCAATCTATGAAAACACATACTTACACCAATTTTATTAATTTCCCGAGGGGTTAACGAACATCATTTTCCATTTTAATTCACACAGGTACTAGAATCCCGAAATATTCTTTCCCAAAGAAAATGATCTTTCCAAAATATAATGTCGATCCATATTTCCATTATTTCAAACCCTTTATGGCGAACAATGAGAAAGGGGATAAACGATGGAGCGATTAGAAATTGGAGCGCGTGTCTTGCCGTGATTCCCCGTAAACAAGATTAACGATGACGTTGCCCGGCGCTCTTTAACATTTGACAAAGGTACGGGAGCCGGGGGTAAAATGACAGGGCGAGTATGGGCTTGCAGCACTTCATCAGCCAGCACTTTGTCACCATAGCAACGCGTAATAACCACTCGAGTTATTCCAACCCGACCACCCCCAATCCACCCCGTCCCTATCCCGACGGCTACTCCATGCTCCTGTTACCACTCCTGTCTGCTGGTCACGTCCAATTGCGAAAAATTCTGCCAATCCAGGCGAGGATTTTAACAATTGTCTCTCTAAATGTAACTTATTCCTCTCATATATTAAAAGAAGAAAGGAGAAAGAAACTAGCTATTCCCTCGAGAAATTCCTTTTTCATGGAGAATCTATTGATAATCGTCCTTTCTGAGAGAATCATTACTGGCTATTGTTCTTTAGAAGCAGGAGATTGAAATGAGGCACTGATTTATGGATTTTTGGTGTCTATTGTTTCCGTTAGCATAAAAGATGGGGGTGTTTTAGATGAATTGACAAAGTATGTATATTTTGTGCTTCTTTTTTTATGAAAAGAAAGCGAAGGGTGATGTGGTTGCAAGATACTTGTGACTCTTGAGTAATCGATTCGAACAATTGAGGATTTGTGTAAAACGTACATACAAAAGTGTTATATATTTAAATTGTTACACAGATTTTTATGATATAAATTTGAATATCGTGATATTTCTTGCGTTTTTAGTAGCAACTTGAATATTACCAAGAATTTCTATAAACGCGCAACTATTACAGTACAACGGAGAGCAAACTTATTTTCGCTTCCGCTTATTGTGCAGGTCAAGCTCACAGTTCTGTGGAGCGAGCTGGGCTTTTAGGGGGCGTAAAGTTCCGGTTGCTGGAAGTAGACTCGAAGTACAAACTTCGCGGTGATACACTGGCGGAAGCTATTCGCAAAGACAAAGAGCAGGGATTAATACCATTCTACGTAAGTTCGAAATTCGAGATTAATTAAATTCGAAATTATTATTGAAAATTTATATCTGATGCCGTGTATACCTCCAAACTCAAGTTTTTCGAAATCAAAGTCTCGTATGCATAAATTTTGAGTATAATATTTAGGAGAACAATATTTTCACAAACGAACGAAATGAAAATATTTTTTTTCGCAGGCTGTTGCAACTCTAGGAACAACTTGCTCGTGTGCGTTCGATCGTCTCGATGAAATGGGTGTCGTAGCAAATCGCGAGAACGTCTGGCTTCACGTCGATGCAGCTTATGCTGGTTAGTTTATAAAAAAATCGAATTAATCTTTCACAGAATTCTGTGTTGATTTAAATTAACTGTTTAATAAATTTTCTTTAGGCTCCTCTTTCATCTGCCCCGAATTTCGACACCTAATGAAGGGAATCGAGTTGGCCGATTCCTTCAACTTCAATCCACACAAGTGGATGTTGGTGAACTTTGACTGCTCGACAATGTGGTTGAAAGATCCAACTTTCGTTATCAACGCCTTCAATGTTGATCCACTGTACCTGAAACACGACATGCAAGGATCCGCTCCTGATTACAGGGTAATTTCTCATTCTGTTACCGATATCTTCCACTTTTCCTAACACATAGTTTGTGTAATAATAGTATTTTATTATGCGTCGCGTGAATTATGAAAACATATTTTTAATTAAGATTCTAAGTTTATGTATGTTTATCGAGGAACATAATTTATTTTCTTGGGTACGCTGGAAATTCCTTTGAATTAGGAAATTATTTGGGCGATTTCGATTGGGCAATTTTATACAGGGGAATGTACTTACTTATTGGAATTTGGAGAAAATATGTATTCTTTGTCACAGCATTGGCAAATTCCACTTGGACGTAGATTCAGGGCGCTGAAACTCTGGTTCGTCTTGAGAATTTATGGGGTGGCGAATCTTCAGCGATTTATTAGGAATCACGTCGCTCAGGCTCATGAATTCGAGGCTCTGGTGCTCACAGATCCTCGCTTCGAAATTGTTGCTGAAGTAATACTGGGACTCGTTTGCTTCCGATTAAAGGTACATAATAATCATTTTCAACGTTATTGTTTATATAGAGTAATGTGTTGTAAAATCAATGACAAATGAAATCCGATAGACCCAACATTTTCATTTCCTACGTGATATTTACTAAAGAAATATGTTACATGTTAGAAAAATATATAAATTTTTCATTTCTTTATCATTTTCTCAAAATAAAAATCTTAAAGATAGCTGCTATTTTTAGAACCCAAAGTACTGTAACCCCTTAATGTTGCAATTGATAACCACATTCCAGAATTTATTAACTCATTTCAGACTGATACATGAAATTCTTGATTACTAATTTTATAAAAAAATTGTATCATCTTCTACTGACTTAAACACAGTGCTCCGAAAAAAGTGAAGGCAGAAAAGGTAATTTGATGGGAAGACACCTACTTTAACAGCACATATTGTCCAACAGGGATCGAACGATATAAACGAGACTCTATTGAAGAAAATCAATGGTGCCGGGAACATTCATCTGGTCCCATCGAAGATAAACGACATATACTTCCTGCGGTTCGCGATTTGCTCGCGATTCAGCGAGAGCAAGGACATCCAGAGCTCGTGGAAGGAAATAAAGCTCAGAGCCGACGAGGTCCTCGAGGAACAATCGGTCTCCAAGTGATGGCGGGCTCAGTTAGCCCGCGGTTGCAGATCCTTGGCCCCTGCCACCTGTAATCAATCCTAACTTCTAGTTGTTTCTTGTTCTAGTTAGCCTAGAAGAACGCGTGGATGATTGAAAAATTGGGATCTGTCTTACGTATTCCACAGTTCCAGATACAAGGAACGGTGTCTCGTTGTTCTAGATTTCAGGTAGGATCACGGAGAAAGTGGAAGTTGGATACATTTCTTTTCTATCGAGACTGAATTAGGAAATGTTTGAGGCAGGATCCATAGGAGCAAATATTTCTTCTTTTCTTCCAAATATATCTTATGTCTCGTAAATACTGTATTCCTTTACCAGAATAGTGTGGTGTAAAAAAATAAGAGAACCCCACAACCCACGAATAATGTTATTTTAATTTTGCGACATGAAGCTGAAGCGTAGACATGGTTGGAACTAGAAATTGGTGACAAATTTTAGTTTAACGAATTAGTGAATGCTTCTAAGGACTTTGCCATAGTAACCAAGCAATTTGTAATCGACGACTGGCGATTTTCACACTGCGAAGGGAAGAAATGTTTTAAGACTTTCTACGTGACGATATCACGGAATACTTTGAACAGAAAGATCATTATGCTGGAGATACATTGGACAGATCCCGTGAACATAACATGCCAAAGATCGTTCTTCGAGTTCGCTGTTTTACGCTGTCGTGCGAATGTTTCATGTGAACACAGTATTTTCGTGTCGCCTTGTGCCACTTTCGCGACGTATATAGCTAACCAGACCCATTAGTTCGCTTTCGTCGACCACTTCGCGGTGCATGACAGGCACGGGTGAAACTTCTGTAACGTTGTTGCCTAATCGGCATGTTTGCGATTTACAGGAACATTGGGTATCTGCGAAAATTCTGCTCACACTGAACAGTGAAACCTAGATAATGAATTTCAGTAAGCACTCTTCTATTTTTCATTATCGTTGTTTATCAATTATTCGGAAGAATTAGTTATGGAATGTAATCACAGGTGTTCGAGAGAATTTTTGCAGTTACCTAAGTAATTACTTGGGAAACTATATTGTATTATGACATCGAAATGTTGTATTTATATTTAATATGTGTAGTATTGCAATGTAGATTGTAGATACTAAAGGTATGTACGCCGGAACAAAATTAATTGGCCGCTTAATGTCACTGAAGAGTCATCCCCTCCACTTTAAACACTTGAAACCAGAGTTGGGTATTAGTTGTATAAACTTGTTACTAAATTTATTCGTTATTCAAGAATAACTTCATTTTTTCGAAACTTTTATTCAAAGATTAGTCGAATAAATATTTAGTCGAATAATGTCCAACTCTGCTTCAAACGGAGAAAAACTACTAGATGAAAGTGGCCTTTTGTGGCGAGTTGATTTTATTTCGAATAATAAAGGAAGTTAGGCAATTCGAAGCAATTTTGGGTGTAAGTAAAGTAGTTCATCCGCAATACAAGCAGATATTTTTGTTGGTGTTATACATGCAGTTTGAGGGGGTGAAATCACCCCTTGACAAAATGCAGAATTTTGTTTTTCGTGGAATATTTCGAGAACGGTGAGAGATATCGAAAAGAAGTTTAAACAAAAGTTGCATCTATTTTTTATATCTACAAAACTACGTAAAAATAATTATCGATAAATCTATACTTTTCAAGTTACCCCCACCACCAATCTTTAGTTCGATAATTATTTTTAGGCAATTTTGTAGATATAAAAAATAGATGCATCTTTTCTTTAAACTTCTTCTTAATATCTCTCACCGTTCTCGAGATATTCCACGAAAAATAAAATTCTGCGTTTCTTCAAGGGGTGATTTCACCCCCTCAAACCGCATGTATAGCACCAACAAAAGATCTGCTTGTATTGCGGATGAACTACTCTACTTACACCCAAAGTTGCATAATGCTCTGAATTTTTGGGTTGCCCAACTTCCCTTGTAAGTATCGATTGCAACGCGAGAACGATTTGTTCCGAAGGTTGTAGAAATCGATCGTGTCTTTAGCAACAGGCTGGATGCAATTTGTGCATCACTCATTTGTGTATGTAAATTATTTTACTAAAATGAACACGAAAGATTTATGAAGACAGAACAATCAGGAAATGGAACTGTTATTATTTGTTTTCTTAATTTAAATAGAAAAGAAAATAACAACAGTGCTCAATAATTTATAAATAATGTACATGGAGGGAGAAAAATACTCTCAACCACAGTATAAATAAAATAACTTCAGTTAATAATATCTTTTTATGAGCTACTTGGACATTCTTTTAGTAATCTCTTTTCTGTATAAAGAAAATGCATTATTTCCATCTATCTACTTGAATAAGAATTACACAGATATTGCATTTCATATATAAACGGATATTTGTTCGTACGATTTTGTAATGTTAACATTTACAAAATTTTCTGAGGCAGTATATTCGATTAAGCGAGTATTCTACGCGAGTAAAGTAATTGTAGAAATGATCTGTGGTGCATTCATAGTCGTAGGTAATGTCCCAGCACGTGCATGGAAGACAATATTGTGTAAAATATTAGCAGATTTGTAGATTGAATTTCAAACTGCGTTAGATGAGTGTTGTGTAAAATATTGGCTGGTTCATAGATTAATTTTAAATCAGAATAGACGACTCTTTACTGTTACGCGCGTGTTTAATAGTACATATTTTATGTTACATCAAGTGCGTCCTACAAAATTGCACTCTGCAATCGTCGATGAGAAGCAAATTATTTATTCTATAGTATTATCAATCCAAAATTAGTAGAGACAAGCATATAGCATTAATCCTCTTTCCTTTCTTCGATTTTCAAACGAATGTTATTTATACATCGTGGAATAACTAAATTAATATTGACACATAAATAGACGAGAAAATACATGAAATTTTGATATGCAATGCATATTACTCCAATTAATGGGGGGCAATGTTGATCTAGAAAGTTGAACAAATCCTTTTTTTTTCTTTCCCAATTTCACCACTTTATTAATAGTTTTGACACTAGGTATTTCGTGGCATATGTTCTAATTTTATTTTTGTAGGTCAGGAATTGAAATAAAGTCGATACTTTCATGTTGTTCTCGTGCCAGTATTGTATACGCATTTTCAAAGAGTAAACGAACAGTATTGTAAAATTAAAGAAAAATGTTTGACATCTTATAAAAGATTTGTAGGGCGTTATAAAAATTATATTGAAAGAACAAGATCAGAAAAAACGGAGAAGCATTATATCTTGAATGTTGCAAAGTTGAAAAGAGAATTCGTTTCAGAGACTTGTTGATGGTAATGAATACTCATGTATGGTAATGAGCGAACAGTAAGAAATATATATATGTTGTAAATAAGTTATATAGATAACTATACGTATATATGTATGTAAAATATATGTCTTCCTCTCATAGACAAGCCACATCCGTTCCCGAATATTTATATTTATTAGCCATGATCGTGCTCGAGATACAATATCGCAGTTATTGATTAAATACGAGAACATGAAATTATTTTTTAATCGTCACATTATATTTAGCATTGATAATAATACCCAAATGTATAAAAGTTACACAAGTTGCCATTTTCAAATGATTGAGCTTAATAATTCTCGAAAACCATTTATTATTATAATAATTCAGGTCGATGTCACATTAAAAAATACTTCACAACATTACTTCGACTATTGTTATAAATACTAAATTATTCGCGGAATAAATTCTATTTGTTACATGAATACGGGAACGAATTGTAAACTGTGGAACTTTAAATTAACTGCAATATGTTACACTTATTTCTGTAAATTTAAGCGAAACACATGAACTAATATTGCATGACAAATCAGTTGGCGGGGATGGTCCCATTGTGGCCTTAAACAAACAATTTTCTTCCGATTATCGCGGGTTGAATGAAATGCATGGAAACAAAGCGATATTAAATATTTAACAATGCCAAATAGCCAAATGAATTTATTAATATTTGGTAAGCTTGCTCAAATAACGCATTGTAGAATAATGTTATTATTGTTGCGTTGTGGATACGAATTCAGTTTCATGCACCATCTGTAGAATATGCCGGCATTCAATATACAAGTCTACCCCCAGATTATTTATTTAAATAATTAATTGTGACTATGGTTTACACGTCGTTTTCACGAAATAATTATTGAGCCACAGAAATTCATAACTCCAAATTGATACCAATTCCGAAATTGATTGGCAACTCAGACGACTTATATTGTTTCGAGTACTTTTATGGCATCTTCAATATAAAGTAGTGCTGCAACTGGGACAATAAATAGATTTAGAATTACTTTGCACGGTTTGGTCTGGCGAACGAGTAAACGTTCTTAAAAATGCTTGGAATGATGAAGTATTGGCCGTTGTTTTTACTCACTGGTTAACTGTGCACCTTTTTCTTTGTAACACAGTGTGTCAACAACTCTATACGAGTACAATAAATAATTGGAAATGATATATTTTTGGACGGAAAATATATTTTTTATCAAGGGAAGAAGTACCCTGAAGGCATTAATTTGAAATATAAAAGGAACAGAAAAAATCGATTTGTTAATAAATATTCTGTGAGAAGTAAGAACGTTTTCTCGATGAAGTAACGCGTATTGCTGTTAAACGGGACCAACGGAAAGTAATAAAAACGAAATGTAACCGTATGTACGTACCTGCTGTATCTATATACAAAGATTTCTTTGAACATTTTCGTTTGATTTGATGCGAACAGTTACACGTTATAATATATATGTGTATTATATAATATATGAATGTTGGAAATGTCTGTCCAAGTATTCTCGTCGTTATAGCAATGTGAATGCAATAATAAATTATGTATTACACATAACTTAATTATTATTTTGCCTCAAATATTAATTTTTATATGGATATATGAAATACTTCAAACAGGGTGGCTAATATTCCAAACAAAAACAATAAAATAGGATGTATTTTGAACAAGATGTTGTTCTGCTATTCGTTTGTTAGTTCCCAAAGGAACAAAAGAATTTTCAAAAATCTTGTACGTATAACTGTAAATTGTCTAACATTTATAGAAATATATACCATACATCATAGAGTATATGCAGACGAGGAAGGTAATTAGAAACACAGATTGCAACAAATTATAAGTACACCAAGCCACAGGAATCCATGCAGATGAAGTCACTAATATAAATCAAACGAACTAAATTTTGAATTAAGTATTACATTTTTTTATTGCAATTGGCTGCGTGTGGTGTAAAGATACAACAATCAAAAACATTCTTATTAAGTCGAAGAATGTAATATATTCCTAGAAAAATTTCGGACAAATGATCGCTGAATATTTAACAAAATACATCAGGGGTTCTCAATTGGCGAAGCTCCACTAACAAAAATTTTCAGTTGGTTCAGTGCACAATGCGATCGAACGTGTGTATTTATTGTACATTGGACGTATTCCCGGACGTCTACCAATTCATCGTGCTACCGCGGAATTATTCACGTGGTCAGCTTTTAACAGGGAGTTTAGTTGGTGGCCCGCCAAAGCGTTTCGTTAGCTGGATTATTCTCTCAGCTTCGCGAATACCGCTCAATCGTGCCCCGTGTACTGTGCTGTAGTGTCCTGGAATCGTGGCCTCGCCAGCAAATAACAGAATCGGTGGTATCGGCTCGCATGTACCTGATAAAAGAAAGCACTGTCCAAAGAAAGGGGCCAAAAAATCATGAACCAGGAAACTAAAAGGAATTAGAAAGAACTGCTGTTCACAGATTTGGAAGATGTTGTTACAGAGATTTGCTGAAATATTACTAACACTTGGTACCTGGGAGATCTACTTTTGGAAAATTGAATGATTTTTATAATTTTGTTTCGTATAACGAATTCCATATTTTAGACAATAATGTCAAAGAATAAATTTCATTTGCGAGTTTTTCATTTTTAATGTATCCAAGTGCTGGAGCTATTTCAGCTTTCTCAAGCATAAATAAATATTGGATAAAACTATCGATATTTAATCGAACAAATCACATGATATTGTGTGTGAGAGCAAGAGAAATTGGCCCTCTGAATTATGCAGAGGACACTATTATTTTCATCATTAATATTCAATTGATTCCTGTAAATCCTCTCGGAACGTGACACCGATTGTTCTAAGCAATTTAATATGAATTACTGGCAATTGAATTGATGCGTTGGAAAGTTACTTTGTAGACTACTTTTACATGTAGACAAGTTTTGCTAATGTCTGCACGGCGTACCTGGCAAAGGACTGGCTAGATCACACTGATGACCGACTGTACTGTCCATTCCCATGTAGCTGTATGCACCAGCAAAGTATTGATCCATGCACCATTTGCTTCTAAGAAGATTAGCTGGATATGGGAGCGTAGGATCACCGGTGAATTGTCGGAGAACTCTTGTTATCGACTCCACGACCTCTTCGTCGGAGCATAATTCCATATCTGCCGCCTCGCGGCCGCAGATCCATGCACACAAAACGTGCTGGGAGGTCGACAATTCTTCTATATTAGATATTCCTAAGATATATAAGGAAATATCTATTACACGAATTCATATTCCTGAATATAATTCCCCACGTGGGAATTCACAAACTATAATGCGAGGTAAATTAGTAACGAGTAGAAGTCAAGTGATATTGTGAAAAATCAGGGCTCAAAATCTCTTGCAAGATATTAAAATACTTCAATCGTACTAAAAGGCACAAAAGAAAAGTGGTGGGACTATTATCAAGTTATATATTTTGCAGGTACTATATCCAAGCAATATATAATTGTAAGTGGAGCAACTAGTGACTACTCTTTTTAACATGAAAAATTATTTTTTATTATTACACTCTTTTCTCCAATTAATCAAACTCATGTACTCATTTTAAAAACGAAGAATTACAACATTTTGAAAATTTATAAGGCGATCGTTCCTATTTAAGGACCTCTAAATACCTTGAACTTTACTGTATCATACTTTTCAGAAACTTATTCCTTTATCTCTGATAAAATAATTACTTCGGAAGTATCTTGATCATATTTTCAAATGGACCTGTTGCTATTGAAACAAAATGGTTATCTATTTGCTAACCTTTTATCCAGTCACATCTATCAGCGAGTTCGTCAGCGGACCAAGCCAGCTTAATGCCACCTTCCTTCCAAACCCAGAATGGCCTCGCGTACTCCAAGAATATTTTATTAACGTAACCGTATCCCAATTTACAGATAGCTTCGACTTTCTCCGCGGGCAAGGCTGGGCAGAATAGCTTGTCGTGCTGATGCTTCAGAACTCCTAGGGATACGGTGACGACAACATAATCGGCTGGAAATTCTTCACCGTCGCAACACTTCACTACTGCTCGAGGGCAAGAATCACTTATGGCGCCCCATCTTATGCAGCTCACTGGCTTGCAATATCTATTGCAATAGATAAAACGATCTTATGCAATTAGTAGCTAATTGCGTTGGAGATTGATTGCATCTCGAGCTATATTTTGTCAATATATGTCTTACAGATCTATTTACAGAATTATATCTCGATTTGCTTCAAGATCTATTAAAGATCTATTGCGACTTGACATTTTGGTACCCAAATACCAATTTGAAATGGGCATTGAACACCTATTCAATTCAATGCGGAATGTAATAAAGTTTTAATGAGCAAAGTAGGAATGTGTAAGAAAACACGAATGTAGCTAAACTTTTTTAAAATCAAGAAAAGGTGGAAAACGGGGGAGCAGAGATTAGATAGACTCTGATAGACAAAGTAAGGCTCTATGGTAGAAGTTCCATTAAGATAGAAGTGTCATTTCTTATCTCTTTGACAAATTAATAAATAAAAACTGAGCTTTCCTGGTCGACACAAAGGTTGTTTTATGATCGTTAACTAACTTGAGAGCACAGCTTGGCAAATCCCGCATTAAGGGAGCAAGGACACCCACGTATCCTAGGGGCACCCTTACGTTGCCACCAGGAATCTCGATGTAACTTCCAAACTGATCTGCTGAGACGAGCGATAAATCATCGCCACATCGACATCTTACACAGTTCGTCATTCCATACATCACCCTGGCTGCGTCATACCTGAAGACGAAAAATCGCCAACGCTATCGGGGGAAAAGAATCTGCGGTATCGTGTCGTTAAAAACGCAGTGATGTAACGTCACGTGTTAACTAGAGGATCTCGTGTACCATCAAGCTGCCAGACATTTTTTTTTTTCTTGAGAAATGTAACTATGATTATTAAAGGATAAAAGGGTATAAGTGATCAAGATGACTCTCCTATTTGAATTATATTACTGCTAGTTGACAGGGTATTTGATATTAGAGAAACTGTAAAGATATGGGATATTTGACTTATTTTTCAGAAACGTGATCCTCTAATTACTTTGAGCATTGTATTTGGAATTACTCAAAACAAAGACGAGTACTAAATGAGTGACCTACTGCCGTTCATGTATCTGAGAACTCTGAGTCATTTATTTACCTTCTTAATTAGCCAGTGAACCTAATTTTCATGAAAATGATGTCAAAAGTGAATTGCTCTCTCGAAAACGTATTCATTTAGGTTGCAATTTTAAGTGTGTATCATACTTGTGTTCAAAATATCTAGAATCAAGTGATATTGTTCACTCTTTAATTTACGATGACTGTATTGACCATCAAAAGATTGAAAATATTTCCAAAATAGCTTTCGAAATAATTGTCATTCCTGGAGCATCTTTTTTGTAAGATTATTGAATTTCTGAGAATATTTGTCGTCATCCGGTATTGTTGTGTATAATTAATTCTAAAATATTACTTAAATATAAAGGAAGACTCAGTATTTAATAAAAGATTGACTGCAATGGAATACGCGTAGTTTAAAAATATTTTTTTTTAAAATATCCATGCATTCCCAAATTTGGAGATATGGGCCCGTGAGGCCCAGCGTGTGTAATACTATAATTTTAATTTACGTGTGCACTGTACGGTTAAAGAGCTAACAACTTCATAAAATATTAATTCAAATGGAGCACAGAAACTGAACGTCAACGATGGATTTTACAACTATGTACTTTTACATCACTGCTGATAAAATTTTCAGTTGACCTGGACAACTGTACCGTTGCTCCTCCGGGAAATTGTGGAGCTCCTGCTGAATTCTGACGCCCATGAAATTCAGCAACGTACCGTGGGTGCGGCCACAACCTAGGGAGAAAAGGGTTGCCGCCTGTTGCTCGATTTGCCGGAAGGTGTGATAAGCCGTGATGCTGACAGGAAGATCGATAGCCCGACCGTCGCTCGTGCAAAAGAGCCCGCGACTTGGATCAGGTCGGAGGATAGGTGGCTTCAGAAGACCCTCTTGAGCAGCCAGGGTGAAAACAGGGTTCGCCACGCATCCCCCCTCGATCCATGTGGCACCCATTTCCGCCACCACGTCGCCCAGCCAGCATGAATGAATTCGGCCTCCTGGTCTGCAAAGAGGGTTCGTTATCGATACCTCGTAATTCATTTTTTAATCTGGAATGCATGGCATAATTATAACGACCCGGGGAAGGCATACTGGGGAAACATTTCATCATTTTTATCATGATAGATGAGAGCGATTCCATGATGAAGAGTGAATCTTTACACGAGAGTATCCCGAAAATGTGAAATGAGTTCCTCACTCGTAATATTCGCTTTTTGAAAGTTCGTTGAATATATGTGTATTACTGGATTAATTTAAGAATTTGATTTGTAAAAAATCAAACTGTGTTACCCTTAATTTTCACATTTAAAGGTATCCAAAAATTTAAGTGAACTAAAAAATTTAATACACATAATTGTAGTGATTTAATAATTATAAGACACGTTTTAGTTCAGGTTTTAGTGTGATTCGTGGTAAAACATAAGGCATACCTATCCGTTGCCTCTAATATCGTGAAATTCTGAAGACCACATTGGGCCAATCGATGAGCCGCTGAAAGTCCTGCCATTCCTGCACCGATGATCACCACCGTGGGTTCTGGCTTGCATGGATCCAGCATGCATGGGTCCAGCTGGCAGGACTCGAATTTGGCCAGTTTTGCGCATGGTGGTATATTCTTCTTTTCTCCACCTCCACATTTATCCGATGAGAAAATTCTATTTGACATGGACGATGCGAATTAGCATAGTGCACATGTCCCTTTCACAAGTTTGTCGTAACGTAAAACCATTTTTTCGGCAAATTATTTGATTTTACTTTTGTAAGTTCTTCCGTGAACAGTTTTTACTACATTCGACGAAAAATTAAGTTAAATTTTTTAATGCTTGATGTGAAATTTAATAATAATTCTACCTATGACAACTGTTGAAAAATATATACCTTTGTGTAAATACATCTACCAGAACTCAAAACACGAAATATTCGAAAATAAAGTGTTATCGTATGAAATGATATTTTAAGTACTAAAAAGATATTAAAAAGTATTTAAAAATGAATGTGCAATGAAAATTGCAGTTCGAACTCAAACACCGCAAATATAATTTTGCTTCTTCCTAGTTTTCAAAAATGTAACAATTTTAAATATTTCACATATCAGCCACGTTTCAATCGAGCAGTTATCCGACGTCAGTTGCATTATTTGATATGAAACAGTAATTCGCAAACGGTACGAAGGTAACATATCATAATGGAAAAAAAATTATTATACGGACACCGATTCACTTTGACTGCTTGAGGAAAACCAAAATTTAATATTGAATGCCAGAATAATGAAGTGGTCCTTCCCATCCCTAAGTCTGACACGGACACAGTAGATGGAGTCATCAAACGTGCATTCCAACCTCACAAACTTATATACATGACAGAACATGTTGCAGCGTGTATTTTATTAATAAAATAGGACTATATCAGTTTGTCTACTTGCGATTCGTATTAAAAAGAACATGTAACGTAGGAACAAACGTTCGAAACCTAAATGTCACAATATGGCCCCAATTTTCTTGATCTACCTTATTAAAACTGTTTGGACTCTGTGACGCGGTAGCTTGGTCCTCGTAAGTAGCATTTCATTGGACGTAAACCGGCGGAACTGATGAATTTGTTCATGAAGACGTTGATGGCTGCTCTTGGTAGAAATTTTGATTTTAGTTTAGGAGGGTCCCCTATTGGCGAACGTTGCTATGAGGGGAGCATGTCACACGCGCAAACAAACGACCATTGCCGTCATGACGTTCTGTTGTTGCTGAAAGAACGTGTCATAGCCGACTACAAGCAACTTTTCTGTTTGTCATTGGATCGTGATTACTAGTCAAGCCACTCAATCTTTGTAATTTATCAAAACTGTTCACCATAGATTTGTGCTGTTAATATTTAAAGAACTTTTGACGTTCAGTTTTGTTAATTAACGAGGGGACAAAAGAATATGAAATTGGAAAGGATTATAGTGGTCTGTAAATCAAGAAAATTATTGAAATAATTCTCATTTTCAATTGCATCACTTTAGACTAGACCTTCAAAACACTGGACTGTGAAAGTCAAGTCTACAGTAATACAATAGGAGCAGAATTGTTTTAAATAATATCTTGGGTTAGATAAAGTTGATTTTTTCCGCAGTTTCTTCTTTCCCTTTTAGAAATTAAGTAAACTTACTTTAGGACTTCATTTGAGGGGCATGACTCAGCAGGATTGAGACATGAGTGAAAATAGTAACGAACGAACAAAAGTAATGTCGATTATAAATATTATTTCAAACGAAATACATTCTTACAATTAAATCACACAGAGTTTCCGCCTTTCTCACTCAAATTTTGTGTAATATGGCCACCTTCATAATACTATCAAACTATTATTTTAAACTCAAATTATTTAAATAGTATTAGAGACTATTGCCTTAGTACAATATTTTCAAAAATTGCATTACAAATTTTCATCACCTTTTCCTATTTGCACCACAGAATCAATTAAAACGTTGTCAAAACTTTGAGCTTCAATTTATCGAACTTCATTTTTTGCAAAATTTTTCTTCATATATTATTAAGGAGCGTTGCTATTGAAACTCTTTGAACATGCAAACCAAAAAGAATCAGACATTATTTGACTATTCCCTAATTAATTAATTTAAAGTCACAAATGAATTTTACGATATCTTTTGCGTTTTTGATTCGAGGTTCAAGCTTTCTATCCTCGTTGCTATGTCGCCCGGAGTTTTCACAAAAGACTCGCACAAATCTTCTTGCAATTGGGGAGCTTGCGATCGCAAAACTTCCGTCGCCTGTTTCGTGATCTCGTCCCATGCAAATGTGATGTCTTCTTCTCGAGTTAGACGACTGCACACCACGAATCGAGCGATCAATTTTCCGCGATAAGTTGCTGCGACGATGTAGATCTTCTTCTCGTCTGTCAGACGGCTGAGCAGCTCCTTGGTTAATTTATCGTCACCCTAAAATCGGTCAATCAATTTGACTTAATCGTTCTACATGCATTCATTTTCTGTGGAATTAAAATTTTTGAAACTTTGTATTTAGTTGCTCAAATTCATCGAATTATCCAATTCTTGTTAAAAAAATATTAATTTTTATCAAAGCTCCCAATTTCGTTTTTTATTTTAAAATTTATAACTGTTCCTTCAATTTCTTTACACACCTTCATTCTGAAGCAAATTAGACCCATAGACCTCTCTATCACCAATTCAAACCTGTTGTCGGATTTAACGTATTTCTCAAACATTTCCGCCAGTTTGATGGTACGTCTGATGTGTTGTTGTAGACCTTCCACTCCATAAAGACGTAATACGAACCAAATTTTTAGAGAACGAAAACGACGACCCAGAGGAATTTGCCAATTCTAAAAAAAAATTTTTAGAAACATTCACTTTTACTCTTTTCCATAAATATGTAAAAAATGTAGTATAATAGAAAAGTAATTTTAATAATTTCCAAGATTAATTTAATTACAATTACAAGACGGGCTAGATAACCCTTTGGTACAATTTACCCTATAATCTGGAGCAAGGCCTTGTTTGTCGTGCGACAAGTAAATTCTGTCTATGCTAAATGTTTCGATGAGTCGTCTAGAATCTTTCACCCTAAAATCAGACAGTGTATAAAATTATTGTCCAACATTTTCTTTCAAAGTCTGGTGAATCTTTGAAACCATGTATCTCAAAAAATGGAAATAATTGAACTATTTTATATTGGATCTATTTTCCCCAAATTGTTATTTATTTATAAATTTAGATAAGTTTCTCAAAAAAATTAAAGTAGAAAATATATTTTCATTTAAAAACGAAAAAATTAAATTTAAAAATAAATGGAAGGTTGATTTAGTTATTGATTTAAATAAAGGTAATTTTGGTGCCAGCAACAGTGATTGAACTGAATTTATATATTTATAAATTAATGAAAATATCAAATAAAATAAGTTATTGGAAATTTTATTAATTATATTGCTATGAAAATTGTGCGTACCATTCCAGTGCTGTATACATATGTATATATTATAGAAGTTAATAAGAAATTATTGATCATTAAAATTTCAATGAATGAGGAATCTCTAGAAATGTCTGCAACGATCCAGTAGTATAATATTGCAAAGCAAAAGTGTACGCACCAAAGCGCAGAGCAATCAAAATTAACGAGCAGCCATTTATGTGGATTGATATCGAAGGAGTCAGCATATTCAACGCCAGCCATTAAATGCCGATATTCTGGGCAGACGAAAGCAGCGCCTATAAAAATAAATAAGTAAATAAATATATGTTTAACATCGTTTCGTTTCGAGTCGATTTCTTTCCCAAAACATTGTGATTTGCAGAAACGTGAAATGAGAACTTAAAATACTTGTTCCATTTACTCATAATTTCTAACTTTCTGTGCTTGTTTGTTAAACTTTTTACAATTACTTGCAGGTAAATTAATATAAGCTGTTTGTAAAATATTTAACAAATAGCAATTAGTGAAGGTTTATTTTACTAATTAGTTCAAATTAAAAAACGCACTTTCGTTTTAAACATATTATTAGATGGGAAAATGATAAACCTGCGTAAGCAGCATCTATGTGCAGCCATATGCTATATTCGTTGCAAATGGGTCCCAATTCTTCAAGGTTGTCGAAGGCACACGTCCCAGTAGTCCCCAAAGTAGCCACGACACAGCACGGTATCAAACCTTTCTCCAAGTCCTCCTTAATTGCTTTGAGTAACGTTTCACCTCGCAGTTCGCATTTGTCGTCGGTAGATAGAAGTTTCATGGGTATTGAAGCTAAAATTCCTGCCTTTTCTACCGATGAATTCGACTGATCTATGAAACAGAGTTAGGAATACCTAATACAAAGCGTTTTGGTTAAATTGATTACGTCACCATTTTGCTGGATTCAAATTTGTATAGAAAAAACAGGCCGAAATGACTTTTTGTTCTGAAAAAACTAAATCACGAAGACTAATCCTTTTCGGTTAAATTGAAAGAAGAGCAAACTCTGAACGATTGATAGTGTTCGAAATAAAAATACGTTTATAAGATTCTGCTGTCACGAAAATAGCAAAAAATTGTAAGCTTTGGTGGTCTGTATTTTTTCAACAAATTTGGAACCAGGAAAATGATGACTTAATCTCTGCCTAATTTTACGTGAACTACATAATAATTTAATGTCATCAAAATCTCTGACTTCATATGAAAAATGTGATGAAATTAACGTGAAATGTACGTCCCTATAGAAAATAAAGTTTAATAGTCGAGACTCTAGCTAATGAAATGTAAATGAATATTCGGAGGCGATGGAAACTTTGTCAAGTACTTCAAGAGAAAAGTTAAACAAATATTGTTCGATGAAAATAGAGGAAGGACATAGAATAATTACCAGATGTATACGCAATTAGTTTAGACTTGATAATACCCTCGTCCCAATCCGGATGAAGACGTTGCATGCGACGCGTTGTTTGTTCCTTTGCTGCTAACAAACACACTAAGGTAGCCTCACTTGCTGATCCCTAAATAAATGAAAAATATATGAAGAAAACAGTTCTATAATATTCCTACAGACATAGTAATAACCGTTAGTACCATTATTTACTTTCAATACATCTGAACACATTCATATTCAAAATTTGCTCCTATTTGAGGAGATTTTCAATATTATATAATAATGCATATTCAAATATACATTTTAATCAATTAGTACTCTGTGATAAGTAATTCCAATATAATGAGTAACTAAATACAGTAGTATCGTTATATAGCAATATAACAATTTAATATATAATAAAACGATAGAAATGAAGTAGTTTATTTATATAATTCTAATTAAAAATGAGTTTACATCAAATATGAAATCGAGTGACTTATCAAATGTCAAAATGAGTTGGTAGATATAGCGGCTCGTTGGTCTAGGGGTATGATTCTCGCTTAGGGTGCGAGAGGTCCCGGGTTCAAATCCCGGACGAGCCCCGCTCTTTTTTTATTTTTTTTTTCGTTTCCACTTTACTGAAATTCATTGAATAACAAACATTTGCAAAATTTTTTGATAAATTACAAAATTTGTTCGATTTGTAACTACTCTTACTAACATTCAATGTTAAATCAACAGCAATAGGTATTTGTATAATGTGTAAGCACATAAAACTTAAATTTTTATAGTAATTAACACGAAAAGTATGTTAAATAACACAGTTCAAGTGTTCCTGTTTCGTCCTTGAACTCCATTCGACACTATTGTTAACGCCAAAATTGTTATAACACATCTAGAAATTCTGTTTGAGATATTCAACGACCCAACTTACGTTGGGTTCACAAAAAATTGTCTTATAGACTCATCAATTGCTCCCCTCCACGGAAATCTTTAGTAAAAGGCGAAAGATTTATGCGTAATTTGAAGGGAAACCAGAGTACTCATTCCACCGTTACGTTGATAGTTATGCCACCTGAGGCTCTCTTTCAAAAGCGAGAAATTTCTCCCTCTAGTGAGAACCTGGCGCATTAACGTGCACCGGTTCATCAGGACATAGAAATATTCCGTAATAATAAGAAATTTCAGTGTTACATTTGTTTAAATATTTAAAAACACTTTGCCACACGGATATATAAAATGTTACTATACTATAGACAAAGTGTTGATAAATTAAATTTCTTTATATTTTCACAAGAGCTGATTCTAGTAAAAGTAATCATTCTACTGTGTATGTCACTTCAAGATACCCTAAAAGAAAATACTGGCTTTGCAGATATTGAATCTTGGAAATACATAACACAGAATGGAGTAAAAATTAAAAAAATACAATTTTATTTATACTATTGATGGCTGTTCATTTTACAAATTATTCATTGCTTAAGGGGGTAGACACGCCACGTGACACGGGCAATTCACCGCTCTGTAATACCGACAATCTAACCTCAAACATGGATTTGGAATTTTTCGTTTTTCGTCCTTATATGAGCAGATTTCGGGCTGGGCGAGGTCTCATTCGAAAGAGGTAGATTCCATGCGGAGCGCTCTGCTCACCGTTTGAATCACAAAACTCTTTTAGTGGCCTAAAAATACTTAAGGAGGTAAACACGCCTCGTGACACGGGTAATGCAGCGCGCCGTATACCGACACAATCTGGCCCGAAACATGGGTCTGGGATATTACGTTGTTTGTCCTTATATGAGCACATTTTGGGCTGGGCGAGGTCTCATTCGGAAGATGAAGGTTCAATGCAGCGCGCTCTGGTCCTCGTTTGAGTCACAAAACTCTTTTAGTGACCTACCAATACTTAGAATCTGCGAGTGTATTTTGTCGATTTTTTCTCTACTTTGGACACTCATATTATTACATATCAACACAATCTCGTCGAACCATGACCAGAGCGCGCTGCACTGAACCTTCATCTTCCAAATGAGACCTCGCCCAGCCCAAAATGTGCTCATATAAGGACAAACAACGTAATATCCCAAACCCATGTTTTGGGCCAGATTGTGTCGGTATACAGCGCGCTGCATTACCCGTGTCTACCCCCTTAACTCCATTATTTCCAATAAGACCCACGCCATGAAAACGTGTCGCTCATAAATTCAATTAAATTGTGCTACATAATAGCAATTTAAATTAGTATGAAACATGAAGTACACCTTAAATTAAATACACTTTCCTATTCCAATAATCAGGGCTTTAAGAATGTATGTATGTATTTCTCACGAAGCTGTGTTTGAAATCCTATATTCATTGCACCTTGTGACATTTTGTTTAGAATTTCGTCTTAAGTGTAAACAAATAACGGTGAAAGAATAATTTTAATAACATTGAAATTACTAGATACTCTTATGAAACGAAATTTTCAAATACTATTCCTGTGTCGTTCAGACCTTAGTGTCATTTTCTATTATAATTTTTATAGTCGTCTTGCACCAACCTGTATAACGCCTCCGCCTGGTCCTTCACTGCAATTTAAAAACTCCTGTGGTAATCCAATTAATTTTCCAAGCCAGTTCATCGTAATAACCTCAAGTTCAGTGCACGCTGGTGAAGCTAGCCATGAAAATCCAATACAGCCGATACCAGTGCTCAGAATATCGCCCACAATCGCGGGGTAAGAGTTCGCTGTTGGATAGAACGCGTGGAAATGGGGCGAGTTCCAATGGGTTATCTAAAAATATGACAATCAATTCAGTCAAATAATAGTAAGTAATTAATGAAGTACTAATTAGTAAATTCGTATGTATTGAAGGAAATTATTCCCGATTACGACGGTGAATTTGACAAAAAGCATCACAGACTAAATAGATGTACCTCACTACAATTTTTTTTATAAACGTTCATATAGTACATTAAATGGAATTCAATTTGGAGACTAAGGAATTCAATTTTCTCCATAATTCATAATATTACATAATCACTTTTATTGTGTATTGATAGAAAATACTATCCTTGAACGATTATCTTCTTACAGCTTTGTTAGAGGAGCCATTTACCTTGTACAGCAATATTAAATTTACAAAAATGTTTATTTTTTAAATAATAGGAAAAGCAGCATGGTTAGCAAATAACAGAAAAATGTAATATGACACGAAGGAGAAGAGAAATATTTAAAAGAGTATGCATTATTGACGGAGTTTATACATTTCGTTATTAATGTTTTATGATTGTATAAATTCGTGAGGTAATAAACAAGAGAAAGGTTCCATCACAAAAGATTCTATAATCTCGTGGTGCCACGATGAAAATTTACAAAATGTATTTAATCAAAGTGTCAATTAACTCGTAACGAGAACGAATTAAAAATGTAAATAATTAATTACCCCTGGTATGATGTATCGCTCGACATCTTTCAGTACTTCTTGCCACGTTTCCGCTTTTTGCGGTGCTTCTTCTGGTAAGAATTGACTCAGATATCCAGGATCCACGTCTGGAAGGACGTTCTTGTTTCTTAAGCTCTCTGTGTAGTTCGCGATGAAATCGATAGCCGCCTTGCCAAAATCGATAAATTCTTCGGTGTCCATCGCTAAACGAAATCTCTTCGAATGCGAATCCTTTGGTTAACTAATCCTGCATGACAAAAGCAAGAACTTACGTGAACAAAACCGTATCAAAGCAATATCAATATTTAGGTCCTTCTAGAACTTTAACATTAAATGATGAATTCCTCATTGCGCATATTGAAATGTGCATTTGTCACAAGAATTTAAATGGGGTCCTATGAAATGGGTTCTCAAAATCGAGAAGAAAATAATATACAGTAAATATGTTTATATTCAAGATAAAACCAAAATAGCTTGAATTTATTAGTCATTATGGTTTTCTCAAATGGCCATGAAAGAGATCCAATAATAACAATAATAAACAATTTTTTTATACATTCCACGAGGACCAAAGAAAAAGAAAGGATTTAATCTTTACATTTCAATACACTGTCACTCCACATTTCCACCATCGAGTGGAATATGTTTTTACAAGCTTTTATTTTCTCGTTAAAAATTACATTCACAACGTTTTATTACCATTATGAGGAACTTTTTTTAATACTCCGAAAAAAATGGAATTAAATGAGTTTGTGCATCACTGAAAGAACTGAATAATTTAAAACTGTAAAACTGAAAATGTAAAAGCATTCATCAATTCAAATATAACAGCCTGCACTCAAAAATCGAAAATGTCAGATGTATAGTTCACTAATAACAAAACGCACCTTTCAAGCACGACAATACAAACACTTTAACATTTTAACGATAGCTGCGTTCTTTCGTATTTAAAATAAAACGATTCCCAATAGTTTGAGAGTATTCACACGACGTTGCTTTCTCGTAAAATTGGCGTCGAATTCAGCAACGTACTTCGAGCTCGTGTTCAAATCGGTAACACCAGTGATTGACCAATCATGGAAGTTGACGGGAAATCGATCGAGAACGATGCACGATCGGAGTGGATTCGAAAACTATGACGCACGTGTCGAGCCGAGAACGGTTCACGAAGAAATGAGTTTGCTTGGAACGTGACTGGTAAAATTGTATGCCGCGATACATAGAAAACTTTCTCCCGCTTTCTCCATAATTATACAAAAAAAAATTGATCCGTCTGCGGCGCGAAAGAAAAGATCCTATTTCGATGAGCGTTTTTCTCGAATCTCGTTGTCAAAGCACGGGCAAACACATCGTTCACTAACAGCATTGTATAATAGGAGCAATTCGAAGAACCATCTGATGTTAAGTGTTAGAAGGCTCATCATGTTTGTACGCGTTTAAAGAACATAGATTTTTGAAAATTAATGTAATCGTGTGAAAACATGTATAAATAAAATAAAATGAAGGTGTAATAGAGCATTGATTCTTGGTGATATTCAAAGATCATGTTTAGGGTAAATTCGAATAGAAGAATAGAAAAAAACTCTTTAATAGAATTTTCATTTTTGTGATTTAAGGCTTACGGGAAGATATGAATTAATTTTTACTAACGTTGTACAGGTACATAGAAAATGAAAATACTGTATTATATGTATAGAAATGGAAATTTGCCCTAGTTCATTGATTCTAATGATAGAAAAGGGTATTTGAAACTGTCCACATAACACACAAAAAATGAAATCTGTAGCAAAAATGTAATATGCAGAAAGAAGGTCCTTGAACTAATCTCGAACACCCGGAAGAGTATAAAATCGATGCGGTCGTGCATAACGGCCTTCACTTCTTCGTAGAAAAATATATATTTCAATCAGGGAAAAAGTATAACGGGCACAGGTGGAGTTACGAAATTTCCTTAATTTCTGTGTCATCTTTTCGTTCCTACATTTCTTCGATTTATGAAAAATGATTGATAATAACAAATAACGACGATTTACTTGTATTTGAACTGAATTTCACTGATTAAAATTTTGTAAATACTTTTTCACTTCAAAGAAGTATCAAGTTTCCATGAAATTGGGAACTGCATATAAAATTGAACAGAGAAATGGTTATAGTTTGTAAAAACATTTGCATTTAATTTGGAATATCATGTGTAGATACATATTTCTATAATTAAATTTCCATCACATGCAGATTCGTGATCACGTTACAGTTAAATACCACGTTCTAATAAATATTCGAAATATTAAACAAGGTTTCCATGATCGCAAACATGCCATGTAGTAAAAACAATTTCGCAGTTACATTTTAGTAACTTCATGTCAGAAAGTTAAATGCTGAACAGTATGAAAATAGTCTAATATTATCAAATCAATCAGCAACCATTAATCAATAAACGAATGAATTTTTAACTAAATATACAAATATCAATTTAAGGAAGCTATTAAAATATTTAAACTCAATCATGTAGCAAATGACTAGTGAATTGATTTATTATCAATAATTTTTCTAAATTTTCAAAAAACGTACTAATGCCTGAAATTATTGTGTATACGATATGAACTAATCAACACGAATGGTCTAACTTCTTTTTTCCAAAAATGTACAAAACATTCGACTGCCATCAACCAGTCTTGTAATTAATCTACTTGCCTGGAAACGTATCCTGCCGAAAAAAAGCACGACAGGGAATTGCAATTTTTTGAATGGACACCTTCAATCAACGAAGAGAACGTATTCCACTGCGAATGATAGCAGAACCATCCCCTTTATATATCCTCGGCTGACCGAGGCTGTTTTTCATCCATCGAATGTAAAATGGCTGGCACTTCTGTACACGCTTCTTTCTTCTCTGATTTGCATTGTTGTCGCGGACAACCTTGATCGATCGTAGCGATCGTGGTAATACGAATTGTTACTTGCAATTCGTTTTCCGTTAGACCAGATACTTCCTGTCTCTTCGATTGACGGAAAAAAATTTGGTTGGAGCGGCTGGGTTAACAATTTATTTGAAAAAAGATTGAAGAATCTCTCTCGTTTTGAAAAAAAATTACATTCAACAAGATAGCTATTCAATTCCCTGCCTTCTGAATTGCCAAAGGGTATAATTGTACGAAGATCTATTTATTTGACATATTATTTAAAAATCATTAGAAAATTGAAAAATTTAGAACTTAAAAATTGTTAAATGTTTTAAATATTCTAAAAAGGACCGATAGAATAATAACTACTAACGAATTTAATAATCTCTCAATCTTAAAATTATTTTTTGAGGAAATAAAGTGTATAATTTTTATTTTGCTTTTTCTTATTGTATTTAAAATCAAACATTGATGTAAGTTTTATTTTTCGAGCGTGAGATCTGTCAAGGCTTTCTTAAGTTATTTTGAATCATAAACATTTAAAAATTTTGTAATTATTACATATGTCAAATAATTTGTAACATCTTAAATTAAATATAACAGATTATACCAATTTAATGGCACACTTATTTTCAAATTAATTGAATAAACAACATTATCTGTAACTCTCGAAGAATTGCATAGTACAAGGTTAACCAAAATATTTTTATTGTAGAAATAGGCCACCGCGTGATTTAATTATCGTGTAACTTGCTTACATAGCGATTTTTCACACAGTATTTGCAGAGTTCGAAGCACTACCTATACATCACAAGTATGGCTTAAGACTTTACGACTGTTTTTTCGCAAATCATTGGCGTGGGTTTTTACTTTCTTCCAATTCAGTATGTATATCTTTATTGTGAAATAATACGAAATTTATGAAACTATAAATTAATCCATTAAATTCATTACTCTTTACATTTTTACCATTATCATTTCGACAGGCATTTTTCTTATATCGTAAAAGAAATATAGACTATCTGTCGTAACAAAATATTTCTCAATCAAAAGTGTGCTACGAAAAACCTTTAAACACAACCTTAATAACTCATTAAAGATTCGTTTGCTACCTTCAATATGTAGGATACATAAGAAAAGCGTACAAAAATGTTCAGTATAGAGTAAAAAAAAATCATTAATGTGAATAAGTTTTATTCCTCTGCATGTTCATCAAAAAGTAGACTATTTGGTATATTTGTTTCTCCCGGTTCAATACAAAAATACATTTCATCATTCCACAAAAGTGTAACATGTTGTGCAGTGAGACTAACTTCGATTGGTATCTATGGAAATTTGATTAAAATTTTCATTATGAAACAAATATTCATAAGCTCTAATGCCGTGCAGCTTGTAGTGAGGCGTTTCAAATAGACATTGCACCCAATTTTTTATGTTTCATTTTTTCACCAAACCAATTAAATAACCTGATTTACCTATGTATGTTTTTCCTCTTAATATGATCATTAACATAATGAACGTCATCAATTTTTCTTGGCAGACGAGTCACCATCGTATTTACGACATTGGAGCATTAATAATTTGCCCGAAGGTATTCACCCGGTATCCTGGGTGAAATTAACCTCTTTGACAACAAATCTAATGTAGGTACATGAGAGCGTATTTGTGAATATACAAAACCGTTTGGCTTGGATGACGTTGGAATATTATTATTTTGGGTCGGACAATTTCTGCATGTGTTGTAGTTGCACGTTACCACGTGTTGAATGTTAATGGCTGGGAAAGCAGTATGTAAAGGCGGGAACGTACTGTTTAAAGGCCACGCCACCCGACACATCCACATACGATGGGAACTGTGCATACAGGGTCAGCGTTTTATCTTGCAACCCGCGCCCGCGGGAACTTGTAAAATGGCAACAGCGCCTCACGAACGCATTCCACTAATAAAAGCCACCATAATGGCACATCGTTCCAAAAAATGCCATTAACGGAAGCCGGTATAGGTGTGGTGTTGAGTAGCTAAAACTTTGAGACACAAAAATTCTAGAAAAAAAATTCAAACACCACTACAATCAAAGACCCGTCCCATTAGTTACCCCTTACGTCTGATCTAGGTATGCACCGCATTAAGGATAAAATCACAAAAAAGAAAACCAGCACAATAGATTCTGAGATCTGCAGAACTAACACATAATTGAATAAAAATTTAATTTACCAATTTATGAAAGTAATGATACAGAAACAACTAGCCTATTGTTTATCAATGCAAAAGCTTTTTAGAACAATTATGGTTAAAAAATTGATAGAAGAAAAATTAAGTAAACGTAAAATGTGTTAAATTATCCATCATTAAGAGGAAATAATTTGTCCTCATTTTTCGTCGCAAATTGCATTCCGATATCTTTTATACTTCAAAAGTTATACCAAAAAGACCCCAAATTTTTCCACCCGGGCCGGGAAATTCTGAATAGCTCTTTGCGACGTTAATTTGAAAGAGACCAGCCCAAAATTCTCGAAGCTCGGGCATCACTGCTGTCCAACGGTCGCTGGCCGCTCTTCGCTGGGCCGGTGTATGGTTGTACTGGAATGCGTCCGTGAGGCGCTCTTGCCATTTTACCTGTTCGCGCTACCGCGGGTTGCAGGATAAAACGCTGACCCTGTATAAGTAACACGTGTGACGTGACTACACTCGACGCGACAAAACATCAGAGTGAAGCTCCTCTATATACATACATAAATATGGAACACCAAAATGTCGTGTGTGAACACGTGTGTTTACTAGAAAATAGTAGAAACAAATTGCCAATGACACATCGGGTGGCACGTTTTTCCCCACCACCGACAACACGCTGAACCCTCTGACACGTTCTCGCCTTCGCAGGGTAGGAGTAAGCGGAAGTGGTGGGTATAGCAATTCTTGGTGGGGGAAACGTTTCACACTTCCGTCACACCCGAGAAAATTTACGCTCCCGCGGCTAAAGAAGTTTCACTTAAAAAATTTGTTTATACGGATTGCAATTGCATAAACTAAGTTAATAGTGTACACTTTACAGAACAATGACGTTTAATTAACTGACTGTATTAAGAAGAGAATGATTGTGAACGCGTTTCAACACAATCTTTTCTTACTAGTCTCAAATGCCAAGAGGGACAAAAATAAATCCCGCATAATTCAATAATATTTTTAATATGAAATAAACAAATTAAAAACAAGGAAAAAATTAAAAAATTAAAACCAACATGGGCTCGTCCGGGATTTGAACCCGGGACCTCTCGCACCCGAAGCGAGAATCATACCCCTAGACCAACGAGCCAACTTACAAACTTTTTTCACTTTGAACAATACTATGTTGATGACAAAGAAAACAACATTTAATCATCCATATATTAGTATAAATATTTATTTATGTTATTTAAGAACTACTATAGTGTACATTCTTATTCCTACGGCAATAAGATATATCTATAGAGGATTTCAAACATCTTTTTAAAATTACGAAATATTCATTTTATACAAGACGTGTGCCACAAATTGAAAATACACTTTTGATTCTCAAATTCATAGCATGGAAGACATAATTGTCCATAGGATCACTTAATCGAATCCGTTGAACCAGTCTGGAAAGTTACCGACCGATAGACGTTTCCTTTCTTCAAGACGTTGTTTATTGATCTTCCATGATCCGGTTTGCAGTGAAAGGAACGTTTTTCAACGTGGCTCGTTGGTCTAGGGGTATGATTCTCGCTTAGGGTGCGAGAGGTCCCGGGTTCAAATCCCGGACGAGCCCAATTTTTTTAATTTTGAAACTGGATTTCTGATGATTCAAACAGGTTTCGTCACACTGGACCCAAGGTATGCTTAATACACGAAGATACGATCGACTATAATACAAATGACTCTCCATTTCTTTTAGATTCTGAGCTCTGACACGAATATGTAGAAAGTACAAAGAGACTGTGAAATATTCACAGATACTTTAATATAGTAAAAAGTATACGTTTCGTAACGAGTAGGAAACAAAATGACAAAGCTAATAAAATCCGAAGTCTGTTTTTCTAGCGATACACGGCTGCACTTTTTAGATTAGTGTTTTCAAAATTCTTGGCCTCATTCTCGCCTAACCCTTTGCTCCAAATGTATACTTCCATTGCATCAGTTTCGCAGACGCATGGATGATCAATTGCACATGCGCAGATCATACTCCTATGTTTGAAATAAATTTTCGTATAACTTATAGCAGCGATGTCTACAGGTAGCCCCTTATGCACGCTTGCCCTCTCGACATGACGTATTTCGTTTGCCGGGATGTGCAGTATGCAGAACGCAGCATCAATTGGCGTCCATATGCATGGCGCAGATGGCAGAGTAGGGGAAACTATCCAAGTTACTGATTATTTAATTTGTTTAGTCTGCTCATTTCTGATTTATGGCATGATTAGTTCAGAATACGAAGTAGCACACAGTACACAACTTTCTTTTCCCAAACCCATACTGCGCGAAGCACTAGAATTTTGACGGTTTAGGCCAGGCTCAATAGTAGTGAACAGAAAGTTTTTTACTGAAACACATGGCTTAGCTACAGGAATGACTTAATTTTCCGGAAACGAATTTTGAAGAACGTAGTTATAGATTTTATACACTGTTTTTGCGAATTTTAATTTTTTTTAGGTGAACGAAACTAACACTGCACAACCAGCTCGAATCTGATAAAAAAACAGTAATGGATACAGAGAATTTGCAGGATACCTTTTTACGACCCGTTAAGTTCATGAGGAATACCACGGGACCACTTACATAACGCCGATAGTTAAAAAGTAATAAGAAGCATGGCCATGGATGTGGTGACTGTCATGGTCAACCCTCTGTAAGTGCCGTACTACCGTCAACCGGAACTGTTATTTCATTTCCCAGTGTTAATGCTTTATTGCACTGACGAAAAGGATCAGATGCAGGTTATCCTTGTATGTGTGTACACGAAATAAAAACCCCGATATTTGCGCAACACGCAACAAGTTGATATATAAGTAAGAAAGTAGTTCAATTTTCTCATACTTGTACAGATCTTTAAACTTTTGTTTTTAGATAAAGGAGGCTATATTTGATAAGAATATTGTTTATAATAATTATATGAATCATAAAATACAAAGAATAAGAAGTGGGTTCCAACTGGGGGCGTAGCTCAGATGGTAGAGCGCTCGCTTAGCATGCGAGAGGTACCGGGATCGATGCCCGGCGCCTCCAAAATGTAATTTTTTTTTAAATATAAATTTTTTTAGTTTTGTTTCATACCATTCCACTTTACAAGTTCAAAACGATGCATAACTTAATTATGTATTTTGCATTTAATTCTATAGCATTTCTATATACACATCTTGGTCCTATAGAAAGAATCTCCGGATGTACATACATGACAAGTATATTAGTATAAATATGTCAATGCAACTGTAAATATTATTTGCAAAATATATGTCATATATTTTATGCATTAAAGAAGATCGTCGACACAATGGCGCCGTGGCTTAGTTGGTTAAAGCGCCTGTCTAGTAAACAGGAGATCGAGGGTTCGAATCCCTCCGGGGCCTTCCGTATCTGACAAAAAAATACGGGGTTTATGTTTTTAGCAATTTTTTTATACTTATGACAATATAGAATACATACAGACTGAATTTGAGGGAATAAGTGGAATATTATATAACAAATATATTAACGCACATATTCATTTATTACATTTATATGAATATTTCGACAATTAATTAAGCATTGCACTAAAAGGAAATATAGTCCTTTCTAGGTTGTATAGATGCCTATTTGTTACTTATCTCTATATAGGGCCGAGTTTACCACAAGGCGCAAGCTGAGACCACATTTTAAAATTATATATGAATTTCATTAACTGAAATAGACTTGTCCTTTTGAGGGCTGGTAATGATATTGCGCCTCCAAAAGTATAAATGCGGCCCTGAAACATTTGTATATATTGCATGTTCATACATATGTATGTTCACGAGCCACGCTTTCTGTTTGCAATTAGTAGCTTAGTAGCTCGAAAAAACAATGACACCGAGTTACCAGTAATGGCGCAATAGAAATAAATTTGCATTCGTATAAAGCAGTTGTGACGAATTTATGGATAAAATAACAATGTTTTTGTTCCATTTGTCAAGATTCACGATGGCCATAATGTAATCCATACATAGTACATGTTTTTTTTGTGTGTTGTTTAATAGAGTTAAACTTGAT
Source organism: Andrena bicolor (assembly GCA_960531205.1). NCBI lineage: Eukaryota > Metazoa > Arthropoda > Insecta > Hymenoptera > Andrenidae > Andrena > Andrena bicolor. The sequence goes on along the minus strand of OY482666.1, from coordinate 34,805,036 downwards.
TAGTTCAATAGAGTTAATTTGTTACAAACATTTATTATATTTATAATACCAATAAATTTATAAAGATAGATAATAAAATCGTACACAACTAACTAATCTCTAGGGAACAATCCCTTGTGTTGCAAACTATTTTATTATGTACGCCATTCGTACATGATGAGAAAGCAAACACACTTCTAAACATTGATTTAGCGATTCGAAAATGATCGAGGTACAAAAATTCAAATAATTTTTAAACACCTTTAGAGCATTAAGCAATATTTCCTTATCTCATAATAGAAACTTTTAGGTTTTCATATTTATAATGACCCAACTTTCGTCGGGTACTACAAAAAAATTAGAGTATAGACTCATCAATTGTCCCCCTCCACGGAAATCTTTAGTAAAAGGCGAAAGATTTATGCGTGTTTTGAAGGGAGACCAGAGTAACGATACATTCTAAAACTCCCATAGATATAGCCGCACTGTATCATTTTAAGAAGCGAGAAAATTCGCCATCTGGCGACTATTATTGGTATTAATTTCATCCTTTAGTAACGTCCGTATTCATTTCAAACTTTCGTGTTGCAAATGTACGGTGTCTATCTTTTCAACCAAACATTTACAAGGTTTGTCAAATTAAATATTACCCAGTTTATTGTATTTTTACTAATATTACAAGTTACTTCTATATATTACTGTTTTTAAATACCCCAAACGTTGAATCGAACAGTACCACTATAATGGATGAAATATGCAAATATTGCAAATACATTGTCTTAAATTTACAATACTCTTGTTATAAATTGCATCTTTACAATATAATATTTAGTTTATTACTAATTTACAAAAACGGTATACATTATATAATAATTGATCGTAATTACAGGTTTAGTATAGTGAATGTTTTTTAAATTTACTTTGACAAATTACGAATTGATACTATAATAGAAAGTAAAGACTATCATATACCTTCGTTCGTGTACAGTCTGTGTGCAGGGAAACTTCTCTAGTCCGTCAATAGATGGCGATAATAATACGTTTCCACTGGAATACAAGATCTGCATTTCCTACACTTTGGTTCCAAGTTGCAAGAATTTTAGAGTTTCAAATTGCAAGTTTCCTGTGGGATTTTTAATGATTTAATTAATGTTTTTTATGCGTCATAAACATATGACAACACCATACTGTCATGCAAGCTAGTTAGCCTACCTGCACATCGCAAGCATATTTTCCATTCTATTATGGCTCTATCATTTTATCACTATGATTGAGTGTATTGCTAATACATAAAGATCGGAAGTAGAAAACAGAATATTGTATTCCACGTGGGGAATTGAGAAGAATTATGCAGGTATCAACATATTCTACTGCAGAGAATTGTACTGTGACCAAATAGAGGGCAGTTGGTGCAGAGTATATTCCGTTCAATCGCTTCTGCAGAAGTTGTTACCGCAAAAAATACCATTTATTCCGTTGGAACTTGTAGAACGAATCTTTGATCAAGTTTAATATTGATTGCACCTACCCACTGAAGAAGTTAAACTAAAGTAAACTAATAACTTTTTAATGGTATTCAATAACGTGCTCATTTTAGTTCAGAAATTGAAGTAACTGCAATGTAGCTGCGAAACATATATTCCAGATACGTTAAAAATATTATGCTGAAAAAAGTACAGCTCTAAAGTTGAATGAAGACATTTTACAAGCGACTGTGTAGCAAATTGCAATTCTTGGTAGTCGATAACAAAAGGTATATGTACGCTGCGTTCTATTCTTAACTTGGAAAATGCCAATGATGAAAAATAGATGTTATACAATAATGTGTGATAGCGGAAATAATGGTTTAATTATTTCAAAGCAGGAGTGCCATACCCAAGGCTATACCTATGCTCCTATAATTGAAGACAGTGTTGTTATCTCTTCAGTGAGATGTTTACGAAATTATCCACTGTAAACAGTTGCCTCTTAGCTAACCAGTAACGACAGTATTTTATTTCGAACAATTAGACTTTTCCCAGCAAAGGAAACGCTATAAAAATTTCAAAGCTATAGTTAGAAAATTTCAAATCATTTAAGATATTCGTTGAAAATCACTTTATCAAATTCTCAACATCCTAAATGCTCCGGATTCTAGGTAAACGAAATTTACTCTACATTATTCAATTAGCTATATAAGACCACGAAACTATTAGTAACCGAGTATCGCAAAAAGTGTCTTTCGCAAAATTGCAATCACTTCAGCGCTAACACGTTCTATCCCCCGCAAGCTCAACCCCAAGAAACATTTCTACCCCCCGTTCCACCCTCTCAACCCGTTTAACGCCACCGATACCTCTCCGAATCGCTGCTGTTCACCGACGTTCGAGAATAATACTCCAGACCGACGGGCTCGCTTGTCGCCGCGCGTTCCCGAACGAGTGCGTGAACAAGGGGGAAAAAAAGCCCCGTGACGAACGGCACGGACATCGCGGCGTGCGCTCGCGTGTTGCAACAGGCAGCAGCCCACGCATGCAGATGAACTTGCGGGGTACCTCGATACCCCTGGCAGCAGGGGTTCCGCCGATTGAAAAAGGGACAGCCGATAACAGCGCGAAGGGTAGATGAAATGGGGGTTCGTTTACCCCTGGAAGAGTCACCCTGTCCTCATCGATCCTCATCCTCCGCCTTTTCCACGGGCGTCTCCTCCTCCACTCCCCCAGTCTCCCTCTCTTGCACCATCGCTACCATCCGCGTAGCGCCTCATTCTATTTCTCTGCCATCCGACTTCGCCCCTATCCCTTCGTCGTTCCCTCTTCGTCGGCCGGCCTAACCGCCCCTCCGCCGCCCCACAACCCCGCCGTTCCCACCGACGCAGCGTCTCTCTGTTGCGCTCGACGGCACTCCCGTCAGCATCGCGAAGAAATTCACTTTCGCGAAAAAAAGAGCCCGCGAAAAATCGATGTCGGCCGCCTATTGGCCGCCTGGCCGGTGGATCGCGGCTGCATTGGTGCTCGCGGCCTCGCGGGCGTGGCTTAAAGATGAGCTCTCGCTATGTCATCCCTTATATTGATCCTACACTCGGCCGGCAGCCGGTGTGGAAGCGGTGTGCGGGCGCATCGACGTCGGTCCACACGCACGCCACGTATTCCGCCGCGGACTCATCTGTGCACGCGCGACCAAGCACACGTCCGCGAGACGCGTCCCATTTCCGTTTTCACGCTTACCTGGTACCGGTGCCACCGGAACACGCGCGTCAACTTAGGCGCCGTCGGCTCGCGCGCGCTCCTCGCCCGCGACGCGACGGAGCCGGGTATGCTGCCAACGATCATCGATAAGTCCTAGATAAGGTTCTTAATTCGCTGCGACAGGGGAAACGCAGCCTGAGCAATGATTGGGCTATTATCGGAGTTTCCTTCTGGAAGCTTGGTTTGAAAGTGGCGAGGGGCAGAGGACTTCTTTAATAGCGAATTTGACATTTTGGGGAATTTTAGAATCCGAAAGACAATTGATGATCGTTCATCGTTCGGTTTACTTTTACTTGCTTCAAATAGGCATTGTTTGAAAGAATTTAGGAGGAGTTTCAGATTTCTGGAGATCATAGGAGCTACTTGTAAGTTTCACTGACAAGGGATGATCGGCAAGTGGAAAATTCATAAAAATTTGACACTTTGCAGAAATGTTAGTTCAAGTGATGCTAATAATTTAATATTTTTGGGAATGAAACAATCTTAGGGGTGAAAGCACCCCCTCAAAGAAAATTCGAGGTTTCATTTTATCGTGAATATCTGTGAAACCATGAAAGATATCGAAAAAAGTTTAATTCAATATTTTATGGTTTTTGATATCCTACAATATGGAAGTAAAGGATTTTCGAAAAGGGTGTGGATAAATTTTGAAAACATTAATTTCTTCAAAAATTCTTTACCACCATATCGGAGGATATTGAAAACCATGAAACTTTGAATTAAACTTTATCCCATATCTTGTACGCTTTCACAGATATTGACGATAATTGGAAAACTCACAATTTCATTGAGGGGATGTTTTCGCCCCTAAAAATCGTTAGGTACATTGTTAGCATCACTTGGACTACATTTCTGCAAAGTTCTAAATTTGTATGAATTTTCAAGTTACCGAGCATCCCTTAAGTTTAATAATTAATAGACACAGCGTCAATGCTAATCTGATAAAGTGGTACGAATTATTGCATAATCAAAGGGAACATGTGTTGGGGTGTAAAAATAAATCTCGGAAACGACTTCCTTATGATAACTAAATCTTTCATACAGACCTGAATTATCGAATCAAGGGATTTCGAGGTCGATAGTCGCGAAGAATGCATGAGGGAAGCTCGTGATTAATTTATCTACTAGGAACTCTCTTCGTAATGAACGACACATATTTAGGTTAATGGTGCCAGCTGGTTCGAAGCCAGAATAGTCTTCGAGGTAGACAGGTGGTAAGAACTTATCTAAGTGCTCGAGTCACAGGTGCTTTTGCATTTTGTATGAATAACAGCTTTTCGTACGTAGCCATGTTTCCAGAAATTAAAGAAGATAATAGAAGATTTGAAAATACCTACTATTATTTTACGAAGGAAATTATTGTAAACACAGGTCAATGTAATTTAAATTTTTAGTTTAATACATTCACTTCGAACACTGTTAGTCTCTTGAAATACCAACCATAAATCTGCAACTTAAGGAATTGGGTTGGAAATCACAGTAAATTATGTAACGTGCTATAGTTTCCATGTTTCCTCATTAACTTCATAGTCCATGATGTTCTCATGAGACCAAACAGTTTCCAAAATACAAAGAAATCATATCCTACTTAGATTTACAAATACCTACTAGCCTGCGATACTCTTATCTAAGTCGAAAACTAAGTTCCACCCTATTGTAGGCACATCGTTCCAGTAAATATTCCCAAGAATGCAGATTTTTCAAACTTACCCCAAACAGGAAAGAATCCAGTTTCCGAATTCCAAGCTGCTCGTGTATTTAAATAAGCTGCGCAATCAATTTCGAAAGTTTAGAAGGTGAACAAAAGGGGTGGTGAAAGTCGGGGGTGAGTTATATCGTGACCGTTTTTGATGGATTAATTCCCGTACCGAGTGGAAAGCTGCAAAGACGAACCTTGCCACGTAGATTCATTTTATTTTTTCCCAATTAACTGAGAAACCATTGAGGGACGACTCACCTGCTCCGTCTGTTGTTTCTCGAATTTGACTATTGCTTCTCAATCATTGAAGTGTCATCGTTGTTTCGGACTACAAACATCGCGTCTGATATTAAATGTGGCTTTTAATAGAAAAACAAGGGTTCATGCATCATGATCACAATTTTCACAAACATGAGAAACAAATACTGAATGGGTATTACTGACGTGCCTGTTAACAAGGGTGTAACTACAATGTAATATATGACGAAAAATAAAAAAGTTGGGGAATGGAAGAATAACGAAGATTAATGATTTTTAAATATTAAAAAGATGATAAGGTTTCTCCGAATTAATTCTGTAAAAGTTCAATCATTTCCAAGGTACCTAGTCATTTTCTCTGGTTTGCTATGTTTAAATATTATAATTTTGATTTATAAAAAATTTGATTCAGACTTAAGCTAAAATTAACACTAGTCTATGGTAGACTAGAAATTATTTTAACAAGTCATTTTCACGAAACTTTTATAATTTTATGACTATTTTAAATAAACAAATATGTACTAATTTGAAAGAACTATATATAAAGGTCTGAACTATTGGCAGAGTACTGATGAATATTTGAATACTTATATCATACAAATTTTTCCACGCATATTCCAATAAAGAACACAATCGTGTAGAGTGGTCGTCAGTCTGCAGAAATTATGATCTATTGCCATATAACCACTCACAAATGACATGATAACTAATTTGTTCTTTCGACCATCACGAAAACATGAAAAAACAGCCAGAAGCAAGTTATCCATGTCACGTTGACGCTCTTTTAACGTGGTGGCGTCACGAGTTCCTTTTGAAGAATTCTGCACCCTTATGGGGCTCCATACACATCGATTCCCGGCCATGTGTGCCTTAGTCACGGTGGCATATGGCTAAGTCATGAAGCCACTAGGTGGTCCTCACTATATTACTCTACCTGTCGCCATTCCTGCCTTACGGGGGGCCCAGCTCATGGCTATTTGTATGACAACAAGAGCTGTTTTTCAACTACCCCCTGTCAGTCATTGATGGCCTGCAATTACTATGAAATCTATGGGTACAGAATACCTGCGATTTTCATTCATTTGTCTGTTGAGTAATCATCCGACGAGTTAGGCATTATAAATATTTTAAAAACAGGTTGTTCCTTGATCCTGGATTATAGGTACCTACTGATTGTTTGGTGTATACATTGTACATTCTACATTCGTTGGTTTATTAAAAGAAGTTCAATTATAATACACTTTCGAATCGAATAATGGTATTCTATAGTTGTTTAATAAGTAACTTTTTTAATCTTCAATTTACGTAATAGTCTTTTTAAACGTCAACATTGTGCTTTGGAGTTTTAGCAGTAATTATTAGGAACTTGTGAATGAAATTAATGTTTCTGATTTTTAGAACAATAAAATATATTTATCGATTAATATAATATTCTATGGTGCCTTGTGAAAAGTATTGTTTAAGTGGACTCCAACGGGGAGTATAGCTCAGTGGTAGAGCATTCGACTGCAGATCGAGAGGTCCCCGGTTCAAACCCGGGTACTCCCTTCCCCTTGTTTTACTCTTTTTCTGTTATATACAAACTATTTTGTTTTAAATATTATTTGACTGGTCCCAAACAACCGGTAGTTTACGATCTTTTTACAGGAAATGTATGCGATCACTTGGAATTACCTTTTTACCATATATACCCTGAACTTTGAAGGACGAGTTTTTTTAAACTGACTGTGTTTATTTATCACGGAAAAAAGGTGTTGCTCTCATTCACGTAGCGGTGCGCGTAGTACGCTGGTGTCAGTGATTTCGACTTCCTCGGTAACTCAAAATCAAATGTTCAGCAGTCTTCTTATTTTTAAAGGTACTTTCTATCATATAAGGTATAGATTTTTTTAAATTCAAAAGGTTGTAGAAATTGTAGCATTTTAAGGAAAAAATGAATTTTTATCCGAGCTTTACTCAATATCTTGAGTACTAATTAAAAAAACGTACGTCATACGATAGATAATATCGCTGAGAATACGTGTACGAAATTTGATTAAATTTGGTTGAACAATTATTGAGTTATAAGTGTCACCAGGTTGAAAAGTGCAGTTTCAATGAAAACGCTTTTCAGGGGTTAGTCCACTGTGAAGCCGTGAAAAATTGTCAGTTTTTAGAATTTATTTTTTAGTAAACGGAATGTCTAACATAAATAATGTTTTGTCTACTTATTAATACACTTATTGAAAGTATAAAAAATAAATTTTAAATTTTTAACAATTTTTGCTTTTAACAAGCGATGTAGTGCTGGTGCATCTACGGAAGTAAGCATCACTTCCTTCAAGAAAAACGTCGATCATAATCTAATATAGAAACTTATTTCAAAGTGCATATAAATTAATTTATATCACGGGTCAAAGTTGACCCTGTGCCCGCCGTGCTGCCGACTGCTAAGCCATCCTGTGGCGAAGGGCTATTAGCGAGCCGTCATAAGGGCGGAAAGGTCGTCGATCAATTCGTAGGACTTCTAACCGCACTAGATGAATATCCTGGGCGAAAACCACCTGCTCCAGCAGCGAACGTTAAATCCGTAAGCTCCGCGAAATATTCGTCGAAATCCGTGAAATACCCGCAGTGCTCCGGATGATCAGGCCAATTGGCCGATCGCCAAATGAAATGTATATCCGGCATAAGTCTCCCCATTTGACTCGTTTGTCGTATTTACGTTCGTGCACCCTCCGTACGTGTTCGTCACTGTAACCGATATAGGGCCCTTTGAAATTCGGATCGAAGAAAGTCAAGCAGAATGCCAGCGAGCTTTATTGCCTGAACAGGTTCAAATTGTACGCGTACAAAGTGTTTTGGAAAGGAAATGCGAATACCGTGCCAATGGATTATGTAGTTTACTTTAAGAGAGAAGTATTGTATTAAGATAAACCTGATTCTTGATAAAGGGTAGCTCAGTTTGATATTTACGTTGGGGTCCCTTCATGAGTGTTTTCGAGGCTAGTAACGTAGTGGCTGACTACACAACTTTTTATTTTTTGATTTTGTAATAGATAGGGTTGATGTGGCAATGTTAATTAATTCCAGCAGAAATTGTAAATCGGTTTATTTAAAAAATGATTCCCACTTTCCTTACTTCGGTTTAGTAGGTGACGTCTTTCAGAACGAATTAACGCTGAAAGTGGACATTTTTATAACAAAGCACAATAGTTGTACGAACACAGTGTCTCATTTCTTTCTCTAATTGTTAGAAGCTATATGCTCATATATTAATATGAAACTGATGCTTGTTCCCAAACATATACGAAATAGACCTTAAACCTGATACTTTTTACTTGAAACCAGCTGGGTAATAATACACTAGCAACTGCCATTTCCTCGAACTGCACAATTTAAAGCCTTTAAAAATCAACTCTACTTAGCGATGCTTATCTTGGATGAGCAATACGAAATACTGTTGTGCATACTACACATCCAGATGCTAAATACCAGCACCGCTACGGCAGGAATTAATTTAGGTAAATTACTAACGTTTCCATGGCCAAATCCACGTGCAAATGAAATTCTTCCAACATTTTTCAATCTGTCAATTTTATCGGGATATGTAGATACTAAATTTCCATGATACTTTCACGGTAGGCACCAACTCGATCCAGGATTAAGCTACTTTATTTGATCCTCGATAATGTACTAGGTATCCTTGGTACCTATACGCGATTCTTCGTAAGTCAAATGACAGATGGGACCGCGCTAATCCGCCATTATCGTCGGCTATGATCGGCCCTGCGTTGAATAGAATACTTTCAATTCACGAGGCTTAGGGATCCTCCCCGAAGTTAGCTCGGTCGTTCATGAGCAGTCGCGTGAATCACTGCAGATCGATCTAGCCAGTCTCATCTAACGACGGGTCAGAATAGGAGCATCGATTCGAGTAATTTCATGATCAGGTGCAACGCATTGTTTTCGATGCAGTCAGTTGTTCTCGTTTCATGGCCCCGCCAGGGTTCGAGCTTTCAGGTGTGAAACGTTCGACGTTGTTTTTAGAAACGGTTAGGAACGACATTTTTGGAGACGCGGATAAAAAAGTTCGTCACAACTGGTCAAAGGGGATTTTCCATAACAGTACGATGCTACCACCATAATTATTGGATTTTAATATTGAAGTTACTTATATGCATCTGCAAACATGTTATTCCTAAAATTTCCTCCGACCACCACTACCCACATATTTAGTACAAGTACTTCTATAGTTGCAAACCCTTAAAAATATTTCTAAATACATCGACGAATGAAGTTATTCACCTAACCAGCAAGCACAATTTTATCACTGAAGCTTAATAGTTTTTATTAATAGATTTTATTACACCACAATTTTGGCAATAATGTCATGTTTCGCCACACAACCTGAATTGGCAACAAACTTTGCTATGAAAATAGTGAAAAGTGTTCAATCATGTGTTTGAAACCGACGACTTTTGACGCTAATAAGGTACAACATTTTTGAGCGCGTTTATTTGTGAATTCGCAACCCCTATATGGTCGTGAAAGCGGTGGTACAACATGGAAGACCAATGCAAACAGTGGCTTACCACGTGCGATAGGTTCAAAGAGCAGGATCCTTGCTTCAACCACCAGCAAGGCGGTAACAAAAGGGTCTTCGTCCCTGAGGGGTTTCTGCGTTTTGTCCTAGGAGGATTGTCAGTCTCACCCCAGCCAATATCCAGGGGCCGAGCGTTTAAATTATTCATAAACAGTCGAGTGATTTGTAGAATATAACTTACTATTACGTGCAATAACGTCCCCGTTTCATTCGATTTCATCTCGGGGTGTTACCGACTTGAAACGAGTTAAAACTCTGGGATTCGACTTAGGTACATTGAAAATCTAATAATGCACTATAATATATATTTTAATAATTTTTTCTGTAATATCGTATTCAAGTAATTTCTTTGAAACCTTGTTTAGTGCATCGATTTTAAAGCATTCTTACCTTATAATTAATAGATACAGTAATTGTTTAAAAATAAGACACGAAATATAGTACAACGCGTTAAAAAAAGTATCTTTATGTGTTGAAATGGAAAGGAGGTTTGTAGTAAATGTGTGGCAGAGATTTGATTTTTCTTTACACTTGCTTGGAATGAAAAATGTAAATATTTAAGATATTTAAAAAATAGTAACGATAGTAAAAATACGGAGGGCACGAATCTTTCGGCGTTTTCAATAATGTTAGATGAATTTTGAGTTGATATTCATTATTCGTAGAATGTGAAACTTTATGAATTATTATCTTTTCATTTATATTGCAAGGTAGCAATTTGACGGAGCATCGATACAGCGAGAAATTACATTTTCGTCAGAAGAATTCTCGTGTGCACAAGGCTAATTTAATTTTCTCTCGTTTCCTCACGGTCTACGAGAGTCTCTTTGTTCAGAGGGAATCCAAGATGGAAACCAATTCAGAATTCTGCTGACCGAAGGTAACACGAAGGAGAAAAGTTTCCAGGAGGCAAAAAGGAATGTACGATATAAAAGTTTGCAGACCGTTGTTTCTGAATTGCTGAATCTCAGCATTACACAAATAGTAATCGTCGTTCGATTTTGGCACAACTTCAATCTGTGCATTATCATATAGTTCATTTGTAGGTATTGTAAAAAAATGAAATGATAAGAGTAAAAAAATAATTGCATCGCTAAATTAAAAAATGAGTATTAATAGCATTTATAATGTTTTTATCAATTATTAGTGGCTGCAATTGCTGTATTATAAAAAAATTAATTATTTCCTAAACTTCTACCTAGATAACAATTAAGTAATAATATTCCACAAATTTTGGATTAATTTTAAAAAAGTTAGGCGATTTCAAAAAGTGTCCGAATATTTTCGTTACTCACTGTATATACTGATTTTCACACAAATATTCATAATAGTAGCACACATGTAACCCAGACAAACTAATATAACTCACTGATAAACTAATACAATTCGGGTGTAAAAATTTTAACACAACTTCCCTCCATTCGCAGCGAACGATTTCAATTACGTACCATGAACCATCCCTTCCTTCGTTCCCCATCAATACATCGATACATTGCTACTTTCCGCTAACCCATTTTTCGCAAGCAAGAACGTATCCGTCGTATATATGTGACATTCTATCAGTTAAGCCACCCCAAGCTGGCTGGTGATCTAATTTAATTGACACCCTAATAGCAAGCCTGCACGGCCGTTAGAGTTCCGGGGTACGGTGCTCCCGAATGCTCGAGGAGAGAAGGATGAAAATATAAGGGTGGTTAGCCGGGAGACGCATGGGGCGAAGACAATTGAATTTCATGGGGGTTTGGCCGCTTAACCAGCTAATTGGTTTGTTCATGTTACTGCGAGTACATAACTCGTCCTCTATCGTGCTTGCTCAATACTTAACCGCACTTTTCGCCTTTCATAAAAAATTAGGCGAATCAGAAATCTTGATTTCGTAGTGAATATCACGGCAGTGAGGATATTCTGTCATTTCGTTTATTACAATTCAGGGCTATTGGCGTTTCATACGCAATTTTTTTATCCTGTTTGTATTCTTTAACAATATTGAACTTGAATTAACTACTTAAATTCACTATTAGTGTCTATCGAGAAAAACACTTTGTGGTGACCGAAGCAGAGGATAATTTGATAATGTTAAATTAAAAGAATATATTTGATCACTAAATAATGACTGCTGCTCAGATAGCACATAAATATTTTAGTGTACTATGATAAGTATATTTAGTATTAAACATCACTCTAGTATGAAATATAAACTACGAAAGTTCCAGTTTCAGGGAGAAATTTATAGAAGGGAGAATTAGAAAGGTAATCGCTGGGAATTATTAATAAAAGTTGAAGGTAAAACTAACTGTGTTTAATATTGAATCATTTTAAGTTTCCGAAACTTAAACAAATTAAATAGAGATGCTGATATAAATGTGATACGGAATTATAAATAGAAATTGTGAATTACACGGAGCTCGGAGCTTACTGTATTTTCGCGTAGGGAGTAAATGAATTCCTCGCCGCCATTCCGTGGAAGGCAAGCCACTAAGAAGAGGGAAACTGTGCCCCTTTACGGCACTTTCATGAAGTGAATATTTAACTTTACGTCTTGCAGGTTAAAAATGCTGACCTGCCGGCAGAGGTTTAAAAAGTTGGCGAAGCACCGAGATAAAAGATAACGGCTGATAAAACTTGCTCAAAGTTCCGGCGCCAGACTCTGTGGCACTCCGCGTTAGGCATGTCGCAATTACTCTCTTCTAACAATTAAAAACTTTTCATTGCCTTTTGATGAACGCTTGTCAAATTTTTCTCACGAACCGCCTCGCTCTTGGTCGGCTACGTTTAACGATCTGTCGATATTTTGAAAAAGATGTTCAAAGATTTTCTCTTTCGCCATTTATGAAAATAATTACACCATAATTTTTGTCGCGTTGCAAACATTCTTCTAGTTTCATTGCATAATATCGTTTCAATTTAAATATTGTAGCAGTTATACTTTGAATAATCCATTTTGAAAAGTAATGCTTATGCTTAAACTAAACTAAAATTTGAAGTTAAAAGTGCAATAAGTTTAAACTTAAACTTCTATTTAAGATACTTTGCAGGCTTATTATTGCATTATGAGTTAAAAAATGGATTTCGTTTATTTGTCTACTTTTTATCTGTGATAATAAAAGATTGAGGTGAAAAAAAATGAATTCCTAATGTTAATTTAGGAATAGGCCCCGGAGGGATTCGAACCCTCGATCTCCTGTTTACTAGACAGGCGCTTTAACCAACTAAGCCACGGCGCCGTTGAAGTCCAGCTCAACATTGCTCCATTTACAGTGCAATATTTTTTAACAAATACGTAAATTTAAATGTATGCAACTATCAAGATATATTATTCATTAACAAGTTATCACTCAACTACATATAGTATTTGATTAATCGGAATAAGTCATTGCAATATTTTACCAAATGCTTAATGTTGCTCAAGGCTTCGAAGTTCTATAATTGGCCGACAGTTCTTGGCCGATACTACTTTTAAGTAGTATCGACCAAGATACATTTAAGTAGCTAAATAATTTTTTGCTATTACAGAATTCGTGCTAAATAATTACAATATTCATAATTAAAGGGAGTATAAAAAAATTAAATAGAAAACATTGGTGAGCTCTCATTAGTGGATTAAATTTATAGGTGGTAGATACTTAAAGGCAGCAGAACTTTTAGGATCTTCGAATTCCATTTTTGATAAAATAAAATTTAAATATAAAGCAGGTAGTTTTTGGAATGAGGAAAGAAATAATATTTTAAGAGTCCTTGTAAAAAGCACTGTAAGTACCAAAAATCAAAATTGACACATAGAATATTTTCCGACAAAAAAAACTTTTAATTTCGACAGTCCCTGTGTTTTCCACAAAGACTCTTCAATTCCTTATTTGGGGTAACTGTACTCGTAGTTGACAGTCTACCAATAGTTGACATTTTTATTTTCAGTCACGGATAATAAGCTTTTTAATAAAAAAATATTTTTGACTAATACGCTGTTTGAAAAAGTATAGATTAGTCAAAAACATTTTTTTAATAGAAAGCTTATTATTCGTGACCGAAAATAAAAGTGTCAACTATTGGTACACTGCCAATTACGAGTAGGTATAGTTACCCTAAATTAGTTTCAATTCATCTGCACAGGGTCTCTTCGACAAACACAACTACCAAATTCAAAGCTATATTCCTTATTAAAAGTGTGGTTATAGTACCATCATTGACATGTTTACAATCAGTAATGAAATAAGTAATATATATGCAACGTGATTACACTTTCCTTGTCTGAAACACGATTGGCTCCTTTGTGAATATATAACTCGGCTCTAATCAGTCCACCTTCTATCAAAAGATTTCCCGCGTTTATGCCGAAGAGGTAGATTAAAGACGTAGCTCGGGGCAAAAGGATATTTCCTTTTCGACGAGTCATCTCCCTTACTTCGTTAACTGCTAATAATCCGTGGAACTGGATTGCCCGTTATTGAATAATCTCTCGTTAATTCGGTCGTTAATATTGAAAACACCACCGAAGGATGTGCCGCAAGCCTTTCCGTGCGTTAAATCGAATTTTCCTCGGAGCAGATTTAATCATACACGTTGATTTGCTCGATGCATTTTAAATTACTCGCTCCGTTCGCGCACTGACAGTCTGTCACGAAAACTAAACATTTCGATACGAATTTTGGTTGAATGGATAAATTCTATATACTTATATAATCGTTGTGTCACTGATTCATCGCCGTCCAGCCCAAACCGCTGACCCTAGAAACATGAAATTCGGAGTGTATATTCCTTTTGTGACGTAGGTGCTTCTTAAGAAGGGATTTCTTGAAATTCCAACCCGCTTTTTAGACTACACATATTGAAAATTAGGTTAAAAAATATTACGTAAGACGTTACTTGACACCTTCTCCCCCCAAAAAGCCACACATTTTTGGGGGTAATTTTTCACAATTCATACAAAATTTCTCCAAAGTTTTTGATAATTTTTCACAATTTCATACAAAATTTCGAGTTTCGTTTAGTTCGTTAAAAGGTGTAATTCCATCCCGCCTGCGGAGGTTCGGATTAAATCATGAAAAATCCCACTCCCACTTAAAAGTTCGTAAATGGTAGGCACTCGTGTCGCATTAGCGACACCACTAACAGTATCATGCCCACCTTTTGGTGTGATAAGATTCAAAATATCCCACGCAGGGTGAAAGTGCCAAACTTTTTGACAGGCTTGGAAGAATGGCGAAAATGGAGGCAGGGAGCTCGAGCGGTACGAAGTTCGGTAGCCTATACACTCTTGTTCTCGTGTATATCGAGGAATGAGGAGCTCGCGGAGGCCAAGAGAATCGAGAAAGATAGCGGGCAGATAGATGTATGGATAAAGAGTAGACGAGGGAGACGAGAAGACAGAGAGAAAGAGAGTATCCGGGGGTGCCTCGTAAATTCTCGCGAATAGCTTCAAGTAAAATATAGAGGTGGCTACGTTCCGCATATGTCATTCCTGCTCTTTCTCGCTCACTTTACGAATACTCGCCGACGATCACGTAGAGACGGATAGGTGTGTGGATGCATTTTAACCCAGTGCTTCTCAAACTTTAGTTCTGCAATCAAAATTCAATGCTTTTGATGGACATCTATAAACATTGATAGGCCATTGTAAATTAGTAGCTCTAAAGTGGTTGATGTCACCAGTACAGTATATTTTCGCAGTTCTTGGAATTTATTTTATTTTTCTTCCAATTTCTGTAGGTGGAAACAGTGCGTTAAGATTTATACGTTCAATGTTTAAGTTGATAGATACATGGTAAACTCACTTTATTTGCAAATACAAAAATACCACTGTAAAGTGAAATTTTTTATATGAAATTTCGAAGTTTCCTATTAGTAAACCGATTCTTCTGAATATTCTATATGTAAGAGTAAGAGTAAAGATAATCGTGTGTTCGAAAAGTTAATATTTCCTGGAATACTTGACATTTGTTAAAAGGAGATATATGCTTTGTTAAATGAGTTCCTTAAATAATCTACAGTAAAGTTTCTTAATTTATTTTAAGGTACTTCTTCAATTTCTCATAATTTATTTCTTTATTTATTTATTACGGGTAATAACTCTTTGGTACATTATAGTGAAATGAAACGTCATGAGTAGAGCACGGACAAATAAGATAACATTAAGATAAATATTTAAGTACATATATAGCAAAGAAAACCACAAAAAGAGATGAAATAACAAGTATAAATATTGCAATTTAATCATCCAGAATACGCAGAACAGAATTTCTAAAAGTAGATAAGGAAATAGCGAAGAAGTCTATATATATTAGGGAAATATAATAACAAGTGGACATTGAAGCTCTCATAAGCTTTACATTCCTTTTTTCCAAAAAGAAATTACAATGGCTTCCACACTCTTACCTAGATGACTGTTCTGCCTGTTAACACTAATTATATAAACGTTCAGGCAAACAAGCGTTCTACTATAACAGTTTTAGAAAACCACAACTACAATATATAATTAACGGGCAGTAAATATTCACAACATGTTGCAACCATATTCATATCCAAAACACTGAGGAATACTGCAAATGGTACACCCAAAATTGTAATGTAGGTACATGAAGAATCGCATCGCTCAATGAATGCTGGATAAGAAACATTTGCATCTCTACCTTTTCCTACAACTTACAAAGAAATTTCATCAGAAGCAGCGCGCAATTTTATTCGCTGAAGTCACTCGCTCGGCAAGGAAGTTTGAGAAACGCTGTTTTAACTTACATAAACGGCGGTGCCGTTTGGAGGATCGCGCATACGTGGGTGGAGAAGGGAAGGAAGAGAAAGGGCGAAAGAGCGAAGAGCAAATCGTGGGGAAATTTCACACGCGAGAGAGCACATGCTCGAGCCAGCGACTACGAAGTACATTGGAAAGGACAGAACAAGATGTGTGCCCGATGAAAGTACATTTTCCACTTGTATACTGGCGATTCCTGCGATTCCCCGAATCCCGACTGCGTCTTCTTATTTTGTTTCTAAAGGTGGGGGTTGACGTTGTCGACTTTGACGCTGCCGTTTCACAGTCGACTCGCTTGCTTTATTTATGCCGCCTACACCTATATAGGTAAGGGATTTATTATATTCTTTACTTTCCCTGGCATTTTTAAATAAATTTTGCCTCTACTAAGTGATTAGTATGTCCGAAATATTAGTCAGAGGCCACAGAAGTGCGAAAAGGATCTAATTGTTAAACATTTTACTAAGTTTACAGTTGAGCAGTTAATTATAATCAAGAGGAAGTATAGACACGTTGAATTCCATATAAAACTGTTTCTAACTAGGAAGGGTGGAAGTTGCAGTAAAGAAGATACTGGGTATAAGAAATAATTCATGATTTATTAACACTTCATACGTTAAAGTCTGAGAATATTCCTGCTTTTAGTTGTAATGATTATCCATGGACAACGAATTATTTTGTATTTAAAAGTCAGATATACTCAAATTAGGCACATACGTACACTGCTGGATACTATTTTTTGTTGATCGGGCACGCGAAAAGTTAATCGAAATTCTTGCAAAGTAAATAGTGTATCATCTGATTCATAAATGGGATTATTTTAAATGATCAATTATTAGTTAGAAGAAGAACGTCATCTGGAAGTCGTTAATGGGAAAACAGAGGAAAACTCTTCCCCATGTCCCTAAAAACGATTAATCCTAGTGACCTCCAAATATTGTCCGATTAGGCTCACAATTTGCATAGGTGTTAGTAGCATGTTTGAAACAAAAGCAACCTTATGGAAGACCTACATTTTATACTAGAAAAATCTGTGAAAAATACATTTTATACTATAAAAAACCACCCTATTGTACATGCCTCTTCTCGTTCATTTATTTTCAATTAAAAAATACATAATCATACATTCGGCAAAATAGTGTCGAGCAGTACATGTATACTCCTTCCACACAGCTCCATAGGCTCAACAAAAGATACCTTAAAACCTTGAACTGGATCTTTCCAGAAAATGTTGATCAACGCGCCCCATGCATTTAGCACATTGCCATACATGACATTCCTCAACCACTTGCACAATTTTATCCAAATCGATGACCCAAACCTTGCGCGCGTCCCTTAGACGACCAATTCATCGTTGGCTTAACACGGCCGAAGGGACCGACAGGAGAGGCGTGCTTTATAAAGGGTAACCGGTATCGGATGCCGCGAAAGAGAAACGACGCCACGGTAGAATAAAACTGCGAGATAGAAACTGGCCGCGCGCGGTGGTATCAGTTTCCGGGGAAACGAAATAATTTTTCCCTTCGGTTTGAGGAAAATAACGAGAAATATCGTTCTGGAAGGCGCGGCCGAAGCAACGGACGGCTATATGCCCGTTCCCGATACGCGGCTAGTGCGAAACAGGGGTGACGGGGGGGAGGAGGGGTGGAGGGGGAGGGGGAGCGACCATGGTATAAGCTCGAAAAGCTCGAACAGCTCGAAAAGCTCGAAAAGCCCGAAAGAGAGTGTCACGTTTCCATGGAAACCTGGTGGGGCAACTCCGCCTCTGGACTTGCCGGTTCGATATCCTCTCGTCTGCTCCCTTGCTCCAACGTCAACGTGCTCTACATTTTTCCAAGCCTGGCTCGCGAACCGTTTTCCCCCGGTCGGTTCACCGGGGGAGGCAGAGTGGAAAAAAAAGGAGAAACTCCCGATGGCAGAGCGGCGATCTGAAAAAACCTCTTTCTTCCAACGAGACGCTTCGATACTTTCAAGTCGTTCGAGGGCCCTCGCCAGCCGGTGCTTCCGTACTTATAACCCAATTTCCATTCCGCGCGCCGCAACTTTCGGTTCTATTAGCTGCGGGGGGACGACGCCGGTTTCGTTTCATTCTCTCAGGTGCATATAGCCGGGACTTCGTTATTGGAACTAACAGCGGAGACGTGCCTTCGATGCTTTTCAGGTGATGGCGTCACAGAGCTTGGGGTTCCTCGGATCATCATTCCCGGAAGCAAGTCCTCGAGACGGGAACTGGCGATTCTGGGGAACCTAAGCTGGTTCGCCAGTGCTGAGACCACGGAAGAAGTCTAGAAGCGTTCACCGCAACACCTCCAGTCAGGCTTAATGGTGATGGAACGAGGAGTATCCTCTATTTATCCACGTGGAGGTGTGTAAGATATTTGTTGACTCGTTGAAAGTTCTAAACTGTGACGAGCGGTGTATGGAAATATCGTGGAGCTTTTCTTCCGAAGTAGTGGAAATAATACTAGAGAACATTTTGTGGGAAGGACGAAGGACAGTCGTCTTCTTCCTCTCTGCAGTTGGACCCTGAGCCGTGATAAAATTTAGGTTAATTTTGGATTAGCTCCGGGGCAGGTGGCTGCCGTCCTAAGATTTCGTAGTCACCGAATTTCGCGCGAATAAGTTTCAAGTGGCGCGCGCAGGACGTGGTAAAAGCCAGCGTTACCAATATCACGGCTGGACGTGACTGCGACGGTGGTCCGAGGTCGAGGAACGTAGGTTTAATTTCGTTGAGTGCATCCAACGAGTGATCCGACGGGTCGACTCTACCCTCTGGATATGTGTCTATTCAGGAACATGTGCATGTAAGTCGTTATGCGCCCGCTCGCGCGCGTGCACTAGTGATGGGCATTCAATGCACCCTCGACTTGCTTCCCAAGCAAATCCGCCGTCTTAGCGTTTTGAATGCTCTTGGGCGCTTATTGTCCAAGACATTGGTCCGGAATGCGCAAAACGCGATATGGGTTGCTGGAAACGGCGGTCCCATCATTCAACGCACACTATTTGAATAGTAAAATTATATTCGACAGGGAAGGTTTTATATGATTTTATTTCCCGCTGTAGATCCTGACATTGTCGCGTGAAGTTTGGATGGATCATAAAAACTGCGCAGTGTTGAAATACGATAGGAGGAAAAGGTTCACGGTTTTACGGGTTAAGAGAATATAAAGATCATTGTCAGGGGAATATTTAAAACCGAGTAACTTCAAAATCATTAAATATCCCCAGCTCGTAGTACACTAAAGCCATTCCCTTTATCCTTTTATACGAGAAAAGTGTCTCAAATAATTCTTAGTTTACAATTCTTTAAAAAAACACGCGTTAGTAAAATCTACAAACTTTCCGTACCTATATTTGATATAAACGACAATCCTTGATTCTAGTCCCAGAGCATTCTAGCCAACAAAATGACAAATAAAAATCCTTCAGACATGGAAATCGATCAGCAACTTAATTTCCTTTTCCCTTCACGAGGTTACATCCGCATTGTGGAGTATTCAAATGATCTACAATCACCTTGTTGCCATCGCTAGATGAGATAGTGGTGCGTCTAGTCCACGGCGTGAGTGAATAACACATAGAAAGAGGCCCCGTAGCAGTGATTCACCTAGGTACAATAAAAATATGTCTCGCCCTGTAGCTCCGGCCAGAATCAACCCCTGTCGACTCCAGAGGGTCGAAGTGGCGGCTTAAACCACCCCCGTACACGCCCGACGCCCAAGGGGTAGGTTGGACTTGGGTCCGACCAACCCGTGGCCGCCATTATTGACCATCGGTCTTGATTAGCACGATACTATTCTACTCCCTCCTTTCGCAACCTTCGACGTCCACAAAGCTTCGCGTCGCCGAGCTTTTCTTCCTCGTCATATCCTTTCGCCTGTCATTTGCTTCTTTCACTTTCTATGCCCAAGATGTTTGGCGATTGTCTGCTCCGCAAAGCGGAACGGCAGTGCTCACAAAAGAACCGAAACGGATCCCTGCTACTTATTCAAGACCCTTGTTGGCCCCTTACTTCATCGACGGCAGCTTCTTTTTATAAATTATCGAAGGGAAGGGAATCGTGATTTAAAATACACATTCTCTGTAGAAAGAATTCAAATTTTAAATCGTGAAGAAGAATTCTCTCAGAGAATCCCCAAGAAGCTTCAGCAACCCTACTAGTTGTAAACAATTTCATCCTACGTTTCATCCAAAAACTCAGGGTGTCTTCCAATCCATCTATTATAAAAAAAAATACGTTTCGTAGCGTGCAGAGCTGCCTACACTTCTCCCCAGGTTATTCTACACAAACCGTTATACAATATTACCCACAATCTCAAGTTCATTTGAATTCATAGGTACCCCTCTAGCAACCACGAAACAAGTACCCGGTACAAGTGGTTCCGGGGTACACAACGCGACCAACAATGCGATACTTAAAACTTCCAACAACTTTCCTTCCTCGAATCCAATCTCCCAGTACCGATAGATCCACCAGAAAGCTGGCGCGACATTTTACAGCGTTTTTCACATCCGACTTTCCATTCGATTCGCCCGCACGTACCGCAAATCATTCCAAAATCTTATAGCCGTGACGAGGCGGGTGTCCCCCGCGCGGCTTTCTCGCACGAGGGAGGCAGGTTGCGGCGCAAGCGTGCCAACATCGATGCCCCACCAAAGCTCCCACCCCCCTTCCTCCCCGTTTCGGTGCCAGCTAGCCGGAGACGGCTCGGTGGTGGCCGCCGATGGTAGGGTGGAAGCCTCTCCTCCGACAGGGCGATGCACACGGTTTCACAGAACGTTCAGAGCCACCTCCACCTCTCTATGCGTCCCTCCAAGTCCCTCCAGGTCCCTCCGGGTCTCTGATCCTCGACGCTGACGCCGGGAACCCCGCGAAGCCGGCTCCATAGTGCCGCGGTACCCGCTAATCAAATCGCACATTCCGAGATCTCGCGGTGGTGTCCCATTCGCCGCTGTTTTCCCGCAGGCCACACCGTTGGCCCACGGACCCATGGGCGCTCGTTGACCTTCCCTCCATTCACGAACCACTCGTCGCTATTCCGCGGGACCGTGCGCACTAGTGGGATCTTTGAAATGTTCCGCGCGACTGTCGATGATTCGCTGCTATTCGCGAGAGGGCAGCTGGTGACGCCGATTTACGATGTATCAGTGACCGTACGTCGGGTCGGTTGACAACAGTGAACGCAGAACAGGAGCAGCGAGGCGTCGGCGGGGCAAGATAAATGCAGAGACGCCATCGAGCGATGCAACGCGATCTACGGTTCGCTTTCCCGCTGAATACCGAATAACCGGTGGGGCAGTTATGCTTTCACGGACGAGCGGCCGGGAGAGCGTATAAGGACGAAGAGATTAATTCAGCCGCGAACCCGTCGGCGCGGAGGATCAGTCACCGCTGGGAATTTGAGGGATTCCTAAGAAAAGCTCGACGTGGACGGCGTGGAAGACTGTCGGTGCGCGGGGGACGATAATCGCTGGCTGAATGGAAGCGAGCGTCGGCCGATGACGGGCTCCAGACGGGTTCGATCCACCGATGCCAGGGAAAAAACAAAAGGAGAGCGTGGCAGGACGAAAATCGCGATTCAAGAGCCGTGGAATCCGGCGTTTCTTACTAGTCGGCGGGGTCCAGTGCATTCGGGTCGAAACGTCGGACGAAAAGGAGACCCGCGACAGACAGCCCCTGGCCGGATCGCCCGAAAGTATTGCTGCTACGTGATTCATTGGGTTTTTCTCTCTATTGGCATTCGGGATTTACATCGGGCCCCGGCCACGATTTCCATCGACACGCGTGCAAAAACCGTACGGCCCGCCCCGCTGCTGATCAAAGGCGAACGGGGCGAGATAGACGCGCCGCGAAGAAGATTAGAGGGAATAGAAACTAACAAAGCCTCCACTGCTATCGGTGATCTTCGGCGGCCGTCGAACGTGTCCCACCTCGGCCCGATCAGAAAACGGTCCACTTCGTTCCGACCGGAACGTTGAAACTCGTATTGGGACCGGAACGCGGGAGGGGGGCACTCGTAAGAAGGACATCGCCTTTCGTGGACGTTGGATTATAATCATATTCACCAAACAAGGGAGTTTGTGGTGTACCAAAGAAACATATAGGGGACACGTCGCAGAAGAATGTCGAGGGAAATTGGCAGAATCCGCTGCCCCTGATGAATAAATCTCGACGTATCGAGTGACTTAAAACGGCCCGTCTGAAACGAGGACGCCATAGTTATTTGGGACGTGCCACTGTTTTGATATCGTCGCTCCGCGCGTGCATGTTTGCTTAATTACGACCGCGGAAGCTTTTCGATGCACTTTGTAATGGTCGATTACGAAATTATCGGGCGTGAATCATGGAAGGCTTCTTAAATAGTGGGTGCCAGGGCAACGGAAGATAATCCTATCCGCGGCTGAGGACGTGGATGAGCAACGGAGTGTAACAGAAGACGGACGATAGAGAGAGACGCGAGTGTAGACGTCGACGAGTCACGCATGATTTTACGAAGAAAAAATCGCCGCGATCGAAGCAGCATAGCCAAGGTTATGGTCGAGATAAACCGGGACCTGTGAACGGCCCGATAAGACGCGGACCGTCGCTCTGGATTCCAGAGCGCGACAGAGAGGAACCAAGTGCGCGGTTGGCTTCAAACCAGCTCGGATCTTGCTGGAAGGTGTCTCGGGCTGCTCTACAGTCTGATCCTCGATCTCCACCTGTCGATTCGCCTCGATCCGCCCGGCCAGAAGCACAAAAATCCCAGCCGAAGAATTTCAGTGATGTCGAACATCCGCTGCGGCGACGCGACGCGCGCTTCTCCGCTTTGAGGTGACAGTTTTCCTGTATCGCGAAACGATTTAAACGTGAAACGTGTCGCGGTTCTTATCATCAACGGAGGAGAGTGATTGGCCGTTGCACGTGTGGATATTGTCGTAGGAGGTGAACAGGGGAGGACTTGACCTACCAGCAGTGGTGTTTGCATAGAAATTTAGAGGAATTTTCTCTCTCTCCCTTTGCATTGAGTTTCAGAGGAATTTTCTATGGACGAATACTAGGATCCGCGAGTAATGAAGGAAAGGGAGCGTTTCAGAAGACGTCGGGGTGCATCGATCATCAACGACGGCGCGTAAACGCGCGCACAATTCGAATCATCGCTCTGCTCGTGAGCATAAATCGTGGATTTTCTTTTCGCGGCGCTGTTACTAGTCACGCGCTGGGACTATTTACAAACAAGCCATTCAGACTCGGCTCCTAGTAGCGGCGCTCGTAAACATTCGTAAGCGCTCGCTCGCCACGCTCGGCGATCCTCGAGACAGAGGCATTAGCGCTCCTCTTGCGCGCGATACGCGATGGTCTGAACTGACAAGCGCTCTCCACTGTCTCCCTTAGACAAAGGCATCGGAAGGTGACAGAAACAAGAGCCTCTTGTAAGTCGATTACCATCGACAGTTACTGCGCGACAGCCCGCGAGATTACGACGGAACTTTGGACGATCGATCGATAAAGAGGCGAGAACGGATCGTTTTAGACTGTACTAAAATTGTCGAGTTGGGTTTTGACTGGCTCGGCGAGTGCCCGAGGGGGCACAGAAAACCTCGGCGACGGAGGAAAGTGAGTGTCAGTTTCATGGCAATGGTCAACTTCAATTCGATGGTCAAGTGATTCAATGCCAATGTGGCAACGTGTACTTCATCAAGTGAAACTGTTAGAGCAGTGAACGGACGACAGAATTACAAGAACTCAACAGACAATTCCCTAGCGGTGGTAACATCGACTATGGAGACTCGCAACGATCACTAATCACGATCATACAAAGCATTCCGCATTTCCAAGAAGAGACTCATAGAACAGTGACGCGGGAAGTGTAAGCCGAGTTAGTGAATGAATGTGAGTTCGTGGACTACGATTCCAAACCCGATGCGTCAACAATACTCCAAACAGAACTATTCAGGGAATCCATTTCAATAACGCATCAGATCAAAGCAAGGAAACTCATACAGTTGGTGCAAACAGTACCACTCTTCTTCCCCTCCGAGGAAAAGCTAGTATCCCATCAAAAGTCTTTCCAACCGGCAGAAGGAAACGTGTTCCTAGTCCGCGATATATAATATTGCGCCCGAAAGGAGACACCCCGGATAAAGTGATCTGACTGTTAGCTCGTTAAGCGTAGAAGCGCCGGTCGTTGGACAGTGTTCCCGAGATTGTCGCTTCCTGGTCTTATACTGGAGCTGTACTTGCCGTACGCACCACTGCCGGGGGGTGGCGGAATCCTCCCGGCGGTGAGCAGCGGACCAGCGTCAGGAGGGTGTCGTCCGGTACTGTTGGGTGGCGTCGACCTGTCGATGTCTGCAGCAGTGCAGCCGGTCGCCGCGCTGCCGCCGCTACCGAGTAGCGGCCCACCGGCCCACAATCCTCTTCACCATCCACCCGGGGGCCTCCCTCTGCCGCCGCTGGGCTCCGCGCCGGTGATGATGCCGCGGCCACCGACCAGCGCCATACCGCCGTTGGGACCCTCGGTGCCGCCTTCGCATCAGGACACCGGCGACTTGCCGGAAGCTGCGCCCAACCAGGACGTCCTATTGGCCCTGCTGGCCAGGAACAAGAACCTCGAAGGTAAGCATTCCTTCGGTGTTTAAAAACAATTGCATTCTTCATGATCCGCGGGGTTGGTTGTTCACTCGTAAGGATGGGAGAGGGTTCGTTTAATGTTTGGGAGGAAAAGGAGTTGATGCGAGATGTTTGATGAAGTTTGGGGGTGATGAATGTTTTAAGTGGCTTTGGGGAGCTTGAGAGGTGTGGGAGGATGCGTGCCGCTGGGTTATTGGAAGTCTTGCTTATGGGAGGAATGCATGTGGGTTAAGTTCGTTTGGAGGCAGCTGTGATAAGTGGAGAAGAGTTGGAGTGAGATTTGGTACAGGTGGGTGTTTCTGTTTACCTATGCGAATGATTGTGGATTGTTGGGAAGATAGGCAATTTGTATCTTCTGGGAGTAATATTTTCTGATAATTTTGCTGTTTCTTAACAGTTGTTTTGTTATACATTAAATTGGTCGCTATTTCAGGAAGAATACAAAAACGTGATCATAGTAATGCTATTGATAAAGCGTAGGTACTCCTAAGTGGGCATAAATAGATATTCGTGATACGATAAAGTCATTACTTCCGACTGAATTGTTTTACTTGCTTTATACTGATACCGTGCAATTTGGCTACCGTAAAATATCTTTCAAGAGCAGTGCTAATACGTACAAGTCGAATTTGCCACATTTCATACTTTGGAAGTGATTTAAATAGTTTTTAAGCCGAGGGACAAAGTGCTGTAGAAGATTTCAATCGTTTTATTTTCGAAATTTTGAAATATAGGTACAATAATCGAATGGAGCTGTGCTAGTTTATATTAAAATACGCACGAAAATTCATTTTAATAATCAATATTAAGTAAAGCATATCTGTGAAAACTAAGCTGAAATCAGTGATAACATTTTTGCTTTAAATTAGAAATCCATGTCTTCACTAATCGCTACGAATCGTTACAGTTGTAAACTCAATTATGAAACCATATTTAGTCGACGAAGAATAGATCCAGCCGCGGATAATCAAGTTTACTTAAATGAGGTAGTCGAGTGGAGCATGCTGCAATTGCGAGGAGCTCTAGGCACGATGATTTTGTCGTTATCGCGAGTTCTTGAAATAACGGGTCAGGTTGAAATTTTTGTGCCACATTACGCGAACAGTGGCGGTTCCTCGATAAGAACTCTCGATCCGAGCGATCGATAAGATTAACGTCCACCTCGGGAACATAAAATCCTCACATTTGGGCCACTGAAATATCCATTTTTTTTTTTTGATTATACAATTGCGAGTGTACAGTTTCTTTAATTAGCACCGTATACCTTAACCTTCCGCAAATATTGGCAGTCATAAACAAGTTAAATGTCGGGGCTAAGAATTATAATACGGTTACAATTCTCTACTATACATAGTTGTATGAAAAATAGATATATTGTGCCCTTCTTTTATCAATACAACGAGGTTATTTTATCTCTTCAACATGGTTTGTGTCGAGTGAAGGAGAAGTTTGCAATTACATGGTTTGTCAACATTATTTGATAATTACGGATAAAAAATTTACTACTTGCAGCGTGTCGATATCTGCGTGTAAACACGTGATTTAATCTTTCATTCAGTGGAATAAATTACAACCGTAGTAGTCTTTCGGAATACAACTTACTACTGACTGTTATCACTCCATGTAGAGTATTGATAAAAGTCGGTTAGAAAAATTTAATTACACTTTAAGTCTTATGCTTCTACATAGATAGAAATCTGAAAACGTAATTGCGTGTATTAACGTTGCAATGATTAAAATTCTTAAAATGATAGTGTTTGGAGAAGTTTAAGAAATATTTAATAAGAAAACCTCTGCTAATACAAATTTCTTTTTAATGCCTTATTGTCGATAAAGTACACTAAATTGTACCTATTGGAATACGTATTCAAATATATTGAATATTGAACGGTATATTAAAATATATTACATTTAAGATATAATAAAATATAGTCTATTAATGTTACAGTACAATATTTTCAAGAATGGATGATCAATTTTATATTAATATGCTCCACAATGTAATGGCTATACCAACTTCTACGAAGTTCTATTGATTTATCAGGGAATATTTTCTATCGTGTTATCGACATTCCATGTGTAATCTCTTGAATTTGGGAATCTACTGCTACTCTCAAAGTAACACAGGAGCTGTCGTTTATTTTACTCATGAATGTTGCATATGCTGCCATGAATTATTAAAAGTATTGATCGAATACGTAACTAAGAAATGGATTAAATTTTCTTTTAAGGATGAAACCTTTTCTGTTGATCACAAAGCAGAATATTCTACTACAATCTATAGTAAATTATAAATCATGCAATTCTATAATCCCAATTTTGTATACGTCAATCCAAATCAACTTAATCTTAAACCATCGAAAACTTAATAATTATGACATTTCATATTATGAGCAAATCTGAAATATTGTCAAGAACTTAAGATATATGCACGAAAAGGCCACTAAAAACGGACTGCATAGGTAAATTTTCTTCATCCCTAATTACCACCATTCAATTCCTTAATATTATCTGCAATTTTCATATCTCTAAATCGTCAATGTAGCGTACGTTAAATGCGACAAAAACGCTCGTCCCATTTTTCGAAGCATCAGGTTTCGCAGATTGCGATTTACTCTTTCATAAATTGTCATTCGTTTGAACACACTGGCCACGCAGAAGAACCGACTCGAACAGCTCACTTGCTTAAACTGTTCCTTGATGATAGAGGGTAGGCGATGGAATAGTTCGCGGGTCCGTGTGAAGGTTTTGTTAAAAGGGCGCGGTGAGGGTGGTGGATATTTTAATAAGGTAAGTGCTGCAAGGCCGGTTGCTATGCCATTGGGGCGGTTTAATCATGTAATGTGTTCGGAGGCTCGGCCACCCCACAATCAATACGGTATTGCTTCGGGCACGATAGCGAATGTGCTTAAATCTAAACCTAAATCTAAACTTAGGCCCAAACACCGCGACCTAAACTGCACCAGTTAGCCAGTTAGCCTTTTCCGCGCTGTGTGCCAGTCGATTAAACGCGCCCATCTTTCAGCACGTGGCCATTGCATTCTTTCTGAACACCTCAGGCGAACCACGTGACCCTGATTTAAACACATCTGAATGTTGGTACGAAGTATTAAAAAATATTTATCTTTCCAATATTCTTCACTTTTTGCTTGACTGCTTTTTCATCATTGAATGCCAGATTTACTTATATTATTGTCCTGAACTTTTGGATTAAGCTCCATTTGACAGGAACAGCTTGGAGTTATTTATTGGAACGGTTCGTTAATCGTGGAACTGTATGTGCTGTTGAAAACGCTGAAACTTTAATACGAGTTACTATTTATAATTTATAGTGACATGAATATAGAAGGGTTGCAAAAATAACCCCACTGAAGTGACTCTCTTTTCCTGCTACCACTTCTTCGCAAGTTCTCCACATTCTTCTGACAAGCTTATGCAATATTTCGAGTGACATTTCTTATCATTGTTTATATAATCTCTTAGGAATGTTCCTTGACCTGTGACTGCGATTGTGCCCTCGACCACATTAAAACCAACCGATTACTGTATCGCATTTTTCAACACATACCATAATCTCATTCTTGGCTGTCTAAAAATACTCCCACAAACTGTACACTAAACATTAAGAAATTCGCAGTAACTTAGCCAAAAGCAAGCCTCCACGATCCAATTAATCAAACCCACAACAGTCTTTTACCTCCACCGTATAATTTCCTCCAAATCTTCCATCCTTTCCTCCACCAGCTAATATAAAAGAGCAATTTCACCCTGAATTTCAAAATCGAGTGGAACCTGTCTGCATGTTTGTCCAACAAATCTCCACTTACTCGAATGAGCATTACTTCTCCGACACTCGATGCATTCGTAAAGTTATATGCCCGTGTCTCTCGGATTCGTGCTTCCCGACAAACGAAAAGCCCGAATCGCCGCAGCAGAAAGCTCTCGCGGGGAACCGCTCAGGCCAGTCGCTGGCCGCGAGCAGGCGATCAAACGGCGCGGCGCAGTCGGGGCGATAGAACGCGCGAAGGTGAAGGCGAAAACACGGCGTCCAGGCACGCTTTCGGGGCCGTGGGTCGAGGAGACCGCGGTTTGACAAGGAGCAGAAAGCTCCAATGAGAATGTCAAGCATCCCTCGGGTGCATGGTAACCATAGGAGACGGTGGTTCGTGAGCGAACGGGACGGGGTGACGGGGGTGGAGAGAAAATGGCGGCTGGTTAGAGGGCGCGTAGCATTCACGCACACGGACGGCAGAGACAGCGGGAAAATGGGAATGAAAGGTTTTCTCGTATCTTTGTCGCGGACGACGACGGATCGGGTTTACGCTGAAAGGGCTGAACCTTAAGATTCCTGTTGGGCTTACGCGTGATATACATTTGCGCGCGAGCGCGTGTCTGTGTGTCTCGAACGCGTGTATAGTGCGCGTCGTGAACGTCTTCTTCCGCTTAGAGGTAACCAAAGCCGATGATTGGAGCAGTCGATCGCATCACGGGGATGGAAAAATCTTTCCTTCGGATGGGGGAGCTGATCCTGGCGCCATTTCAGTGGAATTAGGAATTCAATGGAAGTTTTCCTTCCGATATGCTTTTACGTTCTGGGTTGGTCGTGTTGAAGTGTATTGTTTCGTTGGGTGAGATGGGAGTGGTTTGATTGATCGCTTGATTAATGGTGGGATATATTTCTTTAAGATGTTTAGAACGCATTTAAGAGGGGGAAGCTTTGTTTAGTTTTGCTTCGCAATTTAAAAATATAAATGATATAGGTACGAGGAATTTTGGGGTTGAATATTTCATGAGGTGAATAGTTAGGGTTTCAAACTATAATTGAGGACCTTGCAACAAAAGAGGTCCTCAATAAATTGTGTTCTTTATTGTGCATAGTTATAAAAAAGCAACCCTTTAATAGAAATAGCCCTAAAAATTGAAATAAAAAATTATCAGCTCAGTAATTACTACTTATTCTGTGAAAATATATATTTTTCAATCAGTGTTCTGTTTTTAATATTAGGTCAAAGCAATAATTTTACTGCACGATACTTAATTCGGAGAGCAGTGTGTTATAGCATTTCGTAAATCGCTTAATTTATAAAATAGAATGTAAACAGCAATTATATAAAAAAAAAATGAAATGCGAGCGGGAAGTAACGTGCAATGACAGAGTCACAATTTTGGAAATTGAATTTAGATATCATTTGTCCGAAAATTGATTCATTTCGCTGCATCCTTTTGTTCATTGCAAGTTTCAAGTTGAAGAAGTGAAATTAAGAAAACCTACTTAAAGAGAAGACCAATTTACCCACATGTTTCAATTGTAGCACAGAGCATTTCTATACGAAACGTGCACTTACATTTCAACTGAATATCACAACAAT
The DNA here is from genome assembly GCA_960531205.1 of Andrena bicolor. NCBI lineage: Eukaryota > Metazoa > Arthropoda > Insecta > Hymenoptera > Andrenidae > Andrena > Andrena bicolor. The sequence goes on along the minus strand of OY482666.1, from coordinate 34,774,563 downwards.
AAATACTTTAATAAATTCTATAACAGAACAATTTATAAAAAAAAAAAACAGTGACGATCTGGCCTTGAGCACGAAATAGTACACAATTTATTTGATCGCTGGGGAGGACTTATAATGGCGGTTTCATCACGCATCGATTACAGCGCTAGGGTACAATAAATTTCCCGACGTAATAAAAAGTTGCCCGATCCTTTTTCTTCCCTATAAAGGAGCAGGAACGTTTTCCCACCTACATTTCTCTCGGCGGAAAAGTCGCGGACCGGCGAGAGGGAATTGCTTTCCAAGTCGAAAGTTTCTGCGGTGGCGGTGGTTTTTCCTATTTTTCTTTCCCCCTTTTTTTTTATGGCAATGCCGCATCTCCACCGCCCACGCCAAAAAGCAGTGGAACGAGAACCCCACCGGCGCTCTTCCGCCGTTCCTCCTTCGTTTTCTTCGTTTTCTCGCCACGACTTCGCCCCGAGCGACCACTCGTTTTGATACATCGGCCCTGTAACGTCGTTAAACATCGGTTATCGACCCGCTACGATCAGTTTCTGTCTTGATGATGGAAAATTATTAGGCGCCCACACATCGATAGTCCTTCATCGTATTATTCCAACTGGACACCGAAAGGGATTGTATTCTTTTAGAGTTCAACAGCTTTGGGGTCGTTTTTAAAATACGTAAGTCTTTTGGTGGAGTTGGAGTCGCGAATTTCTTACTTTTCCTTACAAGGGAGGAGAGTGTTAGGTAGCGTCTTACGTAATATTTTTTTAACCTATTTTTCAATATGAGTTTCATCGCCGAGTTAAACGAATTACCTGTATAAGCCTTTAAAAGAATTTTAATAGCTGAAAAAATGCAATCTAAAAAATATTACTTAATGAAAGGGGAGCGGGGTAGAATATAGAATCTTACGATACTGAAATTATGGTACTGAAATGTGCCATTTTCAGTGCATCAAGCGTTCCTAATCGAATCCTTCTGATGTTACCTGCACTACAATATAGTGAAACTTGGATATACCTCTCCAGCCGGAGGTGGATATCGAAAGCTTGCGGTCTGACGATGAGATTTTTCAAAATCGCCGACAATACCTAAAACCACACGAGCCAGGGTGTAAATTCTGAAAGTCCAGGTGCATCCTAGATCACGTTGACGTGGCCGTTACGACACCGTAACTTGGCCGCGGTACGAGCCGGCGTAAAAACTTGGAAAATGGCGCGTCGCGAAGTGGCTTTTCACCGCGACGCGTTCCTGTTGCGAAAATTAATGCGGCGATAAAACGCGCCGCCAGGACGCGAAGGAAGTGGAGTGGCGTGCAAAGTATATACATATCTCTAGGAAAGGAACTGCTCCTGGGTCCTTCAGGCACGCGTCGAGTTTCGGCATCGAGTTACAGCGTCTCGCCCCGTGGCTATTACCCTGCCACGATTTTTTCCCTTTTAACTGGTGGTGAGTAGTAGATGTCGGCCCATTTCCACCCTGACGTTTCGAATTCGAGGTTTGATCGATAGCTGCTGTTTTTTCGGGATCGTTCGTTTTCCTTTTAATCTTTGGATAGACTCGTGGGATCGGAACTAGAGGCTTAACTTCTTGAATATGAGTGTAGTGGCCACTGTGATGCGAGAATTTTTTATTTTTGGCTGAGGTATTAAGAATGAGGGTGGTGTAGGTTGAAAGTATAAGAGGTGGATTAAGATGGGTGGTACAGTTGAGAGTAGATTGAGTCCTCGTGTGAAAATATATTGAAATTTGTTTATATGAGCCTTCGATTTCGAGAAAGTTGATTTTGAAAAATCATCATGGAACACACGCGTCCCTGACTATTTCTCGACTTAACGAGTACTTCTGTAGTCAGACTTAACGAGTAATTTCTGCCCAGTCAGTTGTGGGTGCTTACGCATATACACAGGACTTTATCAAAACACACACATTAGAATTATTGGAACTACCATGTTTTTTATAATATTTTAAATTTTGAGGGTGTATGTGGATTGTCGTGACTGACTCCGTCTTTTCATGGCTTTGGTGTACAAATGAAACATCGAGGAAGTGTTAATAAGTATGTTCTGGGATGATTTATTTCTAAGTTAAAAATGAAAAGATATATTTTATTTTAAGTTTTGTGAGTCTCAACGGTTTTGTAGAACCTATGCACATTCGTTTTCCTATGGACTTTTTGTATAGGTATATAAAATATTGAGTAGGTACATATCCTTAATAACCATATTTTGCAATGTTAATTAAAATATTAGAACTTGGAATTTCTCTCTGGAATTGACTAGGTTTAGAATATTTATTTCTTTAGATAGATATCAAATGTTTCTTATACAGTAGATGCTGCCTCTATCGTGCCTGATGAATAATAGCTACCTGCGGTTATTGGTTGGTAGAAGTTACTTTACTTTTGTACACAGTGAAGTAAGTGGACGCGTGCATACCATATGTAACAGAATTTCTTCAACTGTTATCACGCCACAAGAGTCGACCTCCTTTTCAGAAGCCTCCACGCGAGTTAGCTTACCAGCTAGCGCTACGATAAAATCACTAGTATATGATACGTCACTGATCTGAACGGCAGTCTGAAGAGGACTGTCCCCGATAAGATTAAGAATTTTGTTCGTCACTGTTAGTCTGGCAATATATATTTTATTACGCGTTACATATAAATACGGAAGAAGGGAAAAGGCAACTTCGAGAAAGTGTTGTGTCACTTTAACAGTACCATAAAAATTTATACCGAAAATTTTGAAATCTATTGGTCACTAAAATTACGTAGTAAAGTGAAATGAATTATATAAAGAAAAAGGTACCAATTGTGTATTGTGAAGAATCATTTAGTGCAAAAAACAATTGCTTATACAAAACTGAAGACATAGGTGTGTTTGAAAAAATTAATTTTCCTTCTGTATTGCTGCAAAAAATAAAAAACAAAAACAACAAAGTTTATAAAACGCCATGAAAAAACATTTTTCCAATTACTGTTTGAAACTTGTAGAATCTTTTCATAACTGGAAGATTTAAGAATGATTGAAAGTTGCTTAAAATTATTATCCTAGAAAATGAATTTTCTACTTTGTTCAAGAATAAGAAGCTCAAGGATATTTTAATTATCCTAATTTCACCCCTCAGTGAATCATTAAATAAAATAAACAGCACATCTACATAAATATACCTGCAACCCCGTTAATTTCCATGTAATCTCTAATAAAATTATATCAGTAAAATAACCACAATCCTATACAGAAAAAATGTGTAATATTTTATCGCACCCCTAAAATTTCTATGTTACATAAAACAATTTAAATTATCAACGCATTAACCAATTTTGACATCCATCACTTTTATCTCTCAAAAAGAATCCATACTCTTCCAACGAACCCTCGAATTGTCCCACGAAATGTCGAAATCCAAATGGGCATTTGCACAAGAGTCACCTGAAACGCGCGAAAGGCTCGGGATCCTGTCCCAAAAAGGCATTGAATCAGCCAGGCTTTTCGAAACGATTCGATTACGGGCCTGTACAAACAGCGAACCGTAAGAGCAACGCGCAACAGCAAAATACCGTGTAATCCGAAACGTTACACCGAGAACACGAGGGGGTTGTAACTGGTTTCGTGTTGCCTGTACGTGGGAACGCGTGACTCGGGGTTGTTTTCCTTGTAGGCGGTGCTCGTGGATCCTTTCGGGTTTTGCGGTTTGGTTTTTCGATGGACAGGCCTGCCTCGTGCGGATGTTGTGCCCGCTTTTTCCGACGCCACGTGACTCCTCGATGAAGTTTCGTCGGGCGTAATCACGTGTGCCCCTCCTGGGCCACGCGTTCCCTATTGTTGCACGAGTTTATGCGATCGGAGATTAAGTGGCTCTTGATGGGAACTAAACACCGTTTAAACCGCGCTTGTTGAAACTTACGATTGTACGGGGTGAGGCACGTAAGTGTGTACACCTGAGTACCAGATCTCCTTCTTGCGATAAACTGTTGCAAATAATAATTGTGCTGTTTAAGGAGTACGATAGTGGCGAAATTATTTTAAGGGGTTATAGATAGTCAGCTGGCCGAAAAGAGGCGAATGTTTGTGAATTTTTTTTTAAAAAGTGGAAGCATATATTTTTGCAAAAATTTTTGCACTTAAAACAGCAACTTTTGAAATACATTTGATAATTTTTTCGTAGAAAAATATTTACGTTTATAATATAGTAGAAAGCCACATCCAAGAAGCCTTTTTAAAAATTTGGTTTTGCGGTGAACACTGCCATTCGGAACCAGATTATCTAAAATCAAAAAACAAACAAGATTTCATTAGTATATTAATGTATCCTCTAATTAACGGAGGGAATTTCCGAAATATTAATTTAAAACAAAATGGCAACTATTTAAAGTTGAAATCCTGATTTTTTTCGTGCAAAAACCACGTGAAAATATCAGAACTTCGACTAATTAATTAATAATTATGTGAGTAAAAATAAAACGGAAATATGGAACTGGATTTTTTGTACCAGATGACTGTCTCGAAAAAATCGATTTTGGACGTTCGTTGGGTACCCGTGTGTTGAATAAAACCTCTCGACAATGTCTGTTCATTAGTTACTGTTTCTACTTATGTGTCACCATTTGTGAAGATCGATGATGGCGTGATTTACATAGAATAATGAATAGTTACATTTTTACAGATTCTTTTTATTTTATTATGGTAACAGTTGCTAAAAATGGCATTACTCTTTTAACTGATCGAATTACTTTTCATAAATTAAAGAAGCTTGAATGAAAGAATTGATGCATCTTCATTTGTTTAATGTTTCAAATTCCAACGTGTTTTTCCTCTTGAGACTTCTCTGAAACTTCTCTAGAAACTAAAGGATGTGATGCTTTAGCAACTTTTAACTAATAACAAAGCATTTGTACAATTTTGTTGTATTATTTAAAGAAAAATTTTTAACAGGCCATGTGTTATGTATGCTGTTTATTAATTTCAAAGATGTATACAAGTTTTTAATAGCATGTGTTATACTTTTGTAGCTGGTACCATTTGTGTAAAATGCAGAATACTGATACGTTTAAAATCTGTATAAATTTATTAGCAAATTTTGAACACCTTGGGATGTTAGATAAACATTTCAACATAAAAATAACTTCAGAAGAAAAATTTTCTTTCTATTTTAACTTTGCTTTCATAAATAAAATATATAAAAGAACATTAGACTAACAATTCTAACAGTCAAAATTGCAATCAGTTTCTCTTACAAATCTTAAACATTATCATTTATGATACATTGAAAGCTACAAATTTTAAATAACTTACACGTGTGTAGATAATTGAGGCTTAATCATTTTCATTTCACTGAACAATTTATTGTGCTAATTGTGATCGTACAAAAATCCAATCTTTATGTATGAACGATTTAATTCAAGCAGGTGATGAATCAAGGTATTGCACAGGTAGGTCCACGATGGACGAGAGTACTCGTTCGCGGTTAAATTATTTATGATTGTGTTGCGAGAAAAGCACTATCCGGCTGAAACACGGCTGACACGGAGTCCTATAAAAATGTTATGATACATACCAAGATAGAACCCAACATTGTCTCAACGTTATTTAAAATCCTGTGATGAAAGCACACATGAGATAATCACAGCGTTAGATGCAATTTATTATCTCCTCAATGCAACAGAAACCGAGAAGCTTCTTAACTTAGTTTGTTATTTTTTAATAATATCATTTTCTTTGTCCTTTCTAGTCAATTTCTTGCATTTACGTTACCTTCTAAATTTTTCTATCACATCTTATTATATTTAAGTTGTACACACGGTTTATTTGAATCGACTTAATTAGTTTATTCTTTTCCTTTTGTTTTAGAACGGAAGATTCAAACACCAAGCTGTTTTCCGATCAAGGAAGAACGTGAGTCTTTTTTGATTTGATACTTCTATTCTGTTCTTCATTTTATTTTATTGGTATTCCTTCTTATTTCACGTTTTTCGTAATGTAGGTACGAAATATTTCTATATCTCTTCAGAATTTCAATTCTAAAGACTGGCCTCGATTACTCTGTGCAGTAATCCAAACAAAAATTTCGAGTTTTAAACTAAATGAGTAAAACTCTAAAATCCTCTAGTAACCATGATGATATCATGGTTCGTTATCTGCAAACAACAGGTTTTACTCGTGCAAATAGTGTGGTTCACGCAACTATCGAGGTGATGACCCCAGCACACAATACTTTAACACTTTCGGCCCTGTTGGGACATATATGTCCCAGTGAATTTTTGTGATCGTCTATCAAACACTACGTGCCACATATCTGGGCTTTTAATTCTTTTTTAATTAATCTGACTATATACTACTATCTTTAATTGGCAAACATGAGAATAAGCAACGTAGTAACGTGCTGGATACGTTTTATTTTAATAGGGTGGCTGGCTGCAGAATCGCAATGATAGAAATCTCGTGTTTTACACGTGTAATTATTGAACAATTCCCTGAAATGTTCTATCGTAGCCTTTCAATTTAAAATATGACTGGTTTGCTTAAAAAGCTTTTAAATTATTGTTTTTATCTAACTTATTGAGACATTTATGTCCAATTAGGAATTTTCATTTTTATTCCAGAACACAGTCAAAATATTTTTCCCTAGATACTCTGCAAAGGCCTTACTTAATCTTTTTGCAAGCGAAAGGAACGATACAAATTTGATATGCCAAAGTTTTGGAATTCTATCGTATGAATATGGTACACATGTCAGTATCTATTCATACTCAGAGTACCTACGTTCAAACAATTTTAAATGGACACTGATATCGAGGGATCAGTAGCGGAAGTAAGCGAAGATCTTTTTCAAGTGGTGACCCTTACTCTTTGAAGTGGTCATCGAACTTCATTCTATAGGGGTGCAAAGCACGAAACATTAAGTACTAGACCATTGGCTCTGTCCCATATGTCGTCGAGGACGTAGTGTCAGGCCCGGCAGTTGGTCGCACTCGTCGTACAATGCCATTGTTACGTGGGATTAGGAGTTGCGTTTCGAGTTGTTTATCATCAAGCCCGGGGTATCCTCGAAACTTTCAGAGTCGAGTGGCATAGTTTTCGTCGAAAATGCGGGCACCACTCATTGGCCCCCTTCTTGCAACCCCTTAAGCGTTTTTTCGGGAACATCAAAGACAGTGTGCTGGATGGTCTTCCATAACCACCGCTGGGATGATTGATTCTTAGCGTCTGAAAACAGTAACCCGTTAGACAAACTTCTTTCAATTTGGAAATTCAACTGTAAACAAGCTGTAAAGTTAGAGTAGGTAAGTGACGCGTGTGTTAGTATCGCATAGAGATCAGTTTCCGTGAAACCAATAAATTATAGAATTGCATGTTCCAAGTGAAGTCTCGTGTTGAAAATTTTCTCTATCCAAAAGTAATTGGAATATTTAAATAATTGGTAATCTATGGTTTACACGTTGGATGAATATAAAAGGCTCAGGTAATTCGATTTTTGGAGATATTTCTTTAGTGTGATGACTCGAATTGTGAAAGAACTATGCTGCCACATTTAATTTAAAAATTTCGATTTTTTGTGTAGCAAATGATAACTTTTAGAGGAAGGTACAATTCGGTCAAGTTCTTGAACATTAACAAAAGATGTACAAAGTCTTAATTGGTGACCAAATGTATAATATAATGTCACGAAACTGTCTCTAAAATGGATTGTAATTAAGAAAGGTGTATAGATACTGATGGCAGTGTCTATTTATAGGAATGTCGCCAGTTATTATATTTTTAACAAATGAAACGTTTTACTGCATCGTTAATCGAATACATGGTCTCTATCGTTATCTTCAGTATTGTCGTTCCATGATGTCTACCCGCATCAATTACTTTTGGCCATTAGTCGAGATCAAGATCTCTATTTATAATATTTACGTGATAAATTATTGCGAAGATACGTATCGTTTTTAATTGATCCACATAGATATTGTCGAAATTATTAATGACTCCCAAAAGATGTTTCAAATGGCAATTAAAAGAATCCGGGGGGGATGTTGTTCAGAGGGATTTGTTATTAGTTATATTACCAAGGCAGGACAATTTTATTTTCGAAAATGAACTATTTGAAAACAGTATTACGTAATTTAGGTCTCTTCTGGGTTTTATAATTTACCTCACATTTTACAAAGTTTCTTAATTAATACCTATCCACAACAGAAATGGGAGACATTTTTAAATACAAACAAGCGAAAGCTAACCTGTAATATCATATTTTAGATTTTCAATGCTGTTTTGATGGTAATACTCAAAATCGTATACTTCTTTGCAAAAATACACCGTACACTCAATAGCCTTGTGCCTTATTTTTCATCGCAAAAGTATCATGTGATACAAACATTTGAATCTATATGCATGGACAAAATGCAAGAGTTGTTAAAAAAGGAGTTGGACACTCCAAAGCCGAAACAAATGGAGTCGATTTTTGCATAGAATTGAACAACAGATCCTAGGCTCAAAGAGGCACGTAAGTCGCAACAACAAGAAAAGAGTAACATTTACCATCTACTTAGGCGATCCCGCATTGGGAAAACTAAACGCGTGTGCAACACGCGTACATATTCATCGGCGCACATGGTGCCAGAAGCGACGGGGCACCAGTTGTTCTGGCACGCTCCTGGCACGTGCAGCTCACGTGTCGGCTCTGATGAGTGGATTGTTCATTCCAACGTTTTGTGAGCCACTTCTACTACAACCTGAAACAGCCACCGGGCTTGCTGCAGCACGCGCACCGACGTGATAATAGAAAATAATTGATAAACCAAAGAACAATTTGAAGTGCACTGAAGCCACAAAGATTCAATGACTTTTCTGAAGGTATGTGTGGCTACAGTTGTTAGCAAAACCATCTGTTTCTTCTGTTTACTGTAATTGTATCGAAACAAACCAGGCGCATATAACACACTTTGGTAATGAAATGAGCGGTTGGGCGAAGAGAAAGGACTATAGTACATCTGTATACTATAGTTGCTTAATTCTTTGACTCAAAGTAATTAAGTATTTTAGGTATTTTAAATAATGAATTGCTGACAACCTTAAATCTTTATTATAATACTGATACACTTAGGTAAGTTGTATTAAAGTGATAGGAAATGTGTAAAGCTTAAAAACAGAAGGGGTTGCAACGTGGACAGTAATATATTAAGGTAAAGGCAGGATTTACCTTGGAAACTAAGAAAAAGTAGAAAAAAGGATATGCATGTAGTGTAAAGTATATAAATGTAAGCTAAAAATGTGCAAAATGATTAACAAGGGAATTTAGGCTACCCAAAAATTCAGAACATTATGCAACTTTTTGTGCAGGTAAAGTAGTTAATTCGTAAAACAAAACTATCTTTTGTTGGTGCCATAGTGTGATTTTACTGTTCGATCTGTAAGATATTTTACATCCAAGAAAATATTATTCCTCGAATTCCCACTGTGCTGCACCACCACGATATTTTGTTCAGTTCTCCATCGTGCGAGAGTTACGCGACAGGACAGTGGCGTAGCGACGTTTACGCGTCGAATCAATAATGCCTACCGGTGTCCACAACTCCATTAAGATAATTGTGCGGCCGCTTTATTTCTCCATCCATTTGTCCATCTATTCGCCTGGCTATCTGTCTCGCTCGAGACTCTTCGCGTGCGCGGACCGACTGCAACACGGGACAGAAAGAGGGAAACTAACAACCGAGTTCTACGAGCAAGTCCTGGGACTCGAAACTTCCATGCCGGAGGATGTATTGCACTACTGTCTGACCAGGACGGTTTCACTGTACTCTCCTCGCGGAAGGAGAATTTTCCACAGACTTACCAGCTTCGCATTTCCTTGACGCCCTCTCGGGTGCTTCAGTAACGATGGTGCTAACTCAAAGTGGTATTGTCTGAACTAGTGGTGGAGAACTATCGATGGTACTTACGATAGTTATCGATGGTTCTCACTATCGAAAACTATAGATGGCTTATTTTCACTATCGATAATTCTCGGTATTGAAAATCGTAGGTTAGTCAATTGAAAAATAATAACAGCTGAAATTCAGAATCCCAAATTTCTTTTCTAATATTATTACAAATTTCGATAGTGAGAACTATAGATGGCTTATTTTCACTATCGATAGTTATCGGTATTGAAAATCGTAGGTTAGTCAATTAAAAAATAATAACAGCTGAAATTCAGAATCCCAAATTTCATTTCTAATATTATTACAAATTTCGATAGTGAGAACTATAGATGGCTTATTTTCACTATCGATAATTATCGGTATTGAAAATCGTAGGTTAGTCAATTCAAAAATAATAGGTAACAGCTGAAATTCAGACTCCCAAATTTAATTTCTAATATTATTACAAATTTCGATAGTGAGAACCATCGATGACTATCGTAAGTACCATCGATAGTTCTCCACCACTAGTCTGAACACGCCATTCGGATGACCCAGCAGTCGAGCAGAGAAATTGTAATCGATTTGGTTTTTTATAAATCAAGTTTCATAGATATACTTACATATGCACCTGAGTTATTCGTTTTCACTTGAAATATCGAAAGGTTAATGGTGCTGGTCAGAGTTGGTGACTAACTAAATAAAAAATTATTTAAATGACGGATCAAATAAAAGTTACTTTAACTTTAGATTATTTGACGATTAAAGTTAGCTCGGGTCAACTTTATTCGAAACATGATGAATTAATTTTGTAACGTTTATTCGTTATTCGAAATTTTATTTAAATAAAATTTTTAAAATCCCACTGTCATTGTCAATCTAATTCTCTGAGAAAGCATTTAACATTCGTTCAAAAGCCTTCGTTTCACACAGTATCGAGCACTGCATTCAGTATTCATACGTGAAATAAAAGTGACGAAAACAGAACCACCCTATCTGGAGCTCACAAAAATCGAACTGATGGCGCAGTCAAAATGGTACACGCAACTCTGGGTGATAATTACAAATGTCAAACATAGGGAGTAAACAGTCTCCCAACGTAACGGTGTGAAAAGCTACTAACAAAGCACCTTAGCGGCTGAACAATGCTTAAAACAGCGTTTCGACGATCTTCATCGAGTGCTCGGCTTAAGAGCATTGAACGGGTCACGTGTCGACCCGTGTCCACCGGATGTCATGGTTTTGTCGCATTTAACGCCTCTTCTGCGGGGCATTCAGTCCGCGGTAAAGCCATGGGCGTTTCCTTTTTCCGCCCAAATGATCGACAGTTTGGTGCAAGCTCGTGCCATGAGAAACGAACGCGTTCACGTCGGGATAACAACCAGACTTTAAGGTAGATGTGGCTTAAATGCACTCTAATTAAAAGTGGCTGAAAATACTTTTGATGAAGGAAATACTGGGGAGGGTGAAATTAGGAAGACGTATTGCATCGAAATTAAGTGGGAACTGTTAATTAAAAGACTGATACGATCGAATGTGAGTCTGTGTCTTTTAACTTATGGTACCTCTAGCATCGTTCTTGAAATTGGAATTAGGCTAGATCTGGGTTAGATCAAACTACATTTTTCGTAGAGTTTAGTTTCATGTTTCATTTTGTTAAGTGGCACTAAAATAATACATTGAAATTCTGTACAAGTAACAAGTACATAGTACATTTTCAATCACATTAAATAAAATCACTTAACATAAAATTACATTTTATATATTTTGTTCTCTATTTCTTAACGCGAGTTGAACAAAAGACTAATTAGGTAGTGCGAATTTTAAAAGGAGCATCGAAAGAAAAGAAAAATATGTGTGGATGTCGGTACACGCGATACTATTTACGGAAAAAATGGATCTTCACGGGCGATTACGCGGTGGAGCATGGGAACTGGGCTACGGGACGTCCCGATTCACCCATAAATCTACCTGCAATTTGCAATGCATGCCATGGACATGGGTCGTGAGGTATTCCTCTGGAAACGTTCCGCATTTGTTGTCGTTCGTACATAGGTGTGGCGCGGCAAGTATTGTCGAGCAAAACTGTTTTGGTCCACAATAGTTACTGACAAAACCGCGAACCGGTGACCGTGATGGATCGTCGCTTCCCTATTATGGTCGCAATAGTGCGTGCTGGAACTAGGTAAATCCGTCTATGGTATTCCTGTTTATTCGGTCGAATCACCCTGTTCCTTTCCTCGCGATTCAGTTTACCAATTATCCATATAATTTCATACTTCTCCTCTTGTAAAATGACAAACTATTTCTCACAGTGCAGCCTTCCCCACTTTTTCTCTCTTTAGGGGAAAAGTGATCGATTAAGAGCATTTATTTACATGATTAATTTGACTTAGAATTGCAAAGCTTGGTTAAAAATACATATTTTTTCACAATATTCATCGATGAGAAAAACTACAATTTGCTAAACTTCGTCATAGTATTTTCGATAATTGTATGATAGCCTTCAATATTGATAAAATTGCTTGCGGAAATATTATTATAATTGATCAATAATCAACGAAAACTTGGGTGGTTGCTTAAGTATTCCCGTCATAATTTGAACACACATGAATAGTTTATTCAATAAATTTTATGCGCGCAATGGAATAGAAACATATGATTAAACGAATGTTTATTTGAATCTCTCCACTTTAAATTAAACTTTCTCTCCAAAATATGGCGATGAGAAGAAAAACTGATGTGCATTTGCATTCTATTTAGATAAAAGTGATTTAATGAAAAATTAATTAATGAATTTCTAGTTAGTACATAATATATCAGAGATATATCGTTAATTTAAAATTTTCATCGTATCAAATTATATAAGTATATATAATACAAGTATAAACATAAAATCACCACAATGATACCTCAGTTTAAATGAAATCGCATGATGATATTAAAATATACATGTTCCTTCAATTTTATTTAACAATAAGGAGGTTCACTGGAGCTCCTCGGTTATATGAAGGTTTCCCATGGCTGCTAGGGGGTAAAGACAATAATGTACCCATGCATTTGGTTTCTATTCGCGTACGCATGAAGCCCGTGAGCTTTTCATTTTTTCTCAGAGGGAATTTCTTGAGCTTCCGGTCATTGTTGCGCTCATAATCATCCAAAGCGGATTACTCGACTGCTCGTTGAACGGTATGATCGTAGGGACGACATTTCGATGACAATTAAGCGAAGAGAAATGAATCGATATTGAAAGAGCAGAGCTTCATGCGCCATGCAAATGAGACAACTAAGAGGAAATATTATCAAAGAGAAATCTCTCAGTTTCGTTAATTCTTCCTCATTGTTCTTTACGTCTAATTATCACAAAGAATCGTTTTACACCCAATCCAGTTATAAAATTCTAGTCAATTCAGGAAAATAAACAAAATTCTTTTCACAAACAAAATATTAATATTTCTATTAAGTAGTATACCCCACTTAACACATCGACACGTTTAAATCGTTAGACACCATTTGAACAACCCACCCATTAATTACATAAAGCCATGTCGATTGTTAACCTGCTTCAAGCTTCCTTGCTAAAACGAGAGCATCAAAGCTGGATAGAGGAGTTGGCGGAGCAGTGAAGCAGAAGTGAGGTATGCGCATCCCGCTGACAAGTCGAAAGTCAACGCCTCGCGTAGAAATCTGTGAAAGAAGAAAAACATATCGTCCCCTAATGGCCCTCATTGACGAGAGCACCGTAGACAAGCCAAGGGGTAGACTCTCCTGTTTTCATTTCAATTTCTACCCCCTTGGTAGCCGGGTCCCTTTTCGAGACCAGATGGCGGACTCTGGTGCTCTCTCCCTTTCCTATCGTGTTCCTTCTCTTTCCTCGTTCCTCCGTGACGCTGTACGGCAGGGTCGTGCACGTTGAACGATGGTAGGTGGAGAGATCGAAATGATTGAACATGTCAATGTTTGGTTTGGCTTATAGCAGCGTGCCTGTAACGTGGTTAACGAATCGGTTTGCTTTTCCAGGGCTTAGCTCGCATTTCCGCGCTACACCCGTCTGAGGACACGTTCTCTGTGCCGCGACAGACCTCGATCAATGCAGAACGCTACTTAGTCACCGATAGAGGGATTAATAGAAATTAGAGAAGGTAAATAGATTTAGCCACAGTTAGTGGACCTGCTTCTTGAGAACCTTGCTCACCAGTCCTTGCTGGCGAGGAGCTCGCGTGAAAACAGGTTGGAGACACCTGAACAATGAGGATTCAGGAGCAAAAGAGTCTAATAAACAATACAGGTAGGTATTAATAAAATATTGGTGGAGATAAATAGATGCTTTCTTTTTCATGAGACAGCAGTTCTCCTTTATGGTCAGTTTCTGTAAGGACATGCTTGGGATGTTAGAACAGTATTTTATAAACAAATGGACATACTACTTAATAACTTATATATAGAAAGATTGATAAAAATTAAAAGTGATAAATAGTGATAATTATTCGAGCCGCAACTTGAAGGCATAATTCAACTTAATTTCCTCAATTTGTGGAAACACAGGTGAGAGGGAGTTGGTCAGTTTTCTATGACCAAGTTCCTCTATAAACATTCCACAGTTCTCCCTTTCTTTATCAATTTCTGCGAGGATACACTCGAGAGGCTCGAACAGATTTCCCTGTTTGATCCAAAACTGAAGTTTCCATGCGGCACCACGAGTAAGGTTCTTCACCAACTTCTCCAATTCAATTATCAGCCTTGTGGCCACGGGCTAGCCGAGGATGGGGCCGGATGGTTGGAGTGTTTAAATTTAGACGAATGAAATAATAAGATCAAACGGTAAATAGCCCTGATGAAAGGCACCGCATGCAAACAAAACTTTTGAAACGAGGGTGTGCTCGACCGCGTCGCTTCTGAAAATACATATCGCGATTCTCCCGGGGATCCCCGGTGCTCCATATCGATTGTCGACTCTGTGTACCATCGCGGAGGGTTTTGGTAAACAGTTACACGACACGCGAATTAATATTGGCGCGGTTAATTAAAATAAATAACCGAAAACCTTTTGCGCCTCGCGCAGCCGCGAATTTTTTTCGGCTTCTCATTAGACCACGAGGAACAATTGAAATATGGAACGCACGGAGAATACATTTTTAGACAATGCCTTGTTTCTATTTTGCGTGTATAAAACACAGGGATGGGCGAACGAGGGTGTATAGGAATTTCGAAACACACATGGTGGGCCAGTTTTCGGTCCAAAATGTAATGTTCTTTATACCTGCATACAATTTCAAGGGGCACGGGAAATGAATATTACACGAGCTTTTGTTTTCTGCTTTTGTGGACGAATGATATTCTCCCGTTGACACAATGACAGTTTTGGGTAAAAGGTGTGATAGACGAGGATGCAGAGGACCGTGGCGCTTCCTGGGATGATTTTCATGTGTCCCTTGTATAAGTTTCATTTTTAAAAATCATTGGAACCATCATTTTTTATTTCACTTACAAATGTATGCCAGGGTGGCTTTTATTTTTGAATTTTCTTCGCCCCCCCCCCCCCGGGTCAAACAAAAGTTGTAGATCAAGACAGTGAGTATATTTTATGTTCTATTAGTTTTTCTCGTGCGCCAAACGGTTTTCAAAAAAAAACCGGAAAACTAAAAAATTTCTATTTTTCAAAATTTTAAGTTGAAATCCTTTTGGAACACTTTTTATTTATGAAGGCGGGAAAAAAATATAATATTTACTTTCCAGGACTACTTTTTAAAAATTTAAGGCGAGGCATATACATCAACATATGCCAAAAAGATAACAAAAAATTCCATATTTTCAATGTTTGATATTTGATGAATGTTGCCTGAAATTTAGGGACCGAAATTCGCAAAAATATCGGAGAAATTTCACCTTTTCCCGTTATCCGATCGGGCTCAAATTTTACACAGAATATTTTTATTATTTGAAACTATTCTGGTGGGTGTTGCGAAGAAAATCCTAAACACAAAATTCACCAAAAGTAAATAAGTAAATTACTTCAATCCAAATAGTCACTAGTCGAGCTAAAAATCAAACTGAAAATTGCTCAAAACTGTCGACACTGGTAAAGTCTCTGTGCAGGTCCAGAACTATAAAAAAACTCCAGATTTGAAAAAGAATTCGGAACCTCGTTAGTTTTATCCGCGTAAAATACAAAATTGTTGGTCACTGATACCTAATTCTGACGTTGGACCGGTCGTGGATAGCGAACGTGTTAAAGAAATCAGAAGGTGGCAGATCGCCCCAGCATTTTCGCTGGTAACGACGGCCAAGGAGAAAATCACGCTGGAGGATCTCGGCGAGCAGAAGCCGAGAGACGGAGTTGAAAGTCATCCCGTTAATTACAGGGATCGTTCTAACAAATCATCACGGGTCGACCGCAAACCCCATAATTGCAGGCCTTATGGTTTCACCCGTGGCACGGGCGCTTCCGCAGCTGACCATCGAGTACTACGAAGTCTATAACGGGAACGCAATATCCCGGAACACCCGTGGACTATGGAAGCCATAATGTAGAGCAGCGCCCACCGTCCATGAACGGAGTGATTCACCGAAACGCGCGACAGATGCACGATCTGGAAGATAGCTAGGTGGATATAACATTTAACGTTCGGAAGTAGCCCGATAACTTCTGGAAGCCTGCACGGGGTTCGCGCCTGTTTTTATGCCAGCCCTCGCCCTGCTTCCTCCTTCCACGTGCTTCGGAGATGGACGATCGGTTCTCGAAAGGATTCTCTCCCTCTGTCTACCAGCCTTTTCGAATATCTACTTCGATCTGGATAGGGGGTCGTTGTTTAAATTACTTGAGAGTCGTGGTTGAATGAGGCAAGGGGTGATTCTTGGTAATAAGGTCGTTGAAGCGCATTGAATATGGACGAAGAAGCATTGATTGATTTTTGACAGATTTCGAGGGGAAGTAAAGATAAGTACATTACTTAACTCTTCGTGGTCACACAAAGTGTATCGCACCCTAGGATATGTCTTCACCAATATTTCTGTAAATTTCTGGAACTGAATAACAAAATTTAAAAATTTGGTGAATTTTAACAAAAAAAAATTACTTTTATCCACAACTATTTTTTGGAATAAAAATTTCTACATATCAAAATTTACATTTCTATGAGAAGACTATAAGAGTATGTTTCTACGACTAATAGAGATTTAAAAAGACGAGAATGGTAACTCAAAAAGAACGCTAGTGATCCCCATGTGACCAATTTTTAATTACAAGAAGGTATGACCATAGAAGGTCGAATCTCGAAATTATCCAACACTTGAATAGTTTTAACCTGAACCTACAATCTTCCATTTTCTTCCATTTTCTCGCCGTTTGGTAGACACAGAATAGCAACTCTTCTAACACCATTTGCATTAAACCGGCCACGTAAAAACATTAACGCGGCTCGCCGGTATTCTTAATCATCGACTACAAAATCTCACTGCGTTATTCCTCTCAGTTCTCCGCGGCAACAATGCCCCCGACCACCCGCAAGGGCAACGAGAGGAAAGGAGAAGAATGGCGCCACGGACGGTGAACAACAGCCGAGCGCGTTCGGATATAGGCGAGCGGTACGGCGAGGCTAGAAGTAGAAGAGGGTGTCTGGTATTCGCACAAAACGGTCGGCCGTGGCGGATACCGGTATCCGCAACCTGGAAATAAGGGAATCACGCATAATCGGACGTGACAAGTGACGTTCCGGGGCCGGGGGTAGTAAGTCAGCCCCTCTGCTTTTCGTCGGAGCGTTACGATGCCGAGGGGAGAAACTTACTCCCCCTCGGTTGTATTCACGGTACACCCACGCACAATGACTGTCCCTAATAGGTACACGCAGCCCTTGATTAGAATCTAGGAGACGAGAGATGCCAGTGACTTTTGTGAGCTTACAATTGTGCGTTTGCTCGAGCGTACAGCTATCGGGGGCACCAGCGTTCTGCCGAGACGCCTCGACGTCGATGCGGTATGTTTGGGGAAAAGCTCGTTCGTGGCGATTCCAAATGGATGATGGCAGCTTTTTGCGACTGATGACGACTGTTCTTCTGTGCTTTCACGCGAAATCTTCTGTTTCGCTTGGCAGTTCTTTCCTCGTTTTCGGGATGATTACCTGTGTCGGGGTTGATGTGTCCTAGAAATTGTACTGGAATAGGATAGTAGGCAACTCTGTAATTGAGTTTTTTACTAATACTAATAATCTACTAATTTAATAATAATAATAATAATATAATGCAATAGTGGACAAAATATATTTTTCTTCTTTCTAGAATTTAGTAACTCGTCGATATCGCGTAGGCATTGTTTACAAACATGATAAACATTATACGTCATTCGGTAAACCATACCTAACAATTATCAGCCGTAATTCTATACGCATGCAGTGGATTTTCAAACTCGATTTTCTCGAACACTAAGCCTTGGGTAAAAAATTATTTGTTTC
Organism: Andrena bicolor; assembly: GCA_960531205.1. Classification (NCBI taxonomy): domain Eukaryota; kingdom Metazoa; phylum Arthropoda; class Insecta; order Hymenoptera; family Andrenidae; genus Andrena; species Andrena bicolor. Next base: position 34,756,242 of record OY482666.1, on the reverse strand, counting down.
TATATTTTTTCTAATTTTTTTCATGAGGACTTTTATTTTTCCGGCCGCCACAGTGGTGTGCCCCTTAAAGAATAGAATTCGAAAATGAATAAGAAGAGAGAAAAAAGAGAAATGATACGTGTAATATTATGATAGCTTTTCGACACAATCGAGCAGTGTCAATAAATCGATAATAATCCTCATATAGGAACTTTCCTCGTTAAAAATACATCACCTTACAACCACACAGTTAGCGACAAATGAATTTTCTTTTCATCTTCAATGAAAAGCAAACAATGTCCATCCCAGTCGCGTGACTCAGCTTGCATAATTATATAGACCATAGCTCGCGAGCGTATAATCTAAAAATTATAATCCGCCACAGAAGCGTGATCCCATCTTCCCATGCAAATTACGCACCACGTGCGAATTATTCGATCCCATACAAACTAGAAGTTCGTCAGTAAAGCATGGAAGTCACGCGATTTTCGCGCGTCCCTGTTTACTTATGCAACGCGTTAAAGAGTGGCGTTACACGCGGATTGATCGCCAAGCATCTGATATGCCGCTTGCACGCGCGCCACTCACGTGTAATTATAATAATGAATCGTAATTTATGATTTACGGCGCTTTTCCGAGTGACTATTCTAGCAAGCGTGACGACGTCGCCGACGAAATTTATGTTCAAGTTCTATCGAGCTGATGACCCAAATGTCGTGCATGCGAATGGCTCGTTTGGAGTTTAATTTATGAATTCGTGAAACTGGACGAATACTTTAAAAAAATCGTGGGTTTGGTATCTTGCTGTGACATTTTATGTATTTTCTGGCAATCACAGAGCTGCGAGTTTAATTTCGAGGATTCTGTGTACGCGTGTACGTGCTATGGTTGCAAAGGACCCCTTTGCTTTACGAGGCTTCGTCTAGAGGTTGTCCTATCTGTACCGGCATAATTTTCAAGCATGTTAATGAATATCTCGGATCGCGAGGATGTCGTAAAAGCGACGCAGCATGAGCTTAATAAGAGTATGCCTCGTTGGTGAAGTTTAATGATGCACCCCAAAGCAAAATGAGGCCTGGCGTAGCCATTTGCTCAATTATGCAGAGTTTAGGACTGTTTTCACCGAACGATACCCTTTCCGGCCCTCTACTAAATTCCATCGATTAATTATAAGCTTGTAATTACTGGTACGAGATACTTCAACGTGGGAGTCAAATCTGGAAGTGTAGTAATAACACTTTCGATTGACCATGGAATGAAATTAATTCTAACTAGGCAGCAAAGGGCATATAACAGAAAAAAAGGAATTTCTAATCTCAAAATTTCTACTGAATTCGAGCACAAAATGAGGATCCTCAGATCCCGGTGCAATTATTTATCAAGCTTTCCTTCATAATTAATAAAATTCTACACATAATTAATAATAAAACGGTGAAAACAAAGTTATTACGAAATCATTTAAATTACTCAACAAACCAATATTAAGAATAGTAGCTCTTCAAAAAGTCCTATCTTCGATGAACAATAATTATTAAAATTAGGTTGCAAAACAGTCTTACCTCGCCTTTGTCCTATTTTTTCTTTCTCTTTCTTTATTCCTTTATGCAATAATGACATTGAATAATAATAATAATTTAAAATCCCACTTAAATAATGACATTTAATAAAAATAATAATTTAAAATCCCACTTCAATTCCTATTCACCAAACTACGAACAATAATCAATCCCTTGCTAAATTAAAAGCTCTGCGAATTCCATATACCACGTCTAATTATCCAACATCTTCCATTCCAGTGAAAAAGAGGCACAGCTCTGATAATGCACATGCAACTGCATTCTTTGAAAACTAATTCTTCTATCCATTAAACGTGCAATATTAACGCTACGCGGAAACTGATAGAAGGCAGGAATATTATTTAACCAGTTGCAACTGCTGGCGAGACCGAGTAGCTTGCGCAGTCGGAAAGGGAAGGAAAAGTTGCGGGCGCGCACGCACAGTCTGGATTATGAGCTGAGCGAGGCCCGACATTAGGTTCTCATGGGACGTTATTAGCGTTGGCTATCATGCGTGGTGCAAATAGAGCGTGCCCAAAAGCACGAAAGCATTACGCTTGATTACTCAACCTGCCAAGCGATGAACTGGCATAATACGCCGGTACGTACGGTTACATTCACGACGCGGTCGCTCCAACCTGGGGCAGAACTTCGAAAACTCGCTGGTCGGAATTTCGATTGAGGGACAAGGTCCATCTTGCGCGCTGCAACGAATCGTGGGGCGGCTTGTTTGAGTTTCGTCTCTAATTTCCGGCGTATTTGAATGCGCGGTGTCTCTGTTAACGATCACGTTCCTTTTAAACGTAGAAACCGTAGAAAGTTCTACTTTCTTTCTCGTGGATAATTACGCGACTTTACCGATCAAAAAAAATTGTAAATTCAAATTTTTATTGGTTTCTTGTGAGATGCTAAGTACCTTCTATTAGAAAAAAAGGCATATACACCAAAATGTCATTTCAAGGAAATCGATTTCAAAGTTTTCATTATAGTATAACTAAACGATTCAAGGGAAAAGAGCACATAGCCCAAATGCTTCAATTTTAATGGAAACTGTGGAGTGGGGAGCATTAGAAACTAGCACAGAAGGGCAAAATGGAGCGTGAAATAATAGAAATTAAGAATTCAGAGCTCGTAGTAAATCACATTCATGATCATCCGAAAATCTCAATGTTGAATATTTAACATCAAGCAATTCTACTAATCAGCTTTACAATATTTTATTCAAACCATGACCCCGTTACCACAGACGACACAGTGCTTCAAAATTGAACGTTATAAAAACTTTTTTAAAAATTTATGCTACCTAGTTTTATAGGAATTTGGACTCCTAAATGCAAAGATATCTTTAGATTTGTTCCATCATCGTTTCCGTATCGTTTATTCACAACTTGCTTTGACGTTGTTACGTTGTAACATGCGATTGAATGAAGTTAGTAGAGTAAACCAACCAGTGAATGACCGAATTGTTAAATTTATAGACCTTTGAGATTGATACTTGAATATATTTATGTATATAACAACAAAACAACTATTGAAATTGCATTTAAATTTTTTTTCTTGTCTATAAAAATAATTACTTATTTTATCGTAATTTAAAAAAAAAACCGATTATGCAAAACGTGTAGAAGCCCAGTAAATGACCCCATACTTTTAATAAGAATTGTACTTATTAATGTTTGCTTAATACGCGTAACTAAAAATATTTTATATTAAAAGTACAACTCCACTCCATTTATAAACATAAATTTCTAAATTTATAATTGACATTTCTTTGCCTAATGGTCATTCACTGGTATTCGGTCAATTACTGGTTGGTTTCCCCAGTGAGAAATAAGATGAGGTATGAAATTTGTATTGTGTTTCCGAATTCAGCACAAAAAACAACTGAAACATTGAAAAAAAATTCACCGCAGTCCTGTGTAATCTATCACTGACGAGGATCCCCTGTAGCAGCAATTTGCCAAGAATTCTTTGGAAACTACCACGGGTATCCTCGATAACGATCTACCCCGGGCAGGAGAAATAATTTTATTATCAATTCGAAATCTGTCCCGTGTCCTCTCGATACGATCGGCGAAATCGACGTGGGCTTCTTGATCGTGGGATTCCGTATCCCGTGGGGGTTGAAGGGAATGATCTGGATTTCATCCGACTGCGTTGCCCCTCGGGGAAACTTGGACGTTCCCTTAATTACTGCGTTTTACCGTCAGCGGAGTGATTAAGACCAACGGGCTATCCAACGAAACGATTATCGTCGGCAGCGGAAAAATTCTTGTAATTAAAGTTTACGCGCGCGACGCCGCCGAGGGTTTAATTCAATCGCGTTTTCATAGCCTTCCGAGGGTAGGGGGTAAACATCGCGAGAGTTTGACCATCGTTCAACGAAACGATTGTCAGCTGTAAAAAAGCAAAAATAGTTACGCATGTGAAATTAATATAATTATATTGAAACCTTTCGTGCACATATAATAAGGAGTCAGGGGATGAATTAATTTGATTTCGACTAGCATCGAATTTACTGACGTTTACAATCATTTTAATGGAAAGCAATGGCTTCGGTAATGCAAAATCTGTTATAAATTTCGATCCTTCCATTACGTTATTATTCTTGATTCACTCCAAACCGAGGAGTTAATTACTATACTTAATTAAAACGAATTTGGGAAGCTGTGGTAGTGCGAGTTTTCGTGTCTACTTGCTGGACAATTGTATTCAATTAAAATGTCATAGGTATAGACGGTACACAATAAATTATGCAGCTAGGAAAAATCGGTAAAAAATTGAATTTAAAAGAACAAATGAAAATTATCCAAATTCTGGATACTCGGGAATTTACAAAACATTGATGCAAACATCTCGTCAGTTACATTTATTATCAAAATTTTTCGAAAGTACCCGTCAATTTTCCAAGTGTTCAATCGAACCTCATCATCCACCAAGTTTATGCTGGGTCACTCAGGCACGGTTAATTCTGAAGATTGAACGAATGTCGCAGGGACAATCATTGGAATCACTCGCACGTCCACCTGCTGTCGCGACGCCTGTGCCTGTAACCTGCTCGACGGATTTTTCAAGCGTTATCGATTGCACGACATCAATGGACACAATTATCCAGTCACGTGTCGATCCGAACTGCGCACATCCGCCGAGAACCGAGGGGGCTTAGGGAAAACGTTGAGATAAAGCAGGTCCACTGGTCCTTTGAAGCATCCGACGTTGATGAATGCGGCGGCCACGTGACCGTCATTCCCAGAATGCATGAATTTTTGCAACAGGAGAATCCGACTTTACAAATGCGCGTATCAATTAAATGTTACAGTTAATCGCACTGGCAACGCAAAACTTGATTGTGCCTCTGACAGCGTTTGCGCTTCTAACGGAAAAAAGGATACAGTTCCACGGTGTAAACGTGACGCGTGCCGAATACGTGACTTCCAATTGAATCAATGGATGACGATGTACACAAATCGTTCGGTTTACTTTTATCTGATCCTCGTAATACTCGTTTCGATCGTGTGAGAATTGCAAGAATGACTCACGCATTTAATTCAATGGCTTTGTCGTTTCTCACCCGTGCATGCAGGCAGATATCAACGAAGATATCGTGTAAAAAACGATTGCGGTATTTTAGAATTATATTTCACTATGTAAAATGAATTTAAATTGGTAATTAGATAATTCGTATAATATCTTCGCAACGGTATTTATAGCGAATTTTTCATCGTAATTTGATATAACAATTACTCGACCGTTCGTAATACAGTTCAGGATTAAATATTGAATTGAGAGGCCCAGTGGAAAACTGGCACATATGTATACCATTAATTCGTCCTTGCAATTTAGTGTAATTCCACCACCTCCTAATACATACCTATAATAGTATACCTATACGTTACTATCACTGAGCAGAATCACATTAAATTTTCTTCGCACTGAGGAAAAACAAATGTCTGTTTGAAAAGGGGTCCATTCCACTCGGCTCCTTGGGGACACGTGGCCTAATAAAAATAAGTTTTCAGATAAATATTAATAATAGTTGTCATTTACTGTATAATTCAACCACCGTTTAGAATAATTACAATTTCGTACCGCATTTTCGATAAAAATCAATTTTCCTTAAACTTGCTTTCGTCTAAAATCATTAAACAGTGGCTGTGCCTGTTTTCTATTAAACTCCTCAATTTCAAGAATGCTTTGCAGTATGCAGTAGTGGTGACTTTATAATGGTGGATATTGAGCCATGGATTTAACAATCGTAATTGCGTTTACATCATTTCAGGACACAGTCGCGTTCACAAAACGTTTTATTAATTAATTGATTGGTTCAATATGCTGCTAATTTAAGTTTAATAATATTGTATAAATATTGTGCTACGTATATTCGAGTAATTGTAGTTTAACAAAGCATTTACCATTGTTAAACACCTGCATTTGTGTACACTGTACAGGATGATTTGCCATTAGTGGTACAATCTGGAATGAGGTGGTTCTCTACAATAAATTACACAATAAATTACAATTGTAGAATACTGTTTCTTCCAGCCAGGTCTTTGTTTCGAAAATATGAGTTGTGAAAGTAGAACCAGTTTTCTTGCGTCATAAAACAAGTCCATTGTTTTCCTCAAACGAAGGCGAAAGTTACAAAAATTTGTTCAACATTTTCAACAAATTATTTCACAAAGAATCGCCACTCTTCACGGTTCTATCACCAATAAAGAACCACTTAATGTTCATAGCCTTCGTCCGCTATCGCCGCACGGTCCGTCGAATTTGGAACATTTCGTTTCTGTGGAACAACAACGAAAACTCGGCTAATGTCAACGTTCATAAAAGTGGGAACGTATCCTCGCAGCACACGCCCAGGACGATCCATCCGAGTACGTAGGCAGCAAAGTCCCGTGCCTCCATGATTTCCCAGGGGATTCGCTGGCGCTTGGCTTCCAGAGTTCTCCACCCTCAAACGGAGTCTCTTCCCATACGTATTTCCTCCCATGGAAACCGTGAAACTCGCTTCTGCATGGTCCCGATGATTACCATGGCATGTGATTTTGCACCGTCCCGTAATTCCACCGTGGAAAAATTTAGCTTCTTTAAAACATGACAAAATGGCGCGGCGCGAAAGTTGAAATCCTGGAATCTCGGCTCGGAAGGGAATTCTTTATGTGAAACAGGCAATGTACCGTTGTTTCTCATCGAAATTTGAATTTTGAAGGATCATTCTTAACAGCGGCATGAATTGAGCCAAGTTATGCAGAACCTTACCAACCCTCAAAATGACAAAAAACTAGTTAAACACAGTACGGATCACTTAAGTTTGTGATCTTCATTTTGCAAAAAATTACCAACCCATAGAACAACTTTTACATTATACAATTAAATTAAAACTACCAAGACAAAGTTAGATTTTAGGCTTAAAAAACAAAAACGAAGGAAAATTTTAAATAATATTAATTATACTACTTACTTTCAAATAACCCATTAAAAAATATTGTAAAATAATAACAAGAAATAAAATATTCCCGATAGAAATTAAACTACTTTTCTTTAACAATTACAGTCTTTAAATATTCAAATCATTGAGGGTGGATAGCTTTTTGCATAACTTGGCTCAATTGTCCTAAGAATATATTTCTAGGATGACAAAGTGCGTTTAAGTGACGTTGAATCTTTGGAGGATTGTTTTTAATTTATTTGTTTAATTCGCAACTTTACTTGCTTGGGAGAATTGTTTGTAAACGAATTACTGACTATTGTTAAAACTGTCTTTTTCAAATTCTGAAGTATCTTGGCAAGGATAATTGGGTGATGTGGACAAGAGTTTGTAAATGTAAAAGGATATTTGCATAAAAATCTCCCACAGTAAAAATTAAAATTTCTCTTCATTAGATTCGTCTCAAATGCAAATTTATTGAATTCTTCCCAGTCTCTCATGGAATTCCACAAAGCTCAGTGTAACATATTTAACAACAACGTCGTCTTCGTCTCCAGCAACCCCGCAAAGGGAGTCTTGCAGGTTGATTAAACTTACCCGATCATCAGGTGCACCGCACGCTCTCGTTGCTTAAAGTTAAACAGAAATCCAGGTCGCCCGAAGCTTAGTGTATCGATCTTCGATAATTCCCACAGTTCGCGCGGGCGGTGTTTAATCCATTTACAAGAGTTGTTATCTTCCTGCCATCCGGTAATCCTTCGATAGATTGACACACGTTTGGGAAGCAGAGGAAAAAACACCAGTCTTTCCCACAAAAGATCAAGGACATCTTTTAAAAAAAAAATTTTATCAACTTTGCCTTCAGATTACAATTCGTATCTGCTCTACTTGCTTCTTATAGCAAAAAGTATAAGTATTCAGGGGTTTAAAGTTTTTTTTCTGTTTCAATAATGTCTAGTGCATCTTGTAAAGTTTTACTAGCAAATTGCGTAGACACTGTCAACCATTTAATTATCGCTGTTGGGGAAGGTCAGAAGTTTGCAAGAACCAGAATTACCACAGAGGCTTTAAGATATATTTTGCAATTTTTTGTAAAACTCCTACATTCTTATGTATTTTAAAATATCTAATGAAGAGTCTATCTATTAATTCATTTTACAATTTATCTTCAATAATTTCACAGGTGTACTCCAACGAGTCAATAGTAACTGGAAAATCTTCCAAAAAGTCATAGCAGTATACAGTAATGACCAAAATAAATTTTAAATTGTCAACGATAACAAAAATAAGGTACTCCCATTAGAAAGAATTATATCTGAAACTGTGTGTCCCATAATTTTTGGCTTAGGAAGCAGCTGTATTGAATTAATTATGCAGACGTATAAAAATATGAGTTTCAAACTTTCTGTTCGCCATCCTGTGTGCAATATCATATTGCAGAAAATAAAACGTAAGAACTATGTGATTCCGCCATAAGGCGAAGCGGCATCAAGCGACACGATTGAAAATTCTCACCGAGCACTGACACATCGGCGCTTTTTTCGATCTTCACCGTGAGAAGTGGGCAAGTAGCTGGTCCGCGATCACCCTTGGACCCATGGGTACCATCGTGGAACGTGTCAAGTGCGCAGCAAGAACAGCCCATGAACAACGACCGTGAACACAATGGCAGGTCGTAACACTTGCACACTACCCCATAAGCGAATCCAACTCTCTCTCTCTCTCTCTCTCTTCTCTCTCTTGCCCCTCGCTGGCTCTGTCAGTCGCTGGTTCATGCGACTTCTAGCACGAAATGCCCAACGGGCGCCTCCTGCAATATGCTACGGGGTACATCGGATACTCTTGGGTTTGGTGTTTGCCATGCAGTTCCCATAACTCCCCGGTGAATTCACTCGGCTTGTTACATCTCCAGGGACTGGCGTCGGTGATATAATGTGAGAATCGAGGCGGGATACTTCGTTGAGCTCTTCTGAGAGACCGACTCCTCGGAGATTGTAGTTGTCGAGGACGATCGAGGGCTTTGATGAAGGACATGGAATATTGGGAAACAGATGAGTGTGGAATGAAAACTTGAGGGAAATTTGACTTTGCTGGTGATGGGGATCGGAAGTGGAGGGGGGAGGGGTGTACGAAGAATTTAAAGTTTGGATAATGTATTCAGTTATATGAATTGTATTGTTCAGATGATTCTGTTTCGAAGGCAAATCTACAAAAAGTATTTTTGAAATTTTCATTACAGGCTCGGGTAGAAAAGTTAAAAAACGACCTTCATTAATTTCTGTGCTATTCCCACCAGTTGTAATTTTTTTCAAAACGACGAAATACTTCACCTAATTAGTAAACTAGTCCCTCTAGCTGTTTGGGCCAATTTTAAAATGGTTATTCTGTTTTAAAGGGTGTCCCAATACTTTTGCCTGCCATTGTAAGTAGATAGGTACTATCTCCTCTGCACATTTTCGTGGATTCATAAGTATTAATATCTCATACCTATACGTATAGTACGCGCTGTTAACCCTCCACGATGCGCACTTCTGGGGCAGCTGAAAACTTAAATGCTCCTAGGTGTTTCCAAACAGCTGCTTCCTAGCCAGCCATGGGCGTCCATTATTTTAAAGCAAATTACAGCTTCCGCAGAGATTTTATTGACAAGAACCTCGATGCAATTTCGCAGTAAATTGTTGAACCTAATATAACAAATTTCGTGTACTACCCTAAATGATATATAATCTTTACACGATGATGTGAAACATTATAATTATAATATTTTTAATAAATTCGATTGATCAAGTCAAGCAGATACAATTAATTAACTTGCAAATTCTGTTGCATTTCAATTGACCTCTACTGACGTAGACTATAATATCATAGGGATATAATATCATGAGTTCAATGAGTTGACACGTGTCAACGGACCAGGTGGTGAAGCCTTTGCCTCTTCTCCCTTTTCTTAGGGAGTGCTTCCCGTCGGCAGAAGTTGACCGATGTCATATAGTGAATGTTTCCACAGGTCAATGGGTTGTCTGGTATCTTGTTTCTCCATTCGACACCGTTGGCTTCCATGACCACGTGCTACTAGAGTGTCGTTTACACTTCTTTTAACCCTTTCACCGTCAAAGGCGAGTAGTTTAACAGTACATTCTATATGAAAGATGATGTCGCTAGTCAATCGAGAGTACTCCAGTGCATTAAAGATATTGCCCCATAAACTCTAATTGTACATATAATCGTAGTGGTGTTATTTAACAGTTTAAAGTAATTAAAATATTCTAAACAGAAGTATGAGCTGAGTGAAGAGTGCTATACTGTTTTACCAAGATTCTAAAGAGTAGGTACCTAGCACAATTGTAAAATATATTAAAAGTATGATACTTTAGTATGATACTAGCCCTTAAAATGAATAATAAATCAAAATTGCAATCACATTTAATTTTATCACAAATTAGGATTTGAAATGTAAATTTTTTTTCGTTTAAAGTTATCTCATCCAATAAATACTATTCGTATAAAACTTTCCACAAATTTAAAAAGTCGTTTGCTTAAAAAATACCACATTATTGTAATATACAAAAACGAGAACTGCTAAATTACTCGTTTATTGATGTCGTAATTATCATGTCGTCAAGTTTGATTGAAAACACGTTCCGCAAGGGTGCTTTTCGATTCAGCCACCCTCAATAGGTGGCCTCAAAAGGAACAACACAGAATGGACTTTCATTAGAGGCCTCCTAGAGTCAGAACGTGAAAAAGTCAAAGAAAATAAGAGCGAACGGCAGCTGTGCTCGGCGAAGCAAGCGAAAAAAATATTAATAACGAACCACCGAACCGCCGTCCACCTTGCGACCCTTTGATTTCCGGCTTCTCGACCTTTCCCCGGAAGCAATGTCCTGTATATAAGTTCTCCGTAACGCTGCACTACACGTGAAAATCACGGTGCGGCATAATTTGTCAAATTGCAGAAAGAAACATCGTAATAACGCAATTCGAATACATCTGCCTTTCTGGTTCAGTGTTTTCCACTAAAATTATAATCATACTCCATGGATTCCTGATAATCATCGTACTATAATCGAGGGTGAATCGAAGGGTGAATGATTTAAAACTCAAAATTCTAATTCTTCACAAAAAACAATTTAAACATTCTCACGAGTATCAAAGCATTCAAAAATATAGAAATTCGATAGAAAACACACAAATACGGTGTATCTTTTTCAAATCTATTTCAAATTTTTGCATACAATTTTTTTCATATTCTCTAAAGATTGACAAATAAGGCCACAAAACTGGAAGTAAATATATTTAATGGTTTTTTTCGTCCGCCAATGTAGGGAGACCCCTTAAAAAAGTTGTTCCAAATACAAACGCAAAAATACCATCAGGCATTTCGAAAACCTACCAGAAACGTAGCTATATTTCCAGTAGTGATACTCAATAAAATTTGAACTTTTAATTGAAAAAGCAAAGAACATAAGAAAGTGGCCAAATCGGTAATCAAATAATCCTCTACACCACCTGATTCCAACATTTCAAATATATGAACTTTATTTTTACACTTTATCGACACCAAGTTCAAGATTGCCAATCTCGGGCCTATGTTTAAATTAAATTTATCTATCACCAGAAATCAGGAATCATAAACATGTAGCTCATAGTAACGAACATGCTAAGAAGACCAGTAAACCATTCCACAAATCCAGTCACGTCATCCTGTATTATATAGCGACAAAAACATCAACCCAGTTTGCTTCAAACCCCCGATTGATTTAAATCCGTGCGATTTCTTGGCATTGCGGAAGTACTGGCTACCGTGGAGGATCAATTTAGAGTTCGTCTCGTCTAAACGAGCGTGTAACAAGAAGCCACTTCCAGTGAGTTGGCCAGTAATAGATTAAAGCCATCTTCCCCCCCTGGTCCGGGGCGTATATTGTCCCCTTAACACCCCTATCCCGGTAGTTTTGCTTTAGTTCACTTGACCCTACTTGTCCCATCAGGGTCTGGTGCCGCGCGTCCTTTCTCCCTTCGCCGTGCCCCCACTCCGTTTCCGTCTCCCTGCCCTCCCCTTACCCCACGACGCTGAATTTTTATTAGCGTCCTTGTTTACCGCCTTTCGTCCTTTTGTTTCACATCCTCTTCTACTCACGTCTCTTTGCGCGAACTTGTTCGCATTTAGTTTTGCTACCGCTCCTTCCACCGTGACTTTGATCGACTCTTTGCCACTCGACTCCTTCGAGCTATGTGCTCCCTCTGGATATTCGTCTTTCTGGATAGGTGCTCTGTACTATATAGTTAGGAGCAGTGGAATTTTTATCGTTTGTGAGTAAAGTGCTTCGTTGTTTTTGTGTTATAGTTGGTTTGGTTTTTTTTTGTGGTTGTGAAGTATTGGTTTCTGGGGGTTAATAAGATTTGTGTGTTATATGTAAAAATAATTATCGAATTAAAGCCGAGAATTAACCTGGATGATGAGCTAAGCTGTGCTATGCTATGCTTATGTTTTAGCATAGCTTTTGGTGTAAACGGTTCCATAAGAATAAATGGAAGCTAATTTTGGTAAAACGTATCATGGCATAGCATAGCTTAGCTTCTTGGTGGATTCCCGGTTTGAATTTTTAAATTTTTCCCGATTTTTCGATAATTATTTTTACGTAGTTTTGTAGTTTTAAAAAAAATGCATCTTTTGTTTAACTTCTTTTCAATATCTCTCACCGTTCTCGCGCTATTCCACGAGAAATGAAATTCTGCATTTTATTCAAAGGGTGATTTCACCCCCTAAATCTGCAGTAAAAAATAGAATTGTGTTATGGATAAACTACGCTTCTTACATACAAAGTTACATACTTTTCTGAATTCCCGGATTACCCAACTTCCCTTGTTAATTAAATACAAGAAGAATACCTACTATTTTACAAATCTACCACACACTCTACTAAAATCAGAATATTAACTCCCCCACCCGAGTCTGCCCAACTATACCAAATTTAAAACTCTCTTCTCTCGAATACTCATGAATTGCATCCCCCAATATCAATATCACACAAAATACCACGACACCCCCGTTATAGCATCACCAAAAATACTTTCCCAGTACATTTTCAATTCATCCAGACACCGTACATCCCTCCTCTTTCACATCGTATCCAGCAACCGTGTGTCGGTCCATCTTTTTCAATTCCCTCCGTCCCTCTGTCTATTCGTCTATCCACCAGCAAGCGCACGCGCGCGGATGCTTTCCATGTCGGTCGGGAACGGGCAACCCTTACTTGTTCCCCTCTCGCGCGTGCGGTTAATACGGAAGAATGCGAGACAGGGCACCCTGTGACAGGGAGCGGTGCGAAGAGTCCACGCAATTTCCTTAATGTACTCGCTAAATGTTCTAAGCCCCCCTACCCGTTCGAACGGTACATATACCAGCCGACGTTACGTGGCTACATACGGGGCCTGTATGTACGCGGACACCCCTTCGAGACACAGGGGTGTGCGGTCACACGTGGAAGGCTCGAAGGAAGTAGGCTAAGCGGGCACGAGTGGGTGTCATGATAGAAGCGATTATCGATTACGGAGGACACGTGAAATACGTATCTATACGCGTTATTGCGACCTTGTTCGACCAAGCCCGTTGTTCTTGCGATGATGAGTATACTACGCGTTGCGAAGTCCTCGTAGAATACATTAATTGAGGCCTCAGTTCTTGGAAAGCTTAGTGTAGAGGACAGTTGGGAGAGAATTTTTATGGGACGGTTTTTAAGCTCATTGAAGAACCTACTTAGTGTTAGTAGTCCCTTGGATAGTAGTTGCGATGAATATGTAATGGAACTCGGGTTTGGGATTGTTTGCGTGGTATGGTAGATTATGTAGTGGGAAACATGATATTTGTGAAGGAATGTTTGAAAGTGTGTAATAGTGGAAATGATTAGAAGATGTAGATACATATTTAGTCTGCGCGAAGATTAATTTAGTGGTTGACGTGAGGTCTCAGGAAAAGTATTATCGTAGGAGAAACGCCAGAAATTTTACTGAGAAGCGTAGAGACTAGGGTATTCTTTTGGTATGAACAAAAAGAAAATAGGGTAAAGTCACCAGTAGTCGACCACTTTCAGAAAAAAAATGGAAAATAAGGTTTTTGGAAGTGACGATCTTTTGAACAAAATGCAGTTCTCTAACTGCACTCTGTTCAAAAGATCGTCACTTCTAAAACCCTTATTTTTTATGTTTTCCTGAAAGTAAAAAATAAGGTTTTTAGATCTTTTGAACTGAGTGCAGTTAGAGGACTGCACTTTGTTCAAAAGATCGCCACTTCCAAAAACCTTATTTTTCATGTTTTTTCTGAAAGTGGTCGACTACTGGTGTCTTTACCCTATTATCATCTCTCAAAGTGTTATACGTTCTTCATAAGCATTCATGCGTTTTCGTCTGTATTCATCGGAGTGAAGATGAGGAACATTAATCACACAGGGTTACATTTTGATCAGTGTATCCTCCGTCATGGATCATTTTGGATCCAAGCAGTTTCTGGATAGAAGGAGCGCTCGGATAAAATGGTTAATGGGGTAGCTAATGTTCCCATATGCCTAAGCCAGCGCATGGATATGCAGGACACGCAATGGGCGGTGCGCATAAATAATTTAAGCCCCGGACCATCATCCATCCTCGCGAGGAACCCCATTTGGTCTACGTGGTGCTTGCTTTATTTAGTCATGCGTGGCTATACCTAGGTAACGTGACGTGTTAGTTTGATAACTTAATGAGAACGAAGTTCGACGAGCGCTCCTTAATCTGACGCGAGTCAAATTTGATAAAATTATAACTACATTGAAAGTAGTTGCTGTAACTATAAACTTCATATTTCATTGGTTAATTATTGGATTTACATTAAACTACACTGATTATGTTTTGAGTCGTTCGATAGGATTTCATTTCAAACATATTATATTTACATAGGGGAAATGGTAAAAATTGCATAGCCAAACGAAGGACTAACGAGTAATAATTGTGATAACAGGGTCCAACTGTAATAATATTGTAGTAAACGTCTATTTATTGGAACACACGTTGCAAACAAGGATTATCACATTATTTATTATTAAACTGAAAGAACCAATTTTTGAAAAATAAGTACTTCAACATCGAATCGCTTCTGACGACAGAATTCTGCAGCCAATGCCTCGCCGAAGAGTTCCACAGCAGACTTAAGTCCAAACTTTCGAAAGGAGATCATTTCCATTTACGAAAATTAATCAGTACCTTATTTTCTGTGTATAATACAAATTCCCACAAAGGAACCAACAAAAGTATATTCACAACCACTTGAAGGATCTTCAAATGCAAAGGAGCAAATGAAATATGGAAATTATAAAAACACAAAACACTTCTAATTTGTTTAAACAAATTGTAGTATATGTATAGTGTAGCTTTTTCCTAATCAATCGATGTTACACATTTACAAACCTAGCCAACTCTTGTTTACAATTCTACCATTCTAATAATTTAATCACACGAGCAGCCCAAGAACAACGATTGATTCTTTCAAATTGCTGTTCTGATACTTGCTATTTCGAAGAGAAAATGACTAAATGATAAAATGCACTGAAATGACACGCGTTTTTCTTGAAAACGCTCACCCCACTGAAGGGAGACAGGTCCACGGGCTTTTTATAGGGGTTCTCCGAGCCACAACGAGCCATTCGCATATTAGCCGGGCCCGCGGACACATTGTGCGCATTTTATACGTGTTTGCACAATTCCCGATGAATTTTCGTCGTCCAGGCCAACTGTTTGCCTGGCTGGACCAGACAGAAGGGAGAAAAACTGATTCGACGGCTCGGTTGCCGTTTTATCGGTCGGAAGATATTGGATTTATTAATGTCATTGGTTAGGCACGTCGGATTTATTTCATCGTCGGTCGCCATCGCACGCTCCCCTTTAGATATTTATCTGTATATGATGCTCACGATACTCTCGCGACGTCTGGGCACCATTTGATAGATTTACAGTGTTCGATGATTGTTTGCAAAATATGCAAAATAGAATGGTGGTAAAAAGAATGTTTAATATATGTGGACGATTACGAAAACATTGTAAAGGTGCAAATCCAGGATGAAATCCATGATGCAGCAAAGTAAAAAATATTTTGAAAAATTCTTCACCTTTAGAGTTGAAAGATTCAAAGTGATTTTAGAAAAGTAAGAATGACGATGCAAGTACAGTCTGAAAATTGATTAAATACATTTTTCTCCAGCAACGTGGAATTTAAACGTAAATGTTGAATAATACATTGTTCAACTACTTAGTTTAATGATATTCCACTCGTAACGTCCACGATCATAATCGTTGATATTCTGTTTCGTCATATTACGTCCAACTCGTCCTGTTCTTCGCACAGTGTGTTGGTTTCACCTCGGTCTCAATGCACTTTACCTAATTGCATTCTCCTTGTACCGGTAATTCTGCCATCATTGCATACGTATGTCAGTTTTAGTGGAAAAAAATTGTGTGACGGAAGAAAATTTAATTGCACGGTTAGGGAAATAAGAGGGAAGTGTACAGAAATTATGCCTGTGTATATATACTTACATATCTACCAGAACTGCAAACTTAAACGAAACACATTTTATTAAGAGAACGTCATTTATTCAGTAGGTACAACTACTCAGTAATGGCTTCCTTGTACAAATATGTATTTTTGAAAAATTATTAAAGCTTAATTAAAATTAAAATTAAAAAACAATTGTTAAACAACACGTACACTGCCTTAACATTTTATACTGATTGGTTATTCGAGATTCAGAAAAATCCATACTAAACCTATTTCAATCATACGGTGCACTGCAAGAATAGTTTTCCCCATGTCTACCTGTACAATCACACAAAATCGTGTTTCATCTAGATTAAGAGAACTTTCTAAGTCACACTTCAGATTCAGTAAAAAGGCAGCTATGTATAGTTCCCCTTGCATGACAACTCGAGCTCTCTCTGCACTGACACTAAATCAATTTTTGGGCAAAACATAGGACTCCAGGAATAGATCATCTCTCCCTCCTCTTCTTTACCTCACACCACACATTTTCCTATTCCCCAAGAACCAAATCCCCATTAAAAGACAGAAGTTTGAAGATAAAGAGGGCCCTAAAACAAACTCCAACGAAGGACTTGTTGTGACAACCTGGATAAAAATACTCAAAATGCATTCGATTTTAAATTCACTCAACCCTAGAAAGCTGGAAGCTGCGTAAGCCAATACTCGATCTGCCAAACACCAAATATCATTGCTTCAACCCAAAACGAAGCCGCGGCAGAGGCAGCGGCATCAAATCATAGCTAAACTACACAGCCAGGCGCAGACAGTGAAATTTTCGGCCGGCCGCCGCACAGTGGTCAAAAATCGAAAAAACCTGCCCAAAACCTCAAGATGACCTTTGATTTGTTTAAAAATGGGTATACTAAGGTTTTCGAGGTCGCTGATTAAGAATCTGAAGTCAAAATTGATAAAAATAAAATGGCCGATCCAATATGGCGGATGCGCATATCAGAATAGCATTAGATTTAATCTAAACTTGGTATCCTGGGGTTTTCGAGGTCGCTGATTACGAATATGAGGTCAAAATAACAAAAAACAAAATGGCGGACCTAATATGGCAGACCGCATATAAGAAAACATCAAATTTGGTCTAAACTTGGTATTTTAGAGTTTTCGAGGTCGCTGATTACGAATTTGAGGTCAAAATTTCAAAAAAACAAAATGGCGGACCCAATATGGCAGACCGCATATCAGAAAAACATCAGATTTGGTCTAAACGTGGTATCAGCCGCCAACAGTTTCACTTTGACGGCCTCTAGAAAAAAAGTTCCGATTTGTTCCACCTTGAGACTTGTTGGAACTTGTTCACAGAAGTGTGGAGAGTCTGAAAAAATTATTTCCAGCTGCTACTTTTTGCAACTTTGGAGCGCATATAAAAAAACATCAGATTTGGTCTAAACTTGATATCCTGGCGTTTCCGAGGTCGCTGATTACGAATCTGAGGTCAAAATTAAAAAAAAAAAATGGCGAACGCGCATATCAGAAAAACATCAGATTTGGTTTAAGCTTGGTATCAGCAGTCGACAGTCTTCGCGAGTGGTCAAAATGGGCTATTCAGCTGGACAGAACTATTTCCGCTTCATCTATGGAACCGAATGGAGTAATTCGATTAAATACACGTTGATTTGATGAAAATCGAATATAGAAACAAGAAGCAAGGCATAAAGAATTACGAGCATTTCGCGAGTACCACACTCGAAAAATTTCTCGACGGGCCACCAATGAAGATCTCCTAAACAGCCTCTTAGTATCCTCAGACCCTCTGATTTCAAGTCTGAGACCACTTCCACCGGTTGCGAAGAAAGACCTGCCACCAGAAGTACTATCTTTATTACTTCTATAAATATATTTTATAAAATTGAACTGATTTTAATTTCTATCGCGCGTTCATCCCAATCCCACTTTTCTATATTCGATTTTCATCAAATCAACGTGTATTTAATCGAATTACTCCATTCGGGTCCATAGATGAAGCGGAAATAGTTCTGTCCAGCTGAATAGCCCATTTTGACCACTCGCGTAGACTGTTGACTGCTGATACCAAGCTTGAACCAAATCTGATGTTTTTCTGATATGCGCGTTCGCCATTTTTTTTTTAAATTTTGACCTCAGATTCGTAATCAGCGACCTCGAAAACCCCAGGATACCAAGTTTAGATTAAATCTAATGCTTTTCTGATATGCGCATCCGCCATATTGGATCGGCCATTTTATTTTTATCAATTTTGACTTCAGATTCTTAATCAGCGACCTCGAAAACCTTAGTATACCCATTTTTAAACAAATCAAAGGTCATCTTGAGGTTTTGGGCAGGTTTTTTCGATTTTTGACCACTGTGCGCCGATGGCTATAAAAACGCACCATCATCGCGGAGCCAAAACTCGGCGGTGTAGGATCGTCGATCTCCGGGGATCGCGTTACTTTTGATTATGCCCGGGGAAAATAGAAGGGAAAGGGAAAGGGACTTGAAAGGTTCTGCGAGCACGGACCGGTGCACGCAAATGCGCGGGCGTATGTCGTTTAAGCCCATTTAACCGTACAAACGTTTGAGAGATCACGGCCGGTGCCGTGGAGACAATGAGAGGGAGCTGTCGTCGGGCTTTGTAAGGGGTTGCTTTTCACGGGGGGGTTGCACGAGGATTGCGCGGACCCCGAATTCGAAATGACGAGGTAGCTGGAGGGGGTTGGCGGGCCGAGGTCGCGGGTGGAAACGAGGGGGAAGGGGTTGTTGGCGAGGCGGTGGTTATCCTGCCGCGACGGCACACCCACGCAGGCGCCCCTATCACCTAACCACCCTTGCTTCACCCCCATCTCTTTCTCTCCCTTTTCCTACGTTCTCCTTGTTTACTGCCGACACGGTACTGATAACTACGCCCTTACCTCCTCCTCCTCCTCCTCCACCTCCCCCTCCATCCTGCTGCATCCCTTCTCTCTCTCCCTCCCCCCGTTCATCCCCCTTTTTTCCAGTTTGCCTGCTACGTATTCTCTTTTCGTATCCCCGTCCCTCCCTGCCCGTTCCTCCTCGCTCTCCGTTCCCCTCTATTTTTTTCCTCTCCTCCTCCACCTTCCTTCACCCTGTCGACGCTTCTGCCGCGCAGTCCTATGACACAATGGCACATCTGGCGCTAACTTCTGTTTTTGGTCGTCGCGCTTGTCGCGAGAAATCGCCTCGCTTTTTCTCGTCCCGCGACGAAAGATCTCCGCCGATCTCCACGGTTTCCTCGTCGCGCGCACCGCACGGAATCGCGATTCACTCGGATGGCGGCCTGCCTCGTCGGCGGACGTTTGTTCGCGCTTCGCCCATCGACGCGGCGCGGAGAGGTGGCTTTTCTCTGCATCGCGAACCGTTCCGGGCAGGAACGATGGTTTATTATTTTTTCAGCGACGTTTGTCCCCGGCAGCTTTGATGCCTCTGCACGCAACGCGGCGCACGGGGTGCATTTAGGGAAGGCGATGTTCCGGAGCAGGCTGTTGCAGTGTTTAGCCGCGAAAGGAGTCGCTAACAAGTGATCTGAATCCTTCTCGACGTGTTTCTGGCTTTGCGGAACTGGAGCTGGAAATACTGGAGAATGCGATGAATTGTAGAGAGTACCTACTTGGTTATAGTATTTAACATTTTTATTTAACATTTTAAATTTTGAGCGGTTTTAACTTGCCGTTTCGCTGGTTTCAAATTTGTTTAAAAAATACAACCCGCCAAAGTTTACAATTTTGCCCATTTCTACGAAAGTAGGCTCTATAAATAAATTTTTAACTCCGGAATTATCGGTCATACGAAGTCATACGAAGTTCGTTCTTCTTTCATTTTAATCAAGAAGGGTGTACTTTTTACCACCTCTCTGATAAAATTTACTTTCAAACCGTAAAACCGATTTTGCATCATATAAATTACAGAGGAATTCTTGTTTTTTCCAGCATCCCTTCAAAGTTTTGAAAATCAAAAAAGAATACAACCAAATTGTTTGAAGCTTCCTCTAAAAAATAAGACTCTCTAAATAGTTTCTTCACTTTCAAACGGATTTCACAGCAAATAACCTCGCGTCAGGTGACCGAACTATATCCATTACGAACCTCGAAAACCACTTCAATTCTAACAAAAAGGAACCAGAGAATTTACAAATGTAACAGACCAAGCCTTTTTTTCGCAAAAACGATAAATCGTTAGCGGTTAATATTCCGTTTCAGACCCAATCCCACCCCAAAAATGCCCATCGAAGTCGCAACCCCCACCCTCGTTAGAGGCCGGGTGATGTATTCATGGCAAATTTAAAAGGCTTCAGGTCCGGTGGAATATTAATTTGATCGGCACGCGCGCCTGTATAGCTGGGGGCTAGCCGAAGGTTCACTGGCTGAAAAACCATATGCGTAAATGGGCCAGGCGAGCAACCGAGCCGGTATAAATTCAAACGTATTTACGCGGCAAGGGCGGTGTAATTTATTACCCGCCGATGTAATGGAAACGCCCATAGAGAAGATCTGCCCGTGCAAATTCGATTATATGCAGTTGTATCTTGCCTCCGATTCCTCCCCCTCCCCCTTGCACCCTCGCGGCCGTTTCGCCCTGCCAGACCGAGAACGGAGTTGGATTAAAAAACGTACGGAACGCATAAACGCGCATATTTCATCGGCGCCGTCTTTTTTTCTGCGTCCGTGGAACTTTCTGTACAAGATGTTTCCTGAGAGAAATACAGCGCTGCGTTAAACGCCACCGTTCCTTTTTTATCGTTGAGACCGCTGAAAGGTGCAAAGCGATAATTTTGGCGCTGATATGTAGATCCTTTTCTCTATTGAATTAATTATTGGTGTTCGCTTGTAAAGTCTTGGGTATTCACACTGAATTTTTTTTTAGATGACTAGAGTCAACCTCTAATTATTCGGGATAGAATAGTATTGATGGTGGCGTTTCAAATAAATTGATTTAGAAATTATGGATTATACAAATAATTATATTCGTGAATTTTTATTTTCAAGAACTAATGTACGGATTTTAATATTTTGGGGGGCTAAATGTTTATTATTCCTTGGTGTATAGAATTGGATTTTTCATATTTCCAATATATACCTAATTACAATCCACCTTTCATTCGCGAATTAAAATCCTACTCGTCCTTGAAGTCTCCCACTCGTTTATTTATCCTGCAACGCTATTCCTAGCTCAATCCACTTATCTTTTCCGTTCTTTAATAAGTTAAGTTCTTACTTCTTTATTTTTAATTTTGTATCAGTGTTTTGTCCCTATTTTAGTCTAGTTTTATAGTCAGCGGTTAGGCATATATATTTCCTTGAAGTGTGTATCAAAACCTTTCGATTGATCTACATATAATAAAATCCCTATTCCTTTTTTGTAGAAAAAACTGGGATTAAAGGACAAAAAACCGTAACTTTCAGAACACTGACTTTCTTTTCAAAATAGGTATATTGAGCATCAAAAGATTTTTTACCAAACTATTGATATATTCCATTTCCTTATTGTCTGACGAATTGATAAAAAAAAATTGTTTAAATCGGTGCAGCAGATCCTGATATATACCTACAGAAAAGAAAATTCTAGGTTGCGTGGACCCAGTATGGTGGAAGTTCGAGGGTTATGATGTCCAGTTCAGTCTATCAAGTCTTCATTTACCTACAACTCAATATGCATAACAGACATATCCAAACGCAAAGTGCATTTCAGCTGAAAAAATACAACGCGTCCATCATGCTACTAGCAACCCCAACATTCACATCTCAAACTCCACATCTGTTTGGACCTATAAACGTCACCACACGCCCTGCTTAACGCACACGCTTCAGTAGATCCAAGAATCTCAAAAGCAACGCTGCTAGCGTCAAAATTAAAACATAGAACAAGAATCATCCTCAGCGATAGCTGACGGGGCACCAGCATCGTCGATAATGACTCAAATCCAGCCTCGCGTGCCCGTTACCCTTCGCACCCTGAAGCCCACCGCCGCTGATATTTACGATATCCTCGAAGGAAGCAAAATGAAAAATAGAAATGTCATCGTTTGTCGGGTCAAGTGTGCAGTGTCGGAGGGGAGCGGGGTAGACAGGGGACGCGTTCCAGGCTGGCGAGCCGGTGCTCGCTTAGGTTCCCCCCGTTTGTTCCCCCGTGGTCGTTAGTTTTGCCACGAGCCGGCACAGGAGGAACCCCGTGGGCTAGTAGACCTCCACCCTTGGATAGGCCGCGATAAACCCCCGCGCTGATGCTTTTTACGGTGACGGACGACTCCTGGAGGCGTGTCGACATGTGCAACGGAGCCGACGAAGGGTGGGCTCGCGTGATCGAAGCCTGAGGAGGACGCCCACGGAAATCACGGGGTCGCGCAATCGCAGAGACACCCCTTTAATGAATCCTCCTGATGGAAGCGAGAGGGTTGTATCGGATGTATCGGCTCTCCTCCTCGGACCGTGCTGCGGGCTGAAGCGTCGGAGGATGTCCCAAGCTTCTCTGAGGATTATTGTTCATTTATTTTTAACACTCTGGGCGTTGGGACTTCGGATAATGGGTGCGCTCTACGTGCGGGGTATACTTGAGCGCAGTGTTGGGGATATACATAAAGTTGTGTCCCGGGGGTTTCGTGTTTGGCGATTGAGACTGTAAGGCCTTTTTCGCACGGCACTTTTGTGTGACTGCCAATTGGTACGTCAGACACATTCAGTTGCTAGAGGTGGTGATTGTTTGACAAAGATACATAGAAATACATTGATGCGTGGATATCTGTTAGAGACCAGTCATGGGATACAAAAAATGTTTCGTGTCAAAGGGCCCTGAGTTTGTGAATTTTTACTAGAAATAAGGATTTCAAGTTGCACTGATTCGGATGACAGTTATGTTTCCTAAGTGTCTCCTAAGATTTTATTCGAAATGAAATTTGTATAAAATTAGTATACTCTCTGCAGCTACTTTGAACATCTAAGTAATACGTCTTTACACCTATATAGGAATTTGAAACCTACATCTCCTTGGGGTATCTATGCAAACACTGCACTGCCCAAATGAAGGATCTCGACAAAAGAACAAGGACAGATTTTTGACTCGCTGCGAGGTATCGTCAGAAAAACAGCTTGCCTTCAAGAACTCTCCAAGCCGCTCTTCCTCGATGCTCGGAGCATTCAGAATACGCGCGTAGATTTCATCAGCTCCAGTAAACACCAGGCGGATGTTCATTAGAATAATGACGCCACTAAATTCGCGTATTCATCGTGCCCGGCGAACGGTGGCAGTGGGTTCCGTTTATACGCCAGGCGAAGACGTGTTCACGCGAGGCGCGCTGAGTTCACGAGGCTTTAATCGGCCGTGAAAACCGAGGATTATCAGAGAAGTCATCCACGCGTTTATGATCGCGCTGCGGAACCATAATCGCTGGAACGATGCCTCCTCTCTGTCTACGCCACGGAGAATGTAAAATTTTCCACCTGATGTGGCGGATGGGGCCACGGGGCAACAGATGGTTCGAGACTTTTGCATGCGCGACGATAACCATGCCCATAAAATCTGTTATGCGTGAGCGCCACCTTCTCTTCCTTGGCCCCGGAATGACGTGCCAATAAAAATGTTCGATACGCGGGATGATTTGTCAGTTAGGGTGTGGGGCGCTTTTTCAGCGACAAATAACGCTTGTTCTATGCAGTAGTTACGCGTCGTTAGATCTTCCGAATCGTTTCCGCCAATCCCAGTCAGTTCTGACCTCCGCTTCCCGATGAAAACCCCAAAGAAGAGCGTGTCCAAGGTTCTTTGAGGAAAGCCACGTTCGCACGTGTGCACTTCTCGTCATTCGTCAGCTCTGTCCTCCACTTCCCGATGACAACTAGAAAGTAGGAAGTGCACAGAATTCTTCCAGTAAAGCTACATTCTCACATACGTAATTTCCACCAGTCCTAGTCCGCTCTGGCCTCTACTTCCTGATGAAAAGCGCAAAGAAGCGTGCGCCCGAGATTGTTGGACTAAAGCCACGTTCCCGCGTGTGTAATTTTCATCAGTCCCAGTCGGATCTGAGTTACTATTCCTGAAAGCAAAATTGAATTAAAATATCATTCAATTCCAATCGGTACTTCGAAACGGACGTTAACACCCAAAAGCGAGTTTTCGAATTCAAAACACATTTCTCAAAATTTCCCACAATTTTGTCTTGCTCAACAATTATAACACAATCTTCATGACTGGTTTTAACAATAAATTTCATTAATCCCAATTTCGAAACCCTGATTGCAAGAACCCAGACTATGAAAGCCTCAGGAACTTCGATTTTTCAGAGTCACCCCAGTTCGTACCTGTGCCAAAGAAGCGACATTAACGTATTCTTTAAAGATACGATCGGATTTCATCGGCCAGGGGAAAATCGCGAGCTGGTGTTTCACGTTCGAAACAGGACAGGGGAAGTTTTCATCTGGGTGGCGAAAGGGGAGCGAGGTGGAAGGACAAAGAGGCTAGGAGCGCGACCGAGAGAAACAAAGACGCATATTGAAAAGTGTGCCGGTTGATGGTGGTGGACGTATCTATACGTCTACTTACACGTCGACCTATACCACCCCCGCGACTTATTCGGTTCGGTGTGGATGGGCGCGCGCGAATCAGCGAGCGACGAGAAAAGAGTATACACGACTGATCTCGACTAAGATTATAAAATGGCGACCCTCATCCCCCTGCACGGCTGTTCTTAATTTCGCTCAGATCCTTTGTCCCCTCCCACACACACACAGCTACCTCGCTTCTCCGCTTCTTCAGCTTCATCCTTACTCTCTCGCTCCCTCTCTCTCGTTCTTTCCCCGTTTTTCGCTGCTTTCGCCTCCATCCACCGCCACCCACTTTCTTTGCCTTTCCACGGCGCTTGCTTTCACAATCGGCGCGGCTCTCTAGACGTTGCCAAAGGAACTCGCCAAGGAGAGGCCTGGAATTCTTTTACGTGACGATTCTGATGAAAGGGACCGTAGCGGTGGGCAGTGGGAATGGATGCGCAAATGTACCGCTGAATGATTATCGACCAAAGAAAAATACGAGCACAAAGGGGCGGAGAGGTTTTCTGTAATTTTTTTCGCTTGTAATTTCCCTTTCGTCGATGTACTCAATACTGGAGCGAGGTGATTTTCTTTCTTATTGATTTTATAGCTGAGTGATGGGAAATATGAGGGAAAGGGAGATGTTTCTTGGAATTGTGTTGTGGATATTGTATGCAATTCAGTGCCGTCTTATAAATACTGACTGTCTGGTTCACTTTGTGGATATTTTGAAAAGTTATTTTAATAAAATTGAATTATTTTAATGTAAGATTTTTTAAACTTCAACAGATTACCTATATGTAATTCAAGTTCCTAGCTTTTAAAGATTCAAGAATACAGCACTGTCTCCGCTATCAAAAGATGCCGCCGCTATCCCCGCTACTTCTTTTGTTGTGACCGCGGCAAGTGAAAGGTGCCAGAGGGACCTATCCCGTATTTTTTCGATAGACGAAGTCGCGGCAGTGCCGAGCCTAATTTATGGCTTGTCGCTGTCGCGTGGCCTCCCACTCGCCACGGCAGAGAGCAAAGGCATTATAAATACTCCTAATTTTGTATCCTAAATCCGAGGGTTTTTACGCAGATATTATTAAAAGCATCTCCCCATTTCTATTTAACAAACAATACCTCTGAAAGAACCCATACCTACACATTACAATTGAAAGGAATAACAAACTCATGAAACTAGCCAACTGTAAAGGCTGTCCATACACCTTTCAAAGTCTATCACGTTAATAGCCGCGTCACCCAAAGGCGATCAGTCACTTTGAACCCATACAGCCCCGTCAAAAGTGCCGCAAAAATATACCTCAAAGAGTTCACTGAGCCCATTCCCACTTGCGATGCCTTCCTCCGTAAAGTGACGCCCCGAAACCTCCAAGATTTCGCGGAGGAACCGTTGGCACATGGTCAGCCCCGGGACCAGAGGTCGCACCTATCCTTCAGGAAGCTTCACTCTCGCCCTCGAAGCGCATCACAACGTGTCAACGGTGCATCACCGGCACCCTAGACCGGGTACCAGCTAGCCAGGAGAGAGCTTTGCTCATTCAGAAGACGCTTCATGATGCGTCGATCGCCATATTGGGGGCGGTCGAGCTTCCCTCCAATCGGCGGCCAAGCCTTGGAAGCGTGGGTGCGAACCACACCCAATAACCCCGACACATACCCCACCAGAAGCCCGCCACACCCACGAGTGTCACGTGCGCACGAGCAGCTGCATCATCGGCCAGGCAGTCGTCCGCGTACTCTCACACCGGTCGTATCGATGGGTCGCTCGTGGTCGGCCACCGACGATTCAACATCACTCGCGTAACCTGGATTAACGTTGCCCGGGAAGAAGAACGCTATTGTCTTCAGTATCTCTGATAACGATAGTTCAACGGACAGATAAAAACGTTGCACTTGCTCTCCTGGTTGGTTGAAACTGTTAGTGACAGTTAGTGAAAGTAGTTGCTGAGAGGGTGCAACGCGACGATAGCTTGATTGTGTTCCAAGCACGAACATGAAGAATATGACAGGCAACTGGTTCATGAATGGGTAGATAAGAGGCAGCTGATCTAGCAGATTACGCGGAAATGGACTTGGGTATGATTGGTCTTCGGGAAAAGTGAAAGTGATCGGTGTAAATACTGATATTCCTCAAGATAGGTGATTGGAGCTAGTTACAGTTTGGTAAATATCGTGCTACTGGACTGGACTTTCATGCTGCTTCGCGAGTAGCTTAAAGGGCTTAGAAATTGAATAGAATTGAAGGAAATACACAAATGGTGCAAGTGTGGATGAAAGTAAAGGGTGGAATAAACGGTGGATCGAAATAAACATGATTTAGTAAACGTGAAGGATTAGGGATTATGCAAGTTAATACTAATTGAAGAGAAATTAATGTACAATAAAAACAACATTTTCAAATAACCAAAGAGCATCCAAAACCCATTATCACCACTACTATGCACACAAAACAATGCCTTCATGGACAAAACAATGTTCAACTAAGGATCTCCTGACCTAGAATTAAAACAGAATTTTACAAAGTCAGGTAAAAAAGTACCTACCAAAGATCCCTCAATTATTCATCGGGTTCCTCATAAAACCGAAGAACCGGGCACCTTAAGCACGACTCGTCAGTGCCAAAGTTGCTGAAATGAGTGGACAGTGGCTTCTTTGAGTTGCATCGAAAAGCGCAGCTATGACTATGATAAGCCTGGAGATGTTGGGTCGAGAGGCTCTACCTCTGGAAGGGATGTATCGGCGCGCTCGTCAAGATGTCTTGACACCGCCGCACGACAGTCCAGAGTCGCAGAACGTCCGTCGGAATGGCAGTAACGCCGGAAGCGCGGGCAACATCGCCAGCTTCGACGACGCTCCTCACAACGGCATGCACCCCCTCGACCAGCCAGCCACGGAGCTCGGTCTGCCGGCCCATATTCCTGAGATACTCTACTGTAAGTGATAGACGTCAACCTTCTTTGGTCAGACTTCCCTTCGCGCGAGCGTGAATACGCGACGATGCCAGTCTCGAGTGTATCCTCGCACAGCAAGTCGAAGGATTAAGAGACTCAGTGTCTGTTTAACGCTCGTGATTCGGACAGTGGCAGAATTTCTGGAATGTATTTCGAGGTCGTTGATAGAGGAATTAATCTGAGATGGAGGATAGATGGTTAAGATAGTTGACATTCGTTGAACGTTGTTTAAGAAGATTTTAATAAGTGATAATTATATTCCACTAGGGGTGGTTTTTCAGTATGTATGTTGAGGATTTCACTGTTTGGAATTATTTGTCGGGTTTGGTGGAGTTTCGTAAATGGTGTTTTAATTATGATTAAGTTATCGGGAAAGTTTGTACGTTGTGATTATCTCTGGAAGTAAAATAGTCAATTATTTAATGCGAGGATGAGGATTTTACAGCGCTTGTTGTATGTTGTGGAAGCAAATTCGAGAATTTACTTTTATTGTTAGTAGCTCTGGTAGTAAATCCTTATGCAAGGAACGAAGATTCTGTTTAATCATTATCGACCATAAATAAATATATGTTCTATAGCAAAAGAATTCCAAACGCGCGTATAATGGGTGTAATAAAGGTTTGCATTGCTAATAAGCTTCTTAATTTCCGTAAACACGATTTATTTCAAACTTATTCTATTTCTATCAAATTATAATCAAACGAAAACTACTAAATTTATGTATATGCAACTGATGCGTCGCAACTTTTGTAACTTTAAATTATAATCGCCTCTAGCTAAAAATTTAAATGGCGTACCTGTTCTATATAATCAATTTCGATAGGTTCACACTTTTATAGTTTAAAAGTCTCAAATAAGCTATATAAGTACCTCCATCGTTTACCGTCTAAAGTTTATTCTCTCGATTTTTTTGAATATCATACAGATATTTAAATCTGTTGTTTAATCTAATTCCTAATAATATTTATAGCCATTGGGGATTTCTTAAATGTTGCAGCCTCGATACCAAAGTGCGGCGGCTGTCAAGAAGCGATTTTAGACAAATACGTTCTGAGGGTTCTGGAAAGGTGTTGGCACGCAAGGTGTCTCACGTGTCGGGACTGCGGTGCAAGGTTAACTGACAAATGTTTCGCGAGGAACGGCCATGTTTTCTGCAAAGACGACTTCTTCAAGTAAGTACCAACAGTTATTTCTATTAACAAAATCGTCCTTCTTTATACTATATATATTCAAATTTCCTTTATTAAGAAACTTCCTGCAGCTTCAAAAAAAAAATGTTTCTAAACGTTGATAAGTCCCACTGTACGAAAAAATTAATCGAGTCTAAACGAATATAATGTTTCACATAGTTTCTGTGAAAATTGTTGTGCAATGATTCGGTTGATATTAATTGATGTTGACTAATGTAAAAATTGTTTTGTGATTTCGAGATTTGTTTTATTATATTGATGGTTAATAGTGTAGCAGAGTAAGGGAGATTAAGTAGGAAACATTTTAGTTGTATGAAAGGTGGTAGAACTCTGATTCGAATAATTGCATAGTAAAAAGTACAGTAGGACTACTACCAACGTCTGGACTTTTTTATTTCGCAAACTTGGCACCGTTAAGTTCCCTCTATTTCAAACATACATCTCCCATCCATTTACATTCCTTTTTACTACAGGACACTTCAATTATCAAGCGTCATTCCCATTATTTACATTATTATAAACAATATGTTTGCAATACATATTCGTATGTATAAATTAAACTTAGAATATTATCTATGTGCCAAATGAATTTCACACGTAATAGAAAAAAATTAATTGAATAATCAGCTCATTTAAATGTCACAAAAGTTGAGTAAGTTCTATAATAATTTGAATAGCTCCCTCTTAAAAATGGCAAAAGGAATAGGAAATAGTGTAGCTCAAAATCAAATTGCCAAGCGTATAAATGAATTTCCATTGCATATTACGAATATACAAAAAATGTGAGGCAGTGAAGATAGAATTACGTAATCACCAATGACGAGTTACAAGTGCATTTTTCTAAAAACACTATCTGAACAGATAGTGCAACGGCATTAACGCTTATCAACGGTTCCTTATCGCCCGCAAAAAAGTCCACCTGGATAGCCCGAAAGTCCGCGCTATTCTCACCGGTGGGTAATAAAATAGCGAGAAAAAAAAGGGGAGATTTTAGATGAAACGTGTATGTACGATATCCAGCACTGGTATTGATTGTGTCAGAAGAGCATGCCTTTTCTCATCTACCCACACCTTCGCAAGCCCGAGACGCCATTTTTCTTCTCCTGTTAGCCGAATCGAAGGAACTCTTTTCTTCCCCTTCGCTCTGCCCTCCACTATGGTGCTCTCGCCCTTTCTTGGGATCAGAATCTCCAGGGGGATGGAAAGTGCCGCCTCTGCAACGCGTCCAGGAACCCCGGAGAAGATCGTTCGAGTTTGATAAATGCTTGATTTACTCTCCACAGCGTCAAATACGAGGGCTCTTTAATTATTCTTCGAAATGGCGTGTGTCTTCTTTGACGTTTCTCTAAACCACGAAAATCGAAAGTATTAGCACGTCCTATGAGATAGTGGCCGGAGGAAAAATTGTCTGCCTCCTCTGCCATCAGCGAGTATCAAGATAAGGAGACTTTGAAAGGGCCTAGTTTCAGTATTCGTGACGACCACGTTTCTCCTGACAGAGTAATGCTGGCTGACTCGCCCGGCTTGACGACTTTTGTACATTTTAAGGAGCAATTAATTTTCTGGGCTTGCATTTTTATTCAAGTATGGGGGACGTATTTGATCTTTTAAATGGCACTTTTAATTAATCCTGTAAACCTCATTATTCCTTGGTACACCACACTATTATCCAATTATATTTATAGACTAGTTCTCCGTATCTTAAATATTTTCTTCTGTTGTGTCAGTGTCGCTGTAACACGACGACACATTGCTGTCTCTAATGCGCGAACGTAATGTGAGAAATGTTGTATGTTGTTGGTGTGGCAGGCGTTTCGGGACGAAATGCGCGGGCTGCGGCCAAGGATTAGCACCGTCGCAAGTCGTGCGAAGGGCACAGGAGCTGGTCTACCACCTAACCTGTTTCTCGTGCGCCCTTTGCTCCCGACAGCTGGACACCGGTGACGAGTTCTACCTCATGGAAGACAGAAAGCTCGTCTGCAAGCCTGACTATGAACAGGCGAAAGCGAAAGGTAGGTGACGAAAAAAGAAATCGTATTAACACCCACACAACGGTTTAAAAAAATTATATGTCGTGTTTACTACAGTAGCGGACAAAAAGTTACCATTTTTTCAATCCACTCTATCTGTATTTCTATTTAACATCAACTCAAAACTGCAGCATGTGCTTAATGTACATATTCTGATCAAGAATTGAAAGCTGTATAAAATCCAGTTAAAGTTAAATTTACTTAACTGACAAACAAAATCTTTTCATAACATTAAACGAGACAAAGGGACCATTTTATCTTGAAAAGTGATAACAAATCTAATATTTTGTGAGTTTATATTAAAGTGTATATTAAACGCATACCACAGTTCAAAGTTGATGCAAAAAAATAACAAAAATAAACCAAATGGAAAGTGTGGTAACTTTTATGTCCGCTGCTTATAAATAGTGAATCGTTGTAGATTACACTTAAAAATTGAATTATTACCTCGGTAATATTTTTCCAAAGTTTTGTAAAGGATTAATTCAAAATTCGATGAATTTATATATTAATTTTTGAAGAGCAGAATCATTTTCACGTGACTGCTACCAATACACTGCACATTTGATAACTTAAACCACACACTATCAATATTTTGTCGACTGTACTGTTCACGATTTGGCTATTTTATCGAGTCCGTAGGCAATAAACAAATATGTGCGCCCCCATATACGTCCATACCATTTAAAATATCCGAAATGTTGATCGAGCCACGCATTCGAGTGAAAAGTTGTTCCACAATAATTTCATTATAGTTTTTTCATTTGGTATACCAGCATGTTACTTGATAATAGAAGTAAGTAGATTATAGAGGCTCGCGCAAAGGTGTCAGCAAACTAGAAAGCAAATTGACATGCGTTTATCTTTTTGAATCGCAGAATTAGCCGACGGAGGAAGTATAGATGGCGATCAACCGAACAAGAGGCCGAGGACTACGATCACGGCGAAGCAACTGGAGACGCTGAAATTAGCGTACAACACCAGCCCCAAGCCAGCGAGACACGTGCGAGAGCAACTCTCTCAGGACACAGGACTCGATATGCGCGTCGTTCAAGTCTGGTTCCAGAACAGGTACGTTTCCTCGAGACACGACTGTTCGCAAATGAGAATTTTGCTGGTTCCAAGTCCGACAAAGATTGCAGGCCCTTGGCCAGTGATTGCATTAACAGTTTGAGTGGCGTCGGCTTGTTTTCAAGTCGAGAAACTTACCTCGTAGTCGTAGTAATGACATGCGACGCGACGCATCACATGGGTCTTTCTAGGTGGCTACGGGGCATTGCCTCTAGGGTTGCTTCGATGCTAGTAAAGACGACTACAGTATCGATACTCGGCTTGCGATACTTATGAGGTATCGAAAGAATAGTACAGAGGATGACCAAATTATTATACTCATAAAATTTTCGTCCAAATCTGTGAAAGTCGTGGTTGTATTTAAAGTAACAATGCATGAATGTTATTGGTTTTTCATTTATTAATTAGCTACAACATCTGGACACATTGTGAGTAATTTTTCAACATATAAATCTCATTTGTTTTTAAAAGGGCGGGGATAAAATTATTACGATACGAATATTTAAAGGTATCACTACTTTTCCACCCATACCCGAATAGTATCGATGCTTATATTCCGATCCTAAGTAACGAGTACAAGTATCGAAACAACCCTAAGTGCCTCTCGCTGTGCCTAACCTATGCTATATAACTACTACTGCGCGCCGGCAGTAGTCTAAGCCTCACACGTCAGACGCTCCTTAAGCGTAGCTTCAACAATTAATACATAACTCGGAAACGCAGCTTCAAACGCAATTTCCTCATTCTTGATTTTCGTCTTATTTTGGCCTGAAGAATCACTCGTTAAATGGTGCCCACGTATAGTTGAATTTGTTTCGGATGCATCAAGTAAACCTTTTTTCGATCAGAAAGGCCTAACCGACTTGAAACGGTATTTCGCCAAACCGTGCGTCACTCAAAATGTTATTGTTCAATGGCGATTTAAATAATTAACAATAGATAAAGAGCATATTGATAGCAGTTAAGCTTAGAAACGCTATAATGAAGTTGAAGAAAATATATATTACTTATTAGTGTTTTACAATTTTACTTAAATTCCATGATGCTGATAGGTATAGTGTTATGATAGACAATTTTTTTTTCATTTTAGATTAGAATATCTATCTTCTTGAAATTAGTATTTATGTTTATACGTTTATTCCATGTTACCAGAGCCTTACAGAATTTCTGAAAGTTTGAAAGCAATTTTATCGATCTTAGTTTACTGTAGGGTTTAGTTTATTATAGGAGATTTTACAAATTTGACTTATCTAAGGAGAGTTACGGTATCCCTTAATATTTAGTAACAAGCAGAATTTCTATTTTTTCTTTAAAATTCCAATAGCTTCCCCACAATATAATTCGAAATTCAACCAATTTTAATTTCTTTTTGCATACGAATAACTTTTAGACGTACACGTGTTACAAATGGTAATCATATAGAAAACCCATGAAAGTGAGAACGTTTGAAACGGATGAAAGTAAAAGGGGAGCTTTCATGTAGCAACTTTTAAGCAGTACTTAAGTACTCATGTAAATTTATGTGATTGCGAGAAATATATAGACAGTTGTTGGTCCAGTAGTTAAGATACCATAGAAAAACAGTTTAATCAGGATCTCTGAAGCCATTTCTAATGTACCCGATTGTAAATTCTGTATAGACAAGACAATATGAAGTTATTTGCTCTGTTACTCGAAAAGCTGCTTTACTATAAGTATTCTCAATTTCTACAATGATCCTTATTATTTAAAAATGGACTTTCATGTCCATAGAAATAGAGAATGTAGTATTTTAATGACAATATACTTGCCCTTTATTACTACACGAACTAAAAAATTTGTCTGCACCAAGTACACAATATTTTTTCTCAATTTGGTGACATAATATCAATCATCCAGTATCAATCATTATTTTCTTATTTCGTATCAATTGTCACTCGAACAGGTGTCTAATCTGTTCGAATTATAATGTTTTTGTATTACGTAGGTCACTTATTATTGCCACTGATTAATCACATCTACTCCATTTCTGTCATGTTCTAAAAATTTAAGACAGATTATAAGTATACACATACCAAGTTATAAAAATCGAATTCTCCAAAAGTAAACGCAATCTTATCCCCTACTTATTTTGAACTACAATATTTAACAGCCTCAGATTATTCTAATTGGCAATCATTATGCTTAATAGTGTAAATATTAGAATTATCAGATTATCATCTATATTAGTAATAATCATGTTCATAAATTTAATAATTCTTATAGAAGGATGGATTACTCGAAATCCTCCCACCTCGAATCCCACATTTGCATCGCACAATTTTTGCTAAAATACATAGCAAAATTACACAGAATGTACACCGGTACGCGTTGCGAATTATCAGTTATCGCTCAGATCTCAGACTTCAGACATTTTTCGCAACAGTCGTTATCGCTTTCTCGAGAGCGTAGCCCGTGGTGTTACGTACAATGTAACAAACTACGTTTAAAAATATCGCTTTATCGATTACAACGAGCGCATGTGGTACATGCAGCTACACGTCCGTATTCAATGTTAATCCCGTGATTTCTTGTGTGAAGTAACGCAACTTTATCACAATTTCTGTCATCTCATGGCGGTAGATAAAGTGAACGCGAAAGTTGCAAAAATGCACACGTGCCGAATCGTTTTTTTCTCAAAGCCAGTTGAAGTGACCATTTCCGACAATTCTTGATGCAATTGTAAGATAATTCGGCGCTGCATGGAGAAGGCTGGTCGAGGCATCGTGGGTCTGCTTACGCTGCCACGGCTGCGGCAACCACCCCGAAACAGCGACGCCTTCGCCGGCCATCACATGTTTCAATAAAGTATAAACAATTGGGCCCGTGACTTCCGCAGACGGGCAGTCACCACAGAGTCTCTAAAACGAACGGACGCTTGGAGACTTCGTCACATTCTGCACAGAATATATCGCAATTTTTATATCGCAAGACTTTCATTGACCTTCAATATTTCTTACACAATGGAAATCCTTTGAAAAATGTCTGCGGAGATTAAATTGATACTTTGTATCCCCTAATGGCGGTAGTCTATAGAAATTTAATGACAAAAGGAAATTGATTCATCAATAGCGTTTAAGATAAATGGGAAGGCATCCTTTGCGAAGTTTCTATGTAGTTTTCACTCTGGGGGACTTAACTGATACATACATAGTCCTATCTAATCGCAAGTGTCTCTTAGAACCGTGATTCTTCAGGCACATCCGAGAATCGAATAAAGAAATTGTAAAAAGACTTCACACGTCCTGATCGAACGATAAATGCAAGTAACAGAAACTTCAGAAATGTGACGTTTTTACTAAAAATACCACGGTTGAGTGTCTTGAGTAGTATCGTTTGATATTTTTTTTTACCGTAGGGAATATCAAGATAAACTCAACAATCGCTGGAAGTATCACTTTTATTCAGATTCAATGTAAAAATTATTATATGACTTTGGACAGCATTAAATTGTGGTCTGCTTAAGTGATTCAAGCAACTTTTTGTTATTCAAGTTCTATAAACTTTCACGAACGAGGTAAATATAAATATTGCTGAGAGAGATATTTGTATTATATGATAATATAATTCGCTAACGCGAATTCTTCCTAGTATTTTTTTCATTTCCATCGTTTAATATCTTCTAGTAACGATAAATCTTCATATCCATCTACAATATTGAGTTCCACTTATGACAACATCTACAGACTATTTGTGTCTCAACCACGCGTTGAGAATTTTAGTAATCTTAAAGAAAGAACTTATTACATCTTCTAGGACAGTGAATCCAGACAATTTGATAGCTACTACTGATGATAGTTAACTGGAAAGAGCCGAATGTCACGTTGAAGAAGCAGGCATGTAATTGGAACATTTACTTATCATAAACCATATCCCTATTTTATTTCTATATAGATAAAAGTGGTACTTTCGGTAGCCATTGAATTTATTTTAGTATTTCCAAAACAGAATAAACAGCAAGCACATACTATTTAACACACTACTTGAAAAGAACTCGTACAGCATTTATTTGTGAAAGGAACAGAAGTGCTCCCGAAGTTTCTGTTATTTTAATTAGTTGCTCGTTCAAATCAGAAGAAAAGTTTCATTCCTAACTGTTTTCTTATTATATCATTACAAGTGCCTCAGACATTCTGCATACTGTTATAATACGATGCATAGGTATACTAAGCATTAGTGAGGCCTCGAAACGCGCATGCGCGAGCGGAGGACATTTACACGAGGCGAATTCTGTCAATAGGAAAGATTAGATCCGTGGTTTGAGGTGCCATTTAGTATCAAGCATTGAGTACTAGCAGGGCCATTTATAGTACAGGCTGGAACATGTGATGTGGTAACACCGCATACGAAAACATCATCAGTCCGATCAAACCATGTTGTATATAGGTACTATTTAATAAAAGCCTGTTGACAAGCAACAGACCATTTACTGTGTTCCCAATTATTTATTTTATCTTTTATTCACTTTGTCCTTAATTTTTTATCGCGAGGAAAGCGAAGAACGGGGATATATTTTACATCAGATGCATAATTGCTATTGCATTTGGGTATGCAACACTTGTCTGGCATCTGTAAAGGAATATCAAAGACATACTGATTCATTACAGTTTCATATTTATTCATACAAATACAAAAGAATGGTCTACTGAAATGAAGGTTATGATCGTTTTATATTCACCGTATTGTTCTGCTTTTGTAATTCTAAAACTTTACACTAATATATTGTTTATAACACTTATTCACCACACAAATAAATTACACTTAAATAATTACAGTAACCCCACATTATATCCGCGCATCACAATAATACCACATAAAGCGAATGGCTT
Organism: Andrena bicolor; assembly: GCA_960531205.1. Lineage (NCBI taxonomy): Eukaryota > Metazoa > Arthropoda > Insecta > Hymenoptera > Andrenidae > Andrena > Andrena bicolor. The sequence continues at coordinate 34,719,115 of OY482666.1, read as the reverse complement.
CAAGATAATTTTCATAGGACTGATGTCAGCGTTGCCAAATTTGCTATGTTCCGGCCGTGGTACTAGTGTTGGACTGGCAACTATAGATCTCTCACGTGCACCGTTGTTTCCCAATCTCTACCCCAACTCCGCCCACAAACCTCACTATTGCTTGGTATACCTGTGCTCCTTGTTACATTGCACTACAGTATTATAACTTTCCCTTCCTTCTCGCAGGAGAGCAAAAGAGAAGAGACTGAAAAAAGATGCGGGTAGAACAAGATGGTCCCAGTATTTCCGTAGTATGAAAGGGACCGGCGCCGGTGGACACTCGCCGAGGCACGATAAGCTTCTCGATAAGGACGAGCTCAAGGTCGACTTGGACTCCACCTTTGGTCACCACGGTACGTAATTCTTCACGATTATGCACCTCGTTGATTTCAATCCCAACTCCCGCAGCTTCTACTGTTTACAGCGTTCTAATTAATTCAATCTGCTCGCTGTTGCGTACGAATCTGCAATATGTAGAGCCAGTATTTCCATACCGCGCTCGTAATGGTCCCGCATTCGAAAAATCGTTGCCTGTTGTCGGAAGTAGCATTGAAAAACGACCAATAACGCGTTATTTGTACTTCCAATATCACGAAATGTGCCCAGCTTCCCCTCTGTATGCCCAAGCATCCCCCTTCGTCTCCCCCTTCGGTTCGTGAAACGAGGAAATTTTAAAAGCGTAGTAAAGGACCGCCAAATATATTCGGATCGTGTGATTTTTATCCTAGAGGACTGAATTTTCCAACGGTATGTTGCAAAAAAAGATTTAAAAATATTAGAAAAATCTTTAATACAAATTTTGAGGAAAATACTTGGAAATGTTTATATGAAATGCAAGCAGGGTTACAATTTCTCACGCACGAGTACTGTAATTGGGTATTTGATTATATTTTCGCGACAGGTAAAATTTGCAACGGAGCGTGTTGCAGAAATATGTTTGGCTCCATGTCGAAGCGCAGGAAGACTTAAGTTTGAACGGTGCTTTTTCTGTTGCTTTCTCTTTAACGTCGGTTACATGTAAGCTTTCGTGTACTCGAGCGTTTAGCAGAGGGGAAGACGATCACGTCAATTATTCAGGAGTTCGTGGAGGCTAACTGCCGGTTCACCGTGTCCGAGATTTCAGGAAGATTGCGGGCCATCCTCGAATTTATACCTACCGTTAACCACGCACGCTATAAAGCCACGTAGACTTCAGCTATTGTTTAAATTTTAAAGAAGTTCATTACCGAGTGCCCTTCTTTTGCTCCACAGAAACACTCGACGAATAATAACTTTGCTCTACTTATTTAATATGCCATTTTATTATTTCAAAATACGTGGAATACAATTTATCTGTACGAATTTTTGTTCCCACGGTAATTGATTTGAAATGTTTATAGTTATAAATTTGTAAGTTTACACATTTTCAATTTCATTACGGTGCATCCATTAAAAGCACATCAAGTTGAGATCTGGTACTTTTTAAAAAAATCTAGAAACTTTTCCTCGGAGTGCTATTCTATTTATTCATCGTTATATTTTTGTGTAATATGATTAGGAAATGCTAAGAAAAGTTTTTTAAACATTATTCCTGGAATGATTAACTATCTTAACTCACTTCACTATTTTGCCTGAGTTCACTTCGATCGTTAAGTAATCTCCGAAGGAAGAAATAGAACATAGATACCTGCTAATCGCCCTATTTTATTATATAATCTAGAAAACATTCGTCACCGAGGACCACATTAACCAAATGGATATTTGCATTTAGATTTGAGCAACGACAGTTACGGCACAGTGGTGAACATGGGATTAGATGGTGAAGGCGCAAGTCCAGGTGGGGGTGGAAATGGGGCAGTTGGAGGCCCTCCACGCGGTTATTTAGGTGCAACGACTCCCCCTTATCTCTCAACGTCCAGATCACCGTCCTTACCACCTCAGTTTCCATATCCACCGGATGCTGGCCTCTCAGTTTACACCACCCTTGGTAAGTGAACAATTCGCTGTCTACCATTACGAAATGTTTTCCCCATACTACTCTGTTCCAAATTCTAAACAAAGTACATATGCTGAATTTCTCGAATACTCATACCACTGGCCATAACCCTCGACTCCCTACTCAAAAGTACTAATGCCATGACGAAATTATTGCAGGGGGCGCAGGCAGCATGGTGCCGGGTCCGGCGTCCGATTTGAGCAACGAATCGAGCGGAGGCGGCGGTGGAGGTGGCGGCGGCGGCGGGGGTGGTTACCCAGACTTTCCCCCCTCGCCGGATTCATGGCTAGGCGAACCACCACCCCCGCACGCTCACCACCATTCCCACTACGCCACATAACCCGGCAGACCAGCGAGTCGCCAACCACCGTTTCGAAGAACGGATCGGCACAAGGCGTTCACCTGACCACACCTCCGACAAGTGGCAAGACTCAGTTGAAAGACTAACTCGAGCCCTCCATCAGACCAGCCTGTCCACCATCCCGTCGACCGTCAGCGTTGCATCCTCGGGCTTCGATCTCGAGGGGATCCCGGTGTGTTCACGGTGTACCAACAATCGGGGGCCTCGGTCGAGGGTGTCGATCGAGAACCGACACCAGCCACGGGTGGACGATTCTGCGCCATCCACCCAACCACCGTCCCAGCCGGTTCCCTGTCATCGAAAACGACGCGACGCGACGCCGCCACACGGCGCTGACGTATAACGTGTCACTGCTCGTAGTGCGCGCGATTGCACGGTACGCAATTCGATAGTACGATTAATCTAAATATATTTATGTACAAGTTCCTCGTTTCCCGGTACTATTGGAGTTTTAATCGTCGAGTAAAAGAAGTAACTAGAGGGTAGTTTAGGTGTGTCGCGAGCCGGACGTTCGTCGGTACCGAGGAGTCCCGAGGACCCCAACGAACGATCACAGACGGTCGGCCGCCATTCGAGGACATAACGCCGCGATGTCGTTCGGGGACCATCGGGGCATGTAGATGGCACGACGTTGGACGACAGGTGGCGACGCTCGTGGGACACTATTCCGTCGGGCCGACCGTAGATTCGGGAACGTGCTTCGGATAGCGTCGCTCACCTCGCGCAACGTCGATCGGACCACGTTTCTGCGGTGTACTGCGCTTACGTGACGCTAAGAGTTTCAGGTATCGTTTATTGTAAATAGTTCAGAGTAGATTCTCTCGTACTTCGGTAAGGATGAAGAAAGCGGCGAACGGATAAAGGGAAAGAGAGGATCGGCGTACAGTGATCTCTGCACGAGCGACGCCGTCCGCAAACGAAACTCGAGATCGGAAGTTAGATACTCTGAAGCACTCACGAGTTCCCGTTGAGCCGTTGACACCTTATGGGAATGTGTTACGGTCGAGATTTTTCGATACTTTTTATTGGCCAGAGCGTTGGCATTGCGCAGAAGAGTTTGTTTGCGGAAGCATCAAACGGAAGGATCATGTTGATTCACTTGCAACACCAGGAGTTTCAAAGATATAGGTGTAAATTTATTTTAACTGGGTAATGGAAGCAAATTCACTCGAAGGGGGTGAAATTAACGCCAGAAAATTCGGCTACTTTCTGATTTTTTTTTATAACTTGTGAACTGTAAGAGATAGAAAAAAGTTTCAAGACAAAAGTTACTTCTTTTAATTAGATCTATTCTTTGGTAAAACAATTTTAAAATTTTATAATTCACGAGTTATAACACAAAATCGGAAAATAACTGGATTTTAAGGGGCCAATTAAACCCCCTTAGAGTGAATTTGGGCAGCAAAAAAATTGCATGGTAATCAGGAGGAAATTCCCTACACATTCACAAAGTTTTAGAATTTTTTGAATTTCCGGGATGTTCCCTTGTTAACTTCCAGGTGGATTCCCGGGTTTATGGAGAATACAGATTAATTATTCTGTCGAATTCTCGATATTTCAACCACTTTACAATACACATTGAGAATTCAATATTTGGAACACAATTAGTTTGTAGATCTACGTTTACTACAACCGCCGTGTTTCCTCTGATAAGCTGTGCGAGCTACTTAAGTTTATACTTATATTTCTGAAACACCCTGTATAAGCGATCTCATTTTGTTACAAATACTCGCTATCACAGTGTGGACAGATTTACAGGCAGAGATCTCGACCTGATTGAACCATTTTTAGATGGTACCAGCCTTAAAATGTAGGAACGGAACGGATGAGTATCAATAATTTTTAAAAAAAATTATAAAAAAAATACAGTAAACACTCGTATTAAATCCAACGAACGGGACTGGCGGTGGGCGTACAACGCGTTGCCGACACTATTCTGTGCGGCTAATGCCGCCAGTGAGACAACCCGAGAACGAGCGAGAGGGAACGAAAGAGTCGACGGCAACTTCGTGTCAACTGTTTCGTTCCCTCACTCTCGACCGAAGGATTCCAAGAAATGGTGGGGATAGACACCGGGCGTACTACGCATGGTAAAAACGGGACTATAACGAGGATTTACTGTACTACCCCTTACTGGATTTAAACTCCGTAAATTGTCAAGCACGTTTCTTACTACCAAAACAGTAACTTATAAGCAGCCAATGTTGCTAGAATTATTTATGTACATTCATCTGTTCCTTTATTTCAACCCGAGTGCCATAAATAAAAATGATGAATGATAATGAAAAACACTCGTCCAGGCAGTGACCCTCCGCTCTCGTTAGTGCTACAGAGTTGGCCAGTTTCGCGACCAATCGGTAACAACAAATCAGGATCATTCTACCTTTCCGTGGAATCGCTCGCGAGGGTGTCCCATGTAAATCGGTTCACACCGATCTCTACCACAAACGTTTTAATGTATGGATCTACGGAACGCGATCTTTAATTGTAACCGAATGACAGTTGAGTGTGAATCATTAACCGTGTCGTATTCCATTACGAAAACTTTACTTCCGATCGGTGAACCGTGGCACAGCTACACATGTTTATTCAACGGGCACTTCTGCGCGTAAACTCTCGTTATGAGCGGATTTAAACTACGCATTGAACGCTCCCCGCTTTTTCTTGGAAACCGTCGAGAGCGAGCGAGAGGGGGCGAAAGAGTCGACACTACGTTACCGTCGGCTACGAAAGAGAGAAAGCATGATACTTCGTCTCGCTTCGTCTTTCGCGTGCCTCTGTCTCCCTCTCAAGTGCGCCATCGGCGACTCGGAATCGTCGGCGCTATGCGTTAAACGTTCGCCGCAAGCCCCGAGCGCGCGCCTATAACGAGAGTCTACTGTATACTGGATTCGTTACAGGGAAGTCGCGTTTCCATCGCGATGCGTTTCTAAAGTGTCCCGTGTTCCTCTATCGAGTGTCACCGTCGTCAACCTCCGTCAGCTGTCAATCAAAAATAAACCCTACTCTCGCGATTTATTACACGATCGCTGCCCGGTTTCGTCAACGTACAATGTACGGTTGAAGAAAGGTGACTTATCGTTGATGAAACCGAGCGTCTAGAAATTCACCGTTTCACTCGTTCTGCGTCACTTTTTACCGACTCACGACATAAGAGGATCTCTGTCGATCGAGATATTCCGGTCGATCGATCTAACTTAAACCAATTACAATTGTACAGTTACAGCTTTACGAACGGAGCTGTGAATTAGATGGAATCGCTCTGAAATTGTGCGAATTCATTTGCGTAATTAATATTATCTACAGGATATCATTGCAAGAGTGCGATAACTTTTTTTTTGTCGTTCAGTTGGAAGAATCTTTGTCACGTTCTTGTTCGTAAGGTATCTGCGATTTTCCGTAATCAAATCTCATAACGATGTCAATTGTGCCCTCGTCTCGACGCGTACACGCGTGTTATGTATAAATTGTGTATGTAAAGCACGGCTAGGTTACGAAGAATCGATAATCAAAAGCTCCAAGTTCGATCGATCGATCGCTGTTTCCGCGGTCTACTTCCTGTCCGCATGCGCGGTAATACGAGGCGCGCTTCGGTTGGCTACGCGCGGGAAAGTCTCTCGTGCGTTCGTCAAAGCTCGCGTCATTGAAATTCATTTGATGGGAAATTACACAAAATTTTTAACTATTTTTCGAAAGCTGTACGCCTCGTATTATTTGAAGGAGCGAGCATCCAATGAGGCGCGTCGCGCGGCACAGGCAAGGATCGCGGCGAAGGAAAAATATCACTGTAGAATTGTATATATAATATTTCGTCCCTCATTCGTTTTACCCGCGAGAATTCGATAACTCGAAACGAAAGGAGAGACGAGAGAGAGAGAGGTATATTTCGCCGGGTACAAGAATTGAATGTGTTGTACAGTTATGAGAATACGTGCCCCTCGCTGGGCTTTCGCAAAGTAAAAACAAAAAGAAATAAAGATAAAGAGAAGGATTCGCGTGACTGGCGCAGTTCATAACTTCATCGACACGAGTTACTACGGATCTTTATATTATTATCTAGTCATCGAGTGATAATAAAAATTCTATCGTAATCTATACCACAATGTGTTTCAATTCCTTCGAAACCTTATTTTTCAACCGCTTTTCGGTCACAAACTTTCCAGTTTCAAATACACGCAAACTTCTTCCCTAAAAATGACTGCAAACAAGTTGACAAATTTCTGTTCCCTTATAAAATATTTATTAAGTTGCCACAGGTAGTCATAAAAATCTTTCAAATGTCAATGGCACTTTATTTGCGAAGACTATGTACAGATGCTGTGTAATGATACATCGGGCGTTCATATGTACACGCGCGCGAATTTCAGTCGCCGAGAGAACGAAACACGACGAACGGGCAGTCCTCGATTCTGTGAGAAGTTTACACAGATCGAAGAGAAAAAACAATCTACAAAAGGGCTCGGGTACACGATTATATACAAAAACTCGCAATATACAGTTCCATCTTGGTTCGGGAAGTACGCTTTCGATCGTCGTTTCGTCTCAGCGTTTCCTTCCTATCTTCGCGTCCCGCGCATGTATGAAAATACTTTCTCGTAGCTTTTGCAAGACACAACAGGCTGGCGTTGCTCGTTAATTTATAAAATTGCAGTGCGTTTGATAACGATTGTTCGAGATTTAAAAACGATATGAGAATTGGGCAGCGCGCTAAGAGCACATATGGTAAAAGCGCGATTATAAAAGAAAGTAATAAATGGTGACGTCAGTTTTTAAAATATCCAACGAGCAGCGACTTTACGTTCCTTTTCCCCTTCCAGTACACGGTAGTTTTTTTTTGTTTGCCATTAGTCTCCCCACCTCTGTCAATTATCTAATGGCTCTTCGTACGTTCTTGTTTTCTTGAGTATACTCTTGGTGATCTGTAATTGCTTCGTTATCGCCTTCTCGACGTTCTTCTTATTTTTATTCGACGTGGAAAGATGCTGGAAAGTATCTTCCAATGCCCTTCTCGTTTTCATCAGCCGTCTCTTCAGCGTTTCGTTCTCTTGTTTCAAAGCTTCCACTTCATCTAGACCTGGAAAATAATGTTTAGGGAATTTTTTTATGTCGTTGCAAAATGTTAAGAGAATATTTGCGAAGAACGATGTTTGAATTTCTTGAAATGTTTCCGACAGAAGTAGTTCTTATACGTATATTATCAGAGATTTCATGAAGTCTTTAAATTAAGTATGTCTATTTCATCACAGAGGAAGCATAGGATAGCCCGAACATCACATCTAAATTTTTGCCACATGTCTCGGTGGGTTTTGGAGTCCACATACCACTTTCGTATCGCATGCAACGTTATCGATTTCATAAATTAAATCAAAATACCTTCTATGGGTAACGGACTGTCGCTATCCACTTCTCGATTTGGCCTGTTATTATTTCCGTTATCCTCGTCGCTCAATAAATTAGTCATGGACTCTGTAATTTTTAAAGTGTCTTTCAATGGCCTCATAGTTGTGATCGCCGCGTCACTTTCGATCCCTAAATCTGGCGAGCAACTTGATTTACTGCGTCCACCGAGGGTTGGGTAGTTCATGGGTACCCAGTATTGTGAATTCTGTAACAAATCAAAATTACAGTCTTTTTTATATAATTTTGATCAGGCTATCAAAAAACAGCTTCTCCCTAAGTCGAAGATTATAATCTGATTAGCTACAGCAGGTGTACTATTTTGAAATCGGGCCTGCCTAAAACAGTACTTGTTAATGATTGTTGTTGCAATAATGTTAATACTTTTTTAAAAAGAATTTTAGAACGCATCAGTTTTTGCCTCTCTAGGCGTATGTCCCCCCTTAAAAGAAACTGCATACTAACATTGTACAACTGGTATTCCTGCATGATGTCGTCGCAAGTTTGCTTGAGTATAGCATCAACCGGTATTGAAGATACCCCGCTGGAGCTTGGCGCAGAATCACTAGCGTCGCAAACTGCAACGTGCCTCCTAAGTTCTTTGTTAGCCACTTCCAGTTCTTGTAGCCGTGCCCTGTGCGACTCGTTGATCTGATTCAGGTCCGAGATCTAAAATGAAGCGACGTGTAAAGATCTCTGCGCGTGGATCACACGGATCCTAGTAACCGAAAACCTTACTTCTTTATTAAATTTGTCATGCATGGAACGGATGGTCATGTCGCATCTGCTCTCCGTTTTCCTCCCTTCTTGCTCCAAGCGTAATTTGTCGTTCGTCAGCTTCGTGTTCTCCACAAGGATCTGGCTGTGCGAGAGCGTTAAATGATCAAGATCCTTCGTTAACGCTGATATGTTCACCTTGGCAGCTTCGTTTTCGTCCTCCAGTTTCTTGATTCGCGTCCTCAACTGAAATTGTAATATGCAATCGTAATTAAACATGGTGTAAACACTTGTTTAGCATGAGTTTGGACTTGGGTTGGTCTCGGTAGATTAGATAGCAATAAATGTCGCCAATAGTGATGCAGATTTATTTAGGAAGCGTTTGCAACAGAGTCTGGAAGAAGGATTACCGTGTCGTTCTCTCTGTTGAGCGTAAGTAGCATTTCTGTGGCTTTTCTTTCAGCGTTCTCTTTATAATGCACCAATTCTGCCTTCTGTTTATTCATTTCCGCGGCCATGCCCTCCAGATCGACCAGCTTCTTTTCTAATTGTGCCCTGCGAACGCTGTTCTGTTTGCTCTCCTTCTTCAACGCATGAAATTCGCACACCCTCTTTTCCAGAGACGATTGCAGCTTCTCGCAGAACTTCTGCGACTTTTCTAATTTGGCGATCAACGGCGATAATTTTTCATCGAATGCCTATAATGTTTAAAAAGTTCTATTGAAGAGTTCAGCTTTATTTAATTTCGGTTCTCGCATTTTCCTTTAATTTCTATTTTACGGGTACGTTTTTTAAAGCACGATGAAGCACTGTGTAGGGTTTCTCGAAAATTACTATGAAATTTTAAGGTTTCACTACGCATGGATACATAAAAAGTAACTATGAAACATTCAAAGTTCTTTTTATCATCACTTTACTTCTCCCATATCCACATTCTCCATTCAGCCAATATTATATTCCACATTCACACACAAATTGGACAAATTAATATGCGCCTATGAAGGCTGAATTTTCAGACATTGTGGAAGTTAACAAAGAGATCACTCCACTTTAAATCCAGCCGTTCAAACTTAATTTTCATAAGAACCACGGATTCTACATTAAAACGAGGACCCATACTTACACAGTCGAGGGAAATCTTGCTAGTCAATTCATTCCTAAGAGCACTGAGCTCCGAATACAGAAAAGCGTTCGTCTCTTTCAGTTCTTGTATCTGGTGGTTCGCTTCAGACTCGTTCAGATCGTTCTGATAAGTCTTGTGATAAGGCACGTATTCCAAGGAGTCCTCGGAATCGGTAAATGTCTTAGTGTACTTGGAGAACCTGGGTCGGTTCGAGGACTTCTGATGCGTCTCCTGCAGCCCGATCCTGGCCATGGACACTGTCCTATCGGGCTCCGAAAACGCTTCAGAGTCCGATTGCGTGGAGGCTTGATTCTTCGCGGCGCTGAGCAGATTCTCCGATCGGCTTTTCTTCACGGAACTGTCGATCAACCTCGCTTTCACTTCGTCTGTATTAAACAGCAGATCGTTGGTAGAAATGCCCTCCAGAGCGTTGACAAAATCGTCGGATAGTATCTTGGAGCTCATGAGAACGTCGAGGACGATCCTCTTGTGCTGGTTACCGATGGTGTCCGCGTGGTCGGCGTTCTTGAGCATCTCCTTCATGAATTTCACCAGGTCCTTCAAGTGCGTGCGCAGCAGCTCGCAATACTTATTGGCTCTCTCCTTTTGATTGTCGCCGTAACCGTCGATCTCCGTGGCGATGTCCGGCTTCGAGACCAGTTTCAGCCATTTTAGGTAGTCCACTTCCTTCTCCAGCTCATTCTTCTGGGTCACCAGCTTCTGTACATAGTCTGTCATCGTTTTTACGTCGATGGGCTCGCTGCCGTCGGCGTAGTTCAGTTGTATCACCTCATTGGTAAACGTCACCCTTATACCAATGTCGTTCAGCTCTTTGACCAGCGTCGACAACTGCGCGCTGGCGCTTTCTTGCACGATGTCCGACTTGTTGCGGCTCCTTTCGTGACAGTGGGAGGCGGTCATGTGGTTGTGCAGCTTGGCGATCTCCTTGTTCTTGCTCCACAGCTCCGTGTTCACCAGCTTCTGCAGGTTCTGAGTTTTCACCTGCAGGTCCTTCGACAGCTGCTCGATCCTCTGGTTCTTCTCCACGATCTCCTCGTCGCGCAGTTGCAGCTCGCGGAGAAGATCCTCTCGTTCAGCTGTGCTGTCGGGTTCGTTTTTCGCTGACTCTTTCAGCTTCTCCAGCTCAATCACCTTGTCCTCCAGTTGCTCCTTCATCGTCTGCTTTTCCACCTCCAACACTTCGATCTTCTGCTCCTTGTCGTGTAGGCGCCCCTGCAGCTCCTGTCGAGGAAGAAATCGTGTTCCATCACCTCGATAATCGGAATCTTGGCGATTAGCTGAGCGTCTGATGATATAACGGCAAGGTGAACAAATCTCGAATGTTATCTTGATAATTCTGGTCACTTTTTATTCAATGGCAAACTTTTACTATACTCGTTTCTCAAAATCAGGTGTGACTTGCACAGTATTTGTATAATATTCATTTTGAAATTAGCTGAAGTTTTTATTTTAAAAACGTATGGAATTGATAGCAGTGTTGTTCAAGATGTTAGATCAAATACAAAATGGGACAATTCTTTACTGACCGAGAAAGGAAAAAGAAGTCGTAAAAAATCGGGGAAATTTCTGCGAAAGATATAAAATATTGTACGAATATGAAAGTCATTTCTGATTAAACAGAATAGTAAGAAAATTCGTGTCATAAAATTTTACAGCCACGAAAGTGGGAAAGAGGTTTACCTACGTTACAAAAGTTGTCTTAACACAAGTAGAATTAAAGTTTCATGGGAATTACATAAGTCTTTCAGAAGACAAAATTCACTTTCGTGTCGTTTCAACAACTAATACTAAATTAAAATAATGTAGAATTCAATTTTTTCACTGAGTTATGTCACTCTCATTCCTCGATGACTATGATTCGGTAGATGCAATTCCTTGAATGAGTAGATGATTTATCGCCCAATATTTATTTTTTGCGTCATTAATAAAAGAAACAGATACTTCATCATAATTAATAATGTATCAATCATACATGTACAAAGTTTATGTTTATAAACTAGTTAAAATCTTTAATTTTTATTAAAATCAGATTAGAATTATTAGAATTTTTATTAAAATTGTAGTCTGCGTACTGTGTTGAATAATGGGGATCTTAAAGAGGTCTTTAGGAGTTTACTAGACGTCTGTAAGACATCTTGAAAGTCTGTGATGGACGTCTTTAAGACGTGTGTGCTATCTAAGAAAACACTTTCCTACATAAGCAACACTACTTGCAATGCTCTATTTAATTTACAAACTAGTTTTATCTCAACTCCAGTGATTGTCTCGTAATCATGGCCCAACAAAATTCCATTCAAATTAAAATGAAACATGGAACATCCCAAAAACTATTTGTAAACTATTAGGCTTCTATTACAATTTTACATGAAAATATTTAGAACACTTGAACCTGACAATTACAAACTTAATCATCAGAAGAGAAATGATTGAACCTCCCCCTTTGATTCGATGATACAAATAATTCTGAAAAACATAACTTTGATAGTTTCAAAGATCAGACACGCTGATCAGAACTTTTTCTTTCGTATTAGTTTTTATCAGAACTGTGAGGATCTTTTATAATTTCGACTACGTACTTCCTTGTGTCTCATCATTCAACGAAACACCATTATATCGAGCATCGACGCGACTCGTACCATGAGAATAGTTTTTGGGAGTCAAGACAAGTGTTATTAAAAGAAAAAAAAAGAAAAGTTTACCTCCGATTCAACTTCTATCTGCTTCTCCAAACGACTCTTCTCGGCTTTGATGGTCTCTATTTGGTCTCGTAGGTCGTTAATTTTCGCTTCCATTTCGTCAAATCGTTGCTGCACATATAAAGTATTGTTCACGTGAATAAAACTCGGCGGCGAATCGGTTGAACGATTTATTTGTAGAACAACTGCGATTACAGAGTGGTATGGGTACGGCGTACAAAATTGCGTGCGACAATTTGCATCGAAACGGCGTGCGAGGTAATCGAGAGGATTTCGTGTTTCGTGGGGAACTCAGTTTTGGAGAACCCGTGGACGATAGATGGAGGAAAAAGCGGGGGCGCGGGTTAGAAGGGGCGCGACATTGCATGTTAATTAACATCGTGTAGGAGACTTTTTTTTTCGTGTTAAGGGGAGTGTTAGATTTTCGGTCTCCTTGACCAACTGCGCGGCGAGACAAGGGTAACGATATCTGGCCCCTAAAATGAAAGAAATAGATCTGATTTGTAATTTTCTTTTTTTACTTCCAGCCTTAGCTACACCGCCTTTCTGTTAAAAACAGTTTTATCTTGTAAGGGAAGATCCCGAACTCGAAAATTCAAAAAATTCTGAAACTTTGTGAATATGTAGGGGATATCCTTCCGATTACAACGCATTTTTTTGCTGCCCAAATTCACTCGAAGGGGATGAAATTAACCCCTAAAAATTCGGCAATTCTCCGATTTTGTGTTATAATTCGGGAACTGTAAGAGTTAGAAAAAAAGTTTCAAGACAAAAGTTATTTTTTTTAATTAGATCTAGGTATCATTCGGTAAAAAAATATTTTACAGTTTACGAGTTAACACAAAATTGAGGGGTCAATTACACCTCCTTAGAGTGAATTTTGGCAGCAAACAAAAATTGCGTTATAATCAAGAAGAAATCCCCTATATATTCAAAAAGTTTCAGAATTTTTTTAATTTCCGGTTTTGGGACGTTCCCTTTTTAAAACGTTGCAGTGTAGTAAAAAAATCGTGAAGAATCGTTAACGATTCCGTGGGCCTGTGTGCACATGACTTTTATTTTGACTAAACAGCTCTCTCCTTGATTTTTATTTCCGTTGTCTATTCTAGAATACAATAAAAACCCTTTACAGCTCTAAGAATTTATAACGACTGAAGGAATACAGCACTGTATAGAACATACTGTCTACCTCGGATAAAAAATTCTGGCCACATTGCCAGTAATTATTTAAGTAACACAAAAATGTAAAATACTATAATTAAATATAACTTGAAATAGAAAAATAAAAAACGAGAATTGGGAAGCATTCAATCAGAACTGAGTCAAGTGTGTACATACCAAGCAGAAACATTTTATTCTTTCAAAATGGAGCCACGAAGGGAAGAAATTTTATCCCCCACTTTCAACTAATTTTTAATTATACGAAAAATCAGTGTATGTTGTGCTAAAAATCTCAGATCACTCTGTGCAGTTACATTACTGTTCCACGAACAGGACGCTCGATCTACCTACCTCCATTCTCACCGAGGCACACAAACAGGCGAACATTTTTATCGGTATACGTTCGATTTCGGTTCGGTTAATAATGCTCGACTAATCCTTTCACAGATACTCAACGCTAATGCTACAGTATCGTTAGCACTGGCGAATATCCGCGGTTCACGATAGCGTCGTTTCTCTCGATACTGATCTCCAGAATTCAACGGGTTTAAGAATCTTTCCCACAGGAAGATCCCCCAAAAATAAAGTCGTCGTTTTTGTCGGCTGTGTTTCGTAAAAGATTGCACGTTTCTCTGTAGAATCTCGTCGAGTGTCGTTTGATAAAGAAAAAAAGAAACAAGTCGTCACAGCAGTTTCAATTTCTCTCGAAAGTCGTTCTAGTCGGCAAGCAATGGAGAGAGGGATGCCTCGATGCGTCCTCGTGTCTCCTAATCGTGGTCTGTCGATCGAGTTCTAGTCGTTTTCTTCTCCTCTTTTTCCTTTTTTTTTATGTTTTTCGTTTCTTTTGTTATTGTCGTTCGTCGTGGAGGAAACCACGGTGATTGGAACGGTCGGGACGAATTTTCGTGCGAAGACTGCCGAGAGCGGATCGCGCAGACTTCGCGAGCGGACTGCCGCTATTATTAGACGGAAGGCATGTCTTCGGTTTGGTATCTCGGCGATACGATTCCGCCGGGACATGGTCTTCCACGAAAATTACTCGTAAGCCCGAACTTTAGCAGCCTCTCGGTGCATAGGTACTCGATTTTATTAGGCGCCCAGCATCGGTAATTCGCGCTTGTTTAGAGCGGAATTCGTGTGGGACGGCCATCAGCGGGCATCAAGCGCTCTCAGTTGCGATGCTCTCGCCTTTTACAGACTGCCGTGGCCACTTGCGCGCTACTATTTCAAGAGTAATTTCACAGTTCCTCACTCGATACGACGAAACACGATTGAAATACCCCGGGAAATTAAGATGAACGCACGGGCTAACTGGCTTCTGAATTAATCTCCCGTTGTTGGAGGGTGCTAGTGGTTGGTTGACTTTTTGGGTGGTATATAATTTTGTAATTTAAATTTGATAGGAAGGTGAGATTTTCAAAGACACAAAGTGGTAATGTGGACTTTAAGAGACCTGAATTGGTTTTTTGTATTGTGAGAGGTAGGTACTGCTATGAGTTTTCTTGCCTGAGAAATAACTTCATAGGTCTGATTTAATATAAGGCAAGAAACACGAGATATTCGATGAATGCGAGGTGATTGTTAACCTGCGAATCCGTGCGATGAGATTTTACATGAGACTTTTCTATCATCACACAAAAATCTCAGCAACAACTAAATGTAAATAACGAAAATAGTCGCGGGTGGTGAGATTTTTGAGAATGTATCATGAAACTTGCCTCGTGAGAATCTAATTTCATGAAACTAATGACAAAATAATTGAAAAATAATAAAATAATCGTGTCTCACATGAGACTTTAATCTCCATTATTAGGTACTATTCTTTTATTTCCATTATTTACGCTGAGACTTCCATTGTCGCTGAGATTTCTGTCTCACAATAGAGAAGTCTCATATAAAATCTCATCGTGGATTTGCACCTTATGAGAGGCCAGATTTGATATTGTGTCTTCTAATAATTTTTTGTAGAATTCCTAGTAATACCTAGTAGCAATGGATTAGTGTTTGAAAAGTTGCTTTGTAATTTCTGAGTTGATGTAGCAAAAGGATCTTAAGAAACTCAAAGAACGTAGGAAATAATATAGCTCTGAGTCTGAAAGCAAGTTTGTATTTCGGAGACCCCTGGGAAACTGGGACCCTGAACTGTAGCCTAATTAAACTATATATAGATTCGTCCATGAACAAACTTTGCCTCGGAACATAATGGAGGAGATGTCGAGGATGTTTTAGTAGGGTGGACAGATTGTTTAAAGATCTGATGTATAAAATAGATTGTTTCGTTCGCGCGAAACTCCTCAAGTATTGATAAATTAGTTTATCAAGATTTAACTAAAATTATGGAATCAGACAATTCATAGGCGAAACGTGAGCAATTAATTTTATTCGTTGAAAGCTTTGACAACAGATTACCGATTTGTCGATTAATTTGCAACTAAGCGCCTTAAACAATGTGTCATTGGGTTTTCACATTAGAGAAAATGAAACGTGCATTGAAATTAATTAGTGCAGGATTCAGGCACGCGTTAGCGCGAAGGCAGTGCAATAAAACAAGGCGATTATCATGGAATGAGTTTTGGATCAGTTACAAGAGCGATATAAAAAATTGTACAAAAATTTATTAAAATCTGTCGCAGGAATTAAAAAACGTTTTGTTTTTCATCCGTATGGATGTAGTACAACTATATAAAACACAAACATCCTAGTTTCTTTCACTTTTAGCATTCACATTTGGCGTGCATTAACTGCAAATCCGTGCGAAAATGTAGACGCAAAAAACGTAATTACTTCCCAAGGGAAGTGTGAAATAAATAAATAAATAAATTATATAACGTTTCATCGAACTTGAACAATATTAAGGAAAATTAAATAACACGAAAGAAACATCAGTGAAGGTCACGATGAAAAAATATTTAAAAAAAATAGTAAAAAAATACTGAAATTTTCAGACCACTCACGACTACCTAGAAGTTTTTCTTTCAACTCGTCGCGAGCATACATAAAGTCACAGTGGAGGACTAGAAGAGTTTGCAGAATCGGCTAGCTTGTAAGTCGCAATTATCGATGCGTACAGATATTTAAAAATAGTGAACGGTACCCCAAAGCGATAGGTGTCATGCAGTGAGAGTGATGATGGCGAAAAGCAGAAAAGGAGAAGTAGAAGTAGATGTTAGGTGAGTTCAGTGTCTCTGAAAGAAAGAGAAACGTTTGGTAATGCTTAGCCATTCCGTGATTCTTTTTCCTCTGTAAGCGGAATGCGTTACAAAGTTCCAAGTATCATCTCTCCGTTTCTGAATATCCGTTAACGTGTCGTGCCCGGTTCAACAAATCCACCGGCTCATCACTATAGTCAGCGATCCCCTCGCAACTTTTCACCGCGATCGTTAAGTGCTCACGAACAAAGAAGTGAATCTAGGGAAAACAGCGCTCAGCCTCGAGGCCAAGGAACAGACTTTGGTGACCACGTGATCGTTCAGAAACGCAGAGATAGCCGAGCAGAGTCGAAAAATCATGATGTCGACCTGATTGCTGGGATCACGCTCGGGATCGTCCGTCATGTCGGTCCTGAAGTCACTTCGAACGAAATGGTCGTGCCCGTCCCTCGTCCCCTTCGGATTCTCGCCCTCCCGTAGCCTGTTCAGCTCGATCTCCAGCTCCATGATCTTCTGCTCCTTCCTCAGCTTCGTGTTCTCCAGCTGCTGTTGCCTCTCCATGAAACCTTGGATAGTCTTGATCGCCTTCTCGTGCTCGCCTTCAAGCTTCTTCAGCTTATACTCCGTACTCTCGGCGTACTTTTGCACGTTGCACAGCTTCAGCACCAGCTGCTTCCTCGCCTCCTCTTGGCGCTTCAGTTCATTGTCCTTATCTTCGAGCTCCTGCGGCAAATTCGTCACGTTAATACGCATGATCTATCGATCGAGCCTCGTTAAGGGAATGCGGGTGGAAGGGATCGTGCGCTGAAGGAGGGCTGTAGGATTTCGAGTGAACCTTGATGAAATTTCTCACGTCTTTGACCTCTCCACTGAAAGTTTGCAACGGCGACTTTACTCTCGTTGACCTTTCTCTGTTCGGTTCCCAATCGAGACATGTGTTTCCCCTCTTCGCCATCCCCTGAACACTCGTCACCTTCTGTCCCATTCTCGACTGCAACGGGTCTTCAATCGGATTCATCGCCGACGGGCTGCTTGGTGGTGAGCGTTTCGAGTAACTGTTTTCGAACTGTAATAAAAATCGATGTCAGAGACGTTTACTAATCTTTCACAAACAATTGCCTAGGCTTATTTGAATATCGCTGGCAGTGGCTTTCACGTTAGAGACAACAGGGAAAGTAGTGTCCTACACATTTAGTACGGTTTCCCTTTCAGGAATATGCACACAGCTTGCTTAACAAATACGAATATAGTATTTCCGCACGTGAACGTTTAGCATTTGTATTTTAATCAACGCTAAAATGGTTATAGAAGATCAACTGGGCAATAATTTCTTTACTGTTAGAGAATGTGGAAAACAATCTATCAAATTTGTGCAATTTTGCAATTTCCAGTGGCAGGCAATGAGCAAACTGGAAAAAGGTGGACGAAATAAAATGTAATTGTGTTATCACCTGAGATAGCAGGGCACGATGTTTGTTGTTCAGGTCGGTGAGGGCGTCGTCCCTGGATTTTATAGACGTCCTCAGCTGATCAACCTGTTTTTTTCTTTTCTCCGAGACTGCGTTCACCTCCTCGTACACCCGACACTTCTCCTCCAGCTGCGCATTTTTCTCCTTAATGACCCTTTCTTTCTCGTGCAGCTCGTTTCGACACTGCTGAACGACAGTGTCCCTCTTCAGCAGCTGTTCTTCCAGTTCTTTCACCCGCTCTCGCAGCTCCTCTGCATCACGCGACTTCTCCGCGGCCAAATTCTCTCTTAAACGCGACTCCGCTTCTAAACGTTCCCTGAACTCGTCCCTCTCACCCTCGAGCTCCTGCGCCCAGATGCGCTCCTCCTCTAGGCTGCTCGTTACCTGCTTCACCTGCGCGGTTCCGTCGAATAATAGCATTGTGAGAAACATTCTTGGCACCCGAGAGAAAGAGTGGGAAGCACGATTTGCTCGTTTTATTATTATTATTTACTGAAAGTTATTTGGAATTATTGACCGAGAAATGTGTCGCGAGTGGTGTCACAGATGGTTTTCAAATATGAATCGAGGCATTGAGAGCAGAAGCGAACTAACACAATTTTTTGAGAAACTAAGTATTCCAATAAGCTCTGCTATTCACACAAAATTATTTTGTTGTATGTGGGTTAGTCCGTCCTTGCTCTCAATGCCTCAATTGGAGGAAAACTATCAAGGAGGGTGCAGGAGGTTGATTAGTGCAATGATGTATTAAGGGGTTACCTTGCCAGGTCGGAAAATAGGGTCATTTTTGTGATTTTTTTCGTATAAAGAAACCGAAAGAAACTGAAGAAGATATCGAGATATACACCTTGTTGTGTATGAATTAAGTAGTACATTATAGTCTTAGGAATATTCGTGGTTGCTATGGCACCATTCCCTAATATATAAAATTTCTTTTGGAAGAGAATACAGTTTAATTTAAATACACAACAAGGTGTATATCTTAAATTTTAAATATGACGTATTTTTATATGAAAAAAGTCATAAAAATGACATTATTTTCGGAGCTGCACAGTCCTTATGATTATTAGCCTAATGCGTTATTGTGTGTAGAATAGATTAACCAGCTGTAAGATTTCGATATTTCTAAACCTCGAACACTCCTTGAAAGTAGTAGACAGTATCTAAATGCACAATTTGAGCCAAATCGAATTTACCCTTTGCTCTTACAATTTCCTTGACACGTATCAGCCCCACTATCGATTATTGCAACAAGGGTTGCTCTTCACTGTATTATTAACTGTTACACACTCGGATCACGACACCGAGAAGAATGGTGTTATTGTTCCCTCGAAACAGAAACACGTAAAAGAAGACCAGCTCCAAGTATTCTATGACTGGAAAATGTTAACGAAGTGAACTCGCGCGCGGCTGCAGACACACTGATTAATTTCTTTCCTTTTTTCGGAGCGATAAGTCAGTTTATCACGTAGCGCTCTTTCCGCGGGAACAGAAGGAAGTGGACGAAGATAACGTTGAAATTGTGTCGCTGTGCGGTTGCGAATGATACATACAGAAAAATAAGTATCACAGCTTGGAATTTGTTTCACCAATACCGCACCACTTAACAGTTTCATTTCCTTAGATGAATTTCGCGAAGTAGAATTACTTATTTTTTAACGTATTCGAGAGAAATATCACATGTAAAATTATAAAGTTATACCAATTTTAGTGGAAAGGTACAAAATGTTGATAAAAGGACAAGTAGCCTTTAATTACAAAATTAATTAGTTATTCAAGACCAGTGCAAAATCTCTTTCCTTCCACACCTGATTACCTTTACCATTTTGTCTCTTATCCCTTCACAATGGGAAATGGCCCCAGACAACCATTCGAATTTACCTCAACTCACTGATATTTATATTACCAACTAATATTTCAATATTTCCCTTATCAACGAGCGTCAATCGTTTGCACACCGAAATCGCAGATCATTTTAAACCAAGGAGAGTACAGATGTTATATTACACAGCAATTGCGAAATTTAATCTCCCACATGTATGAGTATCTTTCTCTGTTCGCGATTAAAACGAGCTGACGTATGTAATGAAGGGTCAACGAACACTCCCTGAGTAAATCGTTCGTGTGTACGGTATCATTGTTGAATCTGTGTGTGTGTCATTTAACGTGTTCCTACCTCGGCGTCCAGAGATGCAACAAGCTCCTCCATTTGACGTAATTTTTCTTCGTTCTCCAGTGCCTGTCCTGGCGTGATGCCGAACGCTTCCTTATAGTAGATGGACGCATCTGTCACCTTTTCCTGGTATTCCGCTAATTCTGTCGCAACAGAGAGCAGTAAAACGGTTCATCGCAACGAGAATAAATCAGCTTTGCCGAAAGGCAACGGGGGTAAATCGAAGGTAGAATTCAATGGAGCAACGACTTAGTTTCAAAATGGTGTAACATCCTGTAATAGCGTGATAAACAGACTTTTCCGGGACTATGTTTCAAGGAGGAATTAATAAAAATGTTACGAGAGGAACACAACAATATCTGAAGGGTAAGTGGAAAATGAGGAATGTCCATTGTTTGTGATTTTGCGATTTGTAGTATTTTTGTTGGTAGCACTGCAAAAATGTCGAATCACAAAGGGGTGTAAAGTTCAAATACTTCCGTAAGATAACGTTAAAGATTTAGTATAGGTTCTGGTTAGAAACAAGAAATGGAGCAAATTAATGCATAAGCTTTAAGCTTCTGTCGTCGAGGTAAAACAAGAAATAATTTAAAAAGAAAATTATATCAAAAAATTAAAATCATTGAAGCTTGTTTCTGATGGAATAAAGTATTCAAACTTAATTTTCTCGATAAAGTTGTTTGTATTGTATCAATGGATTAGAGATTATTAAAATCCATGTTTGAAGCTGTAGTTATTACTGTTTCAAAATAAATACAACACGCTTAATTATTGGTAATAGATTCGGGAATTATAATTTCTGATTTAGCGATATAGAGAATTCAATAATGTGGACGTAGATATTAATTAAACTCACGCAAATATCAATTGCAATTTGGAATTACAGACTACAACCCCATAATATCAATACAACCAATTTGAGCATACACTGATTCTAAATTCTACTGAAAATGAAGCTTTGTAAATGCTAACGCCATAAGTAGAAAACTTAGAAGATCCTTATAAAAGGTACAATACTTTAAACGCGTTTAATTTACTTAGAATATCGCGAAATATCGAATCAGCGAATAACTGCGAGTATGAGATGATTATAATCTAAAATTTTACAAAAAAATAATCCAAACTGTGTTGCAGTTAACGCTTTGAAATTTCTTTATATTGTCATTTTAGTGGATCCAAAAGCATCTTTAACTATGCCATCGCACGTGCAACGTGTAGCAGAGAATAGTTATTTCCTTTCAAGTGCTTCCACTTGCAGATGTAGGAGCGTGGCTTAAAGCGTCTACAGTGCTTCAGGAGCGTCACAATATAGTTACTACTGACCTTTCTCGAGTTTCCTGATCTTTTCTCGTTCGTTCTCGAGGGACTGTTGATACTGAGCTTGATTCCTCGACGATGCTGCTTTCTGTTCTTCGATCAACTCGAAAGCCTTCGCCGCTTGACTGAGAAGTTCCTGTTTCTCAACTAGCTCCTTCCTCAATGATTCGATTTCGACCTGGCAGGGGAACAAAACCTCTTCTGAATTTAATAACCAAATGTAATAAAACTAAAGTAATTAAAACCCACATTATGCCTTACGCGCTCACTGAAATTAATTTATTTAGGCAACAATTGGTTCACCTTGTTATCCTAGAAGAAATACAATAACTGAACAAAAGAGAAAAATAGTAAATCACTCGCGAGTGACAGAATAGAATCCGCGTTATGAAACAATAATATGATGGGGTTAATTGAGTTCCAATCAAAGCAATAAACTGAATATGATTCGTTATCTAACTACACGCGTCACTACACTTACATTATTTGTGCTAGACTAACTTAAAATGAAGTGTATTGCAATTTTAATGGTAAGAGTTATTGAGTAAAGGACCCTCCTCTTTTGGTACACGATAATATATCAACACATGCTCAATTTTTTTTTGAAGGTGCTAAAACGTAAGAATTATTACTCATAAAAAAAATAAATGCATTAACAATAAAAATTTGAACTTCGTGAATCCAAGCTACGGGGATCTTAAGAATCAAATTCAAATTATTGTGTCTATCAATTCAACTTTCATGCCTTTCGTGCAGAATTGAATGGAAGTTTAATGATGAAGTATCGACACAAAATTACAACTTATAGACGTTAATATATTGATAAGATTGATACAGTCTTTAATCTTGTACATACTAATAATTTTTACAACTAGGATGCTAGAAAAATATAGTGGAAATAGCTCGGATCGTATAGAAACCTTCAATTCAATGTTCTTCTTGATCGCATTCTCGTCCGCCGATGTGATGCCCATTCGTTCCTCGAGAAAGTAGATTCGTAACTTGAGGTTGAAATTTTCCTTTTTGAGCGCCTCCAACTGATCTTCATATTCCTTCATTGTTCTACCGACTCCTGCCCCGTCCCTGGCCCCGATCACCCCCGTCGGGGAGATTTTACCAGGCGACCTTACATTTGTACCTGAAACAGAGAACCGAATATTTCAATACTAGTCCCTACTATATTGAAAGATAATTTTAAAAAAGTGTATCTTTATTAACTGATACTTTGTTACAATATAGGTAAACAACTGTCTGCAAAATTGAAATGGGTAGGTATTTGTAATTGTTTGACCATTTACAAAATGGTTGCTCTGATTATAATAAAAGTTGATATTGTTTGAGGTTAATAAATACAATTTATGGTATGTTTCTCTGTTTTTATATGACTACAATTTCATCGAGTCCAAGGTAAAGGGACGTTTTTCTAGAAAATATAAGGAAAATGGGAGTGATGGGACACTTATATCAACGAAAGTGTTAGCTACTGCCTGTTACCCATTAAAAATCTGTCTTATATTCAGAGACTTTAAAAATATCAACAAATGAAGCTAATTGCAACATTTGCAGAAATTGTCAAACATTTCATTCTAAAAGAGCATTCAGAAATTCAAACAGATCAACTATGAAAATCCTACTGAAAGAACAGTAGTGATTGTAAGAAAGGCTCAAAACCTCCACTAATAAAATATTGACTAATGTATTTTTTTGTTCCAACACAAAACTACAAGATTGCATTCACAGAACCAAGTCTCTCAAAACTATATTTCCACGAGTAGAGAACAATTAAAGTGCACATTTTATTTAATTCCATGGCAGACGTTTCTTTTAAAGAAATTGATGATCATCGAATCAGTGAGTTCTTACTTCCCATAATTGGCAGGGCAGACGGTGTTAACCTAATACCCGGAGGTGTTTCGATAGCGCAACAGCTCCCCTTAAGTCATCTCTGTAACGAGAGAATTTAGTCCGGACCCCAATGCCTGTCACCTGGAATTTCTATCCTCACACCGTCTCCTTGACAAACGTTTGACGAGCCACTGATCCGATCACAGGAAGAAGAGCCACGATTGTATCGACTCGGTAACTTTGCCTTTAACATTTACGTGCTGAACATGAGAACCCGAATTTTGCGCGATCACGTTTACAGCTGTCACAGTTCGACTGCTCCCTAACCCGTACCCCCTGATTCTACCGACTGAAATTGCACTTGCCAAAAAATCGCGGATAAAAGACGAACTTTTATCGATGCGCGGCCTCGAGATCCTTTTATGAAAGTAAAACACGGATAACGAAGTTCAGGCGCTCTGGTATAAGGACACCACCGTGGCTCACTATTCATGTTTCGGGGATATTCACACGTTTTGTGTACTTTTCTGATTTTTCCATAAATTAGTACGTACTGTCTCTGGCAAGGGAATGTACCTGAAATACTAGTTGTGAGTCACAGAAGGTCTCGTGTGAAAATGGCTCACTATCGTAGAACTGAACTTTCCCTACTTAGATTTAGAATTCTGTTTAATACCTAGTAGTTTAAAATTTGAGGGAGCTTCTGGTCTAGAATTGTCGAAAAATCAATTTTTAAATTTTTTTTTTTAATTCAAGTGTTTGACCTTTTAAGAATACGTGTTTAAAATCAATTTTTCAAACTTTTTTTAATTAAAGTGTTCGACCTTTTAAGAATACGTGTTTAAAATCAATTTTTTTAATTTTTTTTAATTCAAGTGTTCGACCTTTTAAGAATACATGTTTAAAATCAATTTTTTTAATTTTTTTTTAATTCAAGTGTTCGACCTTTTAAGAATACATGTTTAAAATCAATTTTTTGAAATTCGAAAAACTCCTGAAGTTGAAAGCTTCCCACCGTTTTGGGTGAATTTTTAGACGCCTCGACTTCAACGACTCCCCACTGCTTTTTCCAACGATTAATTACAAAAAGAAAAATATGTTTCTATAGTTGAAGTCATACTTAAGACACTACAAAATGTCCCATTAAATTATCTGTGGTAGTTTTCATTTAATTAATTCGTAAAGCTCAACTATTTTGATGAGCTTTAGAACGGAACACCCCCTTAAGGCGTCATTCCTATTGCATTGTTGAAACAACGATTTTTTTTTAAACCTTTTTTCAAAAGTACAATCAAACTCATCCACCAGATGCATTCGCTATTCTGACACACATCGCGATGCCATGATTTCCTGCCAATGGCGCTTCGCAGCTCGAACGTCCAAGTCCCTCTATGGGCAAAGTCAATCGTAATGCAAACACGACTTTGCAGACGCGAAACTAAAGATAAATACGCAATGTTCGCGGTCCGTTTTAAGGACGCATGGGGAGCTCGTGACTAATGAGCGTTTAGCGCGAGTCGTCTGTGAACGCGCGATGCAGCCCGGGTTGATCGTTTTTCTCCAGGTGCGCTTGTTGCAATAACTGACCGTTGAATCGATCCTATTCTCGAATTCATTCGAACTACGTGACTGATGCCAATTTCGCGATGCTAAGCGGGCGCCGCCGTCTTGCTCCCTTTTAAATCTTTTTGGCGCGTCACCAAGCGCCGTTAAACCTTTCAGCCGATCCACGGGGGCCGCCGTGTTCGCGTCGTTTCACGCACATTTTTACCGGCCTCCTTGTTTTTTCTTCGACTTCGCTCCTCTTATTCGTTATCCCAGCAACTCGCAGCGTCCTTCTCTTTCTTCTCGCGCGCGATTTAGAATCCAAAAGGTGAATAGCAGTTGTCCTACGGCTGCGGCTCCAGGAATGCGTGCTGATCTCGCGAGACGCGACAAGAAATGAGATTTTTCACTTTTCGCGGTTGCTTAATGTGCGACGTGTTGGGGTTGAGCTTGAAAAATAGTGCGCTGCAATTTGCTAAGGTATGGAAGTTGTAGAATTTTGAGGAAATTATTTCTCGAGTATACAAGTTTTGTAGATTAGTAGACGGAATTTCAAATTCATATTAATTTTTGAATCTCCAATTACATTTTAATATAATCTATCAAAATATTATTTAATTCTGAATTTTCAATTAAATTCAACATGATTCGTATTAATTTTCAAACCTCCAATTCAATTTTAATATAATTTATCAAAATATTATTCAATTTATTCTTAATTTTCAATTAAATTTAACATAATTCATATTCATTTTACATCAGAGTATTCATTGTATCAAGTACCATTTATTACGAATCACGATTCGTAATTGGCCAGTGAATCCTGCAATGGTGACGAAGTGTCGAACACTTTCGAAACCTTCGAAGAGTATCACCTGTCAGGTGGTTTGTAATCATGTTCGAGCACAAACAGATTCACGACATTGACTGTGAATAATAATTCGTGCTAGAAATACCAACGAAATCCTATTTAAATTTCGTTTGCAATAATCCTAAAACAACACATTAATTCCAGCGCACAATGGACGTAGGTATAAGGTATTGAAAGACACTGTGATCACATCGAACAGTGACGTGGAAATTATTGAAAAATGAAGGAAAGCCAAGCGAAAATAATATACCTCGATGAAAACTTCTGGCATCGACGCAACCAGCCGACTACCCGAATGCATCTGCCATTTGTGCTTTAATATAGTCTATTAAGCCTGGTAGCACGCGGTACGACCTTTCTTTATGCGACACTATTCACCGCAGAGCGAGGAGCATTTAATGTATTCACCAAGGTAAATATTTGCAAGACCAGTTCATTGTTAATTCCTTTTCAAACAAGATAAAATACCAGAATGTCACACAAAATGTTAGCCTTCATAAATAAGTGAAAAATTTATGTTACATTAAATATTTATACTCTAAAGTGTGAAATAAATTTCTTATTTAAAAAAATAGCTATTAATTATTTAATGATATGAGTATGAAAATAATAAAACATTAATTTGTGACAAATCTGTCCAAACGTTTTACTAAAACACCCTGTATATTAATTAAAGCTAATATTTGAAAATTCCCATTTAAAATGAGTTGTTTCTCTTCGAAAGAAAGAAAGACCAATAATCAAATGCTTTGGAAAGAACAGCAAACTCTGAACCTATTTGTTAGCACATGCCACGGAATCCTCATCAACTACGACATGAAACACGTGTGTTCACATATTTGCAGAAAATTATTTAGCTGCACTACTATCACTGTAATAAAAAATATTTTCAAGTGCAAGAAATTTTGCTCCAAAATCGTAGTTTGCCCCAACCACTTTAAAATTAATATTTCTGACAGTTCCCAGCATCGCGACCACAACGAGTCCGAGTGTCTTCAAACAGCGCGTAGAGAATTTCAAAGAGAAGCTACGGTTATCGACAGAGTAGCAGAGTGTTACATAATTCTTTACAAAAGTCTTCTTCCTTCACTACGTCTGTTCAGTGAAAACTCAGACACGTATCCAAAAATCTTACACAATGCTTCCAAATACCTTTCAAATCACCCATAAAATAACAATACAATATACAAATTCACTCAACACCTTAATTTCCCTATAATCACTTAAACTAATTTCTTTCCATAAACCTGAATAACTCACAAATAATCTGAAAAATTAATTTCGACATATTATAATCTTTCCACGTCCAGATAACTATTATACATATTATTGCCTACAATTATTGTTTTATTAAGACACTAATTTTCGATTTTTAATTAACAACAACTAGTGCCCATCACGTAGCACTCTGCATTTTCACGAACCACGAAGAAGAAAAAAGGAGAAGTGTCTTCGCTCGAGTCGCCAAACGGGGTCACTGTCGTGAGCGTGTATTTATAGTTCTAAACGACGCAATATCACGGACAATTCGTTAATTGTAGCCCATTGAAAGCAGGATTCCGTACCAAACATGACTTGAACTTGTATCGGCCTGTGCTGGATGTTCTCGAGGGAGGTCGGAGCCGGAGATCTCGACCTACCACATCCCATGCCACGTGCAACGTCCTCCAAGTCATCGCATTTCACAGCACTTGTATGAAACCTACGCTAAACCTAAGCTACGAGCGGAAAAGGTTCTCGCAGTTCCCTCAGGTTCGTAGGTCTTTTCGCGGCGGCTGCACAAACACTAACTGAGACAGAGAATGCCAGAGCAGCGCCAAAGTTTACATCGCAATAACCCACGGTTAAAATTATATTCCAAGCATATACCGTGTCACGTATCTGCTCTACGTATAGGCAGACGTTTCAAGGATTCATCGAACCACAGCTGCATATGGAAATGTGGTTTCTATGAGTACAAATTTTCCATCGATTTTTCTCCTATTTTTCGCTTGGGAAGAAGACTTGTTTGGGGATGTTTGAATGTCTGACAAAGGAACATCTTGGAACGAAACGTTTCTTTCTTTAAAAATTTGGCATGGACTTGGGGAGCATTAAAAATATACGAAAAAAATTCAAGGTAAACGATTTTATTTAACGCGATCCAAACTGCAGTAAGAACTAGAAATATAATTATTTTCTTGTATTACAATTACGATGGCGATTTGGCACTTTAAATAAAATCGTGGGACAGGATGTTTCACAAGAAAATCATTTCGACGCTTGTATTAAATTCAGTCATTTTGATTCGGTATTAAATTAATTTATATCCTGTTATGAAGAAAAATATCGTGCTCCACGATTTTATTTAAAGTGACATATCACCATCCTAATCTCGAAATATTTCTCGTTTCATCTAAAAAAAAATTTAAGATGGTACTTATTCTTGGAAGAATATTGAATTAAAATATTTTGTCGCATTAAAATGGGTGAAGTGTATTTGAAATTGTTCGAAGGAATAGAAACAATCAGAATAACAACCAGCGAGTTGTTTTCCATTGAAAACAATTGTCTAATTTGGACGTCAACGTACGGCGCTAATTTTAAACTTCCTAGACGGAGTTGCGAAAAGCGCTTCGAACAAAGCGTGAACTCGTTGCATAGTACAATTCAAATGGCTTATATTTACTTAACCCTCGTCTGGTAGGGTGAAATACCTGTTATGTAAGTGGTGGGGTAGACTCGGTATATGCTCCATATGATCCATAAAAAAAATAAACGGGAAGCATACACTAATAGTCACGTGACTTATACTGAATCTCTGTTAAATTACTGTGAATCTGTAAATTATAAAAAAAAACATCTAAAAATAGAAAAGTATAACCGATAAATTCAAGAAAAGTTAAGACACTCGCAATTATAGATATTCACCTACCAATACCAATGAGTTATTTGAGGATAATTTAAGGATGAATCTCCATATAAGAATAAATATAGTTACCACCATGTAATAAATTTTTCTTAATCCAATCGAAAACTATTTCTCGCAAGTGCTTTTCCTAATGTTTTTCCCAAGCCCTAAATAACTCAAACACTTGGAATAATTGACGGAAAGAGGAATGAAAATTCTTTGAACACTTGTCGTACATAACACTTTATTCGAATCTGTATTCTTTATAATCTTTATTAGGGCGAATTTAAGTTCAAAGATTTTTTTGACGGCACATAGCACTCACACGTGTGTTCTAAAAACTTGCACGTAACACGAGTGCATGTTGAAAAAAGCAGGAAGTAAATCTTAACCCACTTCAGGTATTAGGGTCGATCCCCGGAAGCTCTTCTACCCTTATAACATGCGTTTCCCTCTTGTGGCTGTAGTTAGCCAAAATCTGGGCGACTCCTGTTTCCACTTCAATCGAACCCCCAATGCAGTCCCTGCGCAGTGTCTGACATCACATGCTCGGGTTCCTGTGAGTATAAATTATCCTCTTTGTGCACCCTCACGTGTCGAGGAAGTAAAACGAGAACGCCCGTATCTTTCCCTTAGCAGACGACACTGTTGCAATTCTGTTCTTCGCCCTTCAACTAAGATTGAATCACATTTTCTCTCGATATTATATATTTTCTTTATCTTTTGGATATGAAAAATTCATGTCCAATAATGAAATCAATGTGTCGTATTGAAGACGAAGACATGGGCAAGGGACCTAGACGGTGGATTCTTTAGTGGATTAGAATGAAGGGAATTATCATTTTTAAGAAATTGGAAGTTAGAATGTTGGTATGAAAGGATTAGACTAAATGATGGGATTGAAGGTTAATACAAAAGATGTAGAAGTACCTATGAGTTTCCCATTTTTCTTAGGCCATTTAGTTTTGTCTGCGGGAATAGAAAATGTAATTTTAATCCCTGTCATGATTTAATTCTAATATTTCGTCTCTTTTGCTTATACATATAGACTTGAATATCATATTTCATCCAGAACGTGGAAGACTTGAGGTATTCGAACACACACGATTTTATGTTAGCTTTATTTAATTTTCCCATTTTTATTAGATGAACTATTAATCAATTTAATTCCCTTCAGCTCCAAATTCTGCACACACAAGAAACATAATAAGCCCAACTTTCTCCTCCAAAAGTGTAACACTAAAAAACACTAAACAATTCTATACACAATTCTAAACACAAATACCATTAATTAAAAATCAAAAGCTACCTCACATTATTCTCAAATCCACCAGCTCTACAATCAATCATCCCGAAAACAATAAAGTCACACCAAACATAACTATGTAAATGCAGTGCATTAAAATGCACCCCACAGTGACTTTTAAGCCTTCATTTAGTGTCAAAACCTTTCACATTTAGTAGCTTTCTTCCATGTCAGACTTGGTGCCATCTCACCTGAAAGCTTTCACAGAACCGTCGACTACCGTAGAGCTATTACGAAAGTTTAATAGCTACTGCGGGTCGCGAGGGAACGTGGAACGATGTCAGGGACGTGGTTCGTTTGTGATCCCCGCGTTTCCGTATATCGATCCCCGAATTTCCGCGATTCGAGTGCATCGATGCAACTGTATATATCCACTTTCTCTTTAATCCACCCTTCCTCCCCATTTTCTCTCTCTCTCTCACACCTCCCCCTCTCTTTTCACTCTCTCATCCCTCTATCACTTCTCTCACTTGCCTCTACGCCCTCTCTCTCTTCTACTCGCTTCTCTATTACTTCTCTCACTCTCTTCTCTCTCTCTCGCTCTCTCTCTCTCCCCCTCTCACCTCTCTGTCTTTGTCCTCTCACTCCTGTTGCCTCTTCTCTCGCACCCCTATTCTCCTCTCTCTCTCCCTCTCTCTCTCTCTCTCTCTCTCTCTCTATTCCCTTCTCTCTCTCTCTCACTCCCTCTCTCTCTCTCTCTCTCTCTCTCTCTCTCTATCTCTCTCTCTCGCGAACGGCCGCGGTGAGCTCGCGTATTTATAGATGACACATTTAGGCCAGAACAGAGTTTCGACTATCTTTATTTTGGCAGGCCGCGCTCTCCAGCCCCTCGGTGTCTGCCCAACCAGCCGGCCGACCTGACTCGCTCCGTAATTAAAGCACCGCGGGAAATCGTCTCGAACACGAGCCCGCGCAATTGTAATTTCGCCAGTCAGCCATCAGCCCGCATTAAATGTTAGGCCACGAATCAAGATCAGAGAACGGTCAGACTATCCCCGGTTATTTCGGCCCGCTCGCAACGGTCGCGGCGCGGCGTTACGACACGGACACGGTGCCACCGGTTAGACGCGCCTCCGTGTCCGTGTCACCAGGAAACCACCGTGATCGATATGCGATCCGCTGATTAAACTCGACAATAGAATCGAACGAGAAGTAGAATAGGAATTGGGCAGTCGCCAGGGAGACGATGCTAATTGGTCATTGGTTGGAAAAGAAATTTGGGAATTGTTGTTGATGGTTAACCACCCTTAAAGTCTTCTCAGGTGCAGCACTTCTGTGGGTCATGATTAGTGTTTTAGATATTCTTAAAAATAATAGGTGAAGACTTAGAGCATATAAACATGGAGGAAGCATGCAATAGGCAAAAATGTAGACGGCGATAGAAAGAGAAAGATATACAGGAAATAAAATTTCAAATAACGAAAAAAGTTAAAAAAAAAAATTATTCGTTCGTTACCGCGAGTTAACTTTATTCGACACGTGATGGATAAATTTTTTAACTTTTATTAGTTATTCGGAATTTTATTTAAATAAAAATTTTGCCCATCTCTGCAGAAGGGACACCCTCTCTCTTTCTAATATAGAAAAAAACGCTGGCGCTAGAAAGAGAGGGGGTGTCCCTCCTGTATATCTTTCTCTTTCTATCGCCGTCTACATTTTTGCCTATTCCATGCTTCCTCCATGTTTATATGCTCTAAGGGTGAAGATTGAAATTGTCTGGTTATATCGTGTGAAAAAGTTCTTGGATGCGGTTGGCAGACTTGACGAGATAGTGCCACCCTGTCGGCGGGAAAGTACATAGTAGTAACACATTCGCTGCAGGGACGTGGGTATCTTCGTTTTTTCTATTTACCGTTGGCTTTGAATGAGGAGTAGCTTGGCTTATTCACTTTTCAGAAAAAGGAGATATGGTGGAAAGCACTTTATCTGCCACACGTTTTGAAATAAATTTACGTTTACTACCAATCCTTTTTAATTTTCGGACTTGCAATAGATAGAGATATTTCGGTGGTGCTGTTTGATGGATGATAGATGGGAATTAAGATCGAATTTTTAATTATGAATTTTATTACATGGAATAGTGCATTAGAAATTATTATTTGAGTAACTGAAAGTTTCGTAATATCCAGGTTAATGTAACTGGATCAAATTTTTTTAACTATAGAGATATAGTTCAGGATTTGAAGGTAACACTTCTAAGTGCAACCATCATTATTTATTAAAAATAAGATATAATTTACTAGTTTTTAACCTACATGCCCTCCATTCATTTATCTGACCAGTAAAATATGAAAAAAAATTCTTTTACTTCAAACCGAAACGGCAATATTTTCCCTATGGTGTACAAGTCTACGTGCATAGAAAATCCAATGTGGAAGAAGGAATATCGAAAATTCACAGAATTAGCAACAGTAAGTTCATGACCAGTCATAACACGTCTACTTCCACGTTTTCTTTGCTTTGTCCTCTTATTTATCTGACTAGTAACTACGAGCTTCCTCTATACTTAGATGCGCCATGCATGACGAGAGTTACAAGCAATAAAACTCAGAATATATCTTGTACAAAATGTCTATGCAAGTACAACAGAGTCACGAGCACGCTGGAAGGCACTTCTAAATCGCTAACTTCCGAATAATTTCTACCACCTATTATTTCTCCTTTTGATTATTGCTTAATTTTTACAACTGTATGCGAAACACTCAAGACACTAGAATAAATGAATTGGAAAACATGGCACCCCGTGGATTAAAGTTTATCGCCCTTACCACGCGTGTTAAATACGTAAAAATAGCATTAGCGCTTGAATTATCATTCAGTTTATAAAGACACCAGGTTTTAGTAGACACGTAGGAGTCTGGCTTGATCCCAATCATGTCAAAGTATAAATGAAAATGACTCGTGGGCGGCTGGTCGGGAACGGGCAATTAATTTCAACTATATAATGCCCCGCGTTCGTTAGTTAACTAAATAATGAATCACGTGTGGCGCTTGCAGTTTGTTGGTCTAAGTAACAGCAAACAGTTTCATGATCATTTTTACGTGATTAAAGAATGCAATATTGTGTCAAATGTTAGAATGATTTTGAGGTTTTTTTTTACTACGCACATTTATCGCATAACTTTACTATATAACATCAGTTCTTTTAGTATAAAAGTTTATAAATGGAAAATGTTGAAGTATTGGAAGTATGGCCTAGGGCTAAGTTTAATTTTGGATACTCAATTTGTGAGATTTGCGTAACACTTGGGAAACTGCCCATATATCGACCAAGATCTATTTTGTTCCTGACCGTTCCTAATCTCACGAAGCTTCTTTAATTGGCTAAACGGTTAATCCGCAGAATTTTCCTATTGTCAGTGAAAATTATCAGAATGAATAATACTTCATCCTTCATAATACGCGGAAATTAAGAATTATCTTGTGTGTATGCAGGGCGGTTCTATCTTCAAGGCATGGACAAACATTGAACAGCTGGTCATGTCCCTCAGGATTCCCATCTGCAGCTTATCACGACTTTACAAGATACCATGATCTTGTAGCAAGAGTATACACGTGCTTATCATCTAAATTCCCATCACTTTCGGCAACTTAAAAGTAATCACACAAAATTCTTATTTTCGTTTATGTTTAGGATTTAGCCCAGCTGCTCTAACTTCTCCCCTCACTGATAACCAAGGTTCGCATTAACTAACCTTCTTATTAAAGTACATTATTTCTTTTCTTCTTGTAGAAATTGAATGTTTAAATATTGTATTCATCAGTTACATCGAATAGGGTTTTATTGAATATAATTTTTGCCCTACGAGTGCAATACAAATTCATCTATATCCCACTAACTGTAAACACGTGTTATCTATATGTATACAAAAAAAAATTACACAAAGCCCTGACCTCAAGAATTTCATGTTATCTCATATTTATCAGCAATAAAACTGCACCACATCTCTTCCCCATATTTAAAATATATTTGTTATTTGGTTAAAGCGAAACAAGGTCCAGAAACAGTTGAAACATTTAAAAGGGATCATCACTGAAGGCAAGCTCGCTTCGAAACGTGCCTCCGATCAAGCGCCAAGGCTGGAGAATATTTTTACTACACGGAAACGAGAGGGATCCGTATACACGGGATGAAAAGCTCGCCTATACTATGCATAACAACCTCTCGTGTGGTGCTCGAGGAAGCTCTGGCATCCAATGCAAATTTCGCATTCCAAACTGGCCGCAAGAGTTTAGACTTTTAGGCGATAGGAGAGAGCCGGGCCAGCTGGAGCAACAAACATCGGTTTCGATGCAGACAATGCACCCGTGTGCGGGTATCTGCGCGCAGCCATCGCGCCATGGAAAACGTCCAAATGTTCGCGAAGGTGGCGAATAACGGCGCGGCGTCCACGGGGCAACGGTGTTACAGAAATAAATACAGAGCAGAGTCGCGACACGTCGGTACCGTGCTCGTCTTGCCGCGGGCCCACCGAAATAAATGGACCACCGCTTCCTGTAATCCGAGATCGCGAAAAACACTTTTCCAGGATGCATAGTGTTGTTTTTTGCCGCCGGACAAAAACGCTCGTCGCGCGGCTAACTTACGATCTTCGCGGTTATGTGCCGCGTTGCGAAATGAGGGCTGGTGCATGTTGCTACGGTATTAGATGTTTATCTGCGCTGTGAACGATAGGTTTCGCAATCCCTACGTGGGTATAACTGTTTTGGATCAGGGTGATTGATAAAAAGGTGTAGAAGTGAGATATACGTATGTGCACCAATGGTAGTAATATAATCTTTTATACGTCAAGGACCCAGTACCTGATCACTTAAGATGCAAAGGGAGCAGTTTCTGATCACCCTAAAACATTTTACTATTAGCTATCAAATGTTGGGTATAAATTTAAAAATACTTCATAATTATTTAATAATTTTTTGGAATAAATTTGTATCATGATAAACTTATTATTTGATGTTTATATACTAAACTGATCAGGAATTGGGTTCTGATCAGGAATTGGGTCCTTGACGGTATATATGAAAGGCAAAATCTGTAGGTATGTTTGTTAGATGAAGACTTCTTTAGCCTTCAACATATCCGCAACCTTTGGCAGGAGTAGTCTTCGACAGATTGAAAAAAATATGTTAACACCTCTCCCAACCAGCCATAAAGGTCATCCCCTCTTAAGGGTACCAGGCAGTCGTTTTTGTCGAAAATGAAGCATTTCTTTTTAATGAATCTTAATATTTAAAGCAGAAAGTGTTTGTGTGTTTGTCTGTCACTTAAAAACTTTCGAATGGTAAACTCTGAGTTCACGCAATGTGTCTCAGCTCATTATACCTAGCTAATCTAGATGAATGTGTCTATTTTCACAAAACAGTAAATGAATTTTAAAAAAATAAAAAACAGTTTTGTAAAATCAGAATCTAAATTTCGGGCGAAGCCTAGTAGTAAAGCTAGTAAGTGATAACCCAAAAACGGAGGTTCCAATCGAGTTTTGTTGTTTCTTGTTTGAGTGAGTAAAATCAATATGAAATTATGAAATTAATTACCATCAGTAATATTGCAATTCCACGGTGCGCTAAATTGAATTTCAAGAAACTCAATAACACGTTCGTTAGGCAAAGAGAGATTCAAGGAATGCGTCGCAAACAATGGTCCTCCCAGCCCCAACGGTGTTTCGCAAAAACAGGTCTGTGGAATTTAATCAATTCCAGTACATCAAATTAAGCTGCCCCCCTCGAATAACCGTTTCAATAATTGCTACGTGGTCTTGTTATCCTGTGGATAGAATGCAACGTGGGAATTAACCTGTTAGCTGGGTCATTTCTCTATCAGAAACGCCTCCATCACTTTAAGATTATTAAAGGTGAATTAACTCATTTCGTTCATAGTGAACAATACACACCAACATTCACTGTTTTTGCGCGATTATAATTAGCTCATTTTGCCAAGCACAGAATTTTTGAGCGACGAGTTAACTCGTCCTGGCAAATGCAGAGGAATGTTCAAGCGACGAGTTAACTCGTCCTGGCAAATGTAGAGGAATGTTCAAGTGACGAGTTAACTCGTTCAGTCTAGTGCGGAGGAATTTTTAAATGACGAGTTAACTCGTCCTTACCATTTAATAGGGTAAAAGCTGCGCGCAGATGTTGCGCGATTCGCCCGCAGAGAGATTAACTGCGGACTAACAACGAGCACGTGCGATTTTATCTATAGATCTAGGACCACGAAAACCTAGATCAAACCAGAACGAAATGTTGGTGTGGCTCTGGCGCGGATTCGTTTACCAACGGCCAAATTTATGCATTACTATAAACCAGCAGTAGCCGAGCTCCGTTCTAGCTGTGTCTTGGCTATTAGCCACTATTCAGTTCCCCGCGCCACACCCATTGTGCTATGTATGCATTTATCAAATTTGAAGGGTTGCAGAAAATCGTGTTGAATGGTACAAGATTGTGCAAGTGAGAATTGATCTCTTTAATATTGGTAAATCAAGAAGTACTGTGTGGGATTGTGGGTGAGATAGGAGACAATGTCTGAAACCCTGAACGTGACCACCCCTGATGCAGACGTTAGATTACGTCGACGTCGGCCGACATATGTAGTCGCGAAATATATGTAACCACGAGGAAAGAGGTTCGTTGCCCCGTTTTCATCGAGATAGATACAATTACCCAGACGCCACCGCGTGTGAATTCTCGCGGCCTTTATTATACAGGATGCTGCAGTTACTGTTACTACAGTAGCGGTCGATTGAAAATATAAAGTATGACTGATAGCAAGAATACCACAATCTGATAAATATATTTCATGCAGAATTACTTCGGTATCTATTTCATGCGTATCCTATATATCTGCTTTATACAGAGTGAGGGGATTCCTCGGAGTTCAGAATATACCACGGATGCTGAAATGAGTAGAGCTTAGTATCGAAGACAAAGTATAGGATAAACTTAACCCTTCGTGGTCACGCGGGGTGTATTGTACCCCAAGAGCAATTTTTTATTTGAAATGCCGCACTTTTACATCTTCCAAAGGGGATTTATCGAAAAAAAAAAAAATTTAAAAAATCTGTATTTTACCACAACGATGGAAAAAAGCTCATTTTCAACTACAAATTTTAGCATATCAAAATTTACATTTCTTGGAAAAGTCATAATTAATAATTATTTATACTGGGCGGTTAGTGTAAATGTTGTTAACATCATTTTTCATAGTAATAGCCACTGGTATGAATATTTTAGCGGAAATATCAATTTTTGTCAAAAAATTAACTGAATTTCACCACTCGTGCCCGCCAAGTCGCCACCTCCTCTGTAATTACACTGGCGTCGCTACTGTCGCTAACGTCGGTAAGTCGATAATGTCAATGATATCGGTAACGTTGATACGGTCGCTATACATGTAAACAGGATTTATGAAATTGTGGAACTTATAAAATTCATAAAGTTATATATACATTCATAAAAATGTGAATAATTAATCGTTTCAAAAGGTCCGACTTCGTATTCCTAATACAGCAAGTCGATTCGATTAATTGAGAAAATTATATTCTCATGGTTCTCCTGACCAATACACTCAAATTAAATAGTAATTTTATTCTTATCAGTATGTAGGACAGTCGATGATTTTTCTATCACCGCGACTATTAGTCTACGAGCCGTTCATCGTCTATTAGAGATGTCGATAGAGGGACAATTGTCCAAGGGGAAATGGCCAATAAAGATAGTTTCGCTAGGGAATGAGGAAGGTAACTGATCGCTCCATTGTCAGCCCCAATAGTGAGTGGCCTCTCGTTTAAGCAGACAGATTAATCTCAAGGGATCTCTGTACGTGGCACGTTCATTTACGACAGAACTATAAGTAATAAATACGTATCTATAATCGATTCTTTCGCAACGATCTGTCTCGATCGTAGACCGTGAAATTATATCCGCTCCCACCTAATAATCGGTGGCTCTTGTATCAGCCGTATAAAAACAGTAACGAGTCATTAGTCTTTGAATTATGATCCGAACTTCAACGGGCCATTTACGAAGATAAAAAAGTTACTTTGCACAGTACATCTTTTGTTTTTGAATCCTTGGCATTGTTCCGTAGTTGACGAGTACTTACTCTCATCAACGTTTCAAGAAAGGGGCGGTAAAAGTCTCTTCTTGTTTTTTCCCCTTAATATAAGGAATGGTAGGTATGGTACTTCCTTTTCGATTTTCTCAAAGTTACTTATAGATAATTTTTTATTATCTGCAATTGTTGGAAATTGGTGGAATGTTTACTAACCCTGTTTTTGTTAATCTAGAATTTTTCTTTCGCTAATAATATCGTTTATAGCTATCAACGACAATTTTTTATGAGAAATATAAAGACAAAAATTGAAATGGGAATTTTTCACGGTTCTACTTCTTCCCTATTCAGTACTCGAAAATGATATGAACTGGTTTCTTGATAAAAATATATTGAAAATTCACTCGGAAGTTCCCTTCAGGTATAAAATCATGTTACACCTGTAGTGTCTAATTAATTCAATTTTAATACACAAAATTATAGGAATGGAACAAGAAGAGTTGATTATTTACTTACCATTCGTTAATGGTAGGGTCTGATTCATCGTAATGTCCTGCAGCGGCATGGATGTACTGCAACAAAAAACAAAAACTACCATTTAGTTACCAATTTCTCTTAACGAACTAACTTATATATAATCAATCGTTTCATTTTACCAAACTATTCAGCCCTTGCAAATTTGCAATGTACAAGCAGTCCTCGTTAAAAGTTACATAAGAAAACATGAAAATACAGAACATATTTACTTCAAATTTTTATTAATTAATCAAACATCATAAATCACCAAAGGAGCTCAAAATTTTTAAGCATATTCCACCATTTCTGTTATATCTACTGCAACAGAAGTGACCAATTTCCAACGTCAATGGTACATATTTCGTTTACACAGCGTCCTTCATATATTTAACTTGAATATCGAAAACGCCACGTGACTCACAACGTTGCAGCCTAAAACAAAGAGGAAGCTCGAGGGAGACGCGTCCCTTTTTATATTTCGAAGGGACGATAATGAGAGGACCTGAGCAGAGCTCAAAGGCGGTTTATTTTCGGAATAGGGCCGAAAATGGAGCGATGGCACGTGGTCCCTCCCGATTCCACAGGAAATAGACTCTACGAACTAGACCGAATTAGATAAAACGTTTAAAAAGGATCAAGATGAAGGTTGCCATCTATTTCCAGTGCGGCGCCATCGGTTAAGACCAAAACATCGATTCGGTAAGGACGAGGTTTGCGAATAGATGAACGATTAATCAGCCGAATCGACGGCAATCCAAAGAATGCCATTGGAATTGAATCCCACAGATTTCAGTGCCGTGAAACCCTGACCATCCCAACATCGCTCGTTTTCTACCCTGTCTTTTTTCAACACACTCATTGCCATGTGTATTTTAAGGGTCTTGTCATAATGGGTTGCCAATTTGGCTTTTCTGACGCCAAATTCCAGAAATCTGGCTTTGTTTCAACTTGGTTGGCGTTGGAAAATTAATTTGGCTTTTATGGTTTTTTTTTACAATCCTTTCCCCAAAACTTTTTTTTTTAATGATTTCAAACAGGACAGTTTTGGTTTGGTATATTTCAGCATCGGGGATTTAAGGAGCTTGTTACATTTGTCCTTACTTGCCTAATATAACTCCTGTAAGCAATGCTGTAGTTGAGAGGATCTTTGCTCTTGTATCCTCCGTTAAAAGAAAGGCAAGGAACAAAATGCAGCTGAAGCTTCTGCTTCTTGATGCCATTATAAGAATTAGAGCAGAACTAGGTAGTAGTCTCAAACAAATGTTGCAATGATTTTAGTGTATCCCAACAAATGTTTCAAAAATTAACAACGAAAATGTTTATGATTCCAGCGAAGGGAATCTAGATCTCGAACTTTTATTGTGATTTAATCACTATGAATATTTTTCGAACATATTTGGCTTTTTTTAATATTATTTGACTCGATCGTATAATTGCAAATTGGCAACCGTGCCTGTGATCCCCGTGCACCACATCTGTTACAGAATCATGGGCGTCCGAATGGGGGGGGGGGGGGGGGGATTGCAAAGGGGCAGTTTTAATATTATAGTATAACTTAGTTCTCAAAACCGATCTTTATTAAGATTATACTACAAAAGGGACTTTTTCAAGTTATCGGTACTTTTAGTGTTGCGAAGGTAGATACCTCACAAGTTATACGACATTTCAACTGTACACACAACTCTGAATACCTATAGTCTCTATTCCTCCATTCCGAAAAATACAGTAACACAGTTATAAATTGCTCGAGGAGTTTCATTCATTATATCCTCCTGAATTATTCTTCGAATTACTAACTCGTTAATATCTGTGTGTCCAATGAGATCACTGGTTCCGAAATTCCTAAGCGAACCGTTTTAGATGGCGACAGATAGGGGTTGGAGGTCCCAGACAGCGCGGGGCTAGCAAATAATAACGGAACTCTTAGAACTTGTTAAGATCCGCGACAACCCGCTGGAGGGACGTTATATCCCGTTAATTACTCATTTCACGTTTCAACACTGGCTTAGCAGGAATAGCTTTTGTATGAAATCTAAATTAAACCTTTCTGGAAATTCTGCATTTCCTTATTGCTCTCGCGCAGTTTGAAGTGGCCCGGCATGATAAATCACTGACATGTCACGCAAACGGTTTTACATCACGTTAAGTCGTCGTTCGTTAAAACGCTGATAATTGCAATCAAAATCTGGGTCGTACTTAACTATAACGAATCGTCCCCTTGGAATTATATTTGATTGCTGCGGCAAAGAAGGCACTTCCCTAACGAATGTAATATGAAGTAGACTGTGTTTTATTAAATGATCTACATTTTATTTGTTGGATTAATATGATGCATAACAGTGTCATTTTTATTAGGTGTATTACATTGTTGCTAAAAGTACAATTGATTACTTAGGTATCTTCAATAAGTAATTTGAAATTATTCAGAAGGGAACACGGACATTACTGTGAGGAGCGATAATTTATTTATGAATTCGTTGTGGGATTGAAGAAATATTAGAAAGGATGAGACCCATTTTCAAAAAAAAAAAAAAAAGAAATTATGATTTTATCCAAACACCACATTTTTCTTACTACTACTACACTTAGCCCGGTTTTAGTAAACTATCTCTCTTAATTTTCCCGAAAAATGGGCCCCTCAGAACGTTTGCTATCTGGGCCTTTTTCCTTAAATCCGGCACTGACGCATATACACAGACTTTTACTACGATTCAACTGAAGATACTCTCAATACCAATTCAATTTCAGTTCCCAGCTCACTGCGCTGTCCCCTCCAAAGTGAGAATCGTGCATTCTTCATAATGGCCTGTTTACAAACCCCGCGGCACACGTAATCCGTCCACCTTGCGGAGGAGAGGTTGGAGGCGTGCGTGTAACCGTGGACATCCTGTTTTCGGCTGCACCCCAACATCCGACTCTGATATATTAAGCGCAACCCCTTACGTCCGCGTTTAACTAATCCAGATCCAGACTTCTCGGAATCCACGGAGACCTCAGAAGTCGCTCAGACCGAAACGACGACAAGGGGGGGCCCCGAACGGTGACACTGCGCTGATATTATTATTGTAGAGTTTACGAGACACACCGTTGGTTTGGCGTAAAAGAGATCCTAACCGTGAAATTCACCACAGCCGCGCAGTGTGCCCATTAATTCCGTTGGTAAAGGATCCTATAGAGGCGACACCGGCCACCGAGCTTGAACGGAGCCTAAAAGTTCGGCACGTTCTATAAGCGTAATGCTAACTTTGGCATGTACTGGGTGATTCAGAACTCTATAAATTTAGGGCGTTATAGAGGACGATAAAATACACATTTTTTGCTGAAATCATTTTGCTATACGACGTCGTGTAACTAAATCATATAGGCTTTTGGAAATTATGTTTAAAAGTGGTGATGGATAATTCGCGGATAGTCGGGTGTCTGTGGAGGCATACTGCTTAAATAGATTCTAATATGCAGATTACGATGCTTCAAAAGGTAAACTTGTAAATCTGTCGTTCATGCGCAATTTTTTATTGAAACAGTAGTAGAGTAGATGAAGAACATAAACCTAAGAATAAGTATTAATTAGTAAGAATATTATTGGTTACAAATAAAGACAGTACACATATATTAAAAAACTTTCAGTTTCAATCAAGTACCTACTCTTCCCTTCGAACTTAAAATCTCTCTAATAACAGTTTTGGGTAACATTTACAGTTGACGTAAACAATGTGAATTAAGATACAATTAATTGTAAATCATCATCGAACCAATGCAGAAACTAATTATAAACAGATAAAACGACCATCTGCGTTGCTTGGGACTACGATTGGTCGCAATAAGGATTCGTTACATAATTCATAACGCATTTCGTAACATGCAAACGAAAGAGCTGTCGTCACGGTTCATGCATAAAGATCAATTATTAGACGCGCCCTAATACAAAAGCTTTGGAAAACAATCTTCAATATTCTACCCTTTTCGGACGTCTGTTATTTGAAATTCAACCCTTTTTTTTGTACTTCTTAACATATAATTACTATAAAAATGATGATTTCAATAATAATTGAATGGGTGTTTAGAAGAAGGGTGCATATTATAGTTCACAAAATCTCTTGGAAAAACGTCAAAACAATTCATTCCTCACTGTAATAATTAAAGAGGCAGCTGGTCTGGTAGGCTCTTCTTCCATTGTGAAAAATAAATAATAATTCAATAATGAGAAAATAATTTGCACATGAAGAAGAATCGAATTTAATATTCGTCGGACAAGAAATGAATACATTAAAGCTAGTGATAACTTAGTTACTTGTGCCTGAAGTAGCGACGAATTTGAAAGTAATGCAACTGCGAAATATTGATGGTTA
Source organism: Andrena bicolor (assembly GCA_960531205.1). NCBI lineage: Eukaryota > Metazoa > Arthropoda > Insecta > Hymenoptera > Andrenidae > Andrena > Andrena bicolor. Next base: position 34,676,154 of record OY482666.1, on the reverse strand, counting down.
AGGAAGTTCTATAAAGTTTACAGTACACCATTCCACCTTATCCTTCCATTGACGATGACAATTATGTTAACGATACTCATCATAACGACACAAGTCCCTGTCACATTTTTATCAGATCATCGTCAGTGATTCGATTCAAAGAAGAATATGGTAAGAATGTAAACAATATCATAGAATGACGCAGAGAGTTGTCGTCATCTAGCAAGATGGAGGGTGGCTGCGTAAGTAATCAATACTCGGAGAGCAGATATGGTGGCATGGACCGAAACAGGAGCACGCAGTAGTCAGTGCGAGCTTTAATCGATCTTATAGGGTTATTTACTTTATGGTATTTCCTTGTTACATAAATCTGTATGATTTTAATTCATCTCAAATCGATAATCCAAATTTCTTTATGCAATCCAAAACTTGGGCATTCACGTATTTCTAAAAAATATTGTGTCTTCCTGTAGGAAACTTTTTTTTGGTCTTATGACAAGTACAGATTTAGAAATGTAGAAAATATTGTCACAAGTATCTATATAAGTATATGAAGGGTGAGGAAAAAAACAAGGAATGCCATAAAACAGCTTTGTTGAGAAAATCAAATTTTAATACTTTAGTCTATCAATAAAGAACAAGGTCCCATGAACTTAATTGTATCTTACAATTAATATATAATGTTTGTGCGTTTATGTGTCACCTAAAAACTTTCGAATGATAAACACTGGGATCACGAAATGTGCCTCAGCTCATTATGCCTGACTAATCCAGATGAATGTGACTATTTTAAAAAAATATAGTGAAATATGTAATATGCAGCAATTTGTAAGTAGCTGATTTATAATGTAATAAGTACGGCTTCCTTATTTTTTTTAATTTGATTTTAAAAAGTTCACTACATGTATTTTATGTGGTAATTCTAATCTAAAATGTGTAATCAATATGAAAACGAATTTATCATGAATAGAGGTGTGTAATTTATCCAATGAACTGAAGAACACTCATGTTAACAGTTAAACGTTAACAAAATTGAATGATAGTCCAAAGGTATTTTTAATCACTCAAGAGCCACGATCCAATTAAAAACTGTGCAATATCTTACAGTTAATGAGACATTGAATATACAGAGTGATTCAAGTTTTATAATGAGTATCTTTAATACTCATTGTCAGAGTGATTCACCTAGATTAACGATCTTAAGTAAGTAACTTACCAGGTTCAGAGGTTAAAAAGATTAAAAAGAAACCAACACTCTATAATCAGAACAAAATCAACTAACTGTCCAAAACTACTTTCCACACTATGTGTCACGCCACACAGGTCTCTTAAATCCCATGCCAGTTTTCAATCTTTCGTAAAAGAAACCATAAATACTTGCACATTCGTGCCATTTCTTTTTAGCATTAAATGTGTTAACAAATTATCTAAATCACCAACCAAATAACAGACAATTCATCTTCATCCCTCTTTCAAAACCCCAAATAACCTACATAAAGTGCAACACAGTTAAAAAATCCCCCCACCATAACAGACTTAAACAAACAGTCAAAAGCCAGATCAACTTAGATGACCAAACAGTACGGTGAAGATAATCCCTCAACAGCCTTGAGTGGCCAATTGACTGTTCCAAGTTTCAACCATTATTGTTCCTGGACCACCAACAATAGCACAGGCGAAGCCTTTAAACTGCCGAATACATTCGTTGAGCCTGATGAAGTCATTAGAGCAAGTGATCCTCCACCTACTCCGAACAGAATATTCAGGGCTTGAATCTTGCGTTTTCACTCGAACGCCGTAAATCAGGTCCAATACCGTGCCATTCTCTAGCGCAGACTGCCTAACGATATTAGAACGGTCGCGTTCACGTTGGCGCGCAAACTTGCCTCAATTACCAGGTCGTTAAACGTATTAACTTGCCCAGTTAAACAATTAACTTGGCCCTGTCGAATGGAAACATCGTTTCTGAACAGATCCTCGGCTCACTGCCGTACTTCTTACGCCGCGGCGAGTGGGTGTCCAGTGGGCGTAAGAGTTCATTAAAGCCTTAATGAATGCACGCGACACTTGGGGAACCTATGCGACGCATGTAGATCGATGCAATGTAGACTGGCATGTCGCAACCGTCCGAAGCATACACGATCGCGATGTCACGACCTATCGACGGTAAATCAGAAGGCTTCCTGTGCGTTTTCGAATAGATTTCTGGTTAGGAAAGAAATGCAGATTCAGTGGGAAGCCGCGAGTCAATTATGATAATTTTACGCTCTGCAGAGGATGAAGATTGATTTGCTACTTCGAGTGGCGCAAGGTTTTGGGGGATCCCCTCCTTCGAGTTTGTTATTACGAGCGATCGCCGCGGCCGTGAATTTTTTGTTAAACTTGCAGCAGGCAAACATTCCGGGACGATACTTTCAATGCTTTCCAGGAAATATCGATGTGGAAACACGCCAGAACCGTGGATAGGTTGCAAGTCCCTCGGCGTGAAATCACGTCAACGACTCGCCAATTGTTGAAACGATGTGTTTTATCAAACGAGAATGAGAGTTTCAAGGTTAAGAGGTTACATATGTGTATTGCTGGTGGATCTACATAGATTGAGGTCCCTAATACGCATGCTCAAATGGAAGATGGAAATGAAAATGGAACCACGAGTAGGGTGGAACGAAAAAATCAAAATTGTGTGATTGTTTTCTAATATGTAGTGAAAAAACTTGCTTTTAATCACAGGACTAATAATTTCTTAATTTTTTTTTTTATTAGTTATTCGACATTTTTGTTTAAATACAGATTTTGCTTTATGATTTCGCTATATGAAATCCACAATCCATTCTAAAAGGTTAGGTTGGAATCTGCGTAAATAACGAGGTTATGAAATTTTAACGAAATCAACCTCAGAGGACTCAATACTCAAAACCCAAAATCACTACACAGGTCACTAGGTGGATTTCAAAATTGATTGCTCTCTGGACAGTAGTCGTAGATTGTTGTAGATCGTAGATTAAATACAACTATTAATTTGTACAAAATCTTTTCTCGATTAGCTTAATAATACATATCCGGGCAAAATATTGCTGTTAATACTGAGCTGGTTCGAATTAATCAACGATTAAAACGTAACACGTAAACTCTTGACCCAATCAACTTCGTTAAACTTCACTGAGATTGGATTTACTTTCCTGGACAAATTAATTATGGATTCACCGAATTATGGGTCAAGCAGCGTGGCACGATTTGAAAATGAAGTAATTACTAAACAGAGGGCCTATTCGATTTGGATACTTTGTACTATGTAAATAACTTGCTAAGCAAACTGTTAATCACCGCAGTTTACTTATGACTCAGTTTCGTGTACAAAACAACTGCTCGTCGTTTGAACTCGGGAAACTGATACCAACCCTTTGCAGTAGTTTTCCTATTGCGCATCAGGCAATTTCAATTGACTCAAGTTGCACTATAGTATAATATAATTAAAATCTTATCCACTAGTAGTGAGTAATGGTCTTTGAAGGTAGTAGTGCTTACTGGTAGGGTTAATCCGGGAGAGTTCGACCACTGGGAGAGTCCGGCCAGTGTTGATGTTTTAAGCCTGACGCAAGATAGAGCACTGTGTGTCATTGACACAAAAGAAATGAAGGCGCTTTTTGTTTATCTCACATTCACCATTGTCACAAACCCATATTTGAATTATAAGATACAGTTAAGACTTTTTGCGAAGCTGAAAGTTTTTAGACCAAGTTACAGTGCTGATGATATTTGAAAAACAGGTAAGTTTATTTACACTCTTCCGATATTGGGGATATAATATGCATATAACTATAGTGTAACACCAACAATAGGTATGTATTCGTTTTTAATTTTTTTTGATAAGTTAGTCGATCGCTCCCTTGATTACCCGTAGTGTGTGGACCGTCTAACCCCGACATGCGGGTGAGACGGACCAGTTGCAGTGCCAATGTTTTTCGTTGAAAATGAAAAGAAATATTTGAAATTATCGCACACTATAATTTATATATACTCTAAATTGATTAGGCTTTGCTTTAATGTGCATAAAACGACAAAAATGTGAAAAACAACGATGCTACAATTTCTTTTCCAAAAAGTGGTAGAACTCTCCGGGACTTACAATATTTATTATGTACACAATTATAACAGAAAAATTCCGTTGAATACTTCCCAAATATTATAAAATAGTACATTGAAATTTTTCCGTTATTTCATTTTATAATTTTTTGCAGAAAAATCCTGCACGATCGTGTAGCTTATAAAAACACTGATATACATTCGAAGTTGACTCAATAGAAATAGTTTGCAATCATCGAAATAAATGCCTAGAATACCGAAGCTAAAAAATGTGGAATATTTTCACCGAGTATAAATAATTTTTGAGTTCCACATCGTATCCGTCTCAACTCTTCGTGGTCCAAGGTCGTGATATTCCCGTCAGCATGCTTTTATCAGCAACACTTTTAAAATATCTTTATGCTCATTGCTTTGTTTTCACCAATTTACCAGTAATTTATTATTCAATAAACTTATCACTATTCTTGAAAATAATTAATTCCTATCTTCGTGGAAAAAGGGGAAAATGCTGGGACGCTTTTCAACTCCTCTTAGCATTCCAATTATCGTGAAAATTCTTTCCTTTAAATAAAACGAAAACAGTTTATCTTCTGTTTGAATTTTTTGTCAAAAGAATTAGGTGAAACGAATAAACTAGTATATTGAACAGAGAACTAACATTTACTTTGTGTAAAGAGTACTAAAACTTGGAAATAACATCAAATTCACGTGTCGGGTGCAATGATCCCCAATTTCGCAGAACTTGAACGAACCGAAAGGAAATGCATTTGGGGGTTTCTTTGATTTTTCTGCGTACAATGAAGAAGCGTTTGAAGCTGTTATTTAAACCTGTCAAACCGATTTCAAAGGAACTAACAGCCCAAGGTTTGCCCTAAGATATTCACGACAAACAATCTAAATTTAGGGAACGAAAGGGTAAGCATCTTTTATGTAGCTTCACTCGTTTTAATTTAGCGACGACCCGTTTCCGCCATGAAGCTCGTTCCTCGCCTGTTTTCGACGAACCCACCCTTTTGTATATCGTTGAAGGTAATTCAAAAATTCGAGGTACAGGGGAGAATGTGTAATTCTCTTTGAAGTATTGTTATTAAATGAAACTTTATGGTGTTATTACAAATCTAAAAAAAAACAGAAGTACAATATTATATCCCCCCTTTCGAATCAAATAATTTAGTATCTTCGATAATTTTAAAAATAATTGTAGATATAATTCAATTGAATCCAACACTGTATGTCCAGTAATTTGTTATCACTGCCATTTCATACATTTGCATCATCCAACACTTGACTCTCCCCCTACCAATTATTATTTCAAGCACTACAATCATATTTCCCGTCTCGACATCTGATATACCATCCTTCAGACACAGAAACCTCTAAGCAATGCGTACAGAACACTATCCTCATCTCTATTCCTCCTCAACCACCTCCCATCCCTTACCCAAAATCAAAGAGCCCCTTGATCCTCCTGTAAATAACCATTTTGCGCGGTATGTAAATCAGGGTGTGTGTACCTTACTCCAGAATGACGTCATACTGCTGGAAAATTCAGAGTGGGGAGGGAATGGAGGGAACCGAAGCGAAATGGGACAAACGTTTCTCGACTCCGTCTCAGTTACAAGAGGAAGCTTATCCCATTTTGCAGGAATTCTACCAAACTACCACTACCTATACCAAGCGATAAGCGTGTGGCGTTGCGTGCCATTCTTAAAAAAATCTGCCTCGTTGAGATAAGTAAGGTCAGGAGCGGCTTCAGTCGACGATTGACGATCGACCAACGATTCTTTTCTTTCGACGCATCCCAGTCGCGACGAGCCAATGCCAATAAAGGTGGGTACTCACTTGCGAAAGGGACTATAAACGCCACCCCAGACGCTGGCCCTGGTCGACGATGGTGACCCGTTGTGATGCTGATTGGAGTATCCGTAGCCAGCGAAGAACATGTTGCGGTAATTGTTCCTCATCGATGTACACTCGAATGGAGATGTACTGGCAACGTTCGCTGATCACGAGTTTAAAAAAGGTCCCTCGCGCGTCAACAAGTACTTGTACAAAGAAACTTAAAAAACTTGGAGCTGTATCAGCGGTAACAATAACAATAACAACGAACAGTCTCACTCTTAAATGCTAATAAAACTTGTACTCTGAATGAAACACTTTGGCACGTTTGTTTGGCACAGAATAATGTCAATAGACTCGGACAAAGTTTCCAGCGGGTATAGATCAGCGTCCACCGCGATAGACGCCGATGGATCCCGTCAGTCTTATAAGAATTCCACGTCTTTGGGGTCGTGTGCCCCTGTCGACGGTTATTGTGCGCGCGGTTTTCTGATTCCCACCTATCGGCCGCCCCAAAAAATCCGTTCCTGGAGCGGAACCGCGTTAGCACCGGGCGACCTATATGCTTCTGGACCGATCGATGAGAAGATGATAACACTCCCCTAAGACGACACGCCAGACGATTCACTGTCCATCGTTGTCTGTCGCGAACACACGGCCTCCGTTCACTGTCTCTCGATGAATTCGACGTGTCCAGGTCCCGCGAGACCGCGAGTGCCCCGTGATGAAGGCGACGGAAGCTGTCGCGCACGTTCACCCCTGAACGTCACTGGATCAGCAGCTTGTACTTCAGCATTGTCCTCTTGGAGGAAAGCGATCGCTTCCTAGCCGGTCTGTCGTCTTCCATCGCGAATCGACTGTCTATCCGATCTAGCCTGCTTATCGGCGTGGAAGAAACGCGTACAGCAGGAGATCGCAGTCTCCTTTAGTTAGACCGAGTTAGTCCGGGCTCCGCGCTACGGTTCGTAACGCGGTGACCCTATCGATAACCACGGTACGTACAGCGATAAACGAGACCACGTTTGCACGGATCTGAAGTGCTATCACGACACCTCCTACTCTAGTGACGGCTCCAACGCAACTGAAGACGGAGGCGGCGGCACGGCTTGCGGGCAGACAACGAGGGGGTGGAGCGAAGAGAGGGGGAACTAGCGAACTAGCAGAGGGTTTAAGGTCGACAGATTCGTGCACGCTGGCCCCAGGGAGAGACGGAGACGGGCTAATTGACCCCGTGTGGTTGAAAGAGGGAAAGAGGAAGAGGCAGAGCCCTGATAAAGAGCAGACGGGGAACGTGGACCGAGGGGAGAGCCGAGCGACAAAAACAGATAAAAGCAAGCAGGGTTGCAAGCAGACGAAACGAGACAGAGCGCGTGCATCGGTCAAATGCAGTGCCTCTCAGTGGAGCATTTCGATAGTGATGGGCTTCAACATGATTCGAGTCGATTCAAACATGCGGGAAAATCTTCGAATCGCTTTAAATATTGGTCGATGATCAAGGATTTTAGTTGTTCATGGAGCTTGAAGATCTTGACGAGTCTTTCAACTCTTTAACGGTAGGAATGGATGCCTTGGATGTGGTGGGGTGAAAATAAACTGTTTCTATTAATTATTTGGAAGAATATATTTAGTGATCCCTTTTCAAATGTCTTGTATTGTCCCTTTTTTGTTACTGGTTTTAGGTCCATTTTTGTTTTCGCTCTTCTTCTATATTTTCTATTCTTCGCCTTACTTCTTCTTTTCTTCCTTCTTTTCTTAAACTTCCAACGCTTTCTTACAAAGTTCACGAAAACTAAATCCTAACGCGCATAAACTCCCCGGTAACATTTGTACCCTCAGAGTTGCTAACTTAGAAATAATAGACAATACTAAACACGCCACGGTACCACTAAATTAAATACTCTGAACGTGTTAAGAGTCATCGAAGCACCTAAAAGCTATGATATCAAACATTGATGATTCACCAACAGATAACTAAACGGTGGAAACATTTTTATTACCCTGTGTAATTTCACCGGCACATCTTAACTATTTAAAGTAATTTAAACAAGATGATGGGAACGTGGTCAACAAATAATGATTACCAGGATCTCTTTCTATCTTCTTTACATAGTCTATTATTAGAGAGTTTGCAAACAGGACGTAGATAGTGTACACGATGTGCAAGAAATATAGGAGACATTACACACAAAGGGCTGAACAGTAGCATACTTAATATTATACATTCACTGATAAACCTGACTGGTCAATTTAATAATTCGCACGTTAAGTCGCCAACATCGGTTTTAATCGATCTAATTTATTCCCTGCCTTTTTGCATTACTGGCTACCCTAATTTTACACAGGAAACATATTAGACAGCTTTATTAACCCCTAATTAACGTAAACAGAGGGAAAAAATTAGTTGCTTGAGGGTATTTAAATACCCAGTATACATGTTAAATAGCGGAAGTAAAGTTCCCAGTTTCCCATTTTGTACAGTTTCTAAATGCTAAATCTGAACAACTTTACTCGAAACAAAATAAACTCGACTGTTTTATCGAGCTACTCAAAATAATACTCCAATAATTGGAGATCCGTTAAATTTTTAGAATAAATTTTACTAAATTAGATTTCCAGTGGAGAATCCTATAAAAAAAAACCGTATATACTAAATGCTTTAATCCTATAATTGCTTCGCGTAGTGCAGACGATTCATCGAACGTCGTTGCTCGATTACTCTTCGCCGATAAAACTGCAGGATTTCATACAGACTAATTCGGCGAAATTTCGTACATTTCTGACGTGTAAAGTAAGGATAGATTACACACTGATAATTTCTTAGTATGTCTGACGCCCGTTTTATGACACCACCTTTCTGATAAAGTACCGCGATTCTGGGAAACCGAATTTCTCGTAATAGGAAATTAATGCTATGGGACATAATCGTTCATTAAACAGACATATAACACTTCCTAATTACGGACGTGAAATAAGGTTCTTACGGAAATGTAGGATGTATTAGGATGTACCGTCTGTGGGATTAGGACCTACAGCTGGAAATGGCTGGGTATAATTCTAATCTGAAGCTCATACCTGAAACGAATAAAAGCTAATGCAAGGGCATCAGTTGAACCTCAACATTGCATATATAACATGAAAATATTGTAATACCTACCTACTGAAATTTTTTCGCGTGATTTTTGCAGCAAAAAAATCAGGATTTCGACTTTAAATAGCCGCCATTTTGTTTGAAATTAATATTTCGGAAATTCCCTTCGTTAATCAGAGGATACATTAATATATTAACGAAATCTTTTAGATAACCTGGTTCCGAATGGCAGTGCTCGCCGCAAAACCAATTTTTAAAAAGGTTTCTTGGATGTCGGTTGTTACTTTATTATAAACGTAAAAATATTTTTCTACGAAAAAATTACCAAATCTTCTTTAAATGTTGCTCTTTTAAGTGCAGAGAGTTCTGTAAAAATATATGCTTCCGCTTTTTCAAAGAAAATCACAAACACTCGCCTCTTTTCGGCTGCCTGACTATAGGTACAACCCCTTAAGACCCACCTCCATAATAATTATTACGTATGTATTACGTTTCTTGCGATCAGTCACAAAATTTCAAGTGTCCGATAATGTATGCTCGTATTATTTTACTCACGAAATTGGTGATTAACCATTTGTTTACATTTTTGGTAACATAAATTAAGCTTGAGAACCCCTATAGTGAAGAGTAACCTCCAACCCTGACCATTGAGATAATCACTGCTTATTTGAACAGTGAATCAATTCAATGTTTATTATGCATGACATATAGAAAGATTAAACATCACTTTTTTCCCTCTTTGTATTGTATGCAATGCGCAATGGAGTAGTACTATAGATTTTTTAGAAACTGTTTAATTAATGGATATGTTTAATTTCTGTAAAATTTCCAAAGATTTTCTTAGTTGTACATACAACTCACGCGGTGTATTATTTTTCTTTCTGAAAGCTCTGAATTGTTCACACAACAACTTTATTTGCTTCCATTCAAGAAGGAAAGTACCTATATATATCTAATTTAATATCCCAATTACATAATTGAAAATCCATGAATTTTGTACAGAATATTAGTGTGTAATCACTCCTAAAATTAATTGAAATCGATAAGCATTCATTTGAATCACATTTATTGACCCCTTCGCCCAAATTGCGATTTTATATCGTAGAAAAATTAAATGCACAGATAGCGCATTAAGTAATTTTATGGCTGTAAATACTATAATTTGTATCTTAATTAATATAACTCGTGCAACATGAAATTAAAAACCTTTATTTTTATTTAACAATGTTAACTTTCAAAAGGTCTGGAAATAATTTATCCTTTCGAAAATAGGTTATCATTTCCTAACCTCTGAAGCTGACTTAACCTCACAATCTAACCGAAAGAAACTCTTACGGAAATATAATCAAGATTTATTAAATATTCTATCAATTATTCAAAAATATTATCAACTTTTCGTATGGACAGATAATTTTAAGCATCGGAGACTATCTTAATAAACCTACAAATGAATTTGTTTATCAATCAACCGGCTCATTCAGACTGTCGATAAAATTATTCCCTACTTGCATCGTATTGAACTTCTTGACAGTTCCGAAAACAACAACAATACACAATACGGACCAAAGAAACAAATTGTAAAACCATTAATATTCATTTTTCACAACAAAAGATACTTTCGCCCATTATTGTATTTTATTTGAAAAACGATTATACTCCGGAAGTTATCAAAATACATTGCAAGCGTGCAGTAATACATTCTATCAAACCTTGAAGGATATCAAATCCGAAAACCCATAAAACTAAATATAATGTGTGAAGGTTTCTTTCGGTGTAGCAGAGAGCAAGATTGAGGAGTCAATTTACAAAGGACTACAGACCCCCCGCATCAGATGACAAAAATAGCTACAGACGCAGCACACGAAATTTTACAAATCTACTTACAAATCGAATAAATTAGTCGTTCCAGCCGTCTCGTCCATGAATTCCCCCATCTTTTACAAAATCTCGCAGCAGCAAAACACAAAAAGAGACACATAAAAACTCAGAACCTGCACAGAACTCGCGTGCACTCCAAAACCGTCAAATTTGAAAACACTATTTCCCGATGCTTCCACTGCACGCGCTGATGCACACGCTGCAGCGTATTCCCCGCGGAAGTTCCGCCAACCTCCATCCTCGAACCACAAAAAAATGTTCCCAGCATATCAACAGTATCATTGGTCCACGAGGCACTAACCAACACTATAGCTAACAATCGAGTCACGACGAAACCCAGTTCAGCAAAAACCTTGGTGACATCATTATGTAATTATCTTTCTGTATACACAGAAGATAATAACCGCAGCGTCTACTTAGTGCATAGTTTTCGTTCTTTTTTAATCGGAGCACACGCGCGTCGAGGAGCTTCCGAGTGTCGTGTAACCAGTCCCAGTGAATCGTTCAATTTCCCGAATACACTCGGGGAACACTGTGCAGTCGGGGCATTTGCATTGCCCGCTGAACGTATTCATTGCGCTAATTTACCCAATCAAAGGACACGATCTATACATGTGTGCATATGTATATATCGAAGTTTGCGAACCAGTGGCCCCTTAACGCGAGCGACCAGTATGGCAGTCTGTGTTTGATGCGCTGCTCGGCTCCGTGCGAAACTTTTGCCCCCGTTAATTACACCGCATGATTTAACTATGACTCGGTGAGACCGAGTCAGCCGGTGTTATCGGCGAAGAATGAACCGCTGGCGCGTTACATTTCTACTCCTTGAGCTGCAGTAAGATCGCCCCGTTGGACGGGCGAACGAAGTCGTCACGACGTCGACGGTGACAGGTGGTGGTTGTTATTTTCTGGTCGCCCACTTGGAGGTTATTGCACCATGTTCGCGACGCTGAAGAACAAGATACGGGAAGAAATAGGGAGCGACGTGTCGACTGTCGTTAGAAACGCCGGGAACGTGCGTGGTATTAACTCGAGGCATATGTCTCAGGTAAACATGTCATGTCTGCTCGTCGAACGAGTTATCGATGCGTTGCGATATCTCGGCTACGAGCGTACGACGGAGTTTATTTATAGACACCGATTAATTTCCCGCCGTCGTTTCGAACTGTCGTTGCTGAAAATATGCGGACAGTAGTTTAATTTACCTTATTACAATTGTACATATGTTTTCCAGGCAACGTATTATGTATATTATCTCGTTACGTTAACGTTGCGACTTAGTCGAGCAACTTTACTCGCTGAATATCGCCTCGGGCATATGTTTTGAAGCAGTTTCTTTATTCATACTTCGTTTCGCATTTATTCAAATTATTTTTCTGTTAGTTAAATTTCCATTGTATTTAGAAGCGTGAGAGCTCCTGGCTTTGATCACTTTTTTTAATACATCTAGTGGTATTTAGTGAACAGAATCTCAAGGAAATAATGGTAATCCTCTTATAGGCAGGGTCCACGAGTAGCATTAGCGGCTCTCAAGTTTCGTTAGATGGTTCGCGGGAAGAGAACGCTGCATCGCCTTCTCCGCCGATCTCGTTGAAGCGGGATAGTAGCTTTGAACTGAAGTTAAGCGATGGTATGCAGCTCTCTACGAAGGATATTAAGAGGTTCGAAACCAGGGAAGAAGAATGGCGGAGGAGATTAGCCAAGAAGGAGGCAGAATTGATGAAACGAATGGAAAAGAAGGAAGAGGAATGGAAAGTAAGGCTCTTCGAAAAGGAAAAGGAATGGAAGAAAGTTGTTGAGAAACAGGAGAAGGAGAAAAATAAATTGGAAGAAGAGCTGCGGAACGTGGAATACACAAAACATTCTTTGGCGTTGGCGCTTAAGGATGCGGAAGGTATACATTATCTTTTATAAATTTTCTTTGCTCTATAAATTCGGGATCTACTCGTAATACTGTGCTAACACCGCTAGTGATGGGATTCGAAGCACTTCGAAACGCTTCAATTCTGTCTTGAATATCAGGCAACTACTTCGAAGCACTTGGAATGTGATTCAAAGTTTAAAACTCTTGAATGTCTTGATAAGTCTTGAGTCTTGAAAGCTTGAAAGTCTTGAGGCTTGAAAGATTGACAGTCTTGAGTCTTGAAAGCTTGAAAGTCTTGAGTCTTGAAAGCTTGAAAGTCTTGAGTCTTGAAAGCTTGAAAGTCTTGAGTCTTGAGTCTTGAAAGCTTGAAAGTCTTGAGTCTTGAAAGCTTGAAAGTCTTGAAAATTTTTATCGTCTTGGAAGTCTTAAAACTCTTGCTTTAATGGCTTGAACTCGCAAGACGATACAGTCATAAACTGTGAACCTGGTGAGACCCTCTGGCCAATCAACCCGCATTTCAAGACTTTCAAGACCTATCAAGACTTAAGACTTACCAAAGCTTTCAAAAGATTTAAGCTTCGAATCATGTTCGAAGTGCTGCGAAGTTTTCATCATATATATAGATTCGAAGCGCTTCAGATCCCATCACTAAACAATGCATTCCTTTATGTACTACGAATTGTAATAAAAACTCTTAAAATTCTTTTTAATAATATTAGCACGTGTCAAATGTTAATATTACTGTGTTCTCAGAATATAAAAAGAAGTTGTACAGTTTTCAAGAAGATGCAGAGCAACTGGAAGATTTGCAAACCCAAGAAATGGCCAAAGTAAAACACTTAGTATGTTTCACTCAATAAACTTTATTCCTATGTATTCTAAAAAGATTATTACCGTTGAGTTAGCTGTACGATATCTTTCTTTTCTTTATTGAAGTTACTGGTTAAGGAGCAAGAAGTGGACGAAAAGACGCATCACTTGAAGGCAGCCACTACGGAGATCGAAAGTTTGAAATCTGAAGTTTCGCGTCTCAGGCGATACGAAGACGAGCTGAACAATGTACAGGTGAGTAGATTGTGAGATAATTGCTTTCTTTGATTTTGAGTATCATCCGGAATATGTCATTAACTTTAAGATTATGTTAACATAATTATTTCTCATAATTGTGTTAATGTAATTCACGTCACTCGAGTAAGTAAACATGGAGCATATCTAAATGAGTTTGATTAGAAAGTATCTACATTCTTTGTTTTAAAAACATTTTTAAATTGTTGCCATATTGATTACATAAACACGGATATCCTTGGAGAAACTTTTCCGTAATAAGCATTGAATTATTCATGTATAACTATTCTTTTAGCTGTATGTGTTATTCAATGATTTACACTTACATTCACCTTTTATGTGCGTATGAAATATATCACCAGTTTGAGCAAAAGTTTCGAGGTTTATAGTTTCACAGCAAAAAGATTTTCTCAAATGTTACGTATTTTATTCTTACAATGCATATGTACAAGATAATCATATGGTTTACAGTGAATATTATTAACAAACGTGTTACTGATTATCGATTATTTACGAACAGGTTTTCACATTCTCATAGTACTTATTTATATTACTAAGTAATTTAAATATATGCAAATCTATTAATATAATAATTATAACACGATAAAATGAAATAGTTACATAGTTATAAAAAACCTGTGATGTTTATTTAGTCTGATTCTCTCTATAGCAATATTATTTTTAATAAAATCAAATTACTGATTATTTGGAATGAACTGATTCAAATTTCGAATTTCTTTATGCGAAATTCGAACATCAGAATTGTTTGAAGAAATACTGGATATTACTTTAAGCGCAGATTACTTTTCGAAAACTAATTTTTCTTATATTGTGCATTGTATTCTGTACTCGTTAATAGTACGAGATATTGTTTCATGCGAAAAAATAGAGGTGCATGGAAAAATCAATTTTTTTCGTGTCTGTATTCTCTTTTTAAATTGGTTTTCGTTCTTATAATATCAATTATATGTTACACGGTCTTTTGTGAAATTATGACCGTATATTTTTTAGATATAAGCACGCTTCTTTCCAAAGACTTAAATTTTATTTCGGAGCCTTTCATTTTTTTATTTATTTTCTAAATGAGCTTTTTGTTTTTGTCACGGTTGGCCATGTTGTTTTTTCTGCACATTTTTTTATATATTGACACACAATACCAATCTACGATATATATTTGCGATCAGCGGTGAAAACTCTAAGTATTTGATTGTATCGAATATTTCGGACATTCGTTATAAATGAAACAATACGCATATGTTCCATAACTTTTACTTGTACTCTTAAAATGCTTTTCGAATACGTGACAGGAAGCTGTCGCTTCCATTTTGCTAAAAATCTCAGTTCAGAAGAAGGTGAGCATTTTTTTCGAGTACAAACAAGTTGCGTAAGACCAACGTTCTTCTATTCGTTATGGAACATGAGCAAAATCTAAGTGATACTGAAAGTTTTGTGAAAACAACAAACGCATGAAGATTGGAAAACTTTGATAAACGAGAGCATTGGAGATCAGAGTAGGCGGTAATTTCCGCTAATTCGCTGCTGCTACTGCTGATGCTAGAGGTACGTCTTCAAAGCTTTGCTGCTATTCTGCAAACATAACTGATTTCTATAGATTTTACTTACATCAGTGTTGCTCTTTATGTAATTCTATCCTTGGTGCAAAATTGTATAACATAGAAGAAAAAAAAACAAATGCATGTATTAACTAGTGGAAGTGGTTTTAATAGTAAAATAAGAGTTTTCATCTTACTAGAAGGAGATTTCATTTAAAATGTCCAAACTATTTCTACTGCGGTACTCACCCTCCAATGTTGTTACTCTCGTAACAGCGTGGAATAATTATTCTCAGACTACAGAGATGATAATTTTACATACACATTGGTCTTTTGCAAAAAAAAAAAATTTATCTCACCCAGCATTTATTTCTGCTTCGTAACTTTCTTTTTTCGTTTTATTCACTTTCAGCATTGTTGTCATTAACCGTCGTGTTCATCATCATTTGCTTATCCTTGGCTTCGTGAGGTTTGAATTATTTCTAATATTTCATTCATCTTTATGTGTTAGCAACGCTTTGGTAAGGTTCGCAACAAAGCTTCACAGAGCAAAATACAATAATAATATGAGCCGACGCAGCGATCACGTTTTTGTAACGATCACACCATTTCCAGGATGAGATGGAGACATTGCGTCATTCTACTCAGCGTGAGAGAACTCAGCTTTCCTGCCAGCTGGCGCAAACCGAGGAAGAAGTGCGTCACCTAAAGGATAAAGTGTTTGTGTTAGAACAGAGAGTTGCTTTAGGAACTAACGATCAAGTAACTGTCGATGAGAGAATAGCCGATCTTATGAGAGAAAGAGCATTGTTAGAGAGGAAATTAGAGGAGGCGCATCTTCACTTGTCCGATATAAAGACTAGTTGGTCGGGAAAAATATCTAGCTTGGAGACTCAAGTTGGGAGGCTTAGCAGGCAGGCTGGCGAAGAAGGTCTAGAGAGGAGGCGAGTCGAAGAGGAGTGCGAAAAGCTGAGACAGAGGATCAAGCAGCTAGCAGCTGATATAGAGGTGAACAATGTTGTCATGGTGACGAAAGACGCCAAGCTTTTGCGCATGGCAGAGGACATCGACGAGATGGCCACGGAACTGAAAGAGCTCCGGGCCAGCGTCGATGATGAGGTGGAAGAGTTTAAGCGGCAAATTGTGAGTTACCGCGATATGTAGTCATGCATGGGCTAGATTGTTTTGAAGAGGATGTCTCGTTAGATCTTGAGATGCAAAGAAATGAATATTCTTTTATCAAATGACAAGATGTTTCCAAATGATCACGGTCCTAAGTATTGTTCCTCGAATTCTTACATAAGTGTACTTATCTATCGTCTTTTTCTTATTTTCTTTTTGTCGTTCTACTGTGTGAGCCATATCATAATATTACGTGATACATAATAGCCTACTTATATACAATAAGAATCGCAATTCAAACAAGATTGTAGCAGCTTTTACGTACTTCAATCGATTCTTCTCTTTATCAGAAGAGCGGAAATGGGGAAGTCACTGTGTACAATGTGACTGTTTTGTATTTGACTATTTCGTATTTGTCTGTGAATGTTAACTGTGGTTATATGATCTTTATTTCTTAGAAGTTTGTCAGAGTTTATCGTAGTCGTTAATCACCTGATCACTTTTATAAAGTACTAAACGCTTACAATATTACCCGACAACCCGTAAGAACACCGGAACGCGTCTACACGAACGCGTAGAAAATGTTATATTACAGTTTAATTGAATATGAAAACTACATATCGCCTATATAAACTTGCATGTTCTTTTTAAGATGCTTGACGCTTAACGCACAGAATATTTATTTTATGCATATTTACCAGCACACTCTTTTGTTTACAGTTTTTTTAATTTTTATTTACCGTTATTATAAGCATGCAAAAACTCTATGATGTATGTATATTATACTTTATTGACATCAGTATCGCCTGTTCAACAAACAAGGTCACTTTGGTCAACCACTCAAAGTCCTATATATCCCCCACATTGCCTTTGTACATGAAAATTAGATAGTATCGACATAACGACATTTTTATGTACGATCGCATTTCTGTATATTTTATTTGTGGAATAAAGAGAGGAACAAATAAATTAGATAGTGATCGCATTCGTTTTGTGCTTGTTTTTAACCCATTTTTATATCCCCTATTCAAGCGGCTTTTTATATATTATTACACACACGAATGTGTACACTATTGTTTTCTTACAGGGTAACAGATATATATTATATTTTGCTACACCAACGACACAGTCTAATTACGTTTACGTTGCTGTAAATTATTAGGAATGCGTGCCCCGAAGGAGACGAATTCAAGGAAAACGTATCGTATATAATATAGAATAGAAGATTGAATGGTTAAATAGAAGAATTTAAAACCGTTGAGAGATCAAAAGTCATAATACAAGTTCTTCTACTGACTCAAATGTGTTCGAATTAGAGTTTATTGCTGATTCGAACTTTGGAATTAATGGCACAAACGACTCCTGTTAGAAAACTTCTATTTCTGGTTTAAATTTTTATAAATACTCATATACGTTTAACGCGTAAATTGTGATATATTTCAAACAGTATTCTGTACAATCGTAAATTTGGTAGTTCATTTCAAGTGCAATAAATTACTACGATTGTGGATTTATTTAAAAATAAGTGATTGTTTAATTGGTTTAATTACTTTAGATGGACTACCTTTCATCTGTTTATTATATAGAATAATATACGTTAACAAGAACTTTTAATTAATACTAAAATAATGTGTAATATATAGCAAAGATACTTAACTTGTACATATGTTTATGTTAGATGAATCGAAAGTCTGGTACCAGCTCAAACGCAAATGTAAAAGTGTTTACATAAAATGTTTCCCCATCCTTTAAGAAATTTTTAGTTATTGCTCCATGTTAATTTTACTCGTGCTTTAACTAACTCTACCAAACACCATTCACTGTTGCATAAATATTTCGTTTTATTTTTTATTAATTAATCTCGATTGTACCATGAATTCCAAAGATACATACTGCAAATCATATTTCAGTGAAGCCTATCAATGCAAAATTACAATTTTAGTGCTCGATACTTTTGATATTAGGTACTACTTACGTTATTGTGTTCTCTACTATATTGCCAGGAATCATCTTCGAAGGAGATCATCCAACTGAAAGAAGACTTGGAGGATACGACCACGAGGTTGTCGGCTGCCACCTCTCAAGTAGCACAGCTTCGCCTGACCATAGAAGGAGAAAGAACAAATAATTCCTCTTTGCACTTAGAAGTAGCGCGTTTAAGGGAAGATCTAGAATCTGAGCGGACGGCCTCAGCAACCCTAAGAGTCTGCCTAGAAAAAGAAAGAGGTGAGAAGGACTCCGCATTGCTGAGGAACGCTCAAGTCTCCCAGGACATCGAAATTGTAAAGCAAGAAAACCGACGTCATGAAGTTGAAAGCGCAGAGATGCAAACTAGGATAGACAGCCTAGAGCTTAATTTAGAAAGTAAAAGTAAAGAGATGGAACAAGCAATCTCGGTACTAGAGGAGACTAAACAAAGGATGTCGGAGTTGGAAGAAGCAGAACGAAACAGAGAAAAAATGGAGAGGACTGAGAAACTTCTTAAAAGTAGTTTGATGGACCTAGAAGAGCAATTAAACGAGAAAACTAAGGCAAGTTTAAAAAAAGAAATAAAGCGAGTAAAAGGTACTTTACGGAATACTAATTGTTGAATGTATTTTTAGACAATCAAAGTCTTGCAACAACGATTAACAGACATGAAAAAGACTCTCCAACGAGAATTGAGGGTTCCATCATCGTCGTTGGACAGTGATGCCGAACCGTCTGCGGCAATTCTCAAACCGAGCTCGTCTAAGACTGTTACGGCTAGGCATAATAACACGAGGGAGGACGATGTGAATTTTAAATACCTTAAGCACGTTCTTATAAAGTTCCTAACGAGTCGGGAATACGAGGTAAATATTATATGAGTGAAATTGAAATATTTCTACATATATCGAAAGGATTTGTTGATCTCCAAATATTAACTTTATTCACTTATTCAATTTACAATTATTTTTCGCTACACGTTTTCGTTTCTATTGTTCAAGGCTCTTCACTTAACAAGAGCGGTCGCTACTCTTCTACATTTCTCGCCCGAAGAAGAACGCTTGCTTCAAGAAACTTTAGAATGGAAGATGTCGTGGTTTGGTACTCGGCCTAACTTAGGTTTCGGACAAACTGCCAAAGCTATACCGCCCAGCTGATAGCTGAAACGAACTCTTTTTCCTATAGGTATCGTAAAAATGGTCACGAACTCGTGGTTGAAATCGAAAAGTTGCGTTGCTCTCGATGATCCGTCGTAAGTAATCGCGAATACTTGAAAGATTAGGGAAGGGACAGACAAATTTATAAACTATAGAAATTTCATAAATTTTGTAAATTATTTAGCATTTACAGTACATGTATAATTTATTCGCAAAGGCTACATATAACGATCCTAGTGAATTTCAGAAATGTGCAGTGAAGTTTGTAGTATCGAAAATTGTTTAGGTAAATTTGTAAGTTGAAGGTAGAAGAGCACGTGCCGATATTTCTCGCGTACAGTGACGTTCGTAGGTAAATTAGCAAGGGGTATTTCAATGGGTGATCAAATTATTAGAGCCACAGTACGAAAAATATGTTTTCTTCGATTATGTAGAAATAAATCATGCATGTGGCAGATAATATTGCCAAGTGTATATTTGCGATTTGCAAATGTCTATACCTCGAAAAAAAAATAATAAGAATTCGATGTAGCTAGGCTTTCGTTTAAAAATCAATTGTTTTAACGGAAAATTGACAATTTATGCAGGTGGCTCTATATAGTAATTTAATCACCCAGTGTACATACAACGTATGATATACAATCGACACAGTTACACTGTACGTGCTTTCATATGCAAACACACACACACATACACACGCTATAATACTTGATACACAAGACTTATAATCAGATCCATTTCCTTAAACGAATATATTATTATGCGAAGTATTTCATTACGGGCAAAATATTTAATTTCTAATTCCCTGATATACACGAACTCTAAGTATGCAACACTTTTGTACACGAAAATTATTCTATTATTACATCGCATCATCTTAAACCTTATCGTATAAGTTCACATATGCCGTTTACGTTTCGAAGAGCATTGATGATTGCATCATTATATGATGTAAGCAACTTGGTACATATTCTCTAAAGACGTTTAAGATTCCTTAGACATGGCTGCAGGTCGGTTGTAAACATTAGGAAAAACCTGTTTCAGCTTCGTCGGTTACGAAGTTGAGAATAATCGCCATAGTTATTATTTGTGATGTGAACGTTGCAATTGTGCTGTGTTCATATTTGTAAATAATGCAATCATATTTCTATAGACATAATTAAAGTACACGAAGCCGAATGGTTTTTGAAGAAAATGGCTCATTTAATTTCTTACCTAGTATCTACGTCAAACTGTGGTCATTTCTACCTGTGGTAATTAATTTATTATGCAAGAAATTAGTTTGATAACAGAGTTTATAATCATAAACAAAGACTATAGATGATGAATGTTGACGAGTCGTTTGAGTAACAGATACACATATGAAAGAACTTTTTTTTGTCACGTGCTTGCTATTGAAAGAATTTTTCTTTTATTATTGGCTTACTTAATACAGAATTTTATATATTTAGGACAGCATTTTACGTACATTACCTTACTTTAATCGATCGTTAAACATTTTTAAATGAAACTTCTATTAGCTATTTATTTAATAATGACGCAATTTCAACTCGAAATAAGGTATCCTCCATGAAAGACGAATGTTACATATTAAGTACGATTTTATTTAAACTGTTGTCCTATCTACAATGCCAATGTGTTTCTTACACTACACTTCATTCATTCATTGAAAAATGTACAGATATATTTATAAAATATACAGGAACATGTCACCATATTCGTTCGATTCAATGTGACTATTCGCAAAACCGAATTTGTCCCTTTGTGACAGAAATCCCATACTACACAAGCTTCCTTTGAGCTTTCGTAAAAATAACATTATCCGAAAACTCCCACCTATTTCCTATGTTTTACATAATAATATTATAAAATCCTATACGTTGTATCTACAAGGCGCGTGCATAGTCATGTTCATGTTATAAAAAAAATTATACGTCTAATCTTTAAAACATCTTCAACCCTTAGAAATTGTTCGCGAAGCATCAACGTAATGACTAGAACTTTCTTGAGCCAGACATAATTTCTTCATACAGTTCGGGCGTGATTTCAACATATTCCTTGTTTCCGGCCAAGAAGTATATCTTATCTTGAATTTTGCTCGGGTCGAAGCCCTCCTTTTGAAGGTCCACTTTCTTCAACTTGTACGTTCCCGTCATTTCCAGCTCTTTTACGATTCTTAAGAAAATTGGTCTCGCATATGCTGGTAGAGCTTTTTCCAAGCCGTCTGCAAGAGCTTTAAAATCTAATAGACTATCTGGATCGACTATTGCTGCCATTCCTGCTCTTCCTTCCATTCCAGGCACCTTAAATGATATCGACGCTTAGTGTGTGTTATTAAACTACACACGAAAGTTTGAGAATTACTAACCTGAACTCCGTAAACGGTGGCATTTCGTTGTCCAGCAATATTACTGATAACACCCTCCACTTCGGCGGTGGCAACATTTTCACCTTTCCATCTAAACGTGTCTCCTACTCTATCTTTAAAGTAAATGTAACCATATTCATCTTGTACTAAAATATCACCTAAAACCAAAAATAACAATAGTTATCATTTTGAAGCCAGGAAGTACAAAGATAGAACTCGTTTTAAAAAAGGTGAAGAATCTTTAATTGCACAAATCATCGATTGTGTAAGTCTCTCTGTTGTAGTTAGCACAAAATTACATCCGTAGTTTATCATCCCTATTTCGATTAAGGTGGTATTAGTAAATGTGACTCACCGGTCAGGAAGGCTTTATCGCCTTTAACAAATAGATCTTTTATTATCTTCTGTTTTGACGCTTCTTTGTCTAGATATCCGTTGAACTCCCTCAACGCGTTTCCTTCTTTTATTAGCCCTATGAACATGCCTGGTTCATCTGAAGACAAAACATTTATTCGTTTTAATTTAGAAACTTTTTGTCCAAGATTCTAACATTAAAGTGTTAAATCCTTACTTATATCTGCTCTTATGCACAATCCATTTGGACCTCTAACCGGTTCATACGTCTCTTTATTTACTCGAATAATTGCCACGGGATGGAATACCCTCGGTACAATGAGTGGTACGTAACCAACAGCACCAGCTCGACCGTCCAAGTTTGCTGAAATATATACATGCGTTGTCATTACAAAACTTCATTTTACTCAAGTCGTTTGGACCAATTCTAAAAAAAGTCATGCGATTTTAAGGGATGTAAATTTTCTTTCGTCCGCCACTGTACATTTTAAAAACTCAGAATTCTCAAATAATTTATGTTATTCTTGTTTTTATTATAATTAAAACATTGGATCTCACCGATATTAGCGTTTCCTTCGCTAGATCCGTAAAATTCGCAAACCAGCTTGATGTTGAAGCGCTCGACAAATTCATTCCAGATCTGGGGCCTCATGCCATTTCCGAACATAAGCCTTAAACGATGTGCATTGTCTTGTGGCCTCGGTGGCGCGTTCAATAAATAACGACACATTTCACCAATATACTGCGCTGCCTAATAACAAAAAAAAAGAACTGTATTATTACAACAAAGTTTCCGCAGCCACAAACAAAA
Organism: Andrena bicolor; assembly: GCA_960531205.1. Taxonomy (NCBI): domain Eukaryota; kingdom Metazoa; phylum Arthropoda; class Insecta; order Hymenoptera; family Andrenidae; genus Andrena; species Andrena bicolor. The sequence goes on along the minus strand of OY482666.1, from coordinate 34,653,025 downwards.
ACCACTTACGTACGTTCATATTAAAAAGTAATATCAACATATTCGTAAGAGTTGTAAGCAATCGATACATCACTTCAAACGACATACATATCTTAGACACATTGACGATGTCAGTAAAATATTCAAACAGCTATAAATTAATCCCTCGCTGTATATTGTGCTCGCGAGCAATATTGATTGTAAATGAAAAGAAAAAAGGGGCAAAATATGTAACTGCATATCTACATTCATAGAAAATGTATCATTTGGATCGTTAATTCTAGTTTAATATTGGAAACATGGTCTATTGCCGATAACAAAAAATACTTGTCAAATATATTTCACTATTCTGCAAATCTGCAGAGCTTCATGAAAATCGGTGTGTGCGGGCTCGATATGTTTCCTTGTGAGATCACTACAGGTAAAATAACTTCGTAAGCCACTTACGGTACAATTATATTTGATGCAATCGGTCCAATAAGCCGTGACTGAAAACTTGGTCCTCAGGACCACTGGTGTTCCTTTTAGAATCGCGAAACCCACTCCTAGCATTCCACCGGCCGTATGATACAGTGGATTCGGATTATACAGGATATCAGTCGATTTAATCCCCAGCAAGCTAAACGGCATTACGACCATTAAGAACCTGCAAACAGAAACATTTATCTTCGTGGTTTTATGATGATTATAGCGGATATTTTACAACGTGTTTATACGTTATTCAACAGTCTACTGTGATCCAGAAGAGCGGGAGGGAAAAAAGGAAATTGAAACTTCCGTTTTGGTCGTTCGGATTATCCTCGTTGGAAAAATTAATTTATTAGTCAGAATAAAATAAATTTTTCTTTTTAACTCTCATATAAGTACCATTGTTAACTAAAATTCTTCTATTTCAGCGAAAAAAAAAAGTATTTTCAAGATTACAAACTCGCAAATAGACGTTAAATTTTGGTATTATTTTCAATTTAGCTCAACAAATTTATATAGCAAGAATTTACGCGTCCTTTCACCGATATCTGGAAGCAGTTCGATTATACAACGAGAAAATTCTAGCAAAGAGAAATGAAAGTTGCTGGGGACAAGAATTACATCATTTTGTTAGTAAAACAGTTATAATGCCGGCAGACAGGAAGCAGCCTCGCGTAAAGCGACTACATTAACATGTAATCCCATTCTCGTCGACTCCTAAGGCTTTAGTGAGAGGATTACGGATCATTTATAGTTTATACGTCCAGTAAGTAGATAATTCATTCCGTTCACGATTCCATGTCTAAGAATAAATGAATAATTTTAAAAATCACTCACGGAAATGCCAATTATCTCGAACGTTCATTACCCTCGTTATGATTTGCCTCACAATAAACTGGTAAAATAAGTTTTAAATAATAAATTGACTAAAACTGTTGAAAAATTACAGTGTAAATAGGTACTCTAGATTTATTTACTATTGTTTTAAACAAAAAAAAAATATTTCAGAAAAGAAATTGGAATCTGATTAGAAAATCGGAAAGGCCAAGTGACACTCACTCGACCTCCCATATAAGGTGAAGTGAATTTAATAAGGTAAAGAAAACACGGTAAAAATAGGTATTTCAGATTATAATTCTAACTGAATAATTTTTTAACTTTGGAAAAATCTGAAAAATTTATGGGATACATATTCAAGTCTCTACTTTAATATACAATCGTTCTTAGAGTCAAATGTTTAAAAAATTAATTATGAAAAATAAAAATATGGAAGGAAGTTCTAGAAAAGAGGCAATTTTCCCGGATATAAACGACTCAGTGTGCCTACGGCGGGTTAAAAAACCGTGGCGACCCCTCAGAAAACACTTCACGACCCACTTGGGCGTCGCGACCCACCGGTTGCGAATCACTGTTAGCCCCATGGGCCCTATGCCATAGGGTAAAGGTGCGTTTTAACGTGACAGTAAAAGTCATGACTTTCGCTGTCGTGACATTATATGACAGCGTGAATCAAATGCTACGACATGGTTCCGATATCGTGAGATCTAGTTTTCTCGGTGTCAAAAGTCATAACATTCATAGCGAATTCGGTATCTCGCACTGGCTCCGCGCTAGTGCCAGAAAATAACATGGATTGGTTGTTTCTGATAGAGACGAATACATCTCTATAAGAATCAACCGATCCAAGTAATTTTCTGGCACCCGCGCAAAGTCAGTGCGAGATACCAAATTCGCTATCAGTGCCATGACGGTAAATGTCACGATTTACTGTCACGTGCAGACGGACCTTATCTAAGTACATGATTGAGACAGTATCGGAAGTAACAAATAAACATCAAAACTGTATTCGACGGTTGCTAATTAGCAGGCATGTGTCGATTCGCTTGGCCGTGAATTTCGAAACGGATGTGATACAAAGTCATTAACAATTCCAATCAGTTAACGAGTTACATACTTAGTTACCATGAATAGAAATTTCTTAGGGATCACGCGTTGCAAACTGGAGTTAGGAAATACTAACAGATTTGTTACTAAAAATATAAATTTAATTTTGCCAAACATCAGTGATATGATTCCAGCCCTTGAATTATTTAAAGACGTCATTTACTAAACTTAGTATTTATGCTTTCGTTTTCTGTTAGTAAACTACTTTCAGCGTAGAGGTTTCTTACTTCCAAAACGATTTGGAGAATGATCTCCTATATTTGTGGCAACGATGCAACGCAGCTTTTATCTTATCAATTCTAACTGTTTGATCTAACATGCACGCGACGATTTGCTCGTCATCAGGCAGTGATAGCAGGAGAAGACGAGGTCAAGGCCCTCGTAAAACGTATGGGATATGCCAATAACTATTTGCTCGTGACTAGAATCACTCAATTCCTGTCTTTTGGCTGGCCAACAGTAGTTACATATTCGATTTCACAAACGACGCCAGGTGAGAGATATTGATTCATCTATAACTTTCTGGAGTAACGCTTTAATTTTTATTTATCGTCTACGACTGACCTACATCTGCTGGTCAATAATTTTACATAATGCATCGACTCCTGCGCTAAAGATTATGGTAACTCCTTGGCTCTAACATCCAACACAGTACACGAGCCTTGACCACCTGGCGTAGTTGAAGTTCATTGCAAATAGTAGCACCTCGTTCAGACATAGTGTGCGACTATTAATTTTTTATTAGAAGAATGTTACCGCTCTCTATGCTATATGAAATTCAAAATGGCAAACACCCTGGCAACTGAATTATTATAATAACGTAAATCCGTTAATATAATAAACTCTGACGACACTATTAATGACAAAATCTTTAAATCACGCCATGGAAAATAATTCTCACTTGCCCGAAGAAATTAAATTGGAAAAACTTGGGAGTCATTATTTGATAATCGTTGAAGCGAAACGTGCAAATTATGCTGCGCCTGTTTAGAATGTGTAAATTCTATACAAAAAGCGCGGTGTCTATGTAATATTTTTTACAGAGTATGCAAAATAAAGGAGGCACATACTTCCTCTTAACTCAACAACCATAACGACCGTGGTAAGCAGACGTACGGTGAAAGTAGCTAATTTAGAAACTGAAATCCACAAACATGGAACGCTTTATTGTTTGTTCGATTTCGATCCGGAAACTATTTACTCTTACAAATTCTTTCCTCGTAACTAATTATGCAGGCTGAGGAGTTTTATTGCAAATGATAAACCCGCCCAAAATTCACGTTAAACCGTGCAATAATCGGCGTGCATGTAAACGATCGATTAATAATGGAATATTTCTTTCTGTTCTCTATCTACCAAGTTCCATTGATTTCGATTGGAAAAAGTTTCGCGCGGCACCCTCGTCAGTGGCTTTGAACAGCCAGCTGACCGCGTCGCGGGTATAGCAATCGATCTCTGCCGCTATAGTCAGACCAGCGTATTAAAAAAGAAATTACTTTACCTCGAATGTGGAACGATCGCCACTTTTGGCAAACCAGTGGTGCCGCTCGTGTAAATGTACAGCAACTTGTCCCTGTAACCGGGCTCATCCGTCACCACTGGATCCTCTGTGCTGGCTTCGTCCAAAAGCTTCTTCAGATCGTGCACGCCGCTCTCGCACGTCTCGGAATTATTGCACATTTTGTACTTCACGATGCTTTGAATCGAGTCCTTGATGTTATCGATGGCTGCGAAAAGAATGGGCAAGTTTTATAAATTCTGTGTCTTCGAATTGCCGAAGTTACTTGTGGCAAGACAGAAAGCTTCTTCGAAAAGAAACTGTTTTAAAAGGCTCTTTAATGATTCATCAGTAGCGTCATCTATAATGCATATTTTTTCCGAAACAAACATGTTTTTAAAGCTTTCGATGTTAATAAACATTGTGTTAAAGAACAAATCTCAGCTACAATTTATTTCCCGAAATTAATTCAAAAAGAAATACTTCATTTTGGATAAAAAAAACGACTGCCTAAGAGTACCCTTAGGCTGGGACCACACGAGCGGTTGTGTTTTTTCCGAACGTCACGACAGTACATTGTAGGATATTATTAAACTAAAGCTGGGTTTACATTTGACGACTCGGCGGAGTCAATCGGTGAAAATTTTTACCGATTTGCCCGCCGGATTACTCGGTCGAGTACTAGAATATGCGTTAAGACTGGACGAGTTCTGGGCCCAATGGGCCCACTCGTCAGGTGTAAAGTAAGCATTACACTAGTGTATGGTGTATACGCATGCCCGTCAGAATTAAAATCCGTCGCGACGGACGTCGAAAAAAAACTGTGGGGCCCCAGCCTTAATCATCGTGAAGCTCAAAAGTCAATATTTAACAGCTTTTATTGCATTCGCGTGTAACATTTCAAATAGTTCATACTGCTATAAATCATTTTAGAAGGTGGCTTTGGGTAATTAAAATGTTCACACTTTGGACTGATTGATTATTCATCATTTACGTAATTCCTCTACAAACTAACGTAAGCAAAAATATCGACACTTGAACTCTGAAGAATCATACCACTGCACGCGTGCCGCTCTTACATAATTTCCTCGACAAAACTGTTAGAACCTCGTAATTGTTTAGAAAGCTTTAGCCGCTTCGTTAAAAAAATCTCCACTCTAGCATCATTTTCCCTGCTTTCGGTATGATTATTAACATCAGCGTTGACAGTAATGAAGCAAAGGCGAATGATATGGCGAAAATGGGGAAACAACTTAGTGAAGTCACAAAATAAGAATTATCTTTGACTTTGAAGGAAACAGAGGAAAGCTTTATTTTGGTCTTTGTTTGCATTATACTCACCAGTCGCGTAGTCCGCCGCGTAAATGATACTCTTAACTTCAGCGATACGCAGACAATGGATTAAAGACTGAAGTCGTAAATTCGTGTTGATCAGAGCGGTGACGACGCCGAGCTTCCCCAAGCCGATCCAGATCGCGGCGAATTCTGGCCTGTTCGGCATCATCAATGCCACAGCATCCCCCTTAACGTACCCCGCTTTTTGAAAGATGGACGCGATTTTGTTGCTGTATTTATTAATCTGCAAGTTCCAATGTTTATTCAACACTCTTCCAGTCACTGCTGTCCCGTTTCACCCTAATCGATCTTCATCTACAGTCGCAGGCGCGAAACGTGGGTAAAATAGGCCCTCTAGGAACATTTGACCCTCTGCTGGGATCAAAGAGAGTGAACGGAACACCGAGGTCATGGAGAATGAGACAAAGGAGAGGGTAGAAATGAAATTTCGAACGGTGCCATTTTGCAGACGTATCACAGAGATTTAGAAGATCTCTTAGACCAGGTACTCAGCGGCTGGCACTTAGTGTTCAGGCCGCAAGCACTCGGTAACCACCGCTGAGACACTTGTGCCTCTGACGGCGTAATTACCCGTTCCCTCCCTTTGTTCTCAACCTTTGCCATTTTGTAATGTCTTATTCTGGTGTATAAAAAAAAAGTCACGATATAATCGTCAATGTCTCGGTTGCTATGGTCGGAACAATATCATCTGACTCTTGAGGCCACACCTCAGGGTAGATTGTCTTTTAGTTTCTCCTCTAATTGCGTTGTAATAGCCTATCGTTTTCAATATGTCCCTTCTGGTAGTCGAAATGGATGGTAGGTACTTAGGACGATTTTATTATCTAAGCGTTGCGAAATAAAGTCGTTATTTACCAATTAAAATTAAACGCTTGATCATTGGGCGTTTCGGGCATCGTTGAATGCAGTCAGTTTTTATCTACATAGTAAGCAAGGAAGTCGTGTTGAATTTATCAGTATGTAAAATGACGTATAATGATTCTGCAGCGTCTGGTTGAAAAATGACATATCACGAAATAGGCAACTATATCTAGCAGACTTAAAACCATGGAATGATCCGTGACTCCCTTGACAAGATAATTATTAGCACTGGAAGCACGGAGTATTTCAGAACCAAACAATGAAGTTCCACATGACAAAATAATATGTCGTGTCTAAAATGGAAAATGGATTGTCATCTTTGTCTTTGATACATCCGAGTTTTCTTTAATACCGTTCCCACCTGATTTTCAAGATAGAAATTGTACTATTCTATTCCTTTTGATAAAAGCTTCTCTAAGATATACAACAATTAGGGAATATCAGACTCTGGTTCGAAACGGATTTATAAACTTAATAATTATCTTTTGCCCGACTATGTATGGGATTATGCGATACTGAAAATAGATTGGGACACTGTTGCATGGTAAGAGACGAGTGTAGTGTTCTTGAAAACACTAAGCTGTACCTCTCTATTTAAAAAGGTAAAAGATTGTCAAGTTTGCGCGTTCGTTTCTCGTCTACAGTGGGTGGAGCAAAGAGACGAAAGATGGAGAAGCGGGGATAGTCAGATGGCAGGGTGGGGATAGCCTGTGTATGGCCTTGAACAGTCAATTGATTTTGTTCCGACTGTAGGAAGGAAAACCCGTTGATAATCCTATAAAACCCATGGTGGATCCCGCTATGTGGGTCTATCCGAATATTCGAATCGTTTACAAAGTATTTTCGGAAAATAATTCTGTTCATGCATTTGAAACGTACGTCAGAGTTTGTCCAAACAGAATCCTCGAAATAGAAACAAGGCTCGTTAGGATATTGATCCACCCTCTTCTTAAAAACCTTCGCGACGGACAAGTTTTTTCTGCGCTGGCTTTTCATTTCGAGCTCGGCCCTGATGGTACGATAGAGCAACCTAGAAATGCGTTTAAAGAAACAATATTATGATCCAGTGAAGTATTACAACTTCCGTCGATTTCTTCCCAAGCAATTTACTCTTAATTTGTGATATTCCTTGTGCATCGATGTTTCCTATTCGTTTTCACGGTACATTTTAGAAGAAAATTTAATTAATATTGGAATGCAGATGGGTAGATTTAGAGGTTGCTGGTATCGTTGACTATTTTTACCACAATTACTCTAATTTCTTATTAATACTTTGGTATTCCCCTATTGTAACATTTCTTTATTAATACTCCTGTGCTTATTTATTATAACATTTCGGTATACTAAAAATCCTTAGCCCATGCCACACATACAAACTTATTTTAGTTTTATTATTATCCTCTTGTCGTGAAAAGATGTCATGCTTTTTTACCGTTCAGAAATTGTTTGGGGTCCCAAAATATTTCCTGCATCCGGGCCCCTTTATAGAAAAGGCCGACACATTCACATATACAAGCAGAAGCTATTGTTTTTAAAAAAAACTATTGTTTATATAATTTTCTATTTTATTTTTACAGAAGATATTCGATGCTATTGTAATAATCCCCCATATTATCTTTACAAGAAAGGCCTTTGCTTTCATACCTATAGCACAATTTGTGCATACCTACTATCAACTGTATACCTACCAACAGAAGCAGGGATCAATAGACAATGACGAATTCATAAAACTTTAACTATTTTTCCACCTCGATGGACACCACTCTAAAATTTTCCAATAACAGGAAAGAAGTTATAAAATGTAAAGCACCCCCTTATAAAGTGAAAACAAGTGTTCGTTGTATAAACTGTAAAGTAAGTATATAGGTACAATATGGATTTACGCTTACAATAATTAGTGATAAAGTGCAACTGTTCTACCTTCTACCTTTCTCTGATTATTAATATAATAAGTAATCTGTATTCGTAAATTTCACTAAATAGTTTTCAATAATGACCAAATATTTTTATCTTGCCAGAAATAAAACCATGAAAATCAAATGTGTCTCAGACATTTCATAATTGGAATTCCGTATTATGTATTTTTGGTTTTTAATCTTTGCCATGTTTAAAATTAATTTTAACAGTTCCTCGTATAAATTTTATATTTTTGCTTATGGAATAGATTTAGGTCTCAAAGTCTTGACAATGGACATGTCCTTGTAGACACCTGTCCCGCGAATATCATTGAACAGTACCCGTGTCTGTAACGAAAGAGAACTGTCAAAGTTCTGGCACAGGTACTCCAACTGTAACGAATATTTTCTGTTTGTATATTTTCTGATTCAATTATTAATATCTGTTATTTCCGTTTCCTCCCTAATCGAGCTAAATTAAATTAAATTAGATTATTTTGAATTTCCACTGTCAATAATTTTAGGGATACTGTGGTCGGGTCAAACTATGCGTGTTAGAGTAAAAATGATAAAATACATCAATCAGTTGTAGATACTCTACAGGAAACGGGCCAATGTTGATAAACCGGTTAATGCACACAATAAACGTGTCGATAGTTCGAATAACTTTCTTGAAACTCTGCATCTAAATTACTCAAAATAATTCTTATTCAAAACAATTCTGAAAATAATGCACGCTTAAATAAATTTTTGATAAAGAAAATTTTTCTTTCATTTTCTGTTTTTTTTTTTAATAATGTATTAAAAAATGTGTTCACGATTTACAGACTAAATTCTAACAGGGATAAGTGTTCGATCCATGTTGACCAAGCATTCTGTATTCAGTTTTATGGGTACTGTAAGCTCTCCCAATCCTGAAGCCTTTCTTAACTCCCTTATGTCACCTTCGAACGAGTATATTCTTTCGAAAATTATTCTGTGTAGAAATTACTCGAATCCACAATTTCACTTCAGCTCTCTCAAGCTCCATTGTAATTTAAAGAATATAAAATAAAGAGAAGCGGGGCTTAAAATATCGATGTAAATTTTGTGTGTGATAAAAAGTAGATGGAGGAACGCTTTCGCGAAGACGTTTTGCAACGGAATGAACGAGATGCAGGCGATCGTTAGAAAACAGGATGGAAACAATGTTTCTTCCATCTTGCTTATCAAGGATACGTAAACTTATGTGCAGCCTATTAATAACAATTCTCGTAGCTGTAGCGATAGCGGAGTGAACTTTGAATGGAATAATTCTGGGGAATTGCGCTCCACCACCGCGAAAACGAAGCCGAATGTATGAAATTGTATAACTATCCGTCGTTATCGCATTCCCTTCGATTACTGTAATTGGATTCCTAAGGCTTACGAAGCTTTATATTTTCTTCGGGATTTGGAAAAGATCTCGTTACGGCGGTTCCTGAATCAAACATTCTTTTCCAATACACCAGAGCATTTGACCTATAATTACCGGATGCTATCGAACGCTAATTACCATAGTTAAGGCATCTAATTTATGATACAAAATTGATACAAAATTAACGAAATCATCAATAGTTCTTTGGATAAAAAGACAAAAAAAATAGTACAAACGTTTACTGTATTTCTTTTTTTTTACAGGAAACAGTTAATTAGATTCCCCCTTCGCTAGATCAATTAATGCCTGAAAATCAGATAAATGAATTATGGTTTCATAAAGTTTCTACTTTTTCTTCGAACTTAAATGAACTTTAGATTAATTTTAAAATCAATTTATTACATGCACACCTTAATGATACACGAAACATTTTTACACATTGTGGTATGCAGTTTCTATTATTTTTTTTCAAAATAGAACTCTCACACTTTAATTCGTTTTCCCATCTACGTATTTTATATATATTTATGCATAAATATCTTTAATGAAAGTACCAGCTACTTCTCCATTATTTAAAATCAAAATCAGATATTTGTTTCAAAATGAAGTATACTTTGGATTCGGAGCGCTGCAGCAGTGATCGAGTTACTCATAAATGTTTCTTTCTCAGATAACCGTTGTGACATTCCAAGTCGAACTATTTAATGTTTGCAACATTAGTCGTACGTTGACGCGCACATAAATGGTGTAGAATGTCAAAAACATTTATCAGTAATGATATGCGTCAACAAAGCTGATATAATCACCAGCAACAAGCCATGTACAAAGAATCTAATCTGAATAATTTGCGGTATATAAAGGCTGGAACAGACACGTCGAGTAATTTAGTCGAGTAGCGAGTAATTCATTAATCTACCATTGTTTTATTAAACTACTTGACTGAATTTTAGTGTCCACACACAAAAAATTACTGAATTACTCGCTACTCGATTAAATTACTCGACGTGTCTGAATCAGCCTTTATACAAAGAACATTTTTTAGCTATATTGTGTGCCAGTAAAATTGATATTCTTTAGCAATATGGTACAAAGAGCTGCATTTAAATAATTGACAGTACCTACATGATAACATGGGAAGCATTTGTCAGTCACAGCGTGTGTGAATAGAATTTATGAATTCATCTTCAGATTCACTGGCATAAATATGAATAATTCGAATAATTTATCGACAAACACCTGTAAATATCGTCTAATTAAGGGATTACATACACCTAGAATGGCGGGAAAGATCGATTTTTCCAAATAAAAAATTCGCAGAAGCTACAACATGAAAGGAAGGTCAATATTTTATTCTATAGTCTTGAAATTGACGATTTTTTGTAACTTCAAAAAGAAAGTAACTTACTTTAACCTGCACCTTAAACTTTAAACGCTGTTGTCTGGAAACTATGTTTTTCAAATCGGTGCCAATGATATGAAAAACTAATAAAAATTTTCTAGAAACTTAATAACTATTAATTATTAATTTTAATTAAATTTTGTTTAATCTTAATAATTAATAATGATTGAATTTCTAGACAAATTTCATCAGTTTTTCAATAATTAAAAACAAACCGTTTTTTTTTAAATGGTATGATAAAGACTAGTTGTGTGAAAGAATTGATGTGATAAATAATCGTAATAAGCTTTATTCAAATCGATTCAGTAGTTTTTGAAAACATTGTTTAGAGAAAACAGCGTTTAAAGTTTAAAGTATAGGTTAAAAAGAGATAATTTTTTTTACAGAAAATCGTCGATTCCGGAGCCATAGAATTGACCTTTCTTTGATGTTGTAGCTTCTGCGAATTCTTTATTGGAAAAATCGATCTTTTCAACCATTCTAGGTGTACGTAATCCGTTAATACACGTCAGGACTTAAACGCAACAAAATCGGATTCTCGTATCTAAGCCCGGCTAGAGGCTTTTTTATGCCCTAGGCGAGCTTGCCGAATTACTTTGCCTCCCTGATGAACTCAACTCTGATTTTTATTCGTGGCTTGAAATATTTATAGTAGAACTTGTAATATTTATTTCAAGAAATGCCAACAACGAAAAGACCATTTAGCGCCCCTCGTGAACTTTGGACGAGCCAGGCCTGCTTGTATCAGGCGGACATCTTCCCGTCCCAATATTATTCAAGTAGTTTTCCATCGACAATAATGCGTGCAATTGAACCACCTACGTTCTATTGTCTTCCCAGGTGCGTTACTTTTACGATATTCGTCGACGCAAATGCATTTCTGTCTGGAGAAGGCGTTTCTTTTGCTTAACGGTTCCTGTGGCCAACATGTGCAACCTTGCGCGGGTCAGTGACCGAGCATAATCCAAGAAAACGCGTGTTGGATACAGGTCCTTGCAGATGTAAGCGAGGTGCATGGAAAGTCGGAATCAAAGAGACAGAAAAAAGCCCACCGGCGCGAGTATTATCAGTTTTATATTAACTCGAGGCATGATAACGCTGATAGAACGAGCTGCATGTGAAAGTTGTACTAATCGGGTCAGGCGGAAGGGAGCTCGCGTTTTCCACGTTCCACGTTGGATCTGTTGCGGGGATATTTTCTCTGGGCACCTACAGTGATGGTCAAAAGAAAAATTAAAGCTCATATTTTTACATATCCGCGTAACAAGCTTAATTCTAGGCTCTAAGTGTTAGCTTGGTGTCACTGGCCTATTCTAGAGAAACTCCCCAATCCACGAGATATAAATATTGACGTATACATTCTAAGAGAAGCTATCTTGTCACAGTTTAAACTTTCTTTTGACCATTGCTGCATTTTGAGAAATTTCAGAAAATCGGTAATTGTGAATATTATAGATTTTGCGAAGCGTTGATTGTGGAACGAGAAATGTTGAAACGAAGGATGGTAGCAATGAGTCGCTGTAAAAAAAAAGATTTGTGATAATGAAAATTGAGAATGACGACTTTTTTATTGGATTGATTGGAGAATTATTTTAACTTTCCATAGATTCCTTGGAACTTGTATTTTCGATGATATACTACGATTTTTCTAAAATTTAGTGCAATTGTTTGCAACTTAAAAATTTTGCTCATTTTTAATTTGCTACATGAAGCAACTTTTTAAATATTCACACATTGAATATTCGACGTAATACCTACTTGAACGTGCGTAACGTTAACTGGAAAAAACTAAAACAGTACGTAAAAACGGTACGTAAAGTGCGTTCGAGTCTAGTTTCGTCGAACTTTTTTACCTAAAATTATCGTTTACATAAATCTTTCTTCGTTATTTATACACAACTCGTTAACAGCGACGTGATCTGTGTAATTTATTCCTGCAATATCCAAATAGATTTATTATCGTCACGACACGAATAATTTATTCGTTCGTCGTAACCCGATTACGTATTTCATAGTCAGAGACGAACGAGATCGAATAAAAAATAACAATTTATTTGTAAGCAACGAATAAGCTCTCGTTCGTGCAACAATTTATTTCGATTGAACAGTTCCCTTACGTGCCTTGTTACGGGAATAGAAATAAGTATGTTCTCGTTACTCCGGAATAGATCGCAATATGCTTTTATTTTTAAATTTGATTCACCTATGATGTCGATTGCGCCCTACAAACACTTTTAACTATTTAAAAGATTTGAGGAGAATGAAACGCGATTCGAACTGTTGACACTAATTTCCAATGACTTTCAAAGATTACTCCGTAGAGTACTACGTAGACAACTATTTACCTCGGATAACTGTTCTGAGACACAGATTCGATAAATAAATGTATAGTATATATATCAACAACCTCTTAATAAATCCATCATTTTTCCGCAATGCACCATAAATCGGTCGCCAATATTCTCATGGAAAGAGAAATTCGCATGGCGTTAAGTAAACGCAGAGACTGTTTGCTCAGTTTGCTGAAATACTTCGACACATAATTAGAAGGGTGATACATAATTTAACGATAAGCATAATAATTGCAATTTGTTGCAAAGTACTGTCTGATATAAGCGAACGACAGTATGTAAAGTGTAAATATTTAAATATTCAACGTACGCATGATTCCAACAGCGAACAAGTTTGAACGCTCCGAAATCATCCCCTTCAAAAGATCGTTCAAGACTTACGTTACATCGCGCGGCAGAGTTTTACAGATGATATACAGCTTCCGATGGAATCTGCAGAGCACTGGCAGCAGGACCACAGCGAGGATGATCTGGGCGATTTTATTGAACCCAGGGAACCCGAGTCGGGTTGCAACGGTGGCAACCATTGCACCCAAGATCGCCAGGGTTAGCAATAACAGTCGGATGTCCATACCCTCGTGTCACCCACTGTCTCTCCACCGAACCCAGGTATCCGAAACTGCGAAATGGTAGCAGGAGTTGAATTCGTTGTTATTTCAGAATGGCGGTGAGTATCACTGAACGGCCTCTGTACTTTGGTGTAACGTACGGCGGTACCAAAGCTCGAAACCGTCTAGCTCAGAGTTACGGTAAATTCTGACTGAGCCCATCCGTTTCACGACTCTTAACTTCGAAATTAGCCCCGAAACCACAATGACCGCTTTTCCTATCGAGGAATTACGTAATATGCTACCATCATTTTCTTTAATTCGGTGCAGCACGAGGTGCAACGATCAATACACTGCGTTTTAGGGATACGCAATGCACTACGACCGATCCTTGGCAAATCGAGCCCATGCAAGGCTACCGCGATCGATTCCTTATATGCCCAGAAATCCACATAAACACCGCGTACGAATACGTACAATAGGAAATAATACAAAACAATCACGGTCAAACGCGAGGTCCCGCGTGACACGGTAGCCTATGTAGCATATATTTCGCCGATACGCCAAGGTACGGCAATCGATTTATCAAAACTGCACCAAACATTGTTACGCACCGATACCTTGTGTATTTCTGAGCTATTACTCGAGATGCGGATATATCGTAGCTCGGGTGCAACGTGCAACGCGAAATGCCACGACGGGACACCGGCCCCTTTGTGTCGCAGACACACGCGGGATTATACCACGGTCAGACTCTTTGTTTCGAAGTCGCACGTGGCGAGACGATTAATAGATTATACTTTCAACGATGCACGCGAAAACAGCGCGAATCAATGATTTGTTCGTGGAAGAGGCACGAGGTGTCACGATCAATATCCCGTGTGCCAGAGGTACGCGAACGTGCCACAATCGATTCACCTTTACGTTTTACAATTTACACAGAGACGGCATATCACAGAATAACGCGCAATAACGCCAATCCAGTACCTTGTAAACTTGTAACTTGTAACTCAGGGACAAAACCAAGTACCACAATCGATCCCCTTTGTGCCCGTCCCGGAGATCCGCACGGAGCAAGTTCGCGTCTCAGAATGCACACGGTGTCACGCTCGACGACAGTTACTGACAACACTAACAGCCGATGAGGCTACTGACTGAGAACCAAGCAAAACGCGTTACTCTGACTTGGCCGCTCCGCTATTGCGCCACCAGCCCAAGAATTATTCCTGTGCACTGTGCGGCGGTGTTCACGGCTGCAGAAAATCGAAGTTTTATTTTAACGGGGGACCCCTACCCATCTGCTCGCCTACGGTTGTGCACGTTCCCGTGGCAGTTACTAGGCATGCCCGAACGCTGCGGAACCTCGCGAATGCCTCACTTCCACGCTTTCATTTCGCGATACCCCGGAGGCCTGTTTTCCGCGTATATCCACTTAAAGAAACCTCTTGGACCGAAGGAATGAAACAAAACCGCGTAGGAATGCGCCGAACGCGTTAGCGAATCTTTCTAGCTTCACGCATTCTGACACTGACAATTCTGACGCATTCGACCACGTAGTCTAACACGCCTTTGTATTTCTAATCAGACACGTTTACGAACATATCGGCGGCAAAAAAGGAAATGATGAAATGCAAATTCAGTTGGGATTTAGCAAATTAATTCACGAACATTCTGTTCTTTTGTTTTGTTTATATACATATGTATGCACTTTCACAGTTGAGATACTTTACGTTATTTACCATCAGCTTTCATCCTTAAAACACATTTATCAATATCTAAAATCAGTGAAATAGAATTATTTTATATGTAAAAGATTACACATCAATTTTTCATCACTACAATATTAAATACTGTATATTTGTAGTTATAACGTTAATAAAAGGAGGACTGAAATAATTTCTCGTTTATAAAAATTTGAAATTGGAAGTGCAACTATATGCACCCGAAGTCAGATCATTTTTGACAAGGAGAGTATCCCATGTGTCTGCTTTTGATTGCTTTGATTTTTGGATACATTTTAGAGGACCGAAAAATAAGGTATACATGTTTTTTTATACCAACCCATTTTCATATTTGGGATTGAAACCATCCCTCAAAGTTATAAGATTTTCAGGTTTTCTTCTCCGATTGGTTTGGTTTTTGGATCTGTTTTAGAGGACAGAAAAATAAGAATCAGGTGTCCTTTTATTTTGGCCTGTTTGTATATTCAGGAGGTGAAACCACCCCTCAAATTTCATGAGAATAGGAGGTGCCATCCTTCGATTGCTTTGGTTTTTGGCCAAAGCAATCGAAGACGAACAGCTGAAAATCTTGTAAATTTGAGATGTGGTTTCACCCCCTGAAAATGCAAACAGGCCGAAATAAAAAGGCACCTGTTTCTTATTTTTCAGTCCTCCCGGACACCTGGGATACTCTCCTTGTTAGTATTAATGCTTAAAAAATTATATAATCACAATAATTGCAAAGAAATACTTGTTAAATACTTTGTTATACAATTAAACAATCATGCGTACACATATTATAAAAAAAAACTTAAAATATTGTACATAAGCTTGACGAAATCTCCCTATACTAAACTTTTTTTCGTACCTTACGAGTCTATCGCATAAAATATTGACGATGTCGAAGCAGAAATGTTACGAAAAAGGGGAGAGATTCAGTATAGGGTTACTCAATTACATGCTTTAACTGTCGATGTTCGCTCTATTAATCTGGTCATATTAACTTTATTATCCATACTTTATCATTCTCAGTACATGTTTTAATGTTAAGTTTCTTTCAACAAATGACATGTATTGTTATACATTCATTACTATCTAATAAAAAGAAAACCAACACTGTATGAACATGCTTGAAGTAGTTGTTATTAAACGATCATTGATTTCAAACTAATTCCGAGAAATGTTACACTCTGGGGGTAAAATTGTTCCAATCCACGATTTACAGAATTAGTGTACAATTGGCAAAACAACACCACTGCTAGTTTGTACAATTTTTAATCGTTCGATCGTGCGATTATGCAGCAAGTATAGAACGACTTCAACACGAATTATTTATATTACTGTACTAGAATTGCATGATTAAAGAATTTAAGCACGGAAGGTAAATAAACAGAAGAATATGCAGTTCTACCTTACGAATAAGCACCATCAGCGTATCACTGGAACTTAATTTCGATAAACATGATTTACGGTAAAACACAATACTTCCTTAGCCGCACGAGACATTTACATACAGCACGATACTGAATGAAACTCTCACGAATGCGTTAAACATACGTAAATTAACTAACATATTTGATTTTTATTATCGCTTTACTGATTCAGAGCTACGATAGGAAATGATGGGAAGACTTAACGAATCTCCTGAAAATGAACGTACATTTAGAAATACGTAGCTGTTGATCGGAACGTTTTTAAAGAACGGGTAATTGGCGAGAATCACAATTGTCTGCCAGAATTTACGAAGGATTTACCTATGTTTGTTGGGCTGGGGTACAATTTTTATACACTGATCTACTTGTAAATATTCTAGAGTAATTATAAATTCCTTTTGTTTAATTTTCTGAGCTTTGTTTATACTCGTTAACATCGTCTAAATTAAAATATCAAACTCTATAATATTCTTTCCTGCAAACTGTCCAAACACACCGCTCGATATGCTACGCTTGCTCACTGTGGAAACGAAAGTAACGGGATTAATACCATACAAAATCTGTAATGTTCGTATAACTGTTACCGTAATAATACTGTAATAACTAACCGTGCGAATTGACTTTCGTCAGCATGTAGGTTGGCAAATCTTGACACTCGTGAGCTATATACGTTCCAACGACCGACAGATCCGTGATCGGTGGTAAAACTACTTTCATCGTTTCTCTAACAATCTCTGTGTCTACTTCATAGTATCCTATAAAAATGATTTTAGGTATTAATTTTACTTAAAAATTCAAGTAGAGTTATTTAAAAAATGTATGAAATTTACCATTATACATTTTTCTGAGAAGATCGTACATATTGTGCGGTGGTAAAACTCTTTGACGATTCAGCGGCATAACAAAACAGCACTGCCCGTCGATATCAATAATACCAGTTTTGTTCTGTAAAAAAATTCATAGATTATGTATCGCAGTCAATCCAATCGCTCGCATTAATTGCGTTTTATAACACTGAAATTTATTGAACTTACAATGTTAAAATCGTGTATGAATCGGCCCTGACGCCCACCCCGAAAATCAGGGACATCGATTTTCTCGTAATGCTCGTTCTCTAAATCAATCTCGAATCGTTCTTTGAAAAATGTGCCTTGTATAGGCTCGTTACCAACGCCCTTCTCAGCAAACAAAGCTTCTTGTTCCGTGGCTCTTGCCAGACTTTTAAACAGTTCGGGGTCACCTAACATCGCCCGACTAACAGCGTCTTTGCCGTAAGGCATTTTGTTCGAACTGTCGTACGGAATGCTGTACCATCCTGTTCTGAATCTATGCATCTGTGTTCGGGCGTACTGCCTGTATATATATACACCGCCAATGATACCAATTATGAGAATTATTATTGCAACGAGAAGTAGCAAAAAGGTAGCAGTGACGCGAACGCATATGCTTCTAACAACGTAGTGATTTCCGACATCAACTTTCGGACATTGTGCTTCTGGGTCTGCTTTTTCGTCATCCTGTTACAGAAAACATACATATTTATGAAAGCAACTGTTCAGCGTTCCATTGAAAAATTTTAATGGGACTTTCATAGATTGGTAAACAAACAAAATGGAAAAAAAATGAGTTATTGTACTGTCCACTCGTTATATTTGTGCTTCTGACAAGGAGAGGTTTTCAGCTGTTCATCTTCGATTGCTGTGGTTTAGAGCAGCGTTAACTAACTGGTGGTTCGCGAACCACCGGAGGTACCTCCACCTTTGTTGCCACGCTGAACGGCCCCTTCCGTACCCAGCGGACTCTGATGATCGCAGTCGAAAAGAGATGGAAAGAAAAAGGAATTCAACTGCGATCGTCAGAGTCTGGTAGGTATGGAGGGAGCTGTTCAGCGTGGCAGCAAGGCGGAGGTGCCTCCAGTGGCTCGCTGGCCACCACTTAGTCAATCCTGGTTTAGACGACTGAAAAATAGCAAACACGTGTTTTTAATTTTGGCAGTTTGCATATTTACGGGGTGAAAGCACCCGTCAAAGTTCATAAGAGGTACAAAAGTTCCTGTTGTTAGTTTAAAGAATATTATAACGTTATATTGAATAAAACTTGATGTAAAGACTTGCACGCAATGTTATAATATTCTTTAAAGCAAAAAAAGGAACTTTTGTACCTCTTTTTATGAATTTTGGCGCCCCTAGGCTAACAAGTGTTTGATGCTCTTTCCATGAAATATCATAAAATATTTTAATTTAATAGATATTATAATTTCAAAATTAATTTAATATGGCAATGCACATATGTATTATTGCTAATTCACTATATGAAAAAGAAGTTGTCTCAAGCCTCTGTATTTAAATCTTTCCTTTTTTTTTCGCTCCAAATTTGCCACCTCCAAAATTTGTTACCCTACTTAGCCTATACACAAATCAGCCCCTGCTTTGAGGGGTGGTTTGACCTCCTAAATATGCTACCGGACCAAAATAAAAAAAGACGTATTATTATTTCTCGGTCCTCTGAAACATATCCGAAAATCAAAGCAATCGGAGCAGGAAACCTAGAAATCTTTCTTGTGCGCGACTCCGTTATTTCAGTTTGGAAAACATTGGTCCACACGTATGATACGAACGAGGTTATAGATGTATTGAGGAATGTATTGGTATGCTATGGCGAGAGAGGAAGGCATAAGGTTGTGTGAGTGCCGCCTGTGTGGACCGATGTTTTTGGAACTGAAATAAAAGAGCGCCAACCGTCGGTTCGCTCGCACTAGCGGACGCCGAAACGTCGCACAGGATAGATATATTCTGCTAACAGTATATGTTCATTTTAATATCACTCAATTTTTATTTAGATTCCTTTATCATGCAAGTACTTGAGTTATTTAATATTGTCACTCGATCATTCAGTAGATAAACGAAAAATTTGCATTAGTAACGATTTTGCTAAAACCAATTTCCAGGATATCTACAGCTATAACAATACTAAACGGATATGATAGCGAGTATAGGTAATGCACTGTTATCAAGTCAACACATGTAATTTACCATACACGCAGCAACGTCGGTACTAAAAAAAGATAATGCTTCGCATCAAGTAACAAACACATTGGAAAACAGAATTCGCTGAAAACAATCGTATCAACCGGTAGCAAGGGTGAAGAATCGTATGTTTATTTACGGGGAAAGAGGCTACACTCGAAATATCCAGCAAGTTCATTCGATTCCTTTGATTTAATAAAGTTAAAATCACGTGAAATTTAAAGCTCAGAAAGGATCAAAGTGGTGCTAACCATTGAATTCACTTCAACAAACAACGGTTGTTCCATTTTGTCCGTCTTCTTCTCGCCAATGGCCTTTGTGATGATCGTCATCTTGATGTTGTGGTTTCAATACCCGTTCAGTGGAGATATCTGCGCACCTTCCGCGCGAACTGTACTCTCGTGCGTTCAACCTTGCAATTCTGATCGACGGTCACCGCGCTTCGACGAATGCTAACATAAAATAACACAATACGTGCGCAGGGTACACCGGAGCCCACAAAATTCCAGGATAAACTGCATACATACAAATGCAACCGAGATTGATCGGTGACAACCGCGCCCTCAATGCACTAATAAATACGGAGCGCGCATGCGTCGATGTAGAGCAGAAGACGGCTGAATGCTTATAGCGGCGATTATACGTGCGATCGCGCATGTATACGTACACGCGGTATGCAAACGTGTGTCGTGGTTGCAAGAAACACTATACCCCAATATTATTGTTATTATTTAATATTTTCCGCTTCTCCGCAGCGATTCTATAAAAGTACAGTAAAGTACTATGGTCGAAATGCAGAGTACCGTTAAAGATGCCAAATCAGAGAACGCAGGAGAGAACGAAGCTAAAGGTTCATTGGAAAAGGAAGGAATAGTAAATAAGAGCGCGGAACTCGATCACGAGGAACTAATGAAATTAACAAAAGAAGCAATTGACAATATAATTGAAAGCGATCCGCTTCTATCCGGCCTACCGGCCGACGTTACGGTCGAAGAGCTTAAAGCTCAAACCGCTGTTGCACAAGGACAGGCGATAACTGTGTACTTGAATCGCGGGGATCTACCGAAACTCGGAATTGTGGTGACGCCCTTTTAAACAACTTTCTTTATTATTTAGTGTCTCTGAGCAAGAAATTTTTATCTTCGTAAATAGCAACGAAAACTGTATTACAATTCTTACGACTTAGGTACCTCCTCATAACACCACGGTCTTAGATCTCAAGAAAGCTGTCAAGCGTCATACGAATTTATCTTTGAAGAGGGAGAAAGTGAAGAAGAAGATAAGTTGGAAGCATGTTTGGAGGAAGTATTACTTGAGCTTCGAGAATGTCAAATTGACGGATGACAATGAAAACATTAAAGCGTACGGGATCTCGAACAAGGCGGAATTACATTACGTGAAGCGACGTAGGGAAAAGAATAAAATGATGAGGAACAGTTAGTTGTTAGAAAGAGAGACTCGATGTGTAAATATTGTACTTTTGTAATGTATAATACCTTATATTTCATTAAATGTGCTACAGCGTTGAAAATTCTGTTCATTACCTATGTACATCATTCGTTCGGCAATAGTTTCTTTTCTGGCTTTCGAATTTCGCACTGTAAAAATGGATTCACGTCTTCCAATAAAAAACAAGTTAACTCCAATGCTACCGAATTGTTGTAATTGGTTATAATTAATTTTTTCAGATTCGGCATTCTATACAGGGCCTCCAGTCCTCTTTCCGTTATGTCTATACACTCCGATATGTCGAAATATTCTAACGTTGGAAACTCCGAAGATAATTTGTCCAATGCCCAATCGTCGATCGTTCTGCAGCCTTTAAGGCTGAGCCACTTTATATGATAAAGATTAAATAAG
Organism: Andrena bicolor; assembly: GCA_960531205.1. Classification (NCBI taxonomy): domain Eukaryota; kingdom Metazoa; phylum Arthropoda; class Insecta; order Hymenoptera; family Andrenidae; genus Andrena; species Andrena bicolor. Next base: position 34,631,290 of record OY482666.1, on the reverse strand, counting down.
TTAGTGAGATTGTCGAACTCTATAGGGTACCCTTTTAAATCTACCGCTTCCAGAGTAAATCGTGGATCGTAAGAAGTTGCCAATGCGGGCATATTCTTCCCTTTAGTCTTAGTCCATTCTAGCCATTCATCGATGCCACTAAATTTTACTCTGCCACCGGATCTTAAGACGAACTGAGCGGTTGCCAAATCGGGACCCAAATTTACAAAGTTCTTGTAATTCTCTCTCTGAACAAACTTTCTGTATTGTCGTTTTTTGTGCTCCCACCATTCCTTTAGATTGAATGTAAGAAAGTTATACACTTCAGGTGCGTCTGTTGAGGAAAGGAACAGGTTATTTTTGCGGACTTGTCTTTTAACAGGGTGTTTCTCCTCGTGTTCGCGCTTTACGTCGAGAAGACTTTGTCGTTTACGCAAATCTTGCACTAAAGTTGTGGTGACATTGTTGTCGTTGTAGTACGGTCGTGCAATGTTCACGTGTAATTTATTTCGAAGTATTGTGCATTCTGAGATTTGTTTAGGTACGATGCGAGTGGTACACTGACGCAACATTTTTGTGGAAAATTATTTACTACTACTTCTCACATTAATGCGCCTTTATTATATAAATCTTCCAATACTTTTGCGCTGAAGTTATTCCCTTTCATATGAGTATGAGATTCACGTCGATACTCTATTATCTGTTAGCCGGGATGCTGTCATTAGACAGTAGCCTTTTGGATCGGTTGAGGATGAAGTATATATAAATTTCATTCAAAGTTCGTTATAAGGAACAGCCTCAATAATTTGCAAAATTGTTTGATAACAATTTAGCAGAAGAGTATCGTAACGTGACATGTTTCTAATGGTATGTATATAGTACATGCACTTGATGCCCACGAGTCCATTGTTATCAGGGCCGGCGCGAGGAAGGTTGGCGCTCTTATGCAAGACGATTTTTGCTCCTCCAAATTTTTATTTAACCTGTTTTCTATTTAATATGTTTTGCTTTTACGGAGCCCAATAAAAAAAGAATTACATTTACATTTTGTTTACGTGGAAGTTGGATTCCTTTATTATTTAGCGTGCGATATAATTTTATTGCGCCCCATTCGGCTGGCGTCCTTATGTGGCGCTTAACTTGCATAAAGGCTCCCCCAAACCAACGCGAATATCGCGGCAGCGGATTCGCCGCGGTTCAGCGGATTTTTATACGTGGACCCTGTCTTAAAAAAAAGATTTTATCAAAGCAGTATGTTTTTTTTTCCATTTCTGTAGGTACACTTATCCCCTTTTAGTAAACTACCTCCTCATTTTCCCGAAAAGTGGGTCCCTCAGAACGTTTGCCACCTGGACCTTTTTTCTTAAATCCGTCACTGTTCCGGAAGCTCTGACTGTTATACCGCGTTGATTCAAACGATCAAAGATTGCAGATCACAATGACACCATGTTTAGAGAATTCAAGCCGGAAATTTAATTTAAAAAGGTTTCTTTATATGGAAATAGCGTATAGTGCAATAAAATAAATGTAGGGTAATGATAAAATAATAATAGTGAAAATTTACGTTGACAACAATTCACTGGCATTTAACATGTCTCCGAACTACAGTATTGTCTCGTTACGGGTTCGGTTTGGTGTACACGATAAGTCCGACGCGTTGATTTTCTGTCTTGCTAAGTCTTTCGGACGCCTGACACTCCGTCCTTTGCGTGTGCGATGGTCGCAAGCACTTATGGTGAACACGGGAACCGCTTCGCAAAATTTTGACGCAGGCCCGGCTTAACTCTTTTTTGCGCCCTAAACGAACTTGTCAAATTGCGCCCTTTATTATAATACATTTATTTGAGTTTATTGATGACCTTACTCTGAATTTTTATTCGTAGTTTAAAAAAGTTGCAGTAAAATTTGCAATATTTTATTTTAAAGTTTATTTTCAACAATACCAGCAATGAAAATACCATTTTGCACCTCTTGTCGACTTTCCGCCCTAGATAGCCGCCTAATTTTGCTTATAGGTACCAGCCGAGCTCTTACAGGCAGCGATCAGTATGTACATAGCCAAAGAAAATACATATATAACGCGTCTTAGACTAAATAAATCATTTATACGTAGTTTTGAAAAATGAAATTCTTATATTTTCTATTTTTTCAATTAATTGTTGCTTGGTTGCTTCCCACCCCCATCCTCTCCTAAAATATTAATAGGTATTCCATAGGAAATGCATAGGAAATGCATAGGAAATGCATATATGAATTAACGTATTTACATAATTGTAAGGCATTACATATATATTATTTGCCATGATAATTACTTTAATATGTGGATACAATATGTTCGTACGTAATAGGTACCTGGTTCGTTTGGTCTGATACTGCTGGATGCTTCAGGACCAATCTGCATCCTCCTCTAACGGTTTTCTTACAGGGGAACACTAGATAGCAAACAATAACAGAGGTGGATTATGTATTTATCAATTGGAATGATGTTTGCTCTTCGTACCAATGTTCAGATTCTTCCATCCCTTCCATAGTTCACTGTGTTGGCCATTTTTTTCTTTTCAGCCCCTGATTCCAAATCTTTGCGAAGAATGCCTTATACTGTAAACAAGTTATGTAGTATTAATCCTTACTGCCAACAGTAAAACAGGCCGTCATACATACTTAAGAAATATAACTTATCTTTTTTTTGGAGATTGGTGACCAGGCCGGTTTTTGCAGATCCTTCGACGTTGACACTCTCCTTTTCCACTTGAATGGTGTGGTGTTCAAGCGCCGTATCTTCCTAGTGGTCTGTAAATCTTGAATTCTCGTAGCCCCGATTTCAGTTCGAATCCTGTAAAAACCCGAAATTTTTTTCATTTAGTCAGCAATACATACTTGAAAGCATCTTGTAAATGAAACAAAGTCTCCTTCACAGCTTACCTTCGGTGATTTCATTTTTTTTTATTTCGCAGGAAGTGGTTTCTTAAACTTGTGATTGTATCTTGGATGAATTCTGGTTCTTCCTGAGCGTACATTTGCAAACCGTCAAAAAGTTCCAGCAAATGCCTCATCCGCCTGTCTTCCGGAGAAACCTCTTCATGCAAGTTTTCTTGCATTATAGTTTCTTCTTGTTCTGTTTCTATTATCAGCTCTTCTTCTGTTTTTACTACCAGCTCTTCTTCTGTTTTTACTACCAGCTCTTCTTCTGTTTTTACTACCAGCTCTTCTTCTTCCGGCTTGGTAACAAAACCTACCACTTTTTCCTCCTGCTCTTCTTCTTCCTCCTTCTCCTCTTCTTCTTCTTCCTCCTCCTCCTCCTCCTCATCTTCTTCTTCTTCTTCCTCTTCGTCTTCTTCTTCCTCTTCTTCTTCTTCTAACGGATCTTCATGCTGTGTTTCCTTCTGTGTATTATTAACTTCCTGTACAGATAAAGTTTCTGTTTCTTCGCATGCATTTAAATATTCTGTAAGGCTGTGTTCAGTCGGTTCTTCTTTCATTATGGCCCCAATCATTGTTTCTAGTTGAACTTCTAATGGATCAGTAGGCTCCTCTTCCTTAACTGGTGTGTCCAGAGGGATGGTCCCCATAATTTTTTTCCAGGCATTTGCAACATTTATTTGGTCGACATCACTCCATGCTTCGTGGACGAAGTTTATACAATCCTTCAAATCGTATTTCCGGCGAAATTCCTGTATTCCACCGGAGTAGTCGAGGATTTTCCTTAACATTTTGTGGCGGAATGATCTTTTCATCTTCGCGACAATGCCTTGATTCATGGGTTGTAGGATGGAAGTCGTATTGGGGGGCAAGAACATTATTTCAAAATTATCTGTCTTGCATTTGGACGGTTCTACCCGATGTCGTCCAAAGTTGTCCAACAATAGATATATTTTACCAATTCCACGATTTTCTAATTGCCATTTCATCACGGTGGGCTTGAAATGGTTTTCAAACCAATCTGCGAATACATTTCTGTCGATCCAAGTGCTTCTTTGCGATTTAAATATCACTGGTAACTTATTTCTTACATTCTTCAGTGCCCTTGGCTTTTCAAATTTGTATACGAAGAGGGGTGTCAGCTTGTGGGTTCCTGATGCGTTAGCGCACAAGCCCACGCTTACACGGTCTTTTTTTACCTTCTTTCCCGAGATCCTTGCCTCTTTGCCATGGACCAAAGTTTTTGTGGGTATAGTTTTCCATGCCAGACCGGTTTCATCCATATTATATATGTTTTCTAACGGGATGTCCTCTTCTTGTATTTTACGGATAAAGGATGCTGTAAATTCTTCAGCAGCCGCCACATCGGCACTTCCTTTTTCACCATAAATATTAACTAGGCGGATGTCGTGACGATTCTTGAATTTTGCCACCCATCCCCTACTAGCCTTAAATCCTGTGGTTCCTCCAAATTCTGTCGCCATTTCAATTGCCTTCTTCTGTAGCAACAGGTCACTGACTGGGTCGCCTAACAGTCTTCGTTCTAAAAACCACGTACGAAGACGACTTTCCAGTTCATCGTATTTCGGTTTCCGCACTCGCTTCATTCTTCGAATGTGGATACCCTTGTTGTCTAGTCGGTGTAACGCCAATTTATTTCGCCGAATGCGGCGAACGGTTGTAGGGTGAATACAATATGCCGTTGCAAGGGCATTAATCGATTCACCATTATCAAGTTTCTGCACTATATCCAGCTTCTGCTGTACTGAAAGCGAGGTAATTTTTATTCCCCGATTGCACGCCATTTTTTTCACTACACTTTTCAAACGCCGGTTCGGACTAGCGAGCCCCTAACGAGACAATACCATATGAAGTAAAAAATTATGTACTGTAGGTGTTTGTTCCCACAATACTTAAATGATACAGCTTTGAATACTAATACGAATGTTAACTATCAATGTAGTAGCATTGTAACGTGTCCATGGGAAAAGTTTCTAAAGGTTTTCGTAATTTACTTAGAAGAGCGAACAACAACCGACATGTCGGTTGATTGCGAGCAGTAGCCACAGGACAGGAAATATCTTCCAGCGTCCGAACTACGCTGCGTAAACGCATGCGCGATGACGTCAAACCAATCAACGCCAAGATGGCAAACGAAACGGTCCAACCGTTAAGTCAAGCTAAGCGACGTGATTGGTTTGACGTCATCGCGCATGCGTTACGGAGCGTAGTCCGGACTCGGGAAGACTTTTCCCGTGGACACTAGTGATCCTCTAGGTAGTGATCGCAAAATGTGTCCACTATTTTGTTCAATTTTAGTCAAAAGCAAAAGTCACAAATTGGCGGGAATTTCAGTATTAAATGAAGCTTGCTGCTGATTCCACTTTTCGCTTAATATTGTGGAATCCAATTGGTAGATGCAGTATCTCTTTTTTTTTCTACTTATTTCCTTACTCTCTTTACTTCCGGTTTAGACTAAATTTGCGTCGACCAATAGAAAACGCGGGAAACATTTTCCGATCGCTACCTAGAGGATCACTAGTGGACACTGATTGCGAGTGTCATCTGTGCGTAGAATCGATGTTTTCAGGATGAGCTAAAATAGCGGCGCCGCGACGGTCGGCCTCACTCGCACTTACGGGTGTCCCACTTCCACTTATACGGGTGTCCCACTCCCAACGCAACCATCACTCTTGTCAGAGACACGGATATAATGTGTTGAGTTACATGTTAAGTATGAGAAATATGGTGTAATTTTATGGTGCCGGTATTTTCATGTGCAAGAATACGTAAGGTACATATTAGAAATTCTAGGACGCGCGTTTATAAGTTATATCAGTTTTTACTCGTAACAATGCACTATCGGCAAAAATGATATATCACCCAACATTAACGATATCAGTCTATCAATTGCATTTCGATTGAAGGGATTAATCATTTTTCGGTTCGTGTGGACAGGTAATTCGTCGACGTGGGATTTATTGAAAATTTGCCAAAATGATGGAAGATATGCAGGAAGAGGTTAGTACTCACCATTTATTTGGACAGGGTTTGTTTACCATATTTGAACTGTCAAAATACAGAAAATACGTGATCTGTGTTACAGATTTCGTCTATTTATTCGTCAAGCATAGTTTCTGTTTATTAAAAAAATATTACTGTTCGCTGCTGAATTGTATCATCATTTATGTTTAACTGAGAAATCAATACCCTGACTATAATGTAACCTACGTTTCATCCCTTTATTTTTAGACCCAATTTGTGGTCGACGATGTGAGCAAAATCATAAAGGAAGCGATTGAAGTGTCTATCGGTGGGAATGCTTATCAACATAATAAAGTAAATCAATGGACATCGAATGTTGTCGAAGGATGCTTGGGGAATCTCACAAAATTACAAAAACCCTACAAATACATAGGTGAGTATTTAATAGTCTCTTAATAATATTTTATTCAACATCGTTAAATATTTTTCCAGTCACTTGTACTATTATGCAAAAGAATGGTGCTGGACTACACACGGCGAGCTCTTGTTTTTGGGACAACGCTACCGACGGTAGTTGCACAGTGCGTTGGGAAAATAAAACAATGTATTGTATTGTTTCTGTGTTCGGCCTAGCGATTTAATTGTTACTAGTATTTTAAAAGCTTCTGATAAGAATCAAACATGAATATTAAAATTCTATTTAATATCCCGTACAAATTCTAGTGATTATGGTGCAGGAAGTACTAAATCCCTTTTGTGCAATAATTCTTTCATTTCGACGCTATCTATTTTTTTTTATATTTCGAATACATTGCATTTGGGAGACTAATTACTTTATCTACTAATTAGGATGTTTCATTTAACGTATGTATGAATGTATGTATGTAAATCTATTCTAATTACAAAGTAATATTAAAAAACGTTTATTTTTTATCATATTGTATTTTTCATATAAATGTTATTGCTTGTTATTTACATTTCAGTTTTCAACGAAAATGTTACTGTGTTTCAAATCATAGATGTATTCTACAACAATCGATCATATATTTTACATAAAATAAAACTACCACGGCCGTATACTAATTGACATACAAAATGTAAGTCAAATTGCAAAATACATGAATATTTTTGGAAATCGAACATAAAATATTTGCGGCCGTTTATCCTTCCATACTGATTGATTACAATCGTACTGGAGCTCGGTAACTAATGTAATATCTCTTGTATCTTTTAATAGTAAAATTCAATAAATTACTGGTAGTATCTGAATAATCCAAACTATAACTATTATTCTATAGTCTCTTATAGTTCCGATATGTCGGGCAAGAAATCCTCGTCAATCGATAAATCTTCATCTAACAAAACCATATTAACGTTTAAATCATCGCCGAAATCGTCGTCTATGTATATGTCCTCCACGGTGCTGTCTGGTACATCCTGCAACAATATTAGTACAGATACAACGAAAAGCTTCAGTATTTTTTCAAAATGTATAAATTAATCATAATATATTATCAGTTAAAATAATTTATAAATATGTATAGGTAGAAATTTTTACCAATTAATCTGGGAATGTAGCTGGAAGTTAAGCTAAGCTCAGCGACGCTGCTCTGCTACGTTTTAAAAATTTAGTTTCAATGGAAAATGATGCATTGAAGCTGTTTTTTTAAAACACAGCTTAGCTTAAATTTTGGTGGAAACGGTTCCATAAGAATGTATTGAATCTAAATTTTTAAAACGTAGTATAGCATAGCATAGCGTGTCTTAGCTTAGCTTCTAGGCGGATTCCTTATTAAATCTCTTTTTTTAATTTTCATAAAAAGTTCTACAATACACCTCACTAACGTAAGAGTAGCCTACAGGAAATAGTATTCTTACCCCTCTGCGTATAGGCAACTTCCCTAAAGCCGAGTTATTAATTCCCTTTAACTGGCTCAATGCCGCCGGTAAAGAACGTCGCCTTGGCAAAGCACTTTGATGACACGATTTGCAATCCTTCGATTTCGAAGGGTCGTTTAGAAACATTAGATTAAAGTTCGATATCGTACGTTTCTTTTCCACTTCTGTAGTTTGTGCCGTGGCCTGGGCGTCAGTTTTGTCGGCCGCTGTATTTTGCACACTTCTCGACGAATTCTCCTCTTCTTCAACGGTGGCCTCTTTATTGCTAAACGATTCGGCCTTCTTATCTGATTTTGTCTCGTTGCACGAAATATTCAATTCGCTCGACACTTCGGCAATGGATTCGCAAACGAAATTTCTGGTGAACGTATCGTAGGAAGTTGTGGGGTTTTCGTAACTAGCGGCGCTAACGGTGTCGTTACTTTCGCGCACTCTTTGGGTGTCGTTGCTGTTTATCGTATTGTCGATATTATTCTCGTTGAATAGAAACGTTTCGTTCCTTGTCGTCGACCTCTCGATACTCTTGATTTCCTCGCTCTCGTTAGTCTGCAAATCGTACAAGTCTTCGAATATGGACTTAGAAGCCTGGCTATCATCCATGGTAACTTCGAAATTAGTGTAAGTCTTGAATGTGGGGGAAAGGCAGGATTCCTCGGAGCTTGGTGTGATGGGGCGTACAATTTTCGTCGCTCGATCCAAGGCGTCTTTCAAGACTTGCAAAGGTTTGCTGTGCGGGCTATCGGTTGCCGTCGAATCACTTGCATTTTCAGAGACTTGTGTTGCCCCTTCTTGGCTGGTTTCCGTTTCTGGAGCTAATTATTTTTTTTTTTTTTAGGAATTTATTATTAGACAATAGTTACGGAGTCGTAGAAAAGTACAGACTATATTTTAAGAATTCTAATTCAATTACAGAATTAGCATATTAAAAATGATTCTTTTAAAACAGTTAAATAATACTCTGAATTTGTTATAATCTGTTACCTTGCGGGTTTTTAGTAACAATGTACGTATTGTTGCTTTTCAGGGAGTTCGTTTCTGTCGTTTGATCTTTGTTAAAAGTGGCAGTAGAAACGGTATCGTTATCGTCAGTATGCTGTGCAAAATAATGTGCCTGTAATGGGAGAATTTATAATCTCAATTATTACTTCCGTTTTGCTATTTATAATTATATACAAATGTATGCTACATATATATTAATACTGTGAGTCTATAATTTATTAGAGAGACATATTCTTACAGTTTCGTTGCCAAACGATTTCCTCATTTTGGACAGACAAATTAGTTTTTCCTTTCTCCATAAAGAGGTCTCGAAAAAACTTTGAGGGTCGGAGTTTAATACTCGTGGTCGTATTATCGCGTCTTTAATACCCTCGGGTGCGTGTGCATAAGATATCTATGATAAAAAAGAACACATGGAACTTGACGTTGTTTATGAAAAATAAACCAATCATACCTTACAACGTTGTTGAATCGACGATTTCATACAAGATGAATCATACTGTCCAGGGGATTTACTATACTTTGGTTCCAAGCTAGTTTTGTGACTAGCTGGCTTATGTGGCTCGTAGTCTTTGCTCTTTGCTTGGGTAAGTATTTTGGTTTTCGTTTTTCGACCTAATATGATACGCAGATTAAAAAAAGAAACGTTACACTAATTAAGATTTGCAATGGTTAGATGTTCTTTTACTTTAGTTTTATGATACACAAGGTGGCCCAGTAAGGTATTACTATTTTAAATCTCAATGCCTCCGAAACTGTGGGAGCCAGAGAAAAAAATTTAATTAGTAAGACTTTTAAGGTATATAATTAAAAGACTTCCGTATCGATTTCTTTAGAAAAGTTTTCACGTCTTCGAAGTATGTATCACCAAAAGCAATGAAGGAAAAATAATGTAAAAAATACGAGTCTTGTAATTTAAAATAATGACGAGAACTATTACTGGATGACCCTGAATTCTATCGCAGATCAACAATAAAAAATAATTAAAAATTATCAAATACAGAATATACAAAGCGGCGGCCATACATTTGCGTGTCCTAAGAATTAAAATTTTGAACTGCTATTACCTGAATCACTGCTAAACGAGAGTTCACTAAAGATGAACTTAACTCCAAAATGCATAATCTATAAACACTATAATCCAATAAATATATACCTACTATAAATTAAATCACCTTGCAACATCAATCTACACAAAATCAGCGAATGCCCTTAAATCTAGTTGAAGAGGAAATAGAGTTTGACTATTTTTCCTCAGTTTGCAAATTTTCTGAGAAGATACAAATTCTTTCTACTACCATAAAAATCGAAATTCCAAATTTCTGGACTCATGATTTCAGCAACATTGTCAGCTCCCAACGAATATATTCCAAGTTCTTAAATTAAAATCTACGTCACACGTAAATGTATGACCGCCAATTATTCGTCTCTACGTTACATACCAATGTCCGCAGACTCGGGTGACGAGTCACTTCCGTAAAAGAAATGCTCCCTTCTATTCGCCAGCACTTTCTTCAGCTGTTTCAAATTGGTCCTCGCGTCCTTGTAGGAGTCCTCGTCGGTGGAGTCCAACAACGGTGAGGAATACACTGAGTTGGACCTGGACTCTGCTTCCTGCGGCGCTTTGACTTTCTTATAAGTGCTGTTCCATGGTTGCAGGGCTTCCTCTGAATTACCTTCCTCCGTTCGGAGGGTATCCACAACTTCTACGTTGCAATTCGGATAGTGATTTTTCTTATAATTGTTGTTTATGTTGCAGAGCACGTTCGTGTTTTTCTGCACGTCGTCTTTGTTACCGCGCTTCACGTCCTCAGCAAAGAAGTTGATCTGCTCGATATGAGCGGCGGTTTTCAAATTCCCGTTTTGCTTGGACCCCAGTTTCTTCGGATACAGATACTGCCTCGTCGGGGATTCGGGAGTTTTCGCGGAGTACAATTGCTTGGCCGAGGCGCTTTTCGTCAGCCTAGAACCCTTACTTTTGGGCAACCCCATTGGGGACTTCACGGACAAAATGTAAGTGCTACCGTTCCCGTTGTTGTTGTTCGCGTACTGATCGATGTATACAGGCTCCGTGTCTTCGTATTGCATCTGTATAGATCGTGTTAGAGCTAGTATAGTGCGTTTTAAATATAAACGCAGATCAACTTTTGAGAAAACATCGACGCTACAAAACTATTGTAAGATTCTTTCCGGGAGGCAGGTATCATTGAAAAATTAAAAAAAGAGGTATTGAGTATAATCATTGCAATGGAATATCGAGCATCGAGTCAGTGGCGGATTTAAGGGAAGAGGCCCAGTTGGCGAACGTTCTGAGGGGCCCATTTTTGGGGAAAATGAAGAGGTAGTTTATTAAATCGGGTTAAGTGTACTAGTACAGAAGAAGAATATAGTATTTGGATAAAATCATAATTTTTTTTTGAAGATGGGTGCTGCTCTTCAGTCGCCCGTTAAATCCGCCACTGTATCGAGTGATAATTTGATAATTAGATTAATCTGATTATTAATCTAATTATTTCCCCGGACTAACGAGTTCGGTATTTTGTTAATTTAGTCTTAGTTTCTGCCGAGAGAGAGAGAGAGAGACAAACCTCCAGTGTTTGAAGGAATCGTCGCATTCTGTTCATGTCCAGCGTCCTTTTATCAATATCGAGTTGCAGTCCAGCCTCTAGTAAGTTGTTAAGCAAAGGTGGGAAGTCGTACAAATCCATCATGACACCACGTTTCCAGTGTACGTACTGTCTCTCCACGTCTGTTTTGGTGTATCCGCTCCATGGTACGTGCACTGTTCATCGATCAGAAATCATTTTTACACGTCATTCGCGATTCTATGGATTCGTGTGCGCTAGTTATCGCATTGTGCTAACGTTGTCGCATAGTAGTGTGCAGAACAGTTTGCCTACAATTTGCACTATCGCATCTTTTACGCAACTAGACTTACAGTGTAAAGGCAGATAAGCGTACAAAAATATTCGAATATTAGAGCTTCCTGGGCAGCCATTTAACAAAAAAATTAGTTCGAACGTTAAAATTTTTAAATCTTTGAATCGATTTCAGTGTCATTGTTTCCCAGGTACATGTTTTGTTCAAAGAAATAAAAGGGTAGGTATTGGTAAGTACTTTTATAAATAATAATAGTCAAATCTATTAAATGTAATTCCAAAATTCCTTCATTTGAAGAATTTCTGTTTGTAGCTTGTAACGTGTGCAGACGTGTAAAGATTGAACCCAATATAAAATAAAATACTGCAATTAATGGAAAATAACAGGAAATATAATATAATAAACGTAAGCTATTTTGGAATATAATAGAATACAGAGAACTAGATAAAAATTTCTTAGATTTTAGACCTTTCTTCTTACGATTAGTCCCCTTCAAGCTGAATACTTTTTAGGTAAGAAAAATGTCGATAGGATGTAGGGTAATTCCGGGAGACGCAGTCGGGCTGGAGAGTTGGTCGAGTTGCTATATTCAGACTCTACATCTGTGTATATGTAAAAATGTGTTAAGGTTCAAAACAATTAATTCTCTCGAAATCAACTGTTTCGACCAACTCTCCAGCCCGACTGCGTCTCCCGGAATTACCCTAACACATAAATTTATGTATTACCTTCGTACAATAATGGATGATAGTATCGACACAAAAATTTCAGCAACTAACGTGTGAATAATCATTGAAAAAAATAGGCACCATAAATCCCATATTTTTAGCAACAGTTCTAAAGATTTACGACATCAAAGTGGTTATGGAATTCTGTTTAACACGTGCACAGACTAAGAACCAGAAAAATCTGCCTTCCTTCGAATCAATCGAAATCTCAGCGAATGCAAGTCCGTTTCCTTATCGGTTCTAAACCAGTTTCATTCGTTTTTCTAATTTACAAGTTAATCTCGTAATAGTTCAGGTCTCAGATGAAGAAATCGGATTCCTCGAATACTTCAATGCCTCGTTCGGGATCATTAAGCGGATTTCAGGCGCCGGCGAGAAATTTTGAAACATGCATATCTGAACATCGACGAACGGATCGAATTGAACACTTACTTGTACACATTTCCCAAATCAACATGGCAAGCCCGTACACATCGCTCTCTTTTCTTGGTTCGTGACTGTGAAAAAGCTCTGGCGCTTGCCAACGGAAAATCTCGGTTCGCAAGCGTTCCTGGTATTCCCTGTCTGGTTTTGGCTATAGTGAAGTTACGAAATAAAAGGTCGTCAGAAACGAAGGTAAATAAAAATGCACAGTGACTGATAGATTTGTTCGCGTGCAGGCCTGGCTCGTCCCTGTAGACACAATTAAGCGGCCGTAGTTGACAAGTGACGCAAAATGGTATTTTCAATGCTGATTTTTTTAAAAGTAAAGTTTAAAATACTATAAATACTATAAAGGTCGTAAGCTACGAATAAAAAACAGATTAAGGTCATCAAGAAGCTGGAATAAATGTATTATAAATAAAGGGCGTGATTTGGCAAGTTCGCCTAGGGCGCAAAAAAGTTCGAGCCGGGCCTGTTCACGTGCTTTAGAATAATAGCTATATAATTGCAGAAATTATGACTCTGTATGGGTATAAAGTATAAGGGCTATAATGTAGTGGTGAGGTTTCTACTGTTTGAGGGTAAATGTACCAGTAACTGAACACGTACCAGTGAATGGACATTTTTTATTAAAATGGGTAAAATAAGGTATTAAAAAAGTTGTCTTATTCATTCTATGCAATATTGAGATATTATTTACTCTTATCTGTAATAAAAAGAGGAATGAGGCACTTCCACGTTGTTTAAAAAGGAAAAAAAGAATATATCTAATAGAATTATACTAGCACATAATTTTTAAATGATCGTATTATCTTAAATAAGCCGCACTCTTATTGTTAGTGAACAAATCTGAGAGCCACTGTGGAACAAAGTAGGTATAACGATTAAAGAACACAATAAAAGATAAACAAACAGATATAAGAATTTAGAGGAAAGTAAGAAAGTGTTGTAAACTTATACATTATAATTATATACAAATGTATATTCATATTGTCAGAGAATCTTTCAATATCTGGTCGAATTATATTGTCACTGGATTCGGAGTTCAATATTAGGCAAAGTTAAAACAGTATGTTCAGGATGTTACTGCCTATTGCACCACTAATCGCGTCTGTGAAAAAAAAGTCGTGAGAACTGAGTGTGAAAGCCCATAGAAGATCGTGTAAAATTCACAGAATTCACTCTCGATCAGTTTCGCGCACGTTAGACAAGTTATTTCTCACCATTCGTTAATTGCAGCCTCCTTTATGCCTCGTGCGTGTTAGCTCGAACAAACTACAGCGATGGCTTTTTGTCTATATTAATATACACTGCTCAAACTACTTAGGAGTCAACGTTTCTGAATGAGCCGAGCATATAAACATGTACCAAGGGTGATAAAAATGTTATTTACCAGGCAGATTCGAATAAAAACTTATTCTTATTCGAAATCATATCTACAAATAAAGATTTATTCGAATAATGCCCAACTCTGCGCACGTATGTTTCCACGAACTTCATTGCGAAAAAGACATTCATACAATTAAATTTAGTCATCGATGTAATTCCTCATTTTTTAAGAATAGTACTTCTACAAAATACGCAAAAAAATTTCAAGTGACTTGATGCGTGACATAGTAATATTTTCACTTCCTTTGTGAGCTTCCACCAAATTGTCCAAACGAGCTTCCACCAAATTGTCCAAACGTATTTCAAAGAATTTATTTGCAACGTAATAAACCCCACAAAAACTATGCGAATATGATGTAAGAAAGGTTGCTTACAAAAGAATTAGCACAAGTTGCATGTTTGGAAAAGAGATGGTTAAATACAAAGAACAATTGACGTGCTTTCGCGCTGACATATCTGCCCGAAAATAATGCGGACGACAGACATGGCGGTCTATTGTCCAGGATTCACGTGGATATTCACGCTTCAGTCGGTGAATGTAATTAAGACCGTCACGGCACAGCGAATTCATTCAAAAATGAACATTTTGTGAGAAACAACGCTGACAATTTCCTGCTGCGAAGTACCGTTGGGTGCGCCAACGGAGAAACGGATATGACGTTATATCCACTCGTTTTCAACTACTCACATACCTGCATACGTATCTACAGATTGCTCAAAATCATTAAAGTATCTTATATTTTGAAGACGAACTAAACATCTGCTTTGAAATAACAAAAAATCCTCCCCTTTTAATACCACAAAATTTTTACTCAATTTCAAAATGTTGATGTCTTCTTTGATTTTAGTAAACAGAGTACATATATGTATAAGTACAGGAAAAAAAGTTTCCTTTTCTATGAATCAAGATTCTAGGAATTAGGCCAGTCTGTAGCTATTTTCTAAACTCACACAGAGGAAATTGGAAAATTGTAGAAATATTGCATCGTTCAGGAACGAGCTATCTTCTTATGACCACATCCTTTTTACAAGGTGCGCCAACGTACTTGGAAAAATGCAATTTTATAAGACCTAATAATCGCTATGACGAGGCTATATTGGCGAGGCTCGTGAAAGTTGGCCTAGATTATGCATAGTAATAGTAATTTATTGGCACTGGTTTACGAACGTCTGCGTCAATGAATTCCCAAGTACGCATGAAAAAGGTGTATCATTGCTACACACTCTAAAAAAACGGTCTGATAGTGTGAAACTCATGCTCTGATCTCTTTAGTCCTCTATTAATTCCACTCGGCGTACGATCGATGCCCACAATATTTTTCGCGAGTTAATCAATTTATTCATTAAATTTGAAAGGGTGTAACGCAACGGTTCACTCGCACACTGGTAGATATGGGATCAATGACTTATCAATAATTACGGGAATGTGGTATTGCTCTCGTAAACGAAAGTGTATGTACGAAGTCAACATCCTATTGGCGGATATGTTTTATTAGAGTAAACTGTTTAAGTAGCACTGCGGAAGAGAATCTCGATTGGAAAAGAATCAGGGGATTGACGAGAGAAATCGATCGGTTGACGATTTTTCTTTAACATATTGCTTGTATTATTAGTGCCACGAGAACTGACGTTTTGACACTAAACATCCATGGGTTGTACTTATTGTTAGTGAATGATGATGTAACGACATCGTTTCCTCCGCAAAATTAACTATTTCATTTTGTAATGAATGTTACTGAGTTAGGTAATTAATAACTTATGATTTTAAGTAATTCAAAGTTTTCTTTCCACGAATCTGTTGCAGCTTGATGTTTTTTTTTTAATTCTAAACTTAACAGATTAAGGCTGGTATGATTAGGAGGGTGATAAAATAATTAATGAAGATTAACTTCAGTAACATCAGTTTTTCTTTAACATCTTCGCGGTTCGTATTCTCAAATGATGATCGTTTTAATTTACAATTAGCGCTAGCCAGTTAAAGCCACTATTTACCAAGGCATACCATGCATATAAATTAGAGCATCCCATAAGTAATCCGATTTTCCTAAGGACTGCGCAATAAAACAATAAAATGGCCACGATGCGCACCTATCCATTTCTGGCTTAAAGAAACAACTGTTCTATAGTGTGCTGTTTAACAGGCCAGATAAATTGAATGTAAACACCGCAGACAATGGATTAGTCATGGTAAAACTCGAGTACCGTACAGCCCAAATCAAGGCTACAACCGCAGACAATTTACTCTGTCACATGGAATATAGAAGTTATTACCTATTATGAGGTGTGTTAGGGTCGTTCAAACGCTAGGCTTACAGCACGAATAATTGAAACACGCTATTCTCCAGGAGAATCGTTTTAGAGATTTGTAAGTTAATGCCTGGTTAAACAAGTACTCGAGGCCTCAAATTACTTTCTTGTCACAGAATTATTATTATTTAGTTTCGAATTCCAAGGCATGTTCTAAATACGAGACAGATTAACTTTGAAGTGTCCGATAGTGAGACTCCCTAAATAAGAAACAGTTCACAGCTCTCTGAATTGCATTATTTCAAAACTAACATCGGGACGACGCATCCTCAAATATACACAACTTAAAACCTCAGGAAGTACGAGAGGAAAGTACTATTCAAGCCTCCCACGCTCTCCCTTATCTCTGTTTCTTAACACTTCAAGCCTCAAGTGTCGTCAGAACCCTCTGTGAACTGAGAAGATCGTTCAAACTGTTAAGAATCATCCACATTTCTCGCATTGCGATTACTTATGTGTGTCCCAATGATATCGAGTTACTTATGGGATGACCGAATGATAGATGAAAGGAGAATATAAATTTATTTACTTACATTATTGATGTTCATGGCCAGCTCCCATCCACCGAGTTTCACGATACCGTTAGAAGCCAGATAGACGCAATGCGAGCTGATGGCAGTGTGCACGTACCCGCGCATGTGAGAATGCCTTAAGGCATCTGACAGTCTTCCCCCGCATTTCGCGATACCTTGTATAGGTATTCGTTCACCCTGGTCGTGTATGTAGTGGTAGAGGGTGCAATCGACGGACTCTAAGATAGACACTAATCCATGATCGTCCGTGTGCGTTGTGGCCATCAACAGTAACACATTCGGATGTCGAATTTCCCTGATGAATGAGAGAACGAAACCGCAACGTACAAATAAAAAAGAAAAATAAAGAAGACCGGTAGGAATTGGTTTTGTATCGCAACTGACATTATTGAAGAAAGAAAGTAGGATTATTTAATTTTTAATTACATCGTTTGATATTACACGACAATTTAAGTTTCGCTAAATGGTCGAAATTCTGTAGTATATATTTTTAATTATTCCTCAGATTATCTTAATATATAAAGCAGAAAGCTTCTAAGTATATGTTTGTGTATTTGTCTGTCAGCTCATTATGCCTGACTAATCCAGATGAATGTAATCATTTAAAAAAAAAATACTTTTTTTTATAAAATCAGAATCCAAATTTCGGGCGAAGCCGAATAGTGAAGCTAGTTAAAAATATATGGAACTACTTGGCAATCCTTTATACTAATTATGAAGTTTGCAGTCACGAAAACAAGTATTTCGTTCTATCAGTCAAGTCTCCGATTTCCCCAATTTTAAAATACTATTACTTAAATATGATAATTATTATTAAATAATCAAAGAATAAGAAAACAAACACTGTGCATATACAGTACAGTAGGAACTCGTTATAAGCTCGACGAACGGGGCTGGCGGCGGGCGTACGGCGCGTTATGAACACTATTCCGCGCGGCCAATGGCGCGAGTCAGAAAACCCAAGAACGAGCGAGAGACACTTTTGTGTCCTTCTCTCACTCTGGTCGGAAGGATTCCAAGAAATGGTGGGGATAGTCGCCGGGCTTTAAACGCATGGTAGAAATGGGCTTATAACGTGTGCATACTACACTGGAAATATTTCTTGCATCACCCCCAAATCTACATATGTCCTATGAAACAATCTTCACAACTACATAATTGATAAAAATAGTATTCAACTCATTTTAATCAAAATATGGTGGACTGTATACCTACTTTGTCAACAATCGCGCAAGACTACATTCCGAACACTAATACTAAATGAGGTGGGAGTGAGTAGCTATAGGCTAAATATTCGAGTGACGCAATAAATATTTTCAGTACTGTGCGCGTAGCATACGTTCTTCGATATTAAATACTTACGAAAGCACATCCAAATCAGCTTTCACGACGTCCTTGCATTCTGGGTGTGTGTGCCTCTTCAGAGAGACTCTGGTGTTTTGCCATTCGGCAAAGATCAGCTCGACGTACCGATCCTCCGTGCCAGCTACCCATCCAATTTCGAAGATCTCTGAGGCTGGTATGTGCGGCACACCTGGCAAGGTCGGCTTCGATTCTTGAGATTTCCGATCGTTTTCGCGTTTATTGTTATTGGTTTTGGCCAAGAGATCAGCCCTCGATTTATCTGGACTACACGGTGCGTCTGTCTCCGTGTCCTCGGAGAACCGTCTGCGGTCGATGAACGCTTGCAGAGCGTTCCTGTAAGATTCGCTGTAAGCAGAAGTTGAAGAGGATTTATGGGTAGGGTTCGAATCGATTCGTAAAAAATGTGAAAAATATTTTATAGGTCGTGGGCGCTACGCGCGGCATTGTTTATAATTGCAGCTGAGAGTACAAATGAAATGCTGATGATTCTATGTGTATAGAAAAATAGGTTGGAAATGAGGGATAAAATGTTTTTCTTTATGGTTTTGTTTTCGGAAGAAACGATATTTGTCTCAAACGCGCATTTGAGTCTTTACTTAAAATAGACGTAGGTATGCAGGTTAATACGCATATTACGATCACTTAAAATATTACCTTGAATACATATCTTTGGTACGAATTTATTTTTTTAAAAGGTAATATTATGAGTGAAGCATAGATCACCGTGTAGATTATTTCTGCTCATGTTTCTATTTATAAACATTGACAACATAATTAATTGTAAGAATTATTTGAATTTTTTTCGACCGTGCGAGATAAAAGTTTGATCTAAAAAATTTCAGTAAATTAAATATACAATAACCTATTCGATAAAGCGTACGAAGTATTTAATAAACACCACGTCCTGGACCACGAAAAATCGGAAAATATATTTCTACAAATTAGCTTTAGTTTGTACAATATTGTGGAGAATGTAAGAAAATGCTTCTTTATTTCTTAAAAAATGAATCCTTAGAACAATCTGTTAGATGCAAGTATTATTTGTTTCAATTGTTATCTTTGTAAGAAATTAAAGAATATCAATGACTACTTCGTTAGCGTACTACTGTTCCTATGGAAGGAAAAGCTAAGTAATTATTTATCAAAAGTACAATTTTCGCAGAGTTTTACGAATATTTAAACTATCTTCGAAACATTCGAAACTCTTTCAAAATATCGATAATCGTCAACGAAACTGTTGCTTGAGAAACACTGTCTTTCATTTATCGAAGTACATACCTTAAACAATATTAACCGTACCTTAAACCTGTCAAAACTTTTGACCATCTGCCGGTACTTTTAACCTCTCTAACGCGTTACGCGTCAAATTCACGCGCGTATTATCTCTACGATCGATGAAAACATTCTAATCAATATGAAAGAAACAATTCACGACACTTGCCCATATTCCAAAGTTGAGAGCCACGTTACAGCTACGATAAATTTGAAACAAGAAACATAAGAATCCACTAACGACAAAGCACAAAGCAGTTGATATTTACGCGCGACACTACAACAACAACCACTAAAACGCAACAGGTTTGCCTCTCGTGCGTCAGATGGAAATTTTAGAAGTACAGATCGGGGACGACAGAATATTCTGAATAGAAGAACAAAATGCGAGTCGTTCTCCCCGAGAAGAACCACAGCGAATGTTGTCAGTTCGAATTACTCTTTACGATGCAGCCGGCAAAATAGGTTAAGACGTTCATCGCTTTTACGGAAATTTAACGCCTTACGTGACAGTTCGTCCTCTATTGTGTCTCGATCCTTGTCGCTTTTTCACGCTGTCTGTCATTTTCGAAACGGGTAGAATCACTTCAAATTGAAAAGTTATCCTCTAGCCATTCGTACGGCAGTAATACCGTTAACAATGCATATAATAGACTACTTAGCACCCGAGTAAAAGATTGGGGAAGATGCATGCCATTGGTCACTGCCAAATTACTCGTAACGTGATTGGTTACGCCGTGGATTATAATTGGGCAATGGGCCTATTCATTCTGTTAGGTATTTAATTATACTTTATCGAAATAAATTATCTTCAAGCTGTCTCATTTGTTTCGAAATTCTTGAAAACTTACAGTAATCAATTATTAAACAATAATGTCCAAGTTATTTTGACAATTTTTTTTCGTAAAATTCGAAACAACACCATCGATATATCGAACCAGCAGTCTAATCGAATGTGTGAACAATTTCATGGCCATCGATTGAACCTCATTGTCCGTTAGCGGTTTCCCGCGTAAGGTGCGGTGGTAATGATCCCGCGTTTTTTTCTGGTAGTCAGTGAGCTTGCAATGATTACAATGGATCGGAATCAGACCTAACATGGAACTTTTCAGTAGAAACATGGAGACGCCGTTTAAACTGCGTGCAACATATGGTAAGTATACTTTATTCTCGCCATAAAATTTATCCGGGTTCTGAGCTTCCGTTGTCACTTGGCTACGGAATATAGCCACTCGAAAATTCTCTTCTCGAAAAATGAATGGTGCGCAATAGTGAGAATGTATATGCCATAAGGACAGGAAAGGGATATCAATATGTCGAATAACTTGGGTGAAAATTTTCATAGCACATTATACTTACTTGTTCAGACCACACTGCTTCTGCGTTATATTCCACCCGTTCCGTTCTCTCTGTATATCCCTGCGAGAAAGAAAATTATATTCTCGTTACGTGTGTTCGTATATCAAGTTTAACATAGAAAAATGAAGGAATTATGAATATGTGCGTATATACGACGACAAGCTTTCGCGTAGCATTTCGAGCAATTACGATAATCACTTTCTTTTGCAAACAGTAATTACGGTGAGTTCTTAAATATTCTATAAAAGTGGAATTTTCTTCTATATTCGATCTCGTAGCTTACTTTAATTGCCTATTTCGCGTTTCCGTGCGTTGGGGCATAATTTTTCGCTTCGAAAAACGAGTGAGAAAGTAACTGTCGTGATACGTGTCGTCATTGCAATATTTATTCTATCTCAGGCTTTCGCGCAAGGGCGTTCGGAAACTTTATCCAGGGGAGGGGGGCAATTTTGGGATGCTAGTAATGAAAAATATACTCCTCTGCCTTTTTTTAACCTATTTCATAGTGCCAACTTAATTAAAAATTTAAAATCGATGTTTAAAAATGTTTCCTTCTTTAGTAGAAACTTAATAAAGATTAGTTTTGAAAAACAAGCGATTTTTTTTCTCAAAAGCCGGGGGGGGGGCAACTGACCCTTTGCACCCCCCCTTCGGACGTTCATGCTTCCGCGGAACACCAGTTGGGAAACGCTGGTCTAATAGATTCGTGATTTCGCCATCTTTGTTGAACCCTTGCATTTCTAACGGTTTTTTCGGAGTTGGACGCCATATTGGTCATAGTGGGGCCAGCCTCGACTGCGTAATGAGTCTCTTTCGCTCTCTCCGAATTTTTACAGAAAATGTGATTAATTTTTACTATTTTCTTAGTAAGAATGCACCGAATTTGTTCTAATTATTTACGGTTACCTGTTTATGAGACTTTTAAGTGTGTAATTCACGCGATTGCGGAAATGTGATAGAATATTGAATACTAATGCATTCGTTCGCTTTCAAAATTCTTAACATTTTATTGATGGGAAATATTATTTTGAAAAATTCATTTTTTGCATTTATAGTCATCGATATTTCGATTAACGCTCCTTTTTGCTTCAAATTTCAGATTTTTTCATTTTTCCGGTCTATCCGCATGGAAGTAGGGGAGACTGGCGACAATCGGGGAGCGTAAATTGGTAAGTATTACTTTAATAGCTATTCATTTGTTATATAAAATGGTTCTCTTTTTTCTAGAAAAGATATTAACTATTTCCTTTTTCAATCTTGTTCACTGCGCTCAAATCAATAATTAAATATATTCAATTTACCATAAGTAGCAATATTGATAATAATTTCTCAGTATTAATGTTTTTGATTAATATTATTCATTTTCATTAAATTTAATTCTACATTAACAGAAAGATTAATAGTGAGAAATTAAAGAATGATACAATTGTTATTAATAAACATAGCGATTTCCTAAGTTACATAAATTGTTTTTCGTTGCGTTCATATATTTTAGTATATTGATTAATTCATAATTCATTAATTAATTAGAATTAATGCTTGTAGTGTATTGTTAGTTAAAAATGTAAATAACTGCGTAAGAATTAATTTCGAATTTTGGACGTTCTCAAATCTCTTGGAAGAAAGAGATCGCGTTGATCTCATTCAGTTATGAGATACAAGGGAGGTCAGTGAAACAACTGAAGCGAGAAAAACTGAGGTACCGCAGAAAGCAAATAGGCGATAACGTTTGTTTCTCATCCGCGAAATTCACATAGTCCGTGATATTCCACTTTCTCCGATTCTCTTTTCATGGATCGCTGCGCAACGACACTTTCCGCGTTATAACTTGTTTTACTACTTCGACGTTTCTTTGTTCCCCTTTCCATTTCCACGCAAACGGCGGAGCGTATTTCGGTGAAAAGATGAAAAAATTATTCGGCATTTGGGGCGCAATTATCGGTAATTTAAAGTGGTTTATGCGAATCACTGTTACGTTCTTCTCGCTTCTATTTCAACTTCCCCTTTTTTCATCGTGGGTATTTATTACAAATTCAATCATAAAGTACTGTAAAGCTTTAAATCTGGATTGTCCTCCCTCATTGCATGCAGGTCCAGAATTTTTTAAAACTAATTCAAATGCACACTCCATTTGCAAACAATTCTTAAATCTAAGTAAACATGCAATCTTCTTAGCGCTGCCCCAAACATTGTGAATTTACGTGCGTTGTACAAATTCTTTATCCATATGTATACCTATACAGGTGCTAATACTTTTCATTCATTCTTTCACACCACAAATTTTTTTGCACACAGTAGTTCTGTGGAGTTATTTTCTTGTTCAGTTTCGCGTTTACTTCAAGTTGTTTATGTATCCTTGAATGCTTTAGAATACTTAGAAATATTATTCTTAGAAATGTAATGTTCTCCGTCGCCGTTTCTATTTCTGTTACGAGTTTCATTGATTCTGTTGAATATTAACTTTATTAGCAAACGAATCATTATTTCACTTTTTGTTTGTATTCAAATGTAAACCACTTTATTTATTAACAATAGAATGTTGGGTTGAAGGGTCCAGAAATAATAGATATTTTGTTGTATAATATAAAACTTCCTCATTTTTCTTATTAAAAACGACAGTTAACGTATTGAAAAAAGTAGTAAAAAATATTTTACCAGTTACCGTATTCCTTATTTGAATTTATCATTATGTTCATTAATGAATACAATTTTTCTCAGTTATTCTATGATAACGTCGTTGCATTTAATACCCGAACTTCCTACGTTAAAATTAATTCTGTAAACCCACCGGATTCTACTTACGGAAATAGACTTACTCGTGATTGGTGAAATCATGTAAGTAAGCGGCAATTTCTTCAATTGAATTAAAGTATTAAGCAGAGTTCGGTTAAGAAATCCTTGCAACTGATTACCAGAACAATCAATTAAAGTGAATGGTTTGGAATTGGTCCTAATAGCATAGAATTTTTTTGTCTGCCAGTGTTCCTGGCAACTAGTGATCACTTTGTTTAAATCGACAAAAATATTTCAATTACGTTTATGAATAATAGATTACTAACTAATATTAATAATACAATAAATATTAGTCCTTTGCGTTCAACGAGTTTTCAACCAATAATTTTTTATTAATGAGAGGCATTGTTAAAGTATTTTAATATCATTATCCTTATCTTAATCACTTAATTATACCGACTGAATCCATTCGGAGAATAAACGTATTAATTATAATCGATTCTGGTGTGTTCTTTTTAACAAAATATCTAAATGCAAGATATCTAATCAGATGCATCTAGACCAGCACAGCAAAAATGCAGGAAACGTTATCAATGCTGTCATTTAGAAATTATAATTCTCTGCTAAATTTAGTTTGATCTATAAACTCGAAATGAAAGCTAATTACGACTTTCCAATCTAGCACTCAAGGGTAACTGCAGATTTTATCTCGTATCTGGCATTTTGCCGTTCTCATTATCCTACTGGATTTCATTGAAATTCAATTGATCTCTAAAATTCGTGAAATAAGGACGGTGAAATTAATAAAGCCGTATTCCAGGTTTAGATAAATCAAGGCTAAAAGAAGGTATTCTTAACGATAATGTAATCTGATTAAGTGCAATCTAGAGTCGCTTGGAGCACTTGTAAAACTAATGCAGTTCGGTGATTGGCTTAAATAAAGTATAAGTGCCTGGATTTATTGAAAAGTTTGGAATGGAAAGCGATGGAACGTAAATCTATTTTATTTGACAAGAAGTGAATTTTATTTACTTATAAATACAGGACTAACAGGGAAATTTATAATCTTCGCAAGTTTTCTTATTATATTCTCTTGTTAGACTTCCATTTTCATTTCTAATATGTTTTCTGAACTTTAGTGTTTTTGTATCTAGAAGTGAATGAAAATAATTACATTGGGTGAAATAGATTAAAATAGAACAAAAGAGTGGAACGATTATAAGAATATAAGAACTTCTTCAATATTTTTTTATATCTTCTTAATATTTATTATCTTTCTGGTTGAGTTTTAATGTTGTTGTGGTTTAGTTCTGAGGTTTGTTAGATTAATCCCTTATTCTATGTATACTTTCAAAACCGCAATTCAACACGTTCATTTACAGTTTTCAGTTAATCCCGCTTCCGAAATTGTTAACATTAATTTTTATCAGCTAAAAATATTTCATGTCATCAGATGTTTGTTGTATCGTGGCAAAAGTGGCACGATAGAAGAGTGACTAGGAATATCGTTAAAAAGATTATTCAACATGCAATTTTTATTGAAATAATTTTTTCCTATATCCAGCAATTTTATAATTTGTGTTTCAGTCTATAACTTCACTATATATCTGTGTCTCAGATGATATAAAGTGAAGGATCGGTGTAACGAAATAAGGAAAACTGAGTATCCGGTGACCGCGTTTCGTGCTTCCGGTGCTGCAAATCAAGGTAGGGTGTCACAATATTTTTGCTTGCATGCAACCCGTTTGCCACCAATCAGAAGTCTGCATCAGTTAGAAAAAGGGTATATCTCGAGATATATTACTTTTACAGTCTGCAGTTGTCCCTGATATTTGATATCTTATTATGATAAATATTTAAACTAATGAAAACTCTAGAAGATTTGTAACAAGAACTTTAAAACAAATTCACCATAAAATTTCTTCACTTATGACGTAGAGAATATAATAATTGTTCCCACGCATTGGTAAACATTGTCCAAC
This sequence comes from Andrena bicolor, assembly GCA_960531205.1. NCBI lineage: Eukaryota > Metazoa > Arthropoda > Insecta > Hymenoptera > Andrenidae > Andrena > Andrena bicolor. The sequence goes on along the minus strand of OY482666.1, from coordinate 34,605,538 downwards.
TATTTCATCAAACGATACAATTTTATTCCATCGTGTTGACGCAAAATACTTAAATACCTGATCATCTGATCTGCTTCCTCGAGCATTGTTTTTATGTAGGAAATGTTCGATGCGAGCAAAATGATCATTTAGTTACGAGCACAGTGGAAGTCATTACGCGATGGCAAAGTTAGCTTGATTCTAATACTTAACGGTCTACCTGTGCTCACCTCCAAACCGCAGGAGGCCCCGTTCCTTTCGAGGGTAATTAACCTGTCTCCGATACGCTTGAAACTTTTTGGAACATTTCCACAAAGCAGAAAACAAACGGGACTGCAGAGAAACTCTCCTTCAACCAAGATTTTTTTGTATACTATAGTCTACCATCGTACCTTTGGAGCCGTAATTCTCTGTGACGTTTTGTAGCGTACATTGTGTACGAAGATTCTGATTTCTCAAACAAACTTTTTATTATCATTCGTTGATACTGTAGGTACAGCATTCTTTAATGAATTCAATTTTAAGATTGGGTGTACTTAACTATGTGAAATTAATGTTATATTTTAGTGACTAGGAATGTGCATTTCGCAGATAGTGAGGAACAATTTTGTTCTAATTATGACGTTGGACCCTGCTCCGACCTTCAATTCAACTCTACATTTAATATAATGTCAAGGAGCAAGCACGGAGAAATGAGAACACAATTTGGTCACAGAGGACCCTAGATTCCTAGTGCCTAGGTTTAAAAAAAAACAGAACACAATTGGGTTAAAAAAGACTCAACGAATATAGTAGGATTAAGGTGTGATTCTACTTTGAACCGCCCACAAATTAAGCTATATTTAAAGATATTTTTCTCAGTAAATGCAACATATAATGAAATAAATCTTGTTGGTATTTATATTATTCAAAAACAAAAATTAAAAAGAATTTTTGCTATTAGTTTTAATTGTCTAATTGAGCTAGGGACTATAGCGACACTCTTACAGATTAAGAAACTTTTCGAAATTTTTGTTTCGGATAAGTCTGAGCCCAGAAATTACCCACGCCATGAACACACTTTTTTTTTTAGGTGCCATATTGACGCTGCAAAAAAGCATACTATGAAACAAATTAAAAAAATCTTTTTATCTTTCTTGTATAATATAAAAGTAGCTTAATAAATATGAAAAAGATTTATTTTATAATATGTTATATTGACTAAGAAAAAAATCTTTATAAATAGCTTAATTTTTTGGCGGATGAAATTAAAATGACCCTTTAAGGTCTCCAAATACAAAGTCGTTCAATAAAATTATAAAATTTACACGAGCCTCGAATTTGTAAAATTTCGAACTCAGTAATCTCAGTATCCCAATGTCAGAGACCGAACCCAGACCGTTGACTTCACAGAATTTCAATTTCATGGATCACTAAAACCGCCGCACTCCAACTGCGCACCGAACATCCGTTTAATACAATTTCAATAATTCCAGAGAATATAAATTTCAGGGAGCAACAACTTCTTATAAACAGTCATTTCATAGAAATGTATAGAGCAACAACCTTCGTGGAGCCTCCAATCTCATACAAATTGGTCCACTTCGTCTTCTCTCACCTTGAACTCGACCATTTCAAGGTTGTCGCATTTACAGCTATTTCATATTGCAATACACTTCCACGAAACTGTTAACCTCATAAAGCTCTGTGCTCTATGCTAGAAACGTTCAGTTTAAAATATTTCGATACACCCACAGGAAAAAAACAAGTTTCACGTAAACCGAACGCCGGCTCCAAACTTGATGTTAGTCGCGTCTCACGTTTGCAGTTGCAGCGGAGAAACTAGTGCAACCGAGGTGCATTTTATCGCAAATTGTTCCGCCGTTTGAGAGCGGGGGAACCGGTTGCAGCGACGCCTATGATAAAGCGTAATTCCGGTGTCAACGTGTTACGTTATAGGTGAAGGTTACCGAGATGGTGTCAGCCGACTGATAAATAGCGCCGAAAAGCCAAGCGGAGAAGTTGCGATGTAGCTCGCTACGCGATGTGTCTCTTTGCAGCCGCGGGAAATGCCAATGCTAAATATCGGACTTTCAACAAAATGTAGAGTAAAACTGCACGTGCTCGGAATGTTTAGAGATAGCAGTGTGATCGCTATACAAGGTGTCTTTTCTAATTTAATCGCTCCAAATATCTTCATTTAAATATTTGGTGCAGGAGAGTGAATTTTTTTATTGATAAAACTGGCTGTATAATAGAGACTTTGAGACTATAATTACACGTGATTTTTATACAAGGTGACTGTTTTAATTTAACCGCTACTCTCTTTGTTAAATATTTCTTCTAATTGTAAGAGGAAATGGTGGGTTGAAAAAGAAATTCTTTGAGCAATCAAAACTGATCTTGACTGACAGGTTTTTTGAGAGTTAAAATTGAGACGAAAGTCTTAAAAAATATGATATAAAATATTCTATTTAGTTTGACTACTTCAAATGTTCTGCATCTTTGGCGTATTTAAATATTAATGTACTTAGTTGCTCTATGAGAATGAAAATATCATAATTCTTATTATAGAAATATAGTATTTATCAGTGCATTTTGTCTACAAAATTCTAGAAGGCATTTTATGATAAAATAGCTTTCTACTTCCAGATTTCAGTTTTTAATTCAATTCCCTAATAATCGTTAACAAAATCTTGACCTATTAAGCGACTGCATAAAGCTAGAATTTAGTTTTATCGAAAGTTTCAAGTCCAAAGATTTCTTGTGAAAGTACATTCTGATATTTGCATGCTTAATTGGCGCCACTCGCTCTTCGACTAGACGATGCAAAACGCGACCTAAACAATAGCTCTTTCTATTATATTCGTATGCAAAAATGGTGAGGGATAATTAGTTTCTGTTCCGTCTTGTACTTTCACCGTCTTCTGGAATGCTTCCGAAGCTTTGACAAATAATATACATGGCAATAGATTTGTCTCCTTTTATCACGCGAATTTTAGTTTCTTTATCGAAGATTATATAAATCCAGTGCAGCTTTACTTGTACTATGCAGTTTCTAAAAATTTGTGATTTAAAATTGCACTTTCGTGCACAAAATTTTTCATTACAATTCGATGTCATAGATGCACCATTCCGTTAGAATAATTCTGATGGTCTAGACTGTCTAGTGTTATGCAAAAGTGGATCGTTTTATTCAAATGCAGGCTAGAGCACGGGACAATAGTAACAAGTGTCACACGCGTGATGCGTTTAGTAACCGTAATTATCGTACTGTATTGTTATAATGCGGTGAAAGAAATAGGTATCTGCTCGTTTGTCGCGGCTGGTTCGAACAATGTGATGTCTCAGTTTGTTGGACACCGCTTCCTGTGGTGCGTTTGGTCATTGCGAGAATAATAGTGGGAAATTTTGTAGTAAAAACTTCGTCATTGTGCAGGGAAAAATGGTTCCTTGTTTTCATGGCTTATTAGTGAATTTGTTTAAAAAAGGGGAAAGTCTTGCATACTGATTGTTAGATTCAAATCGATCGAACTTTCTGTTTATTGACACTTGTGAAGACCGTCACTGAGGAGTTAAATAAAAAATGTCAAGGCAAACGAGGCTACTCTTCTTTCGTCCGTTCATTTAATTTTTAAAGAATTAATAATCTCGTATATCTGTTAGCACCTATCCACCAAAAGTGATAATTTTCAGTATTTTATATAGAAATTTTGTCTAAATGAAATTAACAATGTATTTAATATTCATGTTTTTCTTAATTACTCTAATACTTTTTACATTTAAATCAAAGAAATTTTCCAAAGTAGCCAAATAATGTGAATATTAGCCAAATAGTATATTTTATTGAATAGGAAGTTTAAAAAGGGAGACCTTCTTTATCTCAAACATTAATATACTTTTTTAACAATTTTCCATCGCATATTTCTCTTCATAGTTATGTGTGGGTTAAATTATAATGGATATTAGATCTCATATTTGTTTTGTTCTTGTAATTGGTAATTTGTTACTTGCAATTTCGATAGAAGCACAAAGTACTCCATTCGTCTACTAAATATGTATCTAGTGTTAAATACTGGGAGATTCGCGTTCTTTGAAAGAACTGCTTTCTTATTTACTAATTTACTTACACGCTTTCTTGGATCGACTTAACAGATTCCACAACAATCGCAGAGATTGCGTTACTGGCCACTTCGTGCAAAATATACAATATCAATTCGTCCATTACACTTAGGATGAATATATGTAATACAACAGAATTTGATCGTGCCGCACGCAACGAATAGAAATAACGGAGAAACAGAGAATTGTACCGTGCTGCGAAATTGTTGACTTCGCGAAGGTTAATTCTGTTTTCCTTGGTAAACGTACATTGGCTGCTCTAAGACGGTTATTATTGCTTTAAAGTAAATACTAGTCAAAATTTCCAAAACGTATCGTCGCAAAATTTCATTTTACCTTAATTTACTTTGGCAAGAATTATACAAATATGTGTGGATAAATATTTATTACTTAAATTGCATGTGAAGTTGGATTTCAACAAACTGAGGTTTTCGTTCATTTAATCATTCTTCATTCATTTTTCTTTTATTATGACTTGTTAATTTGTTTTCAACTCTTTTTTTTTATAGAATTCATAAGTTTCTACGTTTGATAAAATTATGAGATTTAGGGGCCAAAATCTTACCTACTCTTTATCAAATTTTTCAAACTAAATAAAATTCAAGACTTTTCACTTGTATAATATTTTCTTCAGGTTCTACATTCGTTCCTTCTATTGTTTCCAAAGCATCACTGCTCCATTTGAATATTCAAAGAATAATTGTAACGCTTCGACTGTTTACATTCTAAAGTAACAGACTGGAGAGGTGTCACACGTTTTTCTGAGAGTTTTAAAGTCTTCTTTAAAGAGCATTGAACTGCTTGTTGCTCCTTTTTCGTGGTATATAAATGGTGTGGTTATATTACAAAATTCAAATTTAAGAAAAGGGACACGTGGGCCAAAATCAAATGAATATAATTAATGAAAACTGTTACATGTAGGTATTGCAGACCAAGTAATCACTCTACTCCTCATTCGCGATAAGAAATTCACAACCAAAAATTTCAGCAGTCTTCTACGATAAATTATATGTATATTTACCTCCTTTTAGAGTAACTTTTAGACTAACCTTTATGATAAATTATAGCAAATCCTCGTGATTGTGCAATTTGGATTCCTCAAACAATAAATTGCAAAATTGCATGCCCTTTAGAGAATTTTTACATATGTAATTATTTGCATTTTAATGAAGAGGAAATTTAAATATATTGTCCCATGTGTAAGTAGTAAATTCAGCTATTACATCATCGCAAAAAATATGAATATTATAGGAATTTAGGTTCAAGTTTATTTATTTCCCTTTTTATGAAAAGAAATTGACAATACCCCTAGTTAATTGGAAACATTTTGAAAAATTCTTCAGTTGTAACTTTACTTAAGAGTTCCTACGAATATCTATGTGCGACAAATCAGTATTTTTTTTAGTTGTGTCATTTTTATCGCAACTGAGCTTTGTAGAGGTCGTAGCACCTACAGCGACTGTAACGAGAATTGCACAGTAATTATGTTCGAAGCTCTTAAAAATGGGCCTTTGTAAATAGACCAGACTGTGACAGTATTAACAACTGTGACATTAACAAACCGTCAGTTGGCGTTTTATGTGTTTACGTGTGCTGGCAGTATTCTACTTTCTTAAGCAAACAGTCGTTCTCGATCGTTTTGTCGCGACAGAGCTGAGACTTTATTCTCAAAACATCATTTTTTTACGAATAAAGCTAGTTTTGGGAGAATTTATTAAATATTTTAATTCACTAGAAAAATATTCATAAATATTCAAATTACTAAAAAAATTTCACGAGAATTGTGTATTAATTTAAGCATTCTCTAATATTCCATTTATGATTCGAAAATTTTATCTTCGAGTCTGGTTAAAACTACATTAAACTCGAGAAATGAGTGGACAGACATTCTGATTCTTATATATTCGTTGCAATTTCCATGACACTTGATGCTTATGCGTTCCTTTTTTAAACAGTGTCTTGATTAGTATTCCACTTAATATTCTAATTAATATTCGATGCTTCGATGTACTGGTGTCTTGTGAAAGTTATATACAGATGTGTTCGTAATCGCGACCATCTCTGAAGCGCCACGTTCTGAACAGCAAACAGCATAGTGTCCCTAATCCAATGTAAATGACTCCACGGCGTTAAATCTTTATAATGCTAACTCTGTACACGAATGAAATGAATGAGAATTCGTATAGAAATTATATAGTTTCAACGAATTTTGTGGGGAATAATTCTGCCTCTTTTTCTGTCACAATTCAGAGATCACAGGTGAAAAGAAGTATAACTATTTTTTGTTAGTCAAAATCGTAGTTCAAGACGATTAGAATTTCATTTTAATTGAGCAGTAAGTATAATTGAGATATCTTGTATTAATATTCCAAAGACTAACGAAGTAAAAAAGAATTATAATAATTTTAATTGTAGCTATAGTTGCAGAATTGCTTCTGCTAAATTTTCATCTTGAACTGTTTGCAATCCAAGTACACCACTCAAGCCTACCTACCAAGTTAGTATTGTCAATGTTTCATGTTTCTTTCATTGAGCATTATAGAAGTAACAGAATTCGTAGAATTAAATGGAATGCTAGTTTTGAAATTATTGTTGTATCAATCCTGATTCCACAGGTCTGTGTTTAATAAGAACTGCATAGAACAAAAGTATCTATGATCGACCCGTTAGTGAATAAATTATGCAAGAACTGAAGAACGTAGAATAAACTCCAAGTATATAGGAAAACAATGTAGCATCTACTTAAAATTACATAGAATTTTATCTGAAAAATATGCCTGCTTCCTTCATTAATTCTATCAGCATAACAAATGTGATATACCCTTCAGGTGTTTAAAATAAAATACCAACTGTTATTTAGAGAAAGGTCACGTATAACTTTTAAAGCTCCACACCTACAAACTGTTTTCTCTTGATTATTGTTTTTAGCAAGGAACTATATACTTGCGTATATAATATACAATCACGATTATTTCCGTTACTAAGAAAAGGGGGTCGTGTACATAAAATCATTTACATAACATCCTGCTTACTTCCATTAACAAAATATTCGTATCGCTCGTTTGCTGTAAGAGCGATATAAATTAAAGTCGTTCCTGCTCCAGATTTTAGCCACGATTTCCTTTACTTCTGCTACATGCGATTTTTGACAAATCAGCACGCATATCCGAATTTAAATTGAAGACGTAGGTACTACGATCTTTGTTTACATTCTAATCAGAGAATTTTCAAATATTCCGTCTATGAAGTTTATACGTTTCGAGTTGTCGGTTTGGGTCCCAAACAGAGTCATTTGAGACATAATATTGTAATTGTGCTTCCTAGTAAAAAAAAAACCGTATCGTCCCCGCAAATTATACGCAAATTGTACGCGTTTCATAATGACAATTATAATCTTAAATATGCAACGGTCTCGATGATACAGTCTACATCGTTGTCAGAAAGCTTGGAAGCAGTAAGACTTTTAAAAATACTTGTTCAGTGACTTCGGACTAAATACTGTATTAAACCCATAATATTTAGTAACCTGCATCATAATTTACAAATTAATAATAGTCTGCCGATTCGCAGAATAATGAAAACTGATAAGAATTCCTTTTTCAACGAATCGGTGACGTTCTTATTGTTCTACAACAATTTCCATTTATTTCTATTAATATTTTCCCCTTCCAAAGTGTAAAAGTTATAAAATAATTCGTCAATATTATTTAACACGTAACAATTCGCTGTACCTTCAACTTTCGTTAGATCTTTGAAAATCAACTTCTGTCGGTCGCGTCTTGCAGACTCTCAAACGCTTATCGTTATCGTTACCAACTGCTTCCAAGCGTCCCGCCGATAACGCGTACGTTTTTGAATCTTCTGCAGCTCTTTATCTCAGACAGATATGCAGAATGAAGAGCAATCGGAAAAAAGGCACAATCACTTACTTTCTAAGCCACTTGAACATTCCCATCATGCCCATCGCGCACGTGGCGCATCGGCCGACCGCCCGTAGATAATACTCGGCGAGCTGACAGGTGAGCACAACGATGCCGACGACCACTTCGAGCGTGAGGTTTCTGCGCGGCGAGCAGCGCGGATCAAGCCGATTCGCTTCCTTTTCGCGACTGACGAGCTGACGGGGGCTCGTGTCGGCGCGACACTTCCTCCTGGTGCTTCTGACAACGCGACTGACCGGCTGCCTCGCGTTCGCTCCAAATCCTATCCCTCGTGCGAACGCGGCCCGCTCCCCACTACAGTAGTCCTGATCAAATCTGCCGTGTCCTGGCGAGCGGTTCCTTTGACATTCGTTCAAGGGCAGAGCACGTAAATTCCATGGGATTCGCGCTGATATTTTGCGTCGCACAGCGTGCTTCGTATATGATGTCTGTGGTAATTCACCTGCCGGTAGGGAGAGCTTCGGGGAGAGGAGGGGATGGTAAACAGAGTGCGTGGGAGGGCGATGGATTGGTAGTTATCTCGTGGGAGTGATGCTTCGATAGTAGACTGGTGGTAGACTTCGAATTTAGTCACCGTTATCCCCACTCCAATTGCTTCTTTATGTGTTTGGAGAATGGACATACGCATTGGAGACGTCACTATTGGTGGGTTCACTTGGGACGGTTTTTGAAATTTTGCGTTTTAGGAGTTTGGGATTTTGAGGGCTCTTTTAATTGAGTTTTCTTTTTTCGTGGTGGGGGATGTTGAAGATAGAAAATGTAGATGATTGTGGTATAGGTTAAAGTCCTCAGTACCGGGCAGCGTATAGAAACGGAAAAAGCTAGATCTCGCTTCTAATGTTAGTTAACTATATTATCGATGGAGAAATATTATAATTAAATACTATAGTCCTGAGCAAAGTATTCCGGGGACGTTCTTTTTTCTTCGGTATTACCAGAGATTTAACGATTCATGGTCACACTGGGTACAATAGACCCGCTTTTTAACTTAAGAGTTGGGCTCACGTGGACTCAAGAAAATATCGATCATTTTACCTGCGATATTTGTAGACGTGCCTAAATAAATGTTCTATTCTATTTTTAAATGTTTTTACTAACATAAAATTTAAGAGAAACGATTTGTTCCCTTTACAAATTACTTTTTTGAAATTTGATTTTTACCAACAATAGCCCAAGTTATAATACAAAAACTTAGAGTGGCCGGTACTGCAGGACTCTCCCCTTGATTACGATAGTGTTTGTACCGAGGAATTTGGTAATGCTAATAGATAAGTATCTAGTCTATATACAATCGAAATTGGAAGTCTATCGAATTACGCTATCATGAGAAAATTGATGTTAAATTTGAAATTCCTTGTATTCTGTATTACAACACGGAGTATTTCGTGTAGCATAGAAGTCTGCATATTTTATTTATAATAAGCGTACATACCAGTCACAAGTTTTCACTTCCATTGTTTCCGCGATCCTTTTCCTTTTTTATTCAGAATTCCTGTTAAACCGGACTTTTACCTCTTCCTGCCCATTATATGGTAAATAGTCAAGGATAAATTCCAGTGATTTATTTCACTTAAAGTACAATACCCTTCGTGTCAGAAATTTATAAAATATCACAATGGTCACGTTTATCTCAGTTTTCACTCGATCGTCGTAACGGTTAAAATTTCGTGCACGTTGAAAAAATCGAACTTCGTTTAATTTACAGTTTTAGTGTCAATTGCTTTTCACGAACAGGGAAGCTTGAATATTGCAAACACTTAGAGAACGTGCAATATCGCGTCAAACAGGCAAAATTCTGGAACAAGTCTCATTGTCAATGGCAAACGCTGACATAGCGATGATGGTGCGTTCAAGTTTGACAACAACTTTCGACTTTAGCGAGTTTAGGGTATCAATAGCCTTTGGCTAGTGTCTGTTCGCTCGTATGTTTACATTTCCTCAAATGTTCGAATTATTGTCCATAAAATTTAATTTTCTTCTTTCGAAAATAAAATTTATTGCCAATGATCTCTCAGCATGGTAGGTAGTTACTTAACATTTTAAACAGCAATAACTCGTGACATAGGTCGATCGAGGAAAGAATTGTTATGTGTAGGTGGCAAATTCTTTAATCGAGATGAAATTTTTTTAGTTGTATTTTTTGAATATTTAATTATTAAAGATTGAAAGAATATTATATCAATATTTTCCTCTGTACTGGTGTATATTAGCGATTTATTTCGTAAATGTTGCGTGAACAATTTTCAAAAGAAGAGATTTTCATTCCGAATATTCTTGAATATAACATAAATCTCAGATTGTTAAAAGTTAGTGTAATCGATGTTTCTTTAAATGGAACTTTGTATATTTCTTATTTGAACTGTCTGTTATATCATAATTAATACATAGTTAGATATGGAATTAATTGTTTAAGTGAAAATTAATTTGACATTTTACGAGTGATAAAATAACATAGTGAGGATAGCTCGAACGGTTTGCAGTGGCCATTTAATTTTATTCCAACTATAGTATACCATTACCAATTCATATTCATCGTATTATTAACCATTTAGATGGTAAACCGTGAACACAGTAGTCCGTGTATCATGATTAGCTGAATTACTGTATGAAATAATCATTTAATAAAGCAGCGAAGGAGCGTTTTTAATTAAATTCAATTAAAGAATTAGAAATCATTTTCTCGCACCACACGCACATAATGTAGATACAATCGAGGTCGACGATCTTACCATCGAAGGCGTTATTGAATTAAAATTTGAAGCTATGTTATCCTAGTTCCTTGAATTACACATTATAATATTTAAGAAAAATTATCGATAACTATATCCAATATCGGAAAATATCTTCCTTATATTGAAAATTCTTTAATTTAAAATTGAAAGAAAATTTGTGACTCCGAAAAGAATTCCTTCGATGGACAAAAGTGCCCCTTTGATCGAACAATTCTTCCCCCTAAGCTTTAGACCTTTTTAATAATGAAGGCATTTCACAGGATCTTGACAAGTAAATATTTTCATCAGAAGTATTTGTACATTAAGGGGAGATTCTGGTCTAAAAATTGATTTTTTTTATTTATTTTATAAATATTCAACCTTTTTGTTATCTGAAATGTTATCTGAAAGTCACGCAACGTTACAGAGAGATTGAGGAATGTCCATAACGTCAATTTTAAGCAATGCAATACATATTTACATGCTCTAGCTGTCAGAGCCATCTTAGCAATTAATCAGGCGACTCAAGCTTTGAACCAGGCCGCTTAAACTCGCCAGAAAATTGCATTCCTAGACAGGGGTCGTTATTCTGGAACTAGGAAGCTTTTTCGCGGAATCATTGCTCTCAACGAAGCTCGTTTGATGCCAGGCCGGGAGGACAAGTAAATGAACAGTGTTTTTTTTTGGTCGGCTCAATTCACGAGACCACCAGACGGCAATCAGTGTGATGAGTGATAACAAACAACAATTACCAAGCGCAGTCTGCGGCAAAAAGAGAGAACTGGACCACTGGTGGTGGTGCACGTGGGACGAACGGTACTTTGTAACTTGAGAGTGAAAATGCAGCTTGATTGTCGTTATTAAACTACTGCATTTACATTCCTGCTGCTGGATCTGTACGTACAGATAATTCGTAATTTGTAATTACTTCGGAGACTTTAAATTCTGGAAAGAGTAGGAGGTGCTTTTATGAGACGAAAGAATGTTGGAAATTATCAGGGATTAGTCTTGGAAAATTTATATTCGGAATTACAGATGCTAATGCAGCTTTAAAAAATAATGTAATAGGAATATTAGCAGAAGGAAATTTTTTTGGAATTTCAAATTTAATGGATGTTGAAGGAATATGAATTTTTCTTCTAGCATTTTGAGCAGTGATACTATGGTATATTAAATTCTACTTTGATCTTTGTAATAGCCAGATTTGGTTTATGATTCATTGAATTAGAGATTTTAATGGGTAATATAGATATAATTATTTAGGTTTGGACAGAACTTTAAATAAATTTGATTTATGTTGTATTTTAATGACATGGAAGTGGTAAAATATGGATTTGTCTTTTAGAAATAAAATTGTCGAAAGCAAGAATAAATATATGGAGTTGCAATCATGATTTGAATAATTATATATACATTATAGTAATTCACACGAAAGGGAATTTTCAATTCAATTCAGTGTTATTAAAGTTTAAATTATCTTAGATAGATGCTACAAAATTTAGATTCAAGAGTGTTTTAGTTTATTGAATTAATATGATATATAACCAGTTAGCGGAAAAAATCGATTAATCATAAATGAATAGTTTTTAAAACTAAATTCATTTGTTCACTTCATACATTCAATAAAAACACAGATTTTACTAGAATAAGCTTCAGCTTTTCCAGTATAACAGTTTTGAACATTTTATTTTATCACGTAACAACTTTGTGAATGAGGTATAGAAGTTCTTATGTTATGATAAGTTTAATTCAAAGACAAAAATACATTATATAACGTTCAATAAATATTCATTTCCAGGCTACAGTTGCTCCCGGTTACTTAAGAAATTTACCCCGGCTAGGTTAATACAAAACTATTTCCATTATCATTTTTTGTGAGGGAACCTTACCGACCGAGCGCTCGACTTTCAACGAGCCGCGAAATTTAAAAGACCCCGCGCTGTCGCACTACTAAACGCATAAGCCTGTAGAACCCAATTCTGATTGCTGATATATTAAATAAAATAAAAAAAAGCCGCACTGCTGCATATTGAAATTTCTATATTTTTCATTTGATCTTCATGAAAATGGTATCAATCAATTCCTTGTGTTATCCCGATTAAAACACAAAATTCCACATAAATCGGAATATTTTTAACGGAGACAGTATTAAATTTTGTGAATAAATTTTTTTATGTAATTTCGTTAATTATAGTCTGATTTACATGCCATTTGGTGTATTTTAGTCGGGAAGATACAAATGAGGAATATGACATTTTCACTTCTTAATGAAAAAGATCCGTCTCCAATTCTCGAGCTCCGAAAATCACAAAACTCTGGAAATTATATATTCTTCGGAACAAGAGATTATCAACTTAACCGAGAACAACTGTATTAACTAAATAATAGATATTTGGAAAATCGGTAAGATCGTTGGCATTGATATTTGTATTTATCAAGGACTAGTGTAGTTTTCCGCAGACTACAGTGTAACAATCGTGAAACCACGAAAATGCAACAAAATATTAAATAAGTAAAGATTAGAGGTAGAGAGCTAGTCGATGTACTGTGCAATGGTAACTGCGGCTATCGCAATAAAATTAATGCGATGGGACTAGGACGTAGTGGCACTTCATATTCTTCAACGCTTCGTGTTTGCATCCGTTCTTCGGTTCCTCCTCTTCACTAATTACCAATTAACGCGATTTCATTTCTTGTTTCACGCAGTAAGTAAATGCTGGCCAACCCTCCCTTCGTTGTTGCGACTGTAAAATATAAACGGAAAATTACGTTAATCGGGAGTTTAAATAAAGTGTTAAAATTAAGTAAAATAAACGTAGAATTACGTAAATCGGAAGTTAAAATCAATGTTTAGTATTTTACATATCGTAGTGAGTGTTAGTGTGCCACCATTTTATAATAATAGGTTAAAATTAGTGGAAATCATATTGAATATTTTCCTTGATTTCTGCCTGAAAGCTGCTTTACTTGTTCGACAGCGACCAGAATTTGGATTCGTTAGTTTATCCTTATCAAATTTAAATGCTCGTAAATGCACACTCCAGTTTACGAGAATCACTTTGAAAGTCAACGTAAATCATGTTCACACAGTGGTTAATTAAATTGACTGAATAATGGCGTCCATCTGAGTGTTGAAACTGTTCTGCTCCACTTGCAGTCAAGTGTGTGTATGTATATCAGTCATGCATTTGAAAGCAAACTAACATCTATTCTACTTATGAGAAGCGGAATATTTCTTTTGCTCCATTTTGAAATGAGACAGGAGAAATGGAATAATTTATCTCAACACCTACTTCTCTATGACTGAATATCGGAATCTAACTCCTCGAATAGTTCGCCACATTCTACAAAAAATAAAAAATTTCGCAAATCTAGGGGAACACATTTTCGGTTAATACCTTAAATCCTCTGTGGAGTCGATCTTTCATTATGGCGATGAACTCCTTGTAAGACAGTTGTCCATCGCCATCCTCGTCGAACAGTGCGAAGATTGTGTCGATCATGTGAAACGAGAGTAAGCTCCCCGTGCATATTTTTACAGCTCGTTGGAATTCGTCTGAAAAGGGATAAGAATTGTTAGTTCCTTCATTTTCAGCTGGGTAGATTTCTGGAGTGAGGAACGATTCTTTGACCTTTGGATATTGGGTGGTCAGCGAGGGTGTACATTCGCATGGCGATGGAAAAGTCGTCCAGGTTATTTAGGAACTGATAGAAAAGTCGAAACTCATTGAACGTGATGCCAGTCTGAAGTTCGGAATTCTGCATTATCCTATCCAAATACTTATCACACCTGCAATCAAAGAATACATAAATTTAATTTCCTTCTACTTGTGTTAAAAGTTCTATTAAAGGGTTCAACTTTATTCTATGTATATTCAAATATTCGAGTAGTTTCAACATTTGAATAGGAAATATTTTGACAAATACTCTCAGCTTTAGTTGAGAGCATGAATGAAACAGTTTGGATAAAGAAGACTTCTAAACTTTGTAGCAGGTCTAAGAATGGTTCAATAGAAGCAGCAGAGTATCTCATTATCTCCGCTGAAAAAATTATCAAGCACAAAGTTGGGTGGTTTCATGAGATAAATGGAGGCCAAAGATAATTTTTTTCTCAGCACGTTTTGAATGCTACTGAAAAATATAGAGAATGATAAGTGGGAATAAACTCTTTTTTTATTAATTTTGCATCAGATCCTACAATATTCAATTTGATATTTTTGTATGAAAAATATGTTTAAGGGGAGTAATAATTTATGTAGGCGATTCTCGAAATTTTCGAATAGTACTTACTCGTCAGTATCAAGGTAGGTATATCGTAATAATATTTTAGCAAAGTCCAATTCGGAAATGGTGTCGCGTCCTTTACTGAATTCATGGAACTCGAGCTCCAGAACTTCTTGCTGCAGATTCTCCATGAAACGCTTGAAATCTTCGTATTTCAGCTCATTCATGCCATCTTTTCCGAAGAAATGTATCATTAGAGATGTGTCAACAGCGTGTCGTCGTTGCAAACCCTGCACATAGAAAATTATAATCAATAATTGCCTTCTCAATTTGCAGATGGAATTAATTAATAGTAGTAAAAGACAATACAATACAATACAATTTCTTTGTAAAATACATAATTCTTAAAAAGACCTTCACAAGAACTCCTTTGTTTTTGGAACATTTTAAATGTTCATAATAATTACGTAAAATGCCCTAAATATTTGAAATGGAAAAATTATATGTGATATAATTAAACACTGTAGGGTTTTTATTAAATAATTAATTGGTATTAAAATTTAGATAAAGGGAATAGCTTTCAGCAGATTAATTGCTCTCATTTGTGTACTTAATTCTTTTGTTTCATTGAGCTTGCTCGTTTTTTATCGTACCTGATCGTCGTCGATAAATTGAACTTGAATTTCCTCTGGGGTTGTTTGCCTTTCGGTGAGAAGCTCCAATATTTCTTTGGTATCGGTGCCATGGCGACCCCTCCAAGCGTGGCTGAATACTTTTTCCATCTGCACGGAACGAGGCATTTTATTAGAACTATCTGGTGATTCGGTTCTGCAGGGAACCTCCACAAAAAAACATACAGGTGGATTTGCATAATAGAGAGGCAAAATGGCAGCAATGATTTTTCAGCATCCAGAGCTAATGTGTCTGAAATAAATGGCAAGAGAGTTAGGATGGCAGTGATTAATATGAAGGCACACACGTATCATTTTTCTCATTAGAGTCTATTAGAGTCAGTCATCTGTTATTAATTATATTATTACAGTTCAATTGTCACATACAGTGTTACAATTTTACGAGTTATACATATAGTACTTTACAAAATCCTGTCCTTAGTTATGGACTATGTGTACAATACAATAACTTTTGTTGTGTTAATTGGAGTAGAATTTTGTTTTTACTTACCCAAGGGTGGCGTCGTAATATTTGTATTGAGAACTTCTCAAGAGCAATTGTTTTTAATATTTTCTATTCTGTTTTCGGTAATACTGACTTGGATATTGTAGTTTCTTCCTTTGTCACTGTCAATGTTTGGGGATCAATTTTGTAATATGTTGAATTTAATTTCAGATTTAATTTCGTTAAATTTTCAAAATGTCAAGTATTGAAATCATTTAAACGAATTTGGATAAATTAATTCGGCTAATTGAAGTTAAGAATTGTAATTAAGGGGATTCTCTTACATTACAACTTCTAATAATAATTTTAGTGCCACTAAGGAAATTTATGGCAATTTTTGTATATTATGTGTAATATTAATAATAATCCAAAAATCGATTAATTGATCAAGAACTAATGTTCTAGTGGTTAATTATTTGTTGTTACGATAAACAACGCGCCACGATTTTAATTATTACGATTTTTATTTTAATCACCATAAGTTTTAAGTACCTAATAGAAGATTTAAGTAATCGTTAAGATACATATGTATTTTTGAGACTGTAAAAGAAAATATGTAATGATACAAAAATTCCATTTTTAAAATTCCTGTTCAAGACTTTTGAAACTAGCTTCCAAATTTTTAAGGACGACAAATCGTAGTAATTGAAATCGTAACTGAAACTCAGCATCCAAAAATTTAGGTTCACTCTTACCAAAAAACAAACCAACCAATTTTCACATGTTGGCGCATGCGGAAAACTTACGTAAGAATTAGAGACCACCTCTGTTTCTTTATGTTTCAATTGGTAGGTACGAATTTTCGGTTTGCGACCGCACTCCTCATTCGAAGGAAGTATGTGACTCAACTAATACGTCAGAACAAATAACAAACAATATCAGTGCCGTCGTTTCAACTAATAGATAAACAGGTCAAACTGAAACTCACTTAACACACAAAAATAAGCTTCTATGATATTCGAAGAGACAAAGCAAAAGTGGAGAATGAAAGTATAAATAAAGCACAAAAACGAACAAAAAGAGAACAAAAAAGTGTCGTAGCCAGAAATTAATTTCTAACAGAACAAACATGTTTGGAAAAGAAAATAAAAAAGCTGTATTTGTACAGAAGCTTGATTCAAGCTTTTTATAGTAATTGAAAATTGTACAGTAACTATAATCTGTAATTTAAATATTTCCATTAATTAAATGAAAAAGGAAAACGAGAATCTAGTATATAAACTAGCATCGCATTTAAATTCTGTAAATATCCGAGTGGATATAGGATGTTCTAGAAGAAAATGTTAGAAAATGTTTGCCGAGGAAGGTCAGCGCAAACGAGTTACACTGTCAAGCAAGTTCGTTAGGCGTCGAACGGCGACAACCGTCATGGGCTGGTTACGAGATTGCAAGCGATTAGAATAAGTCTCGGATAAGAGTCGAGACTGCTCTCGAGCGTCGATTCACACTTTGACGAATATGCTGAAACTCACTGCACGTTTCGTTTCTTCGTCGAGGTGCCGCCTCTTCAGCGTGCCACCCAGCAGGCGTCGAATCTGTGAAAATTACAAACGTATCCATGCAAATTGGAACATTCCACTTGGTTGCGACGAACCTGTTCCTTCGTCTTCCTTCTTTCTGTCACATTTCTCCTCTTCCTTCGATTCGCGATTTATCCTCGTAGCCAGTGCTATACCCAACCTTTGCGATCCGATTTCGTTAATTATCGTTTTGTGAAAGGAAATTTCACTTGATTTGAAGAAAATTACGAATTTGGATATTTGTTGAATGAAATTTGATTGTTCATTGTTTATTATTCGTTCTTTGTGCGAAGGAAATTGTAGAGATTACAAGGGATGTTTGGCAACTCGAAAATTAAAAAGGATTTGAAACTTTGCAGAAATGTAGTTCAAGTGATGGAAAGTTTAATTGGGGAAAACTTGGAGGTTCTTCTTGCTTTTTGAGCAATGATTGATGTATCTTATTAACGAGAATTATTGAAGATTACTAAGTCTGTTAAAAATTTTGGAAACATAGAATGCAGTAATCGATTTCTTTTCTGTTTTACTCCATTTTGACAATTTAAAAGTTAGTAACAAATGTAGTAAAAGTACTTCTTAGTTTATAAATATGGATTATCCAACATTCAAATGTTGTGTTTCAAAGATGGAAAGCATCGGACGTTGCATAAAAAAGAATTAAGGCGTTTATTATTTATATTATTATTTCTTTTCTTAATAATTGCTGAATCTTCGTTTATATAAATAAAATGAATAATACACAATGAAATATTCTTATTTCATATATAATACTTTTTCGTTCAAAATAAAACTGAATATTCAAAAGCATAAAATTGAGTGAGCACAGAATCGCAAAGGGGTTGAAATCTTCGATCGTACATTCGAATTACATCACACATTAAAAGCCCACGTTTTTATTTTGTTCGCTCGATGTGATTGCAGCCGGCACAGAATATGAAATTAAATTATTTGAGAAGCGTGCTGGCAAGAAATTTTGCAATCGATACTGCGATTCTACTTACTGCAATAAATACTTTTTTTTTGTTTCCGTATTGAAATTAAAATATTCTTCTGAAACACTAACGAATTAACTATCTTGTCCTGTCCCAATAAAATACATGCAGACACATGACAAAAAGTGATAGAAATTTTATTGGGAAAATTGATACGTGCAAAAGTGTGAAGAAAAAGGAATTGTCTTACCACAAGGAATTCAGTCTTGTCCACGCGTTCGTTTCCGTCAGTGTCGAACATGTTAAACGCGATTTGGAAACCTGACTTAGGTTCTGAAATAAAGTTCATCGTCACTTCGAATTCACCTCAGATTTTCTGGTAATCGTAAGCACCGTCATGCAGGTATAAGCGTGGTTAGATTATTATAACACGACGAGTAATGGAAACATTAAGTACTTACTGGTTAGAATGGACAAGAGAAACAAATACTCCGTATAAGAAATAATTCCTAGAAATAATGGAACAGTGTTATTATTATTGGCAACATAATCGCATTATAAATTAAAATTACTCGAATACACCTATAAGTATTTAACATAGAGAAATGCAGATTGAACATGCTGATAGAAGAAATATAGAGTTCAAAATGAATTAGGTATACCAATTCTTAGCAATAAATTCAACTGCACTAATTATAGATATTTTAATTTACAATCCTATACCACAGAAGTGAAATTGAAATTCTCGTTAAGTATATACTACAGAAATAGAAAGTATCGACCGTCTAATTAAAAATATTATTATTAGTAGTAATTATTACTACTATTTCTTAAAATTCTAACAAGATAGTCTTCACTTAATTATAAATCATAATCTATCAGGAACACAAAAATAATTATCATTACGATTACACATAGGTACACATTAAACTTCCTTTTCAGTCCCAAAACTAGCCGACGCTCGAGAAATTGATATCCATTTAATGGCATAAAATCCAGTTAGAAGAAAATGATCTATCGCGCGATGGGATCCCTCTGTTTTGTTTACGACGACGTCGTCACAAAGTCTCATACTAATTTTCTCGATAATCACGTTAACTCCTACCTGACCGTAGCGAGTGACAATGGTGCACGCCTAGGAGTAGCCAGAAGGGTATTAGACACACCTCATAGCGTCCCAGGCATTTTCTCGGGCCTCCCTTTTCTTGGGGAGGCTCAAGAGGGTCCAATAATTCAGAATTTTAACCGCAAGATATAGAGGGAGGGGTCGGCTCGCACCCAAATTTTTATCCACCTGGAACACCCTTCGCGTGCTTTAGCTTTGTGGCCGACGTAAATCGATTTTATTGCGCCGTAAGCACTCCATAAAACGTTTTCACGGCTGTGATAATGAAGAAAGTTTACGAAGCGGGAAACGGAGAAAGTGGGTGGAAGGAAACGGCTACGTAAAAGCACCGACACGCCGAGGGGCGCACATTTCTATCGAGGTGTCGGCCATTTCGGATTAACCCCCTTGGATGAAGTTATTCGCTGTGGATGGTCGGCGAACATCAGAAAAATTCGAACTGACGCGTCTTTTAAAGACCTTTAGAGTTATTTCATAGGAGACACTCTCGTGGCTCGTGATTGGTGTATCGAATGTATTAACAGATTTTTTTATCTATCGATAAGAGACATAGGGCATCCACGATGAAGGTTTAAAACTCTCTCTGTTTCGGGCTTCTGGGTATAAGCTGCTTCCTTTAGGAAAAGTATTTTAAAGTTTCGCGATTTTTTTAACTTTTCTCAGGAATTTTCTTCATGGACTTAATTAAAGATTTTTATTCCGGACTAAGCGTCGCAGATTGGCTGAATGTAATTCCTTTGGAAAACCTATTCGTCAAAATAATTGGACCAATAATTCCCATTACATAATTTAGACGAGTACTAACATTTCCACTACTTTGCAAATTAAATTGTACAGAAACAATTTCTACCCAAGATTTCATTCAGGAGATTCGATTTCTCTTCTCTCAACACCAGCTCTGACAAGTTCCGCGATAGTTAAATCGTAGAACTCGTTCCACGTGAAATTTCATTGAGAATATCACATGACTCATTTCTCTCTGCTGTAAGTCTTTTAAAGCCCCTTGAGAGCTAAATCGTGGGTGGAACAATTTTCGCGCGAAATTTCATTCATAGGGCCCCATTACTCATTCGGTTGCCCTATGCCGCTCGTTGCGGAGTCCTGCAATAAGGAAGTGTGCCATCTAGTTCGAGTAGGTTCGCATGAGACGAACCCGATATTGGTAACAGGACGCCAGGTTTCGTACGTTGCCTCTGGTGCTTCGTATCCATGTCCCATAATCGTAACGAACGCCTTTAAAACGGAGTGGATCAAGCCTGGGCTCGTATATATTCGGCCGTGAAATTCTGGTTCGCGTACACGCGAGGGAGGCGTACGTAAGAAAAAGAGAAAGTGGTGTATATACCTATACACTAAAGCTCAAAAGTATCTGATCACTTGTTTCATAAAAAAGGAAATATGTAGCATATTTTTCTGTGATACATTTTTATGATCCAATTTTGATGTTCCTTAAGGGGAGGTTTTGGTTTAGAATTTAAACGGCCGAAAAGTGAGAGTTTTTTGTGAAGAAATATGCATTATATTTATTATCATTTGTAATTTCAAATTAAATTTTTGTTTATGAAAAAAGTCTAGGTGAATTCTGATTGGACTAAGTACTTGTTATAACTCAAATTGGCAGGAAAAATATCTCTCGAACGAGTGACTTTCGAAAACTAGATAATTTTCATAGGTCCCCTAAAAAATCTTCAAAATGACATTTTTACTGGTGCCACGAAATAAAAAAAAATGCCCAAAACATACTTTTAACTTCGAGGTGTTGCCATTCTGTCAATTTTCGACTTTTTGGATTGTAATTAGATTCATTCTCCAACTACAACTATCTACTTTTTAAAAATAAACAACTCAAGTCGATCGACCAACTTGTTTCCTCTGATTCTTAAATTTCTCCCTTCATTTATCTCATTACTTGACAGTGTACTGTAATTATTGAAATATTATTGATAAATGCTGTGGTGGACAGTAATTTTAGTTTATTTACTATAGCTGTTAACTCCACATTATCCTAATGCATAGTTACGATAGCGCCTCTAATTCCAATGATTTCCGAATTATATAAATTATTACGAAACCACTGCTCACTACAGAATAATAATTTTAGATTACCCGCACTAGTTCTCCGCTAAATATTTCAATAGCTCTTTCCTTTTCACTACTTTTCACTCGATGTTTATTTACACTCGAGGCATTTACCGTTCCTCTCTCGGAGACACAGCTGTCGATCATAGTGATTCAAGCATGTTCTTGGCAGCAAAACAATTTTCAAGTGAAAAATTAAATATAATTTACCAGATCCTGAATCAATTAATCACACGAAGTGCACCAATAGAAAGATTACACACGTAGTTAGAAAAAGCGTAGCAATTTGATTCCAAGACAGAAAATGATCAGCTATGTCATATTTTATTGTAATTTCTCTTTTATCAAACGTTCGTATAGCAAATGATCAGATACTTTTGAGCGGTAGTGTATATGTATACAGAGAGAGCGAATGCAGCTCGTTTATTAGAGGGAAGTGTGAAACTGGCTCCGTGCGCGATTATTTGCATTTCCATTAGCACGACAAACGTGCGGTGAACGCGCAAAAAGCCAAGAAGAGGAGGCCGAACCAGCCGCAATGGGGACGCCTTAACGACACGGCCCTCTTGTTTTGATCATCCCTGGGGTGGTGGGATTAATTGCTCCGCAGCAGATCGCTTCGACTCGCTCGTGCGTGTCATATAAAAGCCAAGGGGATTTTCGAGCGAGAAACGCGTCGGAATCGAAGTCCTGTAACTCCGTTCCAGTGATAATCGACTAATATAATTGCAGCGGAACGAATGCCTGGTCGAATATTTTCGCTGGTGGCTGGGGTAAAAAAAATGTTGAAGAAAAGTGGTTTCATAGAAAATAAATTGGTGGAAATACATATTGGAATCTCGAGTGTGAAATGTCGTAGATCCATTGTACATCGATAATACGATTTGATAAGACGTCAGTTATTTAATAATAAGTTGATTAGAAGACTGAATTACTTCTTTGTAAAATGGACTTTATTGAATAGATCAGCTGTTTGCTGGGGCAAGGACGACTATAAAGGTACGTATACACGACGACACTTTTGTGACTAGATCAAGTGTCTAGATCAAGAGTGCCATAAAGTTCTTATTCTTAGAATGACATGGTCATTGTAAAAGACATCTGACGGATTGTAAATTTATCATAAATGTGAATTAATTTTGCACTCGATTGCAAAATTAAGAAATAGTATTCTGTTAGTAGTGTTTAGAGCGATGAATTAGAATTACATGTAATTTAGATATAGGTAATTTCAATTTTCAATTTGTATTTTAGTTGAACCTTTACGGTGGTATAAACAGTTTTCAACCCGATTTTCAGTCACAGAAAGCATATAAATTCCATATAAAATAACTAATTACCGATCCACTCAACATAAATTTTTATCAAGAATTTAAAATAATCAATTCTACAATTGTTCCCCAAAATCATGTTGGAAGACATCTAGGCAAAGATATTCATTCCACGTAGATGCGTAAAACGTGCTTTAGGTTTTAATGTTTCGTTTGACGTATAAGAACGTTGATATTTGAAAACTGTTTTAAAGTTGTTGAAAAGAAGCCGTTCGTGAATGCAGTTTTATATACAAACGTGCGTTTAAAAATGAAAAGACGGGATACGATATTTTTTCACTGCTCACCTTTGTCCCGAAGGTTTCTGAACATGTGTGGACTTCCTTGGCGGAGCGAAGGGATGCTGTTCCTCATCACTTCCAGCTCCTTGTCAGCTATCACGCGTCTCTTCAGCCTCGCTGAAATACCACCGATATTTCTTTACCTTATTTACGTAGGCGCGGCTGATCAAGGGACCGTGATTTCAGTTCATCGTCACTGTCTGTCTGCACCGGTCCCGGTGCATCAAAGAACCGAGAAAAACTCGAAAACCGTTTATTTGTAAGTTTTATCCTGTGTGCAGGGCAACACGTGTGGGAAGGTGAATGTACATGGTAGAGTTTCAAATTTCATGTCGTCAGAAATTTTTTTTATTTAATCTCGTGATGGATATTATCTAGTAAGATAAATATTTGGTATCTTTCTTGAATTATTTTATTTTACTGAACGTGCAGTTTTATTCGTTAAAGTCATTTATGCGTGATTGCTCGATTTCAAAATCAAGTTTATTTTTATCTTATTTGCAATATACTGTTTTGATGGTTTTCAAAAGCGAGAGAATAGTTAGGAAATTGGGAAAAAATCGGCAGTGAGCGTAGGACTGCTCCAAAAGGTACGGCCAGTAGTGTTAATAGAATTCAGATTTTCAAAGTTATATAAAAATAGTAATTGTCTTATAGATAAATTTAAAAAAAAATTATTAAAATATTATTAATACCCAAAATTAACGTTTAGCTTAAACTATTTTTTGAATGATTCCTATTTTTCATAATTCCAGTTATTTTTTCTTCTATTTTCATTTCGACGGCATATTGAGAAGTAACTGAAAGTTCCACTTTCTTTGAATGAAAGTTCCACTTTTGATAAATATCGTAGGCTATGGAAAGTGTTAAACAGACGATTGTTCATCTTTTACATCTCATCCCGGAGGTTGTCGAGGTTGTAGAGTAATGCGTAAAAATATGGTCTGTTTCAAATTACGAGAGCATTGGTTGTAAAGGCATAGATATTTATTATGGGCTGGCATCGCCGTGGCTGCTCGTGCAAATTTATTTAATACTCACGTCTGGGTTCAGCCTCAACGACACTGTCAAGGAAGTCCTGGGGCGTCATGTACAGTTGCCCATCGTATTCCACCGATGCAAATTTTATAAATCTCCTCTCTCGCATCGTCAGCTTTACTGCCTTTTGTGTCTCATCGTCGCGTCGTCCGCCAGGCTGAAATGATGTTCAGCATTAATAAATAAATATTTTTCTTACTACACTAGTGTGGTCTAACATATACACTCCGTGCATCTTTCCTCGCAATCATTCGTTAATTTAAAAATCACTTTTAACCTCTGTGTTAATTCATAAAAGTTCCATAAACACAAACCTTTATTTTATAATAAAATGTTTGTGAAATAAAATTAAAATGTACCTGTTCATTTACATATTGCAATATTTAGTGTCTACGAATGTCCTAAGAATTTTGGGTACAGAACTGTCCTATATGAAAAAAGTAATTATTGCCATACTTCTCGTAGTTTGCAATAAACTAGAAGTGTTTACTTAATTGTTTTTCTACGAAAGCCGCCAAAGACCATACCACGCCTAAAAAGTAATTGTATAATTGGAGATAAACAAATTGTAGTCAAGTTTTTGTGAACAGAAAACCCATTTCCTCTTCTGTGTTCGCTTCACGAGCCTTGATAATGTCACGCTTGTATGTGGCGTGAAATTTTCACATATTCTATATCCCGCGGAATTCATAACCGTGATTAAAGTGACTGTGCAAATATATAGTATGGATAGAACCCGGCGCTTAGTTACCTATATGTCCCTCTCAAATACTTTTATCATTGAAATAGTGGTCAATTTATTTCTGCATATTTGCAAGAAAATTATTCATGCGATCTACTAAGAGCATTAAAAATCTAACAGCTCATAAGTATCAGTACGCTCTCACGATTAATAACTTTAGAATACTTTTTCAATTTTAAGCATCGACTCTCGCCATACTACAAACACAATCCCAAAATTTTAATCGATAAACGGGACTAAATTTAAGGTTGAATACAGCTAATTAATTCCACTTTCTTGTATTTATGTTCAGCCAACCGTAATTAACACCACAGGTACCACTTATCTTATCGGAACGTCAAAAGTATTTCTAACAAATTTTTCTCCCCGATTACCTACTCGTCGATTACCTACTCCTTAAGCGCGCAAGGGGGTTAACAAACAACCGATACGCTACAAGGAACACGGCTATGAAAGATTGTCGAATTTCCAGAAGGGCGAGGCCCTTTTGTTGGCTTCCCTCGTGGGAGCTTGTACGCCCACTTTGTGCCCGATTACTCTCCTCCTACACCTACCTGCTTACCCACACCACCGGGGCAATATGCATCATGAGTATTTCGCGACGTAAGCCGCAGTTAAGCCCCGAGAGATATGCGCACAGGCGTCATGTAACGACATGAATTTGCGATCTCACCGGTGCAGATTGAATCGTTCATTCTGGGGACGCGAAATTGCTGGAACAGAGCGCGATTCTCTGTGCCAGACCTAAACCACAGGAACTGATTATGAGTTATTGTCATGGACCCGTATACACAATTTCGAGGCCTCTTTTCGTTCCGTTTGGGGGTGGAAGACGCCGCGAAGGATGAAATAATGCGATACGGTGGATGTCGAGTTAAGGGAGAAATTCTGATGTACATACTGCGTTTGGAAAGGTGGACAGTTTTTAATTCTTACTGCTGTAGGATTATTCTTGTGGATTTTCTGTTAAAAATTTATATTTTAAGAATGAACCGAGGAAGTATGAGGATTCGTGGTGTTTTTATTTAGGGGTTCTTAGTTTGGTTATTTGGGTACCAATTATGTGGATGGATTTCAGAATATTTATTTGTTAACATTTTGATAAGAGTATTTGGGTATAATTGATTTATTTTGTAGTTCTGTATATTCTTTTTGTATACTTATGTGAAGATAGTATTCGAAGGTGTCGATAAGCTGCATCGTCGCGTAAGAGAGGTTAAAAAAAATTTAATTCAATTACTTCCCCGTGTTCACAAATACCAGATTTAAAGCAAAATTTTTATTCGTTCATTTTGTGATTTTAATAAAAAGATTGATATTATTATATACAACTTTGAATTAAAAACTGAAGAGTGGGACAAGAATACTTAAAATTTTATTATCAGTCTAATATTCATCTGAGTTCTCATTTTATCACTACATACAATACAACTCACTCATTCTCCTCGAGTATCTACCTATATTTCACATTCTCATGTTTTTAATCGAGCCCTATCAGTGTCAACGTATCATTCACGAAACTACCGTTGCCTAACGATCACTAGCGTTAAATGTTACTGCAAAGATGACAAAAGGACGCCTATCCCCCGAAGTGATCGCATGAATTGCAAACGAACCCATATCGTTACTAGTTCAACGATCAGTGAAGTGTCCAATTTAAGCGGGAGCAAGAATGTAGGATTACCATTTGTAACAACAACGTATTACATCACGCAATCATCATTATCCGTATCAGTGCACGTACCGGGGCCATTCTCCTTGGCTCGAGTCGCGCGTACAGCAACGTATACTGTGCAAAATCACTTTAAGGATCTGCGGTGGTCTTGTTGTTCGAGGCATTTCCATAAGCGCCACCGTAATCGGATACGGCGTCTTTCGCGGATCTCCGTCTGACCGTAAATCAGCCTTCCTTTTTCGCTATAAATCGTTTTTACAATGGTTTGCACTTGTAATAGCCGCTTCCTGTTACCGATCAAGATTAACCGCCGAGTAACTTGTAGATTCATGTAGATACGCGGACGGGAAGGCTGCGCGTTTTTGCAACGTGCACACCCGTTAAATCTGATTAAATGTGAACCGATTAAATGTGAAATTGTATAAATACAATTATCGTTCTTAAAACAATCGCCTTATATGTTTGATTCGTATCAGGAGTTTGTTTATAGATAGTACTGTATTTATAAAAACGTTCGAAATTATTTCATCGTGTCTATCATGTTCAAATAATAAATGTATTGTAATGAAGTTATTGGTATGAAGAATGATTATTGGAGTTAAGGGGTTATGCCTACCTGTGAGGCTGAAACAACATGTATATTCGGGAATTTTTAGGGGAAAAACTTGAAGGCTTTTTTAATTGAACCTTTATGTATTCGAAAGTGTGCATGTTAAATTGCTTGTAGTAATTTTTGCGATGGAAAATATAAATAAATAACAGAAATATCAGCGATCTCCCGGCAGCGATTTTTGTTTCAGGTGTTTGAGGTGACCACTAATTTTGACTTAGTTCAGCTGAAATAAAAATTCGTGGGAATTTAGTTAGTATATTAGTAATTGGATCATCTAGTCCTTAATCATTCGTTATCTCGAAAATTTAATTTGCTACAAAATGGGGCTGCTTCTCATAGCAAAAGTATCGATTTTCTTCG
The DNA here is from genome assembly GCA_960531205.1 of Andrena bicolor. Taxonomy (NCBI): domain Eukaryota; kingdom Metazoa; phylum Arthropoda; class Insecta; order Hymenoptera; family Andrenidae; genus Andrena; species Andrena bicolor. Next base: position 34,577,709 of record OY482666.1, on the reverse strand, counting down.
ATTCGACTAGATAACCAAATATACTATTGTAACTTTTGGTCGAATTTTTTATTTCTGATGAATCAGGTCTAAGCTACAGTGGTCACCGTAAAGTCCTAAAATAAAAAAAATAATATAAGAACAGTTTATTTAAAAAAGTCTTCAAGTTTTTACAAAAAAAAATCCCGAAAATACTTGTGTTTTCAGAGCTTACAGGTAGGCATAACCCCTTAAGTGGATGTATTTATTTTTCTGATCTATTTTTCGCATTTTGAGTTTTTTGGGGGGAAAGTAAGGTGGTCTTGAAACGAAGTGTTTTTGTAACGTTACAATCACATTTTTTTTATTTTTAAAATTTGATTTCACGGTGAGTCTGGTTCAGAGATTTAGAAAAGATCCTGCTTACACCTCAAGAAAAGAATTGTTATCCATTAATCTCTCTCATTCTTCAGCCGACACCACGTATAAACATCCCCAATATTTTCCACTGCGACAACAGAAGACACCCCGTTTCTTGTCCTTTATTTCTGCGCTTCAAATTCCAATACATCTCTAACCAATTCGCGAGTTCCGCGGTGATTCCTCGAGGCTAACAACGAGAAACCAAAAGATCCTCTGACGTCTGCAGGCTCCTAAGTTTCCTCCAAAGCGCGTTAATCCCTGGTCAAGGCCAGGCATGGGACGAAGTCGGTACAACCGAAGGCTCTTACGAAATAACCCTCGATCCTCCGTATCCAGGGGCACGATCTCACGATTCCTCATTCAGGAATACATCAGTGACAGAGGAGGCCGGGGCTCTCGTGGGGGAAAGATATTTCCGCGAGAACGAATTTACGCCACGGCATACCCATAAATCCCATCGTTTCTTTTCCATGGTTAATGCGCGGCGCCGGCAATTTATGGGATACCAAACGCCGTTAGGTCTAATCTTCTCGTTAGAAAGTCCAAAAAGCACCGAAGGTGCCGGTGCCTTTGTACAAATTGCTACCGGGTGAACTGGGGCCCGGGGACCACCGTGCTCTCCTCCTTGTCCTGCTCTTGGAAACTGGGCCTGGTGTAACACGGCCGGATACCTAAATGAAATTCTTCCTCTGTTTCGCTTGGTCCTCCGGTTGGAAAGGTACACATATACGAATGCGACGGTTGCGCTGCACGATGTCCCTGATGAAATATCTCTCCCGTTGTTCGCTTATCTGTGGAGTTATATTCGGTTTCACTGATTTCATTTCATTGGTTGCCTGGATGGTTGGCAGTTTCGTGAAAGTTTCTCTCGAGCTTTTTATTTGGCTGTGATTTATCGAATCCTTGTGGATAATTGTTCCATGTACTTGTATTTTACAAGTGTCGTAAATTTGTCAGCGCGCGTTGCGGCAATTATAATTATTTGATATTATGTGTCGAAGGTATCTTACGGTATTGGATAAATAATTGTAGATTGCATGGACAAACCATTCGCACGGTCTTGTAATATACGATGCATTAAAATATAAAACCGAGTTTCCAGATTGGGAAGGGTGCCTTTAGGTAAGATAGCTTGCAATAAACAGTATTAATTGGACTTAAAACTACTGGCCGTCTAGAGCAACCTTTACATTATTCGATTATCCAATGAGATCTCTGTTACAAGACGCGTTCCTCCACATACTTTCTTCTCTTCTACAAATTACTGCCAGTCATATTCACATGATCGCGGTTCCACTGGATTGCCCATGGACTGTTTATCTCACCCACCGTGCTCAACGGACTTAGCACCCTCGTATTATCATCTGTCCGTAACGCTGGAAGCGAGAGAATGACTCGGTGCAACGAGAAATAATTACTAATAATAATAATACCAGCCGCCTAACGACTCAGGCATCATAAATCATCCATCTACTTTACTTCAAGCCTCCAACTCGCCCGGCTGGCCGTCTTCAAATTAGACTCGCCAATGTAAAACAAAAACGAAGCAGCACCCATCCGTAAACCAGTACTCGCTGGACACCAGCCCAACTAATCCTCTCGAGTGATTAAAAGCAAACATACGATCAAAGCACACTGTTATTTGCAAACATTTCTACAACATAGTCGGCCAGCATCTCCGATAGTCCTAACAAGCCGAGAGTATCTCCATACGAGACTAACGACAGCTTTACTGAAAGCAATCGTCTCGCCGCGGATAACGATAAATCAGCTATGCACACAGTGTATACGACCTATCATCGTCATTACCCTGATTTTTCAGCCACGTAACTCTGCGGCCGCGCTTTCCCCGGGTAATGTGCCCCTCTCGGCCGTTCCCGTTGACGATCATCACGTCGATGGGTCCTACCAGGATAAGGCGGTGTTAATTTAACCAGGATCACGCGCTCTCCCCGATCAATATTCTGGGCAAGCTCCGTCCGTACCCTTCGTAGCTGGCTGACGCCCGGTTAACTAACGCCTGTTGGCACGTCCTCGCGTGTCTATAGGATCCAGGGGGGTGTTAGACTGGCATGTTAGCGGTCCAGGGTAATGACAGGCGTGCTGAACATTATGCTAAGTGCGAGGCGCCCGACCGCTTTTCGTCCCTCGGCCCTGGATCCTCCCCCCGTTGCTCACTCTCTCCATCTCTTGCTCCCTCTTTCGATATCTCCGCTATGGTGGTTAAGGCCCTTCTCATCTGCACCCGTAAAACGCAACGACTGGGCCCTCCTCCCGGTCCCTCTTGACCTCTACTACAACATCCTACGGGTCGGTTGTTATAGTTTTCAATAAAGAAGCACGCGACGGGCTCTCCAATAGGAGCAATTTCCTTCGGGTCCCTTTGCCCGGGACCAGCTAAAGGCTGCCGTTCCAATGAGCGGCTGGCGACTGCGGCTGGAGACGCTTCCACTAGTGCAAGGGAGAAACAGATACATACTTCTCCCTTACACTAGTGGGAGCGTCGCCAGCCGCAGTCGCCAGCCGCTCATTGGAACGGCCACCTTAAATCGATAGCCTCGAGAGGCGATCGTATCTGGGACGCATCGCCCGTGGAAAGGGACACGGTATGCCTGAATTGGCTTCAGGGTGATACTTTTCGAGGCTCTAGATACGTTTATGGGGTAGGTACCGTGGATTCTTTTTGTGTAGGGTGGGGTTTGTGGGTTGGAGGGACACTGTTGGGTTTTTTGTGATGCGTCGAGGAATGTTAAGCGAATGTTTAGGGTGAATACTAACGCTTCGAGTGCTTGGAACACGCAGACGCACGGTGGTCCGGATTGGAGAAGCTAGTGACATTTGTGTAGGTAGGTATAACATTTGGACTGTAAAACATACCGAAATGAAATTAGCGCCAAAAACAGGAAAAAATTATTCCTTTCTAATGATGTATATTTTACATTTATATAGTTTTTCTTTTTTTAATATTTTTAACATAATTGTCATAAAAAATGTTGAAAACTGTGTATTTAGTGGTTTATTTAATGCTCTTTTAAGTGATTTAAATCGCATGTTGGGGAAACTGTGCGTTTCGAAGTTATAAGGAAAAGTCAAATAGTAGTTACCATTAGAAATTGTGAGGAAATCTACAGATTAATTAAACGCGTGTCAAAATGGGACTACAAAATGCCTGCAAAGTCCCAGTACCGGTAAAACGTAATGTAACGGGAATTTTGCATTATCGTTAAATATTTATGGTTACTCCCGCCCCCGTTTTCGCAACGAAATCATAGCTTGCGACTCAGCACGTTTAAGTTAATTTTTGAGAAAAGCTTAATGTTGCCCATGCGGCGTTCATTTTTTGTACATCTTTGCAACCACGTGGCCAGTAATTATCTTTGCGGAGAAAGCATGGCCAAATATTTGCGACTGATGGCAGGCTACGTGGAAACCACCCCAAGCACCTGCCTACTATCGATACATTAATACGCGTGGATCGACTGCGTGCATAAATGCAATCGTGATTATTGTAGCGATGGGAACAAGTTCAGCGTGGGCTGACGAACATCAATCAATTCAATCCTTAAGTATCATTTCGTTATTCATTTGACTTCGTTATTCATCCTTTGAAATTAATAGAAGTACAAGCTTCAGACAGAATGAGTCACCTAAATTTCTACGCGAATATCTTTGAAGCTCCCAATATTGCAACATGTTCTCATATAAAATTCAAATATGTATGATTAACCCTGGATTTTGTTTACAATTGTCACTATTACTTTTTTCTAAATACTCATACAGGATTTTATCACGTTTCTATACTACGCGCGACGTGCTCGAACCCATCACTACCGATCAAGGATCAGCGTACTTAGGGTGGAGTACGGTGGCGCCGAGATTGCAGCAGCAAAATTGAAATCAGATAACAGGTTGGCATCAGAACAGTGCCTTCCTCTCGAAGGGTATTTGCATATGGATATTTGGATATGAAAATCAGATTGCCGAATTTCACACATTGGGCTTCGCGACTTTCTTTCTTTTTATTCTTCTAGGATGACACTTAATTGCTGCAACGAATATATAATTTATTACAAACCACAGTACATGTTACTATAACGCCAGTTTCTTCTTATTTGGCGTATCTTATAACAACTACTTAGGTGACTCGGAATAATGATACGTTTCGAGATAAACCGACGATTATCGTTTTCTCATGCAAATATATTATTTCACGAGTAAACATTGTTCAAATAGTTATACTTCAGCTGTAATTTATCTCTTGGTTACATAATTCCGGCATAGATATTCAACACACAGAGACGGGCAAAATTTGTATTTAAATAAAATTTCGAATAATGAATAAAACTTAAAAAAAAAAAAAAGATTCGTCATGTGTCGAATAATGTTAACTCGGGTTAACGAACGAATAACGAATAATTTTTTTAACTTTTATTCGTTATTTGAAATTTTATTCAAATAAAAATTTTACCCATGTCTGGCAACACAGCTACATTGTAATAGAGCTCTGAATATATATTGCGAATCTGTAAATTTCAACTAACCGAATACTTAATTTGCTCAATGAAACACATTTTGTGAGGCAGCATACGGAATATTGATGAAAAATCTTTGATCAATATAGGTGCCTCGTAAAATACTTGGCAGCTCATTCGTAGCTAATAAACTGATGCTAGTAGATTTATAGGTGCCTAAACATCTTTGTGTACGCAGTTTCAATAAGATTTAAGTTCCTTTAATCCATCACAAAGTGAATTTGAAGCGTTTCCTTGGCCATCAATTTCTGGTACTAAATCCTAATTGTAATTATTATCGGTGATTCGAATCCCTTTACACTCTTTCATTAAGAAAAGAGTTTATATTACACGCTTAAAAAAAATACAGAATGCAAAGAATCATAAATTGATAAACGATGGCTTTCCATTATAATTTCACTCAGAGGAAGGGATACATTTATGTCTCTACGATTTTAATTTTATGGTTTCGTTTTGAAACGTCGATATCACTACTTGGGTCCTGATGAATCTAGGGTCACGGAGTTCTCAGGGTATAATAAAAAATTAGTGTGCCGAGTAAGGTTTTATGAAAATCTTTAATTTAATGGCTGGATAAAATTCTCATATCCGAAGATTGTGCAGAGGTAAAATTTTTATTGCGTTCCCTCAAGTGCACCCCTCTACAGTTACTTATTTTATATTACTATTATTTTGAGCTACATACTTTGTATTTAAATATTCCTTCTGCGCTTGTATTTTCGTTACACTAAAATCAATCCACTTAAACTATAGTAATCCAATATTATTAAGTCTGCAATAAAAACATTGTAAATTGAAAGACTGTATTATTGTTTTAAATATTGCTAAAAAATTCGCGAATGACAATTTCTTTTTTCATAGATAGAAACTAACTCTGCCGGATTAATTTCTGAGTTCCTCCCCTATAAATTCTCTGTGCATAACTTTGCAAACAAAGTTGCATATTAATAGTATAGTTATCCCTGTGTTTCCTGCTCTTGAATTCCTCGACCCCTTTCTTATATCATTCTGTACACATTACTACAGAGTTTACCTCGGTGCAGAGGTACTTAAATGCTCCAAGGAATCAGATTCGACCGATAGAGGCGATTGATCGTAAAATTTCCCAGGTATGAAAATTGAGAGATTACGTCACAGGGACTTAAGAGGGAATCAGGTTTGCCTTTCCGCGCAAACACTTGATTATCCATTATAACAGATTGTAATGGTTCATCTGATAAACGAAATCCCAATTATATGCACACACGACGATCTCTACGATCCGCCTTCCCGTACAGATCTCGCGGGATTTCACTTTATGGGCACCGCGTCTCTGTTTATGACTATTCTTCGGTATCAGATGTTTCACTTGTTCGGCGAAGACCGAGAAGATAACACACCCAACGGCATCTATCCGTTCGATTTGATCTGGCGTCGCTTCCATTACGAACACTTGGTCCATTTCTACAGAGGCTTACGCCATTACTGGACGAACCCTTCACGCGAAGTTACAAAATCATTTACAGGATACCAGTTCTGTCGTAAATGCACCGCTGTTTTAATAACACTTAATTTAAAGATCTCAAGATGAAATAATTTTTTTTATACGAAATTGAAGACCAGTTTCGCTGTAACTGTGCAAAGTAGATTTTATATAAATGTTAGAAAGTGTGAAATCTTAATTATAAATTTTTGATTAAATTTTATTTCTTGCAGCTGTAACAGTATGAGGGAAGACGTTGATATTAGATTAAAATATATATGTAGAATGTTCGGCTATATAAGGGAGAAAATGTAAGGGGATTCTCCGGTCAAAATGCTCGAAAAATTGGCGCTTTATGAATTTTTTACAAGAAGAGGTTTTAACATATCCTAACTACGAAAATATGTATATAAAAAAAATCGGTTTTCTAAAAAATTTTAACCGGAGAATCCTTGTAGTGATTCTTTTTTCTCATCTCAAAAACTCGCTAATTGGTTTTAACTTCGTAAGTGGCCATTAATAAATTGTATCTCCACGTGCTATTTAGGTTTATCTTTTCTCCCATCTCTCATCGTATCCCTTAATAATCAATTTTCTGATAGCAACGAGAAACACAACTACGTCGATATAGTTGAATCTAGCGGGCTAATATTATCCCACGATCGCGAACCACATCGAAGAGGTTCGCGAGGCGTTTGACAGGTTGAAAAGCGTTATCCTTTGGGAATCTAAATTTGCGTTACTTTGACTATTAATTCCAATATGCCGCTTCGAACACGTAAATTGTATTTGCATATTATCGTTCGATTAAAACTGATTGTGAGTCAAATATAATTGGGTTCACCGTTCCTATGCAAAGTGCTTCCAAAATGTTTGCATAAACTTCACCGTACAATGTTGCAGTAGTTAGTAGTTACACCCATGAAAAATAGTTATACATACAATCTTTTTATTAACATTGCCTCATTGTTTCTTTAATTTCATTTCTGACTTCTACAATTAAAAATTTAAAATTATGCATTGTCGTATTCGATGTCGAATTTCCACTTAATAATTACTAAAAGTTGTCTTTTCACTTATTCCAAATGTATTTTTTTGTTTCTAGGGTATGTTGCAGATACTACTTCGGTCGACGAGGCGATTAGATAAGTGCTTTAAATTTCTCATTTACCTACAATTCTCTGTGATGTGTATAAAAAAATTTCCAGTGTACCTGGGCGATTATTTTTATTTATTCCAGACTGTAAACATAGTTAATCTTATTCATGCGAGAATTTTATTCGAAGTCTCATTTAGCCGTTTGAACAATCCATTTATTCTTTAACTTTAACACGTTCGCTTCATCTGAATTTTATTAAAAAAATTTCACCTTTAATTTTTTTCGAATTTTCGAAGACACCGACCAGTTACTAAAGCGATGGCAAGAAGTCATTGAAAAAGAGGAAAAATCACATTAATGAGTAAACTTCCTTCGTTGCAATATTTTCATTAATATCGGTATTTCCCCAATACCGCCACTCAAAGTGTTAACTCACGTTACAATACCGTCCAGCTGAAAGTGCAGAGGAAAAAAAAGTTTCACTATACAACTTGATATCTCGCCTCGAACGCCAGAAGATTTGCCATAAAATGAAACGCAAGACCGTGATTAGGAACTCCACAATACTCACGTGTCTCGTCTTACGGTCAGCAAATTCAGCCCTAACGTGGCTCAGTCAGCCAGCGAACGTATCGATCGCGTTTCACCGACTCGGCTAGCTTTCCGAACACTCGATTAACACGCGATATGTAAATAGATCTAGCATAGTTTTGCGTCGCTAACGGTGTCTTGATGATCCGCGCGAATACTATCATCATACGGTCGAATGATACGATCCGTAGGTGTCGTTTTTCCGTATTTCTGCTGCCATGTTCCGCGTTATCGCCCGATAGGGTATCCTTTGATCGTTGTATCGCGAATGGCCGCGACCAGGATCCGAGGATAAACGATGCGGTCGAATCTCGAACGCGATAACGCCTGCCAGTCCTTCGCGTTGCTGCAGATGCTGGCTTACTGTGATTTGTTATCGTCAGACAGAGCGAGAGAGAAGGACCTGCACTTGGGCTAGATCCGCGGACGATCACTATCCACGCGAGAACTCGTTGATCGCGAGTCACATTCAACGCGTTAACGACATTCGAATCCACTCGGTCGCGAAATTAGGGCGTTGGTTGCAATAACCGTTCAAGAATTGCCGGTGTATCGTATGTCGCTTCAGATTTAGGGCCGTGCTGCTTGGAGAGAGCAGTAATACGTACGTGGATTGAATATTTATTTCGTTCGCGAGTACTTAATTGCACTGCCAGTCTGCAGCGGGCGGCTGGTTTGGGGAAAAATGGCTTATTTTTAAAAATTAATCTTTATTAAGTTTATACTGAAAATTTGAATATTTTTAAATTCAAATTTTGAATTTTTAATTAAATTGACGCTACAAAATGGGTTCAAAGAAGCAGCCAATTGTCGCCTGGCAATGTGATCGTCTCTCAACGTTTGCCAACCTACCTCCAGCGGAAAAAAGTCTGTGGACTCCCTTAATAAGTACCGTCAAGGACCCAGTTCCTGATCAGAACCCAATTCCTGATCAATTTAGTTTATAAATATATTATATTCTCCTCTCCTAAAGGATAGGGCCCACCACCTTCTTGTGGTTTTCATCAAGCAGTGACATCTTTTTCACAAAAAATCAACGAGCAAAAAAGTGTGCCCTTTATGAATTTATTTGACTTATTATATTAGGTATCACTTCGTTGAATATTTTTCTTTTCCATTATAGCTTATTTTCAATTTCTTTTAAGTTCGCGTACTATAGTTGGTTTTACAATATTTTCTCATCTTTGAATGAAATGCTTAAAATATATATTTACATACCTTCATGTGATCATGTTGACATGGCTATGCACACATTTCAGTTCCGTGACGGTTCAGTTCTGTCAGTGTCAGTGGTCTCTTTGTTACAGCGTCAGTAATTAACGCGGACAAGTGTGAACTGCACCATCCAAAACAGGGAAACGATATTTTTATTATCACTGCAATAAACCGCCGCCACGGGTGTGACATGTGTGCGTCAGTGCCGTATTAACCTGGAGCCGGAGCTCAGAGGCTCCTAAAAAATTGGAAAATTTAAAGAAAAAAAGATTGTAAAAGCTAGAAAAAAATGAAAATGGGTCCTCAACTGTCACGGCGAGGAAATAACGAATACACCAAAATTTAGATTTTAAAATGTGGCTCTTTTTTCGCGGAATGGACTCCACATTTAATCTTATTTAGTCAATTGTTTTAATACTTATCCACTTTGAGTATTAGCGCGGTATTATCGATTTTATTTAATTTAGAATAATTTAGAGGGCCACATATGGAGCTCGTCTCAGGGCCTCCAAAAAGGATAAGACGGCACTGGTGTCCGTAGCCCTTTAAAGACTAACCTATATTTCTCAAATCGTCCACTGTCAATATTAGATCACGTGATGTTTATTCTGATAAGAAGACATACTAACCGCCTGATACAATTAAATCAACCTGATTCTGCGCCATTCAAAGTTAACATCAAATTAGTAGTTGAGAAATCACTATGAACGTCATATTTAGTTGTCTTGATAACCAAAGTAAACGTAGGTATTATTTATTTTAAACTACCACAACAGTGCTGTCTAAATTAACAGCTGACAGTTTGTCTTCATTTAAGAAACGTACATTGATTATGCAAGTCAGCTGGAGAGAATGTGAACGTGAAAGGTAGAGATATTCAAGAATCTGTGATTTCCTAACCTTTCGAGACTTCAGAGCGTGCACCACGTCCATTTTTGAGTAACTGTATCCAGCCAGAATCGCGATAGAAGTCGTAGCCAATGCACCAACACTTCTTCTCCATTTTGTCACTTTACTTTCGTTGCGCCACGATCCGTAAGAACGCGTAGCACCACGAAAATGCCGCGAGAACGCCGATACTGGACGTGACAACCTTGCCACGGTCGCCATGTTTATGTGGCCAGATGATAATGACGCGCGCCTGCGTCGGGACGCTGCCGTCAAATTCCTGCGCGCGAGACGGTTTATCCCACGGCCATATATGTATGTAGTAACTAAATGATATGCCATTTGAAATAATTAGAGGCTGCTTGCTAGATTGAAGGGGTTAATTCCCAAGGTGTCTAATACTTCCAGAGCATCCTCGGTTATTTTGCTTGCCCTTCATTTTTGAAGGGCTTTATTCCCGTTGGCCGACGTGTTCATTTTATAAAAATGAAAAGGAAAAAATATAAGAAATAAAGAAAAATCCACAAACACTAAAAATTAGAAAATAAAAAATATATATAAAAAAACATGTTAAACGATTTTACTAAAAATGCACTAAAACCTAAAAAAGAATTCTCTTCTTGTACTATAATTTCGATGGTGTTTTCTCACTTTATATAAAATTGTGGTGTTGTATTAAATCGATTGAGATTCTGTTATGAAATATCCCACGCCACGATTTTATTTAAAGTGAGAAAACACCATCGAAATTGTAGTACAAGAAAATAATTATATTATACAGTTCGTAGTGCATTTTTAAAAAAATCGTTTAACATAACTTTTTTTATATTTTTTCTGTTTCACTTGTTTTTCTGGACTGTGTATAACACTGCGTTTTTTTACTGATCATCTATTCAAAGATAATGGATACGTTACGTATTTTGGGGAAGACCGTTGCCGTTATCTTGCGTGAAATTTATACGGATGAAAATAGAATTGTGCATAAAGCTAAGATACCGTTCGAAGGGCGTTATGTAACGAAAGGATGCCATCTTCACCCACGACATGCTGTGACGCAACGCTGAAGAGTTCCGTTCAAGCGCTGCGAGTGCTAAAATTATGCGGGCTGATGTGCGCGCCGTAGATACCGCCTTGCTACCGGTTACCCTAGTAGCTACCATGTCGTTTAGTAACCCGGATGGTCTGCTTTCTTCCTCGTGGTTTCATTATTTATAAATGCCACCCTACAGCTTCAAGAAGCAGGTAATATAATCTTGGACAGACAAATCTTTTCTTTCACAAACTGTATAGTACAGCTCTCTTTTTTAACTATACACCAGTAATCTAGCATGAGTCAGTTACATTAGCAGCAATATTCTGGAAACTGTAATATGCGTCCTCACTGTAAATGATATAAAATTTTTAGAATGTTTAACTTCGATTTTTAATTGGCCGATCCCAGTTGCATCCATAGCATATTATTTATAAAAGTGCAGCTTATACTTGAAATTGTAATGATAGCATTAAGAAATTTTTTAAATACGACACCCTGATATGGAAGATAAAACGATGCTTCTTATTGAATTCTTACATCCACATAATTATACGCAGATAAATTATAAAAGACCTAAAAAAATTTTTAAGCAACCCAAATTTCTATAAGCAGAACTGGGGTATAAGTAAGATTATATTGTAGAATGTAGAGGGTTCCCATTTGATTTTCATTCCTTGCTTTTTAATCGCAATTAATTCGAAATAATTTGTAAAGGCGCCAAACATTTAGGTATCACACACAAGAGAAAGACCAGGCGCCGAGCCTGATTATACGTTTTTCAAATTAAGTAAAGGAACTTGCTTGGTCAGTCAAGAAGTTAAGCTTCGTACATACCTAAATAGGCGGCGAACTATTATGCTTAATATGAGGTCGCGTTCCACGAAAGGGATACGAAGGGAAAAGCTCCAGTATAATACGGTCATAAATTTATAAGCTATTTGAATTCTTCGCTCCTCTTATTTTGGTTCTTCAATTTTCTCGGGCAAAATAACGCACACCCTTAACGCGCGTCATATAGAACGATAGCCGTAATTAGCGTCGGTAATTAATATTGGTTACATCAGTGTTATTTATATGCGAACGTTGATGCAGTAATGTATCATGCGCAGTTGAGAGGAATTTATAATAATTCCATAACAACATTGGCCTCGGCTATCCGGGGGAAATTACCAATGCAAGCCGCGTATTCGTAATTTCCAATGATCGATTGATCGATTGTTTATTTGCAGCGCGAAAAGTATCTTGCCAAGTACGCAGTTTCTTCGGAAAGTAGTTCCATTGAATAAAGAGAAAAAGTCATGAAAATCCAATCAGCAAACAAGGGAATTCTACTAAAAATTCCAAGTAACTATTAAATAATGCAAAATGTTTAAATATATCCAGCGAACATTTATCACTCTTCAAATTAGTATTTCACTGGAAATAACATACCTAACTTACACAACGCTACCTATTTCTCTATCACCGTACCTGCAGATACTTTAAATACATAGAAACTAGACCAAAGGTATAAATGATTTCGCGCCGAGGGATTTGCGTTCTGTGGACAGTTTTGGCGTGTTTCCCGATTTCTCTGTAAAGCATGAAAAATATTGTCCGAGGGTCCCCGAATATTTGTTCAGGAGGATTTAAACAAAACTTCTTCGGCAATAGCGATCGCTCAGAAAAGTTTGACCAAACCTAAAAGAGCATTATTAAAAATCTATCTCCACTCAAAGCGTTTAAACAGTCTAATAAATCTAAATAAATGAATGCAAAACCTTTTTCTCAAAATTTGCCACCATCAAATATAAATATCGTTTCCCCATTCACCAGTTGGCTGCTCACAGAGACGTCAATGTCATCCGCAAATTCCGTTGCACTATGCCACTATACCACAGCCCAACGATTCCATATGAATTGAACTATAGCCGGCGCAAAAAACTCCGTAATCGTCGATTGCTAATTGGAAGCATCCGTTTATCTCACTGTTGCCGCGACGCAGCCGCGACCCGACATCCTGAAAAGAAGAAAACCTCCGGATGCCCCGAGCCGCTGGTTGCGCTGCGCATTCCAGCTGGCCCATAGAGCAGGGCAAAAGAACGAGGGGGGCACCGCGCGCGCACGTTCGTGGGCCCGTGTAACGGCGGGGGAAAAAACGAAAGTTGTCATTACCTACGCGGCGCAGCTCGGTCGCGAGGGAGCGTGATGAACATTCTTCGGGGCGCTGGACGTCAATCGAGTATGCCCCGTCTCCTCCCAAGTGCTGCCGTCGCCCGGCCGGCGTGGAACAATCGTCTCGTTAATCTGCGTTTACGCTGGAACGTAATTATTCCCTCGGCACTTCGTCGAGGCGGCCCATTCTTCCAGAGAATCTGGCGTCGTTAACCTAGCCGGGCCCCGCTACCCTTTCGTTCGGGAAAAATTCATTTGACTCCGTACCGCGGTGCAGCTGGTCCCGGAGTCCTTCATGCCGCGCGGCGGCAGCTCCCAGGGAAGATCGCGTCTAGGAATTATGGGTTGCACCCGCGGCACGACGTTTCCTCGAGCCTAGCAGCTTCCAGCGGCGCGCATCCGCCAAGGCTATCGACTCTCTCATCTACGCTTATTTGAATAATTGAAGCCGATCCAACGTAGCGGGGGATCTCGGGAGCGTGCTGGTGTCCGTGAGCACGCCACGGTGCGTCGAGCAGAAAATAAGGCGCTCGACAGTGATGGGATTGGGAGGGGGGAGATCCCTTTAATGACCACCACGATGACACCAATAATCCCGATAACGCCACTTCCGATACCGTCTAGAAGCATTTTGCAAAATATGATAAAACGATATTGACAGTAATGACACCGTGCCGGGGCATTTAGTGCGCTTGTTAATGTAGTGATTGGCGAGGCCACGGGCGACTCGCTTGTTGCGCGACAGCGAAGTAGCCGCAAGAAACGATTAGCAACGGGATTCGAGGGGATTTTCGATTCTGGTGGTGATCAGGGACGCGGCTCGGCTCGATTGCTCGATCATAGTCAATGGTGATTGACTCTTAAACGGGGTAAAGTGGATTTAATGGGTGTGACAATTTGCATGGGAATTTTTCGGTATAAGACACCACCAGTTGTGTTACGATTTTGTTATGGCTGATGAGATTATGGAGTGGCAAGCCTGCTTAATGCCTTGATCAGGTCGAAATAGAATAATATATTCGGATTACCGAACTTGGGAATTCGTTTAGAATCTCTGGTCATCATTTCGATCTTTGATTCAACCCTCCAACGAATATTCTAAGAGAAGAGTGAGAGCTCCTCCTTTGAAGCTTAAAGCTCAGTGAGTTTTAGTTATCTTATGCTTAAAATTCTGAGATTACCTTTAAATCTTGCAGTAGACCCCAATTCAGAATCCCGCAAACTTCTGCAAATATCTAAAGAGAAAAATGAGTGCTGCCCTTTTCAAGCTTAAACTTCGCTAAGTTTTGGTCGCCAAAACCATACCAACCTGCCTAAAATTTTGAAGTGACTTAAATTTTTATATCTTTACCCTCTATAATTCTAAACTGCCGAATCCTGCGACTCAGTATCACATAGACTTCTTCAAACTCCAAAGTATCTACAAACTCAACGTAAATACCTTCCAAGCTTTTGCTGCACGCAACTACACGCGTTCCCATAAATGAATAAGATAACGTGAAGTCAAAGTAGACTTCTACCAGCTATTACTACAAATCGAATGGCCAGCTACACGCTATACCCCAACGATACCGGGCAACAAGATTCACCCTGTATTTCGTACGAGATGATGCGATATTTACTTTTAATAACCGTCCGTGATTATAGCCAGGATGAGAAAGGAATTTATACGGCGCAATTACCGATCGCGGGAGCATTTGTAATTTGTTTCTACTCTGTTTTGTTTCCCCCCGCGATGCGTATCGTCGATACGCCAGCCTCGTTTCGAGGCTGTTCGCGGGTTTCAGTAACATTGTGCCTCTAATTCGCTATGTTAACGGAACCGGGCAACGGTGTAACGAAATTAGCATTACCATCGGTGTATCGGACTCGGGGGATAATCATAATTATGTTTTATATCTTCATCGTAACTGTGCAGGCAACGTGGGACGCGTTTAGGGGCAACGGATGCGAGAACTCGATGCTGCTCGCCCCATCAACGATTTCAGTTTCTTGTCCCGTAGTTTTTCCATGCATTCAAGCTGCACGCTACTTTTTGCCGCCGCACGACCATTACCCGACGTCTATATGGACGTTTTCGTTTACAGTTTACCTCGATCGACCGCTTGTCGCTCCATCGCGATCTTGTTCCTCTTCATCGTTCCCTCCCCTGCGACCTGCCTTTCTCTCCCCCTTTAATGATATGTTCATGAATTTCTTCTCTCGCGTCCACTACGCCACGGGGCTCGCACTTTAATATTCGAACGTCGTAAATCAACCGTTTAATAGGTTTCTAATTGACGTCACACCTCGATCACCCCTGCCAGCGATTATATTACTGTAAAAGGGAGCATCAATCCGTGTCACTCGAATGAATTGATTCAACCTTCAAGAGCTACTTATTCAGCTTCAGCGACTTTACTTCTGTAATCCGTGTGATGGGGAAGTAATTGCAGTGTTACGTTAATTGGTTTTTATTTCTTTGTGCGGGCATTGTGATGATTTATCGGAGACGTTTTTTTTGGTAATAGCCTCGTTCCTAGGGGATTTCTTTTTTTATTTTTGAAACGTTACCGTGGTGGCTTGTCGCTAGGCTTTCACAGAAAGCTTCTTAATTTAGATGCATTGATAGTAAAGCGATTTTAATTAATCATGAAAAGAACTTACCTGCATATTGAGTCCATTCTATTAAATTATTACCGAAGCTTCTTTACTAAATGCGTTTGAAAACCACGAAAGCTTTTCAGTCTAAAAATTGTTTGCATGCTGGACAGCGCTCTACTAACTCCTATTTAATTTCCACTTTATATTCGTTACTGTTTTCTTATAATCTTGCAATTCACATCAACATCTACATGCTTTTAACGTCCCTTATCTGTCCGTGAAAGCTCATGCCGTGGCGCAAAGAAATCCTTTATCTGTATCGCGATTATGTAGACAGTTAATTCGCGATAGGTACCAACATGTTGCAATAAAGATATCCTTAATAGATATTCGAAACGCTTGTTACACTTAACCGGTTATTTTCTCTACCGCGCTCGTAAACGGCGAACAACAACCCGCGAGGCTGATCCGCGTCGGTGGAGGGTGGGTGTTCAAACTGAATGACGAGATCGCATTGTATTCAATAATATTTCATTTATTACTCCTAAAAATTATATGGCGACGGGGTTCTACGTCGAAGGAACCAGAAGGAGAAGAGAAATTAGAGGAACGACACACATGATTCCCCTTTCAGAAATCAAAAATGCCAACTGGGACACATTTTCCATCCTTCGTGAAGATTATTCTCCCTAGTCAGTGCCACGAGAAGAATTAAACACAGACACAAGAATTATGCATTGCGGAGATGTAGTGACTACCCCAAACCCACTCAAGTTACATTTAAAGCAATATTCTTGACGACACAAGGGAGTCTTTCTTCTTGAGCATTGCTTAGTGGGGCTGTACTTACGTCCTACACATTCTAAAAGGTGCTTTAAATCTCTGAGCTCCTGCGTTTGCTTCCAAAAGATTCTAGGGCGCTACAGTCTTCGTCCCTGGTTATTATCACGACACCACTATACCTCTGCAATGCACAGTACTTCATGGGGTTTCTCATTCCCATCTCGCCTCTCTCCTCTGCAGCTTATCAATCATTTCCACGAAGTGACGACAGGCAGGAGAGGGAACGGGATCCTGGATAATGTTACAAGGTAGCGTTTCCGGAAGTTGTAGCCAGTGGATTAGAACGACGCGAGGTTGCGTACCCCGCAAAGTGCGTAAAGGGTCCTCGCTGTTCGTCCATCGTAGTTCCTCGTTCTCTCGTCGATATCGTTTAACAATTAAATACACTCGTTCCTAGTAGCTTTCAGTCTATGATGAATTCATCAATTAAATACAGCGTCGAAATGGCAGTGTTGGAACAGTTTCAAACGTAGTGGAGCCATTCCGAGAAGGACTGGCAGAATAAGGACGCTCATCTCCGTGCTTGTCATCCCCATTTTGCTTGCTTGTTTCCTAATCCTCTGTCACCACGTGGTCGCCTATTGTCGACCTAATTCTATCGATTCGCTTCAACTCTTTAAAAACGTATCGCGAGACTTTGAATACTGATTTTAACCACCCTGACGGTACAAGGGACGATCGCAACGATTGGGAACGCCACGCAGTCCTCGTACAGAGAATGGTCGTTGGTGGAACTGCTGGTCGCGCCAATCAGCTACGTTGATTCAGAACACAAAAATAGCGCGTATCGTATCGAAAATTGCGCGTGACTATTTCTTTGGAAAATTGAAGATGTGTACGTGTTTAAGTATGCCGAGCAATGGTGAGTTGACTAGTGAACTAGTTTCGGGGTTGGTTAGTGAACTAGTATCGGGGTTGGCTAGTGAACTAGTATCGGGGTTGGCTAGTAAACTAGTATCGGGGTTTTGGGTGACTCTTGTTATCGCACTCTTCTCTGAACTCTTCTTAGAAACTTCACCTTTGCTCGGTATACCTATAGAATTCCAATTTTTCTTTTCTTTTTTTTGTAATACAATTTAGAGTATAATCTAACGTTTCTATTATCTTAAGCACGCTAGTTTTTCTCACGTGAAACAGTGTTGTAAAATTCTTTCGGTGGTTATAAAGTAAAACGTATGAAATGACGATGTAGCATGCGCACAATTATCTTAACACATCGTGTTTTGGATGTTTCCCTTGGTTTCTCTTTATTGCGATTTTTCTTATACGATTACACAGTGTGTATAATGTAGTACGCCGTGTTACTTGAATTATCCCGTTCGCCGCATGACGGATTTTCATTTTTTTTCCTCCTCTTTCTTTCGAATCACGTGCACAGAAACGAAATCGCTCTCAAAATCGATGCTTTCTCTTTCCTTCGCGTTCGCATTTTACAAAAACGTCGCTTCGCTTATTGTCTTCGCTATAGACTCGTACAGCCGCGCAAGCGCGCTATCGTTACAAGAATTGTCTTTTTTTACCTCTAGTACCGACGAACCGCTCGTTGTCACATTCGCCAAAACACGCATACTTTATTACAATTGCGGTGGCTGTGAACTCACCAAAAATATCGACGTTCGCGTTCAATTCCAAGACACGGGTTACTTCTCTTCGCGTTTCGCAGGTGGCGGTACGTACCACGTAACGAGAAACTGATCGTAGAATTTTTTGATAAACATGGCTTTGTAGAAGGGAAGGTTTTATTTCTTTCTGTGCGTCAGCGTAATAATACTGTTTTCTTTTGTGCAATCAAGGAACGAAAGAAAGTGTGGTCGTGATATCGTGTAATGTTTTTAGGTTCAAATTACTTAAAGTGAAGGTGAAATATATGTGGAACTTTTTAGCGATACGATTAAATTTAGTGGTGAAAATTATGCTATGCAGGAAATGAACGAGTGAAATTTAGTGTAATAAAGCTGAAATTACATACAACGAATATACAGTAGAGAATTATGCTTTTTAGTCCTCTGCTGGGTCCTCCAAGCTGAATTCGAATTGCTGAGAAATTCGAGAAAAAGTGAATATCAGGTACATCAAATTATTCCATTTCTTTTCCCCTTCCCCTTCGCGTAAGTCTTACGTCGTAAGATAAAACTAGAAGGAAGGTTTACAAGAAAATTGTCTCCCTTTCAGTACTCTATCGTATATAAAACTGAAAATTAAAGAAACTAAGCCAAGGGAAGAAGAAGAATTAGAAATATTCACTTTGAATAATTGGATACCCTAAATTTTTGGCAAGAAATAAGGCTCTCCTCTTCTCTTACATTTTCTTCTCCTCTACGCCAATCTCAAACAGTTCAAGAATCTGAAACTAACTGATAGCAGATCAAATGGGAAGCATTCAATTTAAGGGACACTATGTATTTCTTGTCCTATTTTTCCTACTTACTCTAAAACGAGTTAAAAATTCCGAAAACAAGGAAGTACATCGACAAGAGTAATGTAGTCAAAAAATGAAATAAATTCGACGGGCAAAAACTGGCTGCGCTCCGCTTGTGGGGTTGATGAAAACGTTAGCAGATTAAGACCAACTGTTGGCGTGTTTGCGGAAGAGAATTACGGAAGCGTTTCGTCCCCGTTTTTAGGGGGAACCGAAATACAAGCATCGTGCGTTATCATCTGGAAATGGGAATTTAAGTGGCTTTGTTCGTTGGGAGCAAAGCGGTCCAATTTCAGTTCCGCCGGAAGTAATAGCGCACTTTGTCGGTGAGTATCATTAAACAGGTTGCGTAACTGCGATGGGACGCTTGGGAAAAATGCTTTCTCGTTAATAGACGTGGAATACCTGTTCCAAGATGGAGATTAAGCTCTGTGCATTGTTTTCTTCCATGAAAATTTTCTCTTAGGCCTTCGACTCTACTTTCAAGAAAGTGGAACAGAAGGAAGGTACAGTTTGGTATAAAGAAATGGATTTGATGTACTTGAAGCTCCCCTCTTTTGTGGTCGGTAGCCTTCAACGTCTGGTTGAGTACAGAAACTACGGGATTTTATATAAATAATATACTGAATTAATTGTTCATTGATAATTCTACTATTTAGTTTCACGATTCACTGATTTATGAGAAACCCAGCTATTAAAGCAAGTCAGGTAAAATGCACAATTTGCCTATCTTATTAATTTGTATAGAATTGTTGGTATAATCGAGTAATCACTAGTTCATTCCACTAATTCAGGGCAAAATTAAGAAAAACACTAAATTTCTTTAGAGCATCGTAAAACTAATTTATCCTGTTCCTGTTCAACGTTACTACGAATTTATATAATTTAAACATTACATTACAAACTTAAGTATATTTCCCCGAAGTTCTCTTCTCCGTCTCTACAAATCCTAATTTCTCGGCACGTGTTACGTTGAATTCTCGCGTACCTATCATTGATACCCACGTTCCTCCATAATACAAAACGCGAAGACGTTGCACAGCTTGTCGATTATTTTTGACGAATTCGTACGCCCGAAGGACAGACACAACATACGAAGAACACATGATCGATGCGCATGATTGATAAGTAATTATCGTAGACATATGTACACGGAGTCAGCTGTTTACAATAAATAAGTCTTTAATAAATATACTACTAAATATTAATAGGTCATTCCTACAAAGATTCGTGCGCGAGGTGAAGACATTTCTGGCGGGCACTTCTTCCCCTTTCCTCCGGTGGTTTCGCAAGTACCTTAATCGAGATTCAAGGAGGCGTTACGCGCGATAGAATCTCCCTCGGAGACGTCGTCATACTTCGCAAATTGTCCATTGCGCTCTGCAAAGTATAAAATGCAACTAGATAGTAATTCGGCGGGGCCCTAAACGGTGAACACTTCGAAAGCCGCGGTACACGTTGAATCGCGTTGGCGCGCCGAGAATCTTTCCCATCACGAGAGGCAGTTGGACGTTGCTGCGAAAAAAATTCCATTAAAAAATACCTTACCGCCCGTCCCCTGCGATGCTTACTCGGTATTGCGAGGTTTTCGTACCTACAGATATCTTTAATTACTGTTAATCCTCTGTAATCTCAGTTACACTTCGAACGAACGAAATAAATTAATCTACGTACGCGAGCCTTTAGGGTCTCTCTCTCTCGTTTCATTTTCTTTAAATGCAAGAATTAAGTTAGGGGCGTGAACGTATACGCATTAAAGACAAGAATGAACACATGCCGCGCGGGATCGCAGCATCCTCGATTGGTAATAATGGTTTCTTAAGCTTTTAAGTGGTTATGTCGATGAGACGGTCGCATAAATCGCGCGATGAGAAATACATGGGGTGGTTCGATTTTATACCTACGACGGCGATCAGCGAAAATAACAATTGTTCTCGGTGACTTGCAATATTCGCGCGACACTAATCCGCGTGTTTCCGTACAAACTCGTTAGTCGATCTTATCATAGTATCGTTAGGCTTCTGGCAGTCTGGCCGTGCCGTCATTAGAATACAATTTATCTTACCGTTAACTTTACGTGTAAATACCTCTAGCAACTTAATACTCTTCTCAGTAATTTAATACTTTGGATCTCTCTTGTAAGAACCGTACGAAACTATTTATTCCTCTATCCGCCACTTCCTCCAGAAGTCACTCCCGTCATTTCTATTATACTCACATACTTGGCTCGTCTCTGTGAGCAGACTTATTTGCCGTTTCATGAAACACCCGACCGGATTTGTACATATTTCTCATTGGATTACCACGGTAGGAATCGAATTCTATATTTCCGTAGTTTCATAATAGAGCAAGTACACCGCGACCGTCATCGCTGCCTTCAAAATTAACGGACACTCCATTACTCTAAATAAACAGGAACGTCCACATGGTACGCCCCCGGCGACGTCGCCGCGAATCCCTCTGATTCTAAATCAAGGGAGAGGGAGGAGAAAGAAACTATTATCGCTATCACATCGTCTCGCGTATCCTTTCCATTCCGATTAGTCGTCGAGCCTAACGTCACCTCTCTATCGCCTCGACACCCTCGCGGTATTACCTTCAGCGTCATCCGTGGTGAGCCTCAGCCAATTTCCTTCGTCCTCGCTAGAATGCTATAGCATCGGTTCTCTTACCGCCGAAACGTTTTAATTAAGGACAGCCTTCCGTCGATAATGTACAAGGTGTTTCCTGTCGCCAGAAGAAAGATCAGACCTGTGTCGACGTGACTGTAGGGATCCCCTCTGGCGGGGCGAAGAACCGCGGGCCCGTTGCAAAAACGAAAATCGGGAGAGAGAAGGGAGATTATTTTTCGTCGACGTTCGAGGCGTGTCAGGGTAACGAGCGGTTGCGCCAGCGTTTAACGTAATTAATATTCGGCGAGGGGCAGTGGTATGCCTCGTTGAACGCCGGCTTGTTTGCATGTTTGCGAGAAACGAGAAGCGCCGCCGCCGCGCAGGGAAGGGGGCTAATCACGGCCGATCAACTAATTCATTCATTTCTGTCGAGATATAAGAGAAACGTTTCCATCAAGACCCTGGGTAATACGGGGAGCCTCCATTAAGGAAATACGCCCGACCGGGCCCCGCTCGCGCAATTAGTTTATTCACTGTACTGGCGAACGATCCAGAACGGCTACCAGCTTTGCACCGCGACAGGGAACCGTTTAAACGTTAAACTCGAGTCTCATGCTCGTTACGCGGTCCCGCCGTTTGATACGCCCGTCTCTTTCCGTGCATAATTACGTCTATTCGAGCAACGAGTGGTCTGTAGGAGGGAGAGAGAGAGATGGAGCAGTCTTGGCAGACGGGCTCTCTTTGTGGCGTATCAGCCCGAAACTGTTCGTTACGTGTGGCAGACTCCTGTCGTCGACACGGGCCGCGTCCCTTTTTTTGGCGATCGTTGGAGGGGTGGCTCGAAAGTGAAAGGAATCCAGATCAACATTTAGATGAAGACTACGAAGTGTATGTTTGATAGTGGCCGCGAGTTTTGGGATTCTCCCGTGACAAATACTGCTTTTTTAGTTTTAGACTTTTATTGTTCTAGGGGGTAAGGTGTTCGCGATGTCGCGAGGAAAATTGAAGGGGTTGAGAAAAGCAGAAGAAAGGAGGAGGAAGTGTCAGTTGTTCGGGGTCTGATCGACTCCACCTGCTTTCTCACTTTTCGGTTGCTCAACACCCTCAATTTTTCTGGTGGAATCTCCGTAACAAAGATACTAATGGTACTTGTACATTAGTTTTGCTGGTCGAAAGCGGTAATACTAAAATTTATGTATCATATTGGTATCACTGGTCTACATCGAGGGATCCCTTTACTTTCATGCATTTGATGTTCTTATAGACCATGGTAATTCTCTAACTGTTCATAGGTAAATTAAGCTTTCTTTTAACAACTTTAGTAAATATCCAAAGAAATTCTCAAACAATTACCCTTGAAACTAATAATTAAATACCAAAAGAACTCGGACCACGAACCACCAAACCACCCATTTTTGTAATCCCGCAAAACCCAATTACGAAACAGAGCAGTCTAGATCCCTTCCGCTTCGGGAGCGCCCGCATATCGAACGGCGAAAAGTTCCACGCGCGGAACACGCGATGCGCACGCAATCGTCGTACATGAAGTGGAGTATGTCGTGAGTCGTAACGTAGTGTGATTTCTATGTACACGTAAGTTTACAATGATTCCGGTGAACACGATTGAGCGGGCCGAAGGCGCCTCACATGGCCAGTCTCTCGAGCGAAGCCTCCGTGGTGGTTGACAGTACAGCTTCCGGCGCGTCGAACCTGTCGTCGTCTGCGTCGTCGACTTCCTCGATCGACCTAGTTTCGTCCTCGTACAGCCTGAGCGTGGTCGGCGTCCCGGTGGCTTCGATCGAGCTGACCATGGTCGAATCTATCGTAGTAGTCGCGTGTTCGCTCGAAACGGTCGACGCTGGGTCATCATCGACGGACAGGGATTCGGACAACGACCGCGGGGTGTCCTCCGGGAGCTCCGCGGAAGACAGGCTCGAGGCAGGGAGGAGTCGATCGGGAACGGTATCAGGAACTTTCACGGTCATCGACTGGAAGTTTAGATCGAGGATCGTGGTCGTTTCGTACGCGCTCGTGGTAGCGGCACGGTCTATCGTTTTCGTACGATTTCTCGCGAAAGCTTTGCCTGTTCTACGGGGTCCTGGCGCACCGAGCTTGTCCCTATGAGAGGGTGGCTGCTTAGTCCTGCGCTTAGGCGAGCCTCCTCTCCCGGAAGGGGCGGTTGACGCACCAGGAGACCACCAAGAGGAGGAGGATGTTGCGTAGGTCGGTACGGAAGTTGCCGTGGGCACCGCAGACGTGCTGTCCGTTCTGCCAGGCGTGAACCTCTTCCGTCCCAGAGGCACCGTTGGGTTCCTCCTCGCCGGTGGCCCCTTCTTCTTTTTCTTCTTCCCGTCCGTCAAATTAGGCTTTTTACTTTGACTCATGCTGCCAGCGGCGTTTACTTTTTTTGCGTTTGACGCTGGTGCTTTGCTCTTACCGTTGCTCGCGGTGACATTCCTGCCGCCGGCACCCCCCTCGGCCGCCTCCTCTACCCGCAGCTTCCGCTTCTTGGACGGGACCGAGAGGGCCTCCCTGCGACAGGCCTCCTCGCTCGCCGCGCCCTCGCAGGATCTCTTCGACTCCGGGGAAGTCCCATTCCGGCGGGGACCCTCGCTCCTGGCAGCGGTCGTCGCCACCCCGACGCCCGCCTCTGTTATTTGGCACTGGGGGCCTGGCTTCTCGCCGGGCCTGCACTTCCGCTTCCTCTTCTTCCGCTTCTTCCGCTTGCGACACCTGAACTTGTCCCTGCCGTCCTTCTCCTGCACGGGAAGGGTGGGACAGAGCGACTGCTGGAGCAAATCGCCGCGATGGTGGCTGTTGTGACGGTGACGGACGTTGTGCTGCGCGCCCAGCATCCGCCTCTGCAACGCCTCCACCCGCTCCGACGGGGCAACCTGCGTCAATACTCTCGCGTACGCCGAGAGCCTGCCCAGGTTGTGACCTTTCGCCTGCACCCTCCTCGGCTGGCCGTGTCGGTTCAGGCCCAGGTACAGGGTCTTCTTCGTCGTCGACCATTTCGCCGAGCTGTAGGTGTTGTAGTTGTGCTGCTCCAGGGTCTCGTTGAACACGCAGTCGTCTGTGCGCTCGCGCTGAAACACAACATTGGAGAAATTACTTTCAGTTTGAGCAATGAAATTTGAGGTTCAACTGGGCGGGCGTTATGTCTCTCAAATATATTCTTTCATCGTTGCGTCATGAAATTCCATGGATTCACAAAACCTGCAAAGGTACTAAATATAAGGAGCCGGAAAAAGAGAGCCACGGCTCCGGGAATCGAACCCGAGCCGTCCAGGTACTGATCAGCAGCGTTAATCACCACGGCTACGTCGACTCTCCCGATCTCTGTCTTCCGAACTCCTCCTAAATAGACGCCACCTAAGTGCTAAAGTCACAGACTAGGCCGTTGTCTAAGTGTCAGCGTATGCCTACCCTATAAAGAAGGAACTAAAAGACAGCAGGAGGGGTGGGAAATGGACCCAGAATGTTGCCAACAGATCATCGACTAAAACAATAAAGATTCTCGCTTTCACACGTAGAACCCCCTTTCAGTGGAACATTACTCACAGGAACGACAGCTTTCCCCATGCATTGCAGGGAATCACTGAAGAACAGCAGGCCCACATTACTCGCGGTGGGCTGGGCCAATAAGAAGCCGTGGATGGAAAAACGCGGTACGAAATCGCGCGTCATATGATTTAATGGAAGGATATCCTCTGGATATTCCCAGAAGCTCCCATGGATCCTAGCCGTCGTTATCAATTCTGCGCGCCAATTATTCGTCATTATCACGTTGTAATTGCACAGCTTGAGCGTTAGGGGTAAGGGCGGGCAGCCGAGCGGCCTGGCCCCCTGTCCCCCAGGTTTAACACGCTATTCCGTTTCGCCGCGCGCAAAACGGGGCTAACACTGGGCGAAATATTAACGGGCGCTTCCCGATGGACGCTAAATGAGTATTAAGCATAATGCGGAACCAGCCTGACCGGCCCATGGTTGCCCGCACACCGAGCATTATGTTTTCGCTAGCGTTACGCCGCGCTGTGATTTTCGCTGTCCGCTTTATGGTAACTCGTTTCTAGAGGAGCGGAAGCGGCCGCGGTCTTCATCGGCTCTAATTACAGCGTTTATCCGGCTGGCTGGCGGAAAAATCCGCGATGAACGCGCGCGAACGGCCGTAAAGATACGCGGCAAACGAAAAACCGACTTTACGGCGCCGAAACCGACCGGCCAGCTGCCTGTTTTTCATGCCGTACGGCAAATTTACGAGGCCACTCGACACCGTAGGAATTCGATCAATCCCCCTCCTCCATAGGTACCGCGGTCGTTTTTAATACGCGGGACGCGCGAATGTCCGCTGTATCCCTGTCGTATCGGATATCGACGAACCAAGTTGTTATTGATTGTTAAAGGGAAAGATTACGGCGAGGCATGCGGGCTGGGGAACACCTTGAAGGCGTGGCGGAGACAGCGAACAACTAGAATGTTGCGCGTTTATGCGATAAGAGATCCGATGCGGATGAGTTAAGGGGATAGTAAAGTTGGGTGAAATGATTTCGTGTTGGTGGTGAAAATTGATACCGGATTCAGGCTTTAATTGGGACGTAAACAAGAGTTGCTCTTGTATGTACCTATGTAGTTGTTGGCTGGGGATGTTAACATAGTACTTTGCTAGGGAATTGACAGAATTTTTCGGTTGTTAGGTGTAGAAAGTGTTTCCATTATGAAGCATGTAAGAGTGTAATGGTTTGGGTGTTCGAAGATGGCGGATGACTGACTACATTGTGACGTGGTTGGGTAAATGCTAGGGTTTTAAGAGTCTCTGCAGTATGTTACAAAAGGTACACGCGAAATGTATATCATCATTTTCATTACATTAAGAATAATGTCAGAATTATGTATATATGTTGTAAGGGGAAATCGTTATTCTACCATTATAGATAATTACTTGTAATTACGTGATTATGTAATTACATATTTTGCATTCGATTTACTATATGGAAAGCAGCTTCTGGTTTTGAGAGTCGGTTTTGATGGTCTACCCGGTCTACCGCATGTAATGTTTATGATGTAATTATAATATTAAATATTTTATTCTATTTAGAATATATTAAACATTTATTGAGGATTCACCTAAGTATAAGTATTCGGGGTGTATAAATGGAAATTTAATTTTTGTTGTAAAGATGAATAAGAAATTTTTCTACAAAAATGTTAAGCAATTGAAGTAATGAAGCTACGGGATTCAATGAAATTATTCTTTTCTCATTTGCACTGCAACCATTTCTGCTTTTGGTACGAAGTCTAGTGAAATTAACAAGCAGCACCTAAGTAAAGGGACATCTATCAACGCGTTAACAGAACCCACCAATTTACCTCTTTCATTTTGAATCTTCACAAGCTATAATCATTCCATTGGCACGTTTACGAATTTTACTCCACTCCCAACTATGTACTTATTACAACCTCAATATTCGTACACCCGAAGTAGAGTAAGTATAAAACAGCGCCTCAGTAAAGTGTTCCTAAGATGAGAAGACTTTTTAGAGCGATTCAACGTCGAGCCACCCTTCTTGCTCGGCGACGGTCATTCTCGTGACCGGTGTACGCCTCCCGCGGAGCTAAAGAGCAAAATTTCTGCCATTATAAAAATCCATTCGCCATCGAGTGGAAACGTTGCAGTTCTTAGACGATGCAAATTTGTGTGGAACAGGTTTACAGAACGTGTAATTAGAAAAAAGGATGCGCAGGAGATAATGTAATCTTTCGTGGCAAGATGTAATTACAGAGAGTTTAGAAATATTGTGCTTCGGTTATTGACAGCCGACCAGTATCTTCAATTATCCATGAACAGCTTGTTCTTTCGCCTGTCACACTTTCTTGCGATCTCTCGAGCTTTTCGTGGATTAATACGTTATGGCTGAAGTGTGTGTCGATGGTTATCGACATGCTATCTGGTACTTTGGAGGAATTACCGAGACCGTTGTATTCTATGGAAACGTTCAATGCCATTCGACTTTGATTATGAATCCTTCAGGAAAGTGTTAAATACTAGGGTGTCTTTAAATCTCTTTTAAAGTTAACTGTAATGTTATCGAAGTGTTGAAACACCTTTTTAATAGGTCACGGTTTGCATGCAAGCTTTAAACTGTATAATGGGCGAGAAGTACTTACAATTAGGGTCGTGAAATTGTCAAGGGTCTTTCTCGAACTCCACGATATTATAAGCGGAACACAAAACTGTCTAAGTTGCGTCATGGTTGGTTTCATATTTATCAGTAAAATCTCGGCAATGGGTTGAAAATATTTTGGTCAAGATAGAACAGAAAATATATAAATTTTGAATTGCTGAAAGTCGAATATTAGCTTCTGTCACGCGTATTATGCTGTTTTAGTGTCTGTCAGTGACTCGTCGACTGTTTACGAGCAGTCGCAGAAACGGAGGGGGTGCGAATCAACAGAATAACAGCAGAAAACTGCAGTAAGCACATCGAAGAACATTGACCTATGTTATCCGCTGTGTTCATATCGATGCGAACACCCTAGAGAACGTTTCTACGCTGCGTTTTTGTTCTTGTCGCTTCAGTGTGGACCGGGGGTTACGATTCTACCGGCTAAGTAGTATAGGTCGACCATATGGTGAATTGGAGACGTCAGCAGTCATAGAACCTTTATGGCTTATATTTGAAAATTCTAAACTTATTTTATGGGTAATTTATGAGTCATCTTCTATATAATAAAAATTAGACAAATGAACTAATATTAATTTAAATTATTGTATACTATCGATTGAATATAACAAACCCAAGTTCGTCTGTTTGTACTACTTACATATCAGATACTCGGATGAATTTGCTCTCATAAAATTTGTTTTATATAAAATTTTTTTTAAATAAACTTTTTGGTATCAGCTGTCATTTGATACCTTATGAATTGAATGTGGAGTATACATATGTATTAACAAAAACTGTTTTTGTGGTGATTCTTATTATTTTCATTCAAGAAACATTGGCGATGAAAGGAACATCTGCGTGAATTTCGTGACCACATATTTTCACGTGATTTACGCCCAATTCGGAGCCTCGTTAATTTTCATGCCGCTGGAAGAAAAAGATTCTGATGCCTGGCGCATCCTCGTTTATGGCTGCGATAAATGTGGATTACTGCGAACGAACGATTCCATTGAGGCAGCATATGCACGGCATGATTACAGAAACGATCGCATTGACCCTCGAATAATGTAATTTATCTTGGTGGATATATTTGCGGATTCCCAGAGGGTGTGAACGAGAATAGCTTCACGATTTATACACTTTTAGCGGGATACATACTTGCTGTTTCACTGAAAGCTCATCGATTAACACTCCCTCGAGCTATTAAATCAACAGAACTCCATTCAACTGCAATAGAAATTGCATAGCTACCGTCTCTAGCCCATTAACGTTCTAAAGGGTATTCTTATGTCTTTCAGTTTGTTCAATCCGAGCAATCAGGACAAATTAACGGACTTTTCATGTACCTATTTACTACTCCAAGGAACGTTTTGTTGGTTGAAATCAGAAAATTTGGAAAAAATTATGTTTACTGATACATTTTTGAAATTGTACAAAATTTGGGTTAAGCTTTTACTTAATTGAGAATTAACTGTTTACCTATAAGTTATAATTTAATGAATTATGTAATTATCACATATAAAAGCTCGAAAACTACCATTTCAAAAATAGATTTTAAACGTTTCCCTTTGATCACTACAAAGTAACGATTCTTCAAAATACAACCATTCGACGAAAATAGCAAATCAAAACTTCTTGCAGCGAACTCTTTATGGCGTCTACCACAGATACGAGAGGCAACGGAAGATGCGTTTCATTGAGCTACATGTGCTGCATCGCAATTAATCGGGGGCGATTGCATTCAGTCGAGGTAAAATGGCCAGTCGTGTATCAAACGCGGAGCCTAAACAAACCTTTGTGTTTTTGCTGGGGAATTTACGAGCCCGACGAAATGAGGGGTTGGACGGCCGATTCGTCTTGCCGTCGACAGGTCGGATGAAGAATGCGCGGTCGAAATTATCGGAACCACCTCGTTTCCTGTCTTTGTGAAACGGCCAAGATACGCGGCGACATGTGGCCGCCGTTAACACTGCCCGCGCCCGTTGATGCTTTCTTTCGCCGACCAAAGGGTTTGCTTACTAACTGACCGTCAACGTGTCAACTTTGATCTCGTAGACGCCCATACTGCTATTTCGCACGTGTTGCTTGTGATTGGGCGCGATCTATATTTTTTGGAAGCACTACATTCAGTCTCATTTAATCAATAATACACTTGTATCCAGGGTAGCCAGTGTGCCAATTATAGTCTTTTAAATGATCGTCTTGCTATTTTGTCAGGCACATCGCTGGGGACTAGATATAGGTACTTATGCGTTGGTGTGAAAGTTCGTGTACCGGTGAATCTTATCCGTGAAGATTCACCGCTACGGGCGGTAGGAGTCCGAAATATGCCACGGAATTTTCAAACCTCGGGTTTCCATAAACAGATGCCAATAAAAAGCCAGTATTTACCGATCAGCCCTGGTAGGAAAAGCTCGAAGTACAAATATTTTATAAGATATTTCGGATTTCTACCACATGCTAGGGTAGTGGTGGCGAATCTATTGGAATCTGCAACTGACATAGTGATCCAAGGGCTAGTATTAAAAAAAAAATAATGAACACAATTTAACCCACTTCTCAAAAAGGTTCGCTATCACTCTGCTAGGGTCTGGGACAGTGTGATCTGAGACAGATCGATCTGGGACCATTCGGTCTGGGACAGTTGGTCTGAGTGGGGGCTCGGGCCATCAATGAAACGTGATCCGGATGCGGGACGGCGCTGTGGCACAGTCCCGCCAACAGTTGATGAGACGAAACGTCAAAAGATGCGCGGGTGGAGCACGGCGATGTGCTCTTCCCCCATTGCCCCGGTTTGCACACAACTCTGCCCCAGAAAAAAAGAAACGCCTGGGTAGTTGATTAAGTCTAGGGCGGTTCGGCTAAATGGCAGGATTTACCGATCAGCCCTACCACGAAGCAACATTAAAATAAACACCGCTCTCTTAAACAGTTCAACCCTGATCGTCTTTTTTCAGCATCACCATTTCCCCTCTCCAGGTATCATCTTCTTTGGGTGTACTTTGTAAGACGTTTCATCATAGATTTAAAAATAAACAATTCTGTTACAAGAATGATAGTTACCTTATTAATTATCTACTGACGAACCTATACCTAACGATAAAAAGGATAAAATCGCAGAGAGCTTAAACCAAAACCTGACCAATGCTTCTGACAGATCACACTTACTACTGGTAAATAAAAAATTACATAATTTGGTTGAAACTTTTTATTTCTGTATTAACAGACGTCACCCGACACTGATATCATTCTACGCGAATATCCCACGGTGGCGCAAAAATCTGTTCGATTCACACTGTTGTGAATCTGGATTCGTGCTTAATGACACGTTCAAGGCCGATAAGTTCGACATGGGCGCCGCCCCACCACGTAAATCACGGCGGATGATGTAATTTCATGTAATTTCCCTTTCCTGCGCCCAGACAGTGCAGCTTTCGCGGTGCCGCGTCTGTATGAATAACCGCGACTCCTCGCGTGGAGTTTGGCCACCTGAACGTCCTCCCCCCTTATAATTCGTGCCGGCGGATTACGCGCAAATTGCGAGTCTAACGTTACTGGGTTTGGGACGGCTGTAATTTTGTAGAATCCTCGTAACACCGTGCATCCTCCAGATTCGTCTGCGATTAGAAATTACCCGTGATCGTGAACTTCCAGGCCTGGAAGCGGGGAGTTTGTCGAACGTATGTGAGTACAAGCTCAGCGAGGCGCGCCTTTAAACACGCGCGTAATAGCCTGAATCAAGGTTACGGGACGAGATCGAGATCGATTTGATTTACAATAAATCTTCCGTGACATATGATTACTGATTTTTCGTTTTCACCTCGGTCCACTTGTTGGAGCAGCACCCCGAAGCACGTGAGGCCAGGTTGATGTCTAATCTGTATGCATATAGCTGTAGAAGGTGATTCTGCATTTTCTTGAACCATAGGATAATGATTTGTTGCGTGCTAATTTTGTTAGGTCGGAAAATTGATATTCCTTGGAGGATTTAAAAATCGCGAGGTGAGAAGTTTAGCATTAGAGCTTCCTTGGTCGCCATTGCGATTAGGGTAGCTAAGGCTGGCTGTATTATTACCTACAGCGATCAGGTGATAAACGCGCTGGAATGATGGCAGAGTGGCTTGGGATAATATGTTAATTGTAGATTTAGGATATAATGGAGAAGGAATAGAATATTTGATGCAGGTATACTGCGTGACACTGCGAGATAATCATGCAAATTTATGAATACAGGTTCCTGGTAGATCAACGTTAAGATAAACTTTTGAAGAATTTTGAAATGTTGATAACGGTAATTTACAGTAGAAAATAGATATTTAAAGACTTCTTTGAAATACAAAGTTGTGCATATGAATACAATATAGGTACTAACGTTTGAAAATTATTTTTTTAATCATACTTTTTCTTTAACAAAATTAGTGATAAAGTACATATTTCATTCTAAAACTATTTAGTTAAATTACTGCAGCTTTTTTCAAATTTAGCAATTATAATTCTCTATAAGAACACCATTCCAAAAAGCTCATCTTTGGGTTTCACATAAGCCCCAGAAAAAAACCTATTCAACTTTTTTTCAAAATCCAGTGTCTTTTCAGAAAATCAGGTAATCTAACGAGAGTTGCAATTTGATTCATTCCAAATACTCCTAGGAACACCTAAGGGTGTCAGCAGACTTTTTTCCGACAGGGGGAGGGGGTGGGGGGCTTCACTTTGACGTTAAGGAAAAATATAGTAATGAAAAAACAAGCCTGGTAATGATACCGACGAATCAGATTGTGAAAAACGCGATGCGAGTAGAATTGTAGTGCCAATTTAATTAAAAATTTAAAATCGAAATTTAAAAATATTCACTTTTTTGGTATAAACTTAATAAAGATCAGTTTCTAAAAATAAGTGATTTTTTCTCAAAAGCCAGGGGGACAACTGTCTCCTCCCCCTCCGGATGCCCACGAGAACACCACCCACACATAACAAGCACAAAAAAGAAAAGAATAAAGTAAATTCATTTGTGTACCCATTTCTGACTTCGCAAACACTCTGAAAACCGGCATTGCGAAGTCGAAGTACACGAGTATACAACTCATTGGCCACGCTAATTCCGTCAGTAGAATTCCGCGGATATTCGAGTGCAATCTGAAAAGCACAAGCTGCTCGAGTGCGCAAAGGAAGATCCATGTAAACGCTCAATCTCGGCGGGGGTATGCAGTCCGGTCGAAACAAAAAGTATCGTCGCTCTGACAACCGATCTTTTACAAGTAATTCCAGTGACTTAAAGCAAGGGGCGAGTATGCAATCGCGCTGAGTACATACGCGCACAACCGGCGAAGTT
The DNA here is from genome assembly GCA_960531205.1 of Andrena bicolor. Taxonomy (NCBI): domain Eukaryota; kingdom Metazoa; phylum Arthropoda; class Insecta; order Hymenoptera; family Andrenidae; genus Andrena; species Andrena bicolor. Next base: position 34,544,401 of record OY482666.1, on the reverse strand, counting down.
AAAGCGCCCGATCACGTAACTTCGTAACGAGCCTTTTCCTCTGGCACACGAGCGGGTGTTCGCGGTTAAGTGGTAACTACAGAAGTCAAATCGCACGTTTACGTATATTTATCGGTATCAACAAAGCCGTAAGATTTTAAAGCGATCGTAATTACTGTTATCTCGCCGGATCGTTATTCCGAAGAACGCGTCAGCACGGGAAAGGATATATCCCCCTCCGGCGGGGCTGAAAAAAGAACTATGGTACAAACGTACGAACATTCCATTTTACTTTCTTCGCGGCGTTAAACTTCGTCTTCTTATTCCGCCATTAGTTTTCAATGAACCATCAATTAGCCATTAACCTTGTTTGGGAATTTTAATGGTTAATAATATAAATATGTATACTGTAGTAGATACATGGTCGTTATGATACATACGTATGTTTAAGATTATTGATAGGCGAATTTGAGTAATTACAGGTGTCCTGAATTGTGGGCCATTTAAAATAATGACTGATGGAGTTGATTCTGTTTTTTTTTTTATGTAGAGTCCCCTTGGGTAGGAATGACATTTCCTTGCGTGTGTTCTTTTAGATGATTTGAAGATCAAGTTGACTTGAGTTACTGGAAGGGTATACCATTTTTGTTAATATTTCGTTAGACGAAGGCAGATTACCGTTAAATGGAGATCAGATTGATGATAATCTGAATTATAATTTTCTATTTTAATCCTTGGTTGTCACACGTGTCAAAATAACCAAAAATTTGACTTACCTACAGGTAAAATATACTTGAGGCAGCATTGAAATTTTGAAAATGGTACTATTGGCCAGTGTCGTCTTATCGTTTTTGGGTGCCTGGGGCTAGTTCCATATGTGGCCCTCTAAATTATTCTAAACTAGCTGACTTTTTTATAATTTTCCAATTTTTCGGGGGCCACCGGAGTTCCGGGGCCTTCGGGCGGTTGCGTCTTTCGCCTCCGGGTTATAACGGCACTGCTACTGGCGCCATGTAGAAGTAATTTTATGCATCCTCTACATTCTACAAGGTAGAGACGCTTCCTGAGTTAAGGGAATTCTATTTATTAAATTTCTTAAATGTGAAAAGAGGTATGATTTTTTAAGCGAAAAAAAACATTTTTCTATAACTCTTTTACTTCCAAAATAAATGTTAATTTTCCACGGTGAACATATACTTACCTATCATACAATGTTCAATCTTTATTTCAGAATTTTTGCGAATTAATTTAACGGATGGTTTTTAAAAAGCAGCTGATTGAAAATTAGCTTGGGTAGAACCGACCCAGTGTGACAACTAGATTTGAAAAAAGAGGCGTTACAACCGATGGTTAATGATATTTTAAAATCGAAGTTTCTGAGTAAAAACTTTTTTGAAGCTCGTAGATATAGAGTTGTTACATTCGATTCTAACGTTGTGATCTAAAATTCTTATCTTCTACAAGAAATAATACTAATAACAAGTAACGCATGTAGTTTGATATTCAGAACGAGACAAAGTGGACAAAGTGGAGCCCGAGGAGTAACAACGAAAACGTTTCGGTGTCCACTTAAGATTTTAAAAAATCTACAACTTTCGCTTTTCCCACCACAATTTCTGTTACTAGGAACTCTCGTACAAAAACTTGCGAGCCATACAATTCGCCCTTCCCGCTATTCCTCACACTTTTTTAACGACTAAACACAAATTTCAAAGGTCCACAAAAAATACCAAAATTAATCTAAATCTCATTCCAAAAAATTTCCCCAAACCCGCTTTTCTAGCCGTCGACAGATCAACACCCACTATCCCGTACGTCTCAATTTACGCACCCCGCGACGCAAGAATCCTCTCCGAAGAAATCGTTGCAGCGAAACCGCGAGTCTCGCCGAGTTCCGCCCGAGACCCCCCCGTTGTGCCATTTTTACACCGCTGGATGGGGCCATAAATCCAGGACTATCGCATGCGAACGTCAACGAATTAATGTAGAGAATTCCGAAACGAGACGAGGCTTAATCGCACGACCCGCCGTGGCGCGTGTTTCGCTTTCGATCGACTCGCGGCCGCGGCGCGCACACACGCGCGGGATATGCACCGCTTTCAATGGTTCACGCGGGGTCAAAGTCAACTGGTTCCTACCCCATATTCAGCGCGCAACGAATACTCGGGCGCGATTGCGTCACCGTTCCATCCGCATGATCCAGCACGACCACCATAAATTGTCTGCCGTCTGGTTGGTCGCGGCGGCGAGCGCGACGTGCCAGTCTCACGGCCGAGATTATCATTTTTCCGCGGGCCTGGCTGTTAACAGGGGTCGATTTGTTCCCGGTGGAATTCGCGCGGCGTGCCTGGCCGAGAGTGTCTGCCGAAGAGGAATTTGGATTGGAACGTTGCGTGTCTCGGCGGCGTTACCCGTGGAAAGCTCTTTTTATTGAATCGTCCGTGTTGCTGAAATAAGAGGCCCGAGGCTGCTGCGTGTATTGTTCACGATGGAAGGAGGTCCTGAGTGACTTGGTCGACGCTCCTGCGTGCTGCCGCGATTTTCTGGCTTTATTGGGTCGTAGTTTACGAACTAGCTGTTGATTGGAACGGGAGGATGTTGGGGAGGATCTGCAGGGGTAGCGTGTTGTGAAATTGAGGTTGGTGCTTAAAAGGTGAATAGTTGATCCAGGTGGTGGTACATACATATGTCACTCAGGAAATTAAGGACACTAATCATTCGATATAAGTAGGTATTTTCCAAATTTTTTAAAATTGACGTTCATGAGTACAAAGTGGAAGATCAATGTTTTATAGGGGTTTGCGAGTACCCGAAATTACGACACTCAATTTGCGATTTGGGAGTCGTTTTTCTTGCTTAAGGGGTTATGCCTAGTCAGCTAGCAAAAAAGAACGTGATATTCGGGAATTTTTTGTGGAATATCTACTGTATATTTTTTTACAACTATTCACTTATTTTTATAGTACATGTGTGCAGCAACTCTCAGTAATTTTGTTATAGAAAAACATTAAAAAATAATCCCTTAAAAATTCTTACATCTGATCACACTGCAAAATCACAACTTAGAAGTTGTCGGGTACCCTGGGTACTCAATTTTTAAGCAAGAAAATCGGTACCTGAATCGCAAATCGAGTCCCGTAATTTCGGGTACCCAGACACCCCTAATGTGTTCATAAGTGCTTACGATCTCATAGTTCTAACGAAGTGTTCATACAGCACGACATTGAAATAATGGAGGTTCCCAGAACGTAAATTTCATAGTGCATCGATCAGCAGTATCAAGTTATCGGGGAACACCCTCCCCATTAAATTGCTATTTGCATTGCCATATTTCAGACACCGGCCAGCATTAGCCGGGTAACCGTGTTTCCCACAGTGCTGTTGCGGGTCCCATTGTGCGCGCCGTTACATAATGACAACTTGAACCGCGGCGCCAACAGTGAGAGATCAATCTTGTTATTTTCATCAGAGGCGCGGGCAACGCACGCGTTTCCGCGTGGCTGTGGGACGCACTGCCCATCGCTCGCCTCGCGCAGGTACATTTACCGGTGGATATCGTCGTTCACAGCGAACTTATCGTAAATAATGGTCTCGTTAGAAAGAAACTACTTAATGGAGAGCGTAATCTCGCGGTGCCACCAGCGCCACGCCGCCCCGCGCGCGCTGCTTTACACCTAGCCGAGGAAACTTTACGACTCGCGAGGCCAGCGCTCGTTGCCCGCGGATAAGGGATTTATTATTACTGTAATGCCGTCCGGTGTGTGTAGCATGTTGCAACCGCGGCTTAAGGTCGCATGTACCTATCTACCGATCACCTCGTACATGAACCCCAAAGCAGCTATGTGCACCGTGTTTATCCTCTAAACAACGCTGTCAAATTAGGTTTCTTTTGCCATGCGAACTTTACTTAGCAATAATTCAAGTACTAAAGATAAGAATTACTAGAATTGTTCGAACCGCGGAAACTTTCGACTCCCTTTGGTGCCGGAACTCGGGAACCTCTGAATTATTAAGGGTTTATTAAGAATTCTACTTAAAAAGCTTTTAATAAATTATTAAAAAATCTAGACACGAGGATTTTTGTCTCCCTTAAATGTCTGATTCTAAGACTTGAATTCGTTATCGATCTTCAACGCTAATAGAGTTCAGCTGCTGACGTTTATCCGCTTTGGCGGTTCTAATCATGGAGCGAATGGATGATATTTTTCAGGGACTTTTGTAGATTGTGCTACAAGGTAGGTTGAAGGTTGTTCGTAGGGTACCAAGGAAACCCAGGAACAGTGGTCATTCATGTAAGTATCTACGACTTGTACAACGCGGTAAATTTAATACACCACCCTAGAGTACCCCGAAGGCGCCGCTTACGGCTGTTCCACAACTGTTAACGATCTAGACGTTTACGATTAGAGTGATTTCTGGCCAGTCAAATTTTAGTGTTCATCGAATCTTCAATGGCTAACGTTATATCTTAATGGTTCCAGAGCATTCCCTTTTATTTAGTACGATGCTCGCGAGACTGGTTTGCTTAATTCAAGAGACATTCGACAAATCGAACTGCTAGGGCCTTTTCACGCGAGATATTTCTGTGGTTCTCGACTGGTATTTTGTATACATATATTCATTTAACCGACACAGCGATAATTTTACAAAAATTGAGAAATATGAATGATGTGGGAATATGTTTGAAAGACCGAGGGGTTGTTCTTAACTTCCGCAAGGCTTTGTGGGAGGAGAGGCGTTGCAAATTTCTTACGTTTTCTTGCAAGGGAGAAGGGAGGAGTAATATTTTTATAATATAAAAATATTTACGATAGTTTTAATGAATGTAATATTTTTTTAACCTAATTTTCAATATGAGTAGAAAACGATGTTTCATTGCACACACGAAACCGAGTTAAGGGGTGGCCCGAAAAGTAAAAGTACCTTTATAAATTTATTAAAAGCAAACTACGTAATGAATCTTTTTTAAACTTTCAGGAATTTTTATTGGATATTTAAGTTATACGAATATCTTTGTTTAAATTTATTTAAATCAGATTTCCAAGCTGGACAGGATCAGTAACTTTGTGCTGCAAAAATCTGGTTGACAGTTTTCTGATGAAATGGTGCTTCTAAAATCAACAAGTTGAATATTAAGGGCCATTTCACACGAGATATTTCTGTAATTATAGATCACTAATTAATCGAGATTAAGAAGGCTAATGATAATAGATTTAAACAAGATGTGAATATATCCAAAATATGAACCCTCAGATCCAAAAGCGCCATGTGTGAAATAGACACAAGAATCACAGTCTGTGCACAGCGTTCACACATAACCATTGATAGTGGCTAAAGATGTTGCAGCAATTTTTCGAGCGCAAACTTTTCTCGTCGTTCTTTGGGAACAGAATCCGACTTGTTATGTCTGCTTGTAATTTTATCGCTGCTTTCAGACACTAACGCTCACTTTCAGCAAAAAATACGGTTGGTAGGCAGAGAGTGCAGATAGACAAACTTGCTTCGTCGTTTTTCTCATTAAACGATGATTTAAAAGAAGATTCAAAGAATTTCGATGCATGTGGTACTCGTAAAAATGGAGGAATAGCGTTCAATTGTCGCGGAGTTATAAATCGAACCTTCCGTTTCATGATTGCACAACTATTTTCAGAAGCAATGAAATGAAAAACAAATTCATTTACGATCTAGGAAACATTCCCCCGGGAACTTTGCATGTCAGAACGATAATATTGACTCAGTTCCACCGTAATTATGTAAATGATAGTTTTTTCTCCTCGAGCATACCATCGGCACAATTAAGAAAGGGTAGGGAAATTTCAATTATTTCTCGGGACTGAGATTTCTCCTTGGAAAATAAACGCCCCCCGTAATTCCAACTATCGATATAAAATTATACACCGTGCGTCGGTCGCCGTGGTCTTATTCGTGTTCGTTTACCCCACATTAATATTCCATCAATTTCGTTTTCCCGCCAAAGCGTCCCGCACCGTCGAGTTACGTGAAAAGGGACCACCACGTCGCCCGTCCACCGCGCGATAGTTCATTTCCGTGGCTTGCTCACAATTTCCACGTTTAGCAGGAAAAACACAGGGCCGTGTTGTATTCAACGCGCGCCGCCAACGATCATTCCCTTTAATGATAACCACCCCTGTGTAATCGCGTTTAACCGGCATGATTAAATGACTTCTCTGCTGGTGAACTTTCAATTAAAGGTAAAGTCGCCCAGCCAAAGAAAAACGCTCGCCGTTCGCGTTATATCCCCTCGTTCTAGGGAACGTGAGCCAGATCCATTTATCCAGGATCAGTTTTTCTCCGTCGACGCGAGCAGACGAACGATTTTCCTGTTTCCTGTTTCGTAATAGCTTACACTGCACGAATTTCTGGAATCTTCAAGCCTTCGGTGGTCGCGTTCAACGTTGTGTAATAATTAAGGCTCTTTCGTATGAGCCACTTGTGCTGGTCCCGAATAGTATTTTTGCATACGTTCATTTGGTAGTGACTGTTTTTTTTTTTTTTAAATGAGAAACGCTGTAGAAAATTTTTTTTTCGTGGTGCAAACGTCTCTGGTAGTTATGTGAAACAGAACAATAAATCTTTTTTTCAATTTATGTGTCATTTGTAAGAATATCAACTGTAAATGATGTAAAAAATTGCATATTTTCAAAATGCCGGAAGTTCAATCAATGAAGTGTGATTTTCGCCCAAAATTCGCACTTTATTTGTTTAAAAACAGTGGTTGAAATTTTGAAATGTTTTAGAAGCGATTTATGGAAATATTTTTGTTTCTATTTTTCGTTCGATTCATACGGCCTTCTCCCCTTAACTCCGGATATGTTAGGACGTTTTCACACGAGGCACTTCTGTGGCTCATGACTGGTATTTTGGCACTAGCATCAAAGAAGTGGAACTTTGGAGGGTCTTAACAGTTAAGCCTCAGTTAAGCTCCCTCTGAAAATAGCTATCCAGTAACATTGACTACTCGAGAAATCTACAAAGTCAGGTCATCAAAATCGTCAATGAACGTATCATAGATGTTCTTCCTCAGATATATCTACACATATGTTTTATCAGAATTTAATTTTTCACTAAGAGTATCAGGCATGAACTATCCCCTGATATTTGTCTTAAAACTATAAGTAATTTCCTATATGCCACTCCTTTACGTACGGAAAAGTAGGAAATATCAGTTTTCAATTTCTTTAACTATGTTTCCAACTTTTCGAAAAATTTGAGAAAATCACACTTTAATAACCACATAGCGGTGCTAAAACTGTAAAAATATAAACGTTGTAATCTGATAATTGGAATATGAATTCGGCGTTTTTAATCTTTTTGAATTTTTTAAAGGTTCGTTTTAGAGCTGAACATTTTGAAAAAATTCACAGACATGTACACAAATGAGTAGAATGTCTCTGTTTTTTTTTTTTTTTTTTTTTTTATAATTTTCTATTCTGTGGAACAAAAGTAATAGAGGTTGATACTTGGCAGTCATTGATTTCTTCGAGGAACCTATCGATTGTTATACACCAAGTTCAATTTGGTTTGGGGGTACTTTTTCCATGCTTACCCGGCTAGAAAACGTTAAGTGATCCAATCACAGAATAATTACAATTAGAAATCATCCCACCGCAAGATTGTGTCTTTCTGTGGAAGCTAGCGATTGCCTAGCATCGTCGAACTAGCCTTAAACCCAGCGAATTCCACGGACTTGCATCATACTGTAGCCATCGTGTTATTCGAAGTTCCAACAGGTGACGTTTGACCGTCGACTGACAAACTAATTAGGTTCCAACGTGCCACAGCGAACAACCGTTAACAATGTCCTCTTCGTTTTAAATTAAAGGGGAAAGCGAGTCGAGGACCGATAAACGTGGGACGCGCGCATTTGTTAGCGAAGTTGCACACGTGCCCGACAATTTTATAGAGTCCATCGTTCTATTCTAGTCCCTTCGAGCAGCCGGCCATTCGTGCACGCGTCTGTGACTCTAATAATTGAATAGGCCATCGCCGCCTGTCTCTTTCTCTGCGACTTTCCTCTCGCCGTCGTGGAAACGAACCGGAGACTATTCGGCTCTTCGCTCGTTCCCGAAGGTAATTCAGTGGCTCAACTGGGACGCGGCAACGATCGAGGTTATTGTTCCTCCTCTGTAATTAACTGCTCAATGAAAAGGAATTCTCGCTCGTTGCGCTTAGCAATTTAGTAGTAAATAGGAAATAGTAGTTTCTTCGTAATGCACTTTGTTGGGAGTGTTTTTAAAAGTTGCAGAATCGTGGAGTTCGTTTTAAGATTTTTTTTAGACCCTTCATTGAATCACTTTTAAATAAATGTAAAAGTAAGAGAATTAGGGGAGGACCCCATCCTGAAGCCACTAACAAAAGACGAAGTTAGGGATTTTTTGGTCGTAAAAATTAAAATATAGGGGTTGGATTTTTTATATAGTTTTAAAGCAACATTTAAGAATTTTTGTATATTTCCATTATACGATTTTTTACAAGCATTGCAATGCAAATTTTTATGTAAAAAATTAAAAATTATGTAAAAGTCCATTCGTCGAACTGCGACAATTTCCAAAATAATTCGAATTTTGAGAAAATCTTAGGCTAGGTGGAAGATAATATATTGCAGTTCATACATCTTTTTTGTATTTTTTTGCTAGTCGCCACTTTGTACAATTTTTCATAAAAAAAAATTTTCTAGCAAAATAAAGGAACAAAAAAATCCCTAACTTTGTGTTTTGTTAGTGGCTTCAGAGTGGGGTTCTCCCTTAATGTGGCGAAAATTAGTTACCGGTCCATGTTATTTAATATCATACATATTTCTACCATTTTGCTACATCCTTCCTCAACAGTGGTATCTACATTGAACTTTTGTTGCAACATAACTTTGAATTAAAAGAATACTTCGCACCAAGAACATTACCCCATTAAAGCGTCACGAGTAACAGAATTTTCACACGCTCTGTATCTTTTTCTACCTTCCTTAATCGAGCACTGTCTCTCTGTCGAGTGAATAATCGAAAATGTCATCCGCGAGCCGCAGAAGTGTGTCGTGTGAAAAGGTTCTCAGTCCTATAATACTTGAAGACTTGACGGAAGCCAAGTGATTCGTCTTTTAATGCACCGATGACACGTCCACTCGATGGGACGAAAAATACCGATACTGTCAGCCTAGGCCTAGGATAACGAGGACAAGAGACGCGTGAGCTTAAGATAGAGTGGAATGGGGGCTGTCATCGTTTGAAATAGAAAGCAGTAGTTTGTCTGTCGAGCCTTCTTGCTCATTTTTCCGGACATTTGTCCTCGCAATGTCAAAATAGCGCTACCCGTGGAGCTTCCGCCAAATCTTCCTGGATCTACCTACCTTTCCTCATAATCCATGTCGAAATTCATTCATTCAAAACCGCGCGAATCACCATCAACACGTTAGACCTTATATCGTTGAGGTTCGAAGTTTTTGTTGAAGTATTATGTTGACAGATTTTTTTGAACACCTAATGTTAACCCAGTGTTGCGTACATTACGAACAAGTCATTCAAATTCACTTTTGTTATACTATTAAATCACGTTTTATACATTTTGGGAGAGGATGCATAATTTAATATATTTCAGTTTGTTTTATTTTAATATTTTAATCGAGTATCCTAAATTTGCAATTATACTATAAAATAAGCTTTGACATAATTACTGCATTAACAGGTTAATTATATAAGATATAAATTAAATAAATTGGATAAGTAATCTTTATCAGACAAGTAATTCAATGAAATCGTTTAAGAAATTAAACCATCGAAACTTGCTGTACAGACGCGCGATATTGAGAGATAGAAAATCAGATCAAGATACACCGCTTTTTCTCACGACGAAAACATACGGAATAAATGGTGAAAGGGGTCTATGATCGTTTGGAATTGACAGAATAATTAATTAGTGCTCGAGGGTAATTGACACACCACTGACAGACGATATCCTGCTGGCTCGTTCATGTTTCTTCTGCCATTCGTATTGTCGGCCAGCAGCCACGTTTCCCCCCCGTGCAATTAACAAAGTGCAATTCACTTGATGCTCGCGATTAGAAACGCGTGACAGTAACATATAGCCGTGATGCACGTTTCTCACGCGGACACCAAGTAAGGACCACTATACGTTCTTGATGCAAGCTTCTACGCGTAGCTCTTCTCGAAACGTGCAATTAAAAGTCGTTCAACGGAGAGCTTACATTGTTTATTATGCTCTGCCACCCAAACTGACTTTTTCGCGCGATTTGGCTTAGTAATTGGACGGGAACGTATAATCAACGAAGAAAACTACAACCATTTCTTGGCGTGCATACAGCATTCTTGTATAATTTGGCAGCCATCTTGGGAAATAACAGACCCACTCTTGTACTTCATTGCTTAATTGATTGCATGGTTATTTAGTGCTTCGAAGTGCTAAATATTTCCTGGCAGACACCCGCGTTTTGGATATTTTTTTTAAGAAGAATGCAACATGTTCTTCAAAATATTACAATAGAAGAATTATTAAGGATCGTTTTACATCAAGCATTTTGGATATATTCATGCATTTTCTGTATCTTTTTTTCTAACAAACAAATGATTTTTGGGGCTGAAATACTACTCGTGTGAAACATCTCTTAAAAACTCATTACAATCTTTGCATGTGAACTTTTTTCTTGAATTAAAGGGAATTAGCTTCTTTCATACATGAGTCATGTTTAGGGGGGGGGGGGGGGGGATATTTTTTACTCTTTCAATTATACCTGTATATATTTGTAAAAATTGGGGAATTGGATAAACCGTTTTTTTTTTTAAATACTGAAACTCGAATACCGGTTTCTTCAAAAGTCGGTTTTCGTATAAACCCTACCTAAAATTATTGATCTGAAATATAATAATTAATATGTACGTACCACTAATTTTTTCCAAACTCAATCTACTTACTAAAACTGTGTGCTGCTTCATTTAAGATCCTTGATATGTAATCATAATAAAGTTCAAACACAGACCAATAAAGTGATTCAAACTGAAAGCTGTGCTTTATTCGCATTCTGCTAAAATAATCGGTAAATCGTCCATGTCGACTGAATATTCAGAAACGAGTATTAAGTCATGCTGGACGAAATTACGATAGACCTACGCATCGAACGAAAGCAACAAGTTAAGTCGTACATGGCGATTGATTCTCTACTACGGCTGCGGGAAAAAGAGAGAGAAGGCGCGTGGTAGATGACCGAAACGCCAAAGATTTACGGTACATTAATCGCGCTACGGTAATTTGTAGAACTCGAGGTGGTGGCTGTGAACAGCTAATCGAATTAGCGAATTAATTGCGTTTTTAGACGCCACGGGACCGCAGCCTATGCGGGCACGGATGCCAATAATCGTAAATCATCGGATTGAATTTTGAATGCCGATTCTCTGGTCCCGTGCTCTCTTCCTTTCGAACGAGCTGCGCGTGGATTTTCGTTCTTTTTCAAGATGACCAATTTATCATTGCACGCTAATTCCGAGGTGTTAATCGTTTAATAAGCGAAACACCGTGTATCGTGTATTTTAGAAGGCATTTAGATTTATGAGCCCACCGAGATTCCTCTTTTTCGATTCGGTGTCGCCTGTGACACGCGATTTGCCGTTTAGTTTCTTTTATTTCTTTGCGCGGCTGTTTTAGGGTCCGATGTTTGTGTGCTTTGGTGCGAGCGATTGAAATGAAAGAAAGATTGAAGGGATCTGAAGATAGGATTGAAGATATATAGGAAACTTGGATTTAGCTGTAGTTTATGTAGAATTCTAATACAGGGGAACGTATGGTGGGTGAAATTGTATGTTGGTTTGATTAATCGAGGATCGCGATTTAATATATGAGAAGTGAGTTATGCAAAACCTCCCAGTACATAATTTGCATAAGTTTGACAATCGAGGAAATATGAATGGTATAGATTGATAAATTTACAATCGTTTTACTATCATTTACTTCAAGTGTAACTTGTTCCAACTGAAAGAAATGGAATAAAACAAAGAAGTAGGTAGCTCAGAATCGAGGTTTTATGTTTCCAGAATTTGAAGATCCTGAATCAGAATCTTTTTATTAATACGGTAACTCCAATTAGAAAATTTAAAGCAGGAATTTTCAATTTTCGATATTTAAAAATTTTTATTCACAATAATTCATCCATTTTATTTTAACTAATAATCACCGTAATTCACACAAATAAATATCTTTAATTTTGCACACTTATTAAAAATAGTATTAAAAGAATATTATATACATTTCCATGAGCGACACTACGTCGTCGTTTGCGTGGATCGAAATCTGCGGAGGCAGCTTGTAGCAGCAAGTTTGTACTAATTCTACAGGGCAATGCTTTAATTCACTCACTGACAATAAGTACTACTTACTTATTTCTATGTAACATGTCCGCGTAAATTACGAGATTGGCTCTTGCGGTATAGTACCAACACCACGCACAGAATTTCGCTGTTAGACAAGCCTCTGTCGTAAGGTTAAACTAGCATCGGATCGGGTGTGCACCGGTGTATTTTCGTGTTAACATGTCAAAAGAAACCGCGCTCGTAAACCAAACGAAATACGATGTCAGTGTCTTCCACGCAAGAAGATTCATTGCTACTTGCGACTTTCAGTGGTTCTTAGCTTTGCCACTCTGCCCTCTGCAGAATGCCAATGAACCCACGAATTTGCCATGAACTACTAGCAAACGATCTTTTGTATTTAGTATTTGATTCGATATCATTCGAGAAAGAAAATTATTATTCAATTTTGATAATCGGATGTGGGACAAATAACCTGTCGTGTTGGAGAAAAATTTACTTAATGTTGTGAAAATTAGAAATGGATGTTTCTTTGTCGAAAAGTGTTATTTAAATTTCTGGATAGTTGAGAAAATAAAAGGGCGAATACAATATCCTCATAAGCTATAAAATTTAGTGAGCAAGGACATCAAATTTCTATTCGAAATTTTCGAAAATCTTAATTTCCTAATTTCCTAAAATCGAATTTTCCTAATTACAATACCATTACTAATCGGGATTTCAAAAAACAGTTCTAAATATGTCTGTAAAAATATTCCAAAGAATCTGCTCGCAGTCATAAAAAAATTATATTATCTAAAGCATGTACATACATGTTCCTCTTATTTGTCTTGTCACTTATACAATATACGACAACGAAAGATATAAATATTCACAGTTGAAATTACGAGCATGAAATCACAGGAAATAGAAAAAAGCATTCATATCGAAAGGAAGCACAGGGCAAAGAAACAATCCCATAAAATACCGTTATCCCGAAGCCTCGCCCCAAAGGAAAAAGGAGAGCTAAATTTCGAACAAGCAGGTCCTTATAAATCTCTTGCAGGAGCATTCTTAAAATAAGACGTTACTGTCCAGCCACGTTTCCCTATCATTTTCCCATGGGTAACCCCGGACGAAAATTTGAGAACCCCAAAAAGGGTAAACGTTACTGCCCCGTACGTGGCCCGAGAGAGGAGGATCCTCCTTCAGGATTATTTAGGGGCATTCCTTGAACGCCCACTGGTCACCCACGAGCCACGAGCCGCCACCACGAGATCAGAGGAGCCCCTAAGTTCCTGCTTTCGAGACACCGCTAAACAAGACGAAATGGGACGAGAGTATAACTCTGTCTGGCTTGGGACCCTCTCTCGACTCTCGATTTTCGACTCCCCATCCCCAGACACATCACTCAGCGCCCGTGTCTGCATGCAATATTGGAGCTGTTGCGTTTTTATTATGTCATTGCGTTTACATTGGAACGTTGTTCTTCTGAGAGTACTTAAATTACATTCAACTTACTTCTTATTTTTACCTCGTTAATGGGTGACCATACTTGTTGAAATCTTCAGATTTTTATTTATACCTATCCAGGGAATGTCGTCTTAGGTCAGTCGTAATTTCTAAGTTTCGAGTGGTGATTCAGGAATATAAATTTGAATTAGGCAGATGGCACAAATTAATTAGTATGGATCTGATTTTGAGATCAAAGTGTGTTCATGTTGAAAAAGAATTTTATTCTAATTTTTGTATAATTTTCTTTTTTACTTTTTAGTGCATTTTACAATCGTTTAACTTAATTTTTTTTATATATTTGACTTTTTTCATAATTTTGTATTGTCATCCAAACTACGCACGTCTGCAAAGTTTCAAGTCTATTGGATAGTTGGAAGTGGGTTAAAATTGAGTTTCCAGATTTGAAGAAAACATAATACAAACAGACAGGGGATCCAAGTTAATTAAAATCGTTTAAGAAAAGCATTTAGACAAATATCAAAAGCTTTTCAAAATTAAATTCTATATACTATGTTCATTTCATAAGAACAATTTATATTACGCGTTAAGGTTTAGGTATTATCTGGAAGCTTTAATCAGTAATTTCAATCTATAAAGTGAATCCTAGAATCGTGGATCATTAAGCTCATAATATTTCTCGAAGATGCATACGATAGAAGAGTATGTCTCGTAACGTGGGTTGAAAGAAATCTATCAACTCTGTAATCTAAAACGCTGTATCATCTTCCTAATAAATTACGAAGCATCTGCATTACTTCGTTCTCTTTTACTTCTATACAATAGTGGTCTATTTGAAGACTACCTATCCCCACCCCAACACATCCAAATACAAGCACTGCTCCCTCAGGATCATACATCAATCCTCAGCTTTCAAACTCCCTAAGAAATTCAGCCAGAAACTCCGCAAGAATACCAAAGGAACAAAAAGAAAAGCAAGCTATGTAGCCCGAAGAAATTAAGGCACCGCAGACCCAGAAGAGAGGACATAGCCCCAGCTCCTCGATTTTCGATTCTCAAGCCAGAGATGTTTACGACGCTTCCACGTGTCGTGCCAAAGACACGATGGGGCATATACACGAAAGCTCCGAAAACGAAAAGAGACACGGACAGAATAAAACGCCGCGAAAGTCCATGGAAGGCAAGGCCTCCCTCGATTTTCGTTTCTCAGGGCGGGATGCGCGCCTCGACGAGCCGACGATCGTCCATCATAATATTTGTGCCCGTGTCGGCGGCTTGAATTATGTTGTAACGAGTAGTCACGAACGAGAGGAAGAAGAGGACGATCGCGCGTATCTTTGTGCGGCCGTGTACGGGCGACGAAAAGGGAAAAAGAGCCACGGAAACGGACCCGCGGCCCGCTAAGTACGAGCCTGATGTACGACGGGCCGAGCGAGCAAGCGCCGTGTCCGATTTTAACGAGAATCCAGCCAGATTAGACTCTGATAAACTATCGCCTGCTAGGGTTAATCCCCACCCAGATCGCCGGCCAGACAGGGATTAATATTTCTCGATGGTATTCCATTGATGCTCGTAATTAAGATGGATGCCGTGGGTGATGGATGTCGCTGGCGACAGCGTGGACGCAACCTGTTGGAAGGAACAATATTAACCCTTGCACCGCTGGATAGCTTCACCGTACGTCGGATGCAGGGTCCGTTTTCACTCATAATTTCATTCACACACACACCTCGAAATAAGATTTTTCTATTAGGTCTTGATACTTTTAGGATCTAAGATTCTTATCTTCTTCGAGGAGTAGGGGATACCGGGGCAAAGCGAGATGGTCAGGCAAAGTGAAATATTGTTTTCTATATGCTGCTATATAGTAGTGCTACATAGTGGTTTATTGTATTTAACAGGTATGCCATGGAATGAAGGCAGTATCATTTGCGGGACTGTTTGTTGGTGAAGTGAAGTGTATGAGTTTTTAATTCAAAATTTTTAAATTTTATGCATGAAATTGTTATGTCTGAAATCAGGTAAGTAATGTTTTATTTGTACAGGTGTTATTCTTTTTGCTTATGATTTAGATTAAAGTATGGTTTAGTTTTATTTCAGTCGTTGTAACTTATAAATTGTTTTGTGTTCTTTTCCTATAATTTTATTCAGTTTTTAGTGTATTATTTCTTTTTGTACCGATAGTTTAACTCCTTTTCAATTTTGGATGTTCTGCAATTAAATTCCTTTTTTAAGCTTTACCCCACTAGTGGACCAAAGTTAAAAAATTGTAGATTTTTTAAGAAATATGATATCACATTATACAGTGACAGATATTGTATCATGCATTTTAGAAAACAAAAGTGTATATTACAATATGGTAAAAAAATTAGCTTGTTTCTGGTATTTTTGTGTGTTATTAAACATCTTAACTGTTCCACTTTGTCGCGGTTTGCCGCAATAAGATTAACGAGTGACTCGGATAGTGAATATTTCTTCAAAGATGCATAAAAACATAGTGCAAATTTCAGATGAATCGAATCACTAGTTTCTTAAAAAAAAATCCCAAAGTTTTGTATGTTTTTGGCCCAAAAATATGATTCCCCCAGGGGAAGAAGCTTCTCCGAAAAAGTTCGACCAATGCAGTTCTCGAAGACATTGTGTAACTGATGGAAGATAGTTACACGTGGGAAAATGTGTTGCAATTGTGTCTACAATGATTTTTCAAAGTATATTCCATCATAGTTGGGCAGTGGAGTATGTGTTTCATCCTACGCGACAATCAGGCAGTCTTTGTCCGTAGACCGGTGTCCTTTTGTTTGGTTCCTGGTACGCGGAAATAAGCCAAAGTTTGAACTTTATGCAGGATGTTAGAGTGATTACGAGCCTCAACTTTTCAGGAAATGTTGTGTAATGCGTGCTTGAGGTGTTGGAGCATCGTGGTGGAAGAATCGAGAATCCATTTGTGAAAGTGGCCGTAAATTGTTTTCAGACTGAATGATTACTGCCGAGAAGTTTGCTCATATATTATACTCAGGACATTTGAATTTATGTACTTTGAATGTCTAGAAATAATTCTCGTTTAAATAGGCAAATACTTGTATCCCTTTGTTGATTCGTAATAATATACGATAAAATACTCGATTTAGCCAATGCACACAACCCTTCTGTTGCAATCTTCCTATCTTTCTTCCTTTCTAAAGTCTTCGAAATAATAATCATTGGCCATTATAAGCAACACTGAAATAAATTCAAAATGGTGGTTGAAAGAATGAAGCACTGGAAATATTTATTGTATCACTCGAATAAACAAGTTGTCACTTATATCTTTCTTGTTATTAGTGCTAGAAAAATATTATTGCAAAATTTATTTATGTACTGCGAAAATATGCACCCAGGTAGTTCACTATCTTAGCCAAAATAAGTTAGATACCTACGAATCATTTTATTAATCACATTTCTATGGAAATTCTGCATACTACTCTCAAAAGTAATGCAATAAATATTTCCAGTACTGTTTGCTTTCCCCCACGGTACATAGAAACGTCCATACAGTTGCACTCCTCGGGGCAAATGTTCCATTACACTACAAGATTAAACATTTCTATTACTTGGATACTATTTTACAGTGTTTATTGAATGGACGGTAACGTTCGAACACCTCGTAAAGTGGCTCGAGGTTAGCCTCAGGTGCCAAACCACCTGTTGGTAACGTTTCCACCGTGGAATACCGTTCACCTAATTGCACGGGGATATCGAACAAAGGCGATGTAATTTATCGTCACACGAGGGTACCAAACTTCCATAAACATCCAGATTTTTACCCCTCGCCCGTAAAGAGGCTGAAATACTATCGCGCGTATCTATTCTCTTAACAGGAACTCGATAAGGGGTACAATTTCAAGTAGGCTGCCTGTCTTCGGCAACTTTTATTTCATACCGCTCTTATCCTTTACAGGATAACAGTCCGCCATTCTTGCAAGCTTATCCAGCGCGTGAAACAACTTCATTCGAATATCCCAGTTTATTGGCTGTATATCGTCGCCGCGTTAATATTAATCTTCACACGCGACGTTAACGTCTCTATAACTCACGATGACTGGAAGTGGAGCCGATAGCCGATACAAAAGGTGTATCCTCCTTTTCCATGTTCTCTATGATCCATAAAAAAGGGGAAACAAAAAAGCATCCGAAAAAGAAGCATAAGTTCATCCAGCTCGAGCGTTGAAGGACGTCGTTCGCGGTGGGTCCGATGATATAGGGCTGAAAACAGGCTGGAAAAAAAGACTCGAAAATTGAGCGACGGTGTTGGAGACACCGGTTTTCCATCCACCTCCCCATGGGAAATTCACATGTGATTGGAATCGTGTACAGGGCCCTTCAACGCCACGAGACTCGACCGTTCAGCGTACGCAGACGCGCGAGTAGAAGGCTCGGATATATTTATGTGACGCCCTGGTCGATAAGGGCAATGGCCAATTAAACTTGAAAGCCGGCCGAACTTGGGGAGGCAACCCCCCGCTGCCGTTTGACGTGGCTTCGATCACCGAATCACCGTGCACTGGACATCAGCTTTTCACTCGCGGCCTTTTGTCTCCCTTTCACCACGCCCCTGCGATGTTCCAGCCTGAGGATGATCCCCTCGGGACCGAGCCTCGTGGTAAGGACGATTTTTTTTCCAAGGTTTAACGCCGCGTAAAGTTCGGAAGGTCTCTGTCTGAGAAATCGAACGTCGAATGCTGACACGTGAATGTGACCTCTCGTTTAGGGACGATTTGTAGGTCGCCCCCTTCACGATTCTCGGGATTCTAAGAATGGTTGGTGGGAGGACAGTCCGAGGATGTGCGTTTTATGTTTCTAGGAATTTTCGACAATTTTGTGGGGGAGATTGGTAAGAAACTGATGATTTGGATATGTGGCGTGGGTTGAGGAAATTTTCTTCTGTTTCGTGTATTTAGGGATTGTAAATAATTTTTTGTGAAGAGTAAGAAGAATTTTTGGAGGCTTCGAGGTGGAATCCTAATGTAAGATATTTTGTAGATTTTCGTATATTATGTTTAGGAATTGTGGATCTGAAAGAATGAGGGAAGAAGGAATGACTTCAACTAGCTCTAGTTAGACACAAAAGACACTTGATCTTGATACAAAACTGTCGTCGTGTATATGTACCTTTAGAATCTTTCAAACACCCCCCGCAGATTTGCCAACCAACCAACAAATCACTATCTCCCCAATCCTGTTCACCTAGAACCTTCACGAGAAGAAACCAAAGTATCCCCCGTAATCCTCTCACCGAAACCACGAAAAAGTGAACGCCAGGTCTGATTATGTAGTTGTCCCGCGTGGAATCGTAAAATCGTATCAATACTGCACCAAGATACAGACCTCTAGAAACAGTTCACGCCTCCACTCGCAATTTGCGATGGCCCGAACAATAGTGTCTTTCTTTAGTCCAAGTGCCGTTTCTCCAGGTCGAACACGATAGTGTTATCCGGCTATTCCGCGATTTTCATCCGAAGCAGCGCGTCGGTGGCATTAAGTGGCATTACTCGGGGTTCGCGCAGCAGCACCGCCAGCCTGGCTCGTTATCTTCGCGGGGACACGTCGGCCACGAAGGTCCTGCCGGTCTGTTACACCTATTACGGAGTTTTTATCGCGCGGCTAGTTCCCGTCGAGGTCTTTGTCAGGCTCGTCGCGGCCCGACACACCTCGCGACGGATGGGAAGGTTTCCACAAGGCGCGGGCACGGAAACTCTGGCCTGGAAGAAACGCGACCGCTTCAGCGGCGATGAAACTGGCAACGAGGTTTATCGTAGCGGCCGATATTTATTCGATGCATTTCGTTTTATTGACCCCAACAGCCCTGGGGATCCTCGACCGCGAGTCACCGGGCGTTCGAGTAGAGGCTTAAGTTCCTCTCGGTGTCCCGCCATAACTGCAGCCTCCCTATCTGCCTGCGACCGCCCCCTCCGCCGCGTTAATTTATACGCGTCTACTTCCACCCGCGATAAGTGAAGCCTCCCTTTCGAATCACGTCTCGTCACCGAGGTAGCACTCGGTGCGCCGATCGCGTGGGCAGAATCGTTTGCGCGATCCTCGGGCTCCTTCCTCGAACTCCTCACCGGTTGGCTCCGAGATATTCCTGAGAATTATGGGGCGCTGGTGGTCTAGCGATGGGATTAAGCTCGGGCACGCGCTTACCGGTATCGATCAAGATAATGGCTGGATGTTTCCTTGAAATCGAGCGGTACGAATGAGAATGAATGACCTGTTTAATGGATTTGGGTGGCGTTCGGTGCGCCATTGACGTCGTAAGCTGATATCGAGGCGTGCAGTGATTTTATGCGTCGTTCGGAAATAGAGTGGTGAATAACGAATGTAATCACCTTGTCAGTGGTGAGATTCTAATGCTCGGCGCATGTTGTGTGAGGAAATATTGCAATTTGTTATGGTGAATGTGTGGAATGTATAATATGCCTCTTCTCTTTTATCAGCCCTTAAAATAGGACGAGGAGGAAGCAAAATGGAGCTGCTCGTCGTACATGTCTAGGACATTGTAAATATTACAATGCGTCCTGAAGTGAAGCTCGACTCTGCACGAATGGGGTTCGATGCTACAAGTAGAAATAGAAAGTTAAGCAGGATTTTCAAAAAGTTTCGGAGCCGAGATGCCAGAACGAAGCTGAGATTATCTTCAGCTTATGAATCAGAAGACGACGACAGTTGATGAGATGGCACAGGGCGAATTTTTTATTAGAATAGGTACTTTATGATAAATAATACTTAACTAAGTGGGACTAGTCCGTTGCACCTCACACAATGCAGCCCCGTTGCAAGAAAAACCACCTCGTTACATGTAGCTTGAGGGCAGGAGACTTCAGCAGGTTATCGCCTCAAAGGAACACCTAATGAACTCGGGAGGCATTCCAAAGAGATCAAACGAACTTGGAGAGAGAACACAAAAAGGCCAGTTTCAGCAAACGGCGACAAAACGCCAGCAAGCCAAGTGACGTGTATCCACGATAATTGGGGATATATCTGCTTGGTGTCCGGGTCCCCCCAAATCTGTTCGCGGACAGTGCAATTTCGAGGAGGACTCTCGCGGGACTGGGCCCCGGGAACCGGCGACCCTCGGAAAAGTCTCGGATTCCCCGGGAACAAATTAAGTATTTAAGATAATTAGCCCGGCCGTGGCGCTCGGTTCGTCGGTAGAAGGAGCCGAAGATCTTATCGGGCTCTGGCCGAATCTGTTCGAGGCCCCCTCTCCTCTGGCCCGTTCCTGGCCCAGGCTTGATTTACGTGGACACGCCGAGAAACACGGACCGCCCCGTCATTATTTTTATCTCTCGCCCGCGACTAAACAATTGCCAGCCGATGGCTTGCCACCTGTGCAGAGGAGGAGGTGCGTTACACCATCCCCGCGGCGCGTTACGGCGACGGTTATTGCGTTTAAGCCGTCTTCACTTAGCACGAGCCGTGACGAGCCGAGCCCAGCCGTTTTTACACGTCGTTACACGCAACCGTGGTCCCGGCGGTAATGCCGACACGGGCTGTGCAAGTGTAGGCCGTCGCGGTGAAAGGGGAGCCTGGTGTTTTCTCAGCTCCTCGCCGTTGTACCTGGGAGGATGTTGTATAGCTACATAGTCGGTGGAGGAGATACGAGAAAGATCCAGTGTCCCTATGCGGGGACGAGTCACTCGAAACTGCCTGTCCGATTTGCGCCGATGCTAGGGCCTTTTCGCACGGGACACTTTTGTGTCAGGGGTACGGTAGTTAGGATATATTTGTTTCAACAAAACATGGGTGGTTCAAAAAAGGTGGGGCAAGGTTAACAGTGGCGTGGTGCATCAGCTCCTCGGTCAAAAGTGGCCTAAAGGCCTTTTCGCACGAGACACTTTCGTGGCTCAGAATAAGTAGTGGGGGTATAATCGTTTCATCGTAACAAAATTGGTTTAAGAATCGTAGAATGAGCTTAAAAGTGGTGAGATGTTGGTGTCCCGATTCAAGGGCACTAAAGACCTTTTCATACAAGACAAAATAAATTTACTGATTTATTTTCTTATTTCCCAGCCCAACCATAGCCGCTGTTATACCTAACCTCCGTATAATATATCAGGAAATGTCATTGAAAAAGTAAAAGATAGAAGAAAATTAAACTAAACCTGAACTGAAAGTAAATTAAAAATAAACTGATACAAGAGTAAACTAAACTGAACTAAAACTAAAAGTATCTAAGAGTTGTAGTAATAGTAAAAGCAGCAAAACAATCAAACAATAAATAACAAGTAGAATATGCGACGTAGCATTAAACAACGTAACAAGCAAGTATAACAAGCAAAGTAAACTGAGGTTATTATTTGGCACTCACACTCGTACATTGATTCACATTTCGTCTATATCATTTTTCCAAATTCCTTTAAATGCTGAACTCGAAACTGGAACCTTCGTCCCAGGCAGATCTTGATTACCATCGAACTCTCGCCAATCATAAAATTCCACGTAAATACGACGATATCGTGGTACTGCTATTACGAATAAACAGTATTCCTACTTATGTTACTTTTCAGAAGTTGTCTGTCCACTTGTCGTCTCGCGAGCCATGCAGAACATGGTCGCGAGTAAACCGTAGCCCGAGGACAGAGTGCATCGTACATCCTTGACTTAATTTGCCGAAGAACCTCGGGCAAAGAGGGGTAAGCCGAGAGTTGGTCGCATTTCCTACAGAAAGCTTTAAATGTGCCATTAGCTGACATGGTGTGGGCACAACGTAACAACTGCACAGCCACCGGCTAGTACCCACTCCGTTTAGCAACTATAAATTCATGTACAAATTAATATTTTATTTATGCTGTTATATCTAGCAGCCGTAACACGACCACCGTTAGGTCCTAGCCGCCCTTAAATAGCCCGGCCATAAAGGGATTTTTCTACGGTCTTTGAGCCACTTTGCCGAGTAACTTGCCTCCTGCTTAGCGATAGATTTATGGAAACAAACTACCTACGCTCTTCCGTACTCCTTGAGTGTTGTTCGTGGCATCGATTAGTGTTCCCATCCATCTTTTACATACGTAGCAGCAAGGGAAGTTTACTAAAACGACGTGGTTCACGCCATACATCGATGATGAACAACAACTTTGTACACGATTATCGGTTATATATCGCTCAATCATGATAGCGATTAACATTTTAAAATATAGTGAATGACTCTGGAGAATGTTCTAAATTTTTGGAGGCGAAGTAATACCTACTGCGTGCTTCGTGAAGAATGATTTTTACTGAATTTCTAAATAACATGTTTCGTTAGAGATTTAAATTATTCTTAAGTAGCATTCTAATTATTTGGTTCCTAAAGATGAAGCTACCTGCAGGTGTTACGTTACACGCGATAATTTCCTGTAGTTAACTCGACGTGACAACGTAGTTGACCAGGATTTTGTTCTGTCCAAGGGAAATTGCAGGCGATGCTGTCAGAACGCCTGTTTTCGTGTTGAAGATTTTTCATTTACTTGAAGTAAAGAACGAACATTCTTCTGCACTGGGAACAAAATTGCGCTTGGATCTTTCGCCTTCTTCGAACGGAAGGGTTAAAACGATCGAGTGTTTTTTTTTATGAAAAGCTAGGAAGGATGTGCTCCGTTAATAGACCAGAATCGATGTAGGCATTTGCATCAGATTATAACTTAGTGTAATTTTATCATAGAAAAAATACAGTGGGCGATTTGTGAACACAGGAAGATAGACAGAAATCTCACTTGGCAGTGTGAGTAGCTTTGAATTATTTGGAAGTGAGACTAACAAGAAAATTATTGTTATTTAGATTAGTCAAATTAATTATATAAATCCTTGAAGCATTAATTTCACAACAGAACGTCATTAGGGCTCCATACACGTTGAGATCTTTATCGATATCGCGATACATGTGTCTCAAATATCAAACAACACGTACACGTTGAGACGGAATCATGAGACTTCAGTTCAGTTCTCAGGCTTCTGCTCTCTGACACACTAAATATTTAATAATCATCAAATTTGGGAAAAAACAGTAACGAGCGCATGCAACGGTCACCGCACGCGGAACACTCAGCAGCACACCAGGAACGAGCCGTGAAAGACAGCAGCGCAGTTCCGTGAAACCATAAATATCCCGTTGATCGTTATAAATTCCGGTGGCATTTTTTCAGCACACAGAATCTGCTCTTTCTCCTTAATGATATGTCGTATCGAGTGTTAGCCTTGCCGTCCGTGGCATCCATCCCCCGTGGCCATCCGCGTTGCTGGCCATTTAAAAGGAGAAATAGAGTCAAAGTGGTAGGTAGCGGGTACGTTCTAGCAGATTACTGGCGTGTGATGCAAACCACCCGAGTGGTTACCGTTTAAACGGACGGGAAGGCTCGTCTGTTCGGGTTGCAGCGGTGCAGGGGCTCGCTGAGGACTCACCGCGCCTCGCTTTCGCCGACTATCGCATGTGCAAATCGAAAATCGCCGGTTAAAAGGCGTACTACGTCTAAACAAGCCGTTTCTATAGATCGTCACGAATGCATATACGGATGGGACACGTTGAGGTAGTCCGAGGGGGGTTACAGTATTCCCTGGAAAGGAGAATGCTAATGCGTCCCCGGTGAAATTGTTGCTCGCCGAGTGGATACGAATTCCTGCATGATTCCGGATGTGGAATGCCTGAGACACGCGAGTGGTCGTTTGGAAAAAGAAAGGAAAGCTCGAGGCGCGGCTGATCCCCGAGGGATGAAAAACGTCCACGCAGCGGCGGTCGCGGTAAACCGCCCGGGGATTTACGCTCGCGTTAATACCCACCCGATGAAGCGGCGTCGCGGAACTACTCCGGTTTTCCGTCGATTTCAGGGCGCTCGATTTAACGCCGCGCGACGTGTTTGCATCCTTTGGAATGGGTGCTTTGGTTTGTCTTTTAATTTGATGGGGATACAGGGATTGTTATGCGCGTGGTGTAATGTGATCCTGAAAAGTGGTAGAAGGTGGCAGAACACTTGATTTGGCGATCGCTATGTTTGTATCATGGAAACTGTGTGAAGAGAAAGCTGAGCTCTGTGAGAAGACAGGTCATCATTTTGTTAAGTTATGTTTTGAGACACCTAAATTGAGTATTTAATAGTTTCTTTTGGTTGTGCGAATATTGGGATAATTATTAACTTTCATCCCCGTATATTTTAACTGTTTTTTATCTGGTGTTCGATGTTCTTTGAAATTCTGGAGCAGAATATTGAGTGCTTCGTTTAGGAAATGCAAGGCACCGCTCAGTTTCGATGATATAATAATTACAGATATCATAAAGTTAATCATTTACTTCGATGAGTTCTCCAAGTCAAACTGACGAATGTTAAATAATAATCTCTGCGAATCGATAGGTTACTTAAAAGAATTGAAGTCATTAAAAGTAGTCCATTATTCTTTCACTCTTCGAAAAATAACAACTGAGATTCTTAAAGTTGTTACTTGGAACGTGAAATGAATTGAATCTTGTATTTACTCCTTTCCACCTAAAATCGGTATGTGGAATTTCCATCACATTCGTCCACATTCTCCATTAAGTAATCAATATTCACCTCAGAACAGTCTGCTATCGTACTAGGTATACTTGAATTACGATACTGTACCTCACGAACAGCGTTTCATAAAATTGATCGAGACTCCTTGAGAACCACTCGCCAAGTCTGTCTTGTTCCACGATACTCTTTATCGCCCCTTTCCCGGAAAGAGGTTCAAAAAGACTCTCGCCGACGTCTCGTGTTGCTCGGTTTTCATAAATTGAAAGGTATAATTTATACCGATACGTACTCCGCCCATGTTAATTGGCCACGCCACGGAAACTTATTAACGCAACAAGACGGACGACTCATTAAGCGATGAAACGCACCACGGAGCCCTTTTACGTGCCCTCGCCCGTGTTTTGCGGTACGTGTTCCCCGATCAAACTGAATGAAAGATATTACACCAGTTCCTCTTGAAAAAGAAGTGCACTCCGAGGACTGCTTTGCGCAGAGCAGTATGCCGGTAGTATTTATTATTGACGAGTGTATGGAGGACCAGAATAATATTTTAAAACCGTGGTTCGTGTAGAAGTTTTATAATGAAACGTACGTGGTAATTGGTTTGTATGAATAATTCTAACACTTCTATCCAAACCTGTTTGAAAACGTGGTAGGTACATATCTTGTTCAACGCTACAGTGAGGCCGATTAATAGAAATAAGATTCCAAGCACCTGCTTTTCAAATGTTGTAAGAAAGCAAGATGTGTCTATGCTTTGGTATAGTTTTTTTTTTAGATATATGTGGTTTTAGGAAGGATTTGATTTTAGAAGAGGCCATCCAGTGATTGGCATGCCTGGTTGCTTACACATTTTGCTAACAGCAGGGGACTAAATTCTTCCAGTCAATATGGAAACAAGTTATTAGATATTGACATTTTTTATTATGCTGTTGTTCTGCCGTCATTTGATGAGCAAACTTCGAATGATTGGTTCAATACACGACAGAATGAGCAGTTGGAGCTGAATTTTAGAGTAGAAGAGTTTTTGGAATGTTAGAAATATGCAGAACTGTCGTAGATGAATCAGAAGGTAGACTTTCCCTCTTTTTTAGTCTAGAAAGCTTGTATCAGGTTTTAGAAAACTAGATAGGATCCCTTATCATACGTACATTTGGTATAGGGTAATTCCGGGAGACGCAGTCGGGCTGGAGAGTTGGTCGAAACAGTTGATTTCGAGAGAATTAATTGTTTTGAACCTTAACACATTTTTACATATACACAGATGTAGAGTCTGAATATAGCAACTCGACACAAGAAGATACATCAGATGTATCAATGTGATTCGACAATTCCACCATCGTCGAAATCTAATAGAGTCTTTATTGGGAGTTGCAAGATTTATTAATTTCCATTATTGTTAGGTGGAAATGATCTGCTCTCCGTAAGATGCCTGCGAATAGCTGTAATGTGACTTTGGTTGGGCCACGTCGGTGCGGTAATGTTTGTCGATGCAAACGTTGAGCTTCTCTACTATTTCCATTCACTCCTACGTATATGAGGCGCATTGCTGTTATTTCGCGGAGTGAATAGTATTATTACGCTTTTATGACAAGCTGCTGACGAAAACGTTGTTAGTACGACTGCCTACATTACGTACCTACATTAAGCTACTGACTATTTATAAATTAATACTATGCTTCATTTTGTTGTTCGACATCCAACTATAACTTTACATTCCACTGTCGTATCTGAGCAATTTCAAATAAAACTTACGTAGCATCTCAGAATTGATAGAAATTCTGAACAGTTTCCACCAATGGTCAATTTTATAAAGTCATAACTCGAAAGAGAACCAACTTCAACCAATCAACAATTTAGAAGCACCCTATATAAACGACCGTGAAACCGCGGTTGCGACAACAGGGTGGCCGTCGAGCGCGTTTCAGAAGAAAGTGAGCGGTGCCTGTCGCGGGGAAAAGGGTGATCCGAGGGGGGTATCGCGTGGCGTTATCGCGTATTATCAAGTAATTGAACGGGGGAGCCCACGGGGTTTGCGAACGTAACGATGACCCTGCACGTGCAAAGTGCAACTCGCAAACCTGCTTTCCCGCGAAAAAAACTCGGCCGCCTTAACGCTCGCGGGTGAGACGAGGGGAAATAAGAAGGGAAAGTAACTTCACCTATCTTTCTCTTTGGCGGATGGGGATGCGGTGGACGTCGAGGAGGTGGAAGGGAAGTCAAAGGGACGAAAGGGTGGGGGGACGATGCGGTCGCTAATTCTTCGCTACCGCGGCGAAGAAACCCGGAGGATGCCTGGTAACAAGCGGAGGTTTAGAGTGCAACGCTGGAAACCTGCGTCATCAAACGCACCGACGACGCACGCGTCCTTCTAAATCGGGATTTTCGATGGAGTTCGTTTAACTTTCAAATTGACCCCGATTTAAACCAGAGAAAGACGCAGACGGAGGAGCACGGTGGAAGACCCATGGCTGTGTCTCCGTCAGCAGACAACGGCTACTTTCTGACACGGCAGGATCCATGGTTTCGATCGTCTACGGGATTGCTCCGATAATAGGAGCAGACGCGTTGCGTTTCACGTGCTCGAATCGAGACGTGATTTTAGAGAACTCTTTCGCGTTATTTAAACGGAAAACACACGTGAGTCAATTCAACTCCGCAGGGTTGGAGTTCGCGCCGTGACAACGCGCAACCACGTGCGGCAACGGGGGATGAGTTGAATTGAGAAGAGACTAGATCCCTGATTTGACACTGTGTGATTATTGACTGCTTTGGTAATGAAGAATTGAATAGTAACAAGGAAGTCAGGAATTCGGCACTTGATCTTTTCAATTAGAAAACGTGGATTTTTGTATAACCACATGGCTTAAGGGAGAGTGGGGTAATGGCGAACACCTAAGCGAGAAAGCAAACAGAACGAAAACTATGTGAGATACGATTTTTTTTATTATTTATAAACATACTTAAACTAAGTAGTAATATAAATTTAGATAGGATAACATTTGTAGTTGACAAAATAGTTGCGGAAAAAGCGATTTTTTTTTTATAAAATTCACCAAATTTTAAATCTTAATATTAAGATCTAAAAATTTACAGAATTGTTGGCAAAGACCATAATTCTTTTGCGTGGGGTGCGATACACCCCGTGTGACCACGAAGGGTTAATGAATAAGAATATTCCATCGAAAGACGTCAAGTTGCTTCGATTTACATACAACATACCCCCCCTTCGTTATTTATCAACGAATCGTATTAATTTCAGCCGTAATCTTGATTGGTATTACTTCTAACGAGAGACGTTCCGAATAATCTGCTGAGGACTGATATCACTACTTAGTCACTGCTAATAAACGCGCGGCTCCATGATACAAAGGCAATTGTATCGATAATTTCTGCTCGCGGATGGTGAAAAAATATTTGATGTACCTTGATTGAGTAAGCAATCGTCGATAAATATACACGAATGTCGTGGGTACCGGTATAAAAAACCAGGCTCGCAAACACGCGACGGTAGCAAGTTCTACCGGTACCCTCGACACGCGAACATTCTTCCAATTTATTCCGTACTTACGCTCTAGATCTACTCCTTCATTTGTTTATCTGCGCCAGGGACGCCGCAGGCCAGTTTTGACACTTCGTTGTGCACGAAGTAGACTGAACTAAGCAAAGTCTCCGACCTCATTTGAATTCACGATAAGGGTAATCGTTACACGCCATTTGCATAGTTAGCGTATTACCACTCCATTACCAGTTGAATATGTTTTTACGGCATCCTTCTCTCTTTCTGGTCGTTGAATGACGTGCTGCGTAAAGGGTGCGCCGGTAGTGCTACGCATGCACCTGTCTTATGCGCTGCGTTCAGAAATAGAGAGACATACGAATTTGGTGGCAGAGGAATTTAATTAGAAAGTATGGGATGGGGAAGTAGCTTCATTAAGATTATTGCAAACTTTACTTGATATTTTATTACGCATGAAATTGGTTTAATTATAAAGCGGCGCTTTAAGATCCAACAAATATTATCTTCCAAGTGTTTAATTACAAAAATACAACGGGGTATATAAACATAATACTGCTGTTTTAGCGAGTCATTCGTTTCATAGTATAATAAAATGTTGGAGCAAATAGCTCCCTTAACAAAGGATCTTCTACACATGGATTCACTTCACCCCCACTGGCATCATATCTACTCCTGCTGTCTATCAACCCTTAATCAGTTATTCATACACAAATTTCCAAATTCGATTGCCTCAAAAATAATACCTGATCCGAGAAAACCTTCTTCCACAATTGTCTTCTGCCACATAAAACTACCACCTACTACAACTCACCCCCATAACTTCTCAAGAAACCATATTTGTGACATTCAAATCTCAAAAAAAAAAGAACGTTCAATCGTTCCATCCCTTTACTGTGCTCACGAAAATACTGGAAGCCTTTCCAATACTCAATGGCCCACCCAAATTCTCCTCCCTAAAGGCTGAATCTCCCAAGTGCGACTGGCCCACTAGTTCAAGGCAGAAGTATGCATCTGGAGCGGCCAGTCGCTCTTAGGAGATTCAGCCTCAACCTGTTCCAATTCGTCGCACAAGAATGCGCCGCGATAAAGGGCGTCGAAGGGGCTGAATCGCCAGGCGGCGTTAGCAAAGGAGCAGGAGATCATCGGGAGCCGCGTGCCCGCCTGCCTAAAATATATTGTAGGAAGTCGGTTGGCGGCGGGTGCGCGGAATGTAAACACGCGACAGGAACAAATATGATCGGGCAGGCCCGTAGTTGGCTGGCAGGGATCGGGCCGCGTAGCCGCAGGGTGCAGCCGGCATTCAAACGGCCTTCAGATCTATTCTGGACCTAACGCAATACCTGCTCCCGAGACTTCCTCCCGTATCTAAGTGTTCCATTTGCATGCGGTGAACCGGGCAGACTGATAATCAGACGGTCCTCGCTTTCTTGCTCCTGTCGTGGCTCATGCTCTTCCGATTAACCGAGGAGCGTGCTGCATTCCAGAGCATTTTCCACGGGCCGGGCCGATACGCAGACCTGCATCCACGGGCAGCCACGTTCCGATTAATGCCGGCAATATCAGGTGAAAAGCAGGGGAGCGGGGATCGCTCGCGCGCCCGTTTTCAGACCGATTGATCTTATCGCGGCGGCCGAACGTACCGGGTGTCGTTAGTTTCAATCTCGCCGCCGATATTTCATTTTCAGGCCTTGAATTATGCTGGATAAATCTTCGGTCGCGGGACCGTCCGGCCCCGGACCCACCTGCGCGCGCACACCGCGAGGCCGATCCGCTGAAATCGGCCGGGGTATCTTAATCGACCGCTTGATGAAACCGTAACGCGACGGCGACGACGCGACAACTCGCTGGCGCACGTTTTTTCGGTGGACCGTTTAGCATTGCGTGGAGGCTTTTCTTTCGTTTTGCCGCGGGACAATTTGGTGGTGAGGTATTAATGGGGAAGATGACGCAAAACTCGGCGCAGAGGGCGCCACTAGCGCATGTATGCGCATGTGTAAATGGTTTGCGCGCAGTTTTAATTTGTGGAATGTATGAAGTGGGCACTTATATAATGTTTTATAATCAGTTATTCTTTCATTGTAAATATTTATTGGTAACTAAGATTTTGTATCAAAAGATTCTAATGCAATTATTTATTAGAATATAATTTGTCCTGACGTAGTAGGCTAAAACTAGGATTAAGAAAGAAAATACAGCTTTTTATAACATGTCACGTATTAATGATTCTTCATAACCTAAATGATGCAAATTAATTTGCTATATCTGTATAACTAATAATAGCTAATAATCATAATTATATATGCACTTATTATAGAAATTGGGAAGTATAATAAGATAATTTAAATACACATAAAATACCGATGGCAAGTGGTCACTTTACAGGTAGTAAATATGCAGAGGAGTGTTCAAACGACAAGTTAAGTCGTTTTCTTCAGTTAAAAGACAAGTTAGGGGCGATCTAATCTCTGCTTTCTTCTAACTCCAAGTGTCATGTTTAGATATTAAAGCATCAAACTTAAAATATGACTGCAGAATTTACGACTATACCACCTGAAGAGTTATTTACATCCGCGGATGTAAAGCTCACGAATTCTGATTAAGGAAGGTAATACTATCACTCTAAAAATAAATGTACAGGTTCGCAGCGATACGATTGCCGTTTTATTTACGAGAACGTTTCACCGTTGGCGAACAGGCGATATTAAGTATCATTATCAGCAATTTCATCTATGATCATCCACACACTCCAATTAACCATATTAAAGAATCGGGAGTCGGTATTCCTTTAATCACCAACGGTACCAGTCGCCACAGTCGGTCGCTGGTTAATAACTTCATGCAGCCCCTTATCTAACACTTACTCGAAACTATCGGTCATTATCGCCGTTTCAATTTAATTCACACAGTTCCTGCATGACTGATGGGGCGAATCCAAGTTGAGAGATCAATTCCCTGAGAACCCAGCGATTAAACTAGATTTGAACCAAACACAGAAGAAGCAATCAAACAGAGGATCGAAGCTGAATAAAATCGTTTAAAAAGGAACCATGTTCCCGAGCAGCGTACCATTTCCAATATCATCCTCATCGTTTCCTGACACTCCTAAAAATGGAGAACCAAAGACTAAATCCCCCTTCCAGAGTACGCATTTATTCAAGCAACTCGACTTGCGTAATTCGTTCAGCCGTTGAAGCTCGCTTGAATTTCTCCCAGAAAGATATATATCGTGCCGATATCAAACTACCGTATATCAAGTGCGCGATCCTTTATCTCTGTTACTCCAGCTTGATACTATACTTCGATCTGGCACGACAGTTTAAATTATGTGACGCGTACGCAGGCGTTCGCTCCGCGGTTGCTAATAAAGTGACAGAAGAAACGCGCTGGAAACTGGATTTATTGAAAGCCGTTCGGCGGCAGGAGAAAAGTTTCCAGAGGCTATATCCCTTCTGGCTATATCCCTCGTACGTGTTGCATGCCTTTAAGGGGATGCGCTATTATAAATGTAACAGTTTCTGGTGCTGAAAGATGTACTGCTTTCATCGATATCTTTGAAAGATTTAATGTGATTTCGTGAAAATTCAGTGATTTTCAATTGGGGCCCGTGCTCCTCCTCTTCACCTCTTTTTATGTGCTGTAATTGTTTACTGAAGATTACACTAGTATAATATAAGAAGATATTTCGCGAGTAATATAACAGGGGAGAGAATTGAGGAGTCCAGTGGAAAACAGAAATATGCCATTTTCGTTTATTTGTACCATTAATTCGTACCTGCAATGTAGTGTAATTCCACGATCTCCTAATATATAATAGTATGTACGTTTCACTAATTGTAAGCAGAATCATATTAAATTTTCTTCAACAAACAAATTCGTAGTGGTAAAGGGGTCCATAAAATTAATTTTTCAGGTAAAGTTGGATAATAATTGTCATTTACCATCTAATTGAAGTAGCTTTTAAAATAATTACAATTTCGTATCGCATTTGCATTTGCATTAAAACGAGAGAAATTCGTGACACGTCCCCCAACAAAGCCTTACGTAATTTAAGGATAACACCTAAGCTACTTCCGAGCAGCAACAGTCACCGTAAAACACCTTTTCAAAAACAGCTTTCCGGAAATCTACTATAACTTTCAAATAAATAACTATTGCACCAAAATGTAATACAAAAATTTGTTAAAATATTCTTTCCCTAAATATTGAAATCTTTGTACAAAAATATGCACCTCATACCTGAAATACGTTTCCTGATTGCGAATAACCTCTCAAGATAAACAGAATCATGGCATTACCGCCAATGGTATAAATAATTCTCATTGATGTTCTCCTTCGCCTGGGGCTGATTAATCTTGGTGCGTTTCACGCAAGAAGATTCAATTTGATTTCGTTTCCATCAGTCGACCAACTTTCGCGCCCTGCTCACGTGACCGATTTTTACGCGTGCCCACAACTTCCACCCTCCCCTCCAACCCTTGATTAATGAGCGTCTCTCGTGTCAGGAATACATATAAATTAGGAGATAGGTGCAAAGTAATAATTATAAAACTGTGTAGACTGGCGGCAGCGACGGTCGATCGACTTTTTCGTTTCTTTTAATTACCTGCCAGCTGGCGGCCCGGTACGACAGATATAGGTATTCTAATTATAAGGTAACGATAGCTCGTAGGAACAGGTTAACGCGTGTTTATGTCCACAGTTCCTTCGGGGCATCGGTGTTTAATAATATTACACGGATCGTCATTCTTCTGGGGATTAGTTGAGGGCCCACTGATGGCTTCTTGAACGTTGAATTAGTCTTTAATAAGGGCTCTTTCACGCGAGACACTTCTGCGGTTGGCTGCTGGCAGTTTGGATGTTTTTCCTTCCCTGTCTTTAAGAAGATTCAACGTTTCGAAATAAGTGGTGGTCAGAGTATTGACAATGGTAATGGTGGACGAGCCACCATAATGAACCGCTTATGATGAAAGTAGAATAACTAATTGCCAGTTTAGTTTATTGCAAAAACACCGAGTCTGTTGTTGAATGCAGGTGGGTGTCACGTAAAGGA
Source organism: Andrena bicolor (assembly GCA_960531205.1). NCBI lineage: Eukaryota > Metazoa > Arthropoda > Insecta > Hymenoptera > Andrenidae > Andrena > Andrena bicolor. The sequence continues at coordinate 34,510,573 of OY482666.1, read as the reverse complement.
ACGAAGGTTTTAATTTTCTTTTGCTTGTACCATTCTCATTTCCAAGGGCCTATATTCACCAGTACAAGCAACCCCAGTAGGTACCCACCTATTAAAATTTATTTAACCCTCGGTTGTCACACCTATTTTTTTCGGACGTAGTTGTCACACTGGGTCGCTCCGACCCAAGCTAATTTCCAATCAGCTGCTGGTTAAGAACTATCTGTTAAATTAAGTCGCAAAAGTTCTGAGATAAAGTTTGAACATTGTAAAATTTTAGTTATAGAAAACTTTGTTGCTTCAAGAAATCATAACTTTCTTAATGTTTAATATTTTTAGCTAAAAATTTATGGTTATACTCGTGAGATATACTACTTTAATAAAAAATTTAATAAATAAAATTCCCCTCACTCGGGAAGCGTCTCTACCTGTAGAGGATACATGACATTACTACTCATTTACAATGATGCCTCAAAAATGTTTTACCTCAAAGTTAAATTTTGAGTCCCAGTGTGACAACCGAGGGTTACAAAATTAGATAATAATTACTTTTTAACTAGTTGTACCTACTACGCCAATAATTTCTCGCCATTTAGTAATTTTTTAGCAATTGCCTTGAATGTAATTACAGGCCTATTATCACAAGTCTAATCACATCATCCCTCGCCACTATATAAAGGTTTGAGAATAGGTGAAATCTCAGATGTTTAGCCTATAGCATAAAACCTCTTTAAACTTTTATATAGTGAAAGTGTGAGCATCAATTTCCACCCTAATAAGACCACCGTATGTAACTCAGTAAGCAAGGATTGGATGGAGGTCTTTTTCTCGAGAATACAGCAGTTTAGAAGCGGCGCCACGATATTCCTTTGATCCCCCCTCACTTTTTCCACCGAAAGTAATAATTACGTGCTTTCTGTGGGATATGCGTCTGTAATTACGCAAGAATCTCACGCTAGGCCCATTGGAACGGGAACTTTTATTCCGTCTTTTTTCAAAGGGCCCTGAAGGGTCCGCGCTCCCGACGAACGCGGAAAGAATTTATAGTTCCGAACTTATTTAATCCCCCAGAGACATTATCGAATTTATTCGTGTCGCGACCGTCTCTGATTTCACTTTAATTAAGCGATTCACGCGCACCGATCGCGGGGATAAATACGATTTATTGGCTTTTGAGCAACTCGTTCTAAAAACCGATCGGCGGCTGAACTATAATTTCACGTTACAACCCGTCAGCGTTTAGACCCTGCCCGGCGGAATATCTTTAACACGTAATGTCGGTTCTAATGTGTCGTCGAGAGTGTGAAACGCGCGATAGAATCTTACTTTCTAATTTATCGAGTTATTACCGAGTTATTATATTGGTATTTTAGGACGTGGGCATTGGAATAGCGACAGGCAAATTACATAAGCATTTTTAAGGGGTAGCTAGAGGAAAGTGTTTCCTAGTTTCTTCCTGCGGATGATTTTCGTGGACTCATTGCGCTTAGATAAGTGCTTCGACAGGGAAGGTGATTAGCTCGAAAAATAGGTTAGCTATTTGGTAGAAGATTACATAAATTTGCACATACGTATGTACATCGAATTAAGATACTTATATGGCCCACGACTGGCAGTTCAGATATACTCACTTTGACATTTTTAACATAAATTTAACATAATGTCGAAGAACAAGGAACAACTTCTTTATATTTTAAAACAGTACACTATAGTAATAAGTAGTACCTACTCTACATTTATTCGTCTTATTTTTCGTTTTTTAAAAAAGTCCCTTTTTGTTCTTTTCATAAATTGGCTGTATGGAATGGACAGTGTAATAAAAGAAGGCAATATAAAATGGTACTAGTTATGTTAATTAAAATATCTTAATTGACATGAAAATTGATAAAAACATCTTGATCTGTGGTAAATATTCTTTTATCACCAATGTTCGGTTTATCATAATAGAATTTTGAAGGGAACACAGTTAGGAAAGGAGCCTCTTCATTTCATAAATTTTTCTTGTGTCCCATTCATAAATATGACCACACTATTGAAAATCTAATCTCTACAGTTATATTAAATAAAACATTACTTGACATATCTCTTATTGTTCTTCAATAAATGTCAGTCTAGATGCAATAATAAAGAAATCAGTCATTGGTAACAGCACTTGACAAAACGTTTCGAGAAAACACCAAAAATTTTGGAAGAAATTCAACCGTGATCTTCGAAATTGCAGCGGCTTGCAGTGCAATTACAGATAATTGCAATCCCCCACAGATCCCCCTCTCTCCAAATTCACGTTCAAACAAAACACATCCAACATCTGGTTTTCCTCCGTGAACGATATTCAAAGCACGATCGGCGATGTCCAACGCGATCGATCCCGCCACAGGACCGAAGAAGCGATCGCAACCCTTCGCTGGCAACAGTCAACACGTTCAATTTCCCGTGAAGTCTATATTCATAATTGAGCCGCTCGTACCGCCCGATTGAACGCGAGTTTCCTTTAACCGGCGTTTGGCTCCCGACATTTCCTAATAACTATAATTTATGATTCTTGCCGGTGCCACGATTCTTTCGCGACCCCCCGATTGAATCCAGCCGAACAGCTGCAGCGTCTGAGGTACGCGCGAAATGCTTGTAATTAGGTTAGAATTTCACGGTCGATCGGGCCAATATGGCGGTCAGCTTTCGTGGGCTTGTCATCATGGAATTACGTGGCCTCCGGGCCTGTGATCATGACACGATCCTCTACCCGGTTGGAAAAGCGAGCACGCCGACGTAGCTGCCAGCAGATTGCGCTCAGTCGTCGACCCAGAAGAGCATCCTAGAGTACGCTGCTCCCTTCGCCCTTTCTCCCTACCCTGCTTCCTATCCTTCCGTTCTCCGTCGTATTACTCGTATTCCCCGAGGAAGATCGCGTCGATGGGCTCATCGAAAAATATCTCGATTCCCGACCGTGCTGCGCGAGACCTTGATTTTCGAAGCGAATGCTCGTCAGAAGTCGGAAATGTTGATCTACAGGTTCTACCTCAGCGCGATGTATGGATCGGTCTCTGTCGAGGAAGTTGTGCGTCATTTGTATACACCAAGAAGGAATGTTGCTCGAATATCGTTCACCCGGCTCCGATCGGCTACTTGTTCGGTAAATTCACGCTAGCGTATACATATTCATGTCTCGTCGTGTTACTTTTGCTTGCCGATTTCATGAAGCTCAAGTTTTATCGCCCCGGGGACACTTTCTGCGGAACGTCGCTGCCGCGATCTGTCCTGGTCTTGAAGTGGGTGTCGGCCGCGGATGTGTAGGCTATATAATATTCCTCCGTAAGAAGTACAGTTTATGTAAAAGAAGAGTTGGTGTAATTCTACCTGGCTGACTCGTTGGTTTGATTAAACTAAATGTGACTCCAAGAAATAGTCGACCAACAGTCCAGCCGCGTTTTCTCTCGCGGTGGAATTCTCGATTTGTACCTTTTTGGGCGGGTACACCGTGCGCTCGAACTATCATTTGCTAATTAACATAAGTTCATGCGGTTCACATGTCTGGCCGACACCGTATCCTAATTAATAATTCGCTGATAAACAGTTCCATGGTTGTCACTGGGTACAAGAATGATTATTCGTTCTTGATGCTCGATCGAGTCCGATCGTCGTTTCCGCGTGGCTTTCGAACGGTTGAAAATAGTAGGTATCGGCGGTAGCGCAGAAATTACGTAGGTATCACTGTGCACGGTTTACCTGACAAGAAGCGCAACAGAACATTAATCTGTTACCGGCCTGCATTACAGCCACCAGTGAAATGTTTGCCTAGCTGTTCGTGTTATGTAGATTAGTTATCAGATACACTGGTCGCGGGCTTCGCGCTGCAACTTCGGCGCTCTATTCGATCCTTTTAGTAGTTCCAAGAATGTAAATTGGACATCCGCGAATTTATCGCGGTTCGCGTGATTTCTTCATCCTAAAACACTCTGTGGGGAACTCTGGCATTAGGCGATCAACTAATTAACTATTAGAAATTTTATTTACCATTTTATTTACACCATTTAATTATAAAATGGAAATTTTTTAAGTCACATTTCAGGCTACCGCAGGATCATCATTGCATCGATATCGAAAGTTTCCAAGTATGATCGACAATAGGTATCTGCTTTACGGTAGAAGATATAAAGTGTGTAAACAAATTTTGGTTTATGGCGTGTATCGTGAAATTCACTTTGCTTTTGCGAAATGAATTTTCATGCATTTTCTAAGTGTCAGATCAGAAGAAGCAACTATTAATTGCACGAGAAAATAGTTGTTCTAGATAAGTATAAATGAAACGATGAAGTGTGTGAGGGGTGGATAATAATTTTTCAAATTGCAAAATTTTCATCATCGAAGATCCTAGTTCCAAAGCCACCATTTTCTATTCCAAACGACAGGGGGGGGGTCCTATCAGTCTTTCACACTAACAAAAGTCTCTCCCAGGTCATTGTCATACTCAGCACTTAAAAAATAGCACAACCACTGACTTCTGTGTCAGCAACACTCTTCTACACCATGTTAACCGAAACTAGGCGAACCAAGGGATTTGATGATCCACCACCTTACGTTACTCTGAAACCCAACATACTGCCTATCATCTTAAAGCCAGCTGGTGATATTACACCCCACATCAACCTTTGACTGGTGCAAGTTTTAGGAAAATGCCTCATTAAGGCATTCTCGCTTCTGCTTCTGCCAGGAAGAATTTGAACTCCGAGCTTCGTTAGGTTTTCACAGTAAGCATTCGGAGACCCGTGGGCCATACTTCCGATGCTTTCCAGACAATTTTGGGCGAGAGCCCTTGGCGCGTAAACACGCCGACACCACTCAAAGTGTCGAGCCCTACAGTCCTAAACCAACCATTCTAATAATTAGTCTTCCATCACCCTCCGGCTCCATGAGTATCCATAACCACAACAGAATTGCATCAAACGGTGCAATTCCAACTTCCCTACCGATAAAAAGACACCAACAATCACGTGCCCACGTGAAAGCACACTCAATTCTATGAATAATACGACATTCCTGAAAGCAGAGGGCAGCGTGTGTCCTCGCCCAGCGAGAGCAAGGAAAAAGGAGAAATGGATTCGCGAAACGAATTCACGGGGCTGCGAGCGAGGACGAACGGCATGCAGATACGTGACAATCTTTACTGGAGAAGAGATCTATCGGGTACGCTTCGTGCAGACGTAGTAGATGTACGATACGACTTTATTTGATGTTTCGCTGCTCGATACGGACTCAAGCGTACCGGACGGCTTTTAATGAAATGCGGCTCTTAACGAGACTAGTTTCAAACTGGACACTTACCGCGTCTTTATTTCAATCCCTGCGTGTTCTATCGGTCCGTCTAATCGGGAAACATTGGAAGTCACTTCGGAATCTGTGACGCTCGGCAGGCTTTCGTGGCCACGGGAACTCGTTCCGAACGGTACATGCATGAAAACTATTCTGGATCGCGTCTGCCCCTGTTTCTTGTTCTGTTGCGACGGAACGGTCGCTTCGATTTCGCTTGACTCGATACCTGGGTGTTTTATCGGCGCGGTGTCCCTGGTAGAACACTACAGATTGCTTGATCTGCATATGAATCTGGTCGTTTCCATGGCGAATTTTCCATCGCCCTCTTAGGATCACGTTGATTGTGCCAGTGGGGTGATTAAGGGAGGTTTAGGAACTGCTGATAAAGTTCGAGGTGCGCGGTGTTTTCGATATTTAAGATAGGGTCGCGGAGGATGGTGGATTTATTTTTAGGGAGCGTTTATTGGAAACTGCTGTTTATGTTAATCTTGCGTTAATGAATTCTACCGGGATGCTTAAAGGAGCGTTTCAGCGACGCACAGCTTTCGCTTTTCATATAATTGAAAACTTGTTTCTACCCAGTACTGGGTGTTAGTATAAACATCAAGAGTTGTTACTTCAATTAAAAATTCACTCAATATTTCCAGTTTCTTCTCACCAATTTCCTATCAATGCACACTGATGAATCAGAGCTGAAAACCGACGACTTGTTATGGGGAAGGAATTCAGTACCTTGCAGCAACAGGGCTGCAGCTGCCTTTTTGACGGATTTTAGTTATGACGCGTAATATGAGTACAAAAAATTCTACATCCTTTTGTGAAAATCTGATAACAAATGAGCGATTTATTGTATATTTTTAATCTTCATCTATTACTGTTTTACTATCTACTACTGTTTTGCGTACCAGATTTGACAAAATTTACCAAAAATAGAAATAAAAACTTATCAACTGAATGACTACTTACTACTTATTGTGTGAAAAAATATATATTTTTTAATTTGTGTTCTCTTTTCGATGTTAGCTCAAAGCAATCATTTTATAAGCAGTGTTTTCTAATTTACTTCAAGTTGGTAAAGATGGAGCTGCACCCCTCTTGCTGCAATGTCCTCGATTCAGTTCCGCGACCGGAGACTCCGAAGAGTCAATTACTGATAGTCGTAGGGCGCCACGGCTGTCCCCCGGAATTAAATCAAATACCAATTTCCTCGTTACAAGACGCGCGGACGCCCGCGGAAGTCGCGGAAAAATCGCGAGAATAACAAGATTAATCGGCCATTAAACGCATCCTCCTGCGAAATGGTACACAGTCAAGAGTGTATCAACCCCAGGGGAGCGCATTCCTTTTGTTCGGTACTAGTTACAGGCGGCGCGGGGGGAGAAAAAAGGAATGGGACAGGGAACGATAGTAGTTAAGGGCTAAACCAGTTTCTCAGGCTCGCACAGCTGCTCCTGTATTTCGATCAAACGTCATCGGGTTTAATTAAGTCTCGAAAACGTCGATGAAATTGATTGTACGCGAGCCACCGATTCGTTCTGTCGCGTACGAAACTGCGAAGACGGATCTCAACGCGAGCCACGGGGGAACAAGAATCCTACGCGCCAGCGTGCTACCTTGTCCCCAAGCCCACCTGACTGCTGCACTTTTTATGGCGGAATTTTTTATGCACCGAAAACACATGCTGGTCCCTTGGAAGGTGTGCTAATTTACAGATTGCTTCTTTAAAAATCGGGTATGTTTAGCTCGCAACATTCTGATCTGATAAAACAGCAACTTATATACCTGTAGCAGTGTAGCATAATTGAGTGGTCAGATTGATCACAGTTGTTATTTGTATATATCTGACACTATCCCTTCGAAGCTGATCTCATTTAAAATATAAAACTCTTATTACTGTAGCTGGAATGATGCAACAAGAGAGTCGTTAGGTTGGTAATAATTTTCGCGGATATTTAAATCCTTTTATTAAGTGTGTAGAAAAGTGGCGCAGTATTGATAGAAAACACTGCTGCCAATTTTTCACTTGGGGCTAAATGGGCTTACGTTAAATTATAAATACTATGGAAAGTGTGATAAATCTAAGATAAGCGGTTACCAACCAGGAGTTTAATTCGAATATTTTTTATCGATATGTTTGGCAACTGTCATCCTTTATCCGTTACAATGTCAGTGACGTGCTCGTATACAGTGCAAAAAAAAAAGCATTTGAAAGTATCTATTATTTTATGATGAATGAAATCAAAATTCGCGATTTTCTCTGTTGGCATAATAGCCCAAGTGAGCAAGCAATTCGGATTTCAGTGAAGAAATTCGAGGAAACCGGATCTGTGCAAAATATAAAGAAGCCTGTGCGTCTTCGTACAGGTCGTTCAGCCGAAGACATTGCCGAAACAGCGATGTTAATTGGCCCCCAAGATCGTGCGATTTGATGTCGTTGAAATATTTTCTTTGGGGTACGTGAAGGTAAGGTGTATATACACTACCAATCCGCAAGCCATTCATGAGCTCAAAGACGAGATTCAGCGCATTATACTTGATACCAAATCGCAATTATGCGGCAAATGTGATTGGAAATTTCGAAAGAAGAGTGGCTCCCTGTGAAAAGAACTGCGGTGGGCGTTTAGCCGATATTGTCTTCCACATACGATTGTAATCGATCAAAGTTTATGACGAAATAAGGAAACCTGGAATTTTCTAAATTACAGTGCGCTTTATTGCAAAAGGAACATCCTGGAGTCCTTATTGCGAAACCCTTTATAATAAGCGAACAGAGGAAAATCGCGTACAAAACGAAATATGGAGGAGTTGAAATGCCCTTGCAGCAGATCCGGTCCGTGTGGCCGATACTTTTTATTCCCCGCGTTTCTGTAATTTAGATGCCGCGATAGCGTAGGTATTACAGAATAGGAAGGAGAGGCGGAGGAACGGTGCGCGTCGCGTGGCACTCGACCGCTCGCTTTTCTTCCTGAGGAATGCCTCCTCGCCGTCTGTCGGAGGCGTGCTACGAGGCGATTTTATTGAAAGGAAGAGCAACTTTTTCCGATGGACAGGTTGACTTACCGATCCATAAAGAAGACCACAGGGATCCATGCACAGGTACAGGCAGGTCGCGACACCTTGGATCCTCAATTGACCTCTGGACACCGATGTCCTCTGAAATATCGCTGAAAACAGAAAAGAGGTACCACGGTTAATGGTAACGAAGAAACAAATTTAATTCTGTTGAATTCTAAAATTCAACTTCCTTCTATTTTATTTTAATTCCGTAATGGAACTTTGAAAAGCTTTCTCCTGTAAAAGTTCGTAATAACAGGGAGGAGAATAATTCTGTCGAACTTTACTTTAAACTTCATCTCCAATACTAAGATCGGGGCCAGATATATTGGCCGGTGAGTTTCGTGAGGAGTATTCTCCTATTCTCAACGTTTTCTGACTCGTTCTCGCCTTGCCAGAAAAAGAGTGAACCAGAAGTGGTGGGGATAGCGCCAAGCTCTTGACGTGTAGGTCAAACCGAGCTCTTAGCGTAGAAATGCATACATCAGAATAGGTGTGCGTTAGCTGCGAAAACGAATTCACCGGCCAATATATCTGGCCCCGACCTTAAGTAGATACCTAACAAGTTATCAAGCATTTCTTCTCCACGGGTGCGCAATGATGTAGATACCATTGATTACTATAAACATTGCTAGCCTAATTGCCAATGGAAACTTACTCTAAGCCTTTAACCCTTCGTGGTCACACTTCTGTAAAGTTACGAGGTGATTACCCCGGGTCCAAAGTTAAAAACCGGGTCCACTGTGACCAGGAAAGGTTAAAACCGTATAAAGTATAAACCGCAACTCCTCAGTCCTCCCATCTCCCAGTCTTAAACCCTGCCACAAGAACGTCTCTCTTGAGTAAACCACCTATTCGTGCCCGCATTAGCTTTATTATAGCTTCCGAATGCTTGGACGATCCTCTTAATCGAGGCATATTCTAAAGCAGGGGGGGATTCCAGCCCCAGTGCTCGCGACGAGTTCCCCTTCTTCGCCAATTGATCCAAGGCACTTATTAAAACCTTCTTTTTCCCCCAGAAATGTTCCGTATGCTAATAACCCATGGTGACCATTTATCCCCGAGGGCCGGATCCGGTCTGCAGCGGTGTAATCAGCGGTATTTTTCGCCACGGGAAAATACAATGTAGCACACAGATCGCGGCGGTTCTTCGCAATTTTCCAGCGGGCTGGCCAAGCAGTCGCCGCAGCGCGCGCGCGCTCTCGCTCCAAGGTATCGATTATGGTACTCGAATCGCGCTAAGGGACGGAGTAATCAAATGTTGCGGCCGAAAAACGACGATAAAAGCCGGTAGTTATCGACAGCATCGGCCGAGACATGTCGTAAATAACGCGCCCCATTCTTTCTTCGTCCCACCAGCCGCGTTTCGCAATTACATTTATTGCGTGTCATACCTCTCGTGCTTATTAGCCCATTCGTGGCGGGCTGAAAATTCCTCGTAATGACATTGTTCGTGGGATCACCGATTCAATTAAAGACCGATCGTCGTCGGGGAGGGGAGCGGAGAGAAATAGAAGAAAAATTCAAGTCCCCTGGGCAGCGTAAACGTGGAATTAGCGACAAGCAGAAGAAAGCAAATGGGACCTTGGCTGCGCGTGCGGCACTGTGGCAATGGTATTCTTTAATGATTCCTTTGGGAAGGATGTCCGATAACTGGATGAGAAAAGTGGATGAATTTAATGATGCAGTAATGGATAGTAACAGAATGCCGGCACTGTCTTCTTCCAGGTACAACAACGACTGGTGATAGGTATTGATTTTAGATGGACAAGGGTGGAACCAGGATATTAGTGACTCTGCGGCTCGAAAGGAATTGGAATAGTCGTGTTCATCTTCTGGGAACACACTTTGAAAATTAGTCGAGTAGGATATTTCTGCACAAAGGGGATTGCATCCTCGAAGGGCTCGAATAACTATGTTGAATGTGTCTACTGAGGTGCGTGCAAAGTCCACATTCTTATGCGTACTTGTTATGTTTTGGTAGCGAAAATACTGCCAGTGTCGAATATTAGGTTACATGTGAAACATACCTATAAAAATCCCTTTTGTTTCATATTACTGTATTTACAGAATCTTTTACGGGTATGGTTCTAGAGCACAGGACCTGATTTGCTATTTGTTAAACAGACTACTTGTAAATGACGCAACGTGAAGGTGAACCGAGCTGCACTGGAGTTGCTTGAACTTTTGCTTCTAAGGACATTCTGTGTGATGCAATTAGTTTGCTAATTTGTTTAGTATCTTAGTGGATCATCTTTCTTCTGGTCAGGAAGATTAACCCAGCTAGCAGAGATGGGCAAAATTTTTATTTAAATAAAATTTCGAATAACGAATACAAGTTCAAAAAATTATCGGGTTAACGAACGAACGACGAATAATTTTTTGAACTTTTATTCATTATTAGAAATTTTATTTAAATAACAATTTTGCCCATCTCTGCCTGCTAGTAATGAAGACTGCTATCAAAATCCTTCCAACAAATCGTAATATCAGCAACTACACTTCCCCCTGAAAATCTTTTAAAATTCAATTCCTCAGAAAAGGAAGAATTTCTGACAAAAAAATTTAGTCTCCACTATCGACTTATTTTTCTACAAGAAGTTTCAATTGCTACCATAAATTCGTCTCCGCCGTGTATACCTACTTCATCTAACAATAAGAACGAAACACAACGCGTCTGCTGAAACGAAACGGTATCACGGCTCGTTACTCACGGAGCACTTTTTCTCGTTTTACCATCATAAGTCTGTTTTATCACGAATGCCTCTAAGCGCGCTCCCTTATCGTAAGATCCGTTCAAGGTGGACGCGAGGCTGTCGTTACGATTAGACGCGCGATCGAAACCGCGCAGCGTGAATCTGGCTGCGACACCTGCGCTCTGTAAATCTCGTCAACCCGTAAACACAGCGACACACGTTGCCTCCTGGACAGCAGGTAGGTAACAGTCGATCGCAGAGTGAGTGCAGCTTCCACCTTCAGCCATAACTTCCTAAGTTCATACCTTGGAACAAGATTCCACAGTGGTTTTTGATTTTAACATCACCTGAAACTCTTTTCTCAACACTTTCCCAAATTTTGAACCAAGCATGATTATCACGTGCCTGATTCGTGGAATTAAATTCGAGCCAAACGTGAACGTTTTGTTCATGAACGCGACAGATTCCTGTTTACAAAGTATTCGATTATGTCGTCCCAAACCAGTTTGGCCGGGATTTTCTCCTGTCAATTGGTACGGCAAGGCTTTAAGATATGAAATTCAGCTTTCTTTTCTTTTTACAAAGCCCCTTCTTTGGCGGGTACCTTGGCTTTTCCTTTGAGTGCGCCACTGCTCAAGACTGCATTATTAACCAAAACGAAGGCTTGATAAGATTTAATGTGAATGAATTTGGAGGAATGAATTCTGTGAGAAATAAAATGTTGCAAACTGAGAATTGTTTGCGACGGTTAAAGTTAGCAACGAATACACGTGGCTTGATTACTACTCCTAGTTTCTTGCCGCCAGTCAAAGAATTAAGGAAGCGCTGCTCGTACGTAATAATTAACATAAATAGCGCGATGGATCCAAGCGAACTGCTGTATCCGCGAGGCGAGGGTTTAGCGTTTTCTTTCTTTTCTTCTCTCAGGCTTCGTCGCACGTCCGCGCGATTAAACGAAACGTTGAATTTCCGAGGTACGGGCGATCGCGACCACCGCAAATGAAGTCCAGGAGCAGAAGGCCGGGGCTCGCTCAAGGGAAACGAAAAGGTGTCGTGGATAGCAATTTGTTACTGCAAATTGACGCTTCGCACACCCTCCGCGAAAGTGTCGGAACTCGAAGACCCGCAATCTTCTCGTTTTGTCGTCGCTTCTTTACCGATATATCAATACTTTTGCCGCGGGAGTCTGTCATAAGTGGAGAATTATGAGACGGTTCCGGATGCAAAGCGATGCTAATTCACGTTCATCTTTGACTTCCTGGTTTAGCGAATCGTTGGACGCCGTAGCTGTAAGTGTTCTGCGGCTTTTACCTGATTTCTTCGTTGATTCTTTGCGAACCCGTGTAACTCGATCTTCGACTCGTCGATTTACAGTTTACAGGTGTGAGGAAAATTTGCAAATTACAGGGAATGTTGGATAATTATATGTATAAGAAGATTAGGTGTTCAAATCTGTTGCAGGTTAAAGATAATTGCCTCGCTTTGATGGAAAATTATGTGAAATTATTACTAAATGTTGTATAATCAACTAGTGCGACGTACTAATGGCTAATAAATCCATCTTCAAACATTGTTTTTTTAATTCGATTCCTTTCCAGTTGAAGGAATATCGACGCGATCGATTAAATTAAAAATTCCCGGTTTTTGGTCGAAGGAAAGAATCTCTTCATTTAGTCCGGCTCGTAAAACCATAACACCATCTGTCTGCAGTAGCTTATTAAATTTTTAGAGCCAGAAGTGGTTTAGCTGTTGTTTTAGTCGCATCAATCTGCATACCAATGTCATTAACTCTCGCGCAACGAGAAGCATATACAGAAACACACAGTTCTGCGGATTCTCAATTATACCACCGGTTATAAATACGTACGCGGGACTAAATATCACTCTTGTCGTACGCGGCAACAACCACGAAGCCGTTCACGGTAAAAATACGCCGTGTCTCCTGTCAAAGCCACCTCCGATCGCGAAAGCTCCCGGGATCACGATCGAATTTACCTTATAAAATTTAATTAGTCTAAAGTGTCTGTCCCTGTTGGGTTAATGCAACTTAAGGACCGCTCACCGTATTTTTCACCTTCATAATCATAATCGCGTCCGCGCGAAACTGGAGAGAAACGATGGAACGACAGCCAAGATACCCGCGACCCGATTAAAATTCTTAATTAACGAGAGAACCGTAATTTTCCTCGCCGCGGGGCTGATAACATTCAATACGTGACGCACGACGACGAAAGAGACCTCAAACTGGCAGATTACAACCCTCGCTCTGCCTCCGTGCTCGCCGATCGGCCGAGCAGAGATCGCGGATTCCATGCCAGTTATAAATTACTAATCTGCAATCATGCATTTTTCCGTTGTACCGCGGATAATCTGCCGAACGTCCCTTGCTCTCTCTTAACGAATTTTTTCCTCCCCCTCCCTGTCGCCCATACGATACGCCCGATCCGCGGTCAGAAACTCGTTTCGTCTGCTCGAAAATGCGGTCGTCGCGATGTCTCTCCGCCGATTGCCGGTTTTTGCTTCGTTTAGCAACGAAACATGTTCTAAGGACAATTAAGTACAACTCCCTTCGGGGATGTATGTACATTTATATATATACTGCACTGTTTTATTGCTCGCCACCCCAAGAACTCGACGTTGATAGCAACTGATTCAGAACCAGTAGATGGTCTTATGAGGGCACCGCAGAGCGCCGTGGAAATAAAAAAATATGTAAAAAAAGATTGTATGTTAAACGATTTTATTTAAAATGCACTAAAAACTAAAAAATAATTATTTTCTTGCACTACAATTTCGATGGTGTTTTTTATTCCAGTTTAAATAAAATCGTGGAGTAGGATATGTCACAACAAATTCATTTGGACGCTTGATTCTGTATTAAATTAATTTATATTCTGTTATGACATATCCTGCTCCACGATTTTCTTAAAAGTAGAAAACACCATCGAAATTGTAACACAAGAAAAGAATTATTTTTTAGTTTTTAGTGCATTTTAGATAAAATCGTTTAACACAACATTTTTTATGTTCTAGTTTCTTGTTTATATGGATTTACATTTCAAACCTCAGATTTCTTTACAAATATCTTTTATTGCCGTATACTGTTTAACAGTTTGCTTAAACCCTATAGTGGCTAATTAAGTAATTGTATTAATTACTTATATCACAATATTCATATACATACACTGGCGATGGATTCTGTCGATCGATACTGTCAATCGATTTCGCTCCATGACAGAAACCGCGATAATTCGAAATCGCGATGCAGACTAGCAACCTGAACGCAGCCTTTTGTCGTTTTCGAAAAGAACACGAGTGGTTGATTTTAAGGCAATTGAATTTATAGTTATGGATTATATTTATTGATGACTGTGTAATATTTTCACCCCCACCCCAGGTTTTTTTTTATATTTTGTATTGTCATCCAAACCACGCACGCCTGCAAAGTTTAAAGACAATTGGGTTAAATTTGAGTTGCCAGATTTGATCCAAACATACAAGAAACAAACAAACAGAAGATCGATGAATATAAAAAAAATATCGTTTAAAAATCGTTCCGCCGTCAGTCGCCGTTACTATTCGACATGGTAACGCGTATCGTTGATACAAAGAAACGTGAGAATGGTACGAACGATGTAGACTGTAGATAACGAAGCGTACCTACTGGTGGAATTTTCATGTACCAATCCGAACTATTGGTGCGTCAGCTTCGCCAGCGGCTTGCCTGGAACCAGTTCGCGATTAGAGATGGTTATCCAACGGTATGGATGTAGCGTTCGTTGCGAAGTTTTCGTTTTGAAATGTAGTTGGAGAATAAATCGAAGTCTGATAGGATATAGTAGCTGGGATGTTGAGACATAATTCAATATAATGAGATGTATATAAGTGGCATGATGTAGATAAGTTGGCAGTTTTAATTATGTTTGGAGAGAAATCGAGGGACAGTGTTGTTAAGTTGTGATTCTATTTCGATATGGGGAGCTTTCAGTAACTAAGAGGGGACTGCTTTTCAGGGGATTTTAAAAGGATCAGCCAAGCATGTGGAATTCAATTTTCTGTTTTAATTAGACTTTGAAGAATGTTCAAAATTAATGGAGTATTAAAGATGATTCTAAATGGGTAACTATATTAATATTCGGATACACATTTCGTTTCTAAGGTATTCAGAATATGTAGGTACTACTTATTTAGTAGAATTTCATTATCATTCTCGTATTTGGTATTAGTCTTTTGCCTTTAACCCTCCGTGGTTTTAATCTTCTTATGATCACAAATTGGTGACAAAAGGTTCACTGCACCCCAGCGACAGTTTTGAGTTACCATTTTCGTATTTTTGAATCTTTTAACTTATGAGTAGTAATTCCACCTCTCATTTCTGAATTAAAATACTCCCCGTCCTTCAAGTCGAACACTCGTTTATTTAACCTACAGCACTATTCCTAACTCAATCCACTTATCTTTTCCGTCCTTTAATGAGTTAAGTTCTTACTTGATTATTTTTACTTTTCTATAATTATGTTGTTATCCCTATTTTAGTTTAGTCTTATAGTTTGCGGTTAGGCTTGCCATCAGTGCCACCACTGTAGTCTCGCCTTTAATCTTCTTGTCTACCCTTGTGAATCATGTGTTCTTTTTTCCATTAGAGTCATAAAGACGATTAATATTAATAATAATAGTAATAATTATTATACATTCGTAATGCTCTGATAGCCTTCTTCTAGAAATGTAAATATTGATATGATGAAATTTATAGTAAAAAATATAGTTATGGAAAAAGCGACTTTCTTGTTGAAATTCACCAAATCTTAAATTTTAATATTAAGGTCTAAAAATTTACAGAAATATTGGCAAACACCAAAATTCTTTTGCTTGGGGTGGGACGCACCTAAAGTTAGAAAATCCTACGTTCTTCGTAGAGATCTAGAAACAGTCTTATTTATTTATCGTTTACAAGGATGGCACAAACAAAATGATAAAGCTTTAGTTTCCTCGACATTCTAACCAAGGGCAGAATACTTCCCCAACGCTGAAAACACAAATCAATGTGCAATAAAGCAAGCCGTAAAGAAACCACGATAAACTGTTCCCATTTAATTTCACTTTACAATGACTTAAAAAAAAAATGCCAAACGAAAGAGGGGAAATCACACTCTAAGCGGCACAAACGGATCTCGTTTTCCTTCATGAAACAGCTTCCTCTATTTCGACGTAGGCTTACAGCTCAACCCAACGCGCATATTATTCAAACAGAGTCCCGTGTTTTTTACGTTATTTATATTATACGGTGCTTGAAAACTGTGAGACGCCTCATAGTAGTAAACCAAAGTACTGTTATTAGTAAAATTACAGTGCGGCCAGCGGTCGCAATTTTTTACGAATTTTCACCCTGATCGCTCAGCGATGGCGACTCGCTTCCGTTCCCGATAGCAACGAATATTAAAGTGTCAAAGATGCCGTATAAATAATCTTATCTACGCCTGGACGCATAATGCGTAGTGCCAGAGGAATTTATTCGCACTAAGGTAGCAAGTAAAAAGCCAATTGCGCAGTATCGGTGACGTGTATCTACGAGATGATGTTTTATGTCTGACAAGAATTAGCTGACTGGGTGATCGCTTCTTCCACCGATTAATTCAATTTCATCCCGATTCTATCAATATCCCGTGGACGCACCGCGATAGGATTATTAATTCTAGGGACGGTAGCACGAGAAGAAGTTGGCACTTAATATGTTATTCATAACGTTACAAGGCAACGCTTTCTACGTCCACAGTGTGCTTCCTTCTTTTGCCTGGAAAATTATTACACGGCGGAAAATACGGAAGCACGGCCGCTTGCTTCTTTCTCGCGACTGCTCGCGTCGAGTTTAATATCCGATAGGCCCCGACATTTCCTTGACTTGTAACGAAAAGGAAATTGTTTCATTTTTATGTAGCACAGAGTTCATCTAAGATGGGGGTAAGTTGACTTTCGAAGAGTGGAAGGTGAGTATTATTTTGTAAAGTTTCGGTTGAATAATTTATTTTATAATTACTTGAATATTGAGAGCTTCGGCAGAAGGGAATACACAATAAAAGTTTGTAGGAAAGTAGAAGTAAGTCCCAATATTTCTCGTTATACATTTCGATAAATTAAGTGGAATATTTTCTTGATAACTTTATGAAATTTGTCATAATCTACGATTTTCAGACCCACGATTAATGAATTTATAACTGCCTGTGCTAGAAGAATGCAATGAATCAAGATCTGGTTATAGCTACTATTAATCAAGATGGAAAATATTGTAGCTCACGTGTGCAATGTGGTTAAACTGAAAATTGTGGTTCCAATCAGTTGCCACGGAACGCGAAGCGTTAAATAGTAATAGTGAAATAAACGATTTACGAACATTGAAGTGTGTATCATACCAATTCAACGGCCAATCACATCCATTTAGAATACTGTAAAACCCTGAGCTTGATCAGTCGTTTGTTCGCCTGATCAGTGGAATGGGCGACTGAACAAAGTATTTACGAGCACTTTTCAGACATAAGGAAGAACGACTGACAGTAATGTGCGTATCCGCTGGCTCAGGCCAGTGAATAGAAGTTTGTCGAGCAATCGATTTCAATTGGCCGAATATTACGATTCGCTTTATGTGTTTTAGCGCGTTTGCAGTCGTTGACGAACTTCTGATGTATTTTTTATGAGCAACTTGAAGATTGAAAGGATACAGGGCGCAGTGTTAAAAGAATTAAAAGGAATACCTTGTGGGGAAAAAAAGAAGATAAAGAAAAGAGAGTGTGGACATGTCGGGTAGGTGACATCCAGATGATATCTTTCGACGTGCACAAGTTTCGAAACAGTAACAGCATGTAGAAGATGAAAAGAATAAAATAAAACACCACCGAATTTGGTATACGAAATCGATGTACGAACATTGTGAAATAAATGCAATGACAGCAATTACAGCATATGTAAAGAAAAAAATTGAAATTTTGAAAACCTCGAAAATCAGGGGAGAGTACCTATGTACCATTTTTTTTTATATTTTAGCGTTTTTATGTGACTCATTCCATGGCTATTTTCAGTTCTCTATAATTGACAAGGAATATCTTTCAGGTCCCATCGAGTCCCAGGTTCTAACCAATTGGAATATTTTCAGCATACCAACTTCTACAGAATCATGCAAAAATCATTTCCCCCTTCAGCCTACTCTTCAAATTATTAATGTTTAAAACTGTCAGCGGTACGTCATTTTACGTATATGTATACGCGCATGTCCATCGTATTATTATTGTATTACAAATATTTATGTATATATTGGATTCTAGTCCGTCGAAGAAATTAAAAATAAATGAATAATAATGTTAACTAAACTGCAGATTTCGTCACAATTTCTAGTAGTACTATTTGACTTTTCCTTATAACTCGGAAACGAATAATTTCCCCAACATGCTCTTTAAATCCCTTAAAGAGCATTAAATAAACTACCACAAAACAGTTTTCCAATTTTTTTATACCAAATAAGTTGAAAAAATTGAAAACCGAAACATTAAATAAACGTACAATATATTCAATTATAAATCATTAGAAAGAAATAATTTTTTCCTGTTTCTTTTTTGTTTTTGCGCAAATTCCATTCCGATATCTTTTATAGTTTAAAAGTGAAACACGAATGTCCCTTACTACCCCTAATCCGACCACTGTGCGGCGTCCGCGTGGCTAGTGTTTTAATCAAGCTGAAATTGATGAAGTTCAATTTTGGCAGCGAGCACGTTGAAATGATGATCGCGAACGACGCGTCTCCGCGTTCCTCGCCGCGACAGGCCAGCAGCAACTTCTTCGCGTACGTTCGACTCTGCTGGCAGGCACGAGACGATGGAGGAGTGGCGAGGCTCCCGTTCCTGATGTCGCGCCGTGATAATCGCCACGGAGCCGAGGTGACACGTCTCGCGCGTCGTTACCCAGCGAATCGCTGAAGTGCGCGTGAAACGATGCACGGGGAATCAATTAGAGCGTTGTCGTTCGTTAACGCCGCAGGTCATTAACTGCGCCCCCGGCCGGCAAGTCCGCCGCGGGGAAGGCGCGTGACTAACCCGCGTGCGCGCGCACGAAGGACGTTGCCCACAGGTGAGGCTCATTTCGCGGCGATCCCCATCCGGACGTATGTATTGAGTTATTAAAAGGGTCGCCCCGTCTCGGGGGCGCCCCGACGACGACCGACGGCAACCTGTCCTGTTATCGGTCAGGACGACGTTAATAGCTAATGGCGCAGTTAATTTGCCAGTGCAAATATGAAATACGGCTTGCGGAAACTGTTACTCGCTGCGAGCCGATGATTTACATTCGACGGCGAAAACGCGAGCTTTAGCGGTTGCGAGAGAGTGTTGTACATAATTGGTCCCCGAGGGAGCGTGAGTGGCGAGGACCGAGCGCGTGTGGGTGAGTGGGCGAGCGCTTAAGGTAAATGGGAGTCTAATGGTGGAGATAGCGAGTTGTGGGATCATTTGGCTATGAGCGATGTGGGTGGAGCATTTGTTGCGGTACTGACTATTTAGGACAGGTTTTTAGAACTTTAGGTCTCCGCCTCCGATTGCTTTGGATTTTGGATATTTTAGAGAAGCGAAAAATAAAATGTAGGTAGGTGTTTTTTATAGCGACCCGTTTTCGTATTTAGGGGTTGAACCATCCCACAAAGTTTTAAGATTTTCAGGCCTTCGCCTTCAATTGCTTTGGTTTTTGGATACGGTTAAGAGGATCGAAAAATAAGAAATAGGTGTCTTTTTATTTTACCTCGTTTGTATGTTTAAGAGGTGAAATCAGCCCTCAAAGTTCATAAAAAGAGGGGAAATCACCCCTCAAAGTTCATAAGAAGGGGTGAAATCACCCCTCAAAGTTCATAAGAAGAGGTGGTGAGCGCCCACCGATTGCTTTGGATTTTTGGATATGTTTCAAAGTACAGAAAAATAAGAAATACTTAACTTTTTATTTTGGCCGATTTGCATGTTTAGGGGGTGAAACTGCTCCTCAAAGTTCACAAGTACGCTTCATACCAAAATACCTAACGACTCTTCTTATGAACTTTGAGGGGTGGTTTCACCCTCTAAACACGCAAACAAGCTAAAATAAAAAAAACGCATCGGTATCTTATTTTTCGATCCTCTAAAACATATCCAAAAACAAAAGCAATTGAAGGCGGACACCTAGGAACCTCTCCTTGTGAATTTAATGTGTTAAAGAAAGACTCCACAGAGTGTACTTGGACAAATTATTAGGTCGATGATGTTTTCAGTTTCTTCGCCTCACATCGTCAAATCGATTTATGTAACTAGATTCGATCACAAGACCGACAGTGAAGAAACACTGGGAAAGCTTGAAAACGAGCCCGACAAAGAGTCCAAGGGTGCACGGTGTCGTTGAGACTTGAGGTGTAGGCCAGCTTTCGGGGATTAACGTGAGAAACTCGACAAGAATTGGTGATCGGAACCGGGAAGGGTAAGATCGGAATCAATCGATTTATGATGTTCCGATACGACACGTGATTATCGCCTTTTATTTGAGGCGGCCAGAGACGCTTGTAATTACGTCGGAATCTCACGCCCGATCCCTAAAAAAGTCGTGGCCTTTAATCTACTTTGTTGGAGCCGCGAGAAACTTTGAAGAAAAAACCCACGATTAGCATAAGGGGAATCACAACTGGAATTACTAAATCCTCGAAACTTCGTCTACTTTGTTGCCTTCGTAATCCCCCGGTTTCGCTTTAATTAAGCGATATTCGTGCGCAGGAAGGGATAATTAGAATTTATAGGTTTCTTAGACAGGTGGGATTATAATTGGTTCTAAGAAGAATGTAATTTTGTATTTCAACCGGTTAGTGGTTTCAGGCAGCGTTTGCTTCTTGGAGATTTAACAAAATTCTTCATTCGTATTCCGTGGAGCCCATACTGTCTTCTTATTTTTATGTACTGAAGTTAGTAATACATGGGCAGTTAAATGCTACCTTTTGCACGTGTAATCTTTTAAACAGCTTCCCTCTTTTGAGCGAAGGAAAGTCTTATGCAAATGTTTATTATACAGGATGTTGGAACAGCATACATTGCAAATACATAACTTCTTAAAGTTTCCTTATAAATTCCTAGTATTAGGAACTTAATGTGCAATAGAAGGTCAATAATAAGTGAGTAGTTGGAATGATAAACGATGTAACTACCAAAGAAATCAAATATTATTTTTTCAATGGTAAAGGATGTGAATCCCATGCTGAATACGGCGGTGAACACTGTCCGTGCTAGAATGATTTATTTTAGTGTCTCGGGATATTGCAAGATAGAGCTGAGATCATAAGTACCAACGTCGCTGAAGTTGGAAAGAAAGTATTAAAAATTTTCAAATGTGGCACTTATATTATTTACTATTTAAACTCCCCAATTCTCAGTGTTTAAATTCAAATTCCGTCAGTCAATATAAGCACCACTATAAGTATTGCTTACGTATAAAAGTAATGACTTAATTGATTTATCAACTGAAACTTTTAACAATAAAGACGTTTCTGAACAACGTAACTCATTTTCAGGAAAAGTTGGGTTTACACTGCTTGGCTTCTGGACGCTCAATTTCCTCTTATTAGTCTAACTTGTCTGAGTTTTGGAAACTTTAAGTTTACATTTGAAAATATCAAAGATTAAGTGACCTTACTCATAAATATCGATTCTAAGTACCTTTTATCAAATATATCCCGACACACAACACTTTAACTTTCTTAACCTATAAGAAATACTTCTTCTTGGGGACGACGAAAAATATAATAGCGACGACTAACCTCCATCTAGTGTCCTATGTTTTTCTCCGCGTATATAGCTACTAGGTGCAGTGGCTAACACTATAGTAGCCACTAGATATTTTTTATTATAATATGAAAATCACGAGGGGGACGAATTACCAGCAGGGTGCCATAATGCCACCAGTTCCTCTACTCTGAAACGCGTTCCATGCACCCGCCTGCAAAGTGAGTAACAAGCGCGCGACAGGTACCGCTCTCTCCACTCAAGGGGTTAACAAACTAAAAGAAACACACGGCTGCCGGGTGGCGAATGCGTTAAGCCGCGCGAAGGTGCACCTCGTTCCGGGCTATCGAACGATTTTTAATAATTCACCGCTCCCGTGTGCTCCACCCCGGCTTATCTCTCGCATCAAATTGCCCGACGTGTAATCGTCCGGCGCGCGGGCAAAACGCCCGGCCGGGAATAAATGGCGGCGCGGCGATTTCCGGCAGCGCGGCATCTAGGTCGCCGCGGTGAAAAACGGCCGCGCGCGATAAAGGTGCGTATACTGTTAACCCGCGACGCCCGACGTCGGAGAAAGCTCTGACACGGGGAAAAACGCCGCTAATCTTCGACGCTCGGTGTCGCAGGTGGACCATATATCAGCCGGGCGGATAGGCGCCTTAGATCCGCCTGGAGTCTCGGTAAAAATACGGGGCGTCTAAGTGTCGAGCGGCGCGATACGTCGTGCCGGCGGGACGCGGCGATGTCAATCGCGTGGAAAAAAGAAGCCGCGGTTTCTCTCATGCAATATTCATTAACGCTATTATTGGCGCGAGAAGTGCCGATGATTACTAACGGACCGCGGCGACGGTAGCGTTAATCGCGAGATATCGCGAACACCTTTCTCGCCGGCAACAGAGTTGCGTTTCGACGGTTGCCGAGCCTCGACGGGGGACGCGGCCAAGTTGATATTGATGGACGGAACGGTCCCCTGTGTTTTATACGCGTGATTTATCGCCGTTTTGCTGTAACCTGGCCGCGAGCCTCGTTACCGGCGCATTGTCGCGCGAATTTCTTGCCCATTCCAGCGATAAATCACGCGACGGTTCAAGATGGCCGGCGCAGGGACAAAGTTTAGAGGGATTGACCCGAGGGTCGTGGGTGCACTCCGGCCTAGTCGAGCTTAATCTCTGCCGTCACGACTGTAACCCGCGATACTTGCTGGGCCCCTCGGTTCCAGAGATATTTTAGTCCAGTGTAACGGTTATTAATAACGGTGGAATTATTGCTGGAGATTATGAAGCCGGATTATTGAGATCTGCTAGCTGGGGGTGATTTGTTTTTGTCTACGGTTGGCTTTCAGAGGTGAAGTTGCTTGAAGAAATTGTAGAGGAGAGGTGGGATGAAAGGGACATTTTTGTTTAGGAGAACACAGCAAAAGAATTAAAGAACCATTTTACTTCTAATTCGTAACATTAGACAGGTCAGTTATCTGACTATAACAGTGATATTAAAAAAAAAAAAATAGGTAATTCTTTATGAATTTTTTGTACCAAAACGGCTCGACAAATTAATTTGAGGTTTAGCAGGCTGTTTTATTGTATCTTGAACTATTGTTCCGAATTTTTGTGTGACAGTGAAAAAAACATTGCAGATACAGAGAGAGCGTTGAAAAATAATCGTGTGGCCCTATCATTGACGAAAAGTACTGTAAGGGTTATTCGAAACGCAAAAAGGAAATGAGATTCTTAAACTATATGAATGAAAAATTTCCCGAAGGAGAAATGTGTGCTGCATCGCGTGGAGCAGTCAGAGTTTCTTCTGGACTCTTAGTTTTGGAAAATGATTGAAAGATATCTGCTAAAAAGGGTGCATTTTAAACATATTTAAATGCTCATAATGCACTGATAACTTATATATTTGTATTGGGGAGGGTTCATAGAATAATTTGACGGAACAACCACTCAACTAACTATTACTGTTTCTACACAAAAGATGTTCAAAGTTGAAAATTTGCAGTTTTTTTCAAAATCGAATTTCGCAAAAACGTTTGCGGATCTGTTTTCAGCACACAAAAACTCATAAGAAACGGCTATTGAATGTTGCAAG
Source organism: Andrena bicolor (assembly GCA_960531205.1). Classification (NCBI taxonomy): domain Eukaryota; kingdom Metazoa; phylum Arthropoda; class Insecta; order Hymenoptera; family Andrenidae; genus Andrena; species Andrena bicolor. Next base: position 34,486,683 of record OY482666.1, on the reverse strand, counting down.
TCCAGATGGCTGTCGAACTGTGTAATGAATAATAATTTACTCAATATCTGTTTAATTAAAAACTGCTTGAAACGCTACTAAATTCTGCTTCCAAGCGAAATGGCTACAGCAGAGGGACGAGAAACTAAGCTATGTGGCAAACTGTATAACACTATGATGTCGACAACCTCTCGATAGCCTCTAATAACTAGTCGATCTTCTTCAAACTGCAATATAATTACAACTAAATGCACCTAAGTAATTCCGTTTTCACTCTACTATCCGGAAAAATGAAGCGACACTCCAGTCTTTCCAGTCAGCAAGGCGGTTCTCTTGTTTCTCGTGTCCCTTCGCTGCACGCCATATCCAACGATCCCTTGTTCGACGTCTGGCGGTTCGCGGAACTAGTTAATTATGAAAACGTCCTAAACATTCGCTGACAGACCGATTTTTCACCGATGAGCGAAGCAATCTCCGCGAAATTGTTATGCATTACATTATTACAACGTCATTTATACGTCCACGGCGGGAGAGATGACTCGCGAAATTCCCTGCACGCAATATTCGCCGACGCGATTATTAGTACCTGCACCAGCAAATTACTAATGAAGCCCGGGAGGAAAACCTCCGTTGATGGCGTATCGGTAAATTACGAATACCGACTCGTACCACGAGGCGCGACCGTAACTGTATCAACGTGCGAGGAATCGATCGTTACGCGATACGAGTCGCCTTTTTCGCTCCCCGTAAACCTCAACACTTTACGCAACGACACCTCCCACTTTCTTCGTCCTCCTGTGGGCATTCTTCTTTTTTCCCGGTAGTGTTTGCAGTTTTTTTGTGACGTGTAATTTCTTCCGTCTTCTGTTTCTTTCTTTTTGGGATTTCTCGGTGTACTTTATACGTTGTAGCAGGATGTCTCGAGTTGCTTTAATTTGGTTTTCAAATCGATGTATTCTGTGTTTTCTAGCAGAATGCTTCGATTCCACGACGGATGCTGGGGCAATTTTCACCCGGAATTTAATTCATACACACCTCGGAATTAGCTTTCCTAGTAGAATCTGATACTGTTATGATAAAAAATTCTCGGTTTCTTCAAGAAGTAATTCCAGGAGTAACTAATGCTACTGGAATTTGATATTTAAGGATGAATTTAAGTGAAAATTTTAGACAAAAGTTATAATTAAAGAGATAATAATTAGGCTTTTTCCTGTGATGAAAACCAATTAGAAATGGCAATGATATATTTTTATCGGAAATTCAGTTGAATTCGTTTTTACATTTTATTTTATTTTGTCAATTTATTGAATATTTGATCTTTGAGCTATGATTTCACTCTTACTTTTGTAGTTATATTTCTCAATATTGCGTTTCCCCATAAGAATGTATGTTAAATTGAAAGTTAAATAATTTAAAAACTGCCAAATCAATTTTCCTAAAATTTTTCGGGTGGTGTACTATTGTATAAAAATTCACTCCTTCAATTTTCAAAGATTTTCCCTTATTTTCAATGTTTCTGAAGTTAGTCCTTCACGCTTAACCCTAGACCCTTAAGCATGGGTCTAAATTGACCCGTGAAAATGCTTAATAGTTTTTGTGGGAAATAAAATTGAGGTGAAGTGAAGAGTAGAAGGACCTCTTTGAATAATTATAACTCCCCACGAAATATACAAAAGTGAATTCAATTTTTATACACTTTACTATTCAAAGTCGTGTTTTTCAGAAACCGACGCACTGCATGGGAAAAATTAATTCTACAATATCAATTTATGTACCTCGAATTGTAGGATCACATAGTTCATAATTAAATAGTACCGAGTATTCCAACCCACCCTGCCTAACAACAATTAAGCGAGAAGTGAAACAAGAAGCTCTGAACAGCGGAATGATTTATCGCGATGTTACAACGAGAAGAAAATGTTCGTAGACCGAGCACGAAGCTTAAAGTAAACAAGAAGTCTACCGTAGAATAAGAAACTGTGGATATGCGAACAATTTATCGTAACGTTGAAATGGAAAGGAAATGCCCGAGCATCGGGCACGGACTTTAAGATAAAGGCAATCAAGATGAACGCGAAAGAAGAAGTATGTAAAGAGTCAAGGTTGAATCGCTTTCGTGCGAGCTATTCTACGGGCCGCTTCGGTATCGCAAAAAATTACTAAGTCGCGTGTTTTCGTTCGTTGGCCTTTTTCTTTCGGTCGTTTTCCCTTTGTTTTTGCAAGAATCGTTAATTGAAGTTTCTTTTCGCATTGGCAGTGCTGGTGAAGAAATATTTGCATACAGGGTACACGGGATCGGCTCGCTCTACGATAGGTATAATTTGAAAGCTTTCGCCTGTAAGCGTTTATTAGTTGTCGTTTAATTTCGATAATGTTGTAGAAGATTACAATTTAACGGGGCCACTTTCATTACACGTTACTCGCTCGATACTCGTGGCGGGGCCAGTCTTAGCGAAATTTCTAATTACAAATTCATCGCTGTGTCAGCACGAAACCGTAAAAATTCAAAGTGTTTTTCCTCTACAATTAGTTAAATTCTGTAGCGTGTCAGATACCTGTTCAATAGTTTTCTTACATCCTAATTGAAATTCTAATTTAAATTGTAGGTAATAACCGGTCATTATGCTTCTTTCGCAAACATTACGTATAGCATCGAATTATTAAGTAACGTAGGTATAATTCTTAATTAGTTGCCAATATTTGAGAGGGCTACTGTAAGAAATATGAAGAAACTGTTACATGAACGTAGACAAGATTTACATACAGAGCTATGATGAATTAAAGAAGAATGTAAGCTATGACACATTTTAACTTAATTTGGTTTTATTGATTTCATCAAAGTTGTGGTAGCCACTGTGGTTGGGAATTCTTATGCAATTTCAAGGAACTGGTGATGCAAGCCAACAGGGATGAATCTTTGTGTAAAAATAAGGAACCTTGACAGACCTCGGAAAACTACAGTCGTTTAAAAACACCGAATATGCCTTACATTTATTACGTGTATGGAAATATTTTCAACGCACGAAAAAATAAATTTGTTATTTCATAATTTTACTAATATAAGTAACATTTTTGAAGATCTTTAAATTTATTTCGTCTGTAAACATTTACTCGAGCAGCGCGTAATGCTTAATTTGTTATAAACTTACAGCATGATAAAGGAAGGTAAATAAAGTATATCGCACATTTTGCAAAGTATCCTGCAAGCATCAGTAGCACAGTTGTTCCACTATTTTAGCAGCGTGTTTGCTGTCCTTAAGCACACAAATCTTTGCGGCACAGTCAAGTTTGTTCTTACGTTTTTCCCTCCTGTATTTGCAGAAACGTTATCTGCTTTGAATGAGACAAATATTTGTGCGATTCTGTGCACGAGGTAGAAAGATCGATGGCATAGTCGAGTATCGTGTTAGAAATTTCATTGTAGCAGAAATGACGTAATAAACTTTCAAATTTTCATATCCTTTAACTAACAATTAGTAAAACTTTCCTATTGAATATTCACACTTAAGGCCTTTTCGCGCGCAACTTTTTTATGACTCGTAGCTACTATTTCAGAACGTTTCTCATTTCTTTCTACCCTTTATAACCTAGCGCTATTTTCAAAATTAACAAAGTTTTTAAAAACTTCAAATTCTTCAATTTTACTATTTTTTGTTGTAGCATCTCCGACGATTGACACTAAATAAGAATTTACACAATAAAACTGAACCAAAAGCTTGAATAATATTAAGGAAAGACTATTAATTCCTAGTAATATCCTTTCCCTAATACAGCTCACGTCGATCTTATCAAGCAACTCCTCAACTGATACTAAAAAACAAGCAACGACTAAATTCAACTTAATTTTAACACGTAACAGCAAGTTGACCTACAAGCTTACTCTCGTTTTCACGCGCAGACGTCTGAAAGTCTGAATCTGCTGCAAAATTCTCCATCGAAGCTGGCGTTACGCCTCGTAACTGTGCTAATCGTTTCTCAACGAGCCTTAGATCAAAGGGAACATCGCGGCGAAGGTTAAGTTCAAACGATACGCGAAGAATCAAGTTCAAATCTTGACCTGTCGCTCTCATTCAAGAGGCGAAGCGCTGCGTGACTCGATTCACGTACATCAATCCAGATAGAGGAATGTTACGTGACAATGTGCACAGAATACGACCTTGCTCGGGGTCAATCGACCGAGTCACCGTGTTCTGAGAACGATCGAATCAAGGACTAGCCAGAATTCGCACCGTTACGGGCGAAAGTGGCGACACTTTTGAAAGTGACTTCATCGCGAAATTAGATTCACCACGTGTGCGTCACCGTAGGATCAGTTTTTATTACGATGACTTTTAAAACGTAATGCAAGACTGACTGTATCGTTGTTTCAATAAGATGAGTGGATAGGTATCATTCTAATAATTTTTTTAAACTCTGCAGGCTTGTAGAGGACCTGAATAGAGGTATTAGGCAATTTTTCATTTGTGCCCATTTTCGCTTCTTCGGGGTGAAAACATCCCCTGAAGGTTAATGATTATTGTGCAATAGGGAATCATTTAATTTAGATTTTAGATCTTTCTAATAATTCTACATTACCAAATAAAATACCTTCAAGTACATTTTCCCCAGACATCTTCATCGCCAAAGTGAAATCATTTAAATGCACACTATACAAAATTTGTCAATGAATTACTAAATTAATTCCACTTATGCTCCTTCTAATTTAAATATTCAATACCCGAGTAACGTATAAGTCTTTCAAATTAAAACTCTGAGTCCTATCTGATCCTCGTTCAGAGGGTAAAAATCATGTTTCTCAAGGCTCCCCCAAGTCTCCACGTTTCTCGATACACAGTAAAACAATCGCTGCGGCCGCGTTGCACCGTCCGATTAGGCTAACGAAATAGAAACAGGAGTTCAGGTTGCTCACGTTTCAGACCGAAGCGCCCCGTCTCCGGCGTTCCTAGTAGCTCGGCCCGAGATCGGAACCGATGAAAGAACGAATCGTGGGATTTATTACGTTGCCGGGCGAAATTTATGCCCATCTGATTAAATTCCAAACGTCCAGCGCGCTTGAATCGTAAGGAATATCCCCGGGCAAATTAGCGCCGATCCCGGTCCAAGTTAAGTGGAAACTAAAAACTTTAACGAGGACAAATAACTGGAAGGGTGATGCATAGCGGCTAGACGCGTTACTCATCTCGTCGCGTTAAATCCTCGCTGGTACCGAACCTGACATTCCTGCTATCCGAAAGGATTAAATGACACGATTATAAAACGCTCGGAAATGGAAAAGTATTTGAATCTCATTGTCATTGGGCACGCTGACGCGCGCGAGCGCAGGCGCGGCGTAGGTACGTCGTAATTGGAGGAAAAAGTGTGGGAAGTGGTTTGGAAGAACATTGTACGAATATGCGCACCTCGTTTTGCGGTGCATTATTTTTTGTACGCAGCAAAATTGATACCAACGACGAACTTGTTAACCCTTTGACCTGAAACTTATTCACTCGTTGATCGACCAGAGATACTTTGCTCACTGCTGGCATTCAATTTAGGCAGAACTCTGGAATACGAAAAAATGTGCTATAATAATTTGAAAATCTATAATTTATTTCATTCTCTATATCAAAAATAATTCTTCCACTTTTATAAGGTTTAATATTATCAGTGTGTAACGTTAATTTAAAGAGGGTTAATACAGCTGATTGTTGTTAAGAGGGTTAAAACTGTTTTTAATATATTATCTGGGAACATGGAATATTTTATTAAGGAGTAGTTTCTTCTAGTCGTAGCATTTGTGCAATTATTTGTAGGTGCTGCTATTGTATGGTCGTTGTACGTCACAATAGAGAGCTTAATGTATATTCTCGAGATAAAGAACCATACTAAAATCGTTAGATTAAATGTTCTTAAAATAATACCAGTGTGTGAACTGTAAAATTATAAATACATTTTCAGATGGTCACAGACGTGTGCCAAAATATTTTAACCTCAAACTCTCTTCGCCAAAATGCTTTATAAACGCATCAGTTACGAAGAATTTGGAGAAAACATAATTGCAATAGGTATATGTAAAACCTGATAATTTTAAAGTTCCTATAATTTATGTTCCGAGGTTGCGAGTGAATTTTAGTGACCACCATTATCTCTTAAAGCAACCCCGGAGTTTCAAAAGTAATACTTTCACATTAAATCCTCTGCGTATTTGTAGTCGAAGAGAAAACAGAAAGCAAAATACAGAGTTTAGAGCAGAAAGAGCAACTCGATAGGAACAAAGAGCCATCAAATAATACACAGAAGGAATCGCGCCCGATGAAAAAGGGAGTCGAAACAGGTGGAAAATCCCCAAGACGTCCGTACTTCTACTGATGTTCGTTTATTTTCAATGCAGCGCGGTTTATTGATGGAATGCACCGAAAATCCCGTGATATCGCCTACATCCGGCAGGCCTATCCGATCCTCAAGTATTTTCAGAACTCCAAAACTTCAAGGTGTCGTAAAATACTATGAACTTCGTGCACGGTCGGACATTAGCAGCGACGTGTTTACACAGCGTGAAGTTAAATAGGTATTTTCTTGGTCGTGTATTATGGCCCCGTTCGTGTCATCCATAAATGTATGAATATACAGTAGGTACTGGAAATATTCATTGCATCACTCGAATAAACGCGGTACACGGTAGTACTGGGAATATATTATTGCAAAATTTATTTGTTGCAAAATGTGTAGCTGGCTATCTCAGAAAAAAATTGAATACGAATCATTTCATCAATCATATTGCAACGAAATTTTGTTTAGGTATTACGTAAATTTGAGAGCGATGCAATAAATATTCGTAGCATCATTTGCATGGAAATATATTTTTTTATATTACTCTAAAATCGATGCTGAAGTGGCGAATTAAAATTGCAACTAGTAAGATATAGTTACAGTGCTGGGCAAAAATAATGGGACACACTTTGACACAGAATAACTTTTTTAAAATTGTTCCAAACGATTTGAGTTGTTTTGCGAAGATAGAAGGATTAGTTATTGTATAACTTGTAGTTATATTGTAAGTAATTGGTTTCGTCGTTTTGAAAAAATTGCGATTTGTCGGAAATGCTGAAAGTTTCATCGTGATTGGTTAACGTAGGTATGAGCTACAAACAATTAAAAATGGCGAAAATCAGTTTTCAAGCTATAACTGTAATAAACCTAAAGATTTTACATATTTCGATGCCTGTCATTTGTTTATGCATCAACTGATTTTGATCAAATTTTCAGCATGTATACAACTTAATTAATTATATCTACAAATGGCCTTTTAAAAATTTTCATTGCAGGCTCAGATAAATAAGTTGAAAAAAAATAAGAACAACCTCCACTAATTTCTTTACAAACTGCGGCTAGACAATCTCGCAATAAATGTAAACTGATTTTGAATCTTTATTTTAAGTCCTGATTAAAGAGTCCAAATTTTCATGAATTTAGATCTTACAAAACTGCATTAGTTATTTAAAACGTATCAGCTAGACAGATATTTTAATGACTCAGAGTTGCAGAAGTTGTGCGCCCAACGCTTTCTCTGAAATATTTTTTAAGCGTGATATAACCAGCCACCAGTCACTCAGGCATTTTAATTACCCCCTTCGTCTACCTTCAGCCGAAACTTCCCTCGAGCAGCATAAATGGAGCAGCCGGGGCCACGCGAGGATCGAAGAAACCGCTGGAAAGAATGCGTCTGCACGTGCTGCATCGAAATAAATTACGGATGCGTTTCGCGATGCAAGGCAAATGAGTTACGAGTGTCACAGAGAGGCCACTAACCCGAGGTTATGTCACGAGGAGGAGCTACGTCGTATGTTCGTCAGCGTCCTCCTCGCGGCGCGAACCCGAAAATATTAATAGAAGCCTGTTGACGCTGTCGAGTGCCACAATAAACCGTTCCCCTTCGCGCGTCGCTGTTTAACCCTTTAAAACGAGCCCCCTCCGCCCCAAGCTTGCTTCAAACGCGTCGAGCACATACTTGTTTCCGGTCTCAAGGGTCCGACTGCCCTTACGACTTTTGCATCGTCTGTATTTTTATTGTAACTTTATATCGATAAATCTTTCGACACAATTTTAATACTTTGCAAGCTTCTTCCAATTAGTAATCGATAAGAAATGTATAACGTGTACAGTTCTTTCAAGAAAAATATGTTAATAATATGGTTTTTATATTTTGTTGTCTATTAATAGTTGTAACTGAGGTTTGTAGCATTCTCAATGGGGAATTTTCCGCTGTGAAAGTATTTTATCAGTCATAGAAGCTTTCGTATCTCCCAGAAACTAGCCAAGATTCGTTCGTAACAGATTTATATGGAGAGGAGTTAAGAGAAAAGTAGAAGTAGGCTATTTCACAAGAATCCACGGGTTCGAGGCATGTACATGCCTGAGCTTCCAAATTGGATAAAGACCCCTTTCACCGACAATTCGGGAGAGGGAATCGAACGACAACTGGAACAACGCCAGGAATCAATTCACTGGAGCTAATTGAATCTTCATGCTCGGAATTCAAGCGATTCTCTTCAAGCTGTGGTCGAACGGATGCGAAACTGTAGCATGGCTGGGCTCGGCTCGTGATTTTAGCTCGAGTTACCGGTGAATCTTTTACGTGCGTTTCCATTTCGCGAAACACAGTTTAGGTTTTATGATGTAAAAATAGAATCAGGTAGGGGATCGATGCAGTGCTAAATTGTAGAAACGCACGAATATGTTTAGGTATAAGAACAAATGAATTGTAAGTCTATAAGTGAGGAAGAGTCAGTACGGGAAAGTGAGTACATATAGCAGCAAGATTCATAATGATAGTATTTTTTATATAAATTTTTAACCAGCAAAATGGTGACTTAAAGCCCTAATTTCACGAAGGTTACATAATATTAAATTTTATCAAAATCCTTAATATCAGGAGTCTATAAGCGAGGAATAGTTGCGAGCTCACCAAGTAGCAAGTTCTTAGTAATACTAGGGGAGAGTTGCCAATATCATACTAGTCGTATAAATCGTACCTACTTAGTCAATTTCTCAATAATTAATGAATATAAACGACATATAATAGTAAAAATATCAAGTAAATGCGACATAAGAAATAGAAACAGGACTTTCAAGATTACACCGTATTTTTTACCTGCCATAAACATTTAAAAGAATCAGAGATGGTTGATGTCACTTTTTAACAGTTTATATTGGCTGATAATAATTTAACAATGCAGTTTAATCCTGTATTTTTGTATTCTTAAAAAAATACATTTATTTAATGCGTGGACTATAATCGAATACCGTAACGAAAGGGTTAAACTCGCCTTAATTTTACGTGGGCTACATTATATTTCAATTCCATAAATAATCCCTACGTCAAGAGCCTATAACCGAGGAAGAGTCACCACAGGGAAGTGGTCACACCTATTTAGTAGCAAGGTTGATAGCTATTGTACTATATTTCATGCTACTATTTGTTAAATAAATTCGAAACCAGCAAACTGATGACTTAAACCCCCCTAATTTCACATGGACTACGTTGCATTTCCATTCCATCAAAATTCCTGCCATCAAAGAAGTGATCGATGTAACGTAAAGTTACTCATGTAATACATGCCACCCTAACACGCAGCATTCGATGTTCCGTGAATACATCAAGTGTCTTCTACGTACAGCTCCCGTTTTATAACGCTGTAACACGTCCTCTTTATGGTCACGTCCCATTCTACTTAGCCTATACAACGTTAAATCCTTGTAAGAGCAGCGGAACATCGTGATAAAGGATCGACTACCATGGATTGGCGAGCGTTTGCCGCGACGCACGATTTTACCTCGTCGACTAAAGTTCATTCTGGACACTCACGAACGACGGACCTAATGCGAGGTCGAAGAGTAACGATACAAAATTTAAAGCCGAAAGAGGAACGGTACGTGGTGTACAGTAGAGGGCTGCGCAGTGATAAATCGCCGGTTCCTGTTCGTTTTGCTCGAGTAATTTGTGCCGCTAAGTGGCCACCGGCGGGCATAACTCTTTGGGAAGGCGCCTGTAGGAACAACGACACCGTGAAACACGGGTATACCTTTTTATGTAAATTCGACGCTCCGTGGAGTTCGGCAGTCGTATAATATCCGGAAGCCGCGGGCCTCGGGGATACCGCCTCGAACACAGTCGGGGTAAATGCGGTAAGGATAATGCTGGAGTTTGTATAGTGTTGTGTTACCAAAGGTGCCGCCACCGCTGCACAGCATTGGAAAGTTTTCGTCGGCACTAATCGAAGGATATCATTTTTAACTTGAAAATTAAATGGGAACACCGTCTGGAATGAGTTTCATATCTTTGCTACCAATGTTGCACATTCGTGACACTATAATTTCTTGTGGTAGATCCAATGCCAGGCAAGATGGCGTTAAGTGACTATACATAAAATAGTCACAAAGCTAACGTGACCATAGAATACCAAAATCCAAAAATAAAGAAACGTACATTCAGGTTCCTATGATAAAACAAAAAGAATCGAAAGGCAAACACAAAAGAAAGGACAAAAGTTAGAGTTCCAAACCACAGGTGGAAGGATAAAATTTGTAGGATTCTTTAAAATAAACTTTAACATCTTATAAAAATAAACTTCTCATTTTTTTTACCATGGAAGATCAAAATTCAAAAAGAAAAGATTACAATCAACCCTCTGATCGTGGCGAAACAAAAAGAATTAAACCACGCAGTAATATTCTGCGAAGGAAAAATAATATTTTCAAAACTTCGGAGGGCGAAACGAAAGTTACATACCTAGGTTCGTTGAAGCCTGATTCACGAGACGTTTCCCAACAGGCTACAAGCAGCATTCGCGCAAAGGGGACTACAATTAATCGTTGCCCGGTTGTTTCGACGAAGACTTCGAATTCTAATTTCGGTATCTTTATTTCCCCCGAGCCCCTTGCTGGACAACGAGCTGCGGCGCGATCGATCTTTTTGTCTTTTCGGTATATTAATCTTGGCAGGGCGTCAAGACCTCCTGCCGGCTTTCAGGACCGTAAATTCACGTTTCAAGGATGGAATAAGATGTTTGGAATTTTTATAGATTCCCATCCGCACTGCCCCCACAATACAATATTCACCCGCGTGCTCTACGACCCCTTTCGGCCCTCGATTCTTAAATTTACATAAACAGTCCCCCGTGTTTCACATGCTGCTGCTGTGCATCTGCTACGTGGCGCCTGCTAAAAGATCGCCTCGTGATTTAGGTATCACCACCGATTCCTCGACCAAAATAAAGCTACGAATGAAAACTGTCCAATCGTGGCGAATTTTCGCACCATATAACTTACAGTATTTCCTAGTTTGATCAGTTGTGAGATATAGGTAAGTCATAATTCTCCGAATATACAATAAATATATAGTAAATACTAAATTTTATATATAACAAATATATAATGAGTTTTAAGTCCATTGGATCATTTCCAAAGATAGTTTGAATCCAAAAAATCAAGTTTCTGAGGTACCTACTATTGACGAAGGATGTGACTTTTGAGTAGACGTTCGAAACTCAAAAGTGAAATATTGGGCAAAGGGATTAACGAAAGAATTTATTCAGTATCATAAAAAGAGAAAAGCAATAAGTGTTAGATAATTCAACGAAGCAAAATATATACATTTTTAAAGTAAATCTTAAGAATGTTTAATTTCATAAAGGGTTAAAGTATACTCATTTATATTACGATAAGTATTTTGTCGCAGAAAATAAATAAATAATAAAAAAAATTATATAAAATCTGAATCTAAATTGCGGGAGAAGCCGAGTAGTGAAGCTAGTATTATAATAAACAGATAACCCACGACTACTGCTACTTCTTAGAAGAAACAAAACTTGAACTACCAAAGTCATAACTTCATGCTGCATTTACCAAGGTATTAATTAAATCCCTCGCCTATTGCTGAAAAATTAGACGAAGAAACCATTCGCGGAGCCTTGAGCTCGCTAAAAATTACGGGCCGGCCATCTGTCTTCGGAATCTTCACCCCCATTTCTCTCGCTCGCGCCCAGGAATAACTCGTTTCGCAGTACGATAAATCTTCCTCCTGTTAACCGATCCGCGAGACAAAAATCGCGGTTTATATATCGCGAGCGATGGGACAAGACCAAGGGCTAAGCCAATCGAGCCGATAGTAATCGTTCGATTACAGGCTTCGTCACTTCCACTCTCGTCCCGATTTGATATATCGACATTAACGACCATCATATAAATGCATGGAACCGTAATTGTTGAACAAACAGGACGGACTTTCAGTGGATTTTGTACTAAACCGGGATGGAACGTTTACACTGGAACTTCGATACCTACACTTTTAGTAGCGTTTAGTAAAATGATCTTTGTAATATATAACAGCGAATTAATATTCAGCCAATTCGATCTTGTTATTGTTAAACTGCTAACTAATTCGATATGTGTAACGGGGAAGTCCAATTCATAAAATTGAATGTTTCCGCTTGAAAATGTCAGAATTGTCCACTTCTGGACTCATGTGTATTGATGGTAATTTAGGATAATAGAGCTTGAGAATTTGTAATGATAAAAGTAAGGTACCAAGGGATTTATAATACGGGGAATATTAATAAATCACAAATATGGGGAAAGTGATTAAAAATTAGATCCATTAAATCCATACTCAGAATATTCAGAATCCTGGATAAAAAAATCTTTCCCCCATATTTTCGATTTCTTTTTTCATACCGGATCCTCAGCTTCTTATTAGTTGCAAAGCTAGGTGCTACGTAATATATAGCATACGCGCGATATTCTCTGCATTGGCGTATGACCTGCGTGTAACGAATAATGACTAATAACAAATCCTTTTAAATGGGGGAACATTGACAATCCAGTGACATGTAAGTGCTGACAGCAATCCGACGGTTGCAGCCTCCGTTTCTCGCCGCCTGGCCAGAGAAGCAACTTGATGAATCGACTGCAACGATTAACAGCGTCTCTTACGTTTCTTCATTAATTAACGAGGCGAGCATTGGCGTGCCCGTGCTGGAGTAATTGCTCGTCTTCGATTTCACGGTCGGGCCCCGCGATAACGCGACTCGTTTGCCTTCAGGGACAGGACTTTAAGTAAGTAACCGACGCCTTGTCCCATCAGCTGTGGTCTGCCGGCTTTTCATACGCCCCTTAAATCAGTGTTTATTGCGTGACCCTTTTTTTAGTGTCAACCAGTCCACATTGCAGATACGCGAAATATTTGGGTAACCGAAATTTCGGTGGAACGAAGCTTCCCTTATTAATCTGTGTATGTAGAATATATCTGCAGTTAGTATAAAAGCTTTTTCGCAGTGGGACACTTCTGTGATTCAAGATTGCTAATTTAAAAACGACAAGAAAATGGGGCATGTGTAAATAAATTTGAAATACCAGTCGCGGGACAAGAGAAGGCTATTAGTTTGCAAGCAAAATTTGTTTAATATTTAAGGATCTTGCAGCAACAGGGGTGCAAAAAACTGTTTATGAAATTATTGCTTTGACTTAATATTAAAAAGAGGACACGACTTGAGTTGATAAGTATTTGTTACTATTTTTTATGAATTTTTCAAAACTGTAGAATTTTTTTTACTGCAAGGTCCTCATTTAGTTATATTTCGAGAGAATATTATTATAGACTAGAAGGTATAATAATTGAATTCAATGTCTAGAATTAATTATATAATTAGGCATAAGTTACCCACGAGGTGCTGATTAAGTTTTATAGAAGGTGGTGATACTGAAATGTAAATGATAACTACAGTTGTTTGCTGCATCACGTATCCCAGTAATAGTAATTAAAACACTATACGATTTCATACAGTTCTTCTTGCTAAGGTATCCAATAGATTCACACCCTGATACAGGTATATAAATACTATTTCACCAACAAAATATGATAATTCAAAAACCAAGCAATATCCACCCAACCTCTTCATTCAACACCCAAAGCAGAAACAAATGGTTTCGATTCCAAATGATACAAATCCACTGTTGGCAAACTTCTAGATCCTTCCCCAAAATCCACAGTACCCACATAACTCCTCTCAAACCCTGACTACACATGTCTGCCGCATTTCACCGTGGACCCACACCGCAACGCTTATCGCGCGTTCGCACGAACAGCTTGGACCACTCCCTTGTCAGTGAAAATGAAACGTCAGGCCCTCGATCTCTCAATTCATCCATCCGTTCGCAATTTTGCCGCACTACTCGAGCCACGTCTCAATTACTCACAGCGAACTTCCACACTGAGACGCCGTTTAACCACTCGGGAAAGACGAGAAGCCAGCGCCGCGACGATCGAGACGATCGAAATCGGCTGTGCACGTAACGGTACGCGACAGGCGTGGTAAAAACAAAAAAAGGCGATCACAGATTTAACCGCCGATAAATAAGACATTATCGAGCCGACTGATTGTAATTATTTCCAATTTATTTAAACGGCGTGTTCATTAAAAAAGCTTAACGAGGCGCATGCAACAGAGAGCTCGCCGGCTATAGCGTGCCCCCACCGAGAAGTTGTTTCACGGCTAACTGTATATTCGCTGTGCACATTAGATAGGAATGTATCTCGGCGGCTGGTCAGAGGAGGATCTTGACAGATACCACGTCGCATAAATCGTGACCGCGGAAAAACTGGATCGCAAACGACGCCGAGGTGGTAAACGTGCTGATCGACTATTGGCTCGCGTATTATTTTTAGACGGACCTGCTCTCGGGAATATGATTAGCGCCGGCGATGTTTGCGTCGCTCTTTTAGACAATGTTTACAATTATCGGTGCGCATAACCTTGGGGAACGATCGAAAGCAGGGGCTGAGAAATGGCCGGCAATTTACAAGATCGTATCGATTTCGTTAATCGACGCGCAACTAACCGGGGAGACCGTTCCTATCGACAGCCATGCCCGCGTGAAACACTCTCGATGGCGTAGGAAACCGTGGGGAAACGAGTTCGCTGGACGATGCTTCCCCTGGATTGGTTTACCTCAACTGTCACTGGCTCGACCTGATTTCTGCTTTCGTGTGATGGAAAGTGAATTTCAGAGCACGCGAAAAGCATGGATTTGAAGAATTTAGGAGACGTAAGTCTGACCGAAATGGGCCAAAAATGTTCAGATAGATAAAATGCTCATCTCAGAAAGAGGCAGTTTAATTTGTTCATGAGTGTTGGTATATAAATTACGAAACGGTTTGATAGAATTTTGGTAGTGTAATATTTAGTTGTTTCTTAGTTTATTTTTATAGAGAAAAGTGGCGCACGCAGAGGGAAGTGCAAAAGGGCCTGGCACCCTCCAATGAAAAAGGAAAAGGGACATTAATGTAACCATGACTGAAGTAATTCAAGAACTTTGTAAAAAGAAAAGAAAACTACCTTTTATTTTTAAGTAAATTTTTATAGGTAATCTCCTATTGATTTATTTTGAATTTGCATTAAAAATATTTTTACCCGTTCAACTCGCCTTCTCCAAGATTAAATCCTGAGTGCGTCACTGATAGGGAATATATGAAACGCTTAGTTTCCTCGTCCCAGATTCGTAATATGAATATTAAGGTGTAACAAGGGGAAAAATTTCTCCAAATTTATGTACTTCTCTGATTCAGTCGTACATGTAACATAGACATATTATAGAAAGTCCAGTGTCAGCTATGTGAAATAAATCTTCATCGCGCCTTATATCTATCAGGATTTACTAGACAGCGAGCGGAATCTTATTTATCAGCTATCCCACTAGAAATACACTTTTCTTTTTCTTCAACAATTATATGACATCTTAAAAAGGTATCAGCAATTTAAGCATTAAATCTTCAAACCCTATATTCCTAAGCAATTAACCCACAATAGGTACTCATCAACAAGAACACAGTAGCTAGGGTTGAAGTCGATGCCACTCAAAACACTCGATTAATAATAACAGTAGCTTGGAAACTCCAACTACCTCATCAACATCCTCACTAATCGTAAAAATGAACTAAACCACAACATAAAACGGTACGAAACAATGTTAAAAAATGTTCATAAGTACTTAGTGAGTTCATTCACACTCTCAGACCCTCAATGAGCAACTGAAAGCCTCCTTGGTCCCGCATGAGAAGCGTACACCTTCTCACCGTACAAAATACTTTCGACTCGTTCCCTGGATTATGACATTATCGGAATAATCGATGGTCACGATTTGCCATGGTTACGCTGACGGCGGGCGATCTTTTGTGCCGAGGAGAGGGGTGAGCCCTGATTTATGTGCAAAACGGCGCACACTTCGTACTCCGACTTGTACACGAGTTTCGAGCGGGCCGTTTTGCAGGGAGATTTGAGAAATGATATATGGGCCGTTCGTGGGTTCAACGAGACAACCACGGGCCCTCTCTTGGCCGCCGTTCCCGGATTTCTTCTTTATTTTATGAACGGCCACACGCGCTTGCCACCTACCACTCGATACATTATTTCCGCCGCCCCGACCGGCGTGATTTTAATTCGCGCGTGCCTAATTGTCCGCGTGGGCGGAAACTCGTTCCCCGATAAATTTCTTGCGTCCTTTTGGAATTCGTACCGACTTGTTTTCACGTGGCATCGGGCCATCCGATTCATCGCCATTCGAAATTAAGGAAACACTTTCTTCAAATTTTTGGTAGTTCAGTGTTAGAGGCTACTTAAAGTGGATTAGGTTATGAAAGACGAATGAGTAGTATAAAACAGAGTAGGGTCTATGCAAAAGTGGGCCTTACTTGTGGTACAAGTGGGATATTGGTGATTCTTTGTGTGAAGATGAAGCGAGGTTGTGAAACTACATTTTTAATTTAATAGTTTTCCCACTGCTAGGAGAGATGTTGAGGAGGGATTTACTATAGCTATTAAAATATAATTTGCAATTAGAAATTCCACTCTTGACATCTTCACGATAATGGCGAGGTTCGAACACAATGGCTACATGCAGTAAAATGTGTGTAGAACTTATAGAATCGTGAATTATTAGAATGTAGATAGAGGGGTACCTACATTAGATTAGATCCTCCAGCATGGGTATTCTATTTAGTTCACGATCACCGTTAATATATGTAAATAGTCTACACATTCTACGTCAGACATGCCTTAACTCTTCTGTTACTTTTCATCATATAATCCTAGCACTATAAAGTCTTCCTAATGCGGTCGTAGAGTTCGCAACAGGTTTGGTTTGACTTGGAGGTCTGCTAAAGTATACTGGGCTATCACGTAATTTGAGAATAAGAATCCTAGCCGTTAGCTGTTCTACTGGGATTTCGTTAATCCACTTAGATTGGGTTTCTGGTCGAATTGCCATGTAATTTTGGTGATGGAATACTCGTGTTTGATGGATTAAGATTGACGGGTACAGAGGTGTTTGAAATGTTACCAGGTACGCCTAATTGTGGTCTGAAATTTATGGTACTGTTTCGAGTTTATAGACTCTTATAGAACCCCTTTCGAAACACTAATGTCAAGAATTTTTTCTCTGAATTTACATGATCACCGTTCGACACGGTTTTATAGACTTTAAACCCAAACTCAGCCAGAGTTCATTAAAAAAATCCTAAAAAGATGCTGACGTCAAGAATTTTTAGGCTCAAGTTTATAGGTTTCAGGTCTTTTAAGGAGGTTGCGATACCAAAAACTGTGAATTATTTATGAAAAAATATCGCTAACTTGAAATCTATAATTCTCAACACGTAACAGATTTATTTTCAAGTTCCACTCTCAATTCTATTCTATATAAACTACTTGTACTCCAAAATGTGAATCCTTCCAGTTAAATCAGTTTTCAAGCATTCTTATTGCGGAAACTTTAGGACCTTTTCAAACGAAACACATTGGTCCCTTGTGACAAGTATTTCACATATCTTACACCTCCATCCTTAACAAACTAGTGTCATCCCTGCCAAGTAGACCTAGTCCTACATGAAAGAATAAGTAAAAAATCCCATAAGCCCACAGTAAACAAAAACGAAAATGAATCTTCTCGAAACTGAAGCAAGCTACAAAATAATTATATTCCATACTTCAACTTAGGTACATTTTCATGTCGAATGACCATCCTTTCACTTATACCATTGTTCGCGAAGCACTCTGCATATCTCTAGGGGACAATATCCTTACCTCTGGATGAAACGGTTCCCAGTGACGAGTAACGTTCTTAGACACGGCGGTATTTATTGTTATCGCCGACTCTCAAATCGCTTGTTACAGTGACGCGCCGTAAACCACGTGCCCACGTGTATGACTTGCTGACAGTTTACAATAGGAACTGAATTGCCCCGCTACGTCGCGAGGCTTGGGAGAACAGTTAGGGCGTGTTGAGTACGCCTCCCGTGTTCCTCCGTTGATGTCTTTGTTAGGTCGCGCTGATCATCGTGCTTAACGGTTCCTGCACGCCTCGGGAAAGACGTAAATGTGCATCCTGGTAGCCGATAGATAAGGCAGTCCGCTGGACCGTTCCCGAGCAGCTAGCTGAATGCGCTTAATTAGGGCTTGAGGGACGTATGTAACTGATCGCGACTGCGTCGGGCGCGGCATTCGGAACGGGTGTGTTTAGCGTACTGCGTTCGGACGTGGCGTGAGGCATCAGATTAAAGGCAATGGTTGCGATATGTGCTTGCTTGCTTCTCAAGTACCTCGTGTTCGAGGTTGCTTCTAAGGGTACTTGTGTTAATCCATGGTGATTGCCGTTGTTTATTGACTAGAAGTTCTTGGAGATTAGGTATTAGCGATGTTGTTTCAGGAAGTGGTGGTTATTTTTAACGGGGGAAGAAGATAGCGAAGGACGGCGATGTGATCGCGAGAGGTGTTTGCATACACGTGGAAGGAATTTAAGAATCTTTGTAGAAAACACTGTAAGTGCCAAAAATCAAATTCTATATTATATTACTATTCACACGTAGAATATTTTTGAAAATTTTTTTTAATTTTGACACTTAGAATGTTTTGTACAAGGACTTTTCATTTATTTTAAAGGATATTGTATAAATTAAAATTGGCCCATGATTTTTTCATAACGATTGGATTCTTTAGATGAGAATGGCAGTCGTTCTAAAATTGTTCTGGGTGTGAGCCACCCACGTATGTCAAAATTGATCGAAAAAAGGAGGTGTGTCAACGAAGGGTTAATTAGTCGTAATAGAATGTTAAAATGTCCCCTGTTAAACTGGAAGTAACAAAGCCATCGATACGTGTAATATACGAAACTAATAAAATAGGGGGATTATCGCTTGACTGATTTAAGAGTCGAAGCGACAGTCGATTGTCAGATGGTCGAGAGGGGGTTCGAGCAATTCCATGGTGCAAGAATGCCGCCACAACAATGCCACGGGAAGATAAGATGACGATAATCGGTCACCCGCGATGTTCCAAGCTCTCTCGTTCCGAAGCAGATTCTATGGACAGGTTCAGGTATATAAGGTAGGGGTCGATAGTCATCGAAGTCTCATAAAACCAGAAGAAACGAGCTATTGCTTAGGCAGCGTTGTATCCGGCTATAAAAACGGAGAAACAAGTTCGGAGCAATAATGACATTGAAATAGCGATGCATACAAGAGGCAAACCGCCTCGATAGAGTCATTTCTTTATCTTCGTTTTGTTTTCCATTCCTGGAAAGCCGACCGATTGCTCCGTTGAAGCATCGGCCTGATCCACCTTGGAATTTCACACCTCGGCCGGGGGACTACTCGATCGACTACTTTTTCGATTTATCGTCAAGTTTGTATGTATCATCCGGACGTTCATTATTCGTTAGAATGATGGGGTAAGCGAAACACTTGAATGCTAAAATTCTGGGGAAGGGGGAACTGATTTCGTGATAATGGGAATTATAATGAGGATATAAGAAACAGGAATGTGGAGCAACGTGATTCACCAATTACTGCATATTATGATAGCGTTACGAGCAGACTTATTTCTGGAATTTCGTTTGATGTCCAATTTGGGCGTCAAATTGTAGATTTAAATTTAAACCTTGGTGGTCAACCGGGGTGTTTAGCATCCTATGTCTTTGCCAATATTTCTGTAAATTTTTAGTCCTTAATATTATAAATTCAAGTTTGGTAAATTTTAACAATAAGCATCGCTTTTTCCACAACTATTTCTTCAAATACAAATCGCAGATTAAGTTTTTACATTAGACTCTGATCTTGATATGGTTTAAAATCCTTATTCCTTTCAAGAAGTACCGGAACCAGGGGTGGCATTGCAACACTTTTTCGCGTTCTCCAAATACCGCACGAAAACTATACATTATTATCGCGAACCAATACACTAGTTTAAAA
Source organism: Andrena bicolor (assembly GCA_960531205.1). Taxonomy (NCBI): domain Eukaryota; kingdom Metazoa; phylum Arthropoda; class Insecta; order Hymenoptera; family Andrenidae; genus Andrena; species Andrena bicolor. The sequence continues at coordinate 34,466,432 of OY482666.1, read as the reverse complement.
CATTATTTCTATAGTTAAGTGAGAAATAAAAATGGAAGTATGTTTTACCAGTGGTGACCCAAAGGGGGGAGGGACAAGGGGCTGAGAAAAGATTGACTTGAGAAAAGTCAAGATAACTAGATTTCATTCTTTAAATAAATTTTTGTTATCACCCAATGAATTTTACTGAATTTTCTTTAAAAATATTTTTTGATTCATTCAACTCAGCTCTCCAAGATTAAATCCCGCGTGCACCACTGTGTTTTACCGCCCGAATAACACAGGAAAATAAATAATTGAAAAGTATCCCCATGAGTCACAAAGTACCACTAAGAATGAATGACATAGAGTTTAATATTTAGCGTGGGTAAAAATTGACCTGCCATTCGTCAAGCGAAGGTGAAACACCAACGGCGCCCATACCACCGAGCGTGTTAACGATTCTATCAACTTATTACTAATTGCGCAGAGTCCCGGACTCCAAAGGAAGCGCACGAATGGAGATCGAGCCGCTGTGAGCGTGGCTTGATGAATCAGCCGAATGCAAATGACGATCGGTAATGAACTTCGTTCCGGCAATTAACAATCGCGCGTTGGCGAGGGCAACACGCGACAAAGGTTCGAGGAACGTTGGCCGGAGACGTGGCCCCGTTTAATCACAATTTGCGCGGCCAGATTTTTACGAATGATTAATCAAGCCGCTGTGTGCTGGCCACGAATGGCCAATTAAATTGAACCATCGCTTTGTAAGGTCGTGATTAGTCAGCGGTTGCCGCCACCGTGAGGGTAGCCAGCTGATTTATGCCAGAATAATCGAGCGTCACGAAGTTCCAGAAGAAGTTTTACGTACACACCCAGCCGTTTCGATGGTCACCGTCGAAATGATACCCAGCTTGTAATTTGTCGGGCGTTAACTGGACACTGGAATTTATTAATCGGCCATCGTGTCCCGTTAATCGGTCGCTGATTGCCGGGGACTTGTCCCCTTTTGTTCTGGGGGAGTGACCAATGGGAACACCGGTGATCACGGGTGATTAGGGTGAACTCCTGGCAGTCTTTCGTTTTCCGTAGATTACGCAGTGTTAACGAAGATGCCTGAGAACGCCACGATTGGCCGCCAGAGGACAATTAGCTTCGCCAGGGGAATAATTTATTGGGGTGGAAGTGGTGCTCCGCTCGTTTGTTTCCTCACACGTTAGCTGGTAACTGGTATGGGTACGTATGTATTTTGTATAGCCCTCGATTTTGCTGAGTGACTTTTTCTGGTTGAGAGAAAAGTGGATTCCGTTGTAAGTGAATTGTGGTTTTAATAAAAAGAGGCACACTGATCCGTCAATATTTCTTACACTTTGCTTCCTAATTCTTCTAACCTAAACTACATTAATTTTGGACGAAGCTGCCCAAAACAGTAAAGCCAACTGAAACTACTCGAAGAATAATAAATAAAATAAGAAATTGTCTTATTCAAGCAAAGAAATTTTCTTTCGAAATATTTTGATGAAATCGAAAATAATTCAATCTGAAACTCAAAGATGCCCGTCAAAAAGAATTTCATCGACCCCCGATCCTGGATTTGTTTTCTGGATTCGAGGTTGTTGCGGGGCACGACGTAAACGTGCGAAATGGAAACTCGAGACTGGCCCAGCTGCGCTGCGTAGGATTCGGCGCCAGCAGATGTAGCACGGGTAATAATGCGGCAGCGGGACCAGCCAGGAAAACCGCGAACAATGGTCGACGGATCGGTCGAATCGTTGGTCGTGTAAAACGGTCGTTAACCAGAGAGACAATGGCCGAAACGGAGCCGACGTTATTCCGAAAACACGACGGGCTAATTCGGAAATGGGCCAGAAAACCTTTCGCCCTACCCCCGCAGCTCCTGTCGTTCTTCTTTCACGGATATCAGCTTTCTTCGCGGCCCGCTCGCAACCGATTTTTGTCGACGAAACGTGGCCAATTGTTGCTCATTCTTTGTCCGTCAACGAAATTCCCTGACTGCTTTCGGCAGATGCGGGCTCCACTGTTCGAACGTCGAAAGATATTCGCTGGGCGAACGAACGGATCGTTATTTCGAAGGGTGCCATTATTTTCGCTTCAATGACATGGACATTCTGCATAGGTTCTTAATATTTCTCTGGATGAATTTTTACTATGCCGAACTTATCAACATTTTTGTAATAAAGAATCGTTTAAGAGTCCTCGTAGACTATAAGTGCCACAATTAAAAGAAACATGATTTTTTTATCGGAAAATTTTCTGCGGAATGTTGGGTTAGCCGAACACTCATTTTTCTTGAAGACTTTTCGAGAAGTTTCGCACGTCGATGTTGAATACACAGGCATTCTAAGTATGTCAAATTGAGACAGTCATTTATCAATTCGCCCAATCATTAATCTTTCCAGACGAGTGACATAATCTTATGGTTTATTACGTGCGTTTTTAATTGCGGCACCGAAGAAAGGGTATCTAAGCTTGACAAATTGCCCACGATTTCGCAAAACGCCAAATGTGCCAACTGTAATTAATCGCGATAAATCTTCCCCGCTTTGATGCGATTAATCATCCCAAGATCTTTCCAAGCTGGATGCTAGAAGGTTTTACCCAACATAAGTCTCTTCCGTTTTCTTAATGGTATGCGCGAATCGATACCTACTTTTTACGGTGAACTGATGACCTTTGGCTTATTAAATTTGTTTTCTTATTCCCCCTAATTGTGTTAGAATGAGCTACTCAAAAATGAAAACAGAAGCAATCAAGAATAATTTCTGGTTTATCTAAATAACTCATTGCCAGTTCACGAGCCACTGGATTAAAAATGAATGCATTGAACATAAAAAGAAACAAATTTAAGTGTTATTGTAAGTTCAGATGTGGTAAAACTTTAACTTTTTAGTGCTATTTATATATATTTCAATGTTACCTGATAACGGGGTAACATTCGCAGGTATTAAACATGTATTAAAGAAGGATAAGAACAAAAATTTTATACATTTTGTAGTGCATTCACAAAAGATGCAATGTTATGATAGAATACTTAAAGCAAATGTAAAAATGTTAATTTTAATATTATATGGCAAAATATTTCAAAAACATGCCAATGTTCCCTCAGTTTACGTTACGTGGGAAATTTAAACTGTTATATCTTCAGTTCCAACGCAGATGTGGCTTTCTTATGTAATACACAAATAGGTAAACTAGTTTTATGTTACCTCAATTTAAAAAGGTAACTCAATTTAAGCGCAAATTGCGGATACGCCCCTTCGACTTAACACGGCAGCATTAACCTACCACGATAATTACTTCAGAAATTGTATGATTAAACGAACTTACCTAAGTGAAGTTCTATCATAATTGTATGGAGCGCCTCTTCTGAGATGATCAACATGTAGTACCTCTACTTCGCACCTGTCGCCACAAGTTCAAAGCTACGATTCCAACGAAAAATTCTCCCCACGCCGCCGTCCGTGGGCCCAGTAGCTTCTACGTCATTCTTTAAAGCATCACCGCAACCTATGGGGTACTCTGTATATCTCGTGTACACAGAGTTTGGGAGTATATAGGGTGGGTTTGATCATCTCAGAAGAGGCGCTCCATACAATTATGATAGAACTTCACTTAGGTAAGTTCGTTTAATCATACAATTGTATTTCGCGCCTCTTCCTCGAGATCAACATGTAGATGTTTAAAGCTAGTTGCGGTGAAAGAAGGGGCATTGAATGAAAACTCGGAATTAACTTTTGAATTACATGCTAAAATATTGAAAGGAAAAATGCCTTTATGTATTTATCATACAGGCAGATATCTCTACTTATATAAAGCTTTTAAAACATATTAAAATTTTCTTAACATTATATTATTTATAAGGAACTTAACACCGACCTTGCAAATTGGTCACTTCTATCGCACAATCGTAGGTCATAGAATCTACTAAAGGTCGAGGATGTTTCTGTCCAACCAGCCGTTCTTCTGATAGTATCAAGACCTACACCCTTACGACGTGCCGTAGACGTGGACGCGTGACGCGTACTATACGCTGTAAATCTCTGTGTATCCACACCACTCTTGGTAAGCATGTCTTTAATCCACCGGCTTAAGGTCTGTGGTGTAACCGCTTTATGTGGACTTTTAAATGATAAAAATAAATACTCTACGTTACCTCGCAGGGGTGTTGTTCTTTCTATGTATGACTCTAGCGTGGACGCTACGCAAAGCTTGCTGTTCTCTAAGAAGAAGGGCAAGACGAGAACTGGTTGTTTCCTTCTTGGACCTGTCGTCTTAATTCTATCAGGAATTTTGATTTCATACGTGTCGTGTATTTTCCTAATATTGGCAATATTAATTAACGAGAAAGTCTGAATTCTATGACCTGTAACGAGTGCTAGCAAGGTTACTAATTTCTCCGATAGCGTCTTAAGGTCCAATTCTTCGTTCTCAGGTAACGATGTAACATAACTTAGAACTATCTTGGGGTCCCATATAACATCGTATTTTGATGTTGACGGTCGCGTATTAAAAACCCCTTTGAAAAAACGCCGTATTCTGGGGTCAAGTGCTATATCACTCCCGGTTAACAGCGCAATCGCTGATCTGGCTGTGTTTAGGGATCCATATGACGCTCCAGCTTCATATTCCTTGCTCAGGAAAAGTAACACTTCCGTTGCTGTTCCCTTTGACGGTTCTATCGATCTTTCCACGCAAAAGCGCCACCATTTCTTAATCGCACCTCCGTATTGTTTTATTGATCCCTCAGTTATGGAGGAGATCATAACATTCACTGCTGAGGGTGGAGCTCCCTTCCTGGCGAACGCTCGCCGGATAAGTACCCGGCAACCAGGGTAGTTCTCCTCCACAAGGGATGTGGTTCCTTGCTGCAAGACGTCAAAAGATCAATGTCTGGTGGGAAATACAGTGTGTCTGCCACCAACAAGGACTTGAACACCGGAAACCAGGGTTGGGTTTCCCATAATGGTACGACCAATAGACCGCGAGATCTCTCACTCTTAATTTTCTGTAAAACTCTTAATATGATTGAGAAGGGAGGAAAAGCATAAAAAAAATATGGGTTCCACGTTATCGTGAACGCATCAATCGCTATGGCACCCGGATCTCTTTTCCAGGAAACATATGTCTCACATTTTGTATTTGCTCTACTCGCAAAGAGGTCAATATCCGGTTTCCCAAAGGTTTGGATAATTTCAGAAAATGCTTCTTGAGACAACTCGTATTCCGTCTCACTCTCCAACCTTCTCGATTCTATGTCAGCCTCCCAATTCATTTTTGAACTTATGTATGATGCGAATATCCATAAGTTCCTTCTTTCACACCACTTCCAAATCTCTTTTGTTATTTGATTTAGATTGTCAAATTGGATTCCGCCCATACGATTAATATACGATATGGCTGTTGTATTATCTATTCGTAACAAAATCTGAGATCCCTTGAGGTTCTTAGCGAAACACTTAAGTCCCAAAAAGGCCGCGAGTATTTCGAGGTAGTTAATATGAAAACTGCGATCTGTCTCGTTCCAAAACCCATGCGATCTTTCTTTATTGCAGACAGCTCCCCATCCGGACCGGGATGCATCCGAACATATCTCGAGATCATATTTCATCACTCGAATCGGATTGCTTGCTAAGGCAATATTAGATTTCCACCATCTAAAATCCTCTTGTAATTTATGAGACAGTGACATGTGACGCTCGTACGATTGATTGGATTTAAGTAATGCCAAAAACTTCTCTCGTTCAAAACTTTTTGTGTATGCCCATCCATAGTTAACGCCGGGGCAGGCGGCGACAAGAATACCAATAAATTGTGCGAAATCACGTATCTTACACGCGCTGGTGGAACTGAACCGAGAAATAAGATCTTGTATCTTTTTCTTCTTTACTGTCGGTAGTTCAATTGTCATTCGAATCGAATCAAAAACTAACCCTAGATATTTACATCTTTGAGACGGGGTCATATGACTTTTCTCGTGGTGTATAATGAACCCCAAGTCTTGTAACAGCGAGTGTGTCTCTTCTATATTTTGGTAACATTCCGTGTAAGAATCTCCCATTAAAAGAAAATCGTCCAGATAGACCACAACTACAAAACCGCGCGATCTCAAGTATGAAACTACTGCTTTCATTATTTTTGTGAACACATACGGGGCCGTGCTAAGTCCAAAAGGCAAACAAGTAAACTCGAACAGTTCGCTATCGAACTGGAAACGTAAAAATCTCCTATCTGCTTCATCAATGGATATCATATAGTATGCATCTCGTAAATCCAGGGTAGCCATGAAGCTACCCGGGCTTAGCAGTCTAGCCACTGTCTTGTACTCCTCGAGCTTGAAATGTTCGGTTTGTATGAATGTATTAAGCTGTTTTAAATTCAGAATAAAACGGCTAGAGCCATCGGGTTTCGGAACAAGGAAAATTTTTGAAAGAAACTGGCCTTCTACGGGTTTACACTTTTCCACTGCTCCCTTTACCCGTAGCTGACCAATTAAGGCAGCGATTTCAGCTTTCTCTTTATTAGACCAGTGAACATTCTTAGGCGTTTCGGCTTGGTGAGGTCGAATAGCAAACGGAATTTTATACCCATTTAGCCATGATAGTACCTTAGGGTCTGACGTAAGTGTACTCCATTTTGCTTCAAAAAATTTAAGCCTACCGGCAAAAACTCTTACCGATTGGTTTAGCGATGTCGACGATAATTCGGCTCCTTCCTCCTGTCTGACCTGTAGTATGGTTTCCGTGTTGTCTTCCGCGCCGTATCTGCACTCTTCCGCCCGCCCGACGTCACGGCTAAATTCTTGGTTCGAGGTTGACGGGGCGGGGTCTTGAAGTTTTTTGTACCCTTGGGAGGTTGGTTCTTGGTTATTGGTCTTATATCTTTACAAGAGATTTCCATGGCTTTCCTTGATTTTAACTTTTCGTCCAAATCGGATCCGAACAACCACTCGTCAATTGCGGATACATTTAAGGTTTCCTTAACTGAGGCGTTAATATTAGCCAGGATAAGGCTCCGGCGCACTAGAGATTCGTCGTGGTGCATATCCGCTAGCAGCCTGCTTGAATCGCTTAGGAACTCCACGAGGGCCAGATTTTCCTTATCATTTGTCAGGATGGTCGACAGAGCCTTCCCATTTGCCGCCATACACGCCGCGATCTTTTCCTGTTTGGCCACAATGCGTTCATCTCGTTTGATGGCCGCCTCCTGTAAGGCGGCTTTTACCACCGTGTTTAATTTCGGTGGATTGGTCAGGTTGCAGTTGCTGGGAGGTGGGTATTTCTTAAGAATTGCCGCCCTATCATCTGTTGGTAGTCCGACTTTAATGATTTCTTCCCATCTGACTGCAATTTCTTGGTGCATCGGAGGAGCTAACACCTTATCCGCGAGTATACGCTTCCCGAAAATGTTTAGCACTCCCTCATCCAAAGCTTCCTCTTTTTCCGACGTGCCAGCTTCGTTATTGTCCTCGGTAGGTGTTCTATCTGTCTGAACATCTTGTTCCTGGAGCACGTATCTCTCCGAACCTTCGTCTGAGTTAAACATGCAATCTGCGAAGGGGGGGATGAAGGAAAAAAGGTCACAATTCTGCATATTATTATGTTTACATAATTGTCTATACATATTTATGCAGAGGTCTGATATAACCATATAGGTTATAATCGCTTGACTTGCGAGATTACTACACGTAGATTAGAGTCTGCGCGAGAATCATGTTTCATAATACACTTGTATGTACAGGTTAGAGCCCATACTAAAGGAACAAGCATTCAGAGAATTATTCTCTTCCTTACAGGTTAGGGTCCGTAAGGTTTTATCTTGTTTTACGCTTGGGTAACGTACCCTTGGTGGTGTGCCGCCACTTAACCCTATATAGGTTAGAAAACCACGAATCTCTGCGAGAATCGTCGCACGCAGATTAGAGTCTGCATGGGGGTTATGTTTCTGGTATCATGTGTCTGTTATAGGTTAGAGCCCATAACAAACGGAACAAGCATGAAGAAGTAACTTCTTCCCTTACAGGTTAGAGCCTGCAAGGTCTTGCTTTGTTTTACGTGAGAAAACGCAGTTCTGGCGTTTGGGTGGCCTCGCAACGCTACATTTGTAGGTTAGAAACACGAATCTTGCGAAATTCGTTACACACAGTGGTACGTTTCTTTTCCCTTCTTCGTGAGATCTTAATTTCCACTTACTGCTTGAGTCAGATCCATCCGACGAGGCTGTTGAAATCCTACGATGTCTCGAGCGTCGATGTTTCTTATTCTTCTTAATCATTTTCTCCAACTTCCTAATGCGTCTCTCGAAAAGCGAATTAGTAAAATCGGCATCATGTTTCGCTTGACTCTTCCGATTCATCTTCTTACGATTAGTACAAAAGTTATTCCTTACACGTGTGGCACCTTCGGCACAAAAGCGAAGAATGACGTAGAAGCTACTGGGCCCACGGACGGCGGCGTGGGGAGAATTTTTCGTTGGAATCGTAGCTTTGAACTTGTGGCGACAGGTGCGAAGTAGAGGTACTACATGTTGATCTCGAGGAAGAGGCGCGAAATACAATCGCGGATCACAATTCCACAGATAAGTGCCCTCACCGCAGACTATTTAACCAAGATCATCAGAAGCTCCACCTCCTTCTTCATTCCGCTTAGCACGATCGATGTATCACCCGGACGAATCATCCATCGCTTCCTACTTCAGAACTACCTATGCGCTATAGAATTAGAACAGAGTAAAAAAACATTGGACTGTGTGCATAGCGCGGCAGGACATACCGCGGCTCAACCCACCGCTAAATTAAAATCGACTTCCATCGCGTCGAATTAAGTTGGAAAAGCCGCGCGTGGAATCCCCTCCTTTCCCCCCAATCACCGGGCCGATGTTTCTCGCGGAAATTACAAAGCCGGAATCGCTCGGCGATCGGCATCGTGTAATCGTTGAATGGCGAAGGCGTTTCGCGGAAGGCGTTTCCTTTACGGCTTTGATTCCGCCGTAGGAGAGGAATCCCTTGTCAGTTACGAGCAAGCAACAGGTTATTCTTACGTGCCACGTCCCCGTCGCCGTATGCGCGAGCGCGCGTGCTTGCGACAACCCCGCACATGTGTGGAGTGTTGCGCGCGTGCACCGCGCGCGACCGTGCGTGATTACCTCTCCCCCCGTTCCTTGATTATAATAGTCATTAAGGTGAACGGACGTCCACCGTGAACATTTATAAATATCATTTGACGAGCGAAAAATGGACGATAGGAGATTCCTGCGTGGTATGCGGCCAGGGTTAATTACCATAGAAACATTCTTCCGCGTGGCTGCTTGTCTAGTTGAAGCCAACGACTTCATCGCGACACGGCTTCCTGCTCACAGGGGCGATTAAGAGAAATTGTTTAGATTAGGAAGCGGTCTTTGATAGCGCCTGTGTATGGTTTCGAAATACGCGCGCTTGGTACAGCGGGAGTGTGCATGAAAGGGGTGGGGGCGCACGTGTGAGAAAATTTGTGGGGTACTTTTTCGAGGGAATATGATGGCGATGACGGTTTCCTTCGATTTTAGGGAGAAGAGGTTTCTGGCTTTGAGGGGAAATCATTTTAGGAGATTTTAAGCTTGTTAATGTTATTGTTGAATTGGGTTTAGTTATGCGGAAAGCTACTAACCCTCAAAATGACGAAAAATTAGTTAAGGGATCATTTTACTTTGATGAGTAAAAAAATTTAGATATTTTTAAAGATTTAAAAAGAATATTTTTAATTTGTTTTTTTTTTTTGCAGAGTAAATATGGAAATTGAACAAAAACGGTATGTTCGTGGCTCAGGTGATTTCCCGAGGCAAGCTGATCTCAAATAAAAATTTAGTTAATGATATTAATTGTACTACCCACGATTGAATAACCCATTAAAAAACCTTGCGAAACAACAACCAGAAATAAAATATACCCAATAGAAATAAAGCTACGTTTCTTTAACAATGACACTGTACTTTAAAACGAATAGAATTACGTAGTAAAACACGTTTACGTATCAATTTCCATGCGACATCATTTTTTATTTTTATTTTTATGTAAATTCTAATTCACATGATATGTGTTACATAGAAAAGAAGTTTCATTTTCATATCACACGAAAGAATCTTGTACACCTGTACAGTATCAACTTGTATACAATAGACATCTTATACTCACAATCAGTTTCATGACTCATAATCAGCCTGCATTTATGTATTTCCAAATACAGTTCCTTCCACCGATAAAATTCAGTTCAATTTCGTCATCGTGGGAGTGATAATTGAGCCGTTTTATGGCCAATTGATGATCCCACTGTACCACTTTTCTCTGTCTATCGCCGTAATTATATTATAATAAATCATAAACCACTTTATCTTATTGTCCGACCTAATCACAGCTTTAAAACGAAAAAGAAAGGCGCTCCGAATTAAGTTTCAATATTATCACAGTTTTGTTAAGTATCCACAGACATTTCGATCCATTAACTCACTCAACGTTCCATTAATTTTCAATTTCCACCGCGTAAACAACTATTATCTTGATAGCAGCTGAAGTTTCCTAGGTACTTTTAGAACGGCCAGACCTTACGCTGTGTAATTTCCGTAAATTGCCGCATAACGTTTAGGCCACTCCGTGCATCGCATTGGCAAGGAAACGCGTGGGTGAAAGAATCTTATAAACAGCCATCTGCCCATGAAATTTGCCCTTACGTCAGCGACCCTCGTGACCTTGACCGCCTTGCAATCACGTTCTCTGGTCGTTCGGTCGAGGAATTAAGCGGTTAACGGTACCGTTAATTTCACGATTTTCTTGACATTACGCTGCACGTTCTTTGTGTCGGTCCACAGAGAAATTGGCACTAAATTAAATTGTTAAAATGTATTGCTTGAACATTTAGAACCTGTACAAAATGATGCCTCGATCTAATGAAATTACTATAAAAAGAAAGCCACAATAAAAAAGGTACATGGCTTCATAATATCGTTACAAATTTAAATTATTCAATTAGTATTACCCACACGCAAAATATCTGATTGAATATTACAGTAAAACATAAAATAATAAACTGAAAGTCCGCAGGAAATCTTTCTCTATATTCACATGTAAATTATTATTATTAACTCATTCCGAAATTGAAACTCAAGCAGTATTATTATAATTCATGGGACATTACTATAACATATAAAACGTGAAGCAAAAAGAGTCACAAAGTCTGTGCCGAACCGTTAAGAATTAAATACGAGGAAACCACGAACGTAAAATTCACCCAAAAAAGCAGGAAACTGTTGATGAACCGAAAAAAGTGACGAATAATGAGGGCAAAACTGGAGGAAAGAGCTGACTTCGTTTTATAACTCGATTACCCCAGGGGAATGCATGCCTGTTTGGCGGCGTGTCTTAGCGCGTGAATTAATGAGAACTGAATGATCGAAATAAGGAAGAATGTTAATCGTTAACGATGCAAATGAAACGACGTCCATAAAGGGATATTCATGGCGCGCCCTGTGTCGCTGTGGAAATTTTTATAGGACAAAGAGAACAGCCCTAATAAGGGACGTGTACCCCGAACATTCCCGCAATGAATTATTTAATTTTTTCCGTTCTCTCTCTCGCTCTTCCCCGTCCTCCCTCTGGACTCGGATATCGCGTCATTATCACCACGCGGAACTCCATCGTTTGTAATGTAGATGAGCCGTTATCACTGAACCAACTCCGACACAGATAAAATTCGATGTCAATGAACGCTCCTTTCTAACCGTGAGCCGCGTTTAGACGTTTTTGTTCCTAATTGGCTACGAAGCTCGTGAATACGATCATCGCCGCCGTCTATTTCCCGACAAACGGACAAATCTACCTGGACTCCTTAACGACGACGGTTGCGATCGTTTTCGACCGACCAGTTGCCCTTATCGTGTCGATGTGACGCGGAAACTTATTAGCGAGGCTAATTACTTCCCTCTCGGCCGCGTATTCTAATTAAATCCACGCCGGTTAACAATTTCGGGGCTAATCTGTGTTCCAGGTGAAAACTAATTTCACTCGTCCCTTAAAAACGTCTCTATCTTATATCCTTAATTATAAATGCCGATAGTCTATTAAGTGTGCTACGTAGCCTAGACCCGTTTGGAATTTCAGATACATATATATTGCTTTATTAAATTATTATCTGTGTGTGGAGTTTTAGGGAGAATTTCGTGTGAAGTTGCCATTTATTTTAATATCAACGAGGCAGGTAGGTAATTAAGATTCAGAATTAAATCGCTGTTATTGAATCGTGGAAGAGTTTCGATCGTTCGGTGTTGAAATCAAGTTTCTAGATTCAGAATTGTTAGATAAGTACCCTTCTTCATTAGGTGACGTTTAGTGACATTTTATCAGTTTTCGAGTTCTATTACGTAAATAATTATTTAATTACTATCCGTAATTATCTACCCCTTTCGGTGGGATGGTCTCCCCATTCGGTGTGTAGTAAAAAATCCTGCGGCATTCAGTGTCCAAATGTAATTTATGTCCGACCACGAGGGTCGATCGGAGCCAGTGTCAGGGTTATCGATGACAATCTCCTTCCGTCGCAACATTGGAGAGAAAGTGTGCTCATGGATAAAATGTCCACAAATTCAAAGAAATATCAATTTTTCGAACGCCTTGATCTTTTTTATTAACGATTTCTTCTAGATTCAATCTTCTAATTTAAAATTCAGAATTCTTTTTTAGATTTGACGATTTGCAAAATAATGTATGTGCACGCATAGAGAAGATTCTGATTCATTGCAACCGCAAAATGAAGTCTTAATTATTTAAAATTTGACGTAAAATTAGAGGACTAAATTACAACTTAAAAATATCAAATTCAACAATTGATTGTAGGATATTTTTAGTCATTTTGTATTTTGAATCCAGCAGTGTACTATGCCACACATAGTAAAAAAACATTTACTAGATTAATACACTGACTAATATTCATATATATTTACGTTACACAATGACTATCCCCAGCCTGACGTTGCCTAATCAAACTGAGAGCGCTACATGCGTGCAAAAAAGCACGTATACAGTTTTATTTTTAGCTTTCCACGATCTACTGTGCGGCGAAGAAAAATAAATGGCGAAGAATGTAGTGGTAGGTGTGGAAATCAATTGGAAATGCAATGATTGGTACGTGGATAAACTGTAGAATATATTTTCGTTGCACCACGTTCTCTCAGACAAATTTCCAACCGAAACTCCATTTAGTAAGATAAAAGAAAATTATGCATTCGAAGAAAACCTCATTTTCACTTTTAATTAAGTATTCATTGTAGTCCATCTTGCAACATTAAAAATTTTAATATTCTAGTAATAATTAAAATAAAAGGAACTTGCTGCACTAGATACAGAAACCGAAAAGGATTCTCTGTACCAAAATTCACTGCGTTAGGTTTGAGGGTTGAAAGACTCCAAGTCCACATGCCCCATCTCGCAATCGTAACTTATGAATCATAAGTGTCCTCTTCACGAATCATAAGCTCTGCTACTTCATTCATTCGAGCATACACTAGCCTGGCGATAAGACACTTCGACTACCGTACATATCGACAAGCCCCCACTGTTACCAATACCTATACAAGGGTTTAACTCTTTAGCCACCACAGCTGACACATACCTCCGACAGACGCCTATAGGCGTTCGTCAAACATAGTTACCACACACACGCAAAGACCTCCCGCACGCGACGTGTGTTTGCATCATCCTCCCACCGCCAAACCGGTTACCAATAACCATAATCGTTATCCTCCTATTTCGAGGTTTCCCTAAAAAAAAATTGATACTCACGCATTACGAGACACTAGCCTCCAAAGGTATATAACCAGCGAAAGGCCCGAGTTCCCTCAGGATCTCCCTTTTCGAGATCCACAACGTCTCCCTCTAATTCCATGCACGCCCATCGCTCGTTAGGCGGCCAAGAAGCGAGACTGGCTTATCGTGGCGCTGCCCTCTCTCTCTTCCTCTTGCGTCGCGACGCGGCGTAAGCGTGCGTTCCGTCAATAAGAGGAAACGCGATTGAATTTATCTACGGTCACGGGGGAATAAGTTATCGTGCGTCTATGTAAATTGAAAAGGCGTCCCATGCGTGGGCCCGGTTCCAGAGGAAGAGCGCCGGTGGTCGTCGGTTCCGAGCCCCGGACTCGTCACGGGGGTGAGGTCCAGGCTAGGTCCGGCAGGGGGACGACGTACGGCTTAATCTTCGTAATAAATGACCACCAGCGGCCGTTTAATTATTTATTTTTAATATATCCTCGCTGATAGGTCCGGCGGCGGGCATTATTGGGGCCGTGGCGTTTTAATGGGGCGACGGACGGAGATCCGATGTGACGATGCATGCCGGTGCGCCCGGTCCACTCCGTTCGGCGGAGTCCTTTTTCAATGGGCCAGACAGAGGGAGATACGGATCTCCGATAAGCAGGTACACCGGCCGATATCATCTGACCGCGTAGTTCACACGGCCAGAAGAAAGTGAAACCAGTTTGATACCGGCGCGGCGCGCGAGTGTTTCTCCCTTTTATTTCGACGCTCGCGCGGACACTGACGCGCGATCCAGACGCGTTTATTCTGGTCCGTTCGCGGGCTTCTTTTTACCAGCGCGGAACGAGTCTTTATCGTTCCGAGGAAAACCCTGGCCTGCCCTCCCCTCGGGGCTGTGCGCTGCACGCGTTTCGTTTCTCTTCCCCTTTTTGTCGCGATAGAGAAAAGGGAGAAGAAGAAAAAAACGGACGCGCGCGTTTGTGATTAATCGAGGCTGCTTTCAAGCTCCGGGAGCGATTAAATTCTGACGCGAGCTCCTCGTTTTTCGCGGGCATCTACGGGGGCTAGTCGGCGTACAGCGCACGGCGATGTTGAACTCGGGGTTTAGGCGTATTAATTTCGCTTGTTACGGATTTTAGTGTCAATTCGTTGGTAATCCCTCGCGTTCGCGGGGTGTAGCCGGTATTGCTGGAGGGGTTAAGCGGGGATCGTATGTGGGATTTTTTTTCAAATTCTTTCTAGGTACCTTGTTTGTCTGGTGATTAAGTCCTGATAGCCATCTGGTGGCAGAGGAACTGGGAGGACGTGTATGGGGTTCGAATAAAAGTTAATATTCATGTAGATTTTGCGTACGGCTTGAACGAGTGTTCAACAAGGTCCAGTTAGTATTTACATATGTCTTCAGGGACTTGTGAACCTGGTTTTTAAAATTCCTGAGACTTCTAGAAAATGGCAATGGTGTATTTATGTTTATGAGAGTTTCTGTTATTAAGCTAAATTAGCTGTGATGGATTTTGAAGAAATTAGTGCAATGCTGAGCTGTGATGATTTCAACATGAACTGATCCGATTTCCTAGTTTGAACATATTCAGACCTTGAAGCAGAAAATAAGCACAATGATAAACCATGAAATTAAAAAATAGCTGTTAGATGAAAGTTACTATTTCACTGGCTCAATACCATAATTAAGAGACTAAGTAAATCTCCATCACGAAAGGTCACAAGTAAATTATCGTACCAAAATTTAAATACATTCTTACAGATAATTATCAGTTGTACAATATTTTAGAAATCAGAACACAAACCAAATTACGTATTTAATTAATTTGAAGCTACGAAAGGTGGTGATAATCAAAGCAGAACGACAATAAAAATGTATACCTTCATGAATTTATAATATTCTGTACCTGGTATTCGGAAAGTAGTGCGATTAATCATTTGAAAAACAGCAAATTGAAAATTGACTATGATGAACAGGGCACTTTAAAGTCACGTTTGTCAGGCAATTTTCTACCACCGCAGACTCTTGCATCCACACATTGCTTCTTGTAACTCGAAGCTCGTGCTCAAAATTTCAATGCCTCCCGGTTCTAGTATTTGTATTGTGAGTGATGCTTAAAAAGCACAAAGCGTTGCTAGTAAAGGAGACTTCACGCCATTCTGTCCGCTTTACCCTTTGAATATTGTGCGTGGCCGCGTAAAAGGGCGCATAGAGAAAACGCTTGCGATACCGAGCACGCTCGATGGTCATGAAAAATCCTAAAATTCGATATGGCGAGTCGTTGGGTTTTCGAGCGGGGCGTAAGAACGATATGGAAGAAACGCCGGAAAATTTCACGTAAATGACATTCGAAAACGCACGTACGGCACGCTGATTTGCACACGAATGCACCGTGGGATTCCACGAATGCGAGGAAAACG
Organism: Andrena bicolor; assembly: GCA_960531205.1. NCBI lineage: Eukaryota > Metazoa > Arthropoda > Insecta > Hymenoptera > Andrenidae > Andrena > Andrena bicolor. Next base: position 34,450,261 of record OY482666.1, on the reverse strand, counting down.
ATGCTGGGCGACAAAAGCCGAACAAAAAGCACGCACCATAAACTTCTTGCCACAGGAAACTCAATGGCACTTATAATGGCACTTTCAGAGAAGTCATCACCGCGAGTGTTTGCGATAAACGATGTTTCCAGAAATTACTTGGCGTCGCGTTTCAAAGTGAAATATTCCTTCGTTGATACTCCAAATAACGAAACAACCATGGTAGTAATTGTAGAATCATGAAGTGACTCTTTCTAAATCGAAGAACCACCAAAACTTATATACCTAGTAATTCACATGTATGATTTCAAAGACTCTATTGTCTTTGAACTAAGGAACTTGAATCCTTACAATTTTAATTATACTATTGGGGTCTCGCAAACTCCTCTTAATTTGACATTGCCAAGCTCAAATTCATTTTTGACATATACTGCAATCTTTAGTGACTTCATTACATATCTATTTGAAAATATACTTTTGCATGTTTTGTTGAACACCACTGGAAGTTATCTTCATGATTGTAAAACATATTGTAAAACAAGGTCGAATAAAAAGAAGGAGAATGTAGAAAAATTATTCTCCTAGAGTCTTCCAGACTGCACGTCACTGGTTAAGGGTTAAAGGCTTCCTTTAGTTTTCTTATTGTACTTAAATCGTTCAGGATATGTCAGATCATGATACTAAAAAAATAAAAGATAAAAGAAAACTAAACAAAAATTAAATTAAAGCAATGCAGATTCAAGTAAACTGAACTAAAGCTAACTAAGAGTAATAATAATAGTAAAAACAACAAAACTCTCATAATAATAAATAATAAGTGAAGCGTGCAAAGTAGAAATAAGCAACATAAGAAGGAAGTAAGAAGCTGAGTAACAAGCAGAGTAAACTGAGGTCTACTATATCATATTATGTTGTCAAAGAAGTTATGCTATTTGAAATAACACACACAGTTTAATATTCAGGATGGGTCAGAATGGACCCTATTTCAATTAAATTACTTCCAGTTAATCCCGAAAATCGCGCTCGATTTTCCATGTCTCCAGCGACCCTCCTCAGTCGCCCTCTTACATAAGGCGGTCGATTGGAAATGTGACACAACGAGTTCCCTCGTCGCCGCTGGCAGACGTTCACTCTCTACTCATCTGTTCTCACAATTCACGGGATCCTATCTCCCATGTCTATGACAAACGTCTAGCGGGATAGTAATGGGCCTAGAGAGTGTGCCGAAAATAGTCGGCGACTAAATATACGTCGTGCACCGGTCGCAGCCGAGCCAAAAGACAAATGGGGACTGGCCCGCTGTACCTGAACGTGCAAACTTTGCTTCGCAAAAGTTCATTGCTTTCTGCCCGCCCGGATTCCGGGTCACGCGATCTCCTTCTGGCTCCTCCAAATTCGCAAGATTCCCACGGGTGGCAGTGGAAAAGGAACGTCGAGGTACGACCGGCGCTCGTACGATCGAGTAAGTGCCCTTTAGACCCCGGCGCATACTATCCACTTTCCGCAGACTAAACTGTTTAGTCACGTCGAGGACTGTCTGCAATTTCACTATTTTCTGGAGCCCATGAGCAGTAGATAAATATGCGCTTCCATGTAAGAGTATATTATTTGTGACACTGATTAAAGCGTTGCTCGGTTGGAAGAGTGAGATTATGGATGTTGCTCGATTACTTGTAAATTACCTAGTTAGTTGATTGAATGTCATACTATCGATTTTCTGTTGACTAGACTGGTTAGTCACATAGAGGACGATCTACAGTTTGATCATTTTTTGGAGTCGATGAATCGATATCGAGTGAATTGTCGCTGGTCAGAATGTCGATAATATGAACTAGGCTTTAGTCTTTGATTGACAGGTTAATTTTTTCCATTTATGCATGTGAAGAGTAACGAGTGATGTGTATAAAAATGTGTGGCAGTATGATAAGGTAGCATAAGTCCTATTCTACTAGTGACATGATGAAAACTTAAAAATGTTTTCTACGTTCCATAGTCTAAGAAATAACAAATACCTATATAGCAGGTTTTTTGATTTTTGATATTGAAAGTAATTTTCTTGATGTAGGGTTAAATTTTCTAAAGATGAAACAGTGAAGTGTTGTTCATCATAAGCGTCGGGGAAAGCAAATTTTGTATTTTTATACTTTTGAAAATAAATTACTCACTGCTTTGAATGTGACTTTTGACTGCGGGGGTTGAAACGGTTCTCGAAATAACTGTTGCAAACTGTTATATAACGGTTCCTCACCAAACAGTTATGAAGAACCGATATTTTGAATAACTGTTATAAGGAGCTGAAATTTCTGACTGTATCGGTTTCGGTTGCGGTTCCAGAACCGTTTTTTTTTTTTGGTTCGTTGTCGGTTCCAAAAAGGTTCTGGAACTGATTCTCGTATCGATTTTACAGTAAGTGGAATCGCTAGTATCGTGGTTATAGATTATTGTGTATAAGCATACGTTTTACAACATCATTATTGTAAACTGAAAAATGTTCTTTAATATAAGTGTTTTTGTTGAAACAGTTAAAAATAATTTGTGTTACTTTTATCACCATGGTCACAATCTTGAATATTATATATATATATATTTGTCAGTTATTGATGGTTCTTGCAAGTGGAACTGAAATGATTTGCAGCTTTGATTAATGCAGTGACAAGTAAGTTTAATACTAGCTTTCGTTCGTTAAAGAATATTCATCGAAACCTGAAGATCTCATAAATAATCAATGTCACCTGTAATTATCGCACTAAAATTAGCATTCAGTGATTTGCAATTTTGATTAATACTGATGATAAATAATGTTACTGCTATTAGTATTCATTAATTAGATAATAAGTGCTCGAAATCTGACCGACTTGTCAGTTATCGATTGCCCTCGTAATTATCGGTGAAATTCATATTCAATGATTTGCAACTTCGATCGATCCCGTGGCAAGTAATTTCATTGCCATCAATTTCCTGTAATTAGATAATACACCAATCCTCGTGTCACTGAAATTGGTAAGCAGTGATTTGCAGTTTCGTTTAACACGGTTGAAAATCCTTATCCTTGCTTCACTTTCAATCACCAGACGAACCAAACACTGTTTGAAAAAAATCATTCTTCTCTTCCACTACCCATCATAATTACAGTCCTACAGTTGCAAGTGTTAGTACTGTAATAAATATTTTACTTGTACCTAACAATATCGATCGTCGACGTAGTACGAACAAGTTCGATGATACCGTGACAGTAATTCAGGGGCTCAGTGGAAAAGCCCATGCCACTCTGTGTATGATTCATTTTTTTCAATCATTGGAGGGTGATGAATAGAGATAAGAACTTGTAAACATTATAGTATGCCATTGTGCCTTTTTCTGCTTATGAACCCCTCAATTATAGAATTATAAATTTTATAGAATTATAGAATATATATTCCTACATAAGAATTACAGTAAACAAATTTGTCATTAACGAATACCACTCTTATCCCCTTTTCCACGTAAGGCAATTTAATCTCCTTGCTATAAAATAACCCCAACAGGCGTCTTATGAGATAACGTCTAAAAATTACAAACTTACACTCAGACATTCAAATTTAGTACGAAATCAAGGGTGAGCAGATTCGATAAGTTGTCTTTGAAAAAAAAAATCCCTTCTTCCTTCAGCCACTTCTAAAAATAAGGATCACAGGTATCGAGACACCGCGATTTCGCATAATTTATTCAAGAACGACGTCGCCAAGAGGTGACGATGACGGCTGAGTGTTCCATGCGGACGAGTTCGCCTGAATTCGTGAATCGAATTTTCGCACTTGTCCCCGTTGACACGACCGACATTGCACAAGTCACGCGAGCACGCAGCGTGTGCCCCGCTCTTATAATCGACAGATTGGCGCGACCGTTTATCCACGGGGGAATAAATTAAATTCTCACGGTGACGAGTGCTCTGCGTACCGATAAAATGTGCGCGCCGATTACTGGGGCAAAACCTTGGCGCATTGCAAAAAGCAGCAGGCAGGAAAACAGAGAGTTTCGTTCGGGACGCTGTTGATTTTGACTAAAAAGAAAGGTCGATAGAAAGTTGTTGATCTTCGTATTTAAGTTTGGCAATGATTATTGTTATTGGTTTCGTAGAGATGATTCATTATACTTGAACGATGGAAATGAAAAGCTAAATGTATCAGGAGCTACCGGGTTGCTCGATTCACCGAGCAATAGTGATGTTTGTAGGAGGAATTACGAGGAGGGAGTGGGAAGGGAAGGAGGTCATGGGACATGTTCTGTTGCCAGTCATTTGGTAGTAGTGTCTAGTCACAGTAGATGGTATATGGAACTTTGAATCTAGTCATCACTATTATTAAAGAATTCTCGATTACAATTCAAGTAAATTTACTATGGTACTCTACTAGAGTATTTTGAAATATTCTTCTGTCCCTTTAAAACTGTATTTTATTTTAATACAATGGGTTGAAAACCCAATTGTTACGACTGCGAAAGTGATCGTTTGCTGACGCAACATACGTTGCTTGATTTCGGCACTCTTTCAAACTTTCATAGGCATGCAGGAAGTCGAGCAGGTTGGTAAAGCGTCCCGAACTAGATTATGTAAATTCCTCTGTTCTCGCCCATGCTGTGTCAAAGCTTAATGTTCCACCAAGGGTACAAACTATTTCACCACGCGCACGATAGTTATGCTAGACAGAAAACAGAGATGAGTATTGTAACTCAATTAACTTGCAACATTTCCTTTTACTCCCTTTGCTTTAGACTTTATTTTTTAAGCCCCCAAGTGAGGAGTTCCCAAATGATTTTTCCTGGCGGATGCGGGGTCCATTCAAAATTACTACATTGTGGCCGAAAATCGATATTTTACGTCTGAATATTTACCATTTTGTCCTACATCAATATTATATAATTTCATATATTAACTAATTTTTTTGAATTTTCGATTTTAGATAACCCACTTCCGAGTAATCGTGATCACTGCAAGCCCCTCTTTCAAACAGGGCATCTAGGAGATTGTAAATAACTTTGTTATTAATAAATATTTTTTAACGTCAAAATTCAGAGACACAGCTAAATGTACTACCTTTCAAACAAAAAAAGTTTTGTGAATAAAGTTTTATAGTTTCTGAGATAAAAATTCCTAAACATCACACCTTGTTTGGCCTCCTGACTGAGCGTAACTCCTTAACAAAACAGAAATCTTAGATCACAAGCGGATGAAAATCTAACATCAAACCTTCCTCTCGTGATTCTATAGACGAAACGATGCTATAAGTAAAAACAATGGACCCCCTATTCGCCACCAACTGCCAACAAATCCACCAACTAAGAAATAAACTAGCTCATCACAGTGATAAGGCTTGGAACACCACAGCCAACGCCGTCCAACAAGTTACATACACTGGGTCCTAATAACCCACAGCACGTACTCGTAATCACCAGTAACTCTTCCAAACGTCGCCCATATCACAATCTCGTAAAGTCGCGGTACTCGGGTCTCTCCTGTCCTCGGCCGGTGCCAAGCAGAGAGCTCATTGTCAGATTCTTCGACACGGTGACTCAATGAACCTCGGGTGCATTGAAAACGAGGCACGCCGCCGCTTCAATGGATCCGTTTAATGAACCGAGGCGCGTATACACTGAATATACTCGTGCCCCATGCATGGCCATTCGAAATTCCGCGGGTGGATGGCGCAGGGTGCGCCGGAAGATGCTGCTGAGGGGTCGGGGGAAGAGGGGGGAGGGGGGTTGAACAATAGCGGCCGAAATAGCGGCGGGGTCCTCAGGTGAGGATCTAGGTGAGCCTAACAAATGTCACGTCACACCGATCGACTGACTCGACGAGGGATACTCGTTGGCGGGGAGCAAAAGGCGGGAGGTAGAGGGCGCAGGGTCCCCGAGGATTCGATAATTCATGGCGCCATGAATAATGTATGGCTGCACCGCACGAATTCATGAAGCACGGCCGTCCGAGACGGCGGACTCCGCCGACTTATGTTCCATGCCAACTTCTACCCGGCCCGAAACAATAGAGAGCACCCATATCTCGGTCGGGCAGTGGGGGGGGGGGGGGGGGAGTGACGGGGGGGACCGTCCTCCGGGCGATTTGAAATTCTAACAGGCGTCTTTTAACAAAATGCAGTCGAGTTAAACAGCGTAATCCAATTAGCGTTCCGCTTTTGCGTGTCACCCGACCGAAATCTCGTTATACAAATGAGGAAATAAAATTTCAAATCGACGTCGACTGGGCCCGTCTCGGGGGGTGGGTTTCGGGGGCCGGGGAACCCAGGGCCGCCTCTTCGGGGAAACTTCACTTTCGATCGTCGAACGAGAATGCCTGGTGCGTCCGTGACACGGTGGACCAGATATGGTTGAAAGGGGGTTAGGAAGAGCCAGGTTCGAGTGTCAGAAAAATTGCGGCAGGAGGGTTTTTTTCAAATATGGTAGTTGATCGTTGAAATTCGGGGAATTGTACCTTCTTAGTCGTGTGATTGTCGAAAATAATGTTCAACCTGCTATGTCCCTCGAGTATTTTTTAATCCGATCGTGTTGTCGATTCTTAAACTCTACTAACAAGGGAAGATCCGCAACCCGGAAATTTAAAAAATGATGAAACTTGGAGGATATGTAGAAGATATATAGTTATTTAAATACGTATTGTGCAATTTTTTTGCTACCGAAATTCATTTTAAGGGGGTTAATTGACCCCTGAAAATTCTCCCATTTTCCGATTTTGTGTTATAACCAGGGTTGCCACCTTATCACCATATAAATCCCGAAGTACCATACATTCCAACCAGGAGATTCGAATATAAACCCGGAGATCCAAAAAGCAAAAAAAAAAATGCTTTGTTCTCAAATATCTGGACAACAGATGTGCAATTCTTTTAAGCTCAAACAATTCAGAATTTAAAAGTATTTGTTTTTTCAAATAATAACTTTTATTGTATATAAAATTGATACCATTATATAATACCACAATATCTTATTGTCTTATTTTTTTTCTACAACCCGGAGTCTCCGGACCAAAGCCGGAGAGGTGGTAACCCTGGTTATAACTCGTAAACTCCAAGAAGTGTAAGTTACCAAATGATAGTCCTAATTAATAGAAATAACTTTTGTCTGAAAACTTTTTGTCTATCTTTCCCGTTAGTTCACTAAAGACAACTATTACCGTGTCATCGAAATCGACGCAGCCGTATTCGAGAAACGGTAGTATTATCATGGAATTTCACTCGTAATACGCTCGATTTAATACGTAACAGTTATTATAATCGGCTGCAATTTTTCTGAAACAAAAACTACACAACACGTCGCGTTACACAGTTGCCAAGAAGCAGCTATTATCGTGTTATCGCAAACGACGTACTCGCTGCACTCCTGAAACGGCGATATTATTGAATTTCACTCGTAATTGCGCGCGACTTAATCCCCGGCAGTTATTATAATTACTCTTAATTAAAAGTTGTAATTACGTATGAAAAAAAATGGACATGGCGAGCCGCGAGTTTATCACACCCGCCATCGCGTCATGCTTTTTAACCGCTCGAACCGAGGTTGCAGTGTTCCTGCCATGTTTTTGCAACTTAATTACGTTCAATAATAGATGTTACGCGTTGCAATTATCAGCGACAGTTCACCTCGACGGTGTATCACAATGTAACCTGTTCATTACTGAAACGGTTCTCATGTTATCCGATTCAGCAATGCGTGTCCCCTGCATTGCAAAAGGGAACGCGAAATCATTGTTGCAAATGCAGAATCGTGGGCGCATAATATGTACGACCATTTGTAGACGTAACCGTTCTGTATTTGTGGCGAATTAACTGGTAAGCTACTTACGATTCGAGGAAAGAGTATTCATAGAATAATTCAAGAGTTCTTATGGAAAACACTGTAAGTGCGAAAATTTACAAAAAAATGTTACGTGTAGAATTATATTATATTTAATTATTTATATTTTATAGCATAGAATTTTAATGCAAGTTCCCTTCCTAAATAAGTTATTTACTCAAATCGCTCGAAAATCAAATTGTTTTTGTGAATTTATTGCAAGGAGAAGAAAGCAAGCACAGACTTTTAAATATTAAATATTTTTTTTTACCACATATCTATTTTACAAATGACGACACATGAGGTTGATTAGACAGTGTTCTAGAAAAAGTGTCTTCGGTTTTGTCCGGATATTGAGCTTAAAAGTACAGATACAATGGTTCCTTGGAATATGTTTTTCCAACAACCAGCAATTTTGGAGGGGACCTCCGAAAAAAAATTGAACCAAAATGATTAAAATAGCGATTTTTTATCTCAGAAACTAGAGTTTTTACACTTCAATGTCGAGGTACACTCCAGAAAAGAATAGTATATTTTGAACATGCTACAGAAGTCGATCCAAACCTCAGCTCTTTACAATCAGGGCAAAATCATAAAGTTAGTTGCACTATCATAAACATGTATATATTATAAACAAAATTGATACAGTTTATTGTAGCAATAAACATTATCCAAAAGTACTAAGCAGTCCCAATTTGTATTCATCCCCTTATAATTAATTCGCAAAGTAATACTTGATCTTCGAGCGATTTGACTGCCTAAGTAGTCTCCTTAATTGACCAGATAATTGACAGAATCTCATTCGCTTACAAATTACAGGAACTTCTGAAGTGGTCCAACGATTTACAACTTTTTAGGAACAGCTTTACCCTTCCTCGTGGTGTCGTCACGCTTTCTCACGATCCTGATTTCATCATGCCGTGTCCACATCCCCTCGTTTAACGAATCCCCCGTGCGGAATGAGGAAGCCGACATTCGGGATACAAGGTGAATATCTCGCATTAAGATTCCATCCCTAACCAGTTGGGACAGTCTGCGGTAGATAAAGAAGACAGTGCCGATAGCAGTCACAGTATCATACTGTCATTAATTAGGGCTCGACCGATATCGACGGCGCAGGAGAATTTCGGTGAAATTCCACTCGGACCTCGAGCTTATCGCGACTTTCTGTAGACCAAGCTCCACGGACGCGTACGAAAAACCGGGGTATCGGCTTTTTCACGATCTGCTGGCTCCTTTTCGATAAACGCGAACCACTGTTTCGCGGGTCAGCTGCAATCTTTACGAATAATCATCAATTAGCGGCTCGCTGGGATTGTCTTGCTGTGTGTGTTTCGGGGAGATTAGATTCAATAAGAAGAATTCTGTGTGGGAACTGTGGTAGTGTTCTCCGGGGAACTACTCTTCTTCAATTCTTTTGTACGCTGACTAGATTTCAGATAGAATACTGGCGTGATTTTACAACCGAGTAATTGTCTATTAACAAGATTATACCTATATTAGTTGCTTTGGGAAATAAAATTTCTCTCACAATCGAAAACTAATTTTTCTGTTTCATACTTATTACCCTGAAGAGTCAAAATTCAATACGAAATAGTAGGATTCATAGTATTCATTTCTAATCTTCCTCTAAAAAACAGAAAATTTCTTCAATAAATGTAGTCTTACAATCCCACTTAACGATCTCAGATGATTCACGTACCCAAATTAATTAATCTTCATCTAACCTTATCCCAAAATATCCCACCACTCCTGACTTTTAAACGAACATCAATTAAAAAAAATCGTTGCAATTGAGGACGTTCGATCGTTGCAATTCAGGAACGACCTTTCTTTACCTTCGCCGACCTCCACGCGTCAGAATCCTCCGCGCGCATGAAAGAAAATCGAGTGAGGAAGTGGAAATTTCGTAATCCAATGGAATATCGCGGATCAGCAGCCGGATGTCTGATGAGCACGTGGATGCTGCGCAGAAGTAACGAAATGGAGAACATCCAGATCTCCCATCGGCCTCTCTCTCCTTCCGTGTACGTTCGAGCGGCCATTTGAATTTATTACAGTCGTATTTCGACCACCCAGAAAACAGAGCCGACCGTCGGCGGGGTCCCGAGGCCGAGTTTCGACTACGCGCAGGAGGGAAGAAAACGTTCTATAGGTCAACTTAGAATAGAATCGAAAGCGGTTCGAGTCGCCGCGTTCCTGAGCCCCGTCCGCGCACCCCAATTTCACGCACGCATCTTCTCGCTCTTACTAGCGCGCGCCCCGCCAATTCGCTTCGCCCGCCGTAACTGACAGTCGGCGAAAGTTTCGCCAATTGGGACCAAAACATTGTGCACTTTCCGTCTCTTTGCGCACATTATCTTCTTATCTTCGACAAGCACACAGTTTGGAATAATTAAGAACAGGGTTTTGATCAATTCTACCCTTCAGTCGTGGTTTGTTTCAGGTGAAAATGGACTACCGTGTGCTTTTTTGTAGTTTCAAGTTGGTTAGTGAGCTGAGGAAAGTAGAGGAAGTACAGAAAGAAATCTTGTTTAAGTTTCGTTAAAAAACATTGTGATGTGTGCTAAATGAAAATTCAGTATGAAGTGTTTCTTTGTACTTACGATTAGAGTTAAGTTAGCCATTGTGATAAGAAGTAGAAAAGGAGAAATGTAGAAGATATTTTTATATCCAGAACTAGCCATACCTGCCGTTTGCAACGAAAGGGTTAAAGTTACTGGGGTGGGAACTAATGGAATTTCAGGATCAAAGAGACATTATACTGATTTTATTGTGCTACTAGATTAAATGTCACTCTGATTGTCGAATATGGATTTCTTCACTCACGAAATTTTCTAGAACCGTAGGTCGAGCGAATGGAAAAACGCGCGAGCAAGGCCACCGAAACAGAAAGTCCAACTTTCGCCTCCCAGCAGCGAAGACACAATGAATATTCACAGCCCTGTACCATAATGCGAAGATAATTATTCCGGGTCAATAACACGTTTCCATGATTAAATATAACGATTAGATAATATCGTACCATTACGTAACACATGTTTGCGTGAACGCCCGTAATTTATTTACTCTGTTATCAGGAGGGGAACATAGGACAGACATTATTTACCATACAGTTTGCAAATAGCAGTTTTCCTAATCATTTTAGAAATACAATGGCATTAACCTGATCATTAACGTGAAAATTTACATCTTCTATTAAACAATGTCCCCGAGTGATTCGTTCAAATTCAAATCTGTAATAAACGACATTAACCGTATCAGAAGCATAAATAAAAAAATAAGCAATCCTTGTCAAAAAGAAGACTTTTCTCCCACACACTTAATTCTCGAGAATCTTTAACATAAATTCACCCCCAAATCCTAAGCACCACTTCCATAACCATTCCCTCAGAGTAACATAATCTTCAAAGATGCTGCGATTTTATTATCGGAATATACCAAATTTTACGACCAATATTATTGAAATATACGACAAAAATTATTTCTAATCCACTCCTACCACGTGTCGCGCGCTCCTTAGAATTGTTTCAATGTTTCCGCTCGTGCATGCGCTCGTCGCGAGATCTCTGTTTTACGCGCAAGATAAGCACCTTAATATCTTCGGAATCGTACCATTTTATTTATGACTCGCGAGCACGGTATCTTTGTAGCTTATACGCTGCACGCACACATAAAGATTCGCTGCTGCAATACATATGCAGAGGAAGATGACGATTGGAGCCCGTTGGCGCACCTTTAATTCTAACTTAATGGTCACGCATTAAATTTTATTCTACCCCCGAGACGCCGTTGGTGGAAAAAGCTCGAGATCGCGTCCTTGCAATCGGGGTCTAAATTTTGAGATACGGCCGCGGTTAATCGCGACGCTGGGACGATTCCTCGCTTTATTACGGCCTCCGTTTCCAATGTGTGCTTCGTGATTCATGGATTCAGAGTAGGCGATGATCTTGGGGCCTTTTCACACGAGACGCTTCTATGGGCCACAACTATATAGTATCTTGATTATATTCAATTGGCAGAACAGCTGGTGGTTGGAAAAGGATACAAGGAGATAAGAAAACGATGCGAATGAAGTATCTCGTGTGGAAAGGCTCTTAGGAATTCAAGGTATGAAGGTTGAAGGTTGAAATGTTGAAATGGGTTAGGTGGGTAGAAGTGTTTAAATAGCGTTGACTGTGGGAATTGTGTCGTTACTTGCGCAGGATAAAATGTGAAATGTTTAACCGAGGTTTTACTTATCAGTAATGTGATATATTAATAAGAACAGATATATGTATCTTGCTGCTGGAAGCTCAGTTAAGTGGTATGAAGAGGGACAGTCTTGAGAGTGAAAGACAGCAGACGGGATTTGTGACATTCACTAAGGTTACCGCAGACTCAAAATGACTAATACACCTTGGTGCACCCTGGGTCTTGAGTACTGAGGCTCCAAAAATATGTTATGTGTCTTTAAATAAAATGGGGTAGTACACCACCTGCGACGGCGCACCGTACAGGGCTATCTTCAACGATTAATAACTTCGACGATTTTATACGTCCCGATGATTTTCTTTTCAGTAATTACTCACAAACGCGCCCACAATAGATTGTGAAAAGCTTGACTGTAACGATTATTTGGTATCAATGTAATTTAGCGTCAAAGAGACTAACGATTCTACGTATCCAATAGTACATTATCAAAATGGCGGCTATTTAAAGTTGAAATCCTGATTTTTTCGTGCAGAAATCACACGAAAAAAATCAGGATTTCCACTTAAAATAGCCGCCATTTTGTTTTAAATTAATACTTCGGAAATTCCCTCCGTTAATACTTTAAATAAATTACCAAATGTTCTTTAAATGTTGCTCTTTTAAGTGCAAAAAGTTTTGTAAAAATATATGCTTCCGCTTTTTCAAAAAAATTTCACAAACATTCGCCTCTTTTCGGCCGCCTGACTAGGTATGTATAACCCCCTTAAATGTATTTTGACTACTCGTGATTGCCTAAGTCCTTAATGCTGAAGTATCCAGAAACTATATAAAACATAAATCTAAGTTCCTAAATCTCACACCCTACTACTCCCACGACCTCACTACATCTTCTCCACTCAAAACACCACCTCTCATAACCTACACAGAATATCACATGGACCCTAAACTCCCTCACTCGAGTGGACTATGACATTTATCCTCCTACTGCCACAACAACATACCTACATTCCTCACAGAGATACAGTGGTGGTAAAGTAGCAAGGAGGAAAAATCAGTGTAACTTTATACCAAACAAATCGAGGACCAGCAGACGCGTGCATCGTATTTGGTAATACCTAAAGTTAAAGCAGATAAATACAGGCCTCTACTAATGACAGCAAGTATCAACAAGCACACTCAGTGGCTCTTAGCTCGTACCCACAATAATCCCCTCGAGAGGATCACAGCCCAGTCACAATATTTCTACAAGGCGCTAAACGTTCCTTCCGCTCGACATACCACTTGGTAGCCACGACCACAATGAGCTCGCACATCGAAGCCGCGGCGTCTTAGCGCGATTAAGCGAGAAAAGAGCACCACGCACCAGGGCAGATGCATCAGTCAACAAGAAGCGCCTGTTTACAGTGCTCCGCGTACCTGAAGGAACGTGGCACGATCACTTAGAGGGACGATTAGCCGCAACAGGTGCATCGAACTTGGGATCATTCCACGCGGCGGCGATAAACTGAATTTTATTGCGACGGCTTTTCACGGCCCGAGACCACGCTCGCCGGCGTTTCCCCTTGGCCCTTTTTCTTCCCAGTGGATCATCCCACCCCGTGTTGCTCCCTTTTCCCTCGTGGCGACTACTTCTGCGCCGTTCGCGTAGGCATCGGACGCATGCAAATCGTCACAGTTATCGGGCGAAGTGACTCGCTCCTTCTTCCCCCTCTTTTCCTCCGCATGACCCATAATCGGTTAAACTACCTGCTCCGTAATTAAAAAGGGGAATTACCCTGCCCTATGATACAACCACCGATCAGTTCCACACTAAACGCATCTTAAGCGGTCTGTAGACGGTCAATAATATTGTGCAATATTGAATATTGAATATTGCACAATAATATTGACCGTCTACAGGTCGCGTTACACAGTGCTTATTGCCCCCTCGCAACTGGCCGCTAATTGTTTTTACGAGGTTCACAAACGACTACCAACTGAGGTGCTCGATACTTACCAGATAAAGGACCACGGGATACCACGGAGGCAGCGTATCGAAATTTACCGTTGAGCTTTCAGAAACGATCTCCGCTGTAATCCGCGATAAGCTGCTATCGTCGGGCGAGAAGCTTTTGAAAATAATCGATTAAAGCGTATTAAGTGTGTAAGAGTCTATAATGATTTTCACGCTAACGTAAGAGTGGAAAGATCTGCTACTCGGTTTGATGTCGCGAACGTGCACAGCGGCACGTATAAATCGCTATGAAGCAACCAGAAATCAATAATATCGAGAAGGGGAGGGGAGTAGCAGGAACGCAAATTACACCTATTTGATAAATTTCTGCATCGGCATGCTGCTAATTTCGCTGGCAACTTAAAGCCCATAATCCAACAGAGGACAGCGATCTTATCTGGGCTTCTTTTTCGCGGCCACGGTGGTACTTAATACAAGACGTGGAAGGCTGTAAACGGAGTGTTTTTTAATTCACAATTAGCGGCGGATTTAAGTAGAATATCCTCTTATTTTTGCGTCCCCGTTTAAGTACCCCGATGCTATCTAGTAATTTTATGGAACGCAAAAGGACGCAACGGAATTATGTATTCCTTTCGTCCGTTCCAAAGGAAACCTTTTCCGCTCGTTCAGAGCCCTCTCGCGTTCCGTTTCTTCTGGCTTCGACGTAGCTTTTATTTCTCGTTTCATCGCGCGACATCGGGCCTCGTGGGTACTCCGCGCTTCGTACCAGACAGCGTTTCAATAATTTTCATACGGGGCCATTTTTCCAGTTACATTTAGGGACCGCGTAGCGAGATGCTATCTGGAAACCTGAAGGAGGCGAAATCGTGCCGTTCCAGATTCGTATCTCACGGTCCAATTAACAGCACGATGTCCTTAAAATAATGCACGAGCTTACTCCGTAGTTACTCCATTTCTGTTGATAGTTTATTCCACTTCTATGGATGCTAATATGTTCGTACGAGGATTATATTATGATGAAGTTAATTTTCTTGATAGTACAGCTTGGTCATTAAAATCACTCTGAGCATGTAAGGCTTGAAGTTTTAAATTTTATGTAAACGGCTTAATGAATTTTAATTCTTGGCAGCTTGTGATGTATGTAGGTACTGCGTACCTTAACTCTTTAGCGCCGGACGTATTATATATGATACACACCTTTACTACCTGAACCAGGTATTCGTTTGCTTTCTGCATTTTAACCACTGACCAAGAATATAAAAACATTAAAATTCAGACCATTTTTAACGATGAAAAACAGGATATTTTTCCTCCAACGGGATCTACAGTGAGTGGGCAAATTATTATACTCAAACAAAACGGTTTGAGATTTTGTAAATTTAAGCGATGAAATAGCTGTAGGTACCTATCTCTGCGAAAAATGGTCGCAAAAAATATTTAAAATACACATTTTAACGCTTGAAGTGTCTAGTTTTTTCATCCATTGTGATCTGTTTTATCAAGACGAAGCGCAGGAAACGAAGTTTCAGATATTTTTGCTAAAAAGCCAAAAAATTTTGTTCCAGTAAATCTTCAACTTCACGTATTACCCATTTTTTTAAATACACCCCTATTTGTGTACAGCGGGGCAATAAAAATTCCCACGTTCAATAGTTCCGGCACTTTGGAAGCAAGAGAAATTGTTTCGGATAATAGTTCTTGTGTATGAAAGGGATTATCGCATACCTACTCATAATGATTTCTTTGCAAGTGACCTATTTCAAAGAACTTCAAGGTGGTAATTCGAATTGGTCTACCGAGTAAAAAATACTTGAAAACAGTACAAGTACTGCTTTATTAATTACACCCCGACACTTAACGTCATAGAAACTCACAAACTCACCCCTCCAAACGCAGATCACCCACACCACTACGCCCCAGCAAACACCCAAACCCCAGAAACTCAATTCCTGATTCAGGGAACTCATAGTCCCATTGCAAGCAATAAAAAACTTCCCCAAAATTCTCCCGTCTTATCCTCCTCTATCAACCATCCCTCAAACGCGAGCACCCCCTGCCCAGAAAAAAGCTTTCTCCACAAAAAGACGCGAGAAGGCATGGGTGGGCGAGTAGTTAGAAGCGGCAGTAGTGTGGCTGGTTCGATTGTTATGCTAATCGACCTCGTAAACTTTCGACGCGCACACGGCGCGGCGTCCAGCCGAAAACACGAAGGAGCCGTTGACCAGCGCACGGACGTAGTCCTCGACCATAGGCAACGTAGGAGCACGTAGGCCCCCGGGGTGATTAATCGAAGGACCACACAGCGTAGCAGCGACTTCGTGACAGCCGAGAGCGCGACGAGCCGTCAGCATTACCGGCACTTCTTGCTCGAGTTTGATTGCATAACAAGGCGGCGGTATGCAGCCGATAACCGGGCAGATTACGGGGACGTCGGGGGCGCCTCGAGTTCCCGAGGCAGACGTCGCTGGGGCGATCACGTATCTTCGGTGCAGCAAGATTCGGCGCGTAGGTCGCCTAGCATCTGTGGAATCTCGTTCTAGGGAAGGTCGAGGGTCGCGAGCGTCCTGATTGATCGCTTCTGGAGAGTCACTCGTCATGATCGTCTACTAGGTCAGTGGTGCGCAAACGACCACCACGACTGACGGTTCACCGGGGACTTGAAGGCTTCGTCAGCAGACTCTCAGCTGGGCTATTATAATTGAGGCATTGGGAGCGAAAGTGGAGTAACCCACACTTTTTGCGAAATTGAGTTATTGGCAATAATGCACTTCAGTGGGCTGTACTAATCATGTAAAATAGGAAAAATTCGTATTTTTTCAATTAGTCCGTTTTTTATCTCAATGCCTCGTATCTACTTTGATTATTTAGTGATGGTTATGCTAGACTGTGTTCGATGGAACATGAATGTTTCGTTGTGCAGTACTGGGAGGAAGGGGACCAGTTGCTCCGAGGACTTTATTGGTTGTTTGTAGATGTTAGTGAGTTGTCCTAAGTATTATTAGCTCAACATGCTATGTAGGTTGGATATTTAATAAGAATAACAACAGGTGTGTGCGACACCATTGCTATGTACATGCATATTGAGTATATTAATGCATCATAAACACTGTTGGATTGAACAGGGCGGCTGATGAGCAGCTGCCGCCTGGGCCTCTACCCAGAAGGCCCCTCAGGGCCAAAAAATTTCCATCTCCAAAAAAATTATGATTAGATATAGATATCCAAACACTACATATTTTTTTCGTGCTACTACACTTGTCCCGTTTTTAGTAAACTATCTCTTCACTTTCTCGAAACACTGGGCCCATCAGAACGTTTTCCATCTGGGCCTTTTTTCTTAAACCCGCCACTGACCGTAAAGAAGACACGCAGATAACAATAAGTGGGTATAGAAATATTCTTTTATAAACCCACCTTTATAAAATAAACACATCATCTCGTAGTAGAATTCCTAATCTTCGGAAGTAAGGAATACTTGGAGTAATTCTTGCAAAGGGAATGGAATCGTTTCCCGTTCAGTTCCTTCATAAATATTGCATCCGCAAAGTAATCACGAGACACGTAGATCCAATAAATTCTATTGAAGTGGCCCCCATTGATCTGCAGTCAGGACACGCGTCAACGAGTTGCGCGTCACTGCGATAGACAGGGTGAATCCTGCGGCAGTATTTCCAGAAGCGATGCTTCCGTGCATCGGAGTGGTGGGTATAATCTATTCAATGCTATTTCAGCCCATCGGCTGGCCCAGGATCGCATTATAAAACTGGCCGTGGATAATACGGGGCCGGATTACATCGGCGATACCTATTACGGCATCTTTGGTGAAGAGATAAATCGTTTCTGGAATCGCTGCTGGAATTGTTGTTCGCCATGTGTGTCCAGTTGATCGAATCTCCGCGCTGGAATCTACCAATCATCGGCTGATAAGCGATTTACTTGTTTTTTCGGCAGCTGTCGTTATTCCGCCGATTGCACCGAGATCGATATCGGCGGCACTCGGCACCGCAGTATCGATCATTTATTTGTCTTTAAACGGCGACTTAGCGGGATTAATCCGGAAGCTTGCTCGCGCCTGACAGTCTGTCGGAGAAACTGAAAAGCAAATGTGAGCCACGGAAAATGTACGCAGCGAGTACCTGCGTACGTTAAAGGATCATCCCGACGCGACGTTTCGGTGTCACTTTTTATAGAGTTTAATGCTATTGTGTTTTGGAATTTCGAGGGCGATAATCGAGGGAGGTTATGGGTAATATCTTTAGCAGGATTTTTCAAGTATTTCTGTGAATTTTGATGGATCTAATAGTTAGTGTCGTGGAACTAAATTATTCCTAATGTAGACTGAACATTATTTCTGTAATTTTAAGTTGTGGGGTTGCGAGAGTGTGGTTACTGATTGTGTATTTATAGACTGTGATAGTAAACTGTTCTGCATGGAAATTGGAACGAAAATCACATCTAACGTGTTTATTTATCTGTGACAGTTGCACCGTCACGACAAGTATTACATCTCGCATGTGAGTGCCATGTGGATGGAATCATTCGTTAGTTACTACATATCTACTGAAAAGGGAAGATCCCAAACCCGGAATTCAAAAAATTCTGAAACTTTGTGAATATGTAGAGAATTTCCTCCTGATTACAACGCAATTTTTGTTTGCTGTCCAAAATCACGCTAAGGTGGTGTAATTGACCCCTGAAAATCCAGTTATTTTCCGATTTTGTATTAAAACGCGTGAACAGTAAAATAATTGTTTACCAAATGATAGATTTAATTAAAAGAAGAAACTTTTTTCTGTCTCTTAAAGTTTCAGAGATTAATTACACCCCGCCCCCAGAGGTTAATTAAATCCCCTACATATTTACAAAGGTTCAAAACTTTTTTAATTTCCAGTTTCGGGATCTTCCCTTGTCAGGGTGCCACAAGTTGTATCTGTAGTATTGCAGACCAAAGTGCCATAGAGATTACTATTTCCTTGCTTTTCATAACGACCTTCTTTCAACAACATTTAATTACCTTCTTATTAATTTTCCTCAAAGTCGAATCCAATTACTTCGAATACGAAGGTATATAAAAATATTTATAAAAAGTGTAAGTGGATGTAATTAATCACGTAGGCAGGGAGTTTCTGTGGGGATTCGAATCTGCTCACCAGGATTCAAGCATTCGTTGGTAAAATGGAGGAACGAACGGATTTTAATTCCTCTCAATGAGTACTGTCCGTGTTTCACAAGTTTGACGCGCGAGGACAGCAATACGTTTCTCACTGTCGCTTTCTAACTCGATGGAAAAAATATTAGCAAAACGAACACCCTTTGGCACGAATTCCCTAGCGGGACGCACGCGAACGAATCATGCGTTAATAATTAATCGGATAGTAATTCGCGTGCGCGGACAGTGTGATTAATCGTTCCACTGATGTATCCGTATCACGCACGTGCCAGGGGATCCTCTCAAAGTGCACGTGAACTCGATCAACGAATTCTCCAATTGATTTACGACTGCTGGTTAAGGACAGAAGCGTCTCGCTACTCGCGTCCACTGATTCGTTCTGTCGATGATCATTTTTCCAATGAATTATTCATTTCTACGTGCCGGCGGATGTTGAAATTCTGCGCTGATTGCGGTAGGATATCTACATTCAACGTTTTGTCCAGGAAAATTACGAAATTCTGCACTATGCGCTGTGAAATCTCAAAATTTCGTACTATTGCATGTGCTAATAGTACTGCACTATTTTTTAATAAGTTAGAAATATAGTTTAAGTTCAAAATATTCTGCCGCACGTTCCTTGTTTGTTAGCGACAACTTGTAGCTTCACTCAGAATTTAATTAAGTTGATCGATCATGAGGGGGATTCTCGGTTTTTTTTAATAATTCATGTGTTAATAATTCATTAATTTCTTTTGGGATATAAGGTGGCATCATTAAACTTGCAGAAGCTTTTTTATGTCGATCTTTTTTATTATTTATTAATTGTTGTGGAATCTTGTTAAACTTTTCGATGATGTAACTCCTGTTATCCAAATACTAATATATGTACTGGTATAATCGATTGAATGCAGTTGAATTCCAAATATTTTGAATAAATCTTCTACTCAAGCGAGTAATTATACACAAGTATACATTCATGCATACAGTAAGATCAAAAATGAAATTGACATATGTTACCTGCGAAATTAGTGTGTGTGGTGTAAAACATTACTTCCAATCAATTTATACGTGATTGAAAAACAGGTGATCACGCTATCTAACTACAGTCGCATATTCCAAGCGTGTGGGTGTAATTACGTCAGTGATGGATGAAGTTGTTCAGAAACTGTAGGCTCCAAGAATAGTGTGAATAATTTCAGATGGTCATTAAATTCAGCTGATTCCTTATTGATAATTTAACATTTCGTTTCACTAGAATTTTATGACAGATTCAAGATTGAGTACTCAGAGCTACAAGTGGAGAATTGCTATAAGTATCTACAGGTTAATTGAGTAGTTTAAGATTAACTCAAATTTAGTCTAAATATTAGTGAGTAGAACAGTAGATTGTAAGATCTGAATTTAGTCACGTACAAATCTGTTTCCAATCACTCCTCAGTTGATTATTAAAAAACAGCAAACGTGGTACAAATTTTCCTATACTACTTCAAGTCCTACCCTGGAAAGAGTATCTATTACATTGCACTACATGGAAATTCAGATAATATAATCTGAATCACACGTATCCCAATATAACTTTACTTAAAATTTTAAAACACAAATCCCTCAACCACAATTATTATTACCCTTCGCATCCCACACCCAAAGTATTGACAGACATTTCTTCACGATCAATACAACTTCCTACAACAATCTCCAATGCAACCTCCCTCCTTCTTGAAACATAAAAACCACCCCAGACTCTCCTACCGCCAAGGAACCCGCAGCCCGCGAAATAATTGAATTTCTTACATCGAAGCACACAACCGAAATAAGAAAAAAAAACTCGAGCTCCAGTTTTGCACTCCACCACCCGTTTGACTAAAACAACCAGAGCCGACTCGATCGTCCGTGCTGGCAACGACAGAGCGAAAGGGATCGGAACGGGGCGTCCTTAAACAAGCCGTGACGAGGCGCTCGAGAAACGGAAGCGATCACGAGACCAGACATCTAATTAAATCCTCGTTACGCTGAACCAAGCGGGAAGTCGAGTCAGGCCAAGTGAAACCGTGGATTCAGCCGGGTAGCGAGGAAAGCTCGCGAGATAGTCTCGTCGAGGATTTTATTGAACACCGAGGCCGCGGGGGCTCACAAAAGGGAAGAAAGGTTTCCCCCTCGCGACGCTATTCGAAGCGGCAACAAACGAAGCAGCTAGTTCTCAATTATTCGACGGGGCATGGGGCGGCGGGACGATTGGGAGAATCAATGAGACACGAAAGGGAGAGATCGATATGGGCGGCACCTTTGACTAAACGAAGGTCGAGGAAGGTAGCGCGGCATGCATCATCCTTTTACCCTCTACCTCCCAACCTCTCCTCCCCCCCTGCGGGGGTCGATAAACTTGGGCGCACCTAATCAGACTCAAGCCTCATTGGTGGTATCTCGATGCATTATCCCCTTTATTGCCGGATGATCTATCGCGGTAATATTGAAAAATGGCCCCCGCCGCCTCGCCGTTCCTTTGACGACAGATCCGAAGATACATAATATATGGCCGGCCTCATTGGGAACCACCCGGCTTTTCGAGTGGGATTACAAAAACCGACGCCAGCATCCTGTTCGTCGAACGGAAGAGGCCTCGCCCGCCTCTACCTTGCGCAGACTTCGATTGGAGTCGAAGAGTTGGCGGGCATTTCGATTGGGGATAAATTTAATTAGCTAATTGAGATGTGGCTGAGATGTGTGTATTAAAGTTCCTATGGGAGCTTGAAAATTTAAGGAGGTGGTTTAGAACGAAGTGTTTTGAAGTTTGATTGGAAAGCGAAGAGGGGTTGCAGAGCTTTAATGTTTTGGGAGTTTTAGGGATTCTTGTATGAAGTTTCCAAGTGTAAGTTAAGTTTCTCTGAAAATGGGGAGTAACTCATCAGTTACTTCATTAAATACCGTTTCGTCCGCATTAAAGTTTGCTTCGCGGAGGTCTGACGATCCAGTGATAGATACTAAATCTTTCCAAATTTAGTAAATGGGCTCCAAGGGTTTTTACTATATTCTTCCGTGTTTCTTTAAACCATATACGTATCGGAACACTATGACTGTAATGCAATATGTGTGCAAATTGCATTGGAACTCAACAAACTAGTTACACAAGCGACTGCCGTCGCAGCAATAATTAACAGGAGGCTGAAAATCGATGGGGAAAAGGTCCTGGGACTTTCTACAGATATTGATCGTCTCTCGAAATAAATTTCAGAGCCCACGGAAGTTTATCGGGAGTAGTCCCACGCACGGACGTGTACGCGAACTAATTATACAGCGGCTAGGACAACGTTCTTTGCTAAGTTTGTCGCGTGCACGTAACTCTGCTCGAGCGTGACTGAATCTCAAAGCAGACACTGTCCCGCCACGCTAGGAAGAGTGTCACTGTGTTGCAAATTAATGCCTCTGACTGTAACGGTGATTGTTGGGCGATTTACTAGCTTTCATCGACCGAGGAGGCGCTCGTCGCAGAGACTCGGATAGTTGGCAAGCGAGTAGCTCTCGCGTTTCGGCGACTTGTGCACGCCGGTGACATTTTTCCCTCAGGACTTGGACTATGTGAAAAATTTCTGTTTGTATTTGAGACACACCTGTGCTTGCAAAATGATTTGTTTGTTGTCGGAATAGTTCACTGGGCTTCGCGAATATATCTAGTATGTAGTGAGACGAATATAGCCTTTTTTACGTTGTATTGGATTTATTAATTAGTGTATTTGGTACATGTATAGTTCTGTTCTGAAAGTATTTATTATCTGTGAAGTTAGTTCGTTTAAACACTTAGTGTTCAGTAATATTTAAGACCCTTGGGGTCCATAAGATAAACATAATACCTGTTTTATGCCACAGGTACTACCCCTTTCCGAATTTTCCAAGTTTTGCAATTTTTATGGCATCTTTGGGTGCCCAGGAAATATGGTGATAAATTTGAATCTTTTAGTTTAAGGTATCAGGAAGTATGAAAAAAGCCTCTCTACCAATTTTGCTAACAAACGAACAGCTATTATTATACATTTAGATTATTATATAGGACTACATTCTTCTCACCCTCCTCCACAATACTTTCTACATATGATACATACAAAAAGAACAACGGCAGTAAAAAACCATCTGACATCTTAATATTCCACAACTCATCCATCGAATTCAACTTTCCCTCCAACCCCATAAATGTTCCCCTGAAGCAATGCAACCTTTCTCCAAACCACTTTCTCATATACCGAATAATAAACGTGTTACGCCACGTGGCGATGCTAAGTGATTCATCCCGTGTAAACTACCCACGAAGATGTTTCTATTAAATTTTAATTAATATCCTCAGATTTCACAGCGCCTCAGATAAATCCCAAAGCAATCGATGTCGGGTAAAAGTGAAATAAACACGAGCAACTTAAATCAATCTCACAGAAAACGTGCAACTCGCACAACCTACACGACTTATTACGTGGATTTTTTAAAACTCGACTTTACAGAATCGACCGCGTGGATGAGTTTATTGCGCGTCCCGCCGAACGGCTTAATCGAAAGGAAAGATCAATTTGATTACACTCGTGGATCGGTTTACCTTCCTTCAATCAGGTGGATGGCGCCGTTACGCGTATTCCGGCGAGTTTTAACTGCCGCGCGTAAAGCGGACGCGCGTACAGCCCGATTTATTAAATCACGCGTACACGCGGCGTAAAACGCGAATCGTTCGGGTTTTTTGCCCCACTCGCGGGCCCGTTGTAAAACGTATCCGTGACTTTCAAGCCGCCTCGAATCGATATTTCAGGGCGCGTCGCCAGAAAAGGGAAATGTTGTTGCAGTTTCAGCTAGATGTAACGTGTTAATTGGCGTTCTCGTTAAAGAAAAGCTGTCCCGTACCGCCGTTGTCCAGGCCACCTATATTTCACCGGAATGGCCAATACGCGGCCTGCTAATTGGCTAAATTAATTAGGCTGCCCAGGCGCGTAATTTATCGGCTGATAAACGCAAATACGCGTCCAACCTTCGTCGCGACACTCGCCCGTATAATATGCCGCCGTGAAACGCGTTACGTATGCGTCACTGTATGTACAGGGTGATCCATGAATACAATTGAATAATTTCACGGAATGAATCTACGCGGCGAGTCGAGTAGACAATGCTGTATGAACGGTCCTGTTTATCATAGTTGCCGCAACTTTTCCCACCTGTAACGCCGTCGACACGTGTGCCACTTGTCATCGGTGTTTTAGGTGTATTTAAATTCCTATTTTACTTCTTAATTTCTATAATAAGTACATGTATCTGTAATTATTATTGATATTATTATTAGCTATTATTAATTATGTAGATATTTAGATTATTAAACCGTCGAACCGAGTAAAAGAGAAAAAAGATATTGGAAGTCCACTTTAGCATATAAAATTTTCAAACATTTTGGAATATTTTAGAATTTTCTCCTTTCGGTGTCATTTTAATTTTTAAATTCCCATTAATTATTCGAAAACATTTATTGATTTGATCTGAAATTTAGACAGAATCTCAATAGTTTGTTGATCCTTTTATATAGGAAAATTGTCAGATGCTACTGTGTGTGAATACAAATTAATTAACCTTTATGAACTGAGAAGAAAGTAAATTTGAAATTCGTCTAACGCCTGGTATCTTTTAACCAGTACTAGACTTATTCTTGAAGGTGTAACATGGTGGATTTTAAGGCATAGGCGAATAAAAAAAGTTGTGAAGTCAACAATTTAAAAAATGGAACTTATCACTTATTTTGTAATGTAAAGTGACGTCACCGAAAGTAAACGATGAATTCGATTTTATTTTAGATTTTTGACTTACACCACTTTCGTAATCACCGGCAGATTTATGAATCACCCAGTACACAAATGTACGCGGCATACGCGCCTGAGTAACAGGGCCATGGTGTCGTTCGTCTTTTTCTTCCGTTTTCACGAGGGACGTACAAGGGTCGGGCGAAAAGAAACAGCCCCATTTTTCACTATATCGGGGCAGATAAGATTGCACGGCAATAAAGGAAGTATAAAAGGTCAGCGATTTCGAGCGAAACGTGCAAGTGTGTTTTCGTGCGCGGAACAGGGATTTCGGCAGAGGAATGAATTTACGATTCTGCTGGACCCAGGGCAATAAACGTATAGATTCGTTGTAATAATTTCACATAAGTATCTCGGAAGGTTGACTTTCCCGAAGAATGAAGATCGACGAGTTAAAAACAAGAAGCAGATTTTATGATAATGATTCATGTTTTCACTGTACGAAGATTTTTTCAATTTTTACAAGAATATAGAGAAAACAAAATTACTGAAGTATTCGATTTACAAGTACTGGATTATTAAGAATTGGCAATGGGAAGATTGCAAAAATTTTTGACACTTGGTTGTGGCCGCTATGACAACAAGTAGGGGAGAGTGGGTAGGTTTTACACATTTAAACCGTGTTTCTACCTTATTTTGGTCAATATTAGAGATTAATTGAAATCTGACCCAAACCTACCCACTCTCCCTTACTTACTGATAGTTGCAGCGCAAAACAATTCCCAAAAATATACGAAAAATATTACTCTGCCAAAGCCACTGCCACGTATACACGTGCCTACTTCAAACACCCATCATTGAATAGATAACAATCGCACCCGACGTGTCTGCAGTTGCTCTCGAATGAAGACGTCAGCCATTAACGACAAACCAAACACAATAAACGACTTTTACCACAATACACGATCGAAGGACGGTCAGACGAAGAGGCAATCCATTAATTCCAACCAGCCACGGCCACGAGAGAGGCCGGACCAACAAATTCCGTTTGCGTCGCGGCGCAAAAAAGGTCTGCTAGAAGATCCCTCATCCGTGCCGCGAAGAGGCAAGATGTAAAGGGGAACACCACTGCACAGCGCAGGAAGTGGTTGCGAGATCGTTAAGTAATTTCCCTGTCGGATTACCGGGCCTGAAGATTACGAGGAAGGCCCCGAGAGGCACTCTAAGCGCTGCGCCCAAGACGGAGAAAAAGCGACGGTACGTAGAAAACAGTGAGTAAACCGAGGGACCGTGGCGAACAAGAGTGACGTGCTGGAAAAAGCACTGGCCACGTCTCACACGCACGTACCCGCGAAATCGGATTACCGATTTTCGTGTGGACGTCGCCTCTAAACTGCCTCTAAAGTCTAAACCGTCCTCCGGATCGGCTGCCGGCCGTTTCACGTCGACGGCCGCGGGATCCCCGAGACGAGCCGAGGAATCCCTTAACCCTTTGGACACGACGCTTCGACGGACGGGCCCCGTGAAGCTAAATGGGCGTAATTCGGTGAGTAACGACTCACCGAAAAGAGGACGGTGCTTCAACCGGAGCTCGTAAGGAGCTTAAGCCTCCCCTTGGCCAGCCGGCCAATCTTCCCTCTTGCCACTTGGTCGCCAGTTGTTTTGTGTTCGCGTGTAACCGTACTGCGGTCCATTAACTCGCTGGAAAATGGAGTCGAGGATTTACGGTGGCTCGCGTTTTAAGAGGAATGCGCGGTTCCTGCTTTCGTGTAATTTTTTATGCTCGCCTCGTGGGAACGCTGGCTTTCGGTTACTTTTCTGTGCTGGGTCGCTTCGAACAGCTTCGTTCGGTTTAGAAGAATCGTTGCGAAGTGGAATTATTGTTTTTTTTTTATAACAATTAATGATTCAAGTGAACTATTAGACTGGGACCTAGAAAGGTTCAGGTTTGACAAATGTGTTTTCTTTTTGTTGTTATAGGCGTGTATGATGCGTTGGCATTGCAGTAATGGAATATTTATTGTATTACTCTCAATTTTGCGTAGTGCGTGATTGATAAAATGATTCGTATCCACCCTTATTTTAGCCAAGGTAGTGAGCTACAGATTTTTTAAATAATACTTTCTTAGTACTAATATAATGAGAGATTGCTAATGAAAATTATTGCATATTTCGTATGTCCCCCTACCTCCTTCTCCCAAGAGGAGAATCATGAAGATGAGAGAGCATCTCTAAGCGACGTTCTAAGAAGACTGACAAAAGCGCGGGTTAAATGAATGGCATTAGTTAGTTGAAACGCTCGTAATATTCCCAGAGCGTAGTTCCTACGGAGCTTCAATTGGTCCGCGTGTGGCCCCTTGTCTATCTACGAGACAAGCAATCAACAAAGTAATATCACGCATGTACTTGCAGTGGTACAAACAGGTTCGCACCGGTAACATAGTGTTAGGTTCTATTTATTTACCCATACAGACTGATCAAACCATTATCCATTTAATTTAGGACATTCTCAATCACTGCTTAGATATTGAAAATTAAAGCTACGTATGAAACAACAATTTCATATTATTTTTAGGAAAATCATTCAATTAAATTGAAACTATATTACAATCTAATCAGTGTCTGCAGAATTTCATATATTAAATTGTTGCGAATGAAAAGTGGAATGTCTACAAATTGTACAATCTATTATGTCAACACTGTTTAGACTTTTGCAAAATTTTTGGGGTGGCAATTTTTGGCAAAACGTTTTTATTTTGGGGTGATTTTACTACCGGGTGATCTTCAAACACAAAGGCTTGAGACAACTTTAAAAACAGTTCACATTTCTTTCATCTAGCAAATTAGCAATAAGCAATATCTCGCTGTGAGTTATCATATTGAATTAATGTTAAAATTCTCTTAACTCTTTTAAATTAAAATATGTGATGATATTTCACAAAGAGAGCGCCAGACGCTTGTTAGCCTAGGGAGCCCAATCCTCAAATCCGCCCTTGTGTGTAGTTGTTACTGATTCACGAGTATTTCGTCCGTTTGCTAACTAACAATATTAACAAAACCAGTTTTGCTTTAAATTAACATCTACTAAACGGTTCATGTGGTTCCTCAAGCCACTTCAGCGTCGACAAGAACACATCCCTAAACCACAGAAGGACCCTACAATTTAAAGGCGATGTGATCGCAAAAGCTCCAAAAGCGAAGAAAAACAATCAGAACTTGGAATACTTCAAACTACGCGCCACTTAAAAACAACGAAACACGTACTCGCTTCCACCGTTGGCCGGTAAACACACGGCTGAAAGATTAAAATCACGCGAAGCACCCCCAACCATAGATCACTCCTCGCCCTGACGAACCTATAAATCACGACCACATGCACTTCAACATGTCGTGGTTAATAATAGGTAGTCTACAGTCCACGATGACTATATAATGGCAGATATCGTACGTTCACAGTACCCTGAATAATAACGCGGTTAGTAAACGTGATCTACTTATCACTCCCGGAATGTAAATTGCTTAATTATCGGCCGTCATGGGCACATTGTCGAAGGGAGTCTGGAGCAGCCCGCCAGCGCCGCGTCATTTATCATTAGTTTGCAACGTGTGAAGTGTCTTCAGAAGTTATCCTTTATGGCTGAAAGTAGAAGCACTTCTTATCGTTCTTCATACTTCGTTGAAGCCTCACGCTCCCGAGGAATCGATCTTCCGCGTTTTTTCTTGCTGTACGTAGTACTTAGTACAAGCCATGCTACAGGTTTCTTGGTGTTGTGATGTAGATCTACAATTAGGATCCTGACAACTTGGTTGTCTACCATCTTCTCAGGGTCCGCCGCTTCTTCGCCTTTTTCCCCGAGACCAGTGTGTTCATTAGCTCTCTGCTCGCAGAAAAACCGTGTCCACGTTAATACCTTCATTATACCATCGCACGTATCTAACGAATAAAGGTGGTCTAACCTTTAATCTAATGCCGATGGGAACATTGCGAACAAGTGCTGAAAATTTCGAAGGAGGTCCAATAAATTTATTAAACTCACGTATCAAAAGATTCTGTATCCCAGTTCAATAATTCAAGACCTATAAAGTACCGAGACCTATAAAGGAATCCCAAATAATTTTAAGGGCTTGATATTCAAGCTAATGATTCAAACAATGCAGGAACTTCAACTTTAGAAACACAAATGCCTCACGGATCTGTTCCCAGGTCCTAAGAGTTTTACAGTTCAAATAATTCAAATATTATTCATATACAATTCCAAATTAAAGCTGCAATAATTAGTTTACACAAGCAGCTTCAACTATTCTAATCTTCCTAATAACCCACACTCTTCTGACTTTAAACTAAATCCTATACGTCCCACTCACCTTCCACCGTCTCTCTCTCTCTCTAACATGACTTCAAACTTTACGTCCATTCCAATTTACTTGGAACTACCCTGCTCATAAATAACTAATTCGAAAGACCTCCACACGCAGTGCCACGCGACATCTAAACCTCAGGAACAGAAGAGATATCCACAGTCATCTCATAAACCTCCTCCACGTTGCAATTCTTAATAAATCCCACCTAAAGGTCACATAGTACCATAATCTCGTAGACGTCCCATAAGTTACAGCTGGATACCTCGATAAGCCATCGCTTCCTAGAAAATTACAGCGAGACAGCGATGTGATGGGGGGGAAATTCGCCCATTGAAACTTTCTTGAACCGTGGAGCAACAGACGCGCCGGCATTCAGCGGCGTGGGCGTCCAGGCACGTGCTACGAAAACCCCGGATATTATCGCACTTTCGCTGTCTTTTCCAGCGACCACTCTTCCCGGTCCGCCACGCGTTCCCATGGGGCTCCCGTATTGTTTGATGTTGTTAGAAATTCGTTTGTTTGGCGAGCACGCCCGAGCAGCTCGCGTGGAAGTTCCTGAGGCAGGGCTGTCGTGGACGAATTAGGGCCGGTTTACACGATACCAAGGCGGCGTGCCGGGGCGCGCGTGTGCGTGTGGTAACAGCGGGGAGGAAAGATTTGTTTCGTGACGCCACACGGCATCGTTTCGACAATTACGTTTAAAAACACCGGGCTAAAAAACTGATTGTCGTGAACGTTGCTGGCGGTCTTCCAGAAACAAGTCTGCTCGCGGGCTTTTTTTGCCACTACGCTCGCGATCGCGGTCTCTTTTTGTGCACCCCGGTGCCGCGTTAGAGCAACGAAGCGGAGAGGTTAGCTTTTTAGCTGTCGGATGAATTTTTTCTTTCGATAGTGAAGCGTGCTCGGGGGGTCTGTTCTTCGAGGATGAAACGGGAACTATGCATCCTGTGGAGCACGGATTGCATAACTTTCTCTTTCCCCGGGTGACTAAGGAAAAATTCAGTGACATTCCTCGCGCACGACTTAAGGTGACTTTGCATAGCTGACGCCAAGGTCGACCGAGAGGCACATGTCACAAATCATGCTGAAAGACTGGACGCATACGTGGCCACATAGCTTCAGGTCTAGTCGTGCCTCGAGGTTTCCATGAGCTCCAGAGTTCCCTAATCTAAATTGATACCAAAACTTAAGCAGACACGAATCGGAAAAGAAACATTTTTCTATAAATTAAACAGGCCTCGAAATAGCACGAAGGTCGCCTGGTAGGATGTCTTTAGCGTTGGGTGAGGTGTCTAGAGCTTTTAAAGTTACCGCGTGTTGTAATTCCATATTCTTCAGATGAAAAGTATCCTTCATGTATCTACGAAGTATTAACTTTAACGATTTAGAAATTTTTTAAATTTTCAGTCGTCTCAGTTCCCGAGAGACGATATTCCTTCAGCTGCATCGTGTATGTTTAGAATACTCATTCGCTGCTACCATTCGAGTAACAGAGAAAATGGCTGTGTATACATCAACCCAGAGAAGCTAAACGCAAAGTGCGTGCTTGTTCGTCCATTAGTCTAAGAAATAACACGTGGCGAAATTGAAAAACACGAAGTATACTTCACAGAAGAGAAGAGACAAGTATATACACGTATGTATAGGGGCGCGCACATATGCATGAAACAAAAATAAAGAAGACAGAAATGTATCAAAGTTCGTTATCTCGTCTGCTGTGGGTCTGAGTCGCGTATGGATCTATGCCAACGAAAGCATTTTTAAACCTCGGTAACATTCATACTGTAGCTATGGCTGACGACAATTTCGCCAACTCTTTTCTTGGGAAGAATACTGCTACTCATAGATTCCAAAATTTATTAATTTGCCTTAATGATCTCACCGAGCCCAACATTCCCGCTAGTTTCATGGTAAACACTCAACACAGGAATCGCATGACGTCTACTCGTCAGATTCTCAAACAAGGAGAAACTTGCACCGAGCAGCAGCCTCCAGACGCGTTCCCAATAAATCCACGATTTTCTCCTTTTATCCTGGTACCTACACGCGTCAAGGCGCGCGAGCGTTATCAAAAACGTGGGACCCAGCTTTCTAAACGTCCCGCTGGGTGCACTTTCAGCAAATAAAAGCCGACGCCTGTCGTCCCGATACCCCTCGGATCGGACGCTTGTATCACGTGTCGTTACGTGAAAACACGATCCGACTGTGACTCGTGGCGGCTTCGCGTCACACCTGTCATCATCATTTCGTCGATGACTGCGCAGGCGGCCGACCAGCGAGAACGGTCCACCGCGCGCAGCCGCGTCTAACAGTATCTAAAGGCGCGATACCACGGCGCGTGCAGCGCCAAACTCGCTGAGCCACGCGCCGTGGGAATGATGAGCTCCATCTCGCGCGTCTCGACTTGGGCTTCCCGCCTGTTATCGGTAAATGTGGCACGCGTCGAAGCTTATCTGACGCGGCTAAATCGGCGAGCCGGGCTGCGCTGTGGGAACGCTAGTGGCTCGCCGAGCCACCGCGCCGTGGGACCGCGGCTTAAGGACGCGTAGCGATCGTTCGCGGGGACCACCGCTATTTTCGTGCGGGCTTCGCGTCGTCTGAAAGACGCCAGGACGGAAGGGGTCGGCCAAAAGAACGACGCGGACGCTAAGCAGGCCCCGTAGGGGCACACAAGCAACGAAAATAAAGGGGTAACGCGAGAGACCGTGGCTCGTAAATTCGCCTCTCCATTGTAAATCGAAAGAATAAAGGAGGCAGCAACAATGGCGATATGTTAATCATAAATTTCGACGGGCGTGCGTGCACCGTCCACGCGGCGGGAGGATCGTGGAAAGGAGGGAAAAAGGAGGACGGCCGGGCGAAAGGGCGCCCAAACGTAGGGCGTGCGGGCAAGAGCTGCCCAGAAGAGGATGCGGTGGGATTAGACACGAGGGGGAGAGAGGAGGAGAGACAATGGGGAGGAAACGACTGGACAGGAAACTGAAAATATTGTGAAGTGAGTGAAGGGGGAAGATGGGAGGGGGCAGAATGTTTCCCCGCCCGACTTTATGGCGCACTGAATCGCCAGGTTCGTCTCGTGGTTAGAGGAGTTATCAAAGAAATTTTTTTTATAATTTTTCTTAGGGGCCACATTACCCTTACTTTACTTTTGTATGAGCGCCGAAAATGACATATTTTCATAATATATTTTAAATTCAATTAAATTGTTTTTCTTTTGCTTCCACTTTTTATCACGCATACATTTTAAGCAAAAATTTAGAGCAATTTAAATTATGAATCAAATTTTAGGGAGACATATAAAACTGGGGTTCCATATTACCACCCCTTCCTCTATATCGTTGATGTTATTTTATCCCGACTATATTCCTTTTTTTTTTTGGTTTCTCTGGTAACCTAACCTCAGTGTATAAACTGCTGAGAGGGTAGAAGAAAGTTGAAGCCTGTCATGGGGGAGTAGCTTGTAATGTAATTTGTCATTCGGTATTGGAATGTGTAAATAATGTATACATATAAAATATGATAAACCAAGCTATTCATCCTGGCAGTTATTGAATCAAAACTTTTTCAAGATATTACCCTTGACAGCAGTTCTTGCCAAAATATATACCTACCACGAAAGTTTCCCACGCGAATGATAGAAATCATTAGCATTATTTCGACATTGCGTAATTACACGAGTCAAAAATTTAATTAGATCAACCGATAACAGACCCACGAACGTAATTAAACCGCGGAGAATTAATTATGGGTTTTAAATGCCACTTAATTATAAACATTGTACGCGTACGATCTTTCGCGAATATAATAACGACCTCGTCACACGCAACAAATAATATAATCACAGTAGCAAAAATAAGATCACACAGAAAGCGAAAGGGTGAATCAAGAAAGCCAGTAGGGGGGATGAAGACAAGAGAAGAAAATGAGGGAGAAAGGAAAGCAATAGAAGAAACCAGTTTGTGCGAATTGACAGCCACGAGGATGATGAGTCTGATTTATTCCGCGAGCGATAAGTCCGACTTACAATTTAGATATCCCACGCGGGAACGCTTCGAGAAAGCGTATTTCCGCATCTGCTAGGTAGAAAAGACGGACGAACGATCGGGAGGAAGACGTAGATTGCGGCGAACGACCAAGATGGGAGAGATGAAGTGGCTTTGCAAAGAATTTACAGTTTACAGTCACACAGGTGAACACGGGAAGGGACGTACTGGAAAAGGACCAATGCGAGGCGAGGTAGAACGTCGGAGGATAGTTGGTTCGAGCCTTATCTCATGACAAGTGCTGTTTTTGTATCCGGTTTCATGGAAGATAAAGCGTGCACAGAGATGATGCATTCCGTGTGTTACTTAATGCAACAATTTTATTCATCGTCCAACTGAGGGAATTCGCGTAACGCGATGATTGTCCGGAAAGGGGCGGGGATTTGCAATTAGGGCTCTTGCGATTAAGAATAATGCCGATCGCCGTATCTACTTGCACGCCCGTACTTAGTACGCTATTAATAAAAGGATATTTCTTTTATCCTCCTTCGACGAAACACGCATGAAATCCACGAATGGCTGTCTGCCTTTGCTACTTGGCAACGGTCGAAATGGAAATTACGGCTTTGTAATTCCAAAGCTTCGTATCATCCACCGAGGGACGGCAATTCCTACCCTTTAGTCACGCAACATTCTGTTAATATTTTTTAGGCAAACTAAAAATCACCCTACAATTTCTCCGAATGGGTATTCGCAGATTCGAGGGCCATTCCAGGCAACATCGGCGTCTAGACATTTTATTAAAATGGCTAAAAGCTTTGAACCAGTCGTGATTCATTGATAAAACTGGGCCCTTCGTTTGAGAATGCTTAATGCTTTCTACTGTGGAAGCCACAAGTGCTGTATTTTGAAACTCAGATAATTATAAGTAAAATGTGTGTGTGCTCTTTGATGGTGTTACAAAGATTCACCATTTGAGGGGTGTCTGCTACTAGGAATTAATTTTCAAAGAATATGTAATCTCTTTAGTACGACCAACCCTCAAACTTCACTGATGACCTTTACTTAGCAAAAAATATACATCTTTTCTTCGTCTTCAACCTTTTTCAACTCACAACTACCTCTGCCTGGGGAATATACCCAAGACACTGACCTGTGTAGTAGCGAACTAGAAAACTGGCCCTCTGACAAGAGCCTAACACTATCGGACAATAATGAGCCTGTCAATAAAAGAAAAAGCTCTACGCAGGAACGTCGAAGTGGAAGATCCCTGCGGGAATGATAATCGACGATCTTCGAGGCGCTAATAACGCATCAAGAAGAATCGTAAGAAAGAGAGTTGGGGGCAGGGGGGGTTGGAGAATCGACGCGCGTTCGCGGCTAAAAGTCAAAGTAGATGGCTAATCCCTTTCATTAGACGAGTACACGTGCAACCGGTCGTAACGGCGAGTCACGTTTTCTTGCTCAAGTCAAGTGTCGTTATGTCGACTAGTTTACAACCCGACGACTGTTCCAGCGGCGGTGCTTGTTTCCAAGTGTATCCGCCGCTTCCGTACGCGCGGATTTTAATCCTCGCCTGTCACCTTATGAAGACAAATGAACTCAATTTTCCCCAGGCGAAAAAATCCCGTCAACCCTTTTATACACGGTGTTACGCGGCTACCGATGGGTGTAACGGGCGTTCCGGTGTCCCCGGCTGAGAATTGCGAAATCGTATGCAGATTCGAGTGAAGGTGCGAAGCGAAGGTAGCTGAAGAGCTATGCGGCTGCGTAATGACAGTGGGTACGTGCAAATTCAACACACGGAACACGGTTTCCTGTTTGAACACGCATTACAGACGGAAAGCTGTGAATTGTTTAGGTGAACGTATTGTAATCTTGCATTGTAGTTTCGCTTCTACATGGTTGCGAATGCGATTACGCGTGTTATTGAGTTAGGGGAGGGAGGAGAGTATCTGCCTTGTTTCTATAGTCTGGGTGGGAAATATTGGCTGTTGGGGTTTCTGGTTGAGTATTCATCACTCAACTTTTCACAGAGTAAAGATTCTTATGAATTAGAATCAGGTTAGGTTAGGTTGCAGCTGCTACACTACTTGATTTGATTCGCGTTTTCTTAAGTCTAGGTCTGCGTTATTATTCTTAATACTACTCCTGAATCCTTTGAAAACCTTTACCATTCTTTAATCACTTCAGTTTAGTTTCTATTTTTAATGTAGTACATTTCCAGGGCTAGTCAAAGTTAAATTCCAAGTCGGTTCCAAATTCAGTGATATTGCATCCTAAATGGTGTTTACTTACTCGTGCATGCAAAACTTAAAGAGGACTTATTTTCCTTTTGAATCTTCTTGTTTGCTTTCCACTTTATATTTCCCAATATTTCATGTTTCTTCTCGCTCATAAAGAAACAGGACTCCTTTCACCCTAAGTACACCTAAACGAGTGAATAGCGGACTAAGTGCCTTTCCAGACAAGACGCTCCTATAACTCGCACGACAAAAGTGTCTCACATGAAAAGACTCCAAGAGGATTTCATGTACTCCGCAAAGACCACACCACTTCTCTCATCCTCTCTAGCTGTCTCGCTTGGAATGCCAACGTTTCCTCGATAGCAACGAAAGACCACCAAGCCACCATTCCACGATACACGCCCATACGGTGCAATAAGAATAAACGATTGAATCGTGATTCACCCTTCGTCCATTCTGATGGCCGAGCTTTGACAAGCGACTCCTACACGCGAACGAAACCCATGTCCGTAACGCGGATAAGCCACGTCAAGTTGCCACCGCGCTGTGAGGGCGACGCGACACCACGTCACCATAGAGAGAGGGCCACGATGTGGCGGCGCGGTGCACGCTGGGCCCGTTTGAAACTAATGCGTCTGTCCAGCGATTCGGGCACACGACGAAAATCAATCAAGTCCATTAAGGGGTCCACGAACCGGCCGAGCATTATAATGCCGATACCAGCCAATGTAACGCGATACCTATGCGTCGTTGACCGACGGCTCCGGGAGAGAGTCGCTCGGACCCTCCTCTGTTATGTCATTAATGAAGATCCATTTAACGTGACGCGCTGTCGATTACGAAATTGATGACGATTCTCGGCCGCGACGTCAACTGTCCTTTAACTTCACCGTTCTGATACTGTCCGCCTCCGATTGTGGCCCCTTCCCAACTGTCGACGTAAAAGTCCACGAAATCGAGCCAGAGTGAAAGGAGGAAGGACGGATAGGGGCTGGGGGTTCAAAAGGGTGAAGTTAAAGGGAGACTTTAACGCATGTGAAGGTATGAAATGGAGTTTCGTAGAATGGGTAATTACTGGGGATGCGAATATTTAGGGATGTGGTATATTATAATATGTCACTATAGTTTTGGAGCCCTAAAGGAAATTGGAATATTAAAGAAATGTAATGCAACATGCGCTATCAACTGCCTACATTAACACTTCGTTTATCGATTCTAATATTGGCGTTATAGCCACCTAGATACTATTTCTTTCATCGTATTTATTCACTATTTAAGACCTACATAGCTGTTATGAAAGATTCGCTATAACTGAACCAAAAGAAAACTCGTCAGCATCCATGAAAACGAGGTCTAATTGAGTAGAAATACGAGATTTAGGGCAGAGATGGAGAGAAATGGTTAAATTGGGATTCAATGGGGAAGATTGTTCTGATCGATCTAGGAAGTGTCGACATGGCTACATCGTGAGAGATGATAAGGCAAAGTCGATTTAATGCGAGGATACGTGTAGTGTACAGTTTGCGATACGCCAACCGATGCATCACGCTTGATAGTCTTAATGTCTTCGGTAATCAACCATCTCGAGAGGAAATGAAGTGTACTCTGTGCTACATGGACTCTGCTATTTTGTCATGAAAACAGGCCTTGCG
The DNA here is from genome assembly GCA_960531205.1 of Andrena bicolor. NCBI lineage: Eukaryota > Metazoa > Arthropoda > Insecta > Hymenoptera > Andrenidae > Andrena > Andrena bicolor. The sequence goes on along the minus strand of OY482666.1, from coordinate 34,413,162 downwards.
TGGAAGATCGAAGTAGCATATCTCTAGAAGAAAACTTTCAATCCGCAAATTTTCGCAATTAGCCCGATGACCCTCGGTCAGGAATGCGATCGTCGACGTTGGTAAATCACATTTGCACGCGAAATTCAGCAACTGGAGCGTCGCGTCTATTTTTAACCGCATTACGAGCGTGTCACGATTGCTTAACTAGTCGTAGCGAGCAATGCAACACGCATCGTCCATGACGATGCACCTAGGTGACGACTAACCACGTGTGTACATGGCCTGTCACGCCGCGACGACGCGACGGAATAAACGAGGAAAAGCATCGCACGTAATTCAAGTAGGTATCATCAACATTGAAGTTCACCAACTGCATATTATATAGGGCGAATTCCACTTATGCCCAAATCGCCCACAACTCCCGTGACTTTCATTAAGGTAGGTTTTCCTATACGCAAATGGGCGCAACGTCAAAAATTTCAAAGCCGGCTTTCTCGGAAATGAAGCGCGATATCAACAAAAGTTACTGTTTCTTTTCGACTTACAAGAAGTAAATAAGTCGACAAGAAGGAATAAAAAATTTTGATATCGCGCTTCATTTTCGAGAAAATCGACTTTGAAATTCTCAACCTTGCGTCCAGTCGCGTATAGGGAAACCTAGCTCAATGAGAATCACGGACGTTGTGTGCGATTTGGGCGCAAGTACGATTCGCCCTATACAGTAAACTTCCAACGAGTCCCAAACGACACGCCACCCGGTGTACCAAAGTGAAAGCTTCAAGCTGTTGATGCTTCGCTAATCTCTGTGGGGGGGTTTCAATCAGTCTATTCCAAATTGTAACGATATCCCATTAAAAGGTGCCAAAGATCATCAATAAGCTTGCCATTCTTCTGGACCCCGCTGAAAAGGGCTTTGAGATCCATAAAGAGGCTTCATTAATAACAATTTCAGGGAATAGGCATTCGTGGCACGCTTGGACCTCCCTCCTCGACCAATATCGGTTACGACAGCGTTGACCTATTCAGAGGTTAATAGTTCCCGAGGCTGTCTTCGCGACAAAGGTATTAAAATGCGGGCTGCCACTTTGGGGGGGACTTCATTTATCATGTTTCGGGCTGTGTCAGGCATCGACGCTTCAATGCGCGTGAACACGCTCCGTTTCGTATAATCCGACAAGGGAATAAACGCTAGCGCGCGTGCGCCTGCTCAGGATGCCCCTGCCACGCGATACGCGACAGGATAATTATTTTTGCGACGTAACCTCCTGACAACGCGTAACAACGTTATCCGTCCTCTTCGGTAAGGACATGGGACGGTCGGATTTTAATAACGGAGGACATTGCGTTCGCGCAACAATGTCTGCAGGATATGAGGACGATAATGTGACATACCCAGTGGTGAAACATCGTGAACCGCTGATGAGCGTAAGATGATGCATTCGATCGTTATCGGATTGGGCGATCTGGTTCCACCAGCGAAGGCGCCACTCTCTTCGATGGCCCGTCTTTGTGGCCACTTCGTTTCGGTTTTTTTATTCCGTTCCGAGGGGGTTCGATTGGCTCGAGCTTTGCCGCGTCGTCGATTTTAATCCACTAATTGTAATTAGGGGTCTTACGGGAAATTCACGCGGCTCTTAATAGAGATTAACTTGTATCATTGGATCGTGGCGATCGAGACTATATAACAGGGGAATCTGAAGTAGTGGATTATGGGAGGTATCAGGTGTTACATTGATGATCACGCGCTTGTGAGTGTTACTTATCTGCGTCGATGTTGTGGAGATAGTGATTAAGTGTTATTATATCGTTGTGGATTTTTATTGGTTCCTGAGGTCAAGTGGAGGATGGGGGTAGTGGTAGGCGAACTGAATATTTATCGTAAGTAAAAATTTCGTGGGGGAATTTTGAAGGTGACTGGTAATCCCTATTTTGAATTGTATTATTAAACTATAAGAGCTAGATATCTGTAATTATTAGCCAATAAACATAATTAATCATACTTTCATATAGTTTCATCTTTCTCCCTGTATCTAGTACTGAGTCGTCCTAACTAAAACACTTAGTTATATTTTAAATTTCTTATTGTACCTAAATATAAACAGGTATAATTCGTTCTAATATCGTAGAAATCCACCCAAATTGAACTACAGACTCTGGTACCTAAAAAGCCCACTTCCTAATTCATCTCAAAACCTCCCCAATTAACAAGTCATCGCTCACTAGCGCACATTCACTCACCAACTACCATCGAAACATTTTATTTCCGTCACAAGGCTCAGGTGGATTCGTTGATGCAACCCACCCCGAACCCGGTTGCTGAAAAATACAACTCCATACACGGCTAGAACGTTCGTAAGCTCGAAACGTTTCCGACATTCTCGTCTAAACGACGGTTCACCGGCATTCTTTCGGCATTCATTTCATTTGAGTTACCTACGTCCGGGATATTTCAATTAAAAGCAGTAGACCAATCAGTCGCCCAGCACGCAGCCGCGCACTATCGCGTGGGTGTCAAGAGCTGCACTGCTGCAGGGGTTCCTGGGTTTCACTATACAACTATGGAATGACACGTGTTCCGTGCTTTCGTGTTTCGCCTTCAATTATCTTACATCAACCCGAATAAATTACCTCTGTTACTCGCGCAGTCTCTTAATTCCACCGGGCTTTCTGCCTTTTTCCCGCGGAACGGTACTCGTAATGGCCTGTTGACTCGTGAACACGCACACCGCTGATTTGTTGGATGGCTGGGGTTCGGTAAAAATCCACGTTTCTGTTGAAGCTAGAAACGCCGGGTTTAAACGACGTATCGTGCTGGTGGTGAGCGCGGTATCTCGTTCTCCCCGATACTTGAAATTTCCGTGAGAGACGTGCAGTCGACTTTTTCTCAGTCGCCTCGTTTCGTATCGATGCACCACATGTGGCGCACGACTAGTTCACCGCGATACGCTTGATTGCGTCCCGCATGGCGCACCGGTCGTACTTGGAGGAAGAACGTCCGCGGGACATGCAGATATGCAAGGTAGCTTGCATAGCACCCTGGTGATGTATTTTTATGATATGTAAAAAAATTGCAATTGAATTTTCATGAATTCTAATGTAATTAGGATTTGAAGGTTTTCTGTTACACATAAATAAACTGAATAACAGGAGAACGTGATCAAACGAACTACATATTTGAATTAGATTCTTTTACTATTCTGAACAGTTGAACCCACAGTTCAACAGTTCACTACCTATTGGATAATAAAATGTTTCGTGGTTCTAGCATAGTCACTATAAAATTAGTATGCAAAAACATTACTAAGTTCATCGCAAGTTTCCCTAAATTGGGATAAAACTGTTTGCATTTACAAGCCAACACCGCGAACCCGAAGTTATCGATTGGAACGTAAGTTTGTGGGTTTATAGAGTCTCAAAACTCAAAACAAGAACAACGGTAAGTTTCGTTCGTGCCCCATCGCCCTTTATAGATGTGAAAACTAAACTCAAACTCAAATAGGCACTCCCACTTTTTCGCGTAGGTATAACTCCTAAAGTACAAGAGCATGACTTGATTACAAGAGCATTTAATCCTCTTATGACACGAGGCACTTCCATGCCGTCTTACTGACATTGAATCAGCACACACAGTGCTGTTCCCTCAAATCCTATCACTTGTGCCAATTTATCCCAAACACCACTCGTGAGCCACCATCATCACGTGTAAAAAGGCTCCTCATTGACACACCTCCACCTTTCCCTCCGCAACAAATTCCAAGGCAGTTGGTAACCTAGAGCAGGATCTTCCGTTCAAGTCCATGCTTCAGCCTACACTCGTCTACAAATGCAAACAGAGGTCAAGTTGTTCCCCCGAGCGAAGACTGAACGAGGATGTATGCGCAGAAAATCCGTGTCCAAATATTGCGGGGGGATTCGCGGTCCATGACCGCAACGAGGAAGTACAAGAGACACGTGAGAAAGTGCAAGCGGCGGGGAACGCCAGAGCCCAGGGACCGAAATGGCGCCTTCGGTAAAAACCGCAACCATTTCGAGACGCATGTGCTGTATAGTGCGCGGCACGGAACGAAGCGTTCGTGCCGCTCGATCGGGCGGGTTTCCTGAGGAGCAGTGAGCATTAGCATATCGCGATTGCAGAGCACCACGGAAACGACGCGATAATGGCTTGTACCGCGACAAAAGTTCATTAACGAGCTCACGATGGAGATGGCACCGCTTGTGCACGCATTATTGCGTGCGCGTATAAGACTCACGACACAGTAATACGCGGTAATGCGTGTTCGATGCGTACGGGGTGGCTATTCTCGGGGGACGTAATTGCAGCGCGCGAATGAATTCATTTTCTTGGCGTTCCCTCGACGTGGATAGTTTGCGTGGGTCCCTTATTGATTGGTGATTCTGGTGTGTCGTTCGAGTGGGCACTTGGGATTCGTTTTGGTTCTTCTGGTTTATTGGTGGGGATTGGTAATTGTGATGGAAGCGAGCGCATTCCGTAGGTGGTATTGAAACTTTATGGTTTTTTTTAACATGGTGTATGCATACTTTGAGAAGAAAAAGATGGACTGATGCTGAGAAGCAGTTATTTAAGAGTGTTATGACTCTATAGTCTATGCTACATGAACGGGGATGTACAGTGGCGGACCAAAGAAAGTTTACACGCTTTAAAATCGCATGACTTTTTTAAAATTGGTCCAAACGACTTGAGTTTTTTTGAGAAGCTATGTTGTTTTGTGACGCAGTGATGTTTTGACTTTTCAATGGATGATACTCACAAAATTTAGTGTCCATAAAGATGAATAAGTATACCTTTCAAAAACACGAAAAAATTGTGTCGATGTTTTTATCTCCGTTTTGGTGATTTGTTATGGCTGGCACAGACTTTACAAAAATTAAAGGACACTATTCTACATGAAATAAAAAATCTCACCCACAAATTCTTCACAATACCGTGGAATATCCAATAAAAAGAGCCCAAATTTTTCTGAATTTGAATGGCGGTCATTTATTCCTTTGGAACTTGAGGTCATAAAATTTATAAGTCTCAATAAAATTGTGCCGTTGTTTTAAAATCCGATGATGAATTTTGCGCCACCTGTTAGTTTCTCGGCATAAAAATGAATCAGCTTGTTCATATATCTTATAAATCACATCACTCAATTCCGCAAAGTCCATTATTCCCACACCACGAAGTATCTTCCTCGCAGCACCCGGATGTCGTTACTAACGATAAAAATATTTCTTCCTTCCACTATAAATTCGCCACACACATCCACCATAAATTCAAGTATCCCTTACATAACTCCACTGTCAACCCCGTCAACAGTACCAGGGACCCTCCTCCGATCCCCCTGCATTGTACCAAAAAATTATTCGCGCAGGGAAAAAGAAATGCCACGCAACGCGACACCGAAACCCAGATACCATTACTGCTCGTTCGCCATCAACTTGGGCTGTCAGGGAATAATAAAATAAATACTTGTTACCATCCAATATGGACGAAACATCGAATCGGCCCGTGATATAAATTACACCGCGAGGGATACATACGGGACTAATATCGTTCGTATAATTCAATACCCCTCAATGAAACTCGCCGGGGCCCATCGAGCGGCGCAAAGTGCAGCTTTGCGCGCGCATTGTGTCCGTCGGCTCTCGTTAATGCACGTAACAGTGGGCGGACCAAGACCCCCAAGTGCGAAAAGTTAGATGGTACGTTATTATTTTTAGGGACGATAAATATTTGCCGATTTAACTGCGCTACGTCGCCTTAGGTGCCGATTTATCCCCCCGGAGAGGATTTGCATACAGCGGGCCCCTGCACGGGGGTCGGAGTTCCGAGGGGATCGATCGACAGGGTAATTGATTTAGTGAGGAGCCTTCGATACGCTATAAATCACTGAATCTACTGTGCCTCTTATGAGAGTCATTTGTTATCATTAAGTTACGCTCTTTACTGGTTCCTGGTATTGTTGGAGGGGCCTTTGATCGGAGGTAATCTAAGATTCTACCAGGTGGAGACTGAACCGGCGATGTTTAATTTTCTAAAATTCAGCTCGCAGAGAAAGTTCGAGTTAAATGGGTTTTAAATTTTATTACCAAAAATTGGATTGAATTATAATAAAATTGGAGGATTTATCCTTTATGGAAATCAATTTTTCTAAAACTGAAGCCTGGTATAACAAAGTATTGACTTATCTTTTCGCAAAGAGACATTTTTCCTTAACTATACTGTAAATTTCTTCGACCACAACAGGATCAGAATTGCAGGAATAAATTATCTACCATGAGAAACCTCAGATTCTCGTCGAAATTATTACACGAAATGAGCTATTAATCCCGACAACGACAGCAAAGAAAGCGCAACTATCATTCAAGAATTATCTTAAAAACTGTAATTCCGATAACACCTTTTCCACTTCAATGCACACCTCCGTCGACCAAAACGTTTTCATCAAAAAGGCCGGCTGTTCCCGCAGCAACAATGAACACATCTATTATTCAGGCGTCTGGATTCTTGCTTGCATCGCGGGACAGGTGAAAGGGACACGCAGCCATGACGAAATTACTTTCGAGATAACGATACTATCGGCCTCTTGTCATGAATTTATATGCGTGCGCGACATGCGGACAGAGAAACGAGCGTGTTCGGCTATTTATCGGGGCCACCGTTTGACAACGTGAAAATTGCCCGTTATCAGCGCAGCACGTGTCGACTGTGCGCCGTCAGGAAGCTCGTACGGATATCGACACACGGATATGGTTCGCTGAACTGATAACGTGTATGGGCCGGAATGCGCGCGGCGTCCCGATTAACGCGCCACATTTTTGGCGACACTGGCATTCCGGCCGGAATTCCTCTTTCGTGTAGCATTTAAAGTACAATGCTCGTATCTGTGGAGCGCCAGGAACGCAAGGAGATAGCGCGGCTACTTCAGATAAGCTGAAAAATCAATTTTCTTTCTGGGGACAGTGTCTGGGAAGTCTGACAGTTCTTTGTTTACTTTACGGGATACATGGATTAGAACTTGTCCACAATTTTATCAGAAAGTGTATTGACGCAAGGGGTTTAAAAAAATAAGGGTGAGGTATTGAAATTAGAAGGTGGCAAAAAGGGGATCTGGAGAATTGTTTGATGAAAATAGTGTGTGTCGATTTGGACATTGTTGTGGTTTAAACTTGTGAAGATAAATTTGACGTGGATCGTCTGACGGTAATTCTCGGCTAGATCGTTCGAACTATGTTTAGAGCCGCCGCAATCTATGAATTTGATAAACAATATAATTGGTTGCTTAATCTATCAATCGGGCGATGACCCAATTCTATCCCTAGCACGTTCAACTAGAAGTAGACTCACCGCGCTACGTGCGCGGTGTGTGTTTCTGGCTGATTTACGATCAGTTAGAATACTTGACCCTTCGGTGTTGACATTATAATTAATTTGTTTCAAACTTTGATATGTTAATGGTCTTAAGCAATTTGCAATGGAACATGTTAGTTCTGTATATTTTATTTTTCTACACTCAGATTTCATTTCTTAAAGACTTACTTTACACTTTTTGATAAGAATTGATTAATTATCAATTATTAGTTAAAAAAAGATGGTGTCTTGTTTCGAATTTAAGGATCAGTAAACAAGTGACTATTCAAAGCGACAAACTTTAGTGACAAAAAATGTTTCGCAATAAATTAGCCCTGGTTATACGTTTTCTAAAGTTGTATGTAAATTTCGTGTATTTCAATTATTTTCCTATCGTATCTACTTCTTACATGTTTTTTAAGAAGATTGTATATACCTTTTCTCGGGCATTTATTTTCCAAGTAATGTACCTATACGTAATCATATATTCGGCAAAAAATAGTGTCGAGCAGTATGCCGTCTGAAATTCAAAGCTTCTCCATGTGCAACTATTTCACCACTTGGAACTCGTTTACATTATAAGTAAGTCGATCAAATTGCCTAAAAAACTAATCTTTCAACCTATTTCATAAAAATCAAAAAGTATTAGATTAGTTTTAAATCCGATTCTCTCTGAAACTCTTCTCAACACTATACAAATAAAAATACAGTAATTTTAGTATTCATTGTTAAATACACCGACCGCAACAACACCCATGACGATTTGGACACCTAGTATCACGTCTCCTACTCACAGATCCTCGCACAATTCCTTCCAAAAGACTCAATCCCTTTCTATATCCTTGAAATCAATGCCATCTCTACCAAACCAATACATCCAAAACACCATTGATAATCCACAGAAGCGTCTCCAGTAAATGGGCCTTAATCAATCAACCCTCTCATTAGCGTTTCTTTCATACACCAACTTTCTCCACCACCAGATACTCAATCAAATAATCAGAATCCCTCGCACTCCAAGTCAGTACACCGTCTTCGATCCCAACTTCCCAACTTGAACAATTCGCAGTGACAAAGAAACATTGACCCCCGAATAATGGCCCCTCACGATCATCAACGAGCCTCCAACAGTTCCTCCGAGGTCGTTCGACTGTCGCGGGTGGTCAGGCCTAAACGAGAGTGGGAGAAAGTCGAAGCACTGCAAAAGGTGCAACGGAACGGTTAATTAGGAGACCTCGGGGGCCCGCGAGGGGTTGCGTGGCAGGGCGCAAGCGGTCGCGATCGGTATTCCACACGCTTCACGCGGGGACCACTTAATGTCGGTGCGTACGGCCCTAAATCTCGGGCCTGGCGGCCGCCGAGAACGCATGGGGTCAATTGGTGGGTCCTTAAATCGCGAAATCTCGGTACGATGACAAATCGCCGTTATATATGCTCCCGTTCCCCGAGATCCGGCCGACGATCCTTGGGAAGAGCGAGCGACTCGCCTTGCCACGCAGTGCGTGCATCCTGGCTTCGTGCTGGCCGCGCGCGTAAATCAAAATTTACGCTGTCCCATCCGCGCACCTTTTCTCCTCTTTTCACGGGTGCTGCCCGAGGACGGTCAAAGACACGGGGAACGACGCGGCCCGATCGTCTCTCCGCTTCATCGGGCAGCATCTCGGTTCATCGTCGAGTTCCAGCAACGAAATTTCCAGCTTTCAGGCAATGGCGAGTGCAGCGGTCGAAGAAGATGAACACTTGGGTGTTTTGGGCATGTTTGCTGGGTTGTTGAATTAATTTTGTTAGTGTTACGTGCAACTTGGATACTCGTTGGTTATTGTTGTGTGGTATGAAGTTGAGGATTTCTGGATAGTGTGAAAGCAGAGTCTCGGTGGAAAGGAGCTCTCTTTGTAAGTTTAGTTTAGAACAGTAAATACTTGTACATTTTTTTTTAGGGAATTCCTTGGAGATTTATACTGTTTGTCATGTTAGTTCTCAGAGTATCGTGTTTCAGATTCAACAAGCTGAGAGTGAATGGGGCAGGGGAAACGTAGCAGCGGCTTCTAATTAATGGCCTAACGCGCCTCGTCACGTACTCCTCTTTTTCACCAATTTGAATCTCCTTCTGAGAACATCACGATGTACCATGCCGTGGACTCGCCTAATTATCGGAACGCTCTTTTAGCTGGAGCGGGGGAGAATGCAAATAACCTAAATGGAATTACAAACTCTTCCAAATAACTTCTAACAAACTGTCGTTTACATAAACTTGTGTACCTACAAATTTGTTGGTCCATTAAGAACAATTGCAATTTTACCAGATGGAATAATTTGATGATTATTCTCCCAATGAGAATAAATACCACAATTCAATGTGAATAAGATGAAATGCCTTGTATATGCATTACACAATAGTAATATAATAAAGTATTTCGAATATACAATAGCCATTTTGACTACTACTCTTCCAATATAATCAAAATTTTAGTACCATTAAACAAACTCCTTTTTGCCAGCTTCCATCCCAAATTCTATAAAATGTCAATTACGTTTAATTTCAAGGTAAATCTCTGAGTTCACAAAATTGATTTGTCATTTCCACTTAGGAGTTAACATAATTTCAAGAATTTCTTAAACCGCGAGCACTGTGAGGAAACATTCGCGAATGGGGGAAACAAGAATAAGACACGACTGAACAAATTTAATAGCAGCACGCAAACGCGTAACGCCGCAACACTCTGCCCACTCATCATCAACCGTTCCGCGCACGTATCTACCATAATTCAGCATTCCGCGGGATTAGACGCGTGTATTTCGTGCGGCGACATGTCGGTGGCGCTGCTCGACTAACCGAGTTTAAACGCGCGCGCACGCAGTTTTGTATCGGGCCCCATCAATTATCATTTCTAAGGCACGGGTCCCCGTGGATATCGTCTCAATGTATTACACAGTCCCCCTTCTATAATTTACAGTCAACACGATGTACAGAGACATTTCGATAAATCCATGCAAAGTTGTCGAGTGTTCAATATACAGGGGGTTGAAAGAAAAGTGTCTGGTACTTACAGTGTAGATAGTAAGTACTCAGTAAATTCAGTAAATAATGTTTACTCAACGTGTATCGGAAATTTAACCATTCTAGAGTTACAAGCAATTTTCATTTATGCAAGTAACATGTAAATAGCTTACTATATTATTTGTCTGACATTCATAGAAAACGATATTTCATATGTTCGTCTTTCATTCCCAGATATACCTACTTCACATCTACATGTGAAGAATTGCAGGAACTCTTCCAGAAACTCTTGGTCTGTCTTTGATCAGCATTTTCTACTTACTGCAGCGAAAGACTACTTACACATGAACCAGAGTTGAGCAAAATGTAATCTAATTACAACTTACAAATTCCGATTAAAATGTAATTGTGTAGTTGATTACACATTATTTTCTATAATCGTTCATTTAAGTAGGTGACAAAATTGTGGTCGACTACAGAAAAGTAACGATTGCAGAAAATAAAGTGTAATCAACTACACAATTAAATTTTAATCGTAATTTGTAATTTGTAATTAGATTACATTTTGCCCAACTCTTATATGAACATATGAATATGCAGAGAATTACCTGCAACAAATAGAAGCTAAGCAGCTCACTTGCCTTACCGAACCGAAAATCACCCACCGTTCTAAAACGAAAGATTTCACGATCCAAGTTCACTGAATATTTTTTATTTCATTTAGCGAACACTATCTATCCAATAAGTCTTTTTCTTTCTTTCAACACCCCGTATGTAATATTTATGTGCCCCGCTACAGATCGAGCGCCACACCTGTCATCGTCAACTGTGTTGCATTGAAACTATGTAATTCGAATTGGCGTTCGCGATATAATCTGGCCGATATGTCGTTCGGATGTTCCACTTCAATTAAGTGGGAGATACTTCAGAAAGCTACGATTCAATTAGATATCGCGCGGTTGCGTGCTTAAGGATAACGCGGTCGCTGATATTCCGGGAATAATCATTTAAGCGTAAGCGTGGCTTCCTCGACATGTAGGCGAGGATCCACTTGCGCGTGGATAGCCGGCCGGGTATCATTACGCTTGCAACAGAATACACAGCTCGCAGAGATAGTTGCATTAGAAAGGATCGCAAAAATACTGGGGGATGGGGCGATAAGATCGCAAGGCGCTGCACAGTGGAGCTGTTTCGCGGGGCAAAAATCGAGGACGGGAGTAACGTTGATACCCTTGCGATTGCAGGTACATGCTTAAACGTTTCGTGGAAGATATTTATGATTCTCTGTTATCTATAGTTTATTAGAAGTGATGGGTCTACACCCCAGTGGATCAATTTATGAAACATTCTTCAGGTATCAGAGGCAGAGTTGGGCGCTAATTAAATAAAAAATGATTTAAATAACTGATCGAATAAAAGTTACTTTAACTTGAATTAAATATTCGATTAATAAAGTTAATTTTTTTATTCGCCGAATACATTTATCCCGGATCAACTTTATTCGACACATGGCGAATAATTTTCTTAACTACATATGAAGAGTATAGCTCAACGTACTCTACATTTGAGTGGAACTGTAATAATAGAAGCCATCACTTTTCCATTTTACTATTACAGCAGCAGTTGCAGTTAGACGTTGTAAGGGAAGGGGAATGAAATATTAATAATCTACATACGTGCAAGCTTTGTCACTAATGTTTTGTTAGCAGTGCATTTGAGGTATGTCAATAGCATTTATCGCGTAATAGAGCTTATCTAGAAGTCGGTTCTACGTGAAAGGCGGTTTCGTGTTACTGTATCGTATAATATGACTTGACGTTGCAGTAATTTACATTTATCCATTAAGGGGCCTACAATTTCGAAATTTATTAATACGCGTGTAACCGAAACGTTTTATTTGAACAGTGGAGTGAGATACGAGAAAAGCAGTTACACGATTGTTTTAGAATTATTTTCAGATACAAGAACTACTTTCCTCTTATGAATCGTGTTGCTCTTCTAATTGCTAAATCTGGTTTCTGTATTACGTAAATCGTGTATCAATAGTTGAATGGTGAATAGAACTTATGACTTGAATTAATAATTTGGACAATGTTCCTGGAATAAATACCCGGCTTTACTATATTTTTAATGACTACCTAATTATGTATTTATGGTGACACTATGTGATTCAGTATCATAAGAACTTACTACCTTATATATACATTTACAAGAACTTCACAGTTATCAAATATGCTCTTTCCTCATGAAGACACAAAATTAATAAGCTTTTTAAAAATATCCTATACATCGTCATAACTTAAATAAAATTTTAGCTAAATAAAAAAATGAAAACACCTAAGGTATACTTTATTCCACCCAAATATATATCCATAACTTCAATTAAATCACAAATATCTCAACTTTCAAATATAGGTCAAACTTAAATTGTACAGTTAAATGAAACTGAATCAAAATCAACTGAAAATTAAGCTCCAGCTCGCCTCCAATCCCGAATAACAAAAACTACCAAAAAGAAATTTCAAAGAAATGTCAGAACCCAGTGGAATAAGAAAGAAAATGATAAAACGGCAAGATACATGAAAATAATAAAACGGCAAGATGTGTAAACAATGTCCACCGAACAGTCGTGCAAGACTGTCCACGAATTCGTAGGCGTCCCTAGGGCAATATAGGTCACGACCTCGCGATCCCTCCGTATAGTTCCGTCTTTGCCTAATTGCAGCATTCTCTCCAGCTGATAGCGGCGTATTGGGGCCATTGAATCCCCTCGAAGCTTCCGTTATCACCGTCCCTCGCAACTGATTTATTGCCCAGCCGCAGCCTCCTTTTTCCTCCTCTTTCGTCTTTTAATGATATTCGACTACGATCGCGCGTACTGTCGTCGCGCGGCGGAAAAATCGGATCGAGTCCCGTGCCACCTTCCGGACCGACCGGAAAATAATTTATTCCGTGATCGAATCGATCGCGAGTCAGATTTCAATGTATGTACAGGTTGATCGTGATTTATGATTGCGAAAGCAGCAGCGGCAGACCGGCTTTACCGGGTTATGATCCAAGTTATCCCTTTCAGCCGCTACAGATTGCTCCAAACACGGAGCGCGGTCGCGGAATAATCATTTGAAGCGCCGCCGCTAACGAAGGGCAGAATAATGGCGAAGAAAGTGGTATAATGCGAGAAGGATCGAAAAATCGGGGGTTTGGTAAAAATAAAATATTATAATCGAAGTGAGAACGAGGTATTGAAGTGTATTGAAGTCTCCATGGTGGGATAGGAATCGAAGTTAGTCCCCTGTGCTGCAACTAGTAGCAGGTTGCCTGGTTAAAGCAGTTCCACTGTAATAGCGTGGAAGAAGATAAGATGGGATGAAAAATCGAGGAAATGAGGAGGTGAGAATTTATGTTCGAAGTGAAAAGAAGGTATCGAGGTGTCTGTAGAGATCTAGGAATTGAAGTTAATCTACTGCGCTGCAACTAGCAGCGCGGGTTGCATAGCTAAAGGCGTTCTACTCTAATTCCTGCTTCTAATGCAACCCTACTATCCGAAGCACTATTGTACTACTACTTTTAAGTATCGCGAGGTACTTGCCTCCGCTACTCAACCATCTATCAATATGCCGTACAAAAATGATCGGAACGCGAAGGGTTAAAAATACAGAAAATGTAACATTACATCGGAATTTCTGTACGCAAATGCACGAGGCCGAGTGTTTCCACGGCGAAGTTGTATATCGGCGATAACGTCCTGGAAAAAACGCAGGACGACTTGGGCCCGTGGTTACATCAAATCAATTAACAAGCGGTCGCAAGTTGAAAAAAATGCGTTCGAGCGCATCTCGTTTGGCATTTCCGTCGATGTACGGCTGATCGCGATACCATTCGACTCATTTACATGAGATTAACCCTGCAAAGGTGAAATAACAAATCTCCGCACGAGATTCCGCCAAATGAATTCCTTGGTAATTAATCTTCCGGGATCGGGACCTCGTGATTACGCTTTAACAAACCTGATGAACGCTAAACGATTCGCGGGTATTTTTACGAAAAGTGACATCTTAATTAAAGCACGCAAGTATTTGTTGAGGTGCTCCTCCATTTTTGATATTTTTAAAGTGTAGGTACGATTAACCCTCTCAAAAAATCAGAGGAAAGAAGATTCCCTTTGAACAGTGTTTCCCAAACTTTTTCGAGACGCGACCCCTCTTCCCCATAAAAGGTAAGGTAAATTTAATAAATAATGTAAAGAAAACACATTAGAAATAGGTATTTCAGAATAGAATTTTAACTTAATAATATTTAATTATCTTGATGCATATATCGAAAACAAATAACCGCGTCGCCCCCCAGAAATAACTTTGCGACCAACAGGTTGGGAACCACTGCCTTAGAATATATCAAATTAAAATGAATTTGTAACATTATTATTTTAGTCCGAAAAGATTCTTGTAAACCTTCAAGGGACTACCTAAATTCTTCACTGGAAAATAAATTAATCGTTCCTCAAATTGTTCGTCTATTTTAAAATTTTATTAACTTAATTATATCTCTTTGATGCCCTTTTCTATCAAATAAGGTACTATCACAGATCTTCGAGTCGTGCCTACAGGCCGCTAAAAAGGTATCTGCCGCGTTTCCACCGCCGAGTCGAGCAGATACCAGCAGACGAAGCAGATTATTGGAAATAGAACGGAAACGGATCATCGCGTATAATAAACGTTCAAATTATCGACGATGTTAGTAGTTCTGGCGGTTGGTTCACGCTCCAAGATTGTGCTGGGACATCCGATTTTTCCATTCGTCTTCCAATTGCTTAATCATCGCCGAGCTTACAGCGCTCGCCGCTGCGCTACGTAACTAGTTTCGCTAGACGATTTTCGCTCGTGATTAAACGGTCTCGAAACTCGGGGAACTCTCCGATGAACGACATAATCAAGAGGCTTTCATGCATATTTATGAGCAACGTGCTCGCCACTTGCAAGGATTCATTTTTTCAGCTGTAAATATTTATTAACGGGACACGTTTGATAGAGTTTTCCAGAAAAAGCGGCCTGCATTAATTGGCTGCCGGCGGCAGCGGGGGGGACGCCAAAATTTTAACACTCTAATGACTTTTAATTTCAATAATCACTCTGCGGGAATTTAACGAACTGCTCGGTGTAATTAGGGCGATGAGTTACGGGGTTATTAAGAACCATGAACGATATTTCAAGGATAGGAGTATTTGAGCTTTTGTGGTATTCGGTATTGGAGTCGGTGATTTTTTTATTTACTTTAGATGATATATTAAATCTGAGGTCACTTCGTGAAAATATTTAAACACGATGTATCCATAATGAAATTGACAAATTCACATCGGAATATTGAAGTTGAAATGGTTTAGAATCCATAGAAAAACTGACAGTATTATTAATTCCAAAAAAATTCTAAGTACAGCAACATAATAAATTAACTGTTACATAGATATATCGTTCTTATGAAAATTAGTTAATAATATACTAAAACACCATAAAAGTTCCAACTGAATTATTTTTATACTTAGAACATTGCTAATTCAATAACTATTAGAGAAGAATATACCCCAAAGAATGCCCATTTGGTGATAATTTAAACTTCCACAAAATCATTTCACATTACATCTTTGTCAGAAATAATACTCCAAACTTAAATTAACCACTCGAACACGTCACTACACTCTGCATTACACCGATATTACGCAAACCCCGATTTTGTTTTTCTATATCAAAGGATATTACCCTTTAACGCGCCAATAAATAAATACACCAAACATTATTCACCGCCGTGAAAAAGAACAGGTACACGGCGGGCACAAGTAAATCAAAATATAAGGCGTTAAAAACAACACCGGAAGAAAGTCGAAAATAGACTAGTTAGTCACTGTGAGTCGGGCAGCGCGCGGTGTCTATTGGCAAGCCTGAAGTATTTTGGCAAGACATATACAAATCGTAATTAAACCGTTCAAAGACAATGTTACTTTACCGAACCACGAACGATGAACGATGAACGAAATTAACGATCGGTAAAGTATCCAGCTGCTCGCGCACAAAAAATGGAGCGAAATTTTTATACTACCTCTGTCGACCGTAATAGATCCTCGAAGTACGTCCAATTACATAACAAGCATACTTTACGTGATTGAGCAGCCGAGCCATAAATAATTTCTGTACTTGTCAGTTTATGATCGAGTGGCATGAGGGAGTATTTTAAAAGGTCCACGACTGTCGCGTGGATTCCGTTATTCCCCGCGTTCTTACGTAAACCCCCCCTCGACCGGAGAAAATTGAAGTACACAGCTTTCGTTTCGTCATTAGGGAACTTAAGCAAGTGTTTCGTGAAAGGGTACCGCTACAATTATCGGAAATAAGGCTGGGAATTATATTACATGTAGAAACGGTGGTTCTCAGTTTTTAAAGCTGACATACCTTTATTCTAAGACTGGCTGATGTTATTTAAAAATCGTCTGCGCTCTTTTTTCTTAAAAGGGATAGAATAGTTTTCTATTTCAGTATTTGTCACCGGTTTTGACCCCAAACTTTTAATAAATTGAATTGTATAGAAGTTGTTTGATGTTCTGAGTCATGTTTGTATGAAACTGAAGTTTCTTTATTTGTCTGTGAAATTGTTCAGGGTTAAAGGAAGAGGCTTTAATCTAATTACGAACGTGAAGTTCGGTTCAGGCGATTAGGCATCCATCCCGGTTTGAAAAAAGAAGCTGCGAACGGTGATGTGAATTTAGACCAACTACTGACAGACTATCGAAGTTTCAAATGTTAGCGTGGACTAGTTAAGAAGAGGCACATCTACTAGGCAGCGCATATTCTTGGATCACCTCTACTCGGCCCAGTCACAGACCTGATCGCATTCTACTGTTAACTTCGCCGAGTCGATTACGATCGCACGACAAACCCTTTCACATCCCAGTAATTTCTCTTCTATTTCTTCAGATCAGCCTATTGTTTGTAATATTTTATTTCCATCCTCGATCATAATCCATAGTGTGATCGATTTCTGTAATAATTTCAGTTGTTCTTTCACTACTTTCGAGGCATCATGTGTAGGTATATATTTTTTTAATGAATGAATAAAATTGATGTGTAATTGGAAGAAGTTTTGAATTATTACTTTGGAGTATTAATTTCTTGGAATAAAGTAAAATTAAGTTATTAGTGTAAATCAAGCTTATGAAACTTAAATATCTACCTAAAGGGTCTATCAAGGGTAGAGCGTTGTTAAAACTTGAAATAGAACTTAGAAAGTCAATAAAGTCTACTTTCTACAATTAAAGCACCTTAATGCTCAGTAGTTTATTTTAATGTAAATTCACGACCCTTCGACCAATTTCTATGGTAAAAAGTCTGCCCATAAAACTATGCAGACTCTCAACGACTGTACAACTGTATTTTGTCTTTATCTGTGATGCGAGAGAGCTCGTCGCGTGAAATATTAAAATTTCGAAACTCGATTCGTTTAGAATGCATAATCGGGATCTTGGAGCATCGAGCGTTTCAGTGGAATCTTGAAAATCAGGTCAACGTCACCAACAACGGTGAGTCGACGAACCAGAACGTACAAAACTGAATACCTTTAAACTCAGTTGGATGTCTGAAGGGCTTTGTAGAATTGACGTCGATTGTGAACGAGCTACCTGAGAATTAAAAGTTTTACGCCGAGATCGAAGGGATTACTTCAAAGAATGGAATAAATGGAAAATAGTAGATCTCTTGATAGCGTCGTGGTTTCTATCGACTCATCTGATCCTTATAGAATTTATTTTCTAATTTTTTAGATATACAGGCACAAGACTTTAACACTGGTGTAGTTTTATGTCAAGTGTTGAAACATTATATCATATATGCATTTTTAACGATGAAAAATTGGAGAAGTTTCGAAGAGATTGTTTTAAAAGCGACCTCGATGTGGGTGCAATATTTAAAGATTTCCTATATACAGTGTTAGTAACTATTAGTTTCGAAGATATATCGTGGCTTCGAAGTATAATTTGTCAAATTCTAAAAATTCAGGTAGAACTCAAAATTACTAGTCTAAAGTCACTACTTCAACCAAAAATCTCCCATTAATAATAAGACGAGAAATACATTATGTACTTAATTACAATTGCACCACTCAATTCCCATTCCTTTAAATTCTGTTCCAAAATCCCCAGTTATTAAAATTTCCTTAAACTCTGCTCGAAAATCCCCAATAATTTAAATTCCCTTAAACTGTACTCCAAAATATGCCTCCATCCTCTCCGTTTAAGGCAACCAGACCAATCCTTCCATTACGAAGGACTGATAGCCCAGCAATTCGATTATTAACCTTCCTCACATTTTCATACCGAAAAAAAACTTTTCCTCTCGCAGACGAACGAGAGAACGACCACGAAGACAGCACGAATCTCTGGTATCGATCAGACGTCATCCAAGGCATGCGGATGCACGGTACACCAAGACGAAGAGGAGCGATCGTTCCAGTTCCAGTCGAACGTGTCGATCAAAGATTCGCGTTGCTCGATGGAAGAACAAACGAGGAAAAAGAAGAAAGGATTTTCAAAGGTGTACTCACTGTAGTCGGACGTGTCGTCGTTGGAGCCGTTCACCGTGCCGTCCGGCAGAATCTGTAGATGTCGGTTCTTGATGTACATCTGGATTTTCCTGGAAGCGCCGGTGATGTGCGACAAATTGGCCGACCGTTCTGCCCTCACGCCGGCGTCACTCATTAAATCAACCGGCGCGGCACTCACTGCACTGATAACCGTGCCAATCGCCAATACACTGAAACCGCTGATACCCGGTTTCGCACAGCAGCGATGCACACTCGATTTCCGCAGTCCACACTGACCGAGCGCGACGAGTAACAAGAGAAAGGCCAACTGAAAGTACGACGAACGGCTGTTTGGGCACTCGCGTCTCTTCTTCTTCTTCCTCGTTCTACGGCTACTCCTCAAGGACTCGTTGTACCGGGGAAACTCGGCTTGCCGATCGGCCGGCCCGACCTTGGCGGCGACGCGCGACTCACATCGCCAGGAATTCGTCCCGTCCACTTCCTTCCACGTTTCGTCGGCCAAGGACGGGGCTGCGGTCCTCGACGAGGCGAGCTTCTCGTAGCTCTGTTCTTCCTCTATCGAGGGGTCGCTCGATTGACTAGAGAGCCACGCCGCCGATCGCCCGATACGGGCATTGCTCGCGCGACGGAACACCGTCCAGTTGCCGTCAGAGAAGCCGCCTTCCGTCAAGCGATCACGATCCCCGTGGCAACCATGTGCTGGGTGGTTTTCGCGCGTCACCCACGGATCCGTGACCCGTTGAAATCTCCAGTCGACCTCGTCCCGTTCCGACGAGCACCACCGCCCCGATCCTGTACGTGCTATCTGTGTCGCGTCCCCCTCGCGATCCTCGTCGATGGTGTCGTGTAGCCGCGATTCCAGTTGTCGCGAGCAAGAAACATCCCGATCGGAATCCCTGTACTGAAGCGTCCGCGACGCGTCGGCATCCCCAGGAACGTCGTGCACGGCGGGCAGCTCGGTTCGACGGAATCCTCTCAATCCTATCCGTCGTGAGGGCAAACCGGACCAACGGCGTGGCTTCGATGCACTGTCATCCAGCGATACGTTCACGCCGGCCCGCGGTAGTCGTCGTACAATAGACGCTCGGACAACTCTATTTTCGCGGCGCAATGAAGACTCGGCGGAAGCTGATGCTACGATCGGTATCGGGCAGTCGGCACGGTAATCACAGTGCAGCACCCTTGGCCCGCCCGTGTCGATCTCAGCGGGCATGACGGTCTCATCCACACTCCTTTCCGAACTCTCCTTCTTATCTACACACCACTTCCTCCTCGCGTTTATCGTAATATCTCTTTCACTTTCTTTTCTACCACCACCACTACCTTCTTCTCCCACTTCCTCTTCTCCCTTTTCTCCTTGGTCTCGTTGTGGGCGTGCCTTTTTATCCGTCTCCTCGACGTACCCCGTGCCTTTTGTTTTCACTCGTTTCGCCGTCTTCGTTTAGGAGTCTCGGGCTCGGTACCACTGCACGGGACTCGCCTCGTCGTATGGATAGTCACAGGGACCAGAAACACCGTTTTACGATGTGACACCACCTCGTCATCCTCGGTTACTTTCGCCCTAGATACAGGCTCGCCTGGAAGATTCTCTCTGAACAGTGAGGATGCAGCAGTTGGACCGCTGTTACCGTCCATGTACCGTGTTTTCGGTAATGATCTCGCATTATTACTGGCCGCCGTGGCAGCGGTACGCTCGCTCGCGGCTAGTTTAATCGGGCGCAGGATCGACGGTGCCTGGCCAGGCGGTGTCTCGCGAACGGGAACCGGGATGAACGCCAGTCAGAACGGCTTGTTTGCGAAGATAGGAAACCACGGAATTGGTTTACGAGGTAGCATCGAGGCAGCGTACGATGGATCCTGAATGCAAACGAGCGGCTGGATCGTCGTGGCTTCCTGTGCCCGATATCGCCGAGGGTACTCGTTACACTGCGAATGATCCTGGGTGAAGATCGGCCGAAGGATCGACGATCAACGAAATGCCGTCGACGATGGGATTAGCGACAAAGGAGGCGAAAGGATCGTTGCTCGCTCGTCTTTAATCGGTTTTGTCCAGGCACGCAGGTTGATGCTACCGATTACCTTCATCGACCTCGCTCTGCCTGTCTCTCTTAGTCCCTCTATCAATCGCAAGAACTTCTCTACCGACACGTTACTCGTACCGCCTTAACGGGTTTCTCTCTCTCTTTCTTCCTCCTTTCCTTCGTGCACCGGCACCACCTCCTCCTCCTCCTCCTCCTCCTCCGCCTCCTCCTCCTCCTCCTCCTCCTCCTCTTCCTCCTCCTCCTCCACCTCTTTCTGTCTCCTTGTCTTTGTCCCTATCACTCTTTCTCTTCTTTCACTTTGACCGCCCTCCACCTCCCGCCCCGTGGGAGCGCGCGTATCCTTCCGGAGTCGCGGAGGGTCGTAATGAACGGCGCGCGGTGCTCGTTTCGCGAAATATTCGCGGGGATCACTGCCACCACTTCTCTCACCACCGGTCGGACGCGTGTAACATTCGCGAGCGCTGGCCGCGGCCAGCGGGGCACTCGACGGGAAGGAGGAGACACACAAGCCGTGTGCGCTCCGACACGTTCGTCACCGCGAGTTATACACCTGGCGTGGTTGTACCCGATCCTATCTCCGTGCTGATAAACAGGCCAACGCGAGTCAGAGGAAGAGGGAGAAGGGAAGAAAACAGCTAATGACCTCCTCCGTGTGACACTGTAAGCGGGATCCGGAAGGCGGTCCGCGACCGGTGATGTCCCAGCCGATCGACGTTGATCGCGCGACGAACAGCCTCGTGGCGTACGTCAGGATCGCCGATTCATCGATCGATATCCCTCTGTGTCCTAACCCACCACACGGTTGGTATGCCCACTATCTGTCCAAGTGGACAGACACACGGCGATTTCGAATTGTGCTGTGGTGACCGTTGGTCCGATTCTCCGTTGTCCCTCGATTCTTCGTAACAAACGATCCAGTAGCGCGGGGTCGTGCTGTCTGCCGGTATTAGTAGGAGGTCGGGGGTAGTACGGCGAGCCCGGGGTTATCTCGTAGGTCGGATGGTGCCGGTGCGGCGTCCGAGAAACTACTGAACGAGTGCCGCGGTTCTCTTCTCCGGCTCGGTTCGGGCACGCTCCTCGGTTCGCTCTCGTAGAGAGACCGAACAGCAGACCGACACACCAGCACACGGGCCGGCAGCAGCCGAGAGTGAAACCAATACCAGCGCGCGGGGATCGACTCGGCTCCTCTACTCACACGGTCCCGCAGCATCCATCCCATCCCGTCGTAGTTGTAGTAGTAGCCGTCGTCCCGTTTCGTCCCGTTCCGCTTCGTACCGTGTCGTCCCGGTTCCGTCACATCCCAGAGCGACGCAGCACGCGACAGATCTGGATGCTCGCTCGCTCTCCTCCACTACCGCTCCACCACCGACCACCACGCGCCTCTTCTTCTCCCTCTCTTCTTTCGCGCCGCTCCCCCTCCTCACCCTATCGCCCTATCCGCTTCTCTCTGTCCGCCGACCTTCTCTTATCTCCGTTCCTCCTTCTCTCCTTCCCTTTCTCCTGCCTCTCTCCTTTCGCTCTCTCTCCCCCTGTTCCACTCTCTCCCTATTCCTCTTCTCTCAGCCTCCGCCTGTCCACCTATGCTGCTCCTTTTCGATGCCTTCCTCACCTTTCTCTCCTTCTTTCCCTGGATCACTCGGTTCCTCTCTTCCTACCTCTGTCTTCTCGTTACACCTCTTCTGCTTCGCCTTTCCTCCCTTGCGTTTGCTCCTTTCCACTTCGTCCAGGCCTCGTCCCGGCTTGTCAGTACGTTTCCCTCCTGCCGCCTAGTTCCCCGGCCGGGCTTCTTTCCTGTCTTATTAACACCGAGCCGGTGCTACGCTTTTTCTTCACTTCGTCTACTCTGCTCAACAGTTCGTATCCTCCTGACACCCACACCCCCTCCCTGCTCCTCGTCTATTTGATCCGGTCAACGCGGGGGTGCTCTATTATTTCCCCCGGCTCCTTATGCTGCTAGGAAGGTCGATATGGAGAGATAAAAGAGTCGGTAGGATAGAGGAGGAGGAAGCCCGTTAACAAGGCCACGAAGGACGCACGCGAACACCTGCAAACCTGGCAAGATGAATCGCTCGGAAATCGCCTCTTGCACGCGCGCTCGCGTCACAATTCCTTTACTTCGTCTTCCTTGTCGCCCTCTTCTTCCTCGTCTTCTTCTTCTTCTTCTTCTTCTTCTTCTTCCCTGTCCTTTCGATCCTCCTTCAATCTACTGCGTGACGTCCCCTTCCAGCTTATTCCCTCCGTACCTTCTGCCTTATTGAGTCCTTTCTTCTCGTTTTATTGCGATTGCTTCCGTCTGTTTCACCTTGTTCGCCAGTCCCTTGCTTCCCCCTTACTTTGCCCTCTCTGTCTGTCTCCGTTTCGCCAACGGACTCGTCGCGTCCGTTTCACACCGCGGAACGCTAACGCTGGAGAACACGATCAGCCAGGACGCGCATGAGTTCTCGTTTTCTTCGGCTCCTTCGTTTCCTTTTCATTCTTCCTTAGACACGAGCGAAAGCTCTATTGAGGTCAGCCGTGCGTACCTGTAAACAGTAACAAGGTCGTCCCTTGAGTCGCCGTGGAGAAATGCTCCCGTTTGTGGGTTCTTTCCGCTTTACTAGGCGGCGGTAGAAAAATGGGAATCGGACCTGATCTACGAGAAAATAGTACAATGGTACTATTATTCGAAACATTCTTTTGCCCATTTGGTTTAGCAGATTTTTCAGAAGTTTGTTGTGGAACCAATAAATGTTCTGAAGGAACTGGATTCGTATTTATGTTTCTTCCCTGTTAGTACAAACACTAAAGTAATGTTTTGTTATAGGTAGGTACTTTTATGTGTCTTTAATATTCATTTCAAATGATTTTTCATTGAATACCAGAGTGGCTATTTTATTATTTAATGTGCTAATAGAAAAGAAATTGGAAAATTTCGTAACATAATCATTTTTAAGATATTGGAAATATCTTCTGATTCTATTGAAATTCTATTGAAAATAAACCAATGAATCATTAAAGAACTACCCGTGGTATAACATGGCCGATATTCTGAGAACTGGTGTGATGGAATTAAATATCGTACGTAAGAAGTATGTAGCGCTCTTTACATTCTTAGTAGTACATATATGTATATCAAGAGTCACTTTGACAACTTCTATTTTTATAATAGCTCCTGTGTTATATTTTCAAAAATATGATAAATCCTTATTTTATGCATGATTATGTAAACTTATATAAATTGGTACTAGTAGCTACAATTAAAGTATTTATTTTATACTCCTCTTTCATAATCTTCCTAGATAATTGCCATAATAACTCCTTACTATGAGAATATTTTCCTGAGAATACTACTTATATCTTTACCACAACATTTACAAATATACCAATGCAAAATAATAGTTTTCTAACTCGATGAGAATCAGTTTTCCCAAGAACTTCAACCAGCACGCTACATTCCCTCCGTAACAATCGTCTTCATCGTAACGTGCCATTAATTGTGGCATCACATAGATAGCAGCAACATTTTTATCATGCCGCGTAGAGATATTTAGCGAAAAGAAACGCAGATAACGTATTTTAGCACAGTGTGGCCACACTAACTTCAGTAAACAATACTATCTAGTTCAATTTTCTCTCGGCGAGCAACGGCACCAACAAAGTAGATATCTCTTGCTGCGCGTGTACAGCAGGGACATGAAAATCACCTTAAATGTTGCATTACACTCCTTTGTATCTGATTTGATCTAATACGTTCCATTACATCTACCCGACCTCATTTTAAATGCTACATGACACCCACATTTACTATCCTTTGTAAGTAGATAATGGTAGGGTAGAACGGGGGCAATTGTAACGCGTAAAATATCTCAAAACATATGATAGATATTAACCCCAATTTTGGATATATGATGGACATTTGGAATACACACATCCATGCTCTAGCAGTATAGATACACAATAGGCATGTATAGCGAAGAAAATAACTTTTCAATACCCTGAAGTAACTTTTTCTTACTAATTTAAAATTGTAATATAAATACTTCCTTTGCGAGTACGTGTTTTTTCTTTTTTTTAATAGTGAATTGAACCATTTTTAAAGTAATACTGATCGTTACTTATCACTTTTGCGCGTCTCGTTAATTAAAATTTATAATTTAAGTTCAAAACTCTGTTCGGGGGCGATTGTAACACCGGCAGTAGAGATCGGGTGTACCGCGACAGAACGAAATAGTGACAAAGAAGATGAATAATATTGTCGTGCTTACACGGGGTCCTATAGCACAGCGCAAGCAAACCAAATAAAAAATGGGTGCAATATTTTTTAAAACATAAAAATAAAAAATGAACTTTTATATGGTTTTATGAGTTTTCTGTTATACCCCACCACTTGCGCCAGGCGAATATTTTTCTTAACGCACAAAGTCTTTGATTTCCTTATAGTCTGAGCCCAAAATTCTACTGAAGACTCCCAGTGAAGTGCCATGAAGATTTTTGAGATGCTTCTTTATTTCGACGTCTCTTAACCTGAGGCTAGGAAACAAATGATCGTAGGTAGTCTTTTACATTTTATTCGCATGAGTTGTGTTAGCATACTTACTGAGAATGCTTTGTTCCGAAGAAAAACTGGAAACTCGACTATGTGAATAGAACTAAAAATTGGAGTACACCCGTGTGTGCCCGACCTAACATCACACGTTACATTACACTCCTCTATACCCTGCCCAACATCGAGCGCACCCAAACCAAAGACCCACAGAGACAACAAATCAAACTGACAAAAGAGCAGAAGACCAAAGACACCAGATAAAAAGGGAGGAAAATGGAATCACACATCTAGTATACGTTTTGAACGCCGTTAATAGAGGGTTTTTCGGGGAAAACTATCTCATCCGGTAGAACAGTCTACAAGCGGCTTCCCCGGCGTGTACGGAGATAAAGGGGAAGATACCCTTCATCGAGGATCGCGGCATTCCCGATACCTAAGTCCTTCGACTTTTACGAGGCGCGTCAAATTTCTACCGTTGTCGAACATCTCGTACGACTTCGACGGCCAAGATAGCCGATAGTAGTCCCAGTTTCGGGGTTCTGTCGTCCAGCCGAGTGAGAGGAAAGGTGGAAATGAATTCCATACCGCGAGCCATTGGCAGCTGACCCTGGTCGACTGTTAACACCGTGGATTGTTGTCACGCGAGCCAAAAATCACTTAAAGCGCACTTAACCGCGGCCCTCGTAAACACGGAAGGATATTGCCTCGCTACAACGACATGGAAAAATGACGAAACGGAGCGGTGCATGCTGATACATAAAGGCGGGCAGATACGCGGCCCACGGAGATTAGAAGGCGCCACGGAGTTCCACATTCTTGCGTTGCCGTTGGCATTACTGTTGCCACGATACCGTGTGAATTATAGTCAAATTTTGTCGAACGCGCGACCACGAGTGGGGTGCTCTTCGGCGTTGTGACTAATTGGAATTCCAATCTTCTGCCCTAAGTCTCTGTGTTTCTGGTTGGCTTATGCGTTGCTCGAGGAGATGGCAATTGTTGAGGGCTGATGCGGGAGTGCTGGGAGTCAGGAAGGAGTTGGAGAGGAAAGGAATATGCATATATGTATATGATTGAGATTGCTAGGCATTTTAATATCTACTGTCTTGCAGCAAGTGATAAGCTGAATTGATAAAATTATTTTGAATTTTTTTCTATAAGGTAAAAGTAGCTTAAATACCAAAAAGATTTATTTCATTATATGTTGCATTTATTGAGAAAAATATCTTTAAAAATAGCTTAATTTTTCGGGGGTTCAAAATAGAATGATCCCTTAAGTAGTTTCCTATTTATACGCAGGATTAACAATTGATAGAATTGAATGATAATAATAAATCATTAGGTATATTGGATAGTGATAAGGGTTCTTGAAAACTTGATCTGAGTCAGCAATGGAAATTCACTGATAAATATTGCCACAACGTGAGCAAGTGTTTTAATCTCACCAATCGATACTTCTACAAGTAATTCTCGCCTATTAATTTTATCTAACGTGATAAAATAGCGCCTAGGTACGCCTCTACTACCATGGTAGACGTGACTCATCTAAAACGTAGCACGTTGCCACTTTTTTCATTCGCTGTAATTTGTATTCTGCCACATTTCATATTCTATGTTCCATTTCCTTTCATTGACACCCAATTAAGAATTACCGCACATAAACCACCACTTAACACCGAACATCACGAACGATCACATAATAGTGTTAAGTACACCTCATTCTCACAAAAAAAAAAAACTGAAATTATAGGAGTCACTTCAATTTCCCATAACCGTTGCATGTATGCAGTGCATTTCGTAGAAAATTCTTGTCCCGACACGCCATAGTAACGCGGTGAAAAATTTACACGGGAGATTTTATCCGTTCTCGCGGAGCACGGCTACGCGCTCCCGCCGCGTTGATCGAATTACACAAAGTATCGTAATTTATTCGCTCCGTCCGAACGGACGATGTCAGCTTTTACGTCAAATGTAAGCGTCTGTAATTGGACGCGGTATGAGCTGCAATTGAGAAACTATTAATTTGATGGTTGTAACCTCGATCCATTCAGTCGGCGTATACTCATTACCCGTTGAAACTCACACGTGGCAATTTCAGTCAAATTAACGTCGCGACCTATAGAAACGGTCGGATTAACCTGCCTTGGACGCGAGTGTTTTAAAACGAGCCGTACGAAACCAGACGTGATCGCAACGCTGCATCCATTAATGATACTTCATCAATTCACCGCTGACGTATCAATTATTCACATGAACATCCGTCGACGGCGCACCGTTCCGCGCACTTTCACTCCAAAGCACGGAAAATATAGGGCGAACGATATTTTCGATAATTACCTAGGCGCGACGTTAAAAGGCGCGGGAAATAACGCACCAACGAAAATTGCCCGTTAAAAGCGATAATTTGGAGCAATAAAATATTTTATGGGAATTAAAACGTGATCAAGTAGATTAATTGATTGCAGACCATGGCACGGTTATGCATAAGTTAAATTATTTATCCTTGCTCTGCCATGCAACAAAGTGTATAACTTTTACAGTTCGCTCCCGCTGTTCTGCTGAATGTGGATCTAAATTCTATTATTTCGTAAATGTGGCGTTAAACTGCTTTACGAGCATTTACTTGAGAAAAATTAATTAGAGGCGATACGAAAGGTTTTAAGTTCGAACGGAAATATAGATATAAGCTTAGACGTCTTATATCATGACCGATTAAACGCGAACGATTTATAGTATTGCCACTGTTTAATTTTATGTTGCCACTCTACGCTAATATGTATGAGCCAGACTAACGGATGCAAATCGATGGAAATTTCAGCAGGTGGGCGTAAATATATATCGGGCTAGCTTCTGAGATAAGTCAAGCAGACTGAATAAACCTGTCCTAATGATACTATTTAATCAGGGAATAGTATGTAATCGGTGGCGCGAAGGAAATCATTGAGGTGCTTCGCAATTAAGAAACCTCCGATTCACGTAATTATTGCCTTGCTCTCGATAACAGAAACGTTGATTCATGAATTGGAACCGAATTCCTTCCGCCCATTCCTGTCAACTTGAAACCCACATGCTGCAGTGCTAAATACGTAGGTGTTTTTTTTCAATCTTGAGAATTTGTTCTCCGGAATCTGATATTTCATCAATTTTACAGGCACGAAACTCTCCATTACTTATTTTAGGGAGTATATTTCAAAAAGAAAAGAATTCAAAAGTCAGTGATCGAAGTTGTGAATGATTTTCACTAAAGTCAAGAAAGTTGAATATTAAGAATGTCTTCGACGAGACACAAATGAAATTTTCTATTTGTACAAAAATATAATATTAACATATTTAGAAGATTTAGGGACAATGATTGAAAGAAATGATCTTTCCGCTATTAAGTTTTCCTCGGTGATAGGAGCCACATCTATTCTCGCCACTTTGTTGGAAGGCTGAATCGTAATAGCGATGCCCAGTTGCGTACTTTTAGATGCCCCACCACTCAGCTATAAAAAAGCTTGCGAAGGGAAGGCCGGAAGTAGAAACACCCTGCCTTAATGACTCATAGCTCGAATCGTAGAACTAAACGAGGTTCTTAAAGCACACAACTCCTTCTTGGGGTAACTAGTTACTTGGCTTCGAAAAAGCCAGGTTATATTCTAAAGTTTTTAGGTCCTAGTAACACTAAACCACTGATGGACTTAGATCGTTCATACAACCATTTTTTGAAATCCTTATATACAGCTAATAAATCAATTTTTGAGGGTAACTCAAACCCCCATGTACCACAAACCCATAAACTAAAGCCTTTTTCACACGAAGTACTTCTGTACTCGTAACTTTTATTTGGAATACATTCACAGAATTTCTACCCCTTAAATCTTAAAAAAAACCTATCTTTGACGATCAAATATATGTATCTCAACTATCAGCCAGTCAGTCGCAGAAATATCAAGTGCGAAAAGGCCTTAACTCGTCGCGAAGCCAACGAAAATATTCCGTGTTAATGAAATTACAGTACTTACAAGCGTTCAATAAACGGATCGGAGTATCTACAAACAATTAATGTATTCCGTTAGACCTTTATTTCGCGTAGCCATTCAATAAAACTCGTTCGGTTGACTTGGATGACGGTGGACATGACTGAAACCGATCGAGGTCCCGCATTGATCAGAGGGTGGCGCAAAGGGGATAGGCAAGGGCAATAAAATAATGAGGACGGGGGAAGTCGAGGGCAATCGACGGCTGATCCTCGATCACCGAGGAGATCACCGGTGATCGGTCAAGCGCCGACGATCTTATCTTTAACACTGGCTTAAATGTATCGAGCAGGACGGCGCTCCACCACTTTTTTGCGCATAATTGCTCTCATTCACGCTCAGCGGACCTCCTCCATCCTCCGTCCCGTCGGAAGCTTCATTTTGTGCCAAACGCAGGGTGAGGGCAATTACGTCGACTATTCCTTTTTATCCTGCACTGCGGTTGACGTGAAATCGATCATTGAAAGCTTCAATCCGAAAGCTCAATTTTTTTCGCTTGCTATTAACCATTTTTCTTGTGCCTATTTGTGGTGAACGGAGGTACGCGAATGGTCCCGTTAAGGCCTTTCCACACGAGACACTTTTATGATCCGTGATAGATATTTTAAGTATATTCATAGGTTTTGTCCCTTTTTACATTTATCTATATTTTAATTTTGTGAATATATTTAGCAAGATGATATATTTTGTCAATCTAGTCATACATTTGTATGTAATTACGTTTATCGGAAAGATGTTCCTTCTCCTTTAAATTTTTTTTGCAGCTTTTGGTGTCTTTTTAAATTTTGTAGATTTCAATAAATGTGAGGTGAAAATTTTTTTGAAGTTTTTAATACAAATATTCAAAGAGCTTCATAATAAGATTTTTTTCGTATTTAATATCATGCTGGTTTTAATAGCTCCAATTCTGTGCACGATTTGTAAGGTGATGTTTCTAAATTCCTATGAAAGGTGAATCTGAGATTGTGCAGCCTGAATCGTGTCATAACATTTGTGCCAGGCGACAATGAGATAAATTGTAGGTGAATGCACCCGCGTTTTAAAATTTATTTTTAGCCTTGGTGCCTTCGAAAATGCTTGCATACCGTACCCTAGATAAAACAGAATAATACGAACTGAAATAGAAAGACTGTCATTTAATTTAAGAGTTCTTTGATACAGGCATGGTGAAATTAAAATTTTACTTGCATAATGTAAGAAAAGAAGACATAGGTAATGCTATGTTACACGAAGCATTAAATAATATTTAAAATATAGTCCTATCGAATTCTTCATTTCTTGATACTGTTTGTTTACGTAATGTCTAATGTCAGAGTTAATAACAAATTTGAGAAATAATGTGTGTTGTAAATCGGTTTGACCATTTGTTTTTACACTTAAGTGTAAATTAGATGGAAGAAGGAAATTCGAGAAAAAAAACTATTATATAACAACTGATTTACAGGCATTGTGTATTTCTCGCACTGCTTGTAATTTGTGGTTTTAAAACAAAATTGCAAAAAATGAAAAAAGAAATCGCCCAACGTGGGGCTCGAACCCACGACCCTGAGATTAAGAGTCTCATGCTCTACCGACTGAGCTAGTCAGGCGTTGAACATTTTGCGATAAGGTGATTTATTTAAATAATTGTATAAATTTTGAAATATATAACGTATTTTGCACTAAAAAAACATAATAAAAAGAGTTCCTGACTTGTATAATATAAAAATAATTACGTGTACTATTATTATTAATATGTAGGTACCACGTATAATATGTTATTATTCGTTTAAATTGATATGTCAACCACAATACAAAAATATCTATTTACTGAAATTTAATGTTAATAATAATAATAATAATAATGGCAATGGCAATGGCAATGACAATGGCAATGACAATTACAAATATGTAGTCTTGCAACGTGCCGGCAATGATCTTGCAACGTTCCGGCAATGATCTTGTAACGTAACAGCAAAATTGTGGTAATGATCATGCAACTCTTCGGCAATAATGCGGTGCGAGATTGCAATATTGCACCGCAATATTGCAGGTTCACTCCTTTGTCCGCCCTATGCAATAGTGCAGGCGTGTATTCCTGCAACGTTTCGGCAATGTGACTGCAATATTACGAAAGCGTTAAAGAGAAATGTAAGGAAAATGAATCAAATTATATATTTATATATTTTTGAATAAAGCTTTTAATAATACAAATAGTGGCTGCAATATTGTAGGATCGTTGCCAATGGAATATAGCATGTCGATGTGCGCGCAATATTGTACGATTGTTGCCAGCGGAACATTGCCCGGCAACGAACTTGCAATATTCCTGCAATATTGCAAGATCGTTGCCACTCCAATAATGCACAAAAATATTTCAGCATCGTTCCTGCAATATTGCAATGCAACCTGCAACAACACAATATTGCAGCAACATTCCTGTAATACTGCTGCAACGAAGTGTGCCATATGAGTGGGGCATCGCCCACTTTCGAATAAAAAAAAAGATCATCAAAATCGGTCCATATGCTAAGGAATTATGCGGGGACAAACATAAAAAAATATATACGGGTCGAATCTATAACCTCCTCCTTTTTGAAGTCGGCTAAAAATAATACGTACAATTTAAAAAAAATTTTTTCTTCAAATATCACACTCACTTTTATGAACTATCCATTCGCAATGTTGTGTCTTTATATTATTTAACTGAATGAACTGACCCATTTTCCCTCCACCATTTCCTCTAGACAATTTTCCGCTTTGCCGGGACCGTTCTTTTGAATTCCACGTTTCAAATTACATGCGCATAATTTACAACGGTTCCAGGATCCCAGGATTAAGCGGTTAACAAGGATTTCGAACGGAAGATGCTTCGACAAGTGTCGTTACAGCCCGACAAGCGGTTGCTCAAGGTAGATACACACTGTTATCTGTTTATTTAGCCCGTGTAAAATTGACGGTCAGCACAGGGATCAGTTACCGCGGCCGTTTTACAACAGACCATGTTTTCCACTCGAGCTTTAGTGCCTGCAATTCTATACCAATTCTCAGTGAAAGCACACCGTCTGCGGAGGAGCAAGACCAGATAATAGTCCTCGAAGCGGCCGTAAGGCTCTGAACTCGTAATTTGCCGGTGGTAGCAATGAAAATTTATTCTAGGCCGCCTGTAATCGTCCTTCTGGATGCTTCCAGTTTACTCTGGGCTACTCTAACAGTGCGCAGGTAGAGTAAGCCGTGTAAGCGGGTCGTGTGCTTTATGGGAACCTTTATTGAGGTATCATGGGAAGGAAATTACCGTCCGGAGAAATGGCACCCGCACCTGCTTGTTTATTGCGGCAACATCTCGTTAAACAAGTGCGAAGCTTGCTTGTTTCAACAGCATAATAATGCTTTTCGTGGAGTAATAATGCTTTTCAGATAATTTTTTTAGGTATGTATTTTTCAGGATAACGTGGCCGTTTTACTTTTATGTTGGGTATATTTGTTAGATAGATTCTCGTTGAAGGGGTCATTCTACTGTGAAACATATTAAAAAAATTATTTTAATTTTTTTTGTATAATATAATAGTACCTTAATAAATACCAAAAAGATTTATTGCGTTATATGTTGTATCTACGGAGAAAAAAAATCTTTAAAAACAGCTTCATTTTTCGGCCGATCAAAGTAGAATGACCCCTTAATAGACTAACCCAGGCATTTTGATCGAAGGCGATCAGTGTTCTATGTGGTTTAACGAGCCTGTAGATTTTCGGCGGGATGATGTTATAATCATCTTAAGG
Source organism: Andrena bicolor (assembly GCA_960531205.1). NCBI lineage: Eukaryota > Metazoa > Arthropoda > Insecta > Hymenoptera > Andrenidae > Andrena > Andrena bicolor. Next base: position 34,379,903 of record OY482666.1, on the reverse strand, counting down.
GCACCGACGTTTGAACAAGGGCGTGACCAGGATACCGCGGTAAAAGAATGAGCTACGAAAGAACAGACAGACGTCCAATGGCGTGGCATTTGTTACGTTCAATCACGCGCACTTTGTAATTCTCGGGCGTCGTTAATTTTCGGCCGTGCGTTAGCATGTTTTACATTCTGCGAGAGTAAACTGTAAATGTGGTATCTGCTGAGTTGTTGCTTTCTTTCGCCAAGAAGACGTTACTTTTTGAATGGAAAGCGTGGAAATGTAAATCATAATTTTTTGAATATTCAGGTTGGGAATTTTTTGCCTTGATAGTCGTAAATTACACTGCTTCCTAACCGCATAGCTCGAATTCGAGTTCTTACGTCTTACATAGGTATTTCTTTTTCATAGTTCATTCCAATTTACATGCAAAATAATATTTAGCTACTTGTTGTGCAATTGAAGTTTCAGACACTTAACGCCCCAGGGCAAATTCGACTTTTATTGTTAAATATCTCGAATATATAAACTAATACGAATTTAAATAATTGTCAAATCCAGATTAATACTCCGAATAGCTTCGCCGTGTTTTCACGCGGAGGTGTGTGTCCTGTACAATGTGCATGGTTTGAGATGTTTTCACGTCGATATTTTTCGGAAACCCACTTTCGAAATTTACTTGGAAACCAAACCGGCCTTTGAGTTCGTTTCGTACAAAACTCACCCGGCGAGAGTAATCGCTCAGAAAAGTCCATCGGACTTGAAAGAGCATTCGTCAAAACCTTGCACTTGACAGTCAAAGTGTCCTCGTTGCATATTCGTCGCAATAATATTCCCACCCGCCGCGCCTCACTCGAAAGACGACCACCCCCAGACATTTCTATTTACATCTAAACGTCCCATCTCTATTAGAGCCTCGCCTATAAACGTCTATCGAATATTCCGCGTCCACCTTCCCCGAAACGTCTCAATCAGCCACGGGGCCCGCAAACGGGCCCACAAGGCGTCTATCGCGACGATCGATTGTCAAAACTCGAGGGCTATCCTCGAACGGCCTGCGCCATTGGGAGCCCTCGGATTTTATAGTTTAATAATAGAGCGGCGCAGAAGAGTGTTTGCTTATCGGATCCCTGATTTTCGGCCGAAGACACGACGCCGTCGTCGTGCGGCTTATAGAACAGGATGGGGCGAATACGAATAAAGGTAAGAAGAAAAAGTTGGGAGGTGAAAAAGGAGCGGGTAGAGCTAAAGGTGAAATAAAACGAGGCGAAGGAGAGAAGAGCGGCATGGATCACGTGCAAAGAGGGGTGGGTGACTTGTGCGAAGCTGCTTAGCCCGGCTATGCCTCCCACCTGCGGCTGCCTTCTCCCTCATCCACCGTCAGACACGAATAATCGAAGCATAATTTCAGCCCGTGGGCTGCCCCTCGCGTATTTCGGACGTTCCCTTTTTATATGGCTACGTACGACCCTCTTTACTATACAGGGTGTATCATATCAGATGGGATGGATTAGGATATGCAAAGCTTGCCATCAACGGGGCTCCCCATTTCGCGGCCGCGTAAGAGGTTCTTTTTTCTCGTCGTACAAGGTGTATCTTATCAGATTGGCGAGATTATGGTATGTAAAAGTTGCAATTAACAGGATTCCCTGTTGTGCGATTATGGATGATGCTCTTTTTGCTCTCCGGGCTGTATCGTATTCGATTGGCAGGATTCGGATACGGCGGAGTGGCTATCAACGGGATTCTCCATTTTGTGGTTGCGTAGGAGGTCCTTTTTCTGCGTCGTACAATGTATATTTTATCAGATTTACGAGATTAGGGGGTGTAAAAGTTGCAATTAATAGGGTTCCCTGCTGTGTGCTTATGGATGATGTTCTTTTCGTTTTGTGGGTCGGATCCTATTAGAGTGACAGGATTGGGATATGCAATATGCGCAATTAACGGGATGCACACCTATGGCTCTCGCAGGGACTACAACCAAGTAGTTTCATTGAGTCTTTTTAAATCGAAAATAGCAAAAGAAAAAAGACGAAAACATTTTGCTTTCATTTTGCCGCTATTTTGCTAATGTTGAAGATAAGTCACTAATTATAGTCAGAGCGATAGCGACAATCACACTGGTCAAGATTTTTTTAGATTTTTTGGTTCAGATAGGTCTAACAGCTGAAATCGCCTTCACGAGCGAGGCATGAATTTTTAAACATATCATCAAGACAGCTTTCAAAAGCATTTTAAAAACACTTTACTTTATCACTTTCATATTTTTTATTTACTGTAGAAATGTACCTAGTTTAATAAACAGAAAAAAAGTTTTATTCCATTACTATAATTATTTACCGTCGCAATAAATTCCTGAACATCGCTGAATTTAATCGCTTAACTCAAAAGTTGTGGCTAATGAACACTGTCGTAATTAACAAAGTTCCTGTTTCACATGGTTACAGATAATTTTCACCTTATCAGACGAAATCTATCTTATCACATTCCCATTCCAAATCTTTCTATTCTCATAAATTTCTATTCACTTACACCAACCACCTGAGATTCTACTTATAATATTTAACCTACCATAAGTTGGTCCTATTCATTTACCTACTGCTAAATCCTCACTACAAAGACACACTGGACCCATCAGAACTCAAGTCTACGACTCGACCGTCCGTCAAGCTGCAGCGCACCACTGATTCGAGGCACACCCTGTATAAGGCACGTAATCACGGCTATGTCTCGATACGTATAGGTATAACGAGCCGGGACGTAATTTAATGTGCTCCAGGCGCGATTTTTATTTCTATTCCTCTCATAATAAACGATTATCATAATAACTGCCATTACGTTAAGGGTTCACGGAGACGACGTGGAACTTCAGCCAGGGGTAAGCAAACTATTTAATACACTCGATGAAAAAATATGGCTCGGTCTACGGCTATTTCATTATATCCACTTTGCGGCCTTCCTTATCTACCGATGTATTTCAGCTGACAATGAGACTAATGCGTGGACATCGATCTACGAGGTGACAATTTGCATACTTAATCATTAATCATTAAACAGGAACTCTGTAATTACGTGTTAAATGGAAAGAAGAAATATTTCTAAGAAAGGACTCTGTGTGCTTCAATCCCTCGTATAATTGTCCCGAGTGGCAATACCGAAACTGAAAACGATCCTGTTTCCGCAGAATTCCTTTTCTCTAACCCCCGATGTGCGGTTCAACTAGTCGGCGAGGAACGTGAATTGTTTATGAACGTTGCATAATTAACGGCGACAGACTATATAATTTACTTACCGTACGGTAGGTATCCCTTTCGCACGTACGCATCTCGATCGTCAGATGAAGCCATTAATAGTTCAGATCACGCATCGGTCGTGTATTGCTTTATGGTTATTGTGCCTTAATCATTGTCATTACGAGCCGAAAGCTTAGCGCTACGTTTACCTTGCGATACCGATAATCACGCTCTCTAGGAACAGTGATCTTGAATACCGAAGACTCCAGGCACGAATTCCTCGAATATCGAGATCCGTTTCTAATATCGAATACGTGTATTTCACCTCTTTTTCTTTTCTCCTGGCCGAATCGGTAGGATAGTTAGAAGTTTCTAGAAATCTATGGCGTCTGTGTCACGAAAGGATTGCTTCGATGTAATTTAACCAATCAGGTAGGTATCTATAAATAAAGCTGTTGACTTGATTTGTCTTTTAAATCAAATTCGAATTCATAAAATACTATACAATATATTCGTATTATTTGAAATGATAAGAGCGTTATGGTGTTTTCACTATCGAGCTCACATCTTATATTAAACAATTTTAATTTCTTTATTTATGTATAAATATTAAAATATTAAAGAGCCGAATTAATTCTAAAATTTGAAGGTCAAGAATGACAATTGATAATAACTAAAAAAAGCTGTATAGAGCCAGTTGACCCCATTGAGTTGAAGTTAATGTTGACAAATTTATTCCCGCTGAAGTTGAAACGCACAACGAATAAAAAAATTAACTTTATTCGACACATGACGATAATTTTTTTCAACTTATATTCGTTATTCGAAATATTTATTTAAATAAAAATTTTGCCCATTGTTGAGGAACACGCGACTCCAACATCTATAGTTTCGTGCCATGAAGTGAAAAGGACGCCAGGAGAGTCCATGATTCCCGAAAGCTTACGATAAACCAAACCACCCGCGGTCATGGCAACTCGTGTGCAACTGCAGGGTGTATATAGTCACCTGCTTGAGCGATTAGTTTCATCCATCATACGCCATAAAGGAAGTCGAGGGGTCGAACAATATCTGATTTCGGGTTTCAACCTGTGTGGCGTTTTCGGTTCGTGGTGGGGTCCCCGTGGTTCCTGGGGACACGAACCCTTTTGTGGGCAACGGGGCCACCCTCCATTCTGAACTTTCCCCCGAAGGGGGACAGGCGCGCGACAACCTGCCTTTTTACAACGCCTCGCCTCTATTCAATAACGTTGTCCACGGATGATCGTGTAAACACCGATGCGGCGTAAAACACGTAGGACGGACAATGAAACACCTTTACAGCGAGTTCAAGACCACCATTTTTTCCCTCGGCCCTCGTAAATGGGGAACAATGCAAACAGGAAGTGTTCATTGTTCCATCTGAATTGCTAACGTCGTCCACGAATCGCGCAAACGATCAGATCAGACGTCGACGCCCGTGAAGATCACGATGCCCCATTCGTAATACATATTACATACATATTTATACTCCGATTGAGCTTGCTTGCCGACGGAATCCAGACTTTTTTTATGTATATACACGGGGAAATCCTTTGGTACATATGGAATAGAAAAATCCTTTGGTACATATGGAATAGAAAAGACCTATAGAGGACTAATACATAAAAGTAAAAACACAAAAATGAACACCATAAAACCAAAAAGGAATAGTGCCAAGATAGAGTACAAGCAAAGATGAATAAAATACAATGTAAGGATTAACAAGTGGCAGAAGAAGCCCACTAAATGCGCAACAAACTTGGGGAGGTACGTGGCTCAGGACGAATGGTACTAAGTAAGGTCTGTCAGTTTTTAAAACCGGGTTTAAAAACTTTTTTTTTTTAATGTAAAATTCGAAAACCGGTTTTATATACTAGTTTACTGTAAAACTAATCTTCATGAATTCATATTTTCGGAAGGAAAAATATTAAATGAAATAAAGATTTATAATTTATATTTTGTACGGATTTTACTTATTTTAGTTTTTTTTTTCATTTGGTTTTACATGGACTGTATTTTATTGTGTTATATTTTTGTAGATCCATAAATATTAAAAAAAAAATGAACATTTTAAATATAAGTACAGATATTTATTTTCTATTTTAATTCATTTTTTGTGAAAATTCGAAAATCAGTGTAACCGGTTTTTTGGGAATAGTGGAATTCGAAAACCGTTTTTTTTTTCAAAAGTCGGTTTTTGTATAAACCTTAATTAGTACATAGAGGTAAGTAATTCCTTGCACACACCTAAATCGAAAGTGGAGAAGAAAATTGTTTCGTACGAGGCTTCGTCTCCGACGAAACTAATTTTCGAAATGGATATGATACAGAAAAAAAAGCATTCTATATTTCCGATTAATTTTTGTTCGAGGAATTACCATACATATACCCAGTTGCACCACCCGTGCTATCCCACCCTGTATATAAGTGGACTCCTAAAATGGCCCCCAGGGACATCGGACCCACGTGTTCCCTTATTTAACAGTATTTCCAGATAATCTTATTGGGAAGTCTAGAAAACCTTCACCGTAATTCCATGCCGAATGAGAATGTCGGTACAAGTTTGTCGGTTTAAAGATCGCCATTTCTCGCATTGGACTCTTCACTTGGGATTGGATGAGAAGAAGGTATTCGAACCCGATGTCTCAGATAAAGTAGGACGAGATAAGCTTCCACGAATTCTGGAATTCCTGTATCGGAGAATCTAAGGAAACGTCACGCGGAACACCTCTAATGCGGTTCAATTTGAAATTCCAGGATGGGTATAGAGTTTCGGGTGGGGAACGATGGTGGCAGGCAAAAGGGCCCGCTGGCGCGATCCGGTCAAGAGAACAATTCCCTTGCCAACCCTTTTCTTGTGATTAATGTATGCAAAGATAGCGCGCCCGGGAACAGGCTCACTCTCCTGATTGGTTAGAACGAAACCAGACAAGCAAAAGCAATTTCTCTGTAGCGTTCATTTAATGACTCCTCGATTGACGGCGCGCCTGTGGACACCTTCAACGTGTCCTCCAATTAGGCTAATAATCAATTTTCTTCATTACTGCAGTGGATGAACATAGTCACATATTTCGAACGCTTCGATGTGTAATATTTACGATCCGTTACTCACACTGGAGAAGGACGAGGACGTTCAACGAAATCCTTCGTAAAAGGTGGACATTAAACAGCGGATGAAAAAGATAGAGATCCACGAATCTGAGCGTGGCAAACGTTCCCAAGGTAGCTTAAGTTTCAAATTCCTGGATAGCCTTCGGGACCAAGGTGGACACATGGATACTGCGCGGAGGGAGGACAATTCCCGTGGCAACCCTTTCAGCATGATTAATGCACGCGAAGATAGCGAGTTCGAGGCCAAGCCCATCCCCGTGAGGGCGTATTAGTTTTAAGGGAAGGAAAGAGAGAAACGGAGGAAGAGAGGAGCAAAATAAAATCCCCACATCCGACCTCTTTCATTATAAATGCCCCTGTGTGTTTATTGTCGGGGGCCACTCTCTAGGTGTGCTCCGAAACCCGTAAACTCTTTCGGGGCTTTTTGGGGGCTGGACCGTCGGAAACCGTAGGACGCCTTCCTTACAAGATACACAGAGTCCGATTTTTTTCGGCATCGGGCTATAGATGCTGCTCAGAGATAAGGGAACGTGTACGCCGATTTCTCGGTTCGACGATCGTAAGTCTGCACGTACCTGCGCGACTCGTGTCTAATGAAGTCACGGAATTTCGATTTTTCTTTTGGACCATTCTGCTTGGGCATTTACGGTCGGACGACTGGGGGCGAGTAATTTACAGGTGGCAGTGATTTTGACCGTATTTGCGGCACGGTGAATGAAGAATTTATAAGGTGTAATGATAGAATTCGAGAGTGTTTCATGTCAGGGCTGGGAAAATTTGAAATAGTTTAAGATGGAATACTATAAACTGAAATATTTCCATAAGAAAATACTGTTTGAAAATACTATTTCATTTCACGGTTAAATCATGAGTAAATACTATTTACAATTTACACTCGGATTCGCAAATAAGAAATAGGGTATTGAAAATAGCAGATACAAATTTCAAAACCAAACAAATATCCCAAATGTCGTTCCCTACCTTCTTTAAATTACTAATGTTACTATCTCTGTACGTATTTCCCGAAGCTATAACACTTTAACACTTCAACTATTTACCTGCTAAAATACCTTTCCTCTGGAGTAACAATAATACAAGCAAAAAATTATCTAATATTTTTTTCTGCAATTGTATAATAACTGGTTCTAGCATAATTTATTTTATTATTCGTTCTATCATCATTCGCACCACTATTACTCACTCTGCCATCATCGCCGTAGTCATCATCATTAATCTCGGCATCGATCTCCCTGTCAGTGATTCAAATGAACATCATTTGGGTTCCAATTAATTAGAACTAGACAACATATTTGATTCTCCTCAGAGAAATCACTTTCGACTTCCTAATCTTACAAATATTACTTCAAAGTTAAAACGACTTCAAAGATCAGTACAAGATCAGTATTTTTTCTTATTTTTTATGAAAAATAGCAGCAGGTTATAAAGTTCCCTTTTCGGTACCTTCCTAAAATTGCTTGTCGTTCAAAAATTGGTATTCTGAAAATGGCACCGCGAACTGTGTCGAGTTAAAATACGAAGCTGCAAAACTTGTCAATACTTCTAAACATGTAAATCGTTTGGAAATGTAAGATACCAACATCGAATGGAGCATTCAGTTAAATCCACCCCCACAATTGTCGTAGACCTTGTTCACAAGTTCCTTATTAAAATTAAGATTCGTACCGCGGTGAGGAGCTCGTCATCGCTCGGAGACCCAGAAAATCTCAGCTGAACGGTCTTCGCCGAGACTGATTAATTGAAGGTTAAGGGTTTCGGGACGTTAAGTGGTTCACTGAAATGTTTCTATGGGCCGATGCATGGTGGGAGCCACAAGAGGCCGCGCGTGGATTCAAAGGCGGGCGAAAGGACAAAGGAAAAAGAAGGAGAAGAATGCGACCTCGACCAGTTGCCGCTTCTTTCGTGTCAAAACACGGCGCTAATACATCATTAAAAGAACGCGCCCCTAGCGTGAAGGCCTAGCGCCACTGAGGGGCTACAAGGACACCTCATAATCGATTGGCTTACTTTCGATCAATGCTGTCTCCTCTATCTCCGTTACAGCCTTGGCTCTATCTTCCACCCCTTATCATTTATTGCTTCCTAGTTATCGGTTCGAGAACACGAACAGACTCTTCCTCGACTCAGATTTCTAATTTCAATATCTGTCTATTCTACCAAAATGAAGCAAGTAAAATATGTTTTCAATTGAAGGGATGAAGCATAATATTTGCTATTGTCGTTTGAGGTTTCTGGACATAAATCAGGTAATATTTTAATATTTCAGCTGCTGTAAAAGTATTTTATTTATGTCTTGAGAAGGCATTGAATGGTTTGATGTAAATATTTGTGAGAAGATCTCAGCCTGGTGTGTTTCATGTAAATAATTGCGTTCCCACAAATCCTTTGATAGTAATGCCTCAGTGCGCGTAGCAGAGAGCAGAGAAATAAATCTCAATTCGAAGAACGCCTAATGTGACTAAACTGTGAATGCTATCATCTCGCTGGATCAGTACAAATGAATATAATTAATTATACTGTGTGATAGCAAATATCGCTTCACAGACGTATATCTTGATTTATGGTAGTCACGCTAATTCATTTAATGAAACAGTATTGACTAAGTAGGAATCATTGACTGGCATTAATCTTTCCTGTATGTAATCTGGAATCACTTAATATGCTATTGACAATTCTGCAACCACTGCTCCAAGTTTCTCATAGTCTGTTATTTAAAATAAACGTGACGTAATAAACATAAATTATTTAATCTTTTGCTGCGAACTTATAGTAGAATGAATTGTCGATTTCTGGAAGTAAAAAATGTGGTAACCTTCCGTTGGATAGGTGGCGAATAATATAAATAAATTTTAGTAGGTACTATGACTTGAGCAGTTAAATAAAATCAAAATGTTACAGTAGAAAATAAAATTTCAGCGAAATCTACTGACGGTGGTACAATATTACATCCCACAGCAATCTCAAACTTAATATCACTTTACTACGAAAATAGTCCAATTTTTGCCATTCAGGGACCTTTTGCACTTTTATACTGTTACATCTGCCATATAATTTCCAACTATTTTTTTTTTCTTGTTTCCTTATATGTCTTATTTCGCAACGTCTACTGTGCAATAAAGAATTATTTTTATTATTATTATTACTATTATTATTATTATTATTATATCTATAATGTCAATGTAAAAGCAAGAAGTTAAACAACCAAGAAATTCTACCAAAAAAGTCTGTCCCAATAATCTCATGACTCACTGCATCTAAAATTTCACTCTGTCATGGCCAATTTCGATTAAAATCAGAGCCACCGCGTGTGTTGCATTCACGAACGTTCACGCGTGCACGTAGTTAACATCAGAGTTTGGCAGTAACTAAATAAAAAATGATGTAAAGAACGAATCAAATAGAAATTCCTTGAACTGTACCTACATTATTTAACGAATAAAGTTAATTTTTTTTATTCACCTAACCCAGGTAAATTTTCCTCGAGAAACAATGAATAATTTTTTTAATTTTTATTCATTATTCGAAATTTTCTTTTGTGAGTAAAAATTTTGCCCATCTCTGATTAACATTAATATTGCCACAGAAAAATGGCATTCGGTTTTATACTGGACCAAGTGTGCTTGAACGTAAAACGGAGGACGGGGGAACTCGTGGATAAAGGGCCTACGGTGGAGGAGTTAAATGACAAATTGATGCGGTGTTAAATTGGCGGGCGAGGCGATGCAGGTAGATGCATTTAGAGATACACCCGTAACTTCTAGGTACAGGGCCAGCCGCTCCAAGTCGAATTTGCGACGCCCTCGGGCACGATCGTTATACATCGCAGTTTCTAAATTAGTCTCAACTCACTCTGATTGAACACCGGCGCGGCGTGGCGAACCCTTAGCGATCGCGCGCGGCCCGCTCGATCGAGGATTTATCACGGCCCGATCGACGAATATTAAAGGCGAGTATGCCTGTCGATGATCATTCCGCTCCACGCTCGGCTACGTCGCTTCGTATGACGTTAAATGGCGCATTTTGCACAGGCACGAATAATGATACGAAAAGAATGTTCGTTGGATCTTTGATGGATGTCTAACTGTTGGATCTTGGATTTAATTTGAAAAAATCGTGAGTGGACAATGGAATTTTTTTTATGGCAAAGGAGAATTAAAACGAGTCTCTGGTTTTACATTCTAATTGAGTGTTATTTGAAGATTGTTTAAATTTTAGTGCAGTAGGAATAATGTGTATGTAATAGTGTTTGATACGAAAAATAGATAACTTTTTAATTGGAATGAATTAGTAATGGGGAAATTTATTGTATAATGGTGGAGGATTCTTTTTGTATTTCGGAAAATAGTAATTGCAGTGGAATTTGTATTAAATTTCGTATTCCTAGAATGTTTAATCGAACTTCAGTGGCGTGTTTTGTTAATTATATTGGTTAAAAAATATGGTGGAAGCATAGGTCCACAATCTGTGCATGTATTATAAATATTCAAAGCAGATGTTTTGAGCAAGCTTTGAATAATGAAGCTTCAACTTATTAACTTGTACCATTATTTAGTATTTGATTATGGTAATTCACAATTAAACACATAAATTGATGAGTTATTGTAGAAAACACTGTAAGTACTAAAATTAAAAAAAAATCTTTTTAACAGAAAATGTTTTACGTGCCAATGGTAATACGTAATTATAAAATAAATGGTAATTATTTTATTACGTTTCAGTTCTAAATTTGCCCCACTAACTATGTAGCATACATTCTTCACACTTCGTATGAGTCATACAGCAATTAACTCATTACCCAATTGAATCTTCTCGTACAAAGAGCTCCCTCAGAAAGCCGCAAAACACTAACGACCAAAACATAAAAAACCAACCCATTCAATCAAATTCACTTTCATGACGGATCAACTACACTTCTTGCCATCCGATGATCTCCAAATGCCAGCAACTTTGAAACAGTAACGTGGAAGTAGCGCGTAATCGATTCTTTTTCCTCATTTTTCGCGAATCAAGGCGAGTTGGTTTTCGAACGTAAATCACACCGTGCTGGCCGCTGGTGCTACTTAAGTAATATACCACGGATAATTCAAGGCCCGTAGCAACGAGATACCTTAGAACACTGCGGTTTTTTGCGGCCCGTTGCAAAAAGGCCGGAAGGAAGAGAGTTGGAACTATCATCGGCGTTTAAACGGTAGAACGCGTTACTGATCGCGGACAGTGCAATTTTCCGTATTTCGATTCCCCAATAAATAACGCTCCGCCGCGGAAAAAATATCGCAGGCGGACTCGCATTTGCCGCGTTTCCTCTGCGCCGCTTAAACGGCGGAACGGAGGGAAAAATGGCTCCTCGGTGTTACAGTTTCGAACGAGGAGCCGCCTCGCGAGGGGATATAGGCGCAAAAAGCGCGCTTCGATGGTCACGGATGCGCTGCAATTATTCGCAATGTCCGAAGAGCATTCCATGATAACATGGGGCAACGTCAGATCACAACGATTTATGACAGTTCGATGAATACTTATTATGGCCGCGCACTCCGGCGGTCATCGATTACTACAATTAACGGGCATTGATTTAGCATATGTTTAAACCGCGTACATGTTATTTAGATAACAATAATACCGTCGGTAAGTGATCCAGGATGTTAATATTGATACGTAATCGCTCGTATAAATATAAGACGCGAAGTTTCAGGAGTTTAGTGGCATACGCTGCAACGTAACGTCATAGACAATGTGTGCGTACCTACCTATGTATGGTTTCTGGAGTTATAGAGATTCTTTGCTTCTATGTTCAATGATTGAGCAACTATTATATGTAGCTTCATTTTTATCGAATTTGTGTTTCCATTTATGAAAATGAGGGGAAGAGTTTTTGAATGTTTATTGGAAGACGATGCTTTTGGAAGGTTTTAATTTGGGGATGATAGTTAATAGGGCAGAGATTCATAGTGGTGTGAGTCACTCGCATGGTGTTTCCGCATTGCAGTTGTGGGAACACAGATAAAGGCTCAAAATACTAACATTTTAATATACCTATAATAAAGCAAAAAGTGTTTGTGTGTTTGTCTATCGTCTAAAAACTTTCCAACACTAAACCCTGGGGCACGAAATGTGTCCCAGTTCATTATGCTTAGCGAATCCAGATGAATGTGACTATTTTCACAAAAAGTTATTTTTTTATAAAATCAGAATCTAAATTTCGGTCGAAGCCGAGTAATAAAGTTAGTAATAAATATGTGCATAGTTAAAACTTAGAAAAAATGTAATTTCTAATTTTTTTGCACTTGTCAGCATATTAATTTGAGGTAGTGAGAACTACAACGGACCAACCCAATCGATTTTCACCTGATTTCTACGTAGAAGATTATTTGAAGGATTACGTGCTCGCCAACAAGCCTACAAACATTGTGAAACTAAACGAGCCTTAGAAATGTGTGGGACTAAATGAAAGTTATGCCGACCGGGTAGTCTAACTCCAAAAGCAGAAAGTGTTGCACAATAAAATACGAGAAAAATGGTAGAAAACTTCATATTCAACATATTCTACTTTTGTTTAATTTAAATCCGAAATACCTGATTTTCTAACTTTTTTTTAATGTTCTTATTTGCCACCCCGTATACGACTCCAATATTCATAAAAGCGAATAAAAGAAATTCAGCACAAAGATAACACACAGCTCGATTTCTTCTTCCAATAGTGACAGTAACTTATGCTGCCTTCATTCATCAAATATTGCGCAGAAGCAAAGTTCATCACCAAACTGTAATTCGTTGATGTGAAAGCTGCGTGAAAGTCGGAGGAAAACGTATCAGACAGCTTTTATGGGGGGCAATAATTTATGAAGCTATAATATAGAAAATAGTAAAACATAGCCAGTGAAAATTTCTCCTGCCATCGTATAACACGAAAGACTTGCATCACTGAGATACGAAATTTCGTAAAATTTCAGCAACTATTCCTTATATCAACATCTTTCACCATTTAACTGTATTTTCATTTAATTTGAAGTGTCTTTTTATTTTCTTGAGGAAGCAAACATTTTTAAGAAATTTTGAAAAGAAAGTCTGTTTGTCTATTTTCCCATCAAACTTACAATTTTGTGTTCAACAATTCTTATCGAACACTCTATACTTCTGTAGCCACGAGTTAAGAGCCACACATAAAAATATACATGTACTTTCTGAAATAAATTCCCAAAGAATCGTTCTCCTTCTACCGCCTCACTGCGAATAACCCCTTAAGTGAAAATCATTTCTGGCGCAACAGTCTCAAAATGAGGAGTATTATCAAGCATCAAATACGGTCCAATTAAAAGTCCCCTCCTTTCGCGCGTAAAACGTACAACCAGCCTATTTACGGAAGTCACGGGCATTTAGATTTCTTCCCTATACGAGACACGAAATACCTTATCAACTAACGAGAATCCATCGAACCTATCCCGATACGCGGAGATATTCTCGAGCGTTTTAAGATCAATTCTCGACAAATTGCAACTCCTTCAATCAGGGATTTATCACGATTGAATCGACGTTTATTATAGTCATTATCTTGGCTACACGTTGGTCCGCGCTCATTTGCATGACGCAGACACGGCCGTTCCCTTCGTTAAAGCGGCAATCCTGGGCCGCCAGTCGACAGTATATTGTTCATAAATATCGGTAAAATTGGAGTAACATCTCTCACGATGCCCGCCGATGGCCATCCTGTGGGAAGCACCGAGATTAAGTGACAAGTTATCTGGCGCGATATACGCAAATTTCTGCCCGCGTGAAGTCGACACTTTCTATGAGAAACACTTGTCCCTTCTGTGCACGTTAAAATGCCTCGCTGATATACACTTGAGTTATAAAATGTATTCAGACTTATTTTCATTGCGCGTCCACAGCACCGGGATCCTTTTATTGGAATCCGTAATTCACGCGATATTACAATATTTAACGTTGCAACTATTACTGTATAAAATATCTAGTTGCTCGCCGGGATCGTTAGAATTCTTGTCTGAAATTGTTATATTTAGTTACATGGCATGTTTATAGGCGAGTGTTCGGGAAAAAATGAGTCTTTGTAAAATGGAGAAATACTTAAACGATTGGGATTTTTGCAACATTGCCAATGATTTATGACGGTAATGCAGGGCGTAGTCAAATTAGTTTTACGTATTCGAAATTGCAGGGTAGTTCGTTTCATTTCGGGATATATCTTATTCGATTTTTTGAGTTTCTAACGATGAATAGACTACCCGGGGGATATATCACGGGGTAAATAACGATTATTAAAATGAATTAATTGCATGTCAATAATCGTGCAACAAGCAATACATTTCTCCGACTCGATACATGTATACAGAGTTGCTCGTTGCGCACATATGCACGCACGCCCACATTCCTGAAACTTGACTTCCCTAGTATTAACAGGTATTTTATGAATATGCATTCGTGACTCCAAGACCAGCATTTTTCGCTGTTTAAGTATTCAATGTCGGCCAGGGAAAACTTTGTATATCGCCGTCACGCGAAGCTGACATACTGCATGAATGACACGCATTTGCGTTTATTTTACATGGTTTATGTTTGTGATTAACTCCATAAATTCCGAAAGCATGTCTTTACAAGGTCCGAAGCCGTGTATTTATCCGTGAAAAATAATCTTTTTTAGTCATTTCGATTTTATTCATAGCCGGGCGCTGCGCACGTGAGAACGTGGCTTAAGTTGAGAAACTACCCTTCAAGTGGTAGGGAGGAATATGTATTGTATAATTGTTAAAATTGGGTCCATTTGATTATATTTATTACTGGTATATTAATTCCAAATTAATTCAACGTTCCATACGCTGTCTGAAAGATGTATCAACTCGACCAATATCGACCCCCATTACTACCAGCTTAATAATCCCCAATTACCTATCTTTTCGAAACTATCCAGAGATTTCTGCAAAGCAAAAAGTCGCTTGACCTTCGAACCTTTCTTGTGCCAAACTATTGCGCCCTAAACTATTCCATTTTCTAAATTAGTGTCGACAATCTGTCCCAAACCACGCACAAGGCAATCAAATCGTTTCCACTTTCACAGAAATTCCAAGGATTCGCTCGTCTCCCGGAAAGCTCGTAAAGCCCCACTTGTCCAGTGGCGCTTTTTGTCGCCCCTTCGGAGGCTCTTATGATCCTTGATTGACACGCAACATTCCGCGAGAAGAAGGCAGCTCCTCCAATTTACGCGAGTTCTCGCGCGGGAAATTATGACGGCACGTGACGTCGGCGCTTTTGCTCTCTAAAAATAGTAATCCGCGGAGTGAGCTAATCCCATTGAAATAGTGGCGGGTGGTGGACGCAACGGAATCCCAGCTAGACAACGGGTGGAATGACATCTGGCGATGGCGACGGGGAGAGTGTTTCCTTGCTGGACGCTTTGGCACCAGCCAACCATCGCGAGGCTTCTAACGCGTTCGACGAATTCGTCGCGTTTAATCCTTTATTCGATTAGAGCGCCAACGCGATGCGCTTAGCCCAACCCTTAATCTAGGCAACACTTGCGCGCCTGCCCTCGGGACAAACAGACCGATTACTCGCTGAGTGGACGGGGTTTTTATTTCGTCGATGTTAATTTGCGAAAGTAGAATGACAGAATTTCATTCACGTCGAATTCATAGTGGAGGGAATTTGAAACGTCACGTTGGTTCAAGTGCTACTTGTTTTAACCACTTGCGGTGGAATGATCAGCTGCGCTCGAGCTACCCTCTTCGTTCTACATATGTATAGTGGGATTATATTAGGTCGGTGCACAAGTTTATTCGTTTTATTGATTTGAAGTCTTTAATAAAAGTAAGAACATATTATACGGTTTTTTAATAACATTATGTATTTTTATTGGGTATCTGTGACCTTTTGCTACTTTTCTGGTAAAAGTATAAGTAGGTGTAGTAGAAAAAGACATTTCTGTCAGCAAACGAAATTTTAGACCGTACTATATTATAATAGTATGCCTGTCGTTACGATTTGTGACCGTTGGTTTGAGATAATGTCTTACGTTTGACAAAATTTTTTTTTTATATTTGTTAGTTGAGAATACTAAGAATTTTTAGGGGATTATTATTATTGTATTTATGTTTATTTATTAATTAATCTCTAATGCAAGTGTAGAAACTACATGGCAGATATAGAAAGCAACGAACCCCCAAAATGGCAAAAAAATGATTAAACGCTGCATGGAACCCATTATTTTGTGATCTTTATTTCTCAAATACTTACCAACCCATAGAACAACTCTTACGTTATACAATTATTAAAACTACCAAACCTTTGTTCCCTTAAAAAATGCAAAAACGAAGGGTATAGAAAATTTAAAATAATATTAATTATTCCACTCACTGTGAAATAACCCATTGAAGAACGTTGTAAAACAATAACACGAAATAAAATATCTCCAATAGAAATAAAGCTACTTTTCTTTAACAATTAAAATCTTCAAACTTTTACTCGGTTTCAGATCATTGAGAGTTGTTAACTTTCTGGACAACTGGGCCCAATTTTGAACCCAAATCTTATCATGTATGCACATCTCAGAGGAAGCTTTTATATTATATTTTTAATCTTGTTATGGTCTAAGATTCTTATTTTCCTAAAGAAGTAGTAGGAAAAAGTAATAAGTAACAGAACCTCGTATCTGCTGGCAACAGTCGAACGTTAAATTTGCTAACCTTGGAAGATGTTAGATATTTTTCAAAAAGATTTAAATGAGCTGCTTGCCTCGTGAATCTTGAATGCGAATCAATGCGTTTATGGGAAGAGAAAATGTTTTGCGGAGGAAAATATATGCGAGACATGCTCCGAAAAGACCGTTTACATGAAAATCATGCGTCGTCAACAAATGGCCAAGGTTGCAGTTATTGTTCCTTAACTTGGAGAGGAACATCGAACTCTGAAGCATGCTTGAATTGTAAAACAGTTGCATATTGAAAATTCTGTGCTTAATACAGTTTGATGGTTCTTTTATCCAGTTGGATAAAATGTGTCTCTTTTATTTGTCCAAAGTGATTCGTTATTAAAGAGGGTAATGTTTCGTGGAAAATGAAACGAAAATGGAGAAAGCAAATGAATTTCCGTTTTTTGATTTTAAACAAATTGATTTCGAAGATCTATTTCATAGATTTCATTCCAGATTATCCCCCACTTACTTTTATTCACAAATACCAATTTCGGACTAAGTAACTAAAATAAAACATTTAAAAATTCAATGAAACGCAAGGCTTCATTAATTACAAAATAAAATAAATTACTTGTAGAGGAAAAGTGGGATATTAATAGAAATAATTTCCAAGGGAAAATTAAGACATTCGGTTTTGCACGCTGTTTCGATTTAGAAGGATAAGATGTAAAAGGGCTAAGAAGACAGATTACGATCTCCTATATTAATACCATTTTCCGTGAAAGCCGAAAAGGTGGAGTGTGTAGTTTATGATACTGTCGCTTCACACCGAGAGCGAACCGCCCTCTTGGCAAAGCACATAATTTCCAGTAACATCGGGTACCACCCTTGTCCCCTACTGTTTTCCACGCATTTCTTCCCTAAGAACTGTCACGCTAAATACTTTATATACTTTAAAATGAAATTTCACCAGAATTTATATATATGCTGGTGCATACAGATGCATTCCATTTCACGTTGCTTGCTATTTCTTAACATTTTTTAATGTTGTATACTGTCTCATTTTCAAAAACCTTGTGGCCTAAATTTTTATTTTATATAAAATATCTGAACAGATATTTGGAACATGTCACATGTTGTAATTAAATTTCGATTATGCTTGAAGACTATAAAATTTACTTCCACATATTGTGTTCTTTATATCTTTACTGAAAATAGAACAAGAAATAAACTAATGCTTTGCATTCTACTTTAGTTTAGACGAACAAGTTTCTACGATCAGTAACTGAATAAATTAAAATGCAATAACGGAAGTAAATTCAAACATTCTAACAAACATGATTTTTCAGTAAAATTATACAATATAAAGCATGATTGAACTCATCTAATTGTACTCCTTCAGTCTTGTAGAAAAAACATATAAGTCAGTTTACAAGTACCAGCAATAACATTGGTCCTTCGTAATTTTGTGAACCTGGCCTCTATAAACTTTGTATTTCCTATTAATAAATTTTTTCCACATAAAGGCATCAAACATTAATACCTGCCAACAGAATACCATATCTACCAAGATACTAACATGACCTATATCTATTTCACCACCTTGTATAAATAAAAATCGAGGGAACAAAATTTGAACGAAGCACAATCGCTAAACTCTACCTACGGAAGCTTTTGTAGGGTAAACGCACCAGTAAATGAACAATTGAGGCTAATGAATGAACACTATTATAAAATTATGTTTGCAGCGCGATTGATTCCACGTGCTGCAAAA
This sequence comes from Andrena bicolor, assembly GCA_960531205.1. NCBI lineage: Eukaryota > Metazoa > Arthropoda > Insecta > Hymenoptera > Andrenidae > Andrena > Andrena bicolor. The sequence continues at coordinate 34,361,131 of OY482666.1, read as the reverse complement.
AATTCTTTGGATATGAAACAAAAAATGAAAAGAAGTCTCTAATTAATTAGTTGCTTACTTTAATAACTTATTTTACTCATTTTAATAAAAAATGTTCATTCACTGGTACGTGTTCATTTACTGGTACATCCACCCTAGCTTGCTTCATAAAATCAAAAACGTTATGGTGCACGTTTCACGTGCCCCTTACAGACGGTGACCGCCGCGCTAGTCGATAGATATTCATAATGGATGTTCATGCAGTAAATGGAACCGCTGAATACTGACGACCATAAGCACGGTGGCACAGGGCGGGCCCTCTGTTTGCTTGTGCAACACAGCACTACCGTCTAATGACAATGTCGTGTCTGACAGATTATTTTAATGGGTTAAGCTTCTTAACATTCCCACTCACATGTGCGTTTCGGCTCGTTATGGCATTAAGTGTTTGCTGTAATCCCCGAGATTTAGACAAGAGCCCTGCGCGAATCGAAGCCATGTATTTTCACGTGATTCCACTAAACAGTTGTTGAAATGCTTGTTTTTTATACTAACGTGGATTTAAACTCTCCACGTGATTCCTGGTATTCTATTAGTTTGAAAATCTAGTACGATAAAAGACGGATGGAATGTGGAGGTATTATGATTAAATTAGGATATCGAAGGCTTGAAGATAGAAAGTATGATACATTACAAGAAACATAACATAAAGATGGTTAGAATTATGTACATACAAATGACAAACTAAATTAACACGATGAAATATTTCAACCCTTAATGGTATCAGGCAGTCGTTTTTGTCGAAAACGAAGCATTTCTTTTTCATTTAATTACAAAGAAATAAATTGATGCTGAGATTTGTTGCTTGCCACGAAGTTTGTTAATATCATAAGCTTTAAAAGGAACATGTTTGTTTAGCCAAAAATATGCATTATTTCGACGCTACAGCCTCAATTTATTCATTTCTAATTAATTGAAAAAGAAATGCTTCACTTTCGACAAAAATGATTGCCTACTAATCAATTTACAAAACATCATTAGGCGACTGCCAAATTTGAATCAAAATCCGCCTAAATAATTTCGATACAATCTCCCATGTACTTTACTCTCAGAAATGAATTATTCCTAAACAGAAAAGACTTTCTGCGTACTGCAAAGAAACAAACTTAACAGCTTCACCAACGCCCCCTATTTGCTTCCTTTTCAGACCAACTTCCCTTTCGATTAGAAACCCCACCATCCTCGAATCAACGTCCACGTGCGCCCGCGTTGCCAACTTCCATCCCGAGCCAGCTTCCACGGTGCCTAAACTTGTCGGGGCTCATTGAGTCGGGGTGCATGTAAATTTATTCCAGTGAGGTGTGGTGCGACGTGCTGCACATATATCGTGCATGGACAGCGGAACTTCGTCTTGCCGCCTCCACGTAAGTTATGTACCCACCCGGTCGGTCATCCACGTCAGGTTCCTCACAGGTCTTCGGACCACTTTCGCTTTTGGCGTACCCGTTGCCGTCCCGAAAGAATAATTCCGATCAGTCGCAGGCCGCTCGACTTTACGCATCTCGTTAGAGCCCCTCTCCCCCCTGTCCGCGTTAATATCATTCCTTTCCATCGTCTCACTTCAACGACCACGTTGTTCGCGCTTTAATAGTGAATTATAGTGCTACTATAACGCGATTCTTGCGTTATAATGCAAACTATGCCCTTCGGCTGCGCGTTCGCGAAGTCGCGCGGAGAGCTGTGAAAGGTGGAATGTAAGATTGGAATCTATTAATGTGACGCGTTTTGTGATGGATATTAACCCTGCGTGGTCACGCGGGGTGCATCGCATCACAGGCACTTTTTTTTCTTTGCCAATATTTCTGAAAATTTTTAGACCTTAATAATATCTAATATTTAAAAATTTGGTGAATTTATCCACAACTATTTTTTCAAATACAAATTTTAACATATTCAAATTTACATTTCTAGGGAAAATGTACATTTATCACTGAAAAGTTAAAATATTCAAGAATACGAAAATGGTAACTCAAAAATGAATTTGGGGTGCTGTGAACCTCGTGTGACTAATTTCTGATTATAAGAAGGTGTGATTATAATCGTCGATATTTTAGATAGCAACTATTCTCTGAAGTAGTTTAAAATTTAGCAGAGTTCTGTTTTCTTTTTTCAGAATTACACATCAGTCGAAGATTATCTTCGTGTGTACTTGCAGGTATCGCGAAAGTTTGTAAAATGTATAGAAATTTTGATAATTTGATTATAATTGTTGTACATTTTGGTATAATAGTAAATTACTTCGCTGTATCTGAAGTGAAATACTATCGAATCAGTGCTCTTATCGTTTTCAACGTTTGCTTCGGTGAAGCACTTCGCGTGAATTTTTTCTCAGATTTCATAATCTGAATTCCAGTGGTATCACCGTAGCCTTGACTGGCAGTAGAGCAGCTACTCGTGTCTACAATCAACGTTTCTCTGCGTGTGATTTGAGAGACAGGAAAAAACAATGGAATTTTCATTTTTTTGGCAAACTGTAACGACACTGGAGTCAACCACTGGGCAGTGTTATTTAAAGGGATACAAACTATTGACGGAATAAAATCGACGGTTTCTTTTGGTTTGAATTGTTTAGATACCAAATAAACATCATACCGATACTTTTCAAATTTCTTTATGCACGCTTTTACAATTTAACAAAAAAAAATGGCAGAACATTGAAAATTATTGAAGTTATTTAACGCTAAAGATGGTCTAAAAAAGGTTTCAATGCATTGAGTTTATTCCGGTACAGGCTAAAAAGAATATTTACTTTAAATGCAGCGGAAATTTCAAGGCAGTCGGTTAATTAGCTTTTGAAACATCGTGGCCGCGATTTTAAGAAATTCATGCTCAAATCCTCCTATTTGCACCAACACTTTGAATTTCAAGAAACCGTTTAAAAGATTGATTCTTTCGAACCGAAGCCGTGAAACTACCCTCTTGAGAACATGTCCGCGCTCATATCGGCGTGTGCACGTGGAAATCAATGATGATTAAAGCCACATGGCTGGTATTCGTTGACAGGAGACGAATAACGCCCGGTAACGCTCCTGTTTGCATCCGAGACGCGACTAAATTCTTTGATCTTCCTCGAAGGATCGGAGTCCAGCGAACCTCTGCGCAGCTTTAAACGTCCCCACGAGCCGTAAAACCCGACACTGAAATCTGAAACGTTGCCTAAAGATCGATGGCGAACATCGTCAGCCAGTACGAGTAATGTAGTTGATGAAAAAGAAGTAAAAACGGAGGATTTGTGCTGGCTCCGGTCGCGCCGGAAGTGGTGGGTGCCAACAGATCTGGCGGCGAAATTCGAGAGTCGTAGATCCCCGGTTCGTAGATCCTTTCGCATATACGCGTCTCCCGTGCGTACACCGACAACAACGTGTAGATCCAGAGGCACGATACGCCCAATTTATTGGCGTTCTTAAGGGGAAAACACAGACCCGTGACCTCTTTTGTTCCTCTAACGATTCTACAGGTGCGAACGTTTCGGTCGAGTTCGATCGAAATCTTATTAACGAATGAAATTGTGGAAGGATTCTCGGTATAGTGGAGTAGTCGTGTGTTATTTTATTTTTTAATAAAGTAGGTACCAAAATATTGGTGTTCTATTGGATTTTATGATGGCACGAGTAGGTACTACAGCATTTGTGGTTTCATTGAATTTCATGATAATGAAAGTATCGCGTGTGTCAGTAACGCATTAAGAATTTAATCTTGGGGGAGTGAAGTTGAACGAATAAAAATAGTTTTAATGCAAATTCAATAAAATTCATTAGGTGATTATGAAAATTTATTTACCTAAAGAATAAAATCTATTTCTTTTTCTTTTTACAAAACTCTTGAATTATTTCAGTCGTGGTTATTTATATTAATCTCTTTTTCCTTTTTTGGGGGGGTGCTAGGACCCCTTACACCCCCCCCCCCCCTTTGAGTGTGGCACTGATGTGTGTCATGAAAGCATTGCAGAATACCAGTGGGAGCAGATCTTGCTAAGGTATAAGTATGTAGTATTGAAATAATTACAGTTAATGTCAGAAATCTATAAGGCGATAAAGTACCTTATTAAAATCAATAATGGAAATAGCTGCGATAAAAAATTAATTAATGCGGACATATTAAGATAACTGGTTGTAAGCACAGGTATATCATTAAAAGAAGCATTAAGCGGAACATACTTTTCAGTATAATTTTTGTTATAAATACGCATGTCACTTTGAATATTCAATTATCCGTAATTACAAACCTGTGCTGGGAAAAGAATTAATGGAATTAAAATAATTCGAAATTCCAATTTCATGTTTCTATTAGGTAAATAGATACCTATACATTATGCCACTTGTATTACTCACACAAATAATCGCAATTTACTTTGACAGAATTGACATATTGACCTATAATTAGCACTATGTGTCTTTAAATTCTACATTTCTTTTAATTTTCTCTGTATGAGTCCCACATAAATTCTTCGCCCTGTTTATTTGAAAAAATATCACCACCGAATAATATGTGGCGTTATACATTCTGCAAATACGTACAATCAACGCAAACATATTATTCCAACAACCGTAACCTACCGAATCAGTTATTAATCATCCATAATACATTTAGTCTCTGTTTGGTCCATAATTAAACGCCCCGGTGGCCGAATGAATATTCGTAATATTACTTTATTTCAATAATATTGGCATACATTCATTTACAAACATTTTATTGAATGCATCTCAAAGGGGGTACCTTCTCCGTCATGTTATTTATCGTTACTCGATGGACATTTATTATTTTCAGTCGATCGTACGTACTTAGGTACATTCCCACCCATTTTCTTTACTTTACGTCCCTCCCACTGATACCTTACGCCCGTTCAATATAAAAAACCACGGCGACAGTGGTACGTACACGTAGTACCTATACAATCGTAGCTATACGTATTTATAGTAATATTTCGAAGCACAAAGAAGCTAATTAATGGACCTTTCTGTAATCAGCGATTGGTGCTCGTCGTTACAGGCGAGGAACTTCTTACAAAGGGCTTTCCCATTGATGAAAGCAACCAGCGAGATAATTTTCCATGCGCCATGTTATCGTGAAATATCGCGCAACTTTTTACCCTAGTGGCATTATTAACTTTTTGCGCTAGGCTATCCTGCGAAACGAACTATGTTCCCACAGTAATCTTCGATCCAATGAGATATCGCCGCCGTGTCGGCGATATAGAGGCAGAAGGCTCCCTTCGGTGTAGAATTATCATACCGGTTTCAGGCATGATTGATAAGAAAGGGCTGTGAAATCCCTACGACATCTTTCATTACGCACACTCAATAACTTTCTATGACGTCAAAGCGATTACAGTGCGAATGCAACTCTTCAAACGAAATTCGAACGCCACTGGATCGATACCATCGACCGGGAGAGACGTGTAATGAGATTTACGATTAATTAGCTTGTTAAGCTTATAGTATCGACTACTCCCCTGATTTCTATCGATCAATATAGATATGCTTAATGCGGAAATTGCATAATCATTCATGGAAATTTTCTTGACATAATTGAAGAGTCCTTGTAGAAAACACTGTAAGTGACAAAAATCAAATTTTCAGGGGAGAGAACAAACCTCCCTGACTTTGAATTATTTACAAAATTGGATTTGTTTTGATTGCTAAATATGCTTAAGTATGCAACTCAAATGCATCACAAAATTTTAAATATTTCGTATTAATATAGTCCAAATTCGAGAGAAGAAATTATTTATAGGAAACCCTGTAGGTACGAATCGCCTCTTACGATTAATTGTAGAGAAAACTGAAAACTGAACTGAGTTAAATGAATGCCATCCATTTCAATTTGCAAGCACTGTAAGTGTTCATACTAATCCTGTCCACCTAACACTTAATTGGCTATTACATTATTTTCTACAGAAGTGACGTTGGACGTACCAGCGTTACCATCTTTTAGCACTATTGATAATTTGGATTTGGATAAATGGATTTACACGGCGCTACATGTATCGCGATAGGTATGTTTAAAATTCTCCTAAAAACAATGAAAATCGGTATACATCATACATCGTGTATCCCCGTGTGAAACGGGGTTAAAAATAAACGAATGCTTAAATGCCTTACAAAGAAACAAAAATAAAACGTGGAAGTAAGAATCCTACTCGTGCAAAAATTTTTAGCCACCCATTCTTACAGAGAAGAAGCATTCCGATTCCAAAGTCATTTGCATCGATTTCGTTTCCCCTCTCGATTTCCCTCGTGCATCTCGGCAAAAGGAGTAAGAATCTCACACACGTAATTACTTCGGCATAAATAATTTACTCGCGAGATCCAGTTTCCTACCACGATACGCTTCCACAGCTTGGCTTCTTACCGTGCCAGCTCGTTTCGGACCACCCGTGCCAAAAGAAGGCGAAGCTGCTCAAGTATTCCTCATTAGGTGATTAAATAACAGCGGAGTTTATTACGAACTAAATTACCGAGACACAAGGGAGCCCCGGATCGTGCTGGTTCGATTGCACCCAGAAAAAGTGTCGCGCAGAATTACCTCCGCGCTATTGAGACTGTTTAATAGCCGATTATCTAGTTAATTGAACGTTGCCTGTATATTCTTCGATTCATCCACTTCTTATTAATAATTCCGACGGCTGTCTCGCAGATAACATTTTTCCTAATTCAATTATTCAACCCATTAAGAACATTTGCACATGGAAGAATTGAAATTACATATAACCAAGCCGGTTACAGTCGTCGGTCTTCCTCGAGTTACCGATCTGACTATGCGCTGTACGCGCGCGCGCGCGTCTCTGTGTGTGTGTAATTCAAATGATAAGAGTGAGTTACGATGCATTTTGTCGTGCCGGAACAAGACGACAAAAGGGCCACTAGCGTTGGCTGATCTGTTATTCGTGTGCACGCATAGCGCAAACGCATATTCAGTATTTACTCATTTACATATTTACAAGGTGCACTTAATGCTCTCGGATGAGGTGCACGTGAGTACGATAAGTATCGTCGTGCACCACTATTACGTAGGTGTATCCAGCGACAAGCCTACACACTGGCGTGTGCCCGCGCGCGCTGGGAAGTGCACTTCGATAAATCGATACGATGCTGATTGGATCTACTTCAAACCTGTCGCGTACTTCTTTTGAAGATAGAGCCGCCTAGTTTCGCATTTTTCCAATTCTACGGTCGCTTAACTGTCTGGTATCCAGAGCTCAGCTGAATTCACTTGAAATGAGATTGTGATAATGGATTATAAGATGTATTGATTCATTAGAAGGGAATGTGAAGCACCTTTATCAATCGTTTGTAATTATTTCTGAAAAAGAGGAGTCGAGCTTGTTCATTTTCTGTGTAGTTTCAAACGACTGTAGTATATGTACCAATTTGCATTGTTGTAGATAATTAATTCTTCTAGAAGAATATTACCATTTATGTTTAATGAAATGATCCCAAAGACGTAGTAAATTTTTAAAATTCCACAGGCACTTGATTTAATCTTCTATCTATAAATTGAAAGACTAACAACAAAACTCCAGCAGAAGAAACCGAGCAACACTAAGGTAAGTGCGGGTAATAAGGCCCACTTAAGGATTTAGGCCACCTTGGACGAAGCAAAGTTATAGTCATTTTCAGCAATTTCTTTTAGGTAGAATAAATGGAAAATTCAATGTGAACCTGTTATTGTCCAACTCTCAACGAAAAAGTCTTATTTTTTTTTGTACTAAATGTGATACGCGGAATCTTTTCTTCGGAGTTGGCGTCCACGTTTTCTGCTGGAGGGGGATGGAAAGGCCTCTTGTTCACAGACTTTTGTTGTTTTTCTCCGCGTTGAACTGACATATGCTTTGGAGCACTTCCTAATTTAATATTGTTCCCACTTAATATTTTGGTGGGCCTTATTATCAGATTTGCCACTTCTTCGTTCTTGAAGTTATAAGTATATTAAACGTGCACTTTACAAAATCATCAATTTTCTGGGAATACGTTGCCAGTATTTGGCAACAGAAAGATAATGTATTTCTACAAACCAAACTTGGCATCTGAATTGAACCCCAAAAATTCCAAAGTGAAGGTCCCAAACTGCACCCAACCGTCACACTATTGCAGTACGAGTGAAGATTTCCACTATTTCGATTTCTACATAAAAATAGTTGCATATTACGTAACAAACCTAAAAAATCAATCCTAAAACAGAATCACACAACTCTCCACCAGCTGAATTCTAAAACTCCTTCAAAGTTCACTTGTCTGACCTACAAAGATTAAGGTAGGAACGCTTTTCACGTATACATGCGCATCTTATCCGTAAAAGCTGTCTTCGAATCGCCTCGAATGCGTGGTTCAGAAAACTCGTTAACAGTTGTAAAAATTTATCGCGCAATTTGGTGCACGAATCCTGAGAGACGGAACAAGTTCCTAGGTACAAGCAGGCTTCAAACGGCACGCAGTCTCTGCTCACCGTGTCAGGCGTCGATCCATCCGTGGAAGCCGACTGTTTGGTATTGGGTAAGTGGATTCGTTCATGCTGATTGAAAACGTGTGATTTTCGCGATGCCTCGCGCACGATTGTCTACGTGCACGTTCCCCAGGGGGGACGTGGCTAATTTCGCGGTGGATATCCGTTTGGCGCGCACCTGTTCATCTGGTATGCGCTTCAATTAATTCGAATACGGACTGGGAACAGTCGTTGCACCCTCTTCAAAGAAAGTCGGCCCGACGTTTATCCGCTGACGATACGCGCGGATGAAGGAAGGCAGAACCGGTCCGATATTAAACGACATTTATTTGCGCGAACCATCTAGCCGCGGCTCGCCTATGCGGCCTATGCCTCGCCGTCTCCAGGTGCACGCTGCCATTCTAGTCCAGAAGCTGCGTTTTCGCGCGATCCATCACATCAAACGTTTCACGCGCCGACTCGTTCCAACGTTCTCCTAATCGATATAGTGCTATTATAAAATACAAAGGAAGATTCCGACCCCGGAAATTCAAAGAATTCTGAAACATTGCGAATTTGTAGGGGATTTCCTCCTGATTGCAAGGCAATTTTTGTTTGCTGACTAAATTAACCCCTGAGAACTCGGTTATTTTCCGATTTTGTGTTATAATTCGCGAACTGTAAGAAATAGAAAAAAAAATTCAAGACGAAAGTTACTTCTTTTAATTAGATTTATCATTTGGAAAATAAATATTTTACGGAAAATAACCGGATTTTCAAGGATCAATTCCATCCCCTTGGAGTGAATTTGAACAACAATGTTAAGTCCCAGAAGAAAGATATATGTAGCTTCAATTTGATGAACTAAATTATTCCGCGATTATTACTAAGAATATTGGGAACAATAGGAGTACCAGTTTTCTAAAAGACCTTCGAAAACAGTTTCAGGATTTGTTACCCACCATTGGAAATATTTTATTATTGCATCGATAGAAAGAATGAGTCACTATTGCACATTAATGGAATCGATAATGGGATTAATCAGATCATAGAGCAGTTGTTACACATGGATTGCAGAAGAAGAGGTAAAAAAAAAATTTCCCGATGGGGTCGTATGTAAATTCATTTAGCGGTATTTACCGGAGATGCAGAACCGCGGGCTACACAGTAACATAATGAGACATTTATAAGGTTAGTCTTAGTGGCCTATTTCTGCCGTGACCGTAAGACGGCGCCAACCACGCTAAGTTTACCTTAACGTAGCCGTCTACATGCCCTATGAAAACGCTAATTGCGCGAATCAAGGTTCCGGGCTCGTTATAAGCTGTTCTAAATAAAATCAAGCAAATTACTCAGGGATATATTAAATATCCCATGCTGCACATGCGCCTATATCGATTCCTCCCTAAGTAGTAATCTCAGCGAAATTACGCCATCTTCGGTTGTAACGTTGAAGTTATATGATTCTGAATTACACGAGTATGCAAATTGAAATACAATACCTTCTTGCCAGGTCGAAATCGATATTTAAAAGAAAATTAAATCTATGGGCAGAAATTTTAATTAGAGTCTGCAGATATTGTTCGATGCAAGCTTCCTTTCTGCAACCGACGTACATTCGCTTGAAATAAATGACGGAAAATTAAGAAACTGTCTAGTAACATGTACCTTCAACAATAATGAGAATAATCACTGAAGTCAGTCGCTGTTTTAAAAGTTCTACAAATAAGGACAAGGATATTCAACTAGCTAGATACGAATTCCATATTATAATTAAATGCAGGCTTATTTTTAACGCAGTTATGTAATATTCGTAGACAATTCGCGAGCTTCTTCGTGGCTCTCGATTGTAGCGTAATCGGTTATGTTGTCGAGCAACGGTGAGTTTTATGATTGCTAATTCTCAACCTTGAGTGAGCATGCCAATAATCTCTCGCGAAACCCTGTTCTGGTGAACGCGGCCGGGCGTGAACGTCGTAGAAAAAAGTTACATTATGCAAAGAATAATGGCTACTACGTTCGATACAAAACACTTTTGATGTTGCCGATGAAATTATGCACGATGACTCAGATCATCAGATCAGATTATCAGAAACTAAAAATCTGACATATAAACGGCCCCATAAGCCGTTCGCGTAAAATATGTGCAACTCGGGGCCCACTAAATTACGATATATTTTAATCGCGGTCATTATAATACATTCGTTTTTGTCAAATTGGTCGAAACTTATTGAGAATTACAACGATGTTACGGAGGTAAGTAGAAAATTTAAATAATGTCCCCAGCGACAAGGACTATCACTGCCTTAAAATTGCATTCGAATAGAGTGTTCAACCAGATTGCTTGTTCAGAATTTTTCGGCAGATTTTATGTGAAAGAAGAAGGATATTAAAGCATTCGAATTCCTCGGGCAGTTTCATGAACGAGTATAATCGCGTTGTTACGGGCAGCTATTGGTTGATAGGTCAGCGGAACTTCCACTCACGCAGCCGAATGAAATTGCAGAAGAAGCAATAGTGTCTATCTATGTAGGGGAAAGTGGAGCAAAATGGAACGGGTGGGCTCCAATTTTTCTCTTAAATAAGAGCTGCGAATGAGTTGCTATCGTGTGACATGGAACCAAACGGTCCTCGCAGCAGTTTGTGATCGACCATAGATCCGTGCACACGTTATATTTTTATTTACTGAGTTGGAAAATTTTCAGTCCCGAAGTTTCGATAATCGATATTGGGTTGGTGTTTCGACCATTTTTTTTTTAACTTGTATGTAGGAAATTTATTACGACAGGACAGCATTGGATTTTATAGTTCTTACACTGTGTTTTGACGTTTTACTCGGTTCTTTATCTCGCGTTGACGTGTAAATATTAAATGATTACTAAATTATGTGTGGCAAAACGGAACACCTATGTATTATTTATGGGGAAGAATTGAAATGTCTCTTAGTATGTATTTATTCTTTCATGCAATGTATTCATTTATGCTTCGTGCAGTTTTATATTTATATTTTTGTGTCTTCAATAATTTTCATGTTATCTTATATTTTTTTATCTGTACAATATATATTTTTGTTATGTGTTATCTAGAATATGTATTTATAACTTTTTATATAAGATAGCACGAACTAGATAAACTCATACATTAACAGAATTTTTTTCACTTTTCGATTTCAGATGATCCGGCTCGGAGAAATCGTGCTCACCGCAAAAAAAAATAGCTTCTGGGAGACTGGCTGTTATTGCCTCATTTTTTAATATTTTTCTATAATAAAATAAATGAGAGTTGCTGAATATGTGTACTTCTAAAATAAGCAAATAGTTGTAATAAATATACATTAGATTTTCCACAAAAAATTCCTGAAAATCACGCCTGCCAACTAGGCATGATCCTTTAACAAAGTCTGTGATTCTTTTATAGTCTATGCGTGTTATTTTCCTTAAGATTTTCTGTTATTACACTTCAAAGTTAGGTGTTCCGTTTTGTCTCACTTTCTCCTATATCCAAATTAGATTATTCCGTCGCTTCTAATGTTCAAAATAAATGTGACAGTATTAAAATTTGCAACTGGGCCTATGTAAAGAATAATATTAATCTGAAATTTTATCAGTATTGCAAAGAAGCCATACATCTCCTATCTCTCCAAATTGAAAGAAACTGTATACAGACTTCACCTAAAAAATCTAAGACACCTTGATAAGTACCTAACACCTACTCCCAAAAAATTGCATAAAATTCAAATACACTGCAGACTAAAGTCGAAAAATAAATACGCACGGTACAAGTATGTCAACTAAGTTGCTGGACTAGTACTCACACAACACAATCTTCTTAACAACATTTCGAACGTGTCGCGTCTCATTGCTTGTCACTAAAAAAAAGGAAACCTTGAGCTGCATAAGGAATGTGCCTGTATACTAATGAAAGACAAGTTGATTATATAGATGTAGGAGGTTAATTACACGACGTACAGCGACCAGATGTGAAATAATTTCGTGGAAACATTAACGAGGCTGTAGATTGCAATACAGAGAGACCGTGATTACACACCCATATCCGAAAGAGTGGTCAAAGTATGTGTTCCCAGGGAATCAATGTCACACAAATAGAAGCCCGACTCTGTCAAGGAAGCTTCCACCGCAGACATAAAGTGGCTATCATCGGACATTAATTCCAACTTAATCAAACGGGTCGCTCATTAGCACTCGTTTGCGACCAACAATCAGTCAATATCTGTCTGACAGCAGATCTGACCCTCTGTCATGTACCATAAAGTATAGCACCGCAGATACGTTTGCGCGACACAATAACGAGCAGGCCTTAATTGAAATCGCCAGGAAAGGCTACTAGTGCAATGTCCATTTTACAAACGTGCGAAAGTACGATATGCACAACGGGGATAATTCTTGACAAAGGGTTTTCAATCTGGAGAACGGATATTATAGCTCTACTAATTCCTATTATTGTGCTAGAGCCGTTTTGACATTCGGTAAAATTTTCAATGAAAACCGATTTACTGGTAATTTATTAGTAACAATGAAATACGAAATTGAGGAAATGTAACAAATGTCTACAGTAGTGGAACATCAATTACCTATTTTATAAATTTCCAAATAATCGATCGATGAAGAAGAACGGAAAATACTTATCAGTTATCATATAAAGGAAAAAGAGACTAAAAACAGCCTATATATATATTTTTACTTCCTACATTTGAATACTGATTATCACAAGTTTCTTGATGCCTGCGCACGAGCAACCCAAATTACGTTACTGCACGATGAGCAATCAGTGCACGGAGCAACTATTCCTAATTCGAATTTATCCTTTAAAAAAGGGCAGAAACCAAGAATTATCAGTCTAAACTTTTCTAAAACATTACGTAGAAGAATCTGATCATCATATTTCATGCATATTCCAGTCAAACTACAATAGTTCAAACTAAATACGCAGGTGAAGAAAACTTATTCCTTATAGTACTACTGAATCATTAGCCTATTTTAATAATCAAACGCAGGAATAAATAAATATCAAAAGATTTTGTAAGAAAAGATCGTTTTTAAATAAATCAAGCAATGTTTTCATTTTTCATGTTGGGATACAAAACTTAAGCCTTATCTTTTAAAATAAATTGTTATTATACACTCGAGGTGATAGCCATAAATCCATTTTTACATTAACTTTATACTACCTCTGTGTTACATCTGCAAATCACATAACTCTCTGTCAGTTCTGCGTTAGTTTTAAGCAACTTTTATGTCAGATCTGGATTATGTCTTGGTCAGCTCTTTTTCAGCTTTGGATAACTTTAATGTCAGATCTGGATTAAATCTGGGTCAGATCTGTGCCACCTTTAGCTAACAAGGAAAGATCCAGAACCCGGAAATTCAAAAAATTCTGAGACTGTAAATATGTAGGGGATTTCCTCCTGATTATAATTTAATTAAATTTTTGTTTGCTGTCCAAATTAACTCTAAGGGGGTCAAATTGACCCCTTAAATTCGTAAGAACTGAAAGTTACCAAATTACAGTCCTAATTAAAAGAAGTAACTTTTGTCTTGAAATTTTTATTTTTATTTACTGAGTTACAAAATAAAATCGGAAAATAGCCAAATCTTCAGGGGTTAATTTCACCCTCTTAGAGTGAATTTGGGCAGCAAACAAAAATTGCGTTATAATCAGGAGAACATCCCCTACATATTCACTAGCTTTCAAATTTTTTTTTTAATTTCCAGGTTCGGGATCTTTCCCTGTAAGTAAATTCTGTCTTGCGCGTGTGATTTAAGACCCTATTCGTATCTAAACCCTAAACCCTAGGCAAACACTTCTCCATTCACTAATATACCAACCAGTAACTACCATCCCACGAAGAAAATACAGGTCGCTCGCAGGAAATATTGAACCGAACCCAGGAGTTACTTGAACTAGTGAAAAGACACCAACTTGCCGCTCTTAGCCGTTCGCAGGCGTTCCAGGATTTTTTCGGTTCGCAGTGAAAGAACGAGGAGGTCGCTGTCGCGGGCCATGGCCATTTTTAAGTCGAAGCTCTCGGATCTAGCGAAGCGGGCCAGCGGCCGTAAGCGTCTACGTGTGCGGAACTTGGCGTACGTGCAATTCGAACAAATTACGATGGCGCTCGCTTGCTCACCGACGACGTCGCGACGGGCGTCGCGGCGACGAGGGAGAAAGACGTAACAGCCGGCCACCATGGAGAAAGGAAAACGCGAGAGAGAGCGTCGCCGAGCTTCTCACAGTCGGTATTCAGCTTCCTTCGCCGAGGGACACGCGTGATCCGGCGCGCGCGCGAGTAGTGCTCCAATTCAATTAATACTCATCAGCCTCGACTTTTTAATGAAATCGAACGAACGTCGCGCGACGAACGAGGAGCAGGCCTCCGCCTCGATGAGACTTCGCTTAGTCCAATTCGATATATCACCGACACGCTACTCATTTTTTCACGTTAATCGTTAGATATGGAATTCACGTGGTTCGACACACATTTGCATGCGATGGCACAGTAGAGCTTCCCAGTTTCCGAATAACCCAATATGCGAACGTTCTGTTAACCGACCAGAGTGTCTCCTAACAACAGATGACTTCTGTTGGAAGTGTAGTGTTTACGTACAATGCATACTATCTCTTACTCGATCAGAAACTAATTGTGGTCATAACAATTTAAGTCAGACACGTAATTTATGTAATTTAACAGCCGACAATATATGGGATACTGTTTAATTTCAAAAACCATCAGAAAACTGAAAAAAAATGTACAAAAGTCGAAACAAATTCTTAGTTTCTGTTTTAAAAAATCTTATCTTACGTTTATCTTCAAATACATAATTGCTTCTTTTCATATTGCATTATTTAATACGAGGTATGTTATGCACGACTTTCAAAATTGGTATAAAATAGTGTTGTATCAGATCGCTGAGGTAGTTTTAATCAAATTGTGAGATGGATATATTTGAATATTTGATAATTTTGTAGATTAATGTTGGAAATTTAGTCATCAACTTCCTGTAACTCAAGTTTCTTATCTTCTTTGCAACAATGGTATTAAAGGCACTTATGATATCCATTATCCACGTGTACTTTTCTTATCTGTTGCGCGTTATTGCTTCATTATTTTTCTGTTTGGGCTAACTTACACTAGATTTATTAACTTTAAGACTACATATGCATATAACTACATCACTTATACAATACTAGCTTTACTACTCGGCTTTAAAAATACTTTTTTATAGTTTTATTTGTGAAAATAGTCACATTCGTCTGGATTAGCCAGGCATAATGAGCTAAAGCAACTTTTGTGATCCAAGAATTTACCGTTCGAAAGTTTTTTAAAGCGACAGACAAACACACAAACATGTAGAAGCTTTCTGCTTTATGTATTAAGATGACTATACGACTATGCTACGTGCACGAGCGGCCCGACGGAGCGTGCGGAAGCAAGTGACCCGGCAATCGATGTTTCCAGAAGGTTTTCGGCGCGAAGCGTAGCCGGTTCGCAATCTTCGATAATTGCCGCCCAACGAGAAAGCTCCTCGGGTTGCGCGGGCCTCTAAGTGTTTAGTATTTTCTGTTCCGCGAGCCGTCATAAAACAGTAACTATGTAAAATAGTAAAAAATCGTTTATTTTTAAAAACTAATCTTTCTTAAGTTTATACTAAAAAACTGAATATTTTTTAATTTCAACTTTAATTAGTGTTGTATGCCATTTTTCCAATATTCATATCTACAACATAGACTCAAAAAGACAAGCATTTACGCACGTTTAATCAAAGGTATAAAAGGATCGTACAACGAAACTTCAAAAGCCGAACACCAAATTAAAAAATAAAAACGTGTCACTCTGATGCACACTTGTAATTCTCAAAAAATATCCTCCATCTGTATCAATTCTGCAAGTCAGTTTCCGAGCAGAGAATTTTCTATCAACCAGTTTTGAGACTTATTCCTTCTCCTCTTTACAATTGGACTGAAAGCACAGCCCTGCGCTCTCTGCGAATATTGAACGTTAAGCGGTAGAAGCCTTTAGATCAATTTAACTTCATTACACCTGTTCGAGTGGCCGAGCAAAAGCGATGTCTCGAACGACAAACGACCGCCTCCGGGGTACTCGAGTTTCCGGTCGATATATCTCCACACGCGACTAAACCCGCAATACCAACGTGTATACGTATGTATTTTTTCGATAGAACCGTACAATTAATCGTGGAAAATATTCTGGCCAATATGGCGACCGTATAAATCGATTCGATGGAGATATCGACATCATGGTTTAACTAACCGTTTGGCGAAAGAAATCGTACTGGTGCCAGGTGCTGCCGACGCTGCGGTTAAAGAAAATGCCGCTAAATTAATGATTGTATATTTGTAAACTCCTCGCAATCAGGCCTCAGATCGGCAGATTCGATATTATTATTACACAGTGTGCGCAATCTCGTTCCTACGTGATGCGTTCGCCGCAGATAACATCGAAATTCTACGCAATATAAGTATAATTGCATTGATAGCGAATTGGTGATCTCCCTTTCAATTCTTCCTTCCTGTCAGTATCCTCGATTAGTTGCTTTACGTTTAATGAGAATGTTTCTGCGTGCGTGTTCCGCGATGCGAATGGGAAGAGCAGACCCGAGGAAATTGTAGATGTACGTAACAGGTGCCGCGGAAAGTTCTGTAGTTTCTTTTTTAATCGCTTCTTTGCAACACTGTATCTCACATATTACCAAACGCCATATATGTATAAATGAAATCGTCATTTTTTTAGCTTTAAGAAGAAATTTTCGATATGAATACACTTAGTTTAATCTACAAATGGAATTTTTGAATTATTATCACAGGTTGAGATAAAAAAGTTGAAAAGATACATTTACTATTTTCGTCGCTATACCGATCAATTGCGATTTTATTCAAAACAACGAAACAAGTCAGCTTGGAAACTATTCTAGTTTCTCAAAATAACTCAAGTCTTTTGGACGGATTTTAAAAACGTTATTCTGTTTTAAAACGTGTCCACATAGATTTGTCCGCAAATATCTTCGGTGTCGTTCGAAGCAAAGTGATATGTTATGATAGTTGCGAGTACATAGTATTTACTATTTTAAATAAAGATTATTTGTACCGGTGATTATGAAAGTGTTGTGAATAAAAAAAACATTAAAAAATGGAAATTTCTCATATTTTATGTTGTATTGATTTATATTCGAATATTATGAAAGAATAGTTGCAAAATTTCCTTCAATAATAAAAAAAATATTCTTTAGTCCGCCCAAACGCAACGGTTTAAAATCTAAAAATCTCGAAACAAAAAATTCATGACTTACACCACTGTCACAATTATCGTTCAATTTTAATAATACCTACTCCGTAAAATAATAAAATTACGAAGATGTAACCAAGACGTAAACAAAATAACCTTTTTAAAAAGCCTCTGCAATGATCCACCTTTAGTGTCATCAATAATGTATATTTTTGACTAAACAAACATATTTATTAAAGCTTCTGACGTTAACAAACTTCGCGTCAAAGAACGAGTCTCAGTTTCAATTTACTTCTTCCTAATTAATTGAAAAAGAAACACTTCAACTCGACACAACAACAACTCGACTTCCCTCATTCTTTTACCAGTCGATGAATTATCATAATTCGCCGAGGCAAGCTACAGAATCCACGCCAGCTGACAGAGCAATCTCACTACAGCCGATCTACGAGACAGAATGCCGTCGTCGCGGTGAATCGCGCAAGTTATTACAAATGGGCCACTATCTCCCGCCGCGGGTCCCAGAAAAAGCTGCAATGATAGACCGGCAATCGCGTCATAAGTCGATCCTCAAAGCAAGGCTGCGACCGAAAAGAACCACCATTACTGGAAGCACGTACTTACGATAGAAATACGATTCCATACAGGCGATTAACGAGCTACCGTCTGCATAGCCTGCAAACCGGTCACGTTCAACTTATTTTGAAGAGTTCGCGGGTACTTAGTTACTACCTGCGCCTGGCAATACCGCGGAAGCGCTCCTGTTTTGTTGAAATCGAAACACCGCCGTTTAAATGAACGGGCGCACGGTGGCGCGCGCGCGCCTCTCGCTGAAACTTCCATAACGAGGTGCGTATTATGGCGCTGCCAGAGAGCTGAGCAGGAACTTGTCACTCGTTACACGAGAACCGTTAATTAGCGTCATCCGAGTCACTTTTTCAATTCGCGTTAACGTGTAATGTCATAATTCCTGTTTGACAAGTATTTAGCCGAATAAAAAAGATAACGCAGGAGACAGTTACGTGTGAAAAAAGAGGACGTTTGCACGGGTGCATGACATTCGATTTAGATGTTTCCGAAGGGGCATGGCGTGAAGTGGCAATTTCATAGAGATTCGCGGAGGCTTATAAGACGGTTTTATTGGACTGTTAGTGTTCGACGTAGACGCGACTGGTCTAGCAAAGTTGCTACAGTATTTATCCTAACGCGTGGCTAAATTAAGTCCAATGGAATGTTAATGGACTCCTGGGAGCTCTCTGAAATTCCATATCTCCCGTGTCCTAAATATGCAAATGAATTAAAGCTATTAATACTAATGCAAAGAGTTCCACTCAGTCTCCAACTACTGAAGAACCCTAAAATATTCCAAACACTGGACACGTATCCAGTGACAAAACCACTCGAGATCCTCGTTCAACAATAAGTCTCGAACTCCGTCCTCTGCCAACCCAAACTCAAACGTGTCGGCTAGGAAATCTATCAAGCTCCCCGTCCCGGTGTCCAAAAGCGGCTATCAAATCTGTCAGGAGATATCCGTCAGGGACGTGGGGAAAAGCGTGTTATTAAACACTTGGAGGTAAAGTCGCCGGATCCGACAAACGTCAGAAATCCTATTAAATCTCGTATGCGCTGTCAGTTCCCTAACGACCTTAAAAACCCGACCGTCGGAACGTTCGCCGCGCGAACAGCAGCCTCGCATAATAAGAGGCGCACGGCGACTGGCGGAGGGGTACATTTTCCGGAGCATCGATCCTAGATCCCGCCGCTGCCGGGAAGGGCATCTCTCATTCCGCGTGCGGAGGCATTCTTGACGCGCAGCCGGCGAAGGAGACAAAGACGGGAGCAGAGAGGAACGAGAAATGAGAGCCGAGAGAAAGGAGCAGCTCTTATCTTCTCGCGGCACAGTTCAACTGCGAAGGTCGGTCAATGGCCAACGTCGACTATAACAGCCGCTAAACCGTGGATGGAGGGAGAGATCCAGGGGTGGGGGAGAGAGAGAAAAGGGTGGCGCGGAGAGACAGAGAGGGAGAGAGAGAGCAGGCAGAGGGAGAAAGGGCGACGTAACTCGGGATGGTACCAGAATATCATTACGTTCAATTGCTATACGACGCGACATCCAGGGACCAGATGGTACATGTCAATGCACGTGCGTCCGGGGAAAAAAGGGGTTGACACTGGCTGCCGGCCCGGCCACTGTAACAAGATTATTCGAGTTCGCGTCAACAGCACCAGCCACCACGAATTCCTCGGCTGATGGAACGCGGAAATTTCTTCGTCACGGCAAAACATTACCGGGCGAGCTTGATCTCAACGCGATAGAAATTGTTGTTTCCCTGGCTCCCTGGATCGTCTATGACCAAGGTGGAGGACGGATCTCTCGATCCAGAGAATTGTTCGAGGTTTGCGGAGAGGGATTCTTGTGGGGCTTCTTGGGGTAATGGTGGACGGCTGGGGACAATATAGGATGCACGACTTGTCGGTTTGGAGGAGAGGGAATCGAGAGCAGCGATGTTAACCCTTGGGCAGAGGATAACTTGGTCGGTGGCGGGGTTTGTTTTGACCCATGGTATAATTTTCTGTATATGGTTTGCAGAATAAGGTTTTATAGTGGAATTTGATCTTGTTATGATCGATTATTCTTATTTTGTTAGAGCAGTGATATTATTAAGGAACAACATATATCTAGGAGTAGAAAAACTAGGATGAACTTTGACAATTTTTTTTTTTTTAATTTTAAGACTTTACTCTGACACTTGTGTAAATTTAATTCGAAAATTAAATTGTCGCAAACTACTCGTCTACACCGGGAACTGAAATACCTATCCCCGATAGGTTTTATCCGAAACAGAAAAACTTCTTTTAAAATTTAAATACATGAAAGAATTTTAGTTTTTGTCATAGCCAATTTTTAAAATATCAAATTCTGACAAAATCCTATGTTCCAAATTTCAACAGAATTGGTCCGCTAGATCTCGAGAAATATTAATTCCCGTTTTTCAAAATACCATTTTCAGAAAAATGCCATCACATATTCAATCGTCTCAGTTTTTAAATTAAATTTACACAAATGTTACATTGAAGTGCCTACGTAGCTATTTTAAAATGCATTTAAAGATTTTTAAATGAAAATATATTTTCAATGAAAAAAAAATTGTGAAAGTTTAAGGACAACCTCCCCGTCTCTAATTTTTTAACAATCAATCATCGACTGTCCTCGTGGAACAGCAAAAAACGCGGTTAACTACTCAGCAAAATTTGAATCAAATGTTATTTTAAATAGAAATTAAATCAAACCACACTCAACTAGAGCTGTTAATATTCGAATAATTAGGAGTTTTCGAATATTCGAACATTATTGCTAAATTTGCAACTTTCTATTCCTATTCGGTACAATCCGATATTTGATCACTCCGAATATTTGAATACTCTTAATTATTCGAATATTCGAATAGGTACTCCGAATTAATCGAATATTCGAATAAGTACTTCTAATTATTCGAATATTCGAATAAGTACTCCTAATTATTCAAATATTCGAATAAGTACTCCTAATTATTCAAATATTCTGATTTCTAAATAATCTGAGATTGGAATTCTCCACTACAGCAAACCCTGGAATTGGGAATGTACATTGTCACGCGCGGCTAATTATCTTGGGCGCTACGCGAACCGTATGCGCTGTTTCCAAGAACAATAAAACGCCTTTACGTAACAAAAACTACAGTATCGCGTAATCACGCATTCCAAAGCAGGCCAAGTTACTTCATTGATCACTTCTCGCAATATAGACCAGAGACGTGAGTTCCCATTGATTAAAACCCGGAGGAAAAATGCAGTCGCGTGTGCATCGAAACGAGTGCAACAAACTATCGACGCTTGTTATCTACCATAATAATTTTCAGTCCCCGCTGGATGATCTGGATTAGGCGAATACGAGGAAGCAATAGCAATCTACAAGTTCTTCAAACGTCGGCAATCATCAGCCTCATTTCCAATGCAAAATATACCTCTATAATGACTGCATATAAATGCATTTGGGATTATTTGCATCTAGCAGTGACTATTATAGCTAGCTGATTTTATCACAGGGTTTAGTATTTCATGTGTTTAAGATATTTCTTAGCGCAATGGCGAACACATATTTCCATCGTTTTCTTTTTCAAACTGTACGCTTGCAAGATGAATTACTGTCTTTAAACGTATTAAGCGACTTCAAGTTTTTTCGATGGGGATCGCAATAAATGAAGTTGCAAACATTAATCAATTATTTTTTACTAGTTGTCGAGCTCTGCCTACTCACGGGTACTACTGGTTCCCGAGTTCCGCGTTCAAATAAATTTCCCTGAATACCTTTTTTCTTCCTCAGCCTCCTCTTCTTACAACGTGTTAACATACCTTCGAACTGTCGGGAAACAGAAACATGGGCGAGTGTAATTTATTAGTCGAGACACATTACTTACAATCGTGCTCCAATAACCAATTAACAATTCGATAGGCATCATAGTTCATAATTTCAGGAAAAACGAATTACGTCCAGCAATAATTGCCACTTAAGATGATAAAATCTAATACACTTACAAATAATTCTTGTAGTGTAATGATACAAAATGGGAGAATTGTGTATGACTTTTGGAGACTTGAAAATTAATTTAGAACGAATGTTATTTAACAAAGTAAGCTACGAATATTTGAAAAAGAATTTAAAATGTAAACTTCAGGAAGAAAATTCAATTTAATTTCAAGTGGTATGATTTAATTTAATTTCTGAAATACTTGCAGTGATAGGAAATAAAATTTCGTGAGGAAGAGCGATTTGGAATAAAAATTTTAGAATTTCGAAACAGAGTTTGTATATATTTTATAACACATAAATTTTTTAAAGGGTAGAATGATTCAAACACTCATAATCTTTCATTTCTGCAAATATAAAACGAAATCAAGCTTAAATGGAGTAAGAAACTGTGTTACATTTGTACCACTATGTATATGAAAAACATTGACTTTCGCTCCACTCTGAGAACAGGTCGACGATATTGTAGTGAGAATTGCTGATAATTAGCAAACAGATAGCTAGCATGAAGGCGAGTAGAGTCAGGGGAAATATACATTATTAGCTGAACCTAGTTTAAGCTTTAAGTCCGATATTTTGTTGAAATACACTTCTATATCTGTACTATTATATAAATTTGAAGTTCGAACTTTGAAACGCGTTTTCTCAATAAATATTAACTGTACCCACATGTGTGTTATACCACTGAATTTGTCTTGACAAGAGGAAGGTTTTAACGGTTCTATTTTTTTTTAAATAATTTATCTGTGTATATAAAATCTAAATATCACTAACTCATTCACTCAGTCATCACGATTTCTCGTGAAATCCCTGATCCTATGACCATAGAACTTTTATAAAAACTCCCACACCTTCACCGAGAAACGATATATAACCCAGGCAACGCCGAAAACTGTAAGCTAATACGTATATAAGGTTCTAATCGAGATAACAGATTCCTGAGCAAGATGAAACATTCTTTATTCATCCAATCCAACAGAAATCGTATTTTTTTGATAGTTAATTCGCGTGTCTTGTAAACATTATCATAATCCGGAACCTGAAGAATGGTGTCAAAAGAGGTACAACTATCATTAAATTCTCCATCATTGAATCCACCATTAAGCTCCTCTTTGAAGAAGTCGATCATAAATCTATTTAGCTGGAATTAATGAATTTCCTAAACCTGCCTTCGTCGCATCCCACTATTACTAAAAAAATCGTTAAAATTCGATTAAAGTGTAATTTTCAGCCAAATTTGCTTTTAATTATCATTTACAGGTAGGTTTTATAGGAGCAGTCACACTATTCCTCATCCTTTATAATAGCAGCAAATACATTATTATTATTAAAAAACAGGAATGATATAAAAAATCGTGCCTGCTAACAGCAAAGACAGAGAGAGGCCTCACACTAACGAAACTAACATACCTACAATTCGAAAGGTGGTGAAAAATTCCGACACATCGTCCACTCACGCATAATTGGGCATTTCGCTAAAAAAAAAACGTCCAAAGGATTTCGTTACACATCCAACATTGCTAATCCCTCTCCGACCTCTTCAAACGCAACTGTCTTAATTGTCTCTCGCGTGTCGTTTCGCAACCGTAACGGGAACACGCCAGAAAGATCTTGATAGATTCGTTAGGTCGCCAGACAGAAATCACGAATACGATTTCACGCGACTTAGGAACGCGACGAGTGTATTAAGGGGATGCCCCGGCGCTGAATGAAAATCCTCGGGCGGGTCGAGTCTGCTCGAAAGCGAAGGACGTAATGATATTCGAGCCTAACCTGTCAGCTTTTAATCGTCCCCGGGAAAAATGGTAAAAAATGTGTCGAAAGTGATGACATGGGTGTTCGTCGGTGCTGCGACGAAAAAAGTGGCCATTGCTCGGCGTGTAGTATGTATGTACATGCCTGGTCGTCATGTCGATGGCGAACAGAAACGAAATGCTTTCGACCGGGATCCTAACAAGGTCGTATCAAGACCTCAGATTTCAAGTGCGACAAAAAGTCGCCGACGTATCGAGAGGATTATACTTACATACGTAGGAGCCACGATTAATCATCGAACGTGAAACGGATACAGGTTTTTGAGGCAATAACGTGGCTGCTGTATGCGGTGCCCTTGATAAATCGCGAAACGTAACAGTGCTTTGTATGCAAAGCTGAATATGTTGCAGTAAACACGGTGAAAAATCGAATCGCAATTTGTATGCACGGTCTCCGCGGGGAAACTCGTTTTTCGAAGTTGAAGGAATATGGTGTTTTTAGGTTTGGGAAGGGAGGATATCGTGGGGTTGAAATTTCGTGAAATTGAAATTTTTTTATTTTTCCCCGTTTTCATATTTGGATGGTGAAAACTGCGTTCAAAGTTAGGGTTGGAAAATCATTTTTGTGGAATATCTCGAGAACTATTAGAGATAGGGAATCTCACCAGATTTTCAAAAAGTCCACAACAATGATTTTCAACCCTAACTTTGAACGCAGTTTTCACCCCCCCCCCCCCCCCCCAAATATGAAAACGGGGAAAAATAAAAAAACACGTATTTCTTATTTTTCGGTCCTCTATAACATATCCAAAAATCAAAATAATCGGAGGCGGACACTTAAAATACTCTCCTTGTAAGATGTGCGCAGGCTGGTCTGTTCTGTATTTTACAAGCTTTTTTATTTAGCTTATTTAGTTCGTTAATATAAAAATAAATCGCATATATTTTTCTTAAAGCGTTCCTTTAGAAAAAAATGTTTACCCTTCATTGTACTGAATAAAGATGATTTCTAAAAAAATAATTTCTATGCCTAATTTGCTCTTTGAATCTTACTTGCGTTTAACATGAAATAAGTTCCTACGAGTGCACTGTGATTTGCCATAATACCATCAAGAATACCTTGACGTACCTGATAGCACATGGGAATACAAAACAAAGGTTGTAGCAATAAATATTATAATTCCATGAAACACTGTTATTAAATTAACGCTATCAAATATTGAACTTTGGAATTGTAAACACAATATACAATAAACTTACAATCTTATCCAATTCGGAAAGATTAATCTGACTTTAATATTAGCAAATGGCCGTTTAATCTCGACGATTTGAATTAAGTATTCATACGTGACAGGGAAACGTTGGAATTACCCTGCAAATGAAGTACATGCACGGTACATTTATACAAAATTGCCTGCCAGAAGTAGCCGTCCGGTGATGATTTGCAAGCCCAGCAAACAGGATTTCCAGGACGCTCGATATTAGTTTCGACGATGCTCGCCGATTCATCAAGGGCATTATAAAAACGTGATTGCTCGTTTTTCACGTGTTGCAGAAGTTAGGGGTTTGAAACAGGACACTAAGTAAGCATATTCTTATTCCGTTCGTTGCGCGGCGTGCTAATAAAACACCTCCCCTGAACGGTTTGCTTAGCGAGCAATGGAGTGAATAGTCCTTTCATCAAGTGAATGCAATGATTGTAGGCAATGCAGTTTTTGGCTCGTTATTTTTTACCAGTGGAGAAAGAAAGGAATTAGAAGTCGTTTATTTTATATTTCGGTACATAGCTTCTTTAAACGTTGCTTTCATCTCTAACATATGGAGATCTAACTGTATTTTATTTTTCTCTTACCAAAGTGGGACTAAAATCTTTGAAATATTTCTTCAATTATGTTACGTAATGATAATGATTGAGTGAGTGAAAATATTTTAAGATAAGACAAAGGTGGGGAATATAAAATATAGAATATAGGAAATAGAGAAGGGTAGGAAAGAAAAAATATAGATTATAGGAAATTTGTGAATATACAAAAAATGTTAATAGTTTACCACAAAAGAGACTTGTGGGAAATGGCTCTTAGATGAGTTATTCACGCAGAAAGATGTGAGTACGAGTTAAATTAACTAGATGCTCCGCCCCATTTCAAAAGGAATATGCGTGATTTTCTTGATCAACAATTCTATCAACGTTAGATCGGTCGCGAAGGATCAATTGTTTTGGCCTCGCAGGTCATCGAATTTAACGCTGTACGACTTCCACTTATGGAGTCGCATAAAAACTTTGGTTTATGACAAAGTGATAAAAACTGATGACGAGCTCTGGGGGTGCATTCAGAACACGTCTACAATAATTTCTAATACGCCAGAAATATTTTAAGGGCTCTGACAGTTACGTTTACAAATAATATAGAAGCCATATTATTTTTAATGTATGTAAGTAACTGGATCTGCTCCACTAATACACAAAACACATTCCTATTTATTAAAAATTTTAGAGCGATATTGGAGTGGTGAAAATTTTCTAGTAATGAAACAATTTGAATAGTACGCTCTGTATAATCCTCTTTCAATTATGCAATCTCTATTTGAATAAATTTTTGTTGAAATCTATATTTGTAGTCGTTGAAGTGATGCCAGTTATGAGATCAATTTTGCATACCTATAATTATTGAAGTTGGTACATGTTTCACAGCCAAATAAATTACACGAATTATGATAGTAGTAGTAGTTACAAAAGTAGTATAATTTACAATAATTTTTTTTATCTGAATTTTAATTTGAGTTTATAATTTTAATAGTAAGTGTTAGATAATTTAAATGATTTTCAGTGAAACATACTTACGCTAGGTCATATTTAAATACCCCTTTTCAAGGATGTATGTATATAATGACTTTATCGAAAGTCCTTCCTTTTATTTTTATGAATAAAAATGCACTACAAACTAAAAAATAATTCTTTTCTTCTACTACAATTTTGATATTTTTTTTTTCACTTTAAATAAAATCGTGGAGCAGAATATTTCATAACTTCTTTACCAAAATGATTCTTTTTTTAAACAACTAGCAATTTTGACTAAAAATAAATTACTTAAAAGGAAGAAACAGATCTAAATCAGAATAGCGACCATTAAGATTTCTAATCGTGATATGTACGGCTATACACACAAAGAAAGTCGCTATCTGTACATTAGGATTAGAAAGATAATCTTCATTAGGAACTCTTATTAGAAAATTAGGTAAAATACCACTCCGAACTAAATCAATTAAAGATAATAATAAACAAACGCACAACCATCATTCACTACCGTAAATTTGAATTACCATTCTTCAAGGACCCTTATCCCTGTTGCAATTTTTAAAACCACGTCGAATCAGACAAATTTCTAATTTCATAATCATTTATAAATTATAATAAAACAAACTCTCAAAAATATTTCAAATAACACAACAAGGGCGAACCTCCTACAGTCACGACTCACGAGAAACAAAAGGAGAGGAGGACAATCTTGACAGGAGACAACAAAGACGGTTGCATGTAATTATGTCCAGCAATGAGACGCTCTGGAGGGTGTAATCCCATTTTTCTTGATACCGTCTATTGAGAAAATATCCCATCCATCATTGTATATACCTACGGTTCCCTTACCGAAACCACTCGAGAGGGACGTTCACGCAGTGTGAACAGAGGCTGGAGATCAAGATTCGTGTCGAGATCTACCCAGACGAACGGACGCATCAGAACGTTCTTAAGTGGCTCTTGACCTCGCACTTCTATAACTTTACATATATCCACGCATGTCTACCCTCGAGCATACGAGCCTTTATTATACAGTGATAACGTCATCCCTTAGAATTTGATGCCTATAAAAAACCAGACGCGAGTCGCGTAGTATCGCTTACAAACGAAAAAGGCCACGACGAAATTTCAACCTCCTGTTGCACGAGGCTGGCGAATAATAACCTCAGAAGAATTTATAGTATTTTATGGTCTCGACCCTCCGATTTTTTATGGGTACAGGGTAGATATATTGCGCGTAACCTCTGTCGCTGAATGTAGCAATGTAATGTACCGCAAATTGGGGGAACATTGACGAAGAAGGAAAAGAATTTGAAATTGTAGTACAGTCAGAAATGATGCGATGTTATAATAGGATACCTTAAGCAAATTTGAAAATGTTAATAAAAAAAAATGTAAAGGAGAATGCATTGAACATAAAAGGAAAGAAATTTTAGTGTCAATGTAAGTTGAGTTTGATCTCAAAACTTTAGCTATTAGTGATATTTATACGGTTACGGAGTAACATTAACATGTATTAAAAGCGAAAAAAGATACAAATTTGATGTATTTTAAAATGCAATGTTACAACGGGATACGTAAAGCGAATGTGAAAATTTTAATTTTTATATTATACCTATAGCAAAATATTCAAAAAACATGACAATGTTACCCCATTTAGCGGAACAATGTGAAGAAGATTAATTTCTCGATTATTAATAAAACAAACTTATGCATTATGGACCGAAGCCTGACTACTTCAAAAATTTTGAAAATGTTGAACACTTGTGCCCTATTAAAACATCCAACAACGCAAATGAAAAAATAGCGACCCTCGTCGCAATTTTGAATACCGAGGAATTAAAAATCTTTACTTCCAGATAATAAGTAAGGTACGTTAGCAGTTTCTAACCGTAAACTGCTACCCACGGGGCACACAGAGCTATCAAGTTTGCACAGTGTGCCGATGACTCACGGTTAAAGGTACAGTATTAGTTTCAAACTTTCACAAATGATAACCGATAACGGAGCTTGCCGCAACGCCGTCTAATTACGTCCATAGGTAACAATCAAACGCCATGGTCAATAATATTAATCAATCTTGCGGTTACAAACGGATGAAAGGAACAGCAAATTACAAATTATCCCTGGGACTAATAAGAATTCAGCTTAACATCGATGCAATGAGACACAAGATGTCTCCCAGGAGAAATAAACTCGTCTAACGAGAGCATGCGACGATTTTACCATTCGTTAGCCGGGTCTTATTATATTCGAATTACACCTGCGTCTATGCCATCCTAGACAAGTTGATCGACAAAAATTAACCCACACAAGCCTGGACAGTCACCGCAGATAACACAGGCACGAGTAATAGTAAATAGGTCAGTCACCTTCGTAGATATACTGGCTGTTATATAAATCTGAAGGCTCTAACGCAACACTGTGAAGAGTCATATCGTCGCGTAGCTACTTTATCGTAGCCTCCTGATGTTCTGTATAAAGGTCGTTCCAAATGAAGTCCTCGTGGCCAAATTGCCCCGCGAAGACACTTGCAATTTTCGCGGGCCATGTGTACAGCTGTAGTTTTTTGGCTTAGTGACTTCTTTTTCATAAATGAATGGCGGAGACGAGCCAGAATTACTTCCATATCGCATGGTTCTCTTCGTGGGAGGAAGTATCTGACTTGAATACTTTGAGCAGGCTCGAGCACGTTGCTGGAATGGTTCTTCTTTGAGTGATCGAAAATGTCTGCTAAATGCAGCGGCGAATTGAAGAAAAAAGGCCCGGGTGGTAAAAGTTCTGAGAGACCTGTACTAAGCTAACTTACCTAAGAACTGTAAGTTACCAAATGATAGTCCTAATTAAAAGGAGTAATTTTTTCCTGAATTTTTTTCTATTGGGAAACCAAATGGAGGAATGGGTAAGATTTCAGCGCTGCGATGGTAAGTTGGCAAACTATTGCAAGTAGGCCCGGATCCCACCAAACATTCCGAATAAGTATTTATTAATCGAAAAAGTAAAAATTTAGTGTTCAAAAAAATTTAAAAACACTCGTTTTTCACAAAATGTCTATATAAACACTGATAATCGTATGAACTTCGACGGATTTCGGCCTACTCACAGTAGTATAATTTTCTGTCACTAGTTGGCGTATCGAAATTCTTGGTTTCCCAATATCTTATAGTTCGCGAGTAATAATAAAAAATCAAAAAATTGTCGGGGGTCAATTTTACCCTCTTGTAGTGAATTTGGACGCCCCCTGCATATCCACAAGCTTTCATAATTTTTTGAATTTCCGAATTCGGGATCTTCCCTTGTTAGAGGTAAATTTGTGTTATTGATATGTTAATTGCATTATCTAATTTTTTTCTCTTGATATGCTACCCCTATACTGAATAAATGTACCACTCTGTTAATAAAAATAGAGGGATCTGATTTATATTCGTCGATTAGGGGATGTTTGAAGTCTTTCAAAACTCAAATAACGTGAGCTCTCTCCACTCATCCTTAACAACAAATTTCAAAACGTTCTCAAAATCATATAAACAATAAAATTCCAGTGCAACAGAAATCTATTGCATAAACATGTCCGCGGAACTCTGAAGTTCCTCAATATTTTAAAATGCAAACACCATGCAAGTATTTAATCTTCAGTCTTTTACCAAAGCGAAGGGGGAGAAAGGTTTCGATGGAGGAAAGTCAAGGCTCGAATTTCCATGCACGGGCACCTAAACGATTCATCGAGTTAGGGTGATCGATTCACGTCACTTCCTACAACTCCAAGTTTAATAACCTCGCCTGATAAATTGCGAATGCCAGCGCATAGCGTACGATTGTACACACGATAGACGAGCATTAAACTATTTTAAACACTGCTCAATTGTCGGTCCCGCTACAGTCTAGACGGCAGCTAGGATTGCGTAATGAAACCGATGATCTACGATCTATGAACGTACGTGCAAACGCTTCCAGGAAGCTTCCAGTCCCATCGCGTGGGAACGATCCCGGGCCGATTTAAGCTTCGACGATTTTAATGAAACTTATACCATTTCACAAATCCCATTTAAGTAGCTTCTATGTCGCATCTGCTGTTCGTGAATAGATGCCACCGTGTTCTTTAATTATCGTAGCCCCGCAAATTGGTTGAATAAATAGACGTTCGCTTATAATACGCGGAAGAAATGCATCCAGAACCAAAATTAACCCGCGGGCAGTTTGCCACTTATATTTTCTCGTTGGACCTTTAACCTCGATGCACTCAATGTACGAAGAAATATCACTGGTGTTCTTGTGTCAAAGTCTCGCTTTAAACCTACCGTGACGAGCGATTAGTCGGTTACAGAACTGCTGTCATAATCTCCCTACAATAAGTGGAATCTTGAAATTTTTGAAAAATAAATAATAAAATATACCTTTGCTTTGAGACCGAGTTTCACATAAAACAGAATTTTTTGAATAAATCTTGCTGAAGTGCTCAAAAGCTTTTGTAATAAAAATGAAGACCAAGTTTTCGGTAACTTTTAGTATTAATAAGCAAATGATTATTTTCAGTTTAATTAAGCTAACTCTAATCTGTGGAGCGAGATTTTTCTACCCGGGGTTGTTATCGGGGTAGAGTTTGACATCGAATTCATCGACCCAAGAATGGTGTTACGGATAGAATATATTAGGGATTAGTTCACCTCAGGAGATATTAAACTGTTATTTCGAGTAGCTGGTGTCGAAAAAGAATACAGTGACACATGGTGGATGCATGTATCGTCATAAAAATAAGCTCGAGAAGATTGGCGACACGGGATCCTTTCTCTCATTCGGCCTAAACCCGTCTTCGACCAGCGACAAAGGCGACGAAACTAGAAGGGAATAACTAACGACGTCGTTCCTCGTTCATCTGCTTCTCATAGCACTTAAATCAGGATGTAAGGAGATTACAATCAGCGTACATGACTACTTCGACCGTGGCACAGTCGAAAACTGAACACAATGGGGAGTACTACAAGGAATAGGTTACCGATCAATGGCAGGATTTACAAAAAGGACCTGGTAGATGAGATTGGGAGGCACACCCAAATCTCGAAATATGGCAGCTTTAGCTGTTGCCTCTAATAAAACTTAATTGAATGGCATTCGCTGTCTTTTTATGCACTGTTGAACGCGCATTTTTCATAGATGTAAGATCCTGTCTTTCATGAAATGACAATTGACCTCTTCACTACTTTTAACGTATCTCTTAAAGGTAATTTAAAAAAATATGTACATGTATAAAAATGGGAAGCTGTATAATAACATTAAGGAGCTCGAAAAGGCAGTTGTTTGGAGTAAAATCCATACTACAACTTTACATAAATTAATTTGTAGTATGGAGAACAGAATATTTCACGTAATTAATGGTGGAAATACATGTTATTAATATTACACCTTTTATGATACTTTAATACACTGTTCCTCTGAAAATTTCATTATTTTTCTGTACTTTAAAGTATTATATATAGTTTATAACGAAAATACAAAGGTATATTAAAGGTAAATACCAAAATACAGGTTCCTTTAGTTTTTTTCTTATTTTGTATCCTTCCGTCACTATTTCCAAACTTTCCATTAATTGGATTAGCACATTACTTGACATTTTTTATTAAAAATAGTAGTGTTCTTATAGAAATTTCGTCCACTGTAGGGCTGCAACTTTATCTTCAGAATAAATTTTATTTCATATTCCAATAGGTTATCTATAAATATCGATGGAAAATATATTTTGTCCCCACATATATTATTTCTTTAACCTGTTGCGACATTTGCCATATACAAAGATCCCAGCTTTTACGATACCAAATCAAGGCTACCAAAAATGGAATGTTCTAAACTTGTATAATAACTCCTACTTCGCAAAGCCACAAATTGAAACATCATATACTTGCAATTTTTATTACTCAACAATTTGCAAATTTAATAACTACGTATAGTAAGAAAACAATAAACCAATTTATGTCA
This sequence comes from Andrena bicolor, assembly GCA_960531205.1. NCBI lineage: Eukaryota > Metazoa > Arthropoda > Insecta > Hymenoptera > Andrenidae > Andrena > Andrena bicolor. The sequence goes on along the minus strand of OY482666.1, from coordinate 34,328,321 downwards.
ATTTATTTCAGCTACTCAAAATCTTCAATATCACCAGACCTACTACTGTCTTACGTCACCAGAGCATTTTAGAAACTCACTCCGATACAATAGAAGCTTTAAGGGCAGCTTAGAAGAAACTTTTAATGCCTGTTATCCAGCGAGAAGCTTTCAGTATGCAAATTAGCGGCTCATCTCTCAACGACACGTCGTAAATTTTCATTGCATCGTATAACTCATAAGCAGCCATCCCACAGGCAACGCAGGCGAAATTTGTTGATTGCGCTAACACCGCGCGGCAAAACACGAGCGCCCGGTGTACGTACTTGTTACACGGCATTTCGCCGTAATTCAAAATACCGGGGGAGAATATAAACACAGTTCTATTGTCCGTGACTTATGCTGCCTGAGTCGCCTCGTATTGTGCATTATATCATCGGGCTGTTTGCTCTATCACAATGAAAGTGGCTTGTTGCAGAACAGATTGCCGCGATGGCAATAAAATATAGTTCATCGCGGAGACGGCCAGGTAAGTCGTGAAGAACGTCCTGTCTAACTACGTACATGAACCACAGTCTCTCTTTGTCTTCAAATTTTCCACGTAACCGTGACTCATCCGCAAGCAATGCTATAATAGTGAATTGTTCTAAAGTGCCGTGAGAAGGATGGCACGGAAGAGTGTCATCCTCCAAGTGGGAACACATTGGGGTGTTGATCAGGGGTGGATTTGGAGATAGGCTAAAATTTTGGGAGGCGGCAAATTTTGGGCAAATAAAATTGAATAAGATTTAAAACAATTCCCTTTTTTCATGTAGCTAATTAGTAATATCTCATATGTGAGTCGTCACATTGAATTAATTTTAAAATTGTCGCAACTTTTTTAAATTAAAATAGTTTATGAAATTTCACAGAAAGGGCGGCAGAGTTTTCTTAGCCTAGGGGCGTCAAATCTCCAAATGCACCCCTGGTGTTGATAATAAAAATTATGAACTGGTGGTCAGTATATTACTGAAAACTAGAGAAATTTAAATTTGAGAATACTTTGAACCAAACAGAAAATTTATAATACTATCAAAAATCTATCTATGTAGATATTCATGGCAGAATCCAGATCACTGAATTCTTCTTGCCAACACGACTCATGAAAACTATACTTAATACAAAAGAGTGAGTTGACCTCGAGATCCTAAAAGACAAGGAACTCTCACAAAAATAACCATAAATACCTCACTTCTAAAAAATATTTTACAAAACTGAAATTAAATATGCGACGCGGATAATTTTCAAGCTACGAATAATCCCATTTTGATTGCTCGCAATATATTTTGTAGATTCAGTGATCCCTTTGTTGAAACAAAAAAGGGGAAACCTATCAACGCTCTGAGCATTCTTTATTTTCTCGAAAATCGAGAACGGCCGGTCCATCGCGCCTTGTCGGATCGGTTTACGTACCGTGGGCGTAGCTCTTGAAATTATTCTAGCTCGACGCAAAGCGATCGTTTGTCGAAGCGAATCAATGACGAACCCCTCGCGAGAATAATGGCTTTCGGCCCTGTTCCATTCAAGCGGACTTGGACGAGTTCTCGTTCATGGTCCACCGATGCCGATATTCTCCCCTGGCCGAAGGACACGATACGCAAATCGCGTTTACCCGCCAAGAATCACGAGGCTGGAACGCGAAAATGTTCAGTCGCCGCTCGACTTCGCCGCGCGCACGCCGCCCGCCTTGCCGAGATGTCGCAGGCGATATTCGTGAAAGTCATTTACATCGGTGCTCCTTACCCGAGACGGGTACTCGATGACGTCAACTTCGATTACGGCCAAATTCAATGGCAAGGTCTTTGGCCTCACCACCTCGTGGTATTAAGGTCAAAGGCAGCGAGAAAAGTCTGCCCGTACATAAGATCGTCATCCGTGGCCGACAGATACAAGTGCGCGGAATGCGCCGTGCATTCGAAACGATAGGCGGCGTTTAAATCCATCGAAATTGAATTGTATTCGGTTTTTATGGATCCTGGAGGAACCGTGGAATTGGGACTTGGGACTTATTGAACGAATTATCTCCATAATTTGGGATTTGGGACTTGGACTTATAAGGTGAATTATGGAGTTAGGACTTGAGTTTACTTATAAACAAAATTGAAAGTTTGTAGGTACTTTGTGCGTTTGTTATTTTTCTATATACTACTAGGATTTTAAAACAAAATGAATCGTATTTAAAGTATAGGTAGGGTAAACCAACCAGTAATTGACCGTATACCAGTGAATGACCATTAGGAAAAGAAATGTCAATTATAAATTTAAAAATTACTATTTGTTTATATATATAGTGTAGTGGCACTTTTAATATCCCATATTTTTAGTTTTGCGTATTAAACAAACATTAATAAGTACAATTCTTAATAAAAGTATGCGGTCATACCCCTGGTTTCTTTACCCTACTTCGAAGTTAATTTGTGTGTAATGTTTTTGGATAATAAGATAGTGAGATGAACGGTGGAGGCCTGCCTAGGAATTTTCAAGGCACTGTAATGTCGAAAACAAAATTTAGGATAGTTGTGTTAAGATTTGTATGGTTATGTAGAGATGAAACATTTAACGATTCGAATGACAGACAGTTCCATAAGCAATCTTTATAGCAGGTAGAGTGATTTGAAGTGTGAAACGAAAACAAAATCGTGCTCCACCCAATGTTGCTTAACCTTTGGACCACAACGTCAGTGATATCATGTAATCGACACTTTACTCACGTGATGCAACAAACCTACTCCCTCTGGACCCACTTCCTTTCCTTTTTATAAATACACTTCTACAGTGATCATTTTCATGCGCTCAATGCAGAACAAATATTAAACGCTTCTATTCATTACAAATTCTATTGTATAATTTGAAAGTTTTAAAAAATCATTATAGCGTGACACCTCTAAATATATTTGTTAAATGTAATAATTGTATTTGAAAATTAAGTGGAATTTTTAAGCGCAGCTTGCTTGAATAAATTTAGATATCGTGCAGACACTTTACAATTCCTCATTAACATTATTTTCCCAGTTTCTTAATATATTTGCAAACGTATAATATTTCTCCTAGTTTCTCGAACGACTTTTCAATATTACAAAAGAGTAGAATTATATTTTTGTATGAAGTTTAATTATTAATTTTTATTCTTTAATGTTACAAAAATTTAGCCCTCAACTGTACCACTATAAATTATACCGCCACTAAAAACAGAAGAAAAAAAATACCTAACTTCTTTTTTCTGGTCTTAAAACCGCATCACATATTGAAAACTTTCAAATAAGTTTGAAGTACTTAAATTTCTCCCAAATAACTTATTACCCCCAATTGAGGACCTTGCCGTAAGAGCGCTGCAAATCTATTTTTGACAGTCTTTGAATTATGACGTGTAATATACGTAAAAAAATGGACAGTTTCAGATTTGAAAAATTCGCCAAAAATAGAAATAAAAACTTATCAACTCAATAACTACTACTTATTACGTGAAAATATATATTTTTCAATTAGTGTTCTCTTTTTAACATTAAGTCAAAGCAATACTTTTATAAACAGTGTTCTCTAATTTACTCGAAGTTGGTAAAAATGAAGCTGCACACTTCTTGCTGCAACGTCCTCGGTTAACAATCTTCGAATAACCATCAAACAGAACACAACCTCCAGAATGAACCCATTAAAACACACATTCATCTTCCAAATCGAGAAAGTATAAAATTACACGAGCGTTCGAATAATTGCAAGCTGTGTCTACATGAGCACTTTATCGCGACGGTAATTGAGACTAATTTACCAGATATTCTGATTTTAGAAAAGTAAACGAGGCAGCCGACACGCTGCCAATCCGCGGTACAATTTCGCGTGTCACTGGACGCGGAAAGTATTTGCTTATCTAATATCTCGGGTGTTTCTCAGCCAAGAGCAGGACGACGCTTCTCATTTCGTGCAATGCCACGTTCCCGCGGCCGAAGAATAATGTTACACGAATGAAGATAAAGGGGAGAATTGGGGGGGCGAGACGCGGCGGATAAAAAGCAAGAGGAAGGAATGAAACGTACCGCGGGATAATTCTGGAGGTCGGAGTCAAAAGCGTAGGCGAGGATCAAGATAAATCATTTACATGCGCTTTTATACCGTGCCGCGTGTTTACACGCCTACGAGGCAGTGTATTAACGATACTTTAACGAAGATACGGGGAAAAGCGCGCGATAGCGGATCGGAATTTTTCTAAATCAACTGCAGCCTAATGAGTAAGACGTGTAGCGACGCGACTTTTAATTCCCCTCATCTGATAGCCTTGTTAATACGGTTACAGGATCAAGATGTCTGGCTAACTGATAGTTAATGTGACATAATGAATTCAATCTGTGCGCGCAATTATTTTCTCTGTTGTGAAAGACGGGCTCGATTACCTATCGCATAATAATTATCGAGGGGGTACGCTCTGTGGGTAATCGAATCCTTCAGATAATTGAGCACCAAACAGGAATATTCTGAATGAGAATTTTTTTCTTCTTTCATTATTTAATGTCGCAGCAACCACTTGTAGGGGTTAGCGACCTAGCGTCTCGTTTACAATTTGTCGTCCAGCTATTGATGTGTTTTAGGTAATGCAATTGTGTTTGTATTCATCCTTGGTGGTTTCAATTGTCCTTTAGGGTGGACCTTATGTTGTATTTTTGTCTGTAAAGGTAGAATTTTCTGCAGTGTAGAATAATGACAGTTGTACTTTGCACAGGTCGCAAGAAGAGGGCTTTTCTTTGGTCAAAGGGTAACCGCTGAGTGAGTTTTGTGTGTCCAATTGTGATTCTTGAATTTACAACCTGGTCTTGTCTTGGTAGCAAGCTTTTTCCTTGAAAAAATCGTCATTAATTGATAGCAATCGTAAATTTATTGTGGACTTCCATCAATGAGGATTCTTAATATAATTAAAAAAAATATATACGGGTCGAATCTATAACCTCCTCCTTTTTGAAGACGGTTAAAAATGAAACTACCACCTCTGTTACCAATATGGAATTTAAACAATAAATTTTTGTGCCCATTGTGTTTAAAATGCGATGCTAACTAAGCAAAAATATTTCTGTCATTAGTTCTTCCTGTACGTATGTAGGTATAATTTACATTTACTCATTTATTATTTTTAACGTCATTTCCACTTATTTATGATTATTTTTTTATTGTTTTGTGTGTAAATAAAAATACAGGTCTTCTTGATACTTCAACACAAAAATCAAAGAAAAAATAATTGTAAATAAGTTGAAATAACATTAGAAATAATAAATTATATATACATAAAGGAAGAAATAATGACGAAAATAATTCTGCTTAACTAGAATCGTATTTTAAACCACTGTGCTTCGCCCTGGCAAATAATCGTATTCCATTCTCAAACGATCTTAAATTTCGTACTACAATAGGAAAGAATTTATTCCCCGATTTTATTCTAAACTTGAGTACACATTCCGTGAACGGAGGACGCGTAATAAGCGACCCCCTAGCGCCGTCGCGACGCGTCGTGCGTATCCAAATAAAACGGATCACAAAAGGGATAGTAGATCGGCCGAAATCTCGATTCACTTGCACAATACCACCCAAAATAGTATGCAGAGTGTGTAATAAAGCGGGATACGGGTGATCGTACTGGAAATTACACAGACAATACGCCCTTAAGTATACGGCTCGCGGTATGTCCAACACCTTAGCTGCCGGTGCAGCTTGAAGGAACGAATTTATTCGCGACCCGCTTCTATAATTATTTACGATTAAATGAATTATATAGCGTATCATCATACGTCGTTACAAAATCAAATGCCTTTGTTCGTTTCCCGGATTATTGTGTTCTCCGCGATTCGAGTACTCGTCCCGGTCAATCCGCTAAGGGTGTAATCGAGATAATCGATGTACACCTCCCACAAGATTGCACTCGTGCACGGTGCCCGAGTCCCATCCACAAGGTTGGCGAGTGTAAATTGATTTGTGGAGAAGAATGTATTCTTTTGAAAGGCTCATTACGCTACAGTAGGTATACACCCCTCCGCGTACTTATACCCCCTTCGACCGCAATCAGTCGGATTATCGAACCCTATTATCATAATCTCCACAAACACTTTTATAAAACTGTGGTCCACTTCGTTTCGTTCAAATTGTCGCCGCTGAGTAAATTGAATTCATTTTTATGAGCGACTCAATTTCATTCTGAAATCTTGTAGGAGAAAGGTGCGGTAAACTGTATTAAATTATGAGTGATTCATGAGCAGAATTTTTTCGTGCAAACTCGTCGAATCCGTGATATTAAATGGATTGTGTTTTTCTTTTTGGTAAAATTACATTTTATCGAGATAATCGTCATGTTGGAAATACGTGGAGAAGAATGGTAGTTTTATTAAGTTTTATTAATTTCACTGGTTACTTCATTATATTTATTATTATAATAATGCAACTACAAAGGAGATGCATCCAATTTTTAAATATTATAGATAGTTTTACAACCACTTTACTATCCCTAAAAAATATTTAACTTCGTATTGTTTAGACACACTTTTCTCGAAACTGACTTGTGACACTGAGGACCTTCTTGCATCCAGCAGTATAATTTCAGTATCTCGTCTGGCACTATTTTCGTTAGTAATAGGTCCACAAAAGCGACAGCCACTTCAGTCTGCGGCACTCCCTTCGTCATCGACCATACTCGATCTATAATGACAACTGGCAGGTACCTATTTCGAATATTTTCACATGGTAGAAACATTGCTATCTTAAAAAGGACAATAAAATAGAACGCGTGAATATACCTGAAAGACATTGGAATGACAAAAGTGTCACGTACCACGCTGACAACCAGTGCAAATTAATTTCGCGTCCCATACAACGTCTACCACCGAGTTATTTATCGCGACAGATCGATCTCATCGAGGGCCCAACGGCCACGTCGAATCGACGGTGTGAAATTATTCGACCAGCCCGGGCCCCGCGGCAACCCCGGCTGCCACATTAGGGCGTGGACGTAGAACGAGGGTTGAATGCGAGGAAATGAGCCTTGAAATATAGTTTGACGTAATAGATATCCAAGCGCGAGGAAGTTGTGCATTAAGCGCGGTAAAAGTAATGAAGAATTACTATGAAACGGGCGTGTCTAGAACTGGTTTCCAATCTGATCGAGAGTAATGTCGCGTCCGCGAGTGCCGTTTTATGAATGAAAGCCCGAGTGCTCTACCGTTAGGAGCTGTCCCCGCGCTTTTCATCCGCGGAAAAATCGAGATACCGTCGTCGGGGTCGCGAGCGGCTCGATACCAAAAAAGGGAACGAGCGCCGATGCATTTGGAAATCGCGCTTTCTCAATCGTAAATCGTTGCCCATGGGATATCGGTTAACGATCTTTTGAATCCTGACAGTGCATACGGGCATTTTGATAAACGTATTATAGCCGCGATACCGTTCCCTCAGCGATTTCTAAACCGTCGAGTCGTTGGTCTCTGATGGTCTGGGGTTAGGTCTGGGTTAGCTCTCTGTTGTATAAATTTTGCAGACAGTATTCTTTACTGTTCGAATATTGAAATGACGACTATTCCCTGACGCGTAAACGGCAACGGGTTACGCGGCTTTTTCTTCGGCTGTTGTAGCGGTTTATTTATTGAATCACCTTTCTTCCTAACGTAAGTATCATTGAACTGTCCTGCCAGTTTTGGCGCGCACAGCTGCCCAGTTGGCAAACGTATGGGCAATGCGCGGGCAATAAAAGGGTCAGTCACATTCGTCGGGGATATGATTGGTCGTATACTTTCCATGTTTTATGTGACCGATACGCATTCCACCGCGGCGCGTAATGTAGTTAAATAAAAATGTGCAAGTTTCGAGCCGGCTGTCGCGGTAGATGGAAACGATGCTGGAAGAACTCTCACTTCCAACCCGGTTTTGTAGGACAAATATAATCGATCGAGTTGTGTAACGGACAAGATTCTGTGAGCTCCAAATGACTTTTAGACACGAACGTTTGTTGAGGTCAGATGGTACGCTACTTTTGAATGGAGAGACAGTGGTTTAGATGTCCTAGTTTCGTTTACAATAGGTGCTAATTAATCTATGGGTGGATATGAAAACTTTTAGCGCGTCGTAATCGAGGAGACAGAAGGCAGAGTTGATGAGGTATTTCTGTGATAAACTACAAGTGATTGAGTAAGAATTTGGATATGCAAGTCTATATTCATATTCGTGATTTCGATATAATTTCCTTGGAGTTAAGAATGATTCCTACTTCGTCAAATTTGTCTCAAGAAAAGAATTGACTTTAAGTAAGAAGAATTTTTTTAGGAGGAGTTTATTTTCATTTGGTAGTTTTAAGCATAGTTACTTCAAGTAAACTTGAAAATGAGGAAGTTTCGGAACTGTCCGTTAATCGACTTCGGATATTCATAGAAAAGGATAAAGAAATTTTAATTTTTAGTAGACGTACATCAGAAAATTATTTCAATATATTCTTTTTCCAAAACGAGTAGTTTCAGAAGATTTATTAATATTAGCCAGAGTTGGGCAAAATGTGCTCTAATTACAAATTAAAATTAAAATGTAATTGTGTAATTGATTACACATTATTTTCTGCAATAGTAAATTGAGGCAGTTGACAAAATTGTAGTCAACTACCTAAATTAACGATCACAGAAAATAATATGTTAACAATTACACAATTACATTTGTAATTTGTAATTATATTACATTTTGCCAAACTCTGATATTAGCCAATTAAAATTGTGCTTATGATTCGAGTACACAGTTCTTAGTTTTCACACAAATCATTTTAACACAACACTCGCTATTGTAGATTTTGCGATAGTTACTAATTAATTTATAGATAGTAAGTAGCATTTATATGCACTAGGTACCTTTACATCGATATTTAAATTACATAATCTCCATTCAGGTAAGTACATAACTAACTTAATCAGTTACGAGTTCTTTAATTAATTAGTGAAATGTATAATTTAGCCTCCAGATATGGTCATAACAAATTGACGATTCCGTCCCGCGAAATATATGCATAAGCTGATCGTGAAGCGTGTAATCACTTTGCGATCCATTAATCACAAGTCTATCAACGATAAGAAGAAAGGTAGATGAAGTTATTATATTCTCCCACAACAGTTAAATTCAGGTCAGGCCTAATAGCAGCTATGCTGACCCTCCCCAATTTCACCACTCATATTTCTTTTTTCTTTGTTTTATACTTTTTCTTTTAATTTTTGTAATAAAGGCGTTTTATTGTTATCGTCAATAAGTAAACTCACACCCATATTATAAAATTCTGTGGTGCTGCTTTAAGCCAAATTTTTAGTTTGGAGGCCAATAGTGTCAAAATCCTTGTTGCCGAGTAAAATATTTCGCACATTTTTAATCCTACAGCATTCATTCAAAAATCACATAGAAACCTACGTTGAAATTACCAGCCATAATTCTCTACTGTTGCCACGAAAAATCTTAGTGGAATCACAGAAGCAACAATCGACTTATCACCTTAAAAAACTGAACATTTCTAAGATCACAAATTCTTGCAGCTACAAAAGTAACGCGTCGAAACGAATTTTAAGGAAATCTACGGACGAAGAAGTACACGTAGATGCTGCGCAAAGTCCTTTCTTACCTTCGTGCCGAAGTGCGCGAAATGGGATGGTAAAACTTGAGTAATGATCACCTGCCGCCAGTATTTCGAGATTTCAACATTGCCTCCCCGTCTCAGACAATGAGGCGTTCTTATGCTTGTTTCCATGTTTTTTACTATTCGTTCTTTTGCACATCTGCAAGCATTGTTTTCGAGGACGCGGACGATGAATGAATTGCACCCGAACGAGCCTCGCCAACAAAGAATTACATGCATACACGGTATATATATTTGCTTGTCTAACTCCGCGGCTCGCAGCCGATCCCAAAGGGATTTTTCACTTTTACATTTGCAGTACGTTAGCGTGCACCTACTAACGAGTGGACCTCGACGCATATAGCAGAGCCGACGTGAATCTTTCACTTCGAGAAGCGTGAAATTAATATTCGAGCACAGAGGCAGTACCATATTTGTTGCTTGATTACATTTGCAAAGCACACCGATTTCTACAAAACTTAAGAAAGTAAGACAGACAGATAGGAAACCAAAAAAGATTTCTGTGGGCTAAAGTATGGAAACTTAATTTCCTCGATAAAGCTGTTTTGTGACATTCCCTGCTTTTTCCCTCACCCTTCAATTACATATCTATCTTTAAGCTATTAATATCTATAATCTGATTTACAGCCAATACTAGAATTTTAAACGTGGCAAGCTTTTCAAAAATTCAGAATTAAGTATTCTAGCATGGAAGATTAATACCTATGGAATAACAGGAAAATTTATGTTTTACAGTCGAATACTAAGATAGAGATTAGAGTATCATCTTAAAGAGAAATTCTGTTACATTTCGTAGATTACAGCAATTAGTTATATGAAAGTCAATTTCCTGCTTCAATACCCTTGGAAATGAGTAGCACTTGCAGAGTAAGCACTCCAAGGGGTGTAAGAGTTCCCTAATGCAACCACGACACGCTGATTTTTATGGTTTTGTGCTATGTTATAGACAAGGAAACCATTAGCCACGAGGCAGCAATGTAATTACACCGATGGTGGTTAATGATGTAGCAAGTGCATGCAGCTACCCTCCGATGGTTTATGTTGCAACACCGACACTTGTAAATGATCGTTATTAAAAAGAAATTAGCAATGACGTTAAATGCAATATTATACAACTTATACACGGAACAGGTTTTTAATGTAAAACACCTCTTACTAGTGCGATAAAGTTGAGAATTATGAAAGGCTCCATAAAAATTTCACAACGTTTTCAATGAGAATTTTCAATAAAGTAGTGCTACCGAAACTAGATACAGTAAACATACGGAAAAGTTAGTTTCCTGCACTCAGTATTTTACATATTTTGAAGTAAAAATATCCAAAGAGTACCTATTAAGAGGCATAATATATGTGCGAGCCTCGATTATAAAAAATCAAGTAGGTATGTGAGATCCTTTAGTGCCACATTACTACCACTGTTACATTAAGCTGGGTTTACATTAGTCCAGTCCAGTGATCCAGTACAGCACTGGATTAGAACTGGAATAATGTAAACAGTGTGTTCATTCCAGTACAGTGCTGTCATTCCAGCAGATTTCGACTGGATCGACAGTCTACTTTTCGATGCTACTTTTATGATTTTTATCCTTCTTTTTAATCTATTATTGTTACACTCTACCACTTTCAACGGTTCAGAAACGACTGGAATAATCAAGATATCGCCTGATTTCCAGTCGAACCACTCGCTGGATCCAGCGACTGGAATAATGTAGACGTCGACGTGATTTCCAGTCAAACCACTCACTGGATCCAGCGACTGGTCTAATGTAAACCCAGCTTTACGTACCACAACTGTATATATATATATATAACAAACGAACCCCCACACTTTTAAATTCCTTTTTCACACCTGCTTATTTCACCGAGTGGAAAATATTGCACAAGTAACGTGTAGTTATTAAAATTTCAAACGACAACAAAATCTCTACCTAAAGCTTTACACGCTAGGAGAATCTACGTGTTCCCGCAGAAAGAAATTTTACCCAATTATACAGCACGCAGCGCGAGTATGCACGAGTTAAATGACCCCTCAGCGCAAGTCGTAGTGCAAGACAATGAAGTCATTACACACTCCGCGACGAGACAATTGACTTTCACAAGGAAGCTTCTTAGATCCACCGAAACGTCCTTGCGAGTTCGTTAAACTTCTCGATCTAGGGTTTGATCGTTGCCCGATGAAATTGGCAGGGCATCTGCGCCCCCGGCGAGGGCATTCTTGAGCGATATAATTAGTTACTAATTAATAGTGCCAGTGGCAAGGGATAATGAGTCGTTCCCACGGCGATTGCGATCGAAAATTCCTAAGGGAGGATCGCGGTCGTTATATCTCCGAGGGTGGCGGTGTGTGGGTGAGGACGCCACTGGAATGTTTTGTTTGGAAGCAAATTGTGCTGGGAATTGTATGATTATGCCGTTGTACGAGTTTAGCCGCTCGTCTCGTTAACATTTAACAAGTGCGCGTTACGCCGCCTAGAGGGCTGCCAGGATACAGTTTCGCACATTCTTTTTCGCGGAGGCTTAAAGACACCCTTGCACAGAGCAGGAACAGCTAACTTGAACTTTAGACGTTCCTTTCTACCGTTACACGTTCCCTGCCGGGGATATTATTCGTATGTGCCGTGTCATTTTCTATTTGGAATTTAGGGGACTTTATTTTCAAATCATTTCACCGTCTGTTAAGGTTTTATTGACAGAAATATGAGGTGAAACGCGCGGCTGGAATTACTTTGATGAATATTGTACGGTTTAAGGGAAGGTCTGCAATATATTGTTGTGATTCTTTTACCACTCAAACTTTCTAAAGCTTTTTCAGACTTTAAGCTTAAAGTAAACTATTAGTGAGTAAAAAAGTAACCTACTTCAAACTTGGAAGAATATTAAAATAATGTAAAACAATTCTCTCTGATACCTAATTAGGGTATAAGCTTCGTGTTATGAAGAGTGCAGATAGATTCATTGAACCTTGTTTTTTTACTGGTGGACTAAAGTATTAAAACTTAATTTTTTGGATAAATGCGATTTTCCTCTTACCGTTTAAATAAGGAGAATGGTAGAAAATATTGATTCGCGAATTCTCGAGGTAATTCCGACTGCTAATTTGCACTTGTTGTTCTAAAACACCCTCGGGCTATTAAAAGTTCTTTTTCGAATTCTACTATACTCACAAAAATACCTACCTATATCTATGTATCAAGGAAACCGTATGAAATTTTATTTCAGTCTGTATAAGATTTATTAAAATTAATGTTGTATTCAAATAATCGCTCGAACATTTCACTTTCATTTGTCCCTCGAACCTTTACTAAAATAAAAGAATTCCAAGACGTATTATACGACATTACACTGAACCGAATATACGACAGCCAGGGTACATGTTGAACGGAAACGTAGATTTGCATAAAGTACTTATTTCTTAAAGCGCCATCTTGCACAGTGGATGCATTCAAATTACCTTGCAATCGCATTACTTTTTTTACTGTAAGAAACGAAACGCTAAAAAGTGTGCCAAGGCGAAGCAAGTCAACTGCAATAATGTCGTGCCCACTGATATGCTTGTTAATATATTCTGTAATACACATATATCGTTGATACGACAAAACAGCATGGTGACTAAGAATTTCTAAATGCTATAAAAATGAAAACCTCGTATATAAATATTTATTTTCTGTAAGTAAATTTGTTGCAACATCCCCCTTCCCTCACCAAAAAAATGATCGTGTAACCTTTCTATTATTTAAAATAGTTCACTGAAACGGAAAACCATTATTTTTCAAAAAACAAAGACCCAAAACTATTTAACATTTGAGGAGTGTAATATTCAAGAAAAAAGGGCTTCATATTAATATCAAAATTAATATCAAAATTAATATCGAAATTAATATCAAACTTAATATAAAAATTAATTATCATCCAATTATTAAATTAATATTTAATTAAAATTAATATCAAGCGAGGTGCTATTCACCGCTTTCATCGTCAAAAAGATGTACAGAAAAATTGAAAATTGCTACCACGGGCTTTAATCTGAACAGAAATCTGTTCTCCGCGACTTCAATTTGTTACCATTCTCAAAAAATCGAAATAGATATGAAGTGAAAGAATCTGTACTTTCATTTGCGTTGAAGCCGCAGATTTCTACCACAGATACAATTTGTAGTCGCCACAAAGGCATCATCCAAAATTCAATGCCAATAACAGAGCGCTTAACCGGCGAAACTTTCGTCACTCACCAATTACATGTGGATGTTTCCTTTAATCCAAGAAAACAGCACACGACAGGGGACGTAACGGAACTGCTGCAGGCTACCACCACAAGGTTTTCTACGAAACCCACACTCGCGTGTCGAGTAATTGCGTCGCTTTACTCGTTGGAACAAAAGGAGCAGCAAATTTTACGATACACCTGTCGCGGGTAATAGATGTCACGCACGTGGTTACGCTGCTTCACGGTTTCACAGACACTGAACGGAGATGCCGCTTTCACTAGGGGGGCACGCCGTTTCCCATCGTGATTCGGGGAACCCCGGCGCGGAGCTTCGTTAAACCACCAAGAGCCTCGTCCCCAATGTCAGCCACTGTTCGACACGTGGTGTTTATCGAATTCATGAAAAACCGTCACCCAGCCAGAAACACGTTCATTCTTTGTCACCGTTACGTAACGCCCGGATTCCGACTAGACGCCGGGAGCAGGTTCGTTTTCACGGTACAGGTGAACTTGCCCGTTCCCCCAAGCGAAGGAGAAAACGAGATCCCCTGTCCGGCGGTTCGCCTAATTTCCTCGGTGCGTCGATGCCTGACCTTCGGAACGGGTACGACGACCTTCCCCCGCGGCCATTACGCGAGATTCTGACCGTCGTTACGTTTACCCCGCGATAGCAAGAAAGCTATTAACCATACCGACCCGCTTACCGCTGCTTCAATGTCCCCCGCGGCACGCGTGGGACCACGTGGCCGATCGCGACGTTAGCACTGGAAGATCGGACGCGAACTAAGGGAACCGAGCGATTCTCGATCAGTATCAGCGGGAGCGACGTTCCTTGGCCGGAAGTTGGGAATAAGGAAAGTCCGTCGACGAGGGAACGATACCTCGGTCCCGTGGCATCGAGTCGGACGGGGTACAGCGGGAGGCGCGCGCATGTCCCCTGTTCATTACGCGCATTCCACGCGTGCCAATCGGCCGATAGGGCGATATTGGGCCCGCGCGCGACTGCTGGAACGATCGCGCGGACCTAATCGAACCGGGGCTATTTACGTATGGGTGCGATGGAGCGAGGCGCGTGGAAGGGACGGGAAACCGGCGTGCCCTGATCGGGAGAGGAATTCCCGTGGATCGGCGGCGTGATCGATCCGCCGCATGAGAGTGCCACCAGCCGCGTACTTAGGTTCGTAGCACGCGGGAGAAGGACGAGGTGGTTACGGTTCTCCGGAGTACGGTGCCGGGTGGACGAAGCCGCAGCAGATGATGCGTGAGATCGCGCAAAAGGTCCGCGCACGACTATCGACGCCAGGTGACGTGTGATTAGAATAAGGTCTTATCAGCGTGAGCGTGCACGAGGTACTGAACCACGGCACGGGGTACCCAGTGCCGGGGCCCCCCTTTTGCCGTAACAGAAGAGTGGAGGGACAAGACAGGTGCTCCAGCTTCTGTCTGTCTGCCTGTCTGCCCGCTTGTCCGCCCGCCCGACTCGTTTAGGCCCCGTTCACACTCCTCGCGGCACGATCTCGCTACGATACCGAGCGTGCTTGAACGATGCGTTTGATCATCGAATTAAACCCTCGTCGCTGTTCGCCCCGTGTGACTTGCACGCGGGACCAGGAGCGTCCACGGGGAGATCGTTGGCACAGGCTGGAAACCATAGAGTTTCGAGTAGAAGGGAACAAGGAATATCTTCGAAAGTTTTTCTTTTAGGGAACTTTGATTTATATAGTCCGGGGAATATTTTTTGTGGCATTCCTAAATCCACGTCCTATGAAACAATCTTCATAACTTCGTGATTGATAATGTAGTTGGTATCTAACTTAGTTGGGCCTAGATGTTGGACAGTGTATGCCTAAGTACCTAGTTAACAATCACAAAAAAATACTTTCTGAATACTAATACCAAATCAGGTGGATAACTATTGAATAAATTCATGAATAAGTATTTTCAGTAGGGTGGAGAGGATTGCCTTTTCGCTGTGTTATTCTAGCAATATTTTATATGTAGATGTATATGTGTACATCACCACGTCATTTTCTGGTCGAATGTGACAAAATTTATGAATCTTTGATGCGTTTTTTATGGTTTTTGAGAGTTACTGATTAATATCGACCCGTACAGTGAAGGTAACAAAATAAAATTACCGATTATGGAAAAATCGATCACACACACACTATACATATAGATCCTCGAGGATAGAAGAGAGGCATCCTTAGTTTTTTTCAAATGGAAATGTATACGA
Organism: Andrena bicolor; assembly: GCA_960531205.1. Classification (NCBI taxonomy): domain Eukaryota; kingdom Metazoa; phylum Arthropoda; class Insecta; order Hymenoptera; family Andrenidae; genus Andrena; species Andrena bicolor. The sequence goes on along the minus strand of OY482666.1, from coordinate 34,312,241 downwards.
ATATTTGAACTTTTAAATAGCTTTCTTCGATTATAATAACATTGATTTAAAACATTTTTTTCCATAGGTAAAGATATGTGACGAAAGATATTTTAGAAAGTACTAACAGCTAAGACAAAATATGTATATTAAATGGAATACTTCATCGTTTCGAAATTACTGTGGGTATTAAGTTTTCAAAATGGTCTGCTTTCACTCTCAAAAATTTATCCACTCTGTTCCTAATGTCACGTCGAAGAACTGTGATGCCTGTACTTATAAAATTGATGTGATACCATGTGAGAAAATATTTGTCAGGAAATGGCTACAACCTTGAAAATATTTCCCTCATTAACACATACATAGGTATACTTGCATGAATACTATCTGTTTTTAATCATAAAAATAATGGTATTTTTAAGCGTTACAATTTCAAATACCACTATATAATACTTGAACTGGCCGTCTCATAAGAAGATTGCCTGATTAACGAAACGATGTCTATTTCCATGACACTTATTTGCTTTCATTTGACAGTTAATAAGCTGATCAAGGAAACAGGATAAATACTTAAACCCTACTAGTCAATGTCGAGAAAAAGTATTTCGTGACATTACACCTGATATAATTATACCTCTTTACGTGGCAGCTCGCCGCTTATAAAATATAAACGACTGTCAGTTACAACTTGATTGACCGACTATTTTATTATTGCCTGCCTATCACGCTCCCAGAGAAACGCATCGCGCCGGGAAATCGGTAAAGAGCCGCCTGGAAGGATTCAGTTATGCGGAAGATTCAAGTGCCAAAGTGTTAAGGTACGCGATGGAATCGCAAGCGTTGATTTTGATAAATGCCCGACCGATCAACGCGCCTCGATCTCAATTTCCGATTGAATATTTGATATCTCATATTTCCTGTTAGAAAATTTGTCAAGTGTAAAAGACGAACGAGCGTCTCATTTCCATATTCCTACTCAACTGTGAAATTAGAATTGACCGTAGAGTTAGAAGTGTCATTGATCATCTTGAAATATTTTTCAATCGTGATGATCGTATCGTTCGATGCAAATGTTCTTTCTTTTTCTACTCACTTTAGAAATCGTCTTACTTTGGTGAAAATAGTAATGCTTTTTCATAATTAAGGAGGACGACTGGTGGGACATCTTTCTGCAATATTAATTACGCTCCTCCACGTGGACTTTTTTTATTATTTGTTTGCGTTCTCATTTATTAATATTATAATATTAGGGTTGTAATTTAATAATAGAGACTATTTAATAATAGTATTTTTTAGATTTCAAAATTGTGAATTTATATCTATGTGCTTCTGAATGAATCTTTGTTAAAAATATCTTTATCAAAAAATAATGTGTATATTTATGTTGAAAAATACTACACAACTAATCGTTTAGAATAATTTCTACATTTTGAACTTTAAGTATATATAGAATTGTGATTTTGTTATTTTATTTATATGTCGCATTACCCATTGCATGATTCGAAATACGTTCAAACACTCACCGACAGGTGGCACAATTTCTTAATTCCAAGGATATTATCACAGACGAGGTATAGAATAGATGTTTTAACTTATGGACTTTCGTGTCCCACCATCGACAAAGTATAGGATGGATCATGATCACAGACCAGGTATAGGATGGGCCTAGCATCACGCAATGGAATTTTGTGTCGCACGCTCGGGGGGCTGGCGAGCCCCCTTACCATTTTCATGTCACACCCAACGTTATCGATTCAGTTTAAAATAAGATTACAATGCTACGAGTGGTAGGAATTAAAATTAAATGTTATCGAAAACATTTATAATCCAAAACGATCTGAATGTTGGGACTAATTTCAAGAAACATGTTGCATAATTCCATTTACTAATAGATTTTCGTAGAAACACAATTTGTACCCATTTCCATGAATTTCGATCATAAATATTATATAAATAAATATGACCGCGAAATAAACATTTGTATAGTCTTAGTTGTCTATATAAGGAAAATTGAATTGTAGTCCCAAGCGGGACAAAAGTTATATCATTAATATTGTGTCTTTAGTTAGTCAAGGACACTGGACACTTGTGGATACAGTGCTGGATTTACCCCTTAGGCTAACAAGGCTGAAGCCTACCTAGGGCCCCGTTTAGCTAGGGGCCCCTCATTCTAAATTTTTTCTTCGAAAAATTTATCAAAAAATCTTGCCGAGGGTTAATGTTATATTTAGTTTTGATATTCAATGTTAATTTTGAAATTAAATTCTTATTTTGATTATACGAGTATTATGATAAAAAAATGGAATCAGCGTTATTTTATTTTCTGTATTTAACAGAGGGCCCCCCGAATATTCAGCCTAGGGCCCCTGAAAAGGTAAATCCGGCTCTGGATACAGTGAGACCCACTGTACTTGTGGACACTCATCTCACTAAAATAAGTATATCTCAAAAAATTTTGTGAGAACTATTTCTTACAAAAGCCCCGTTAAAATCGACGTGTTGCGGGTTCCATATGTTCCCTTGTAACTAATACCATAATTCGAGCTTACAATTTTGCCGCTTTTTATGATTTAGTTAGGGGCGCAGTCTGCAAGAGGGTGCTGATTTTGCCAACAGAAATATATGGAAAGTGCACCCCTCTGGAAGAACGCTATCATGGCCAATCATGGCAATCATGCGGAGTTAGACGTTAACCACGTGATTTTTAAATTTTATGCTTGACAATGATGATAACTGACACTTAAAGTTCAACAATGGGAAAAATACTATGAAGATGAAAACTGAATTGTTCTTATACATTACATAACTTGCTTATTATACACGCTTAATTCAGTAAAAAAAAAAAATGAAAAATGGAGCACTTGACACTTACTCCAAAAGTGAATTATTAATTTTGTACATAAATGGAATTTATATTTATACAATTACTTCACTCATACTCAAATAATGAATTTTGATCATGTATATTTAATTATTTGATTTGTAAATATGGATTTAATATAATTGTTCAAATGAAATAAATTGAGATCAAGAATTATAGAGAAATATTTATTGTACTCTGAAATCATGAATATATATATATCATATAAAAGTTTTGATTGCGATGAAGTGAACAATGATTTATACAATTCTTTCATGCCATATCTTGAATAGTTTCAAAATACTGGTCTATTCAAATAAAATAGAACTAACAAAATGCAATCTCTTAACAAAATGCCATCCTTCGGGGATGATACTCTATCCGCCTGTATTCAGGCAGAGATTAAAAATATGAATATTGTTTGTAATGACAGTGATATAGGAAAGTATTTTAAAGATAGTACATTTCTTGCGAAGGTAGCAAATAAATCAAATGATATTGATAAACACGTATTGTCAAAACAAGACAGTGTATCGCATAGTTCAATGAACATGAAAGCTAATCAGGATAACTCAGAACTCAGAAAACTTAGGAAAAATACTATTATAAAGTCAATTGTTAAGAGCAAAACTAATATATCAAGTAAATCAAAGGCTAGAAGCATTGCTTCCTTAAAGAGGAACTGTGATTTATCTCAAAAAGAAAATGTCAATAACACAAATACTGATCTTTCATGTAACACAAATACATTGTCGAAACAATGTAATAAACCTGAATTATCAGTCTTACGCACTGATGACAGTAATATCAGAAGTAACGCTACGACCAATATAACAAGCGATATAAAATTGTCTAACAGCAGTGTTGCATTGAGCAACGCTGAGAAATCTTCAAAGATATCTCCTTCTATTTCTACTATTGGTACCCAAGACCAATGCAAATTAGCTTCTTGGAATTTGCCACCAAATATTCTTCAGGTAATATATTTACATAGTTCATACTTTTATTTCAGGAAGATTTAAACGAATTCCAAGCGTTTTTAATTTGAAATTGTCCCAATGAAAAACAACAATTAACGTTTCAGAAGTACGAAGCAAGGGGAATAAAAGACATGTTTGCCTGGCAAGTAGAATGTTTGTCGAATCATAAAGTCATGGAAGAGAAACGCAATCTTGTATACTCTGCTCCGACGTCTGCAGGGAAAACGTTAGTGGCAGAGATTCTCATGATAAAAACAGTATTAGAAAGACAAAAAAAAGTGATTTTCATTCTACCGTTTGTGTCTGTTGTGAGAGAGAAAATGTATTACTTTCAGGTAAGATTTGATTTTACCAACGAGCATTTGAGTATACAAAATTTTCTAAGCTATAAATTTATGTGTGTGACTTGGTAGGATCTGTTATCGGATAGTGGCATTAGAGTCGAAGGATTTATGGGTGGAATCGCACCCCGTGGAGGGTTTGCAGTTACTCACATTGCGATAGCAACGATTGAAAAAGCCAATTCCTTAGTAAACCGTTTAATGGAAGAAAACGAGTTAATCAATTTGGGAGCTGTGGTGATCGATGAATTGCACCTTGTCGGCGATCCACATCGAGGATACCTTCTCGAGTTACTTTTAACTAAATTGAAGTATATGACTCTTAGGTAATTGAAAGTCATTTACTTATTTCATTTATCGTAACTTATCGTTATGCTAATCAAACAGAACTTCTGTATACTCTTATCTTGTTCTATAACAGAGACGAAAATGTTAATATACAACTGATCGGTATGTCTGCTACGCTTCCAAATTTATCTCTCTTAGCCGAGTGGTTGGATGCTGAACTGTATAAGACAGAATTTAGACCAGTGCCTTTAAATGAACAGTGCAAGGTACGATATATAAACATGCAAGATTAATATGGTTTACAATCGAGATCGACGAAAAAACTACTTTTTGATTTTAGATCGGTAAAAATATTTATGATAATAAATTGTGTCTTATCAGGAGTCTAACATCAATGCCAGAATTAAGTATAGATTCAGACGATATCCTGCATCTGTGCATTGAAACAATATCCGATGGACACAGTGTGTTGATCTTTTGTCCGACGAAAAATTGGTGTGAAAAATTAGCTGAGCAAATAGCAGCTGCATTTTTCAAGCTAGGTTTGTTTGATAACGCGACTAACGAAGTTTACGTATAAAAATGTTATGTATAATTAAACATAAATATCCTAATGTGTAGGCCGAGAAGATACAACGCTCGGTAAGACCTTGAGGCAACAATTGGATTCTGCATTAATCTCGGAAACATTGGAGCAATTAAAACGCAGCCCGATTGGTTTAGATAGTGTGCTGAAAAACACTGTTTCATTTGGGATCGCTTTCCATCATGCTGGTCTTACCATGGATGAGCGGGATATTATAGAAGGATCTTTCAGGTATTTATTTTTGTTTCTACTGTGAGTACTCAAAAAAAGACTACGATTGAATATTAATTATTTTAGATCAGGATCTCTGAGAGTTCTTGTCGCAACGTCAACTTTAAGTAGCGGAGTGAATTTACCAGCAAGGAGGGTAATAGTCAGATCTCCAATGTTTGGTGGTAAAATATTGGATTGCCTTACATACAGACAAATGATAGGGCGCGCAGGTAGAATGGGAAAAGATACGGCAGGTGAGTTAAAATTAGAAGAAAAGATAATTTAGTTTGATACGTTTGAAAGCAAAGTTATTTCCATAGGTGAAAGTATACTCGTGTGCAAATCGAACGAGCAAAAAGCAGCCGAGACATTACTATCAGCTGCGCTAGAACCGATTGGGTCTTGCCTCGAGGACTCGGGACCTTTAATTCGAGCGTTTTTGGAAGCTATAGCTAGCGAAGTTGTGTATACCCCATCGGATCTTGAATTGTACACTAAATGTACTTTGATACATTTAAGTGACGAGCACAATCCAAAGAACCCTTCAAACGAAGCAATCAAATTTTTAATAGACAATGAATTCCTACTGTACGTATATCTATAGAAGTCACAAACTTTCATGTTAATACTTCTGCATTTCTATGGGTATTATAAAATTATCTAGATCGCAAAAGACAGAAGAAGGGCACAGATGGGTAGCTACGGCTTTCGGAAAAGCGTGCTTGGCTGCTTCTATACCACCCAGGGACGGTTTGTTCTTGCTCGAAGAACTTCAAAAAGCAAGACGGTGTTTCGTGCTGGACACAGAATTGCACGTTATATATTTAGTAACACCTGTCAGTGCTGGAAGCCAAATTGGAACCATAGATTGGATGACCTTTCTAGAATTGTGGAAAACTATTTCAGAAAGCGAACGAAGAGTTGGGCAACTAGTTGGTGTGGAAGAACGATTCCTAACATCGGCTATTAAGGGCGTTGTACGCCCAGGAAAAATAGTAAATCCTTTTAAATACTTATTTCATCATTCAAACATTTAAAAACTGTATGCACTAAATAAATGAAATGTCTTATCTTCAGCTTAGTATACATCGAAGATTCTATACTGCGCTAGCTTTACACGACTTAGTGCGCGAAGTTCCTCTCAATACAGTTTGTAAAACATATGGTTGCTGCCGCGGAGTTCTTCAAAGCTTACAACAGTCAGCTTCTACATTTGCTGGTAATATTATAGCGATTATAGCGATTATAAGAAAGGAATTATACAGTTCGTTACTGCATTTCAAATGTACCTACAGGAATGGTCACCCAATTTTGTAAACAACTGGGTTGGGACTGCATGGAGTTGCTAGTTTCCCAATTCCAGACCCGTTTACAGTTTGGCGTATGTAGAGAATTATTGGATTTACTACGTCTTCCAATGTTAAATGGGCTGCGAGCGAGAAGTCTTTACAAGCAAGGAATCACATCTGTGGCAGAGTTAGCTATCGCTAATGAACTTGATGTCGAACGAGCACTTTACAAAGCACTTCCTTTCGAAAGGTACGTTTTCATTATTATAGATTTTTGCGTATTTCAATAATATGTAACGCTCCTGATAACGACAGTTTATACAACCTTTTATTTTAATTATATTTCAGCGAAAAGGAGCAAGATGGCGAACACGAATCAGAAACTGTGAAACGAAATAAAATGAGGACAGTATTCGTTACTGGAAAAGATGGTTTAACACCACATGAAGCTGCTGCTCAGTTGGTACATGAAGCTAGAGTTTTAGTCCAGGTACTGGGTTAATATCGGTAATAATAATTGTTCTCTACTTATTTTGAAACTGTATAAGCTTGTTTGTTAATTACAGAACGAACTGAGATTGCAAGACATGTCGTGGAAGCAAAATGAGCAATCTGTTGTTGCTACATATGAATCTTACGTTGCAACGCATTCACAAGCTCAGCAAGATACATTGCTAAGTTCGAAACATAAAAATGCCTTAATAAACACTGAAGTTTCTGCGAGCAACAATTCCCAAAGTAAAGTTCACGTAGATATTAACGTACAAAATACTTGTTCAACTAATGCCAAAAGTGCTAATTCTATAAATGAAGAAGAAGAGTCGTTAAAGCATAAGTCACTGGAAAAGTCTGAAGTTAATATTGTAGAAAATGATAAACATTTCGAAAGCAATGTGGTTAATAATGTAGCTCAAGAAAGTAAGAATGACAATATAAAACTTACTGATCAGTTATTGCAAATAAATATTCCAGAATTTTACGATTCCCCGATTGAAAAATTGTCCCTTGACTTCTTCGAGGAAAGTAGTCCAAAAATGGCACATGACTCCCAAAAAAGAAAAGACAGTGGATCTTTACTCAGTTTCAAAGGCAGCAAAAAAAATCAAACTCACAATTTTACTATGAAACATTCTATAGATGACGTGCAGGATGTTGAAAAAGCAAGTAATATTCCCACTAAGAAAAGCAGAACCTCGAATGAAATAAATACTGCATCGTCGATTTGCGTAAATCCGATCACACGAGCCTTTAGTTTTGAAAATGATACGAAACCAAGAGTTTCGAGAAGCCCCAATTTATTTGATGACAGTTTAAATGTCGATACTCAAATTTTTAATGTCCTTGAGCAAAACATTGATTCGTTGCATTTCTCAGAATTTGAAGAGTCTGTATTATCTGAAAATAAATCGGCAACAGAGAATAAAGAGAAAACAAAACTTCAGACCAGTAAAAACATTAATACAGAAACACAAACAGAGAAAAATATAAAAGATAAACATGTAAACAAGACGCCTCTAAATTTCACAAATTCACAGATGAAATTCGGCACACTGTCGTGGAAAGAAGATTCTTGGAATGAATCAAAGAAAATAACAGAAAAGTTAAATCAAATTTGTGATAAAAATACTAAAGAAAAGAATGAAGAAGTACCAGTTAAACGCAATATTAGAAACATAAAGAACACAAATATGGGAGAAATTGTAGAAAGCCCTGGAACAAGTAACTCAACACCAGAGATCAGAAGAAAGTGTCCCGCAATGTTCGAAAAATCAGTGAATACTTTTGATAATTTGCGAAAAATATCGCAGAAGCATAAATTTAAAGACAGATATACTGAAAAATCACCCGTGACGAATGTAATAGCTTTCAGTAATCGTCGAGATTCAAACAAATCTGATTCAGACGACATTATTATTGCTTCGCAAAATATGGATTCGCCTGCCGCAAGTATCAGAATACGAAGTAAATTAGATTCTGAAAAGAAGCGAAAGATGCACACCCAAAAAATTCCCAATCGCGTGCTGGATGATGCGACAAATTATACGAGTCCTGTTTCCGAAACAATACATATAGAAAAATATAAATTTAAACCGAAATTGAAAGAAATACTTCCAAGAAATGTACTAACTTCTAAAGACTGTAGTACAGACAGTATGATCTCAAATTCGGACGAGGGTACACCAATAAAGTCCGAGATACTCTTACAAAAGTCCAAAATTAGTTTAAAACAAGTAAAAAATCCTGAAACCTGCCTACAGACCAACACTATGAGCAACTTAAGTGAAACGACTAATTGGAATACGTTAAATATTATAAAAGTTGGAAGTGATAGAGGAACATTTAATTTATTCAAGCGCGAAGTAATGCAAAAACGATATATCGCGCTAGCTCTAAATTGCGAAATGTATAATAACGACGTGAATAATATCGGCTCCAAAATTGTTAGCTCCACCAATAGCGAGAGGAAAAAGAGATCCAAGAAAGTAGAAAATTATGTTTATGCTGATAAAAAATTATGCGGCGCTGCTATTTCTTGGGAAAGCAATATTGCATATTATATTACTTTCTCTAATGAGCAAGGTATTTGAAATTCTACTAATATCAACATTGCTTCTCAAGAACTACTAACACGATATCTTTTCAGATTTAAAAATTCCAGGCAGGGAGCAAATGAAGCTATTGAAAGAAGTACTTGCTAACACACTTCTGTCTGTGAAATGTTTCGCAACTAAAGAAATATTTAAAACCTTATACAAGTGCTGCGGTATTTCTGCAACCTGCAAGTTTTTAGATCCAACCGTAGCAAGTTGGTTATACGATGGCAACGTTAATGAAAAAAATTTTAACGAAATGGTAATGAAAATGTACATTTTTCAGTTTTATTCATAACTTTCAATATTTACGTAGGAAATAAATTTGTAATTTAAAGAATTGTTTCAATTGTGAATAGGTAAAAGAATATTTTCCAGAAGGATGTTTCATAACGAAACGAATAGGCGCATGTTATGACACGGGACCTGGATTGAACATCAAAAGCACAATACCAGGAGAATTCAGAGCATCTGCAGAAGCTGTACTTACATGGTACATAACAGACACTCTGTTAGATAAATTGAAACAATTAAATCCAACATTACTGTACACATTTAAAGGTAATATATTACCTTTCTTGGTATGTAATTTTAATCTACTATTTTCACATTTATTTTAATCAAATCTTAAATCACTCTTTAGATATTGAAATGAAAACAGTGACTTCACTAGCTAGCATGGAATTAACTGGTCTAGGGGTATCTTTTAAGTCGTTACAAGACTTGTCTGCAGTTATTCGCGAAGAAATGAGATCGTTAGAAGAGCGAGCATATGTATTATCTGGGAAAAAATTCAATTTCTCCTCGTCCAAAGAAGTTGCCGAGGTTCGTAATATATTCTTGAAATTTGTTTTTATTCATAATTATATTAATCTACTTGACAAATTTTGAATTGCATAGGTTCTAGGTTTGTCTAAAGGGAAAAAAGTTAGCGTTAATAAAGCTGTATTGGGGCAGTCCGATCACCCAATATCTAATCTTGTTATATCGTGGCGTAAATTAAATGGAACCCAATCGAAAGTACGTACATTAAAAGAGGAAATTGAAACTTTAAAAATAACTTTCCTAAGTTCCTCAAAAATATACTAAACTATAGTAGACTAAGGCATCAAAACTGAATTTAATTAAACATTCTTGTACTCCAGATTATTTATCCAATATTGAGTCTGGCTCAACACAGTTCCCGTATTCACAGTAACTGTGTTACACACACATTAACTGGCAGAGTCTCGATGCACGAACCGAATTTGCAAAATGTACCAAAGGACTTTAATTCTGAAGACAACAGCTTCGCGATAAGTGTACGAATGGCGTTTGTAGCTGGGGTAGGCAATATCATATTGTCAGCAGACTACTGTCAACTGGAATTGAGGATACTAGCTCATTTTTCTAAAGACGCAACATTGTGCAACATTATGCGAAAGCCAGGTGATATATTCAGAAACATTGCAGCAAATTGGAATCACGTGTCTGAAGATCAGGTACGCGAAACACATAAAATGTTGTATATCGCTCAAAATAAATTTCAATTATTTTAGTACGATTTCATTGGTAGGTGGACGATAAAATGCGTCAACATACAAAGCAATTGTGCTATGGAATGATTTATGGTATGGGGGTAAAGACACTAGCCGAAACTTTATCTGTAAACGAGATTGAAGCCAGAGAATTTTTAGACTCTTTTATGAATGCATATCCAGGTATATCTAAATGGTTGACTAGTGTGATAGAAGAAGCTCGTACGAATGGATATGTAACAACGCTTTTAGAAAGACGCAGAATGCTTCCTGGATTGACCAGTACAATTTCAGCAGAGAAATGTAAGTTTCATTATAATAATTTATGTGCAAGCAAGGGCGTCCGTAGACTTTTTTCCAGGAAGGGGAAACTTTAGGGTGGCGATGAAGAAAAATATAGTAATGAAAAAACGAGTACACCGCTTGCTTTTTTCAACTCATTTTGTAGTGCCAATTTAATTAAAAATTTAAATTCGGAATTTAGAAATATTCACGTTTTTAGTATAAACTTAATAAAGATCAGTTTTTGAAAACAAGCGATTTTTTTCACAAAAGCCAGGGAGGGGCAATTGCCCTTTTTGCACCCCCCTTCGAACGCCCATGTATACAAGAGCTTTTCCAAATACCTATGGATGAATTACTGTAATTTTTGTATTCATAGCACAAGCAGAACGTCAAGCAGTGAACACAAAAGTTCAAGGCTCTGCCGCAGATATTGCCAAAAAAGCAATGGTAAATATCGAAGACAGGATACGATTCGAATTTCCTACTTCAGCGATCGTTATGCCCACTCTTCACCCTATGCGTAAATTAAGGAGCAATAGCAGAGATGCGCTACAAAGGGGCGGCTATTTAGTGTTACAGCTTCACGATGAATTATTATACGAGGTGGGAATTCTGAAGTTTCTCATTGTAATAGAAATAATCCAAATTCTGTTTCAATATATAAATTTCGCTATTTTAGGTGAATATAAACGATCTACGGCAATTCGCAATAATAGTAAAAGAATCAATGGAGCAAGTGTGCCAACTTGCAGTGCCATTACCCGTGAAGCTCAAAGTTGGACCCGCATGGGGGGATCTTTCTGAATTTAATTTTTAATGCTAATCTATTTAGTGTTCCCACTAACAGTAATTACTTATACACTTTACATCTATGTGCTTTTCAAAGCATAGTTTTTCAATTAATCGTGTTTCACAATTTTTACTACTTGAAATGTTATTTATTGAATTCGTAATTTCATGCGCTTTTGCATACATTTAGAATGATACGAATTGTGCATATTTACACCACTTTGTTACTATACTATTTTATATTACGATCTACACTAATGAATTACTCGTTTAAATCGTATAAATAATCTAATTTAATGATTATACATCGCAGAATCGAACAAAATCATCTTAGGTATGTACTTCAAGTATAAAAATATTTTTTATGTCGAAACCCCTTTTAATCATTCATGATTCCTACGTTAAATTTTACTGTATAGATACAGGTGAAAAACAAAGTTTAACTGTACGATAGATATTTAAGTAGGAATTTATTTTTTTTACATTTCCATTTATCGATATAATTATTCTATTTACGAAAGTGTACGAATAAAATCAATTGTGTAATACTATTAAATTGTACAATAAATAGAAATATCTGTTATTCGACATTCTTATACGAGTGTATGTAATAATTATCCTATAAGCAAACGTTTTACTACATACAATTGTAAAAATATTCCTCAAATGGTATCACAGGGTGGTGCCAGTGATTGATGTAGCTTTGTTACCGCCGTTTGTACTATTTGCTGGAAAGTTTCGTCTTCTTTACTAGTTACTTCTAAATTCAATAAATCTATGTGCGCTTTCTTCCCATCAACCGTCACGTACAGTTTCTCCCCTTTGAAAATCTTAGGAACAGAATCCTCGCCAAACATTTCCTGAAGCATTTCTATCAGGCACTCCTTAAAATGCATCCTATCCATCTTTGTAGGTGCCGGTAATACTTTAGGCGGCTGTTCCATCATCTCGGCCTGCAATATCGCAGTCAGAACGGAATCTGCGTACATATCGTTTACAGGAGTCGCGACCCACTCCATAGTAACGATCTTTCCCTCGATCGTAACATCAACGTTCTTAAAAACTCGCAATTTCTTATCGTCGACGACTTCCAGATTTCCAGCGATCTGGATTAGAAGATGCTTTAATACCGGTAGCGATGCTGAGAAATACACGCTTTGTCGTTGAACAACTTGGCTCATACTCATGTCCGTATATTTCGACAAGTCGCAAGGCGCCAGCATGTGGTAATTGAAGTTTCTCTTGACTAAAACTCCGGATAACGTTTGCCCCGGCTTCGGTGTCTCCATCGCTAATGTTCCCATTACCTTGGCCGTCTTTTCACCTCGGAAGTACAACTCCACGGCGACTGTATTTCTAGGATTATGTATTTCCATTGTCGTGCTAGGATCATCTTCGTATTCTCGCTGTAAAGCAGCTTTCAATCTTCCCATTTCATTCTGTTCTCCGTGCACAAGGACAACGTGCGGAGGCTTCAAAATACGAATGAACTCCGAAGTCTGTTGATAATCGGTATGCGCCGAAAATGATATATAGTCGACGGACATTTTCAACGGTAACTTTTGCCCAGACATAGTCGTAATCTCTTCGGGTTCCGATAGAATAGTCTTCGCCAATGTTCCTTCTACGCAATAACCGGCTATTATAACTCCGTTCTTCGCATCCGTACACCACGACTCGAACAATTCCCTCGACAGACCGCTCTGCATCATACCAGGCGAAGCCATCACCACGCATGGTCCGATATCTTCGAAATGATCGATGCCTTTCAAGTTAGAAATGTGCTTAAATACAAAGGGATTGTTGATGGCTATTTGCCTTCTGATTTTGTCGTTCATCGCGTTCACGTAAGTCTGATAGACAGCCATGCATTTCTTTGCCAGAGAAGAAGCGTAATATATAGGAATTTCGTGGAGTTCGGGATGCTGGCTCCAGTATTCGTCTAAAATAAGGAGAAGCTCTTGCGCTCGGCCCAACGCGAACACAGGTATTAAGCACCTTCCACCTCTGTTAACGATTTCATGAACAAGGTTTGTAAATCTTCCTTCGCGATCCTCTCGCTTTTCGTGTATATGCGTGCCATATGTAGATTCAGTGATTAAAACATCTGGGTGAATGTTTGGAATTTCAGCGGCCATTAAATGCCTATCTTCTTGTCGACTGAAATCTCCGGTATATAAAATTTTAACACCTGCTATTTCTATCATAAACATAGCGGCGCCCAGTACGTGGCCAGCATTATAGGCCCAAAACTTTATTCCGAATACGTCTTTCTCTTCGTGGAAGTTAATCGTTTCTATTTTATCCATACTCGTTTCAAGATCCGATTCGGTATACAACATTTGTTCCGTAGCAATGTTGCTTACTTTGATGTAGTCGGATAGCAGCCAACGATAGATGGCTTTGGTGGCATGCGTCATGAAGCATCGTCCTTTAAAGCTCGTCTTTTGCAGAAACCAAGGCAAAGCCCCGCAGTGGTCCAAATGAAAGTGAGAGATTAAAAGCAGATCAATTTCGTCTGCTTCTACCAAGTCTACGAAAGGTAGCGCATCCATTCCAGACAAACCTGGATGAATACCGCAGTCCAACATAATTTTCTTTCCCTTAAACTCCAGCATAATACACGATCTTCCCACTTCCTGGCCAGCGCCAAGTGGCCTAATCGATAACAAGTCGCTTTCTTCGGCTGGCACTTGTGTGTCCGGTTTTCTTTTCGAGGACATTTTTGTGGATTAATGCTTACGGTGCAATAATGTAAAGCGAGCAAATTATGTTCCCAATCTCATATTTCTCACGCTCGGAAATTATGTTTCCATGTGTAAGTGTGCAAGGTTATATGAGAAACAATGCATATTTTTATTCTTGTTTATGAATATTGTATGAATCTTATCGTTGCGATTCAAAGAAGAAATAAGTCCTCGCTATGCGTTTGTTTATGGGTAATGCCGGAATGCAGGTTAGAAAATTATTTGACTGATTTAGTAATTAATATGGGAGAAAGATTGTGTATCGGGATTACACAATTCGGATTTATAAAATCCTTTTTACTCGTGCTTCGTCAACAAGTAAAGTCACGTTAATGTTTAAATTGTTAACAGTAAAGCGCGACTTTTTGAACGGAACCTACACTACCGCGTGACCGCGTGTTTGAAGAAAAACCAACAAAAAAGTTCTTACCGGTTCTTACATTTCCCCAAGGTACGCATACAACATAACATGTTTATATACGTATATAAAAACTTTGAACACACACGTGCATACAGTTTCCGCCTTTTTTCGTTTATTTTGAAAATATCAAATTAATTTCCCAGACAGCACGTGACATGTTAAAGATGTCCAATTTTTCGGTGATTTTACGTCGCAATATCTGAAAGTCCTGATTTGTAACATCTTTAGATATCTTATGGACATCTTTAAGATATTTTTTGGACATCTTTAAGCTATCATGTGTGCTTAAATATCTTGGGCATCTTTAAGATATCTTTTCTCAGGCATTTTTCATATGTCTTTAAGATATCTTTAAGATGCTGTGTGCTGTCTCGGTTTTTTTATAATTTATATAATTCGTAGATTATCGATTATATTAGATCGTCCACATAATCTTATATTTTTTTAAAAATATTGCCATTTTGAAAATAAAAATTAAATAAAATAATAATAATTAAATAATAATAATACACGTAGAAGTTGGAACACACAGCGTAGAATTAACTACCTAATATGAGTTTATAATGCTATATAGTAATGTTTGTCGAAATATCATAATTAATCTTTAAGATTAATCTTTATAGGAACACCTTTCGTATGGAAATTTGTTCAACTTTTTCTTTACTTTTCAACTTGTTCAATAAAGTTGAACAAATTTGTTCAACTTTTATAGAAGTTATAATAAACGGTTAATATTTCTACTACAGTTTAATGGAAGCTTTTGGACTGCTTAAGAATATTGCTTAGCAGAATTTATAGCAGCACTTGGTATTCGTAATAATATTATAAAATTATAACAAGATATGGCATTACTTATTGCTTTTATTAAGCAAGACATTTTACGGAAGTGAAATGTATTTGAAAAGAAACATAGCCTATGAATTTACCTTAATAATCACCGCGTCGGGAGCAAGCTTCCACAGCAACATTTCGGGATAAACGTCCATGGTCTTGATATTCACTTTGTAAACCACAATTCTGAACGATTTTAACGAACTACACTTAGAAAAGTAACACTTAATCGTACAAAAAGACTTCATTATTTTATATTTCATTCGCAACACTAATTGCAAGTAACGCGCACAATTTGAATTTCTACTAAAGTTACGACCGTTACGACCTAACGCCAGCAAGTGGCGCCTGCGCAGAATTTTCATTCCCTCTGTACAAAGCGCGCCAAGATTCAAAACTATTATTGCTTATGGAATTATATTCACAAGAGTAAGTGCAGATTTTTTAAGACTACTGCAACTATATGATACAAATAATTAATAGAAAATGTTGGACAATCGACATAAATAAAATTCAAAAGATACCTCCATATAATATCTCTGCCTGACGAAAATAAAGGAAAGTTTGACTCGCTACTCTTATTCTTGTTGCTTTAATACAATTGAGAATTGTTACACACTTTGTTTTATATGTTTTTAACTGTCTATTTATGAAACTCTTTTGAATAATGCTCGCAATAAGGACGCTTGCGGTTGCCAGTTGTAGATTTCTAACGGACATGTTGATGCTAATGTTATTGAAACGATAATTAACTACTACATACATTTATACGTCTATTTAACCGAAACTGAAACTTATTAAGACAAAGGAAATTTGGAATTTTCTTTGCAACGTGAAAAATTTGTACATACGTGTATACGACTTCAACGCGACGTTTCAACTGATGTGATTCGCCGTACGACCAGAAGAGGGCGACAGCGAACGACGCGACTGGTTTAATTCGAAAAAAGCGCGCCAAAGCACAGAGTTATAAAATACTTTGTATTTAACAAATTACAAGCAAATCTTTGTACAGACTTCGTAAATCATATAGTTCAAATAATCCTCTATACATTCTGAATTTTATTTGGTATATTAGGAACTTAAAAACCACTTGAACGTTTGGAAAACAGTTTAATTGAAATTAAAAATGTATATACTACGTACAATTGTAAGAAACAGAGGATTTACAACACATAAAACTGAAATCCGCGAAATGTCTTCGGATTCGCCACGAAATCATACTTCACTCATAAACTAAATAACGTGTCAATTATTAGCCTAAAATTTAACATCGAAATTCATGCACACTTTTTTATATAACAAATTACGTTTGCAATCTTCGTAACACGCTCGTTAAATTATAGAATGTTTAGCGTTCAACGTTTAACGCAAGCGACTGCAACCTTCCACAGGAACTTTTTCCTTCGTTCGACCGTTGCTTACGTAGTGCCGCATGGATTTTATTAGTGGCATAGTAGAACACTGCTAGCGTCAACAAGATCCTACAATAATTGCCAAACGGTTTTCACTATATCTATCTTTCGGCGATATCTCAGTGTATCTCCAGGAACAAAGTTCACGCGCGATATGAGTACGTAAAAATCCAAGTGTATCGTGTCATGTATTCGCCGCAGGCCAATTTTTTTTTTTATTATACTCTACGCCTACATTTGTTTGGCATCGCTCCTGCACTCGATTATATAATTACATATATTTCTGAGTCTTGAACACAAGGCCTAGGTGGTGCTGCCGACTTTAAGTGCATATACGTAGAGCGCCTGTAAACATATACCGCGTTTAATTAAAGATGTTGTGTAACGTTGTTCCCGCGCGAATTTATTCGAACATACGAAACATTTCAAGTAACACTTAGATAAATACTTTTATTTACGCATTTATCTATTGCTTTCACTTTCGCTTGGAAAGCGATTTAAACAAAGAGTGTTGCATACTTATTGTTTGACTGTAACCTGGTTTTATCTGAATTTATATTTACCTTCATTCTGCTTAATTGGTGTTTTATTTATATGTACGCGTTATTTGCACAGTGTCTGGATCAGTTGCGATAGATATCGAACACAATAGTTCCATTCATCATTCTTATTTCGTCTATATTATTGTGCAGAGCAGACAAACGTAAGTTTCATCAGCTCGGCCCACGTGGAACTGAAATGATAAAGGTCACAAGTAACCGTTCGGTATTGCTTCACTTCAGACTAGCCTACAGTTACGATCGTACAGTCAAACGTTTCAAGTATAGTTCCTCGCGTCCAGCTTTTTGAACATGACTCGCGGGAAATTAGCTTTAACGATTTTCATCCTTGTACTAGGTTCCCTTCTTCAAATAGCGAAAACTGAATACCGAGTGGAGTTGGTGCAGGTGGTGAGTACATTTATCTTTAAAATAATCAATTTGGTCGCCATTCGTTTTATAATAGGCAGTCAAATTTCTTTGAGCGGTACTTGCTTTGACACGTAACAGTTTACCTGATTGTCATTCTGGTTCTGTTTTTTTTTTTAAATTAAAACACATTGCAAATTGAAAGAATAGAACAATTTTGAAAACTGTTACTGAGGATTTAAGGAGAGGTTCCGGTCTAAAAATGGCGAAAAATAGAATTTTTTTATTTCATTTGTGGAATTTTCAATCTTTTGTGAATACGTGTTTTAAAGGATTTTTTGAAATTTGAAAATTTCCTGAAGTTATAAACGCGTTTTTCTCGAAACAGTGTTCTTCAAATCGGTGGGACAAATATCTCGAAAAGTTATTATCCGATTCGATTGAAACTTTTTTTATTTCAAAGAATATACTTCTATTCAGTGGAGGAACCTCTGACATTTGAAATTTTTTGAAAATTTATATTTTTCAAAGCCCCTGAAAAGACGAAGAACATAAAGGAAAAAGTGACTTCAGATTTCAAGTGTCATTATTTTGTCAAAAAATGTAATTTTTGTAATTTTTAAAGTTCTATCCACTAGGTAATGCCCTTGAATAATCTGGCAGCGTTTTTTATTTCAGTTCAATGATTTAAGTGCTACAAGTCTCACCATTTTGTATGAATTTTTTGACACCTCCACTTCAACGACTCCCCAGTGTCATTTTCACCGATTAATTACAGGAAAAAAAAATAAACTTCTATAGTTTAATACATTCTCAATACAATGCAAAAAGTCCCATCAAATTACCTTCGGTATTTTTCCTTTAATTAATTCCTAAAGATCACCTATTTTTATGTGCTCTAGACCGGAACACCCCGAGCTCCTCTACTGCAGTGCAATGTATTTGGTGCGAAATTTGTGTATCTTTTCTTATCAAAGCTTTCAAATCTTACCAGCTGCTTAGACATGGAGAACGAACGCCCCGCGAAAAGGAGCTGTGGCCGAAAGATACACACGATTTATCGAGTTACGAGCCGTGGGGTCTTGGACAGATGACGAACGTAAGTACGAAACTATGAATAAAACGCGCGTGAACAGCAGATGTATCAACATTGGCTGGCGATTGTTTTCAGCAAGGGAAGATGAGAGAGTATCGTATTGGCCGAATGCTAAGAGAACGCTATGATGAATTCTTAGGAGATATTTATCATCCCAGGGACGTGTACGCGATCAGCTCGGACATAGATCGAACAAAAATGTCCCTTCAACTGGTCCTGGCTGGACTTTATCACCCGTCACCCACGCAATTATGGAACGGAAACTTATCGTGGATGCCTATACCGACCCACTATACGCCGGAGAAAATAGACAATCTAATGAAACCAGATTTCTCTCCAGTGTAAGTGGCAAGCTGCGTATTTCCACTCTCGGCTACCTTTCGTTTTTATTTTCGTGCCATTCAAGGCGATTAGAAATAACGATGACGATAGAGGTTCTCAGAGAATGAAAATAAACAGCCAGGATGCAACTAACAATAATATGGAAGATGGTTTCGACAGAGAATAAACGAGTCGCGATGCTTGTGAAATAGAATGCATTACATTGACGCGGCTGATTTATTTTGCAGGTATACAGCAGCTTTAGAGGCAGCGAGAAAATCGGAAGAAATTGTTAAAAAAATCTCAATCTACAAAGACCTGTTTAATTATCTTACCGAGAAGACAGGCTCAAATGTAACTAGAACGAATCAAGTGTATGAAATGTATAACGCGATGGTGGCTAAGGTACATTCAGCTAATTTTTTAGCAATAATATTGCAAAATTTATGGGCTCGATTTATTTTATTTCATTGAGATCTATTGAGTTTCTCGGTGTCTTTGTCTGCGGTGAGATTATTAAGGGGTTAAACCACTGTAGCGCACGAAAAAAAAGGCATATTTCGGGAATTTTTTTTGGCGCAATAAAGAGATCAATCGAAATTCTGAAAAATGGGATTTATAATTCTAGTAATGAAGTACAAAAAATATTTTTTTCAACGTCGTTCATGACAAAATGGTGGCTGCGCAGCATTTCTCCTTCGGTGCCTGTTTTTTGTAAAGGGTCCACGGCCGGAAACCTAACTCCCGCAATTTTTGACTTAGAACAAAAAACCAAAGTTTTTTCGATTCTATAAAACAACAGCAAAAGACGTACGTAGGATTTTTTCGATATATTGATTTTTCGCGAAATGGTGCACTTTTTAAAAAAAAGTTTAAAATTTCATGAAAAAATCGTCACAGAATTGGTTATAAAAAAAAAAGTATGAAATATAAAAAAGAAATCCTACGTACGTCGCTGGAGAAAGCAATTTTGAATATACTGTAAAATTTTCAGATCGATCGGTAAAGATTTGTTCGAGTTATGTTTCCGGCCAGTTAAAGAAAAGTGGTTTCGAGAAAAACGCGTTTAAAGTTTTAAGTACTGTACAATCATATTATATTCTTATATACCTTTAATCTGTGATGCCTGAACCATACAATTGGCCTTACATTCTAGACTATTCGGAGGACAGTCCCTTCTCCATAGACTGTTGTTATTCCTGTTTCTGTACACCAAAACAAATCTATAGCGCGCGCAGTGAGAACAAAAAGCGCTCGGGGCATACACGAGAGCGTTGTGGTAGAATTGAAAATTTGGACATTTAGACATTTTTGCCGCGCTCCATCTTTTGGTATATTATTTTTGAGACCCTAAAACATCTTTTAAACAAAAAAAAAATTTTTTCATTTTTTGAAAATTCTACAGTGGTGTAACCCCTTAAGAGAATTTTACAGAGAAACATGGACCTCGGGACTCCAGAATGGTGCACGGATGAAGTGTATAAAAAGATGCAAGAAGTTGTGAACCTCGAATATGAAATTCGTTCGTCTACACCGGCACTGAGACGACTGAACGGTGGCACGATCGTTAAGAAGTTCATTGATAACATAAAGCGACACATGGGGAATGTTGGGAAACGAAAGATTTATTTGTATAGTGGACATGAAGTAAATATCGCGGCATACGTGAGAGCGCACAATCTCACAGAGCCAGCATTGCCACCTTATGGGTGTGCGATTATATTAGAAAAATTGGGCAACGAAAGTGGCAAGCACTTCGTCAGGGTAATTATTAATAATAGTTTATAACAATAGAACACCGGCGCACCCAGGGAGGGGGGAGGGTTTTAGGGGTCCTGACATCCTCTAAAGAAGGAGCGTTGTAAGAAGAAAAGAAAACTGAATTTTATTCTTTAAATAAATTATAATCACCTAATGAATTTGATTGAATTTGGATTAAAAATATTTTTATCCGTTCAATTCGGCTCCCCCAAGATTAAATCCTGAGTGCGCCAGTGCAATAGAATTACTTACCCTTGTGGTTTTAATCTTGGATCTGTTTAATTTCTGATTTCCAATAGATTATAATTTAAACAAATTTACTTTTGTTATTATTAACTTTAATTCAGTCTAATGACTGATATGCATTAATTGTCCTCTAATGTACAATTATTCATTTTTTACCAGATGCTTCAGTGGACTGGAATCACGGAAGAATTGATTCCTTATAAACTCAACGATGACGAGATCTGTCCGTTAGATAAATATGTAAAAATGGTGGAAGGCGTAATTCCATCGGAAGAGGAATGCAATCATATGTGGGATTACGTATCGAAAGAAGAGCTTCAAAGACTATACGACGAAAAGTTGAACTTTGATTAAATCTTTCAGAACTTTGGTGCACTCTATTTTTTTAAATAAGTAATCGTGTCTTCGGTAGTGATACTGGAATTAAAAAGAAAAGCTATTTAAGAGAAGTATGGCAGCAAGATGTGAAAATTAAAAGATTAAAAATATTTCTACAGCCGTAATTATATTACGCAAAAAATTATGAAGTTAGACGATAATGTTGACCGAATTTGTTATTACATCTGTTTGTACAAATATTTTATTCTTTGGAGGATGTGAACATTTGTAAACTGAACGAATGGGAGATGTAAAGCTTCGTTGTGAACTCTCAATACAGTCTTTTTATATTTAACAAAATTTTGCCCCAGAATACACTCCAAAAAACCAATTAAAACAATACCAGTTTTACAGCAAAGGTAATGATTATTCCTTCGACATTTGTCACTCCTGTCGTCAGTTACGTGTATTACATCATGACTGTGTTTGGGGTAATAAGTGCACAGGATTCTGGTTAACATCTGGATAATATTGTAAGTACTTTTTAATATGGTATTCAAGATTTATTTTACATAGATTTCGAACGCAGTTTAATCACAGACGAGGTACAGGATAGACTTAAAATCTAATGTAAATTTCTGTCACGCGATTCAAGGCCTCGCGAGAATAAAATAGCTATCACAAGAACGAATTATAGAAATTAATCCCGTTTCGCGAAAATGGGAAAAAATTTCAAACTTCGACGGCCCGCATTTTTCAAACAACTTTTCCCAAATTCCGCCTAAATTAAATTTCATTAAATTTCGATTTAACGTAGAATGGCTTCATCTTGAAAAAAAATCGTTGAAATAATTTTAGGGAAAGGGAACGAAACGGATCTTAAATTTAAATAAATACTCTTTTATGCATTTATAAGAACAGACAAAAATTATTAATGGCGTGTTGTAACAATTATTAAATCACATTCTAATACATAACTAATGCAATCACGCGCTGCGTATTCCCGTTTCAATAGTTTATTTGGTGTTTCACTGCTAATTTGCTATCCTCCTAATTTCCACACAACACTGCCGGATCTTCCGCTATCAGTGGTGCTACGGACTTTCTGAAAGTGTCTAGCGGGCACATTTTATCGTCACAACCAGGTATTTTAAGGATTCGAATATCGCCTTTATTACTGTATAGAACCTGCAGAGAATGGAAATAGTAATGTAAAAGTAAAAGTAGCTGTGGATGGCAAAGGATGAATTAATTAAGTTATTACCTGTACATAATAATCATTATTCTCTTCGTGTAATTCAAACATGAGAGCGGCACAGTAGGAAGGAATTTCATAATCATAATTGTCCAGCGCTACAAGTATGGGAGCAATAGTTAATTCATGACCAGCATACATAAATGCTTTCCGTGTATCGTTTTTGTTTAAATAATTGTCAACGGTCCTTAGCCATTCACGAATCCACACACCTATCAAATAGAATAATTAGGTAAAAATAAATATGTACAATACTCTGAAAAATAGTACGACTAGCGTAGAAGCAGTACATTAAAAACAGTTTCCTAATAAATAATAAGGTTCCAAAAGGTGGTACGTAAATAAAGAGCCTCACCACCTAATAGTTGTTTCAATTTTAGAGTACGAGTTCGTATAACAAGATCGTACGCGGCAAGTTCATCCAATTTTCCATGTGGAAAAACTAATTTTGTCCATTTGGGCAATTTCAAACCAATATCTCTCTAAAATATTAAAAATCTTTAAATAAATATATCTTATTTCGTATAATAAAAAACATTGACAATATTCTTCACCTGCGCGTACAATTGCTGACGCAAATTGAACGTTACGCTTTGCGTGATATTACCCCCTGTATGATTGGATAAATATTCATAGACGTCTTTATTCTCTTTTTCGTACTTGATCACGTCCGGGTCAGTTTCCTCCACTTCGGTTCTCCACTTTTTAAAATTTTTACAATACATGCGGTTGTAGAGGTAATCAGTGGACATTGGGGGTGCCCATACTGGTATAGGTTGCCAATTTAAGTCAGGGTGCCATCTGTAAAATTGAATCGCTTCGTTGTCATCCACGTTACTTCTCTCCTGGCATTCAAACACTGTTTTAGTAAGGATTGAAGTTTCACTTTTGTTCTCCGTATGGTGGATACATTCCAGCCGCTACCAGCTCTCCAGTCATCACCACTCTATCCACTTCGTCAGCGCGAAACCAGATGATTTCCTTCGAGTAATATGGGCTCAGAAATTCATCATATCTTTCTCGAAAGAATTGGCCGAGCTTATATGCTAATCTTTTACCAGCCTATGTGAATAAAATATTTTTAACGGTACACCAATCTTTTTAAG
Organism: Andrena bicolor; assembly: GCA_960531205.1. Lineage (NCBI taxonomy): Eukaryota > Metazoa > Arthropoda > Insecta > Hymenoptera > Andrenidae > Andrena > Andrena bicolor. The sequence continues at coordinate 34,288,098 of OY482666.1, read as the reverse complement.
GGGTCATTCTCCTTTGATCGGCCGAAAAATCAAGCTATACAATTTGAAGATTTTATTCTCAGTCAATGCAATTTTTAAAAAAATTCTTTTTAATTTTATTTTTTATTATATAAGAGTAGCTTAATACAGACCAAAAAGATTTATTTCATTGTATGTCTTAATTACTGAGAAAAATCACTTTAAAGATGGCTTAATTTTTTTCAGCCTCTCAAAATAGAATGACCCCTGATTATTATAGGATAATGAAAGAAAGGGTAGAAAACATAGAGAATATATAATATTCACGTAACTGAGTAAGAAACGCTTAGCAAAAGCATTTTTGTAGAACAAAAATTATCCCTGTCAGAGTTGAAACCGATTTTATTTATTTAACAAATAATTATCCAACCACATTCTTGTTTTCATACCTTTCCCATTTCTATGGAAGTGTTACGTCCTCGTATCGTAAAATGACGTACGTAGTCTTTTCCCTTCTTAGTCGGGACATGACAGGCACATTCTACTTACGGAAGTAAGAAAGCATCCTGTCGTATGATATGATAATATCATAATATCGCTCATGATTTTAATAACAACGATTATATCGAGAGTAACGTACGTTTGTTAGACCCCCTGCTCCTTCCGGTTCATAATTCATGGTAACATAAGGGTCGTTAGGATAGTATGATCCTGCTCGCGTAGGATTCCTGTTTCCATGTCTAAATAGTGTCAGTACAACCCGCAGTTCAGAGAGACATGGTTGAAAGCAAAATACACCAACGATGACCACTGAAGCCCACGCAATTTTCATATTTCTGAAGATAATAGAAACTTACGTAATAGCACAATAAAAAGATTTATGAACTTTTATGTATGTATGCTCATAGTTCCTCATCCTCGTTTAAATTTACGGGGAGTAGGCAGTCGGTTTCCGTGAAAGAAACACTTTCCTTTTAATGTATTTGTAAAAAAAAATGAATGCAAATCCAGATGTATCCTTTCACCCCATGTTTATTATTATCGTAGAGATTGAAAAAAAGTTGGTATGAAATATACATGTGCTTTAAAAATGACGGTGCTAACTAGTAAACATTTTAACGTTCTTGTTGTGGTTTTGCTGTAATATTGGTCTTGAAAAGTGACAGAATTCAATTTCAAGCTGTTATTATTCTTTGTTACATCCGTATAGTTTCCTGCACAACCAATAAAAACTAAAATTTTAACAGAATGATTAAATTGGTTGCCGAAAAACTGCGATTGTTTCAAGAAAAATTCGGTTGTATTTGTGGGTTACTAAAAATCTGCGACTTTTTAATTTTTTTATGAAAATCTCGTATTTTTACCGACCATGTCATAGGTTGCGCGGGAAATGGCACATGTTTTATACATCCCGTAATTTTTTCAAGTCGACCTGAATATACTTTTGAAGAAACCATGAAGAAACAAAGAAAATATGACAACACATTTACCTGTGAATGATTCAGGGTCACTGGAGAGCTCAAGTATGCAAAATAGCGAGACTCGAGAGCGACGTTATTCTTCATTCAAATCAAATGCACGAAAGAAACATTTCCGAATCGTTTAAATAGTTTTCACTCTCCTGTGACCTTCTTTTTTGGTAAAGCCATTAACGCGTTGACTCATCAAATCTATTTCCCTTATATAGATTCATGGCATCAAATTAAATGCACGAAATCAATTATGTAGCATTCGAATGAAAAACACGTGCACGAAAGGTGACCTCGAAATAGGCTTAAAAAAATAGAAAAAATTGAATTATGTTTCATCATATGTCTTAACAATTACATCAAGAAACACACGTTTCAAGGCATTCTTCAGAAACGTAGAAACAAATAAAAAATACGTTTCATTAAACAAACCTAAAGAAAACGTGGAACATGAATGAGAACTATGACCGTTGTTTTATTAATCTAAATCTAACGAATCTCTGACATCGCTTGAATAAGTGTTTATAATTACACTGCAAACGTTTCGCATTTCCGCGTAGATAAGAGCCTACAAATGTATATTTGAAGATGATGATCTCAGAGACCAATTGACTGAATCCCTCTGACCAGCCCAGATTTGAAGATAATGTTGTTCACGATAGAGAGTATGCAGATAAGATAATCGTGCATTACTTATTTTTGTACTATATCACTCTAATCATAAGCATTTTAACGTAAGAGCGTATTTTTGGAAGAACAGCTACGTGACATTTTCTACTTACGTTAATTCGTGGAGCACGACACTACAGTTTAGCTAACAATAAAAAACGATTTTCGCGCTTCACACACTTTATAGTTTTGTTCCTTTATTTTACAAAAAAATTATAATACAAATGGTATGTTATCGTACGGTTACTTTGTACTTGACATTTTTTCCCCAATCAGTCATATTTCTAAACGCTGCGGCATGGCAGGTGGGTGCTACGTGTCCCATATGCGGGGCAGGACCATTCGTCATAAACATCGATATTCAACAAGTCATAAACAAGTGTATAACGCTGTTATCTTTTTTCGAGTTTCTATTGTATAGAAGGCTATCATCTGTGAGCCAAAAGCATGTGGTGTGCAATACTTTTGAAAAAACCGGTTTCCGAATTTCACTATTCTAAAAAAAAGAACGGTTAAACTGATTCTCGATTTTTCACAAAAAATATAATCAAAACAAAAAATAAATATCTGTATACCTATTTTAAAATTTTTCTGTTTTCTTAATATTTGTGGAATTACAAAAATATAACAAAATAAAATATACTCTATCTATACCAAACCAAATAAATAACAAAAATTAAAAAACTAAAATCCGTACAAATCCCTACAATTTTTTAGTTCATTTAATATGTATAAATCTACACAAATGTAACACAATAAAATACACTGCATATAAAACCAAATGAAGGAAAAAAAAAAATAACTAAAATCCGTACAAAATATAAATTATAAATCTTTACTTCATTTAGTATTTTTCTTCCGAAAATATGAATTCATGATGATTAGTTTTACAGTAAACTGTTACCTGCTACAATTTGCTTGTATCCGAAGCCATTTCAAGTAAAAATGTTAACGTTTCTAATTAAATGATTAATTCAATTTTTATAAATTTAAAAATCGGTTTTCGAATATTACAAATTTATAAAAAGAAACCGGTTTTTAAAAACTGACAAACCCTATGCAATACTGAATTAAATTTGAAAATTCTGTTTTTTATTATATTAAAATTATAAATTTCAAATTGTCACTTCCTAGGTCGCGGTGTTTAGAACAATGAGATTCTGGGGTTGTTGAGAACGTTAGGCACGAAGGCGAGCTTCATAGCGCTGCGCTGGGGCTAGGAATTCAGGTGCGAAGGCCAGTTTCGTAGCACTGAGGGTAAGGAGTTCACTAGGTGACCAGGGAAGGTTTAAGCAGTAATCGCGCACCAGGATGTCACCCGGTGGTTTGAATTTAAGGCTTGGTAATTGGATTTACTGCTGCATTGAAATAAGAAGCCACACGTAATATTTCCGCGAAATATGTCTAGCCATATGGTCGTACCAGACATATGCGAAAGTAAGCTTACTACAAGTGTTTACTTCCTGTAAACACTATAAGAAGTCCCAACATTCGCGAACCGAGATCAGCTGTTGCAGTAGCTTGTTATAATTTGGAATTTCCGTAACCGAAGGAGCAATACAAAAATTCGAAACGTTATTTAAAATAAGAGCGTTTATTCAGTTTAAAGTGCGAGAATATGCCATGCACTATTAACGCGATAGCGGTTGGTTAATATAATAATGCGTTGGACGTTAAGCATTAGCACCTAACTGGTAATCATTAGCAATACATATATGAACATAAAATACGTGAGTATAAGCAACGTGCAATAGCATAAAAAGCACCAAGCCTTAGCAACGATAGCAATGAAAAGCAATGAGCAATTTATAGGTAGTAATAATAAATCAATAAGCATGAGCAAAAATAATAACATAAATCAGTAAGCAATAGTTTGAAATATGAAGCGCGTAGGCAGTTAGAAATAATACTGATGGAGATGATACGCAGTCGTACAATAATTGATTATAATCCCTTACAGTCGGTGTTGCAGATTAATAATCCTTTAAGGCGTAGACGAGCTGACTTTAACACTTTGTTAATGGTTGTTAATTTCCGCGTGCTCTTAGTGGTTTCCGTAGAAGAGAACCTACGGGCACTGAGCCCCTTGTATTTATGTGGTGCTCCGGAATGTCAGGTATGTGGGGTATGCGCAGTATGCACCATGACTCATGTGCAAAATACGAGTTATGTAATTAGAATGTGTTGATAACTCATACGCGAAATATGCGTTGCTATAGAATATTAGGGGTTCTTATTTGGGGCTTTCGAAAAGCGGGTACTCGACTCATTGGATGGATTTTGCGTGGTTTGGTTCGAAAGGGGTGAGAGTGGCTTTGATTTGGTGGGTCGTAGGGGGTTGTTTAGATTTGAGGGAGGAGTTCGTTCCTCGTAGGGCGAAGAGGGGAAGGGGATTTCGTACTTGACTATTTCGAGATCGGGAACGCTAAGGTACATCTTGTAGATGGCTTGGTGGTTGTGGAAAAAGGGGTGAGAGTTGAATTTTAGGGATTTTGGCGGAGTTGCGGAGTGATTTAAGGGGAAGATTCTAATTAATACCGCGCGAAAAATAGTGGGATGTCACAAAATATAATATTATAATTTTTTTTATTATATTGAAACTATAAATTTCAAATATAATATTATAATTATTTTTTATTATATTGAAGCTATAAATTTCAAATATATAATTAGAATTATTTTATATTATATTGAAACTATAAATTTCAAATATAATATTAGAATTATTTTTTATTATATTGAAGCTATAAATTTCAAATATAATATTATAATTATTTTTTATTATATTGAAACCATAAATTTCAAATATAATATTAGAATTCTTTTTTATTATATTGAAGCTGAACAACGTACCTATCTCTGTCACCTTAATCGTGCTTAATACATCGATCAAAATTTCTATACGTTGAGTAATCTTCACAGAAATCTATAAACCCCTTTAACTTTATTCTTAAAAAATTATCTCGATTTTAAGAAACAGAGTACAACATTGAAACAAACAGTGCAATATCATATTTTCTTTACTAACGGTATTGCTAATTACACTCATTAATGAACTCTACGGAGCTGAAGGTATAGCAAAATAATAGAAGGTAACAAAAATCATACCTTTCGACGAAACCTTGCAAAATAACTCGCACTTATCGCACTAATTTTTTCACGCACTTGGACGCGCGACTCGCAATGAGCATCTGCACTCTGCACTCTTGCGCCGTGTCTCCGATCGCTTTATGCATAAATTTATAGGGGAGCATAAGTCACCGTTCAGGAAAAAGTTCATAAACCTTATTGATTTATGATAGAAAATTTTTCCTGTTTGAATGATTCATCGTAACAGCGTTGACATTAGCGAGTATTCTTGTGAAAACTGGTGTTGGTAAACATTGAACGGGTAAAGGTATTCGAACGACTTGGATAAAAATCGCTCAAGAATCCTAGCTGCCAGTAAGATTGAGAAGGTTGTCATAGAAAAAAACGTGGATTCGTCGATTAGTCAGAGCAGAAATCAAAGCGATTACTGTGGGAGGAAGCCCTCATCATGAATGCTTGATGCATGGGTCTTTTCGAGACAATGACGCGTTGATTTACGAGGAAAAATTACACGAGATTGAAGTAATGATGTACTACGTTGCGCAATCGCAAGAGTAGAATACAATGCCCTAGTGACACTTTAATTTCATATCAGTCGGCTTCATTATTAGATTTCAGTTGAGCTATTTGGTTGGTAGGTACGAATAAAATTTTTCTTACGACATAATATTATGATTTTTGTGTATAAATTATTGTATTTCCTAGATTTATAACACGAAATGTTAGATATTCTGTGTACAAATTTACAGGAGCTACTTCATGAGCATCTTTCTCTATTTTCTTACGTAGAAATGTTTAAGAAATAAACATCTTAGATCACACATTGAGTGCCTTAAGATATTAAGTACAAGACAGTTATTGTTTACACTAGTATAAATTTAAGTAAATTACAGTAACCGTAATGACAAATACACTTTTCCACATGAAAGGACATAAACACAAGAATAAATAATTATATAATACAAATCATTCAATTTACTTTATACATTTGTGTATATATTTGTATACATACAATTTTATAAATTAATACTGAAATATGAATTACATTCCTCGTATCTACATTTTCGATATTTCGTTATAAACTGCATGACAAATATCACTGATTTAAGTTAGAACTGAGGGTCAATTCAAATACATATTGTAATACATGTTTTTCTTACGTTTTCTTTGGTTCGAACGAATGCAATTCATTTTCTGTCGTTAAAGCCTAGTTGTTGTACTGTTTAGCAGCTTTTGCTGTCCTAATCAAATTATATCTCGACAAGTCTATTTCCTCAGCTGATTTTACGTCGCTGTACGAATTCGTGACACCCTTATCACAAATCAATTCCTCTTTGAATGGCATCACGTCCTCGGTTAATTGCAAGTATTTAGCTAACGGGCAAAGTACGTCACAACCAGGTATTTGAAGTTCGACCACCTTTGATGGAATACCCAAGTAGTTGAGTAGCTGTAAAAATCATTGCAGCATGAGCAAACAAAGAAAACAAAATCTGAAAATTAATCTTTAATTTTGATAAAATTCGTTTCAGTCTTCAAGCATCTTTTATCTAGAAATTAAATCAACTTTCAACGTTAACTCGCAGGGGATCTGTACTACTCCTGTACGCTGAAAGCACGTACACCTACTCTAATAGCTTCCGCGTCATATTATTAATGGTCAACCATTTGAAAAATCATGCCAATAAAGATTATTATTAAGTACTAGACTTAGCCTTGGCTACATGGTTGATATCCACGCAGAAACGTAGCGTAAGAGTGCAACGTAATAGAATAGCATAAATCAAGTCTCTAGTAATTAATCAATAATTCAAAGAACGACAGGAAAAGAGCTCGTGAATTTTATCAATTTTTAGGATTATTGGGATTTTATATTGTTATGATTTCTATTGGTTTATTTTATTTGATTAATGCTTTCTATAATGAAAGTACCTAATAATCAATTGATGTTGGTTATTAAGGGTGTATTAATTTTTATGCCTTCTATATCAATCTTGTGATTTTCTTTGTGCTCTTCACCGGTTTCTTTAAATTTAGTTGGAGAAATTTTATTAACAATGAGATTAGTAATTTAAATAAATTTTCTTTATGCTTTTCTCCAAATTCATGGTTGAAATTGTACGGAGTAGATATATTTAATTATTTTCTTTTATAAATTCATTGAGATCCTTTAAATAGTTTCGTTAAAATTTCGATTTGTGGGATCAAAGATGTAATAATATTATTTTGAATTATTGTCAAACGCTTATCAATTTTTACGTACCTTTACGTAATACTCGTTATGTATTTCGTGTAGCTCCAATATCACAGCACTGGAATATTCAGGAACATGAGGATAGTATACCTTAAAACCGTGTAAAACAGCGGCAATGTTAGTTTCGTGGCCACTGTACAGATACATTTTCTTTTCGTCGACCTGTGTCCCAGTTATAAAATCTAACATCGATCTTGTTACGCGTCGGATATATGGTCCTGAAACAATGGATCAGAGACTGGGGTTAATAAATTTACAAGTGCAACAAGAACGGAACTATGGGATCAAAATCGAAGTGTAATAACCAGATTGGGAAATTAGTGAAATTGTCGAGTTGGTCACCTAAGGCAAGCCTCCTGAATAACTTCTACAGAATTTTCATTTTTCACAATTTTTCATATCCATGACCTTGAATGACTATGGTCAAATTTATCTTCAAATCTCTTAAACATCTCTATGTAAGAAAAAGTTATGTCCATTACGTCATGGAACCATCGAAACCAAACAACTTTTGTCTCAAACATTTTTTCCTATCTCAAAAACTGTAGAAGTTATTCAGGTGACTTGCCTTAGTTGACTCACCCTGTATTAATGTTAATGAAAATAGTAGCCGACATATATAAAATTATTAAAAATGTGGAAATGTAGATCAGGGTGGGATCAACACGGGGCCAGGGCCTAAGAATAATAATTGGCAAGTAGAGAATGTATAAAACCATTTTACCTGCGTAAAGCCTCCTCAGTAAAGGAGTGGAACATGCCACGTCGTATGCGAATACAGTTGCGTTCCACAGTTCACCATGGGGAAACACTGTGTACGCCCAGTCTGGCAAAGTAAGACCGAGAGAGTATTCCGCCATTAGCGTGTGATACACGTAAAACATGCCCCATGGTGTAGATATGTTTTTTCCAGTCCATTCTGTCAATTGCTGCATGAAATTGCTGTATTTAGAGAGTTCTTTCTGCCCCGCGGGTGACTGCAACACCCTGTCGTATTCAGCCAAGAATCTGCAAATAAAATGATTCCAGTTAAAGTCTCGTGCTGAAACTCGAGCTTTCCATCTAGAACTTAAGGGGAGAAGCCAGTATAAACGGCTTATTTTTGTAACAATTTTTAGGAATTTTTTGCAAAGATACCAAGGCGCGCTCACTCACCAGGCTATATTATCGATACGCAGTTGAATTTCGGCCTGTAACTTTGAGAATATATTTTTGAAATGTTTCAGAAGCGATTTATGGAAAAAAATTTATTTCTATTTTTTAGATGAAACTTTTTCAAGTGAAAGAAATGGTTGCATCTCAAAAGTCGTGTGTGTAAATGTTTCATTAAAAAAGCTCGGTCGTAATTTAATGTGTAACGACTGTATTGACTTTGGTATTTCAGCAATTTTTCCAATTTTGTATATTTGGAAACGGTACCTATGTTTAATTTTGAAATACCTATCGTTTGAACAAAATCGTTCATTTGTGTGCGATATCACTTTGAAACTTACAAAGGGCACTCGTCTGCACGAAAGATATTGTCCTCGTAGGCTCGCAAATATTGCGTAGGGATCGGTTGCCAATTTAATTGCGAATTCCATTTTTGTTCTTTGTTCGGTGGGAAGATTCCTGCCAAGACTAGTTGCAATGACATTTTGGTTCTATCGTAATCTGAGCTAATACCCCAGACGGACTGAGACGTATACGTGGTCCCCACGAATCTCGAATACCTTTCTCTCAAAACATTTCCCAGTGTGTATTCTCGCCTCTTGCCTTGCTGAAAATGTATAAAACATTCTAGCCACGACAATTCCTTTAAGGGGTCTTCCTAGTGTGACGGCTGAATAGAGCTTAATTTTCGGGAATTAAAGAAAGAAACAAGTACGTTTGTAGCTTTATGGTATCACCTCTTAAAAATTTTAAGTTAAAATATTCATTTATAGCGGAGTAGGAGTATCGCGAAGAGAATAATATCTGATATCAGCAATTGCAGTTATCTCGAACACAAAATTCAAGATGATTGGTAATCTGTAGACGTGTGGCTATCGTCTGAACCAGCATAATGAAAAAATATTGAGAAATGAAGAAATGACAACGTCTTAAAAAAATTGTATCAATTTTAGCAAATGTAAATTATGGTTTTGTTGTCTGTAACAATTCGATTTTGTAAATATTTTTCGAAATTCTAGCTTGAAGGATAAAGTAGCGTCTACTGAGTATGCCTGATGTATTCGAAGTGGTTCAGGATTTTTGGTTTTTTGGCAATCAAGTTTGCCATCCGGAAGGATATTGCTCTCTTCACGATGCTCCTATTCGGCTATAGGGTAATTCCGGGAGACGCAGTCGGGCTGGAGAGTTGGTCGAAACAGTTGATTTCTTGAGAATTAATTGTTCTGAACCTTAACACATTTTTACATATACACAGATGTAGAGTCTGAATATAGCAACTCGACCAACACTCCAGCCCGACTGCGTCTCCCGGAATTACCCTAAATGAATATATTTTCTTACACATTTCTTTTTATATTCCTAAAAAGTGATAGAGTAAAGCTACAAATGTGCAAAATGATACATGTAATACTTGTTTCTTTCTTTAATTTCCGAAATATTAAGTTTTTTTAACCGTCACACCAGGAACAGCCCCTAACTTACTAATTTAACATAGTTAATCTTTACTCTTAAACTCTGATTTCTCTATCAAAATTGCATTCTACTATATTTAATTTCAAAATATTTTATAAATAATATAATAATAATTTATAAATCAAACGATCATTTAAGGGTGCTCAAAAAGATTCTTCTAATATTATTCTTCAAAAAAGCAGGAGTACCTAATATATACATAAGTATTTTCTTCTACTCCGAGTAGCGAAATTTCTTAAAGAATAGTTGAATATTTAACATGGTTGAGTAACCACTTTTCAGATAGTATAACGTAAACTTTGTAAATAACGATAATGAGGCTACTTACGTTAGTCAACTGACCTCGTCCCATTGGATAAAATGGGGAATTGAGGTACGGGTCATTTGGGAACTTTTCCTCGTTGCTGTCATCTGGTGTCCTGTCACCATGCCTGAATAGCTGCAGAATTACAAATGATATCCGTAGAAATTAATAAAGGATTTCCATAACTAGTTTCGCATCGCGTCGATTGACATTTTTCAAAATTCTCAACGGAAGAATTAATTATTGGCCCGGACGACTTTTGGCAGATTTTAAATGAAAATACAGTATTTTCGTTCGACCGAATGTAACCGGTTCGCGGTCAGAAACCGCGCTAAAATTAAGCAACTACAGTTCTTACCACGTTCACCTGTCGTAGTTCTGCTCCAACGGTTGTGGCACAAATTATTGCTGCTAAACCAGCGATTGCACATATTGGCAACACAGTCCTGTGGCCACTGAACGAAATCATGTTGTAAATATTTAATCTGAAACGAGAGAAACATTTAATAGGATTAGTCCGATTTATCGAAAACTTCGTTACCACTTGTAGTTTATGGAAATGAAAAAAAAGTATTCTAATTTTTACGTGATCTGTATATATTTTCAGAACGAATTTGACTGAACACTTTTAATAAATTTGTTTTGTCTTGTTCTTCGATTTGCTCGCGAATGAAATTATAGATTTTAATTAACTGGTGATTTTATTATCTACTTGTTATTACTTCAATTTATTCAATAGTTTCTTTTATCTGATAATTGTCAAATTGAACCGTGTGGTCAGTTACAATTGCAGATTAATTGTTGATTAATGTAGATATGTTATCATATCTAGATACAATGAGTTGATCAGAGAAATGATTGATACCATTCATTAATAAAATAACGTAAACGAACTACGTATTATGTAAATATATTTTATAACATCATTTTATATTAATTTTGCTAACATAAGAAGATATATTTAATTATTATTTCGATAATTAATAAAAATGTTTGACATCTTCAATATAGGTACGAGTGAAATTACAGAAAACAATACAGAATAGTATTAATACTAGCGCTTGTCGGTTGTAATTCCATAAATATTAAAAAAACTGAAACTTTTAAAATAAGTACAAATATTTATTTTCTATTTTGACAATTTTTTTTGAAAATTCGAAAACCGACTTTTTGGGAATAGTCGAATTCGAAAAGCGGTTTTTTCAAAAGTCGGTTTTTTATAAACCGTAATTAATACGAAAGTTGAAGAACAAGAAGTTCGCTACTGACATAACACTGGAATTATCATAGTATAATTTAGAATTATCTGTAAATTGTCAAACTGTTAATTTTAAAATAAATGAAATTCAAAAAAATTTGAAATAACACTCCATTATTCACATCTCATTCCAACCACATTGATCTCTTATATTTGCCTTTTTTCGTCCGTATTAATAGACAAGAACGCACGGTTTACTCACGTTTATACTACTTATCGTTAATTAATAAAATATCTTCAGCGCCACTACTAGAGAGTAATAAATAATACTGAAGTGTCAGTTGGGAGATCGAATGAAACACTGGCTATATTGTCCACGAGCGAACCATTTTAAAGGATAGCAACACGTCAAACAAAAACGACGTTCCCTGGAACGGTTTCTCAGTAGTTGATTTCGGTGTAACACAGTGCAGGACAAGAATCGGGCGTTCCCGTTTTAGGACCGCAGAATGCACATACGCTTTCGTCATGTAATTACGCAGGAAACGATAAGGAAAAGAGTATAAGGGTTTCCAAGTCCTTGACGCGTTAAGTGACGTTATTTGTATAAAAAAATGTGGATCATCTACTCTTATTACCGTTACTACCGATATGGAAATAGCTGGCGCGACGAAATTTCCCATTCGGTCAGTTCTACATTTTCCTTTTCCTCTAAGTACCCATCATGCGCGCAAGGTGAAGCACCTAATTATATATTACACGGGTTATGACAAATGACACCTCGGTTGAAGACGATATGAAAAGCAGGTCGAAGAACTAAGAGTTTAACCGATTCCAAGAAACACGCGATACGATAAGAGTCATTGTTCCTCTTCAAATTCACAGTTTTCGAAATTTTAAATGCATTCAATTTTTTTAAAAACGATTCAGATATAAGTCAATTATATTTTTCTATTGGAAATACTTTAATCTCTACGAAACAGATTTGCAAAAATGATTTTCTCGAAAACAAATCCTCGGTCGAGCAAAAGTTATGTGAAAATTTCAATTTTAATACTAAACTGTTATTTAAATTTGTTATTATTGTAATGTAAATTAGTATTTAACAATGAAATAAAAAATAAATTCATTTACGCGAAGAAATATTAAAAATATCAATTTTTTTTTTATTTTCGTAATCGATTAACTACGACATTTAAGCTTATTTCTGAAGGCAGTCAATTCAGAATGATTAAATGTCAATGTTTTATTTGAACAGTATGTACTTCATAAATTTGTCAAAAATAACATTTTTGTTCATTGTATGCACCTGAATCTTATGTAAGTACCATTGCATGTTTAAACCTGTCTTTCTTAAAAACGGTAAAAGGGAACATATTTTTGCACTAAGCCATTTATATGTAAATAGGTACGTATAGATTGCAAACTGGTAATTAGTTCTATAATGACTCATTTACTCGAAACGATCTTAACTTTTTTTCCCCACATTGGTGCTGTTGTAACTCACTAGTCTTTGGATACTTAAACTCTGTATTTCACACAATGAATAATTTAAACATTTATTGCACAACGTGCAAATCAGTTTTTAACAAATTATAACGGAACGAACTAAGTTATATTTGATTGTACAATAATGATACAAGAAATGGCATATTCTTGAAATATTTGTCTGAGCGCGGTTCGAATTAAAAGTTATATAAAGTGAAACGAATATTTTGTAAACGTATTTAAAACGTATCTATACAAAATATAAATTAAAACTCTTTATTTCATTTAGTATTTTTCTTCCAAAACTATGAACTCTTTAAGATTATTTTTACTGTAAACTGTTACATACTACAATTGGCTTGTGTCCGAAGCGATTTCAAGTCCAAATGTTAACGTGTTTAATTAAATAATTAATTCATTTTTACATATTAATTCTACTATATAAAACCGATTTTCTTAAATTTAAAAATCGGTTTTTAAATGTTACAAATTTATAAAAAAAAAACAGATTTTACACCCGGTTTTTAGAAACCGACAAACCCTAAATCGATGCCACCTCGTGACATGTATCTATATATATTTTCTCAATTTTAAATGGTTTTTAATGCTATACAATATGCCAAAATCGAGTGATAAATCGCAATTCAATCAGCTGACTAGTTTCTTTACAATTTGTGTCAGAACATTACCTATTTTTTCGAGCCGTAACACAGTAGCCTACCCCCTTAACCCTCATCCACCCCTCGTGTCAATTTGACGCAGTGTGTCCTGCACATCGTTTTATTTTATGCGAAAGTTGTGAAAAAATATCGAAAAATAACTGTTAACCTTATCATTTGATCGATCTTATACTACTGCGTCAATTTGACACATTTGTAACATTTTTAATACTTAGAATTACTCGATTTATTCACAATTTAGCATTTAAAGATAAGAGAAACAAAGAGCCCAGCCACGATTTCACCTAGAAGATGCCCATTGTAAACTTATCTAATATTCCACTTTGTATAGAGTCGGTCGAGCCACCACGAGGTTCTTTATAAGCTTCGCCTCGAATAAAATCGAGTAATTACAGTCACATCGTTAATTAAAACATTCAATCGCAAAATGTGCTTACGAAAGATTGTTCGATGATAAGAATTTTACGAATATAAGTTCGCGGTTGCGTAAGCCGGAAGAGTAATGGATTACGATCAATAAATATATTAGCGGACCCCAAGTGATTGGCATTCGATACGCGGAAAAGGAATTATTCTGCGATCTAATCGTTGGTTTTCACACGGGAGACACGTTTTAGGCTTCGCGGTTTCCATCGAGGATATTCGAAGCCATTCGACGAATGTGTACAAGCGAAAGAAATTGACGTCAGAAAGGAAGAGAAAGACGAAGGTGTTACGATATTATTTGTTCCGTGTAGTTTGAAATTCTTAGGTCAAAAGTCTTGGTTCATCTTCGTATCTATTGTATATTGTTCGAGCGAAGTCGAAGAGGAGCGCAAGTTTGCGCAAAAATTTTCTACTTCAAGTATCTTGAATAATAGAAATAAGTTTTAAACAAAATTCAAGTCTGATTTTTTCAAATATTCGTAACTCGTTATCGTGAAGATATTTGAATAGAGTTTTTATAATTTTCAGTGCAATTTGGAAAAGACTATGATCAGGAATCTGTGATTCAGTAATACCTATATATATAAAGTGTGTGGAAATTCATAGTGCAAACTGTAACCGTGGTAGTGCTCGTCAAAATGAATAGAAAAGTGTTTGCAAATATAAATATTAATTATTGCTAAGTTATAAGACATAACTATTGTGTCTTTTCTATTATCAGAACAATTAACAATATGGTTATTGAACAGTAGTTCGTGTTTCAGATAAATTCAGAAATGGAAAGAATGTCAATTTAATATTAAATTGTAAATTATTAAATACTATTACAGGAGTAATTTTATTCCTCTGCAAGCCTCGTTTCTACACGTGCAACGCACAATGCAACACTACTTGAATATTTAAAATATTTTTACCATTAATTTTATTAAACGTGCTTTTATTAAGTGCTTCCCTATAAATCCTTTTCAATTGAAACACAGATTAGTGTAGTACTTTGAAGAATAAGGAGTTTCCACACATTAGCATTAATTTAATTCTCTGAGCAAGAGTTAGTGGACAGCAACAATTTTGACAATTTGTAAATTAATGTATGTTACTAGGGTCATTAATAAATGCATTATCAAGATTCACATTGACAGCGTCTTTATAAACGTAGTAGTTTGTAGTCAGATCTGATAAGTCAACCAGATATAATCATTAGTACTTCGCAGATCTGCAATTTTCTTGATAAAGATGTCTTATGCAAAGGACATTTATTTGACATTCTCAATTTTCTTTTGCTCACACAAAGAACCTCTTATTACGCCATACCTCCTGTATTTACATTCTTTGCTCCCTACGCCATGTTAGCATTGATTAATTCTTGGAAATTTTCCGTAGTAAAGTGTTATTATTACATGAAAATTGATCAATTTATTTGCAGCCATTATCATTTGTAACCAGAGATAGTAATTTACGAACAGGAAGTAATTATATCGAGAAAAAAGTCAGTAATATCGCGAAAGACTTTTGTAAAATACGACATATGTAAAATTGTTATTTACAAGCTACTTCCTTGTCAGTGTGATAAGAAAAATTTCAGCATTTCACCGAGGAAATGTAAACATTCAACATTTATATTTATCGAATACAAACAAGGCATGTAAAGAAATTTCTTTTACTCAATGTTTCAATTTCATTTTCTAATCTTGTACAACGAAACATCCATCGATTATTATAAACTAGATGTATTTCATTTATTTTATCACGTTCGAACTACTTCAACGTCTTCAAGCAATTAATATAGTTTTACAAAAATAAATGCTTACCTAAAATGCTGCTCCTATTGCAAATTAAAATGTACCACCGGGAAGAAACAATTTGAAGCTAATACTATTGTGCGATTTAACGTAAAATGGTGCATTGACTGTCACTTATACATTCCTTATGTTCATTACACATTACCACCCGAAAATCCGCTTGACATATGACTGTCTCTAACGCCGCGCACAAAATATAAGAAAGGTACCTTTATCGGCTTTAAGAGAATCGTTCACAGCATATAAATGTGCCTCTTTTGTTGATAACATATCTGTGTATCGACCGTAACGAAATATTATCTCCACAATTATTTGACAAGCAATTTGTGACACATCTGTAAAGACATTCACAACCAGCCTAAGCGAAAACTGTAGTTAAGTAGGAGAAAGTAGGGCAAAAAGGGGCAGCTAATTTTGGCGTGTGATAAGACAAAATCCGAAGGAAAAAAGACATGGGACTTCACTAGGAGGCTTGGCGGAGTAGACTTTAAAGTATAAGAAGGAAAATAAGATTCTCCTGAGGTATTGAAATATTCGCTTCGCTCGATTGGCGGGATAAAACGGAACACCCATATAAAACCCCGTAAGAGTAACAAATTTTTATTTTTATGATTCGAAAAGTATTAATTAATGTAACAAACTGTAAATATATATTCTAGATATAACTATTATACGTAATATGTGAAAAATGTTATAAGATAAAATGAAAATTATTGAAGATACCCAAATATAAATATAAAACTGCAAAAATGATATAAATTAATATATTGCAAGGAAGAGTAAATACGTACTAATTGTAAGAGACATTTCCATTCTTCCCCACACATAATAGATGCTCCGTTTTACCCCACACGAGGTAATTTAAGTAGTGAACATTTAATATTTACACTTCAGCGTGAGATATAGAATCGGGTAAAAAGTCGAAATACACTGTAAGAACTAAAAAATCGAATGCTGCACTTGCCGTCATAAATTTTCTAAATATAAATTAAAAGAAATTGTCGAAACGACAACACAGTATCGAGACTTCGACACCGAAAATTTTTCCCATCGTGATCATAAAAAACTAACGTGGAAACTGGTCAATGATTGATAACAAAGTGGTGTAAGGACCGTTTGGTCCCATGTCACATAATTGCAACTCAATCGCAAATTTATTTAAGAGGAGAGGCCTACTTAAAACGGTCAAAGCAATATGCTTCTTTGGGAATTTTTTCTAGATAAACCGATAAAGTTTTATTATTAAACTTTAGTCTATTGGAGAGAGTACATCTTACGAATATTGCAGTATTCTTTGTGGTAAAAAGCATTGAAAGGTTTGTAAGTTATAGGCGATGCCCCAGATATCCTTTTTTTAGGCGCTTTGCGGCGACAACCGTAGCTCGGTTCAGGATCATCCAAAATTGAAAAGTTTAAATTTCTTAGATAATATATGGAATTATCTATGCGCCATCCGGCCCGATTTTGTAAAAATTATTTTGAAATAAAATGGCGGTTGTGCAAAGTTGAAGCATCGATATTTGGCAAAAAATCACTCGGTTTTCGAGTGTAAAAAAAATTTAGGCCGAAAAAAGGAAAATCTCTCTATTGGGAGCTTTTAGATTTTTAATCCGAATAAAATCCTGCAAAACCTCGAGTAAATCGGTTCATTAATTTTTGAGTTATGTGTGTCACTGAATTTGAAAACATGATTTTGAGGAAAATGCATTTGAAGTTTTGGATCTGCGCGCTACTCCAAGGAACACCTACTTATTTACACGCGTAAAACTTTGTCAATTTTGATCAGATTAACTTGAAACTTTCAGGAAATATTTTCAAGATATTGTACTTTAAGAAAATATAAAACTTGAAAAATTGATTTTCCGAAAATTTCTAGTTAGGTCTCCTCCCTTAAGAGAAACAATAATTTACCGTTTTAGCCATCTCTTCTCTACTCTATTTCCATCGACACACAGCTCTTATAAATCATATACCTTTTATTCCAAACGATAACTCAAATTTCAACACTTCGATAGACGATAGAAAATCTTCATTGTATCTACATAAATCATCTGAAAATTACACACCTGGCGGTACATATCTACTCATATAACGATTCACGAATAATCTATTATAAGGATGACAGGCAGCACAAAGAAGCGAAAAAAAATGACTGTCCACGCGTTCTGCCGTTAAGGATTATTTTATCTGCATTTTTCGAAAGTGGAGGAGTATTGGTGAGTGCAGTGAAGCGTGTCTATCTTTCGTCGAAGTGAATCGTCGGGTATTTCCTGTGACGTCAAATCTTTGAAAAGATAACGCAGATACGTTCACCTCGATGCACGAATATGTCAAAAATGTTAATGTGTCCGTTATTCTAACGAAGCGTTCAGTGCATGCTCAACACGTGGCTGGGTGGCATTATCACGCGAGTACGAGCCTGAAATTAGTGGAATGAATGATAAGGTCCTCCGCTTCTGCTGTCAACGTGTGTTCAGCTGATATGCCTAGAAATGGACTAGAAAAAAAACGGGCTCTTGATAAAGAAAGTGATCAGGGGGGCAATTATCCTTCGCGTCACGTATTGTCACGCCAGACGTTCGTGTCGTTTCGACTGTTGAAAGAAAATGCCGCAATGGTGGGCATTAACATTCCTTCACCTGACTACCAACAGGCTGCATGCTGTTTGGAACTACCTGTTGGAAAAGGTAGACGCGAGATATTATTTTTATCTCTTATCGACAAAGTGTTTATGTGAAATTTATGAATGGAATAAAAATTCATGGTAAATGTATCATATTTTGAAAGTGCTTCTTATTATTTAATACTAAGTAGTGGAAATTATGTACCTTGAGGTTACTAAATTTGGAAAAATATTGAATACCAAAATTGGAGAATACGATGAAATAAAAGAAACTAAGTAGTTCTACTTTTGAACTAAGCAGAGACTTTTGCACACGCAACGAGTAAATTTTCTCGTTAAAAAATGAACGACTACTTACTTTTTTCTCTTTTCTTAAATGAAAGCGTACCTATGTTTTTTAGCAGTTCACAATTTTTCTGACAAGGGATATCAATTAAATGTCACACGCCGATTTTGATGAGACTTTGCAGATTTGCGGAATTGTCAGAAATACTCGACAAGTATTTTTTTATCGGCCATAGTGCACATCTAGCGGTTGAAAATAGACCTCAAAATTGAGAGTTGAAAACATATTTTCCTGAATATCGCGGAAACTATTGAGTGTAGATAAAAAATTGCAATTGCAAAATTGTGTGTCTTTTAATAGCGAATTCAGCTACATACTCAGTTTCAAGAAACATTAATTTATTTAAAAAATATATTAATACAATGTTTTTAACTCTTAATATTGACTGCTATTTTCACCCCCTAGAAGGAGACCGATGGCCGATTAAAAAAAACACATGTGACACTTAGGTGATGTAATTTTTTATTGTCATCAAAATGTACATCATTTGCAGAGGCGATTAAACTTCTTGAAACTGCCTTTCTGGGAGTCATTCCAAAATTAAACTTTACTCATAGACTTCAAGTACTTCAAGTATTACAGCAGATCTGAACACGTTAAACGATTCAAGATAGGTAATACAAGATCGCTGATACTTTGATTACGAAAATGTGACGCAAGTTTTCGTCAACAATTTTGTCCGTTCTATGCATAACTGCTGGAACTTGACCATAAGAAACTATGACAATTCCACTTAGCCCATTTTGTAAAATTATATATTTTTTTATTTGAGTTCAAAAAACTTTCCTGTAGTATAATTTTACTACAAACACACATAGGTTTGCATTTAATAAAGCTACAAAAATCGCCTACAAATTTTCAAAACAACTTGATTTAAAAATATTTCACTTGTGTGACACTATACACACTTCGTAAGCACGCAACCTTTATGTAGTTCTGAAAATAGTAATGCGAACGTAGACTATAGAATATTAAACTTGCAGTCTATAGAATTACAAATAACGATAAGATTGACATAAATCCAGATGACAGTTTGGAGTGCCTCGTTGCATAACACGAGTAACACATCAAATTTTTAACTTTTTCACCAATAAGATAATTATTTTCTCTGCACCATTCGAAGAAACCTATTGGAAGTTTAACATTATTGTATTTGAAGTCGTAGTGCGATTAGATTACTACGATATTCTCCATCAATTCCACGAATGATTAAGTAAGCACAGTGCGATTTATCTCGTTTTGCACACAAGCATTCCTATTATCTACTTTCACCAGGTATAATTCCGCTACTTTATTTAACATTTAGCAAGTATGGTGGCAGTAATATTAATCGCAATAAAATATTCGGCAGGTGGACTTTCATGGCCGATGATGAATCCCATCCATTTATCATACTTTGAAAAGTTTATAATGGTAATAAATGTGCATAATACTGTGACCTTTAAAGTATGCCTGTTACGCTGTATGAATTAACGAATTTAACTAAATTTACGAACCAACATAAAAAGATGATTACAATACCTAAAACTCGGTTTATGATTGCAGTACAACTCGAAATTATCAACAATTTTTACGAGTTTACTATCACTTATCAGAAAAAGTGAGATGATGAGTTTGATGCAATTTGTATGCCTTTCAAGCACGGGACTTTCGACCGGAGCTATTGATAACAGTCAGTCAGATTAAGTAGGACTATAAACAATTTGTTGATTGCATTGCGTGATTCTGAAAGATTTACAGGTTGTAAAATGTTTACCATCCGTGTAAATACGAAAACGATTGTAGCAATACACGTGCATTATTCACTATGTGCAGTTGTATTTGATCAGATATGACTTGACTTGCCTTAATGCCTCATTTCTGCTATTACGTAACTATAATTTCACCAGATTGTAAAATTTCGGCCTTTTATACATAAGTGTTTGTAACTTTGAATTGAGTAAATTGTTTGTGCAGCTTGAAGAGTTTAATGAATAAAGTATGTTAATAAATACATTGAAGTTAAAAAGTAGGTAAGTGGCCAACGTCTCTTTCAGTATAACTGACTGGGTTGGTTAATCGATGTATGTTGACTCAGCACTTTTTACTTGAATTAAAATATACTACATGCTTTGTCAGCTATATAATATCGTTATTTCTCTTTCTGCAGTGCACAGAATAAAAAAGGATTTTCGACTTTTCGGCATTACATGTAAGTAATGTTTCCATTATTATTCACATTTAATTAATTTCTTCACTTTTCTTTAATTGGACGCACACATTACACAATTAACAATAATGCTCCTATATTATTAATTCAAACACCTTTTATTATTATAAAATAAATCATTCCTTCCAGTGCCTTTTAGTGGTCCTAAACTCGTATATTATTTAAATAGTTAGTAAGTCGAAAGTGCTTTAATAAATTTGAAAGACACTTTATACCATAAAACCGTAAGAATTGTAAAACAGTATATATGATGAAGAATTTGAATAAAACAATAATAGATTAAGGAGATATCTTACCATGTAACACAAAATATTCAATACACATATCTACCTAAATCCAATATTAAAAACAGATTCAGTCTATAAATATTTTTTCAAATATTTACTCTACTTATTGAAATATTAATTTTACATTTGCAGAATATTTATTTTACAATTCTGAGTATTTATTCCACATTTTCTGTATGTGTATGTAATATTTGGACTCTATATTTTTCTCATATTAAAAAGTTAGTCTAAAAAACATTTTCTTTCAAATATTAAAAAAATATTTAAACAATATTTTGTGCTCCTAGGATATCATCTTCTAAAAAAATTTCTTTTAACAATATCAGAATTTTGCAATCTCCTTACCCCTAACACAACATTTAATTTCACTCACTGCCAGTATCCCACTCTTTACGACGAACTTTGAGCTGTATAAGCGAAATTAAAATCAACCAAACTTTCAAACTCCAAACAATAAAGCTCTTGAGCCGCGTCTTGATAATAGTGCACAGTGTTAAAGGATTCACAGAGAAAAGAGGCAACTGACTGGTGCAACATCTTACTTTGAACACGATGACTCCCCTAAGGTCGCGCTGCCCCCGTAGAGTGTCGCCAGTTCAAACAATCAGAACATCAGCCGATTTCAGAAACATTTTATAAGATCCGTGATCTTCAGATTGCGGAGACCTGCTGGAAGCGAACTGATTGCTAGGGATTATACAAAGCGTGTAAGATGCCTACCTTTGATAAGTCGGCGATTTCACGCGAAGGCTGGCGATTAAATTAAACACAACTGATGCAGGAACGCTTAGAGACAGGCCAGAAATTCTTTATCTGATTGTTAACGTCAAACAGAGAAGACGCACACTGTTATGCAGTTACCTGGCAAGTTAGAACAAGTGTCGCCTCCGTTATTGTATTACACGCCTTTCGTTCCGGCAGAACAGCGCTGAAAAGTATTGTGAACGAAAAGAAAGAGAGACACGCCGCCGTGAAAATAATAATTAGAATTATCGGCACGCAAGTGAGTGTTCGAGTCGTAAGGCGTTCCAGTAATCACGTCATTGTGGAAGTGAAGTATGGTCTAGCGATAAACAAAAGAAGTGAATAAAATTTTTATGAAAATATCACCCATCTGTCAATCGATCGAAATTCTCTACAGTGCACAGTGTTCGATGCAATGTAAAAGAGTCAAGAATTTGAAGTATTCGATCCACAAATTCTTGTATCTTAAAATTTTAATATAAAGGAACGTAGGTTTTAATGCTCGCCATAACTTTTGCTGAATTTACCAATTTTCTGTTGAAAATGACACTAGAAATTTATTAAAAATTTTGGTGCATTTTTTCAGACAACTGTCATTGCAGGTGGAATGTTCATGCTTTTCATTTGATTTTTAGAAGTTGCGTTTAATATTGCCATACTTTCAAAACTTAATTTAGAAAACATTGAACTTTATATTAATGTCGACTTCAGCTGCCCGAATTTTCCCGAAACAGAAAAAAGTCAAAATCATTATTAAGACGTTCGCCACATTCATCTGTTCTCAAACTTTTTCTCTGTGGTTGTACAGTAATTGGATGATGAGGACTCCCTAAATAAATCCAGAAAAACGACGTAATGGTTCAAATTCGTGCAATGAAATTTGAGAGGGAAACAGTTGTTGAATTTAAAAACCAGTAAAAGTTATACATATATCAACGACGCGGAAATATCTTCGAATGACATTTCACATGTAATAAAAGCAATATTACCTGCTGGGTCTTATTACCTTCACTTACCTTACATGCATTATAAAAAAAATTTAAAATTTGTAATATCGAAAATGTATAAAAAAGTTCTTTTATAAACAAATATGAAATTTCTTTTCAAAATTTTTATACCCATCGAACACTGGGCAGTGACACCAAGAATTTCAAGCAAGATCCGACTGTTTTCAAAACATTTTTGTTATCACGCAGTAAAATAAAATCGAAGAAAGTCTCGAGCTGTGGAATTGAAAATGAAAGGGATCGTACGCGCGTTAAGCTTCTTGTATGTCTTAACAATACCCGTCCAGTGTGATCCAGAACTACAGTTATTACAAATCGTAAGAATTAAAACTATTAAATAATATGAATTCTTAATTTATTCACGTTTTCGTATTTTTCGAGAATGTCGAGGCTGCTTTGATTCCATCGAAGACCTTTTGACAGTTCTGTTGTTTAATAAATAGAAAAATTGTAGAAACGAAAGGACCAACTGTAAGAAATTTTTATAACTTTTCACAGATATTCGCACATAAAACTTATGCTCCGATTTTGGATTTGATAAACAGCAACGAAACAAGTATACCAAGCAATTTAACATACGAGCACTTCACGTCTGCTTCATTCAACATGCCCAATGTAAATTTAAACGGTCGTTTCTTAATTAACGAGTGTACAAAATTAAGAACTCGATATTAAAAGAAACTCAAAGAAACTTGAAGGGTAATTAGAAAAAACAGGGAATGTCACAAAACAGTTTTATCGAGAAAATTAAGTTTCAATACTTTAGGCCACCAGTAAAGAAACAAGATTCAATGAGTTTAATATTCTTATATAATTCTCTTCGTAAATAAGCCAAGTTCTCTATAAGGTTAAAAAATAATTACAAAGGGATTATTAAACAATACTATAAATAAATATATTTTTCACTTAACAGACTGGCAGGCTTAACATGTACAACCTGGGAGTGCATTTACGCGAGACGTACGGAACATTTTTGGGCGACATTTACAAACCACAGATAATGAAAATGCGAACACCCGAATATCCACTATCGATGATATCGGGCCAATTAGTGAACGCGGGTCTCTGGCCTCCGGTGGAGCCTCAAATATGGAACAGCGAAATGAACTGGCAGCCAATACCCACAGGTCAGCAAACAGGAAAGAGACGAAAAAAATGCCAAAGCAATCCACGATTACTGAATAATCGATAAACCATCTCGCTCTATTTGATATCCTCCCCCACATGCAGATTACGTACCCATGAAAGAAGACACCTTATTACTCGGCTTGCAGTGCCCGGGTTTCATTTGGGAGAAGAGGAAAGTATTAAGTACGGACGAAGTCCGAAAAACCATGCTGTATCATTCATCATTATTCGATTACCTGTCACATTATACTGGGATGGAGATAAGGCGGCCATCGGAAGTAGCCCTCCTGTATGCAGTTCTCGAAACGAAAGTAAGAAGTTCGTTGTATTTAGTACTGCACGACGATTCTCATGAGTTCTTACCTAATTTATGTAGAAATAAGTAATAAAATTCCTATGTGTTTCGGGAAGCAGACAGAGCAACAACGGACTAACCCACATTTTTTTCGAAATTCAATTAGTAGCAATAACGTATTTTAATAGGCTCTACTAACCATATAAAATAGGAATTTTTTTTTAATGTGGGTTGGTCCGTTGTTGCTCTGACTGTCTCATATTATACAAAAAAAAAAGGAGTTTTGCAATGTCTTTTAATTTTTTTTACGGTGTCAATATGGCACCTAAAAAAAGAGGTATATTCACGGCGTAGGTGATTTCCCGGTTCGGCTTATCCGAAACCAGAAATTCCAAAAGATTCTTAATCTGCATGAGTGTCGCCGTAGCCCATAGCTCAGTTAACAATTTTTTTTGAAAAGTAACAAAATGACGCCGGTTTGAAAAAAGTTTGACAAAACATCCAAATTCTCGGGTATTCTATGAGAAAAATCTCGGTTATTTCTCGTCAAAAATTGTTAATGACACTCATACAGATTACGAATCTTTTGGAATTTTTTGTTTCGGATAAGCCTGGAGCGGGAAATCACCTACGCCGTCAACATACTTACCTCTTTTTTTTAGGTGTCATATTGACACTGTAAAAAAAATTAAAAGACATTGCAAAAATTATTTTTAATTTTTTTTATAATATAAGAGTACCTTAATAAATACCAAAAAGATTTATTTCATTAATAGCTTAATTTTTCGGCCGATCAAAGAAGAATGACCGCTTAAGTCCGAGCTCCCTCTTATTCTATGCGGGTTCCTGATCCCACATTTATGCGCAAAATTTATTTCATTTGCAAAATTTATATGACTGATGCTGGTTCTCGAACTGTAGTTTGCTGGATTGAAATTAAATATGGAATTGAATATAATTGTTTAAGAAAAGTTCTATGCAGAAAATCTGTTGAAATGTAAGAATTGTTTATTGTACGAAATTCTTATTAACGATTCACGTGAAAATGAATGTCATCGCAGGCTGATCTGAATCAATCGCTCCCAAATTGGGCCGACGAGATTTTCCCCCACGGAGGAATGTACAATGCAACGCTGTTCGAATATGATCTTCTCTCGGAAACTCCTCTTCAGAGACAGCTGAACGGGGGGACATTTTTGAAAGAAATTCTGGTGAATTCGTTGGATCATATTCGAGGAAGTCTGCCTGAAGAGCGGAAGCTCATGATATACAGCGGTAACGAGAGAAATATCGTTGCTGTTTTGAAGAGCCTCGATTTGTGGTCGCCGCATATTCCGAACGAGGCGGCTTCGCTGATTTTTGAAATGTATTTTGACAATGAAACGCAAAGTCACGGCATGAAGGTACCTGTTTCTTTTTAAGCCATCCCAACATTGACGCATCAACTTTTAAAAAAAATTACAAATTTGCTGAAAGCTAAACGAACAATTGCAAAAATGTGAAACATCAAAAATATTCCAAATTTTTGTCCATTTTAGTAACTTTTAGTAAATTTTAGTAAACCCCTTGTAATTTTATATGGACTATATTATATTTTATTTTCATAAAAATCCCTGGTACTAAATTAAAAAAAAATCGATTAACCCTGAAACGACTCATAAATGTTCGAATATTTGAGAAAAAGCTATGGCGCGTCCTATTGTCGTGAATTACACTATACAATTTTTCAATTGCAGATAAATTACTACACGGGAGTGGAAGGTGATACTATTCCTTTGATAATACCCAACTGTACAGAAATCTGCCCATTGGAAACATTCTTGGATTCCTTTTTCCCTCTACTGCCACAAAATGCGGAATTATTATGTAACTGGAGACGCATAGATCTTTCCGAGGAGACAATAGTGCTAGACAATACTATTTACAGTGGATCTGAGTCTCATAAACTGAAAAGTATTACAATCAGCTTTTTATTGCTAACCATTTTGTTTGTATATCAATCGTCTTACACAATTTAATATACATGTAAGTAGATGAATAATGTAAAATGATCTTTTAAGAATAGTAATATAAAGCGATAATTTATAATAATTTATACTTACGGCGGAATATGTTTGTATATTTGCTATAGTTTGATACTGAATACTTTTCAGTAATACTTCGTCTCGACACTTTTGACAGCAAGTTTAGTTAATATTCGTTGTATTATCATACTAGATATTATGTGAGTAAAGAATCTTCAACATATTTTAGTAATTTATATGAAATTTATATACGTTAGAACAAGAATTAATATTATACACAATTTCGTACCTTTTATCTATGATATACAAATTTGTTATGGAAAATCAGGTTTCATACATGATAAATAAATAGTCCATTACATGATAATGGGATTAAAAAATTACGTTAGTTGTTTACATGTGAGTATTCTGTCTAATCTACGTGACTTTTCCGCCAACTGAGGGAAATTTTCGGTAGCAATTACTGTGAAATCGACTAAAATCATTAGCCATCGTTGCTCCCTTGTTTGT
Organism: Andrena bicolor; assembly: GCA_960531205.1. NCBI lineage: Eukaryota > Metazoa > Arthropoda > Insecta > Hymenoptera > Andrenidae > Andrena > Andrena bicolor. The sequence goes on along the minus strand of OY482666.1, from coordinate 34,260,965 downwards.
ACGCTTTCTTCCACTATCACACCTTTGAAATTCAATTGTTTCTTCCATAAACTCGTGACGGATGGTATTATTTCTTCTTCGAATTGTTTATTCCCGTCGTGAGGGAAGGCTAATCGGTACTTTTGTAAGCAGAGACTTAACGCATGAAACGTAATATGCAATTGGTTTATTATATTACGCATATCAGCTTTTTTGGATTTCATCAGCGAGGGTAAAAAACCTCCCTGGGTTTTTAATTTTGCAGTTAAATAATTTATTACTTCGATGCAGACTGGCATAGAAGTGCAGAATTCTAAAGCAATAAACATTTGGTGGGTTGATATCGTTACCTAAAAAAAATAAAATTTTCATTGGAAGGCCACATCGAATTATCTAATTCTCGTCAGGTCAACTTTCTTTTGAAAATCGAGGTAATTAATATTTCAATTACTTAATTCATGCAATAAAATAATCCTTTGAATTCTGCGGAGGCGTTCAAGAAGGGCCAATGTGAAAATTGAAAAATTGAGAATTTTTTATGCGAATATAGTGTATGGAATACAAAATATGTTTGAAAATTTTTATTGTACACACCTTGAAGTATGATCCCAATTTTTAAAATTTTTTAATACAAAATCACGGCGCAACAGCTCAACAAAAGAAGCTTCTTCCGAAAAACACTGTTCGGCAGTGTTCTTCAATTTTTGACCTAGAACAAAAAACCAATATTTTTTTAGTTCTATATAAGATTATCTTGGAGAGTACACGGCAAAATAAAAAAAATCTATTTTTGTAAGAATAGTGCGTGCTTGAGCAAAACATTTCATTTTGAGGTAAAAAGTAACATGAAATATTCTTGAAACGTTTTGTTCAATGACCCACCATTCTTTCAAAAACAGTATTTTTTAATTTCATCCTGTACTTCCCGAGATAATCTTATATAGAACCCAAAAATTTTCGATTTTTTGTTCTAAGTCAAAAATCGAAGGAGAAATCTTTCCGGCCGCGGAACACTGTTTTCCACAAGTAGCTTCTTTTGTTGATTTGTGGCCATTTGTGTATTAAAAAAATTGAGATCATACTTCAAAGTGTGTTCAATAAAACCCTTCACCCATATTTTGTATTCCATTCACTATACTCGCATAAAAGATTCTCAAAATCAGAACTTTGATATCCCATTACCCCTTAACAGATAATTTACCTTCTTCAATTCAGTGTTTCCCATACATTTGTCCAGCATGTCTGTAACCGCCTGCACAATTTCCTGCGTGCACGCGTTCGTTTTATTCTCCGCCTCAAAAACCTCACAGAAGTCTAGTATCGCGTTTAGAGCCTGTGCCTCTAAAGTACCTTTCCACCACCTCTTTCTCATATACTCCCTAGCCATCCTCTCATCTTGGAAAACCGACAAGATCACTTTGACCGATCGAAAAGCGATGTCGTCCACACTTAGGGCATCCATCGTGAATCTCAACAACTCGGAGGAGACCTTCCTCTCTTCTCCCTTGTTCCCAGCAATCATACAATCTACCTCATCTAATCCTCTCCATTTCCTCTTCTTCCCACAAGCACCCTCGCAAACCGGGGTCAAATAATCAATTGCCTCTGAGTATTCATTTCGCCAGCAGGCGTCCCGGCAAACACTGTGCTTCGTCTTAATCGAGCAAACACCCTCGTCGCTATCTTTATCCAAAAATGATTTGAACCGGGGTAAACATGGTTGCTCGCGTCTACCAGAAATCCAATCTCTCACAGCCGCATCTATACCAGAAAGCACCGAGTCATCCGTGTTACTGGTGCTACTCTCCCTCTGATAAGGGGTGATATCGTCTATTCCCTGGATTTTCAGAATTCCGATATCCTCATTTTCGAAGAGATAATCCTCAGCGCTTAATGGACAAGTACTGTACGCGCTGTCTCTTTGAGTGGTGCTGTCGACTCGACTCGACAGAGCAGTAGGATTCTTATTAAAAGAATTGCAATCAGGCAGTTGCGCGCGTTCTTTAGTGATTCGTGTATCCGACACCGAAACTCGCTCACTTTCGTCGTTGGGTGAACGATCTCCATTGAATATGGTGGCGTCCAACAAATCATCGTTTGAGTTGGCAGATGCGGACCTCCAAGGTAATGAAATCAGTTCTACCGATTTTTCGGAGAAGGAACCGTTTTCTTCGAGCAGTTTCTTTGATTTTTCGTCCTCAATTATATCGTTGCTCTCCAAGGAATCCTTGAAAATATCCGAGATGGATGAACTCCTCTCGTCTGAGTCTGGGATCACGCGGATGTTTAATGTTCCGCTGGGTGACATCGAATCGCCGCTATATCTTTCATGAGATTGGGAAAAAATAGTGGACTGGGAATTTGTATTCTGATCGAGATTTTCCACAGAAATTGAATTTTCCTTGTTTGTTTGTAATGCATTAATCGAGTTTTCGTTTTCTGGATCTTCGATCTGGCTAACTGAGTCTCGACGGCAGCATTCAGAATTTTTTCCTGTAGGAAACGCACGGAGTTTTTGAAATTCAATTTTGCGGGCAGATATATGTATGCGTTCGTTCGATGCAGGCACTGGGTGCGGGAAACGCCTAGAGGCGTTCAGCTAGTACGGTTAAGAGATGCGGATAGTGGCGTCCCGCAAGCAGGGTGTGCTGAGAAATTGAAATTGCCAATACTCAAGGGGTGACTTGAGTGTAACGAGGTATTAATTTTCGTTAGACTGTAATCGAGAATTTTATATAAATACGAAGGGAAACATTACGTCAAGATTCAATGATTTAATCCGTATGGATTATTCCATGCTGCCTTTTCGCACTAAGTCATAAATATTTCCGGTTTAACTGCATTTGGCTCTTCCTAGAAGGAATTATTCTGGCTAAATATGTTTCATTTGAAAGGGAATCCCTTCTTCCTCGACGAATAGTAGCAAACAGGCATTGAGAACGAAAACGAACAAATCCACATTTTTTGCGAAATTGAGTTAATAGCAAGAATCGTATAAAATAGGAAAAATTAAACCTTTTTCAATGTGGATTAGTTGGTTTTTGCTTTCAATGCCTCGTGTAAGATAAATCCCATAGATTTGAAGAACTTTTGCCACTATTGATCGAGGAAGAAGATTTAATTCCACTGGTAGTGATTCCCTTTCAAACGAAACATACTTAGCCAGAATAATTCCTTCTAGGAAGAGACAAATGCAGTTAAACCGGAAATATTTATGACTCGGTGCGAAAAGGCAGCGTGGAATGCTTAAAACCCCTCGACGATGACGTTCGCATTTCTCATACTTTTTGTGTGCTTTTCAATGGGTTTATCGCTGACGTCAATAAGAAGTACAGACCTACGCGACTACTCCTGCATTTTATCAATATGCGTTCATACAGTTTACGGCAGAGTGGTCTTGCTTATCTTCACTGGAGAGATTTTATTGTCGACGTTTATCTACTGCCAGTATTTATTAAATCTGCCTTGATATTACGATATTGTAAAAAATTCTATCAAACTACCTATGTTACGTTTGTCTCGACTGTGGTTCCATTGTTTATGAAACGCCAAATGAAATTGTTCCACGGAGATGTCTTTCATGAACGTCGTCGCTGATTTCAGCCAAACCACAGCCTGCACGAAGCTTAAATCGTCCTCGAATTTTTCCATACAATCTGACACTCTCTCGCAGGCTTTGGAAAGATTTTGCGGTATATTTAAAAAATGCCTGCATCGATAGCAATCCCTGTTACTATTCTCATCGGATTTCTTTAATCGCTTTTCATACAGCTCCATCAAAATATCCTCCGCAACAGGCGAGAACGATCCCCCCTTTGCTTCTGGCAAATTGCACGCGGAACTATCTGTATAATTATACAATATAAAAATAACGACTCCGAACGTACAGTGTTTTATACAAATTTTTTCATTCTTGATTGTATTGAACGTCTATTTTCTTTTTTTTTTTTAATAATTCTTGTGCAACCTAAATTTAGTGTGGGGCTGTACGAATGTTTCGTATATATTTGTCGCAGTTCCTGCAGCACCTTCTTTCGACTTTCAATATGTATTTTCATTTCTTCATTCTCCATAGTACTCGCATTCATCTAGAAAACAGCGTTATTATTTATCCATGTATGATTTTTATTGTGTAAGGGAGAGTGGTGGGAATTAAGTAATTTTATGGATTATATTAAAATCGAATTGGAGGATTAAAAATTTCATCTAATTTATGTAAATTTTAATTGAAAATTAAGTAATTTGATAGATTATATTGAAATTTAATTGAAAAAATACAGTTTACCATTTTTTAAAGGGGTTGATTAAGGCAATATCCTGAAATTGGTTTTTAGGTATTTGTGTGAGTAACGTTTCTATGAAAAAAACCAAATTAATATCTAATCGGGCCTTAGAAATAATAAGGAGTCCGTGAAAACATATTTCACCCCTTTTCACCCCCTTCGGGTTAGATTTTAAAAAAATCCCTTCGTATCGAGCACCTACGTCGCAAAAAGAATATACCCTCAAAATTTCATGTTTCTAGAGTCAGCGGTTTTGGTTGGACGGTGATGAATCAGTGACACAACGATTATATAAGTATAAGATTAAGTAACCGAACCACAAAAATTATATTTTAAAAAAAGTAGTATACTTTTAATGCTCCATGGACTCAAAATACTCAAGCGTAAAATTATATGTAAAGCTAAGAAAACATTTCGCGGCTGCGCGCAGTCTTCCGTCGTGACAGTAATTCTCCGTAATTCCCCCACTCTCCCCACTCTACACCTGTACAACATTTTCATATATAATTCGAATTTTCATTACGTTTTATTCTTGCAGTTGCTTGCAGTCTTCGTCTTACAATAGAAAAAAGTACAGAAAAAGATTTTACCTTAAAATATACTGCAGCTGCCAACGTGAACGCTGAAATTGAAAGGAATATCGAATTCCAGCTTATATAAACAATTTACAAAGTCCCATTATGGTGGCATAAATCTGCAAATACAATAAAAAAAACAACAACGTAAAATCATACGAAAGTGCTGCTGAAAAGAACAATACGCGTTTAATTTTGAAATGCTTGAATACAAATTTGAATATCTCTGTTTGCCAATGGTAGCAGTGCGTGCAACATATCGGTTAAGAAACTCCCTTAAGAATCGTTACGTAATTCCTAGACAGTTTTCGGCGAGCCGTTGTAAATGGGATTTTAAAGGGCAACTTCACGTGCTTCCGGTTTACTGAACCAACCCACCGGGTAAAGACATGGTGGTTCAGGAACACTAGCCGTGCAAAGTGAATTTTGATTTTAGCTTTACCGCATAGGAAAAAAAGTTAACATAATCGCCTGTAAATATGGATTCGCCTTCGACCGGCTCTTTGACTAGTTCCCAGAGGGATGAGCTGATGGACCAAATCAAGCAACAAATTGCCGTCGCGAACGCGCAAGAATTGCTTACGGTACGGTTACACAAGTCCATATATCTCTTACATTTTACGAAGCTAGGATGAATGAACGCACCGGGTTTGGTCTCGTATTTTCAGAAAATGACAGAGAAGTGCTTCAAAAAGTGTATAAACAAGCCGGGTACCACGCTGGATAGTTCCGAACAGGTAACCTCTACTATTTGCGAACTATAACCTCGCGGACACTTAAATGATTTATGAAAAAAAGAAACAATTAGATATGTCGACTATTTTATAATTTGATAGTATGTCCCTTTTATGTATACAACGTCTTACGTATGTAGCTCTTACTTCATCTTTTAAGCTAACTTTTATCGAAAGTTAAAAGCCCATTACCTTCAGTGGCATTCGATCGACGCGTGTATCGTTCATTCAAAGATAATTTAAGTTTACTGAGGATGTCAAAAAATATTCTAGACGGTATGAATAAAGAAGACATTTCTCAAAACAGTGTATTTATTTTTTGTGTAAGATAAATTGTTTATTATGCTTAAAGTTATCGCTCTGAATGTTCATAAAGATGTTGTATTAAATATAAATATTACAAATATCTGTATGTAAGCACGATCGGAAATAAAGTAAAGATAATAAATATGATATTTCATTGTAATTCTTGCAAGACTTCATTCGAGAATTTTATAAGATTTGGGGAATAAATTTTTATCCTATATGCCTGATTAGAATAATGTTACAATGCTGCGTATTTTTATTCTTATTAATATGAAACATGTTATAAACGACTTTGATTTATTTACAGAAATGTGTAGCAATGTGTATGGACCGATATATGGATGCATTTAATCTAGTATCGAAAGCGTATAGTGAACGACTGCAAAGAGAACGTCACAGAATGTAAAAGTACAAATTTTTGAATAAATTGTTTCCTTGTTGTATATTTTGTAGTTTACTGAACAGTGAAAGTTGCGCGTTGACTATTTTCCAAACAATATTAAAAGACACGATTGTAATTGCATTATATATTTCACTTGGGATTGCTGTAAAACTAAAGCAATCCTTTCCGTAGTTACGTCATTTATAAATATCAAATAATTTTGTATATATCAATAATAATTTTAATTAATTTCCATTATAAAATAGATTTTTACGTTCGCAATTCTTATATAAAGTATTTTAAATTCGAATATATAACTGCACGAATATTGCATCGCTGTATGCGTTTGTAAAACATTAAAGTAATATAATAAATTGAGTGTCTTAAATTTATTTGTGTTGTATCCGTAATACTCGTTTCTTAATTCACAGTATTCTTTTAGCAATATTTCTCGAGAGACATTATTTTTCATCTTCGTGGATAAAATGAAATTATTCGTAATAAGTCGTGTATCATTGAGGAGAAAATGAAGGTGGCATTAAATGTATGAAATATTTTTAAAATAGGGATCGGTTTATGAGGAGGTGATCGGAAAGAATTCACAACGCTTGCAAAAGAGAAAAATCTTTATAAAATAAATAACATATACATGAATATCATTACATCATACTTCAAAATCATAAATAAGTAACTTAGGTGTTTTGTAAATCCCACAATTCCATAGTATGTATTTGCATTGTTTATTATTCGTACACACTAAAAGGCACAATATAGCTACCAATACTTCAACGTGGTTACAAAAGTAATTCTTCTAGGACTGTATGAAAAAATATTGTGAGTAGTTCATTAATACTTCATTTGTTTGATTTCACATCATAAATTAGCAAATAACAATAACTACACCTACTTCCGTACCAATGTTTGCAAAATCTATGATTAACTTGCTTCTAGAGCATCGAATACCATCATTGTATGTACAGATTAATCCAGATATTTTCATAGCATTACAAATCAATGCCGCCAGTCATTCGTTTAAAACTTTTCCTAGTAAAAGAGAAAACTGTTTCAAAGGCGTATATCAAAAAAGGAGATTACCGATCGTTTTTGTCTGAAAAATATAGTCCCAAGCAATTTTTGTACTGCGTTCACTTACACGTTTGGCATATAAGATGAAGATTTCCATACTTCAAATGTACCATATACGTACATCCTACGAATTTCTTAGAAATGAAGATATATAATAAACTTTCGCATGTATTGCGATACATGGAGGGCTAATTAACTATATCGATTAGCTTAGGATTAACTGAAACCACATAAATATAAAAATGTCCGTGTACCCTGCAATATATAAATGTTTACAGAAACACTTTCTACCTTCGTGAGAATGTAAAATAAAATCTGTCGATATACTGTAGTAGTTGTGAAACATTTCTTAAATTACTCTCTCTCTTTCTTATATGCTATGGTGAAAAATACTTATTGCGTAAATTTTTTGTTTCCACTAATGCTAACAATACAACAGAAGTGCAATAATCTTAATAACAATGGAATGTATCTATGTTTTACATTCTATAGAATATAGGAATGTTCAGTGTTGTCCTGAAATCGTTTTTATAAAATTATATGTCGTGTCGATTTTAAAATGTAACCACGTTGATTGGTCAGGAACACACCTGCTTTAATATATACATAGTGATAAAAAAGTTGATTCAAACTAAGCGATTCCATCGGTACGCATGTACCTTTAATACAGTAGAAGCAAATCTTGCGAACTTCAATTTTTTTCCGATCTATAATAATTCATATAAACCCGGTGAAGCCTTTATCCTTTAAGCTACAAATCCTAAATAGGCAAATGGCTTTTGGTGATTACATTTGAAAAAACTATCAAAGTTACTTTTGTATTTCTCGTTTCGTGTAACTACCGTAAAAAAGATGAAGATTAAGAAAAATGTAAAGTACGATAATACGTTTCAACAATACTGAGTAAATACAGCCTTATTGTACTATAAACAACGCTGTTATAGTAAAATTATAATCGATGATCTTCCAATTGTCCTATGCACGAAATTTTTCGAATTACAACAATTTGGTAGTCATTTTATAATTAGGACCGATCTCGCGCGTACTGGAATTGTAAGACACGTTACTAGACTATGCAATCTCTTTGTTTGAATCAATTACAATATTTACTATTGGTGACGTTACAGTATTCGTGTGCTACTGAAAATTTCTGTGAGGGAAGCAGGCTGTACATTTTTTTTTACAATCAGATTTTTGATTTGTCGAGCATCCTGTTGATCCACCATGAATTGTACTTAGTTATTGCATCTTATTCGGGGCGCAGTACATTTATACCAATATGTTTATCAAGATATTGGATTGCCCAAAAATTTCTATTACTTACTCTAAAGCTTTTATTAGTCATTAAAAATATTACGAGTCGCGGATGCAAGAAAAACATACGAGCACCTAACTTTCCACTGAACTTTTTATAAATAACTTTTAGTTTTACACGTTTAGCACCATTATCCTTTAAAAAGAAATAATTTCATGTATCTTTTAGGCAATCCACTTTTAGACGGATGATTCATCAATATTGCTATCGATACTATACCAGTAACTTTAGATAAATGAGGTAAGTAATGACGTTCGGTCATAAAATCAGACAGAGGAATCATTCTAGTAAACACAACAAAACTATTACAAATTTTTTTGAAAGATATAACTAAGTATCCAACAACCATTAATGTAACCAATTACTTTCCATTCTTTAAGGTATTTTAACATTGAGATATAAATGGCGTTAAGATTAATAATACTAGACATATTTACAGAACAACGTAGAAGGCAGTTTGTCTGAAAATCCTCGCAATCAAAAGTTATTAGTATTAAAATATTAATTCAATTAACAATGTATCACAATCTCTCAAATGAAAACATGCTTGCTTAAGTTTGATTTAGATCTAATTCTGACGTCGATGTAATCTTTCAAACAGCAACTGTTTCTTATCGAATTATTATAAAATCCTGAATACGTTATACGATGGCTGTTTCGCGCAAGCCTATGTCGGAACTTTCAAAGGGTCTCTAATTTTCAGTACTTAGATTCACAAAAAATATAATTCAACATCTTATTGCGATAATAACGAGGGACAACGGCAGTCCAGTTTTGTTCTTTAATATTTGGTTCGTTTCAATAAAATTTGTATAACTCTTTTTTGTAGGAAGTTAAAACTTGCTAGGTTTCGTATTACGAGCAATATAGTATTAAATACAGAACGTTCGTTTAAAAGCTGTGGTATCTAAATGTTGCTAAAGATATTGGTTACCATATGTATATAAAAATATGTTAGTTTCTGTCGCGAAATTTATACGAAGTACTAAAAGTATAACACTTATGGATACACATTCAGACATTTCCCTTCTACGTTCTTTGCAGAGAAACTTATATATAAGTATTGAGCCATAAATGGCAGTGCCATGTCAGAAACCAAAATAATTCTGCACGTTTGTGAGTCCATGTCAGTTCGTATTAACATACTTGACACCCTGGCGTGGGATGTCAGATATCAATATTATAAAAGAAGTAACATTTTAAGATTCTTGCAGAAAGTAAGATGTAGTAACGTGATTTACGATTACACTTCTTTCGCGCAATTCGCTGTAATACCCGTTGCAAAATTTGATATATTTTTATCCATATTTATATCTTCAAGCTAAAAAAGAATTACACATGCAATATTCGAAATAGGTAAAAAAGAAGAAAAACAAAATCGAAGCATGTCAGTTACTGGAGTATGCTAAAAGAGAAGTCCTCCGATTTATGCTGGGTTTACTTACACATGAATTACTGCTCAATATATCATCGATTTCTTCGATCTCTTCGCTTATATCTTCGCTATGAGCACTCTGAGTTTTATCCTGCTTCTTTGCTTGTAGTTTTATCGGGCTATCTAATTTATCAGGTTCCTTAGTGGGACTTTGATCGTAATTGCTTCCAGATGCAGACGAAACGAAATCTTCTTCGTAATTATCAATACCGTCGGTACCTGAGAATATATTTGTTTACAAAAATTATAACGTATGTACAGAGGAGATAAATCGTAATTATGGGGGTGCGTATCGACGTACCAAGTCCAATATCCATCAGTTCTTTCAGATCGTTAATATTAGTCTTTTTACCATTTAATGGCGGGAGATCACTAAGTATAGAATGAGATTTTTTATCTAGAGATGGGAGATCTTGTAAAAAAGATTCAGTATTATGTATAGCATTGATATTTTCTCTTTTTCCGTCGACAATAATTTCCTCGAAGTATACAGTTTTCCCAAAACTGTTTCCAGTATTAACTGCTTTTTTATTTTGTACGTTATTCGCTATTTGTAATTCCAAACTATTTATATTATTCTGCTTACTTATATCTTCGTTTTGATCCGTTTGCGCTTCAGTAACTATAGACTCGTCAAACTTAATTAAAGGCTCGGTTTTATTTAGTAAATTTGTTTGGATGGGTGTATCTATTTCAGTCTCCTTTGTCATATGATTCATCACGGTAGTTGTGCCATTTGGACTTGTAGAGAGTGTATCAAAATGCATATTATTGTTCCCTTTGCTATCAATTCCGTCGTTTTTCCCTGTGCTTTCAGAAGTTATACTTTTCCTGAGAGAATCATTTCGCTGTTCACAATTCGACCCATCTATTGAAATATCGTCCAGAGACATTCCCTTGTTTTCCTTAGCCGTTATTGTCATATTTATTGGATGCTTCGAGCTCTCCTGCGAAACACTCTCCAATTTATCCGAACTGTCGTTATCGTTCGACAACGACGCTGTTTCGTTATGTAATACTTTTGGAATGGAAATTTCAAATGTTGCGTTAGCAATGTTTGTTACAGTTTCGTCTGTTTTATTAAGCCTGCTTTCGTTAGTTTCGTTCTGTAATAACAATTGCCCTTCGTAATTATAATGTTCGATAATAATGTTGCAGTATTTTATGTTTAATATAGATACCTTTCGCGTGTTATTAAAGGCACTGTTCATGCTGCTTTTTAAAATTTCTCCAAGCAATGGTTCATTGGATTCGATGCCCAATTCTTCGCATAATTTATTTCTCCCAACGTAGTTATATTCTTTTCCAAAGTACGTCTCCGGATCATACACGGATATTGTATAATCGAGACCAAAATATTCTAGGAACTCCCTAACCAAGGAAAACAATAATTTTCCTTCTGAATTAGCCAGGTACTGCTTTACAGTTTTATTGAGGAGTGGTTCTGGATTCTGAAATGTTAATTAAATTATACAGAGTGGAACTATAATTCTATTCGTGTAAAACATGCCTGCTATTGGCCGATGCGAGAGAAAATGTTTTATGGTATCAAGAGGGACATAATATAGATCATTCGAAATCAGAAGAGGTAGTAAAATAATTATTCTTAAAGTAGTATTACGATTAATGCCTCTACAGTGGTATATTTTTAACGAAACTTTATGCAACTATCTACTGCAGAAAATGTTGACATACCATTACTGATTCTTGTTCTTCTAGAGCTAAAAACACACTTGCCCTGAGTTCCGCCTACAACATTACAAAAGATTTTCAGAGAAGTATCACAGTGAAAAGAAGAACATTCCGCGAGAGAAAGTTCTTTGACAGAATTTGCATAACCTAAAGAAAAAGACGTGTTTCTTAGGGCACATTTTTAGCATACCCGCACTTTCGCAAGAACACCATTATTCTCGAGGGTTTGCACCACCAAATCCCGTAATTCTGTGTCCTCCTCCATGGAAATGTTTCCGTCTATCATGATTATAAATAAAAATTACACCCGCAAACACTCAAGAAATGTAAATATTTACGCTTTCCATCGCGTGCCTTCTTTTCACAGATGTTTACCTAGAGATTATTTTTTCCTTGTCTAGGGAGTTTGAATTTCGGCAATTTTGAAAAAGTCGGTTCTTTTTTCCGGTAAAAGTACACCAGTAATTTTCGCTTAGTTATACGGAGGCGTGAATAAAATGAAAATGGAGCTCATTAGACAGTATATTCTGTAGGATACAAAACGTAAAGTAAGACATTGAATTTAATTCTTTGTTGCGAATGTGTTACAAATGCATCGGTATTACCATAGACAAAATATAGAATAGACCTGACATCTTATAGGAATTTGTGTGACCTAAACGTAAACTAATAGCGAATTCGGGAGACCCGCACTGAGTGCAACTTTTAGCCAATTGGAAGCGAGAAAACTCGCACTCAGTGCGGCCAGTGCAGGTCTCTCGAATTCGCTATAATAGCGAATTCGGCACACTGGTGATCCTCTAGGTAGTGATCGGAAAATGTGTTCCACGTTTTCTATTGGTCGACGCCATTACTGACCGAAACCGGAAATAGGAAGAGCAAGTAAATAAGTAGAAAAAGAAAGAGATACTGCATCTACCATGAAAATAGGAATATAGTAACGTAATTAACAATGGTTGAGAGGAGCGAACATTAACACTGGATGCGGCATCGCCTCCTACAGCATCTGAAGCCACAAAGCGGGCAGCCATCATTGAGAATGAACTACATGCGCCGCCTGAATTGCGTCTCAAGAACTACGTTTCTGGATTCAATTGGATGTTATTTTCTTACATATTTCGTAGATGTAAATTCTACGTCGTAGAGCATAACCATAGACATAGGAATATAGAGCAGTGAAGAGATCTCGGGCGGGTTTTCTCGCGCATGCGCGGCGATTTTAGCATCAGTATAGTACAAGTTTCGATAAAATGGGGTACCTTGATCACCCTGTTGCTTTCCCGCCAATAGCACTACACCTTTTAGTTGCGCCCCAACATAGATACGGTACTGCAAACGCCGCGCACGCGCGGGAAAACCTGCCCGAGATCTCTTCACTGGTTGCGACACTCTAGAAGCGCGAAATTCGAATAGGATGACATGAACATTGAGGAAGAGGGGAGGAAGACTATCGATCACCATCGATACTCGTATAAAAATATCGATAGCTTTTGATATTGAAAACTATCGATAACTATCGATATAACATCGATAATTCTCCAACACTACCGCAGGCCACAACGCTGTATGTGATGTTGTGTGCTGTGTTTTGCATTGATATCACATTTCATATTGATATTGCGAGTTGTTGCACACCAATTCATTACAGCACTTATTAATTGATTTTACAAAGAACAAGTAGTTAAAGAAATTATACAACAATACTTATTCACCACAATATATGAGACGTTTATCTAAATGTTTTTGTTATTTACAGTAGACACTGAACTGTAAGATGAATTTATTAGTCAGACTGATAAAACACTTGACTTAAACAGACTATATAATGCTATATAATAAAAAAATACTTTAAGGACAGGCATAATCTTAAAATGCAATAAGATAAATATTAAAGCTTCTCAAATTAGGACATTAGAAGAACACTCACAATGGTAATTATAAATCATGTTTTTTTTACAATTTCGAATACAATTTTACTTATTAACGACAAAGGTTAAAATTAGCAATTTAAATTCGTTTCTCTGTTACTATACTAATTATTATTATTATTACTACATGTATTATTAATATTATTCTGTTGTTTCATTTAATGTAAATATTTATTGTGTTACAAGTAAAATAGTAATGAAATATGATTTTTAGCACGGCAGAGTAAAGGTTCGGACCAGCGCGGAGCAAGAAGCTATAAAAAGGAAAGAAAGGGCTGAGAAACTTAAACATTACAGAGCTGGCATAAGTTTGGTGTTTCAGAAAGTAATTTCCATTTAATTCCATTTTATAAATATCTCCAATCAATCTCTTAGTATCACCAATTCAACATAATGAATGCTAAAATTTAGACAAGAAAAAACTTTAAACCAGGAATATGAAATATGTGATTAAGAAATAGATCATAAAAATGTACTATATCAATGTTTCCTTTTAAATGTTACAGAGGCTAGATAAAGTTTACGATAGCGAGTTAATGATGGTTACCGAGCGCTTGCTAATAGAGAATCCAGATAATTATACACTATGGAATATTCGCAGAGAGGCATTTGTGAATAACGACTGGTATTCATAAAATAATAATTTTAATTTCTAAATAATAAGCGATAATACCTTTCCGATAATATTAAATTGCTTTCTTGAAATTTATATGTATTTAAGGAGAACCACTTACTGTTAACTAAAATATTACAAACATTTAACTAAGAATATACAGTATACATAATTTAATATTAAATTTTACAAAACAGGAACGAAGACCTTCTGAATACATCCCATCAACATGAATTTACACTTACCGAGAACTGTCTGAAAAAGAATCCCAAATCATACTACGCGTGGTACCAAAGAATATGGATTATGAATCGTCTGAAGGAACCGGATTGGAAAAAAGAATTAATGCTGTGCACTAAATATTTGAATTTCGATGAAAGAAATTGTAAGCTGCTAATAGTATCGGGTTTTTTAATTTCATTATCTAAAATGTAGTTAGGTGCGAATATTTTTTTTCCTTTTTTTGTAGTTCATTGCTGGAACCATAGAGAATATGTTGTAGAAAAAGCTGGAATTTCTCCCGAAGAAGAATTTAATTTTTCTACCTCAAAGATTTTAAATAATTTCTCAAATTACTCTTCCTGGCATTACAGGAGTCAACTTTTGTCAAAAATGTTTCGCAGTTGCGACGAACAGAGCATTGATGACAAGAAGAAAGATGGTAAAACATTTGCACATTAATTATTACATAAACATCTGTGCATATTGTTGCACACACGCATTAATTGTTGCATAAATCTAGAAGAATTATACACATGATAGTAAATAGGAGTGAATGTTTTCTCTTCTTTTAGAATTGGAGTTGGTAATGAATGCCACATTCACAGATCCCAGCGATTCTAGTGCCTGGTTTTACCAAAGATGGCTATTAAGTAGCCACGAGTTTTCTCCCGCTCTTTCTCAAGCTTTATTGACGGAAAATAACGTGACTCTTCTTATCAATCGAAGTGTATCGGCAGACGGAATATCCTTGCACATAAACAATGAAAATGAGAGTACTGAATGGAGATCTTGGCAAAAACTGAAATTTTCCAAACTGTGGTTTGGAAAGTTTGATAAGCCGTCAAAAGAAGTAAGAGAGGTCAAAGTCAATATCGATGGGAAGTGTTATCCTTTATACTATTTCAATCAAAAGTGGATATATAAAAAGGAGAAGTCTAAGTCCTGTTCCAACAAAACTCAATTGCTAGACCAACTATCGAATTATAAACAGCTTGCAGAAATGGAACCCGATAATAAATGGGCTCTTCTTACTCCCGTGCACTTAATGAGAAAAATTGATTTTATGACGTTTAAAGAGGATATTTTAGCGAGCTTAAATATTCTTCTAAATACTGATCCCCTGCGGTCTAATTATTACAAGGATTTGCGTAAGTATACTTCTCTGCAAAATTTCAATATTCACCTCAAAATACTTCGTGTTCCATATTTTCTTAAACAGGGCTTTACTTTCAATTTAGATTTTTTAATTCTATTAAACATTCACCGTGTCTATTGTAATTACAATTCTTATTATTAATATTATTAATTTAAAAAAGGTTATTTCAAATAGTGTGATAATTAAATAAAATGAAAATATTCTTCCAGGGAGTAAATACATAATAGAATACCGATTACACGAATTGTGGGATATGGAAGGAGAACAGGATGTGAATTTAGAAATTGATCTTTCAGGATTAGATCTAACAACGCTATGTAACGAATATCTGGGTTTCTTTGAAGAAGTAAACCTTGGTGCGAACCTTCTGTCAAATTCCTTGCATCAATTGTCTTTTCTACAGAACTGTAAAAAATTATCGCTCTCAAGTAATGAATTGGAAAGTCTAGAAAAGTTTCCTGTGCTACAAAGTCTTGAAGTTTTATCGCTAAGAAATAATAAACTTAAGAGTCTAGAGGATGTATCAGACTTATTGAAAAAATTAAAATTAAAATCACTTGATTTGAGAGAAAATCCTGTTTGCGATCACCCAGAATGGCAGAACGATCTTATGAAAATTAATCCAGGTCTGGAATTGTATATAGAATAATGGTTGTGATATAAACATTAGCTCGAACATATTGCTATACACATTTAATAAAATAAACACAGTGATTGGGTATAAGAAGCATAAAAATACGTATATGTCTTGTATTATTTATATACTCTATTGTACAACAATTCCATTCAGACCTATCTGCTATTACCGTCGAAAACTAAATATCCTACTCTATCTCTATTATTACATACTCGTTATAGGTACCAATGATTTAATTAAAGCAATACATACTTGCCTGTCTGCTGAACATACAAAATGTTATTGTAAAAAGCACACAATTTTGCATATACATCGAGGAGCAAAAGTGAATACACACCCTTTAAAACAGAATAACTTTTTTAAAATTGGCCCAACCGACTTTTTTTTTTTTTTTTTTTTGAGAAACAAGAAGGATTAATTTACTACGTGGCGTGTGTCATTTTGAAAAAAAAAGCGATTTGTCGGAATAGCGAAGAAATTAGTGAAGATCGCGTTTTTAACTTTTTTATCTGAGCCCGTAATGAAAATTTAAAAATCTCATTTGTAGATTTAAGTAAGTTGGATAAAATTGAGAATTTTATCGAAATCGGTTAACGTTGCTCTGAGCTGCACGCGCTGAAAGATCGTGTTATATGCCGAAGTCAGCGATTTTCGAACTTATTCTGCGATGATCCCAAAAATCAACGAAAATGTTTTGAGTATAATAATTTGGCCACCGTCTGTAATTTTGTAGTTTCTAATAGTTAATAATTTTTCATTTTTGCCATATTTCTTCTGTTTCCTTAACATATTGTGTTATTGAACCATTGCTCATCATCATCCCTTTACTACCCCCATTTTCCCGACAATTTTGTATAGTAGTAGAAAGGACCATTGGCACAAGAATTAGTTGCCAATATTATCGCCATACACATTTTTCCTCAACTTCAACAATTTTCAATGTTGCCGCCGGTGTAAAAATAAATCAATAAAAAATAGAATGGTCCTAGGAGAAAGCGCACCGTTACCGAACACGCCGGGTAACATTATTGTTTGGATTACCATCCGATTTATTTATTCCCTGGCATTCGGTATGGCCGAGCGATATAGCACGTTATTGTTAAAATTCCGCTAAGTGGGACGTGCATCGAAAGATCCTGGCCCGTTTAGTGATACATGTATACGATGATTTATTCCCAAATAATCTTATCATCTTGCTCCCTCACTATTAGTATGCGTACCTGATGCCTGATACTAATAGTGAATATTGTTGTGTGGACGAAGGTGAGCGTACACATGTATGTATGTATATAAATGCGATACGTATGTGGCACGTTAAGTCAATCATTATTTCTCATAACCTTTTTATGAACACGGAATACAGCGGATGCAATTAGACAATCCTTAAAAAGATGTGGTTAAATCCATACATCTTGTAACCGGCGAGTGGCGAAGATAGTAGACGCATACCATATCCAATGGAGCGGACCGTGTTCTCGTGATTTTCGCCACGAAGTAGATTCCGTCGCATCTTCGCTAAGCGAAATATTCTCGTTCAAAGTCCAAGTTAAAACTTGTAATATCTGCAGCGTGTCGTACCATGGCCTCGTCAAATAAAAAATTTCAAATTGGTTCTGCCTGGTTTCAAACGAAAATTAACCTAAGGCCGCAACGTCGAGGTATCCATCACGTTACCGAAGAAATATTAAGAAGAATCCCGGAACTCCGCGAATTCGCGGTCGGAATTTGTCATATACAAAGTAAGTGGATTCTTCTGGCAAGAAACTACCGCAATAACGATATCACTGTTCTTAGAGAATTCCATTAAACTTTCGATATTAAAGTGTATGTAAAACTTTCTCATATTCGCTTTTTGGTTTGATCAATTCTGTGGATTGCTTATTATAGTTGAAGCAAGAGGAACATTTACTGTATATAACCTATGTTTTATAGCAAGTTATAGCTTGGTTTATAGTTTATAGTAGACCTGTTTATGCATACACATTTATAAGTATAATATGTATTAATCATTATGCGTGCGCGTGTACATGCATTTAATACTACTTAAATCTATCAAACGCTCAATCATTCTTGGTCAATAACCAAACTTGGAGCTTTTACTAATCTAAATTCTTATTAAGAAAAAGCTGGAACTGTATTTCAGTGTTTAACAAAAGCGATTAAGAGGGGAATCCTATTTCTTGGGCTAAAAACATAGCAAAATTGGGGAATTTTTTTAAGAAACTACTGATTCCATTCTGCTAAAATTTGGACCATGTTTTTATGCATCTTTGAACAAGTCGCAGTCTTCTTTTTATTAATTTTTAATAATAAATATAGGAGTTATGCATGATGTACCAACATGCCGTGTAAAATTCATCGTCCGCTGGTGTGCATGATATTTATCTTCCAGGTAATTCGTAACAGAAAAATGAAACAGCGTTCTACTTTATACATATGTAGCTTCAGTTTGGTGAACCAGAATCAAATACAAAATAAATTATTGAGGAGAGTGGTGAGTTTTCTAACTGAACGGTCCGAACGTTTAATTTTCGCTATCCGATTCTGCGTCAATTTTCTTATGTAACAAAAAAAGTATACAAGTTATCGGTATTCTGGTTCATCAAACTGAAGCTGCATATGTATAAAGTAAAACGCTGTTTCATTTTTCTGTTTCAGAACATCGGACGAGTTTTGCGAGGCGTGATGGTCGATCGTGCATAACTCCTATATTTATTATTAAAAATCAATAATAAAATAACTGCAACTTCTTCAAAGATGCATAATAACATGGTCCAACTTTCAGAGGAATTGAATTGCTAGTTTCTTCAAAAAATTCCCCAATTTTGCTATGTTTTTAGCCCCTAAAATAGGATTCCCCGTCTTACCGTGTGTAATAAAAAGTGCCCTGTAATAGTAAACATTTTTTATAAGATGGGAATTGAATCGTTAGATTCTGTATTATTGCGATGCTAGGTAAAGAACATTTTGTTTAATTATTCGCATATGCAAATAACGTTAAGTACTAATTTTAATGGGATCGACGAAAAGCTTTACATTTTTTAGAGACTTTAGAGATTCGCAATGACCATAGAACTTCTAAAATTGTATTTTTACAATTTGTAAACTAAACATAGGGACAATACAAATTTTTAGTTGTTTCCAAACACGAGAAATTATTTCTCCCGTAATTTTCAGTTCTTCACACGTCCGCGAGTTTAGCATTAAATGAAAACTGGGATCCAGATGTTAGAGATGACGTGGAAATGATGCTTAATAAAATAGTTCCTGAAGGTTTGTCCTATAGACACAGTTGCGAGGGGCCAGACGATATGGTAAGTTTGTGTAATCTTTTCGTAGCTTTTGAAACTAGATCGTGCAACGCATGTACACGTATTTGCGAGATTTTTGTAAACTTCAAAGTTGCTGGGTGGAAAAATATTTAATGTTAACGTCGTATATGAATAACTCTTATAACAGATTATGAAAGCTAAATTTCGATAAATTTCTGTTAGAGAAAGTTCGAATGCATCGTGCATTTCAAACGCGCATACGAGTTTGTTTAATCTGTACGCGTATGCTATAAAACTGTATACTTCTTCTGATAATTGCCTTATTTATAGCCAGCACATGTAAAGGCATGTTTTCTGGGCTCGTCGTTGAGTATTCCAATTACCGATGGCCAATTGACTTTGGGTGCATGGCAGGGGATTTGGCTGTGCGAACATCGTAACGATGCTGGAAGTCGCAAAGTAGCTATAACATTGACTGGTTGCCTCAGGGATCCCGCAAGTAGTCCTTTGAGTCCTGTTAGCCCTATCGCTTCTACTAGCAGCTAGGACCACTCGCACCCCCAAAGGCGTAGCAAACGTCATCTGGGCATATCTACATCCATCTATTCAAGCTAGCAGCCGCTTAACTTTAGTAAGATTCTAAGAGTATAAGTTAAAAAGAGTGTATGGATACTTTAAAAGTATACACATAAATATACGCCGTGTATATTCATTCGTATTATGGGATTTAGTGATTTTTATCTGTGCATAATTTTTAAATACGATAAAAAATTATTGACAATATTTATAATAAATTCTCATATCTGTATATGAAAGGGATACTTTTATTTGTACTTCAAAACAGGTATATAAATAAATAATAAACTTACGTTCCACGATGCTTGAACTGTAAAAGAGGTATTTATTTACGATTTAAGTTAACAGTGACGGTGAAAAGAGGTACGGTTCATTAAACGTAATGTTGTTCAGTAGTTATAAGCTGCCAAGGCGAATGTATATTATAATACATTGTAAAGGATAAAAAATTAATTAGTGCAAGTATCCAGCACTCTTGATTGCTCTTAGATAAAATTAATGCATTCCGATATAATGCGTCCAATACTCCGAATTTAATTATATAGCTTTATTTAAGAAAACGTTTTGTAAAAAAAAAATGATTAACAAGGAAAATGGCATTAATAGATACTCGGTTGAGGACTTGCATTATTTTTTACGATATGTAAGGAAATCTCAGCTTGAGTACGCGCAATATGTTACAACATTCTAACTCACTGCTTATCATAATAGGGTAGGCATTTCTAATGACGTTTCCAATGCATTGGGGGTGTATATAGAATATAATTCACACTTCTTTGCTGTGCTAATACATTTCTACTAGAGATATTTACATAGATTATGATAATAGTCTGGACATGTGGACAAGTCAGTATGAAAGTAGAGCAATTAAGGAAATCATCAAATTACGCAAATAACGATTTAGGATAATTACTGTACTACATCGCTAGGTATTTGTCAATACAACAACAACAACAAAAAAAAAGTGTAATTTAGAAATCTCGATTCGTCTAACTGAAATGTGTGAAATGTCATCTAGGGATCTAGCACCGCAAAGAGTTGTAAGTAAAATTACTTATAATGTTATTAAATTAACCAAAGCTTATCATGGGAGCTTGTTGACATATACATATAATATACATACATACATACATACATACATGCATACATACTGTTAAGCGAACAGTTTATGTTAGTTGTTAATCTTTCTCATATGTAGCATAAATGGTCGTCCATTATGATTAGTGGATATTGCTTTGATATAAAGTGTCTGATGCAGTTCATATAGCTTAATAAACATTAACAGCTCAAGAAATGTTAACATTATCAAAAATTATAATAATCGAGATGACGGATTTGTAATAAAATTTTATATTTCTTTTGTCCATAATAAGAATCATGGACCAGATTGGTACACTTTGCTACGTAACGTTAAAATTTTAAGAACCAAAAAGTTATGTGCAACGTAATCCTAATTTCTTCGATGTGCCCAATAAAGCAGGTTCTTGAACGTGTAAAATTTATAAGGATGATGACGAACATGATAAATAATATTCAGGTTTAAAAAAGAATTAATACTTTATTCTGTAATTAATATATGTAAGTAATAGTAATTTTCTGATAATCTCGCATACATGGTTCATTTTATAAATTAGGTAATCCGTAAACTATCATATTTGCAAAGCAATTACTTGCGAATGGTAATACATTTTACAAATTAATGGTACATAAATATCTTTAATTCCCTTTTTAACATTTACAAAGTGATTAGTACACATGTTTAATTTCTCGATAAAATATCGTTGAACTGTTTCGTCGAGATTAATATCATAGTACATTATTTTAAATAATGTTGAAAGATCGACCAGTTCTGAAATGAAATTGTGCAACTTCTTAAAATTCAGATTTACTAACGAATATTAATAATTTAGAAATTAATGAATATTCCTTTTTTTCGTTTACATTGGAATCCCTCAGATTATGTAAAATGCATGTTCGATAATTATCGTGTAATCGTTACTATTATTATTATAAAAAAAATTACAAACTTGACGAATTTATAAACATCCATCAGCTGAAATTATAGAATAAAGAGAATTTAAATCTTATATTTATTACGTGTCTTGTAAGAAATTAATACTTTGTACTGGCAATTGATTAAAGTTAAGCTTATATAAGAAGATACCTACCATATAAATTATAAGTAACACTTATAACGTTATTTTTTCATTTATATATGCAGAGTACTATAATTTCGTATAGCTTCCCAATGTTTTGAGAAAAGTTTCCTTATATTATTTCAACAAGTAATGTCAAGATCGTTGATGTAATATAATTGTGCGTACAATCTACAAAGTTGTTCAAACATTTTTTAATATTTTCCTATCTGTATGAAAATCAAATGCTACACTAACTAATATCATCAGCCATATTTTATCCTGTGTGCGAATCATACGTGCCGTGAATGATTTCACGAAAATACTGAGAAGAAACGTTTAAGCGTAAAGTAGTTTTGTGCAACTATTTCCTATAATATTGCGTTTTTTTTACTTTTAATACCATTTAATAATTTATTTAGAGAATACAGAGTTTATTATTTATTTTGTAAGTAACGAAAGCAGAAGTTTAATCTAATGTTTGAGAACAACTATAAATTGTATCTTAATATGCAGCTGCTGAACAGAATATATTTGTACCGAGATAAATAATTCGCGTTTAACGCGTACACGTTTTTCTGATTGTTTAACTTACCGAATACTTATACAATTTTCTAAATGTATAAAATTTTATTAGTTTTTATTTAGCTGGATATAGTGGACCTACATCATTATAAATTTAAAAAAATTGCATACATTAGGATCATGCATACAACGTGTGTTGGGTACTATTATAAATTAAATTTAAAATTACTAAATGTACATATTAAATTATGTTTAGACGAGAAACAGTGAGAATATCATAATGAAGTTTAATTGCAAGTATTGTATATTATCCTTAAAACTGTAGAAATTAGTATAGTCTTTATGAAATAAGAACTAATATGACCGATAATTATGCTACTTGAAAAGGACTTTGCAGCATGAAAAGAACAAAATACAAGATTATGTATTCTATCATATGACTGAAGTTTGCTCTATTTAACATATTTTTAATTTTTATACCAGCTTATTTACTTGTAATTAAAGAAATAAAACTATCAACTTGCATAACATCTAATTCGACACATTTGTTAGTTTATAAAATATTTTATTAATATCCCAGAATTATATTTAATATAGTTTCGCATTAGATAAAACAACATATTACACAATATTAAAAGCAGCAAATGAAACTACAAACGAAAAAGTACTTAGTAAGTTAAAATCGAATTAGTTTATTTTTATCTACACCAATCGATTAAAAAATTATCGTTGATTTAGGCGTAAATTATTAGTACACCAAAAAAGTTGACGATACAACAAAAGTAGGTAGGATGCATAAAAATATACTTAAATACATATATTTATATGGCTGCATAAAGTAATTTTCTGAAGAACAATGTTCCAATTTTAATTTTAATATTATTTCAAATTTTCTTTATAACAATTTTGTTAATTTAATATATATATGTAGATAGAAATTTTGAACCTTCTGTGTCTAAGGTAATTTAATAATTGGGATATCAAGAGACACGGTAGTGTCTCGCGCCAAGTTTAAATATAAACGTCAAGTTTAAGAAAAAGATGAGCCAAGTACATGCACATAATATTTATCTGTTAAATCAAGAAATAACATGGTAATTATTTCTCTTAAATATATACATTTAACTAATGCATGTATACATAAATATACATATATAAGTTGAAGTGCTAGGAGCATACGCGAAATTGTGTTTCTACATTTATTATCAAAAAGTTAGGATTTTAAATAACATACATGGAATACGATATATGTACTACGATACGAGCAATGGAGAAATAAATTATTTATTTAATTGCAAATATCGAAACAGAGTTAATAAATATATATTTTTTAAATTAAGTGAAAAGCCGGTTAAATGAATTAGTATTTCCAGATTCTAAAGTTTTCTACACGAAGATAGTTAATGTTCTTTATAATTACTTTTCTTTGGTGCATAGGTTCCTTCAATTAGCCAAATCTCTTCGAACTACGAACTACTGCCTCTTGAAAAATTTACCTTAGCCGAAGAAGCTTAAAAACAGATTATTAGATTATGTTCCATTACATGCTAATTAAATTATAATCTCCAATATAGGTTTCATTAATATATATACTTTATTGATTCATTTGAACTAGAATAGGTAATAGCATCGATTTGGTAAATGTGAAACAGATATCATTTAACAACATTGTTATTACAAAGTCGAAAATCTTATTAGCATTATTGCTATTACATCAATGTAACTCTTCATGTTTGAATGTATATTTATAAAAACAGTTATTCTTTAAAAGTCTCTGTAAAAAGTGGTCTCTAATAACAGTTGCCTTAGAATACCATCTTAAAAATTATGTTCTTTTAATCTCATTAGCTTTTTATAGATACGATAATAACAATAAATCTTTACGTACTTATATGCAACTTATTAAAATATTGCACTTATGTATTTAAATCGTTACTCTACTTTATATCAGATAATATTGGTCTTGGAATATGAATTACATACTTTCATATTGTATATCAAGTGGCAGCCATTAATATGTAATTTAGACATGGAAACGCTGTAATCGCATTATATTATATCGAACCCATACATGCGTTCTCGTTACGATTAACGAGATCGTGTTGTAAAAATTTGCACAATGCGTCAGTATAATATTGTAATAAGCTATCAATTTTTTTTTATATATAAAGCATTTTATCCATAACAGATATTATAATCATTACTTAAGTATGTATGAAAATATATTCTGACATTGCTTTCAGAATAATAGTACAGTAGACTTACAATTTAATATTCTACACGCTTCCTTTCATATTCTCGTTTCCAATCAGAGTTTAATATAGCTAATTTCGTTAATATTGATCCAAACTTATTACATTTTAATAACTGACATTTCTAGTAACACTTGTATTATGGTTTTTGTGGGACTTATTTGATGTTTTCTACATACGAAGAGAGCAATTCTGGACCAATATATTAAACGCAATTTAAAACATATGAATATACGATGATACTAAAACGTTGTAATGCTCAGTATGTAGATCAAATTTAACAACAAAAATTAGTTCATTCGATATTTCTGTAATTGCATATGTTCTTTATCCTTAAACAAATAATTAAAATAAAATACTTTGAAGAAACGTTTATATTATAGATATATATATACTGTGATGACTGTTAGTGTATATATATGCACTAGTGTACAGTAGACATTGCTTTATTTTATTTTCACAGCTAAAACAAACATTCTTTTTAAACAGCGTTTAAAGCGTCGCTATACTTTGGAGTAAAGATAATTTGTGACGAAATTATTTATCATTAGACAATAATACAGCAAAATAATAGAGAGACAGAGATTAAGGAATAATAATCGATATAAAAAAGTTATGTTATCTCCATATGTTATAGGCGGTAAAGTATGGAGAACATAATGTCACAGTATTCTCGTATTACATTAAAGTTTTGCCTACAAATTCCAATTAAAAGTGGATTAGCTTTACAAAATAATATACTGAAGTATACATTTAGTTGATTTGTGGATTAAAAATGTGATTAACATATTCTGGTAAAGTCTTACCATCTGGTTGATTATTAATAGGCTCGTTAAATTCTTGATAATTTTCAGGTATCGGATGTGGTCCTGGATTTCTTAAATCGTTTGCTTTGTCTTGAACTTCTTTAAACGAGGCTTTAATATTATCTAATGCAGTGCCTAATCCTGTTTTGATCTGATTAAATTCTTGTGTCACTAGCGACAGTCGGCCCAAAAGATAATTCAAGTTCTCGTCCACTTCTGTCATGCGTTTCGTTATTTCGCCCACCTGCATACATAAATATTTATTGAACAATGTTGAATTTGCTGCTTTTCCCAGTTCAAATTCAATTCTTACGTACCTTTGTTTCCATTCCACCCATAGTGGAAGTTGTACCATTAACATACTCTTCATTCTGCTTGTGTAACTTGTCCAATGCTTTCGCGCTTTCTGTCATTTGCTGATACATAACATTTATTTGCCGCCACACCTGCCACGAAAGAAGAAGTTTTGGAGAAGATTGATTTTTATAAAGAGAATTCACGTTTGATTGCTACCTGATTCATTTCTTGTTCCATTTTAGTGGTCAAGTTTGCCAAAGCACCATTCTGATTGTCCATAATATCATTCGATATACCATCGAATCTTTCATTAAGAGTATTATTGATATTTACGCCTTGCGCTTTCACCAAATCGCCTACTTCCAAAAGAATTTGGTGCACCCCGTATTCTACTCTCTTTTTAGTATCCAGAACATGATCAGCCATGGAGACCATTACAGATTGTCCCTTTTCAAGATCGTGTAATTCTTGATTTACACGTTCAGCATTATTTGCCAAGTCCATTCTAAAATTTCGTAAAATACTCTATAAGATAGTGGCATTAATACTTTTCATTTTTAAAAACAATGATAGCTTCTAGCTTCTCAAAAAAAAACGTTCTTCCGTCCGCCACTGTATATGTAGCTATATTTAGAGCAAATATTCATATATAGAAATATTATAAATAGACTAATTCCAATTTTCGGAACAACTTGAATTTGAATTATTAATTGTTGTCAAGAATACTCAATTGCACAGTAATATTACCTAAGAGCTCCTATTGTCTCTTGTGTCTCATTTTTAGTCTCCATCAATTTACCATCAATATCATTGATTCCTTTGGTAACAATATCCTTTAAAGTATGTTTAGCTTCTTGTAAGCGTGTTTGGGTTTCATTATGTAGTGTTTGCAACTCGCTAATCCTGAATAACAAAATTTAATATATATCCACATTTTGTTTTCAAATAATCAATGTCCGAATTTTCATTCCATACTTTTTTAAAGAATCATCTCTCATAACAAAGGTAATAAAAATTAAGAAACTTTAAGTAATAAGTATTATATTTTACACTTTAAAGAACTTTCTGTTTCTGTAATATTTATTACCTATAATAAATACATGTTCGTTTAATCTACGTAAACTTTACTAAAAAATAACATACCTTGGTAAATCTTTAATCTGATTGGTAGTATTTTCTAATAATTTCTGAATGGGATGCAGTGCTTTTACATAGTGTTCCATATTAGATGCAATACTAAACTGAGGTTCATGTAATATCTTTTTAATATTCTGCGATTGTTCCCTGACTTTTTCCAATGAAATCTCAAGATCGCTAATTCTTGAACCAATATCCTGGATCTACGGAACATTCAATTTCAACATGTTTCTTAAGATATGATGCATGTATAAGTTATTTACCTCCGCCAATAATGCTTGTATCGTCCCTGATTGAACAGTTGTGGTTTCCTTTAATTTGCTCGCTTCTGTTTTCAACGCTGACTCTGCTTTCGAAATTCTTTCCATCAACACTAACTCTGTTTCGTTCAATTTTGAGAAAATAAGAGACACGTTCTCAGCATGGGGTGACGGAACATCTGGTCGATTATTTACTTCGGACACTTTGTTCTCGATATCTGTAAGCCACCCCTCCAAACGGCTTTCCAAATCTTCCAAAGTATCAACAGTCTTTTGCATTTGTATTCTTTCTCGCTCGTCTCTCTAAACGAAGTAAGAACTTTTTATGAAGTATTATAACGGTATATATGTACGAAAATGGGACTCCTCTGAACATTGAAAAATGAAATTTAAGACTGAAAGATTATGACTTATAAATCTGTTAATCTATAATTATACAATTTTTGTTTATACAAAAAATTGTACCAGCACGCTTCAGATCATTCTCCATTGTTCTGCTTGTTAAAATACTCTGTTAATTAATAAAATACCTGAGAAATTAATTGTTCAATTCCAGTGACCCTTTCGTCAAGCTTTGTCAACTGAAATTTTATCCCGTCAATCGTCAATACGCGCTTCGTCAACACTGCCAGTGATTTTTTCAGCTGTTCTCCCAACTGGCGCTCTCTTGCCTCGTGCCTCTCCAATTTATCAGTATTTTCACGCATCATATGCACCAAACTTAACATTGCGTCTTTAATATCTTCGTGTCTAAGAATGAATTTTTTCTTGTAATAAAAATATCCAATAAAAATCCGGGAGTACAAGTATATTAATCGTGTGAAATAGGTTTATGAAATATCTTTAATTCAAAATTTGATTTATATCATTGGTATTTGAGCTGTAAGAACGAAATGGTGAATATAAAACTTACGTAATCTCTCTGGCACTACCAAGATTTGTGACACAGAGTAAATGTAAAACCAGTATTAAGATACACTTCATTTTTTAGTTATACTCGATAACTGTACGGAGAAATATCTGAAATAGAAAGGAGATATTAATTTTATCCCACAGCACTGATGTAACTATCAGTTGTAACAGAACTACATCACCGTTGGAACTATCAATGTAGATGCTGTGTCTCTAAAATGAGTCAAATGCCTTGTTTGATTAATTAATTGAATATGCTGTTACTGAGATAAGAAGCAAAGAGGTCATTACTGATGACTCTTTGATGGGTAAGACAGTCTTTCTTTGTGAATAAATTACAGTAATAATTACAGCCTTTATAATCAATGAACACAGACAGTCTATTTGAATAATTAAATATTAAAGGTAGCGTAAATATAATTCAAAATAATCAACGTGGCTGAATATATAATAATAACAATATTGCAATGTTTATCATTTTGAATTTTGTGTGTGTGTGTGAGTGAAAGGAAGCAGATAGAGGAGAGGCAGAGAGAATGACGTGAAGTTTCCTCATTTCTTTATGTGTGCGAGCTCGAGTTTAAATCGATCACAGAAGATATTGTACGTCGATTTTCTATTATTTATTTTTCTTACTGCGTTAAATTAAGTAAAATATCTAATCTAACATCGTTTTTCATTTTCAGATAAAAATACTATAAATACCCGGCTTTTCACTGCCGTACGTCACAAAGAGAGTTCAAATTTTAGCTATTTATAGATCTACAGATGCACACCAAGTACCATTTGATGGAGCCATATGGTCCATTTGAAACCATCTGTTTCGAGTGCAAGGCATTCTTTTTTTGTATCGTATAAACAAACTTGAGTACATCACTGCTGGCATTCCAAGTAAAATCCACATTTTGGGTTGCTTAAATAGAGCACAAGGAACCTATCAAGTGTTATTTTAATTAATATCGAGACTATGATTACTTGAATTTGTAACTAAGAATTAAACGCAGTACTCAATTTGCATTAACAGTTAGTTTCGTATATTTAAAATAAAATATGTTTACTATTACATCATTTTCTAAATTAATTATAATTCATTGTAATTCAAATTACAGTCATTAATGTCATATTCATATTAAGTAAATATTAAGCTTCGCTCTATTTGATCCACTTGCAGCAACAAATAGGTAAATAAAACTTGATTTATATATAGTTATTGTAATAGATTTTTTTAGAAATATGTACTTATTATGCTATCTTCGTTCTTTAACAACACTATAATTAGATTAGATTAATTATTTACAGCTCTAACAATCCTGCAGGTAGCTAAATATTTATAAATATTAAAAGTAAAAATATTTATAAATATTGTATCATTTCCTGTCATTATAATTACTAATAACACACATGAATCACCACTTTAAAATCAAACAGCAAAACTTGACAATTCAAAACAAAAGTACATGCACTCCTTTTCATATTTTAACAATGTATATCAGCAGCATCAGATTTATAACTTTCAAAATTCAATTGCAAGTAATAACAATAAACAGTAAACTGGAAAGATCAAACATTAACTAAATAAGATCCAATTCTCCGAATACGTTTAAACAACTTTATAAACAAACGATGTCTGTTAACAATACACGAATCTTTGAGAATGATGGCATTACAGGGAGGCAATAAAGAAGAGGAAGCGTGATGCTAATGAAAAGAAGTGCTACATAACTGATTTTGAAAATGTATAATACTAATTCTACTTACACAAATAATAATCGTATTCTATTTCTTTGTGTGAAAACGGAAGATGCTCTTATAACGACCCTTATCCTTATTCGTACAGCGAAGAACTGATTCCCGTATCTTCATCAGCTAAATCCACATTTGGATTTTTAAAAAACCGAACTGAAAGTATGTCCTATTATGTGGCGACGCGAAGTGGTCATTTTTGGTACTAAATATGATGCATGACTGTAATGTCGTATGAATGAACACTACAGAGCGCTTAAATTTTGACTTCCTTTAGTATAAGATGACATTATATTTCTTTGTTAAATAGAATTCAATTATATTCTACAAAATATCTAGTTAAATTTAAATTTGATAAATATGCAATGTTAGCTCATAAGCTCTCTCATAAGCTATAATTCTCATAGGCTCAAACCAGGGGCGGATTAAGATTTTTGGGGCCCGGGGCTATCAAGCCTTCTGGGGGGCCCCGCGGTTGAAACGCAGAATGGAGGAAATGTTATACACCCGTAGAGTAATTAGCAGTGGGAGAACGCCACCGATGGCGCCGCGACGCCAACCAATCAACGCCAAGATGGGAAACGAAACGGCGCCACCGTCAAGCCAAACAAAGCTATACTGCATTCCACTTTAGAGTAAACTCGTTCCGCGCAGTGATATACTGTTGATTGGTAGGAAACCAACAGGAAAATTACTACGAACAATCGCGAAAGTGGTAGCACATAGAACATTTTCCGATAAAAAAACTTTCTTTCAATTTCGGCTCTTACAGTGCTTTCTACAAAGACTTTTCAATTATGCAAACGTCCGCTTTCA
Source organism: Andrena bicolor (assembly GCA_960531205.1). Lineage (NCBI taxonomy): Eukaryota > Metazoa > Arthropoda > Insecta > Hymenoptera > Andrenidae > Andrena > Andrena bicolor. The sequence continues at coordinate 34,229,891 of OY482666.1, read as the reverse complement.
AATCTCGCTCCTGCATGTTTTATATATCGATTGCATACAATTCTCTAGCTACGTTCACGCGATAGCATAACACTTTCACTGTGTAAGCGGCAATAAGCACGCGCGCGGCTTATCCGAGAACTGCTTGCGGTCCGTGTACAGGTTATTTTGTCTATAATGGTGATTTATGTACACAAACTTGTAACTTACGAAATGATTGATTTCTCACAATTCGTGATTGATTTAATTTAAGTACATGAAGATGTATAAACATTTTACAACGCTAGGTACAAAACGAATCTCCTCTCATCGTGTCTTTCTGATGCCAAAGCAAATAATAGTACAGCGTTCAATGCGGCTGTGTTCCTTTTGTAACTTCTATCACTGGAAAACATCGAAATGTATGTTCTCTGTATTTAAACATTGATGTTTCTCAAATATGCAACTGCAGTGTCTTTTATTCGGTTACAGTTAAAGTGTGACTTGTTTACACTGCTGTAACCCTTTCCTTATAACCTTTTTAAGTCAAAATATTCTTCAGCATCGAGAATGTATCCGGGTTTATATTTATTTATGAATTGCATAATTTTCGTTGCCATCATTTCAACAATAGTTTAAATTCACAAGGAGGGCTGTCATTTGCAGTATAACCCGAAAGAAGCTGATTCTTCGCGTTAAAAACATTTCGACAATGTGGAACAACACGTACTCGTAAGAGGTCTTGTTACTGAGAAAATTCATTTCGAACATTTGTGAGATAAACATGGTACAGAGTACGTCTTACTTATTGTATTTTAATATTACCCGTTATTTCTGCTTGTGTGTTATTATTTATAAAGAATTATAGCTGTATGGTTTAAATAACATGCTGCTGTAAGCCTGTGCATAAATTGATTTTTATTACATAAATCATGTTCAAAGTGGTTTGAAGTTTTCGTCATATATATAGATTCAAAGTGCTTCGGATCCCATCACTATGAATAAATACATGTGTAGCCCAAATATATTATTTCAGTGTTGTGTACAGAGAAATACTTTTAGTAGTAATTTTCTAGACGTCATAGTTTATGAATGTGTTACTTGTTTTATATATCTTTTTTAATATAGATTTCCATGGACCTGTTGGTCCGATATGATTTAGTTCATAGAATAGTGCCAAACTATAACTCAAATGTAAAATTCTCATGTTTACAAATACGAATACATAAGCAGAAATAATTGGTAATGAACAGGTAGATCAGCTAAGTCATACTTGATCTAACTTTGTCAACGAATCCTTAAAATTGATTTTTCCAAGAACGAAGCTCCATATGAAAGACTGTTATTTTACATTTTCAATTTGTTTTCGCAACTAGAATTATACCGTTTTCAGTTAAGGTACGTTTATGTTTGAGTTGCGATAAACTATGAGAGCGAAGCGTAGAAATACATTCTATAGTTTTATAATGGAAGTGTTTAAGTTGAAGCAGCGACCGGAGTTATGCTTTCCGATCGACGCTCTTATAGTTCGTATCGGAGCTCCGCAATAAACATATCCTGATACGAATAATCTGCTACCCTATATATTAGTGTTTAATATAATATCAATCGCTCTAAATACTCAGTGCATTTATAATCAGATATAAATTGCAAGGATTAAACATTATTTTTTATGAATTTGCGTAAGTCTCTTAATTATCGTCTATATGAATTTATTTGATTTATAGCTGTAGTACATCATCAAATTCGTACAAGCACTACAACAATGAACCTACTAGGTCATTCACCAGTGAGGAAAAAAGATAAACAAAGAAATAAAAAGTACGCCGAGTTATTGGAAGGTAAATATTTATGTTAGTAATATTTTTGTAAATGAAAGTAAAGTAAATTTCTAAGTTAAACTCTTCTGATTGTAGTAACAAATAAAACAACAAGTAATAAAAGGGCTACGTTACAAAAGGCAAAAGCTTCTGATATATCTATGTTTCTCGATCGACTTGATAATACTACAGGGAAGTCGGATAAAATTCAAAATCCTAGTCTGAAGAACATCGCCGATTCAGGAAATATAGATAAGGAAAGCATAGATGATATTCACTCTGATATTGTGAGTATACAGCAATTTTTTTAAAGAAATTACTAACGAATGAAAGTTTAATATGTTATCAACTGAAGCAGAGTTTTTTTATCCATAAGTTAGACATGAAATTCACAAAAATTTTCAGTTCTTGATAAATGATTTCTGTTTCAATGAAGTAGTTAATGCTGCCATTATTTCATCAAATTATATCTAATTTCTTCTGAAAATAGATTTAAAAAATAAATAGTTCTTGTTAATTCTATTGTTAACGAGTACGCTTCTCTTTAAAATCAAACAGTATCAGAGAAGTATATTTATTTAAATGTAAAGAATCTTTTATTGAAATCTATACTATTGTATTTATAAATTACAGGAGAACAATATACATTTTTCATCTCTCATCGAAATGGAGTATTACAACCAGTTCCCTCATAACAAACCGGTACCTAATGATTTAGTGGAATGTCATGATATCGATGACATTTCTCCCCAATTTTCCAAAGAAATGAATGCCATAATAGATAAAGAAGCAGATGGAAAGTTAGAGAATATAAAAATGTAAGTAACAATAAAACTGTATATGTATACACAATTAGTGTAAAATTACTTACCGAACATAGTTCGGTAAAAAAGGGCCTCTTTATTTTTTATACGGTAATCTGAGAAAACCTATTTCATATGGGTATAAAAATAATGCGTATAAAATATGAAATCTAGTTTCATATGAAATTGAATAATTTTGGGTTGCATTGATTTTTTTATATAATCGTTTTCGAGAGTCATATATCGTCATTTCTCCAAAGATGATTTATTGCATTGATTCAATAACAATAAAAAAAAGTACGTCAATACATATACATGTAACTTGGTATTCAAATAGAACATTGGAATTTTAAATAAAAGATCTTCGTGCAGCTTTATAATAAACACATACATATAAGTAATAATTATTCAAGGACTTGTTATATAAATTAGTTTATTTTTTAACGTCATCCCATCGTTAATTTTATTTTGTATGTAATTTCTGACAAACTGTTTTGTATGAAACATTAATTGCATAAATCGTGTGGCTTACTTTTTTCTTTTTAAATTTTGTGCTTATCTAAAGACAATACTGTAGGAAAACTAAGAACGCTTTAACATAAAATTGTACATAGTCATTGAATTTCTATCTCGCAAAACTTTAGATATTAGTTACATTTTCATTGTGATTAGTACCAATAATTTTCAACATCAATTAATAGCAATCTTGTACGCATAATTAATTCTTTAGGAACACGAAACCGCAAGCAAAGAGGGAACAAAAATGTACCACCGAGAAATACGCCACACAATATTACATTGAAAGCTTGTTGGTCCATATGCAAGTGTATTTAAACTGTGGATTGCTAAATCGAGCAAAGAAAACGTTAATGAAGTACAGAAAATTGGTGGAGAACAGGGTAAAGCCTAGTAACAAATGCATTGACCTGTATAATATACTTTTAGAAGCTTATGCTTTTAGAAAAGACGTGAACAAAGTCATGCAGCTATACCTCTTAATAAAAGAAGATTGTGTAGTCCCGACGCCACAAACTTATGTATACATATTTGACGCTTTGGGAAGAGAATCGATACCTAAGATACAAATAAGTAATTAAGACACAATTAAGATACAATTAAGTAAAACAGGGAGAATCTATTATAACTGTTTCTGTTTTAATATATAGAGTTGTTGGAGCAACTACAGTTAGACATGTATAATGCAAATATATCTGTTAATGATGTATTTAATAAATCTCATTTTAAACATGATCAAGAAGAAAACGTGTTAAGGATAGTAAAAATGATAAAGCCAGGATTTGAGCGAACATATGCTACGTTAAATACAGAACATAAATGCCCACTTTTACGGAAGATTCCTATGGGGAATAATTACCAAAGTCCAGTGGAAGGATTATTGACGATCGATGAGTTGAAAGATTTCGTAAAGATGCAGCTTCATAATGAATCGGCAATTGAGGTGGAAATAGAAACTATTGAAAAACACGACAAAAACTCGGAAACTGTTTCTAAATCTGTAAGATATTATCATTTAACGTTCATTTAAATTTATTTTAAGCCTACAAATTTATAGTTTCAAGACTATCCGTATCGTTCGTATAACTGTTTATTTTTCTTTAATCAGAGGTCGAAAGTTATCGAACTTGAAAATTATTGGAAAGAGACAGCTTTAGCAGCTTTCGAAAGGAATTTAAAGTGTTTAAAAGAAAAAGAATGTCATTCTAATGCTTTAATGGTTTTACACCCATTTTTAGAAGTATTGGATAAAAAGTACTATGTAAATGCTATACTACGAGAAATTAAGCAACTAACTCGAGGTTCGGAAACTTACAGTACGTCTCTTAAACTGTTGTGCGCTGACCTAGGAAAACATATTTATAAGCGATACGAGGTATGAATTTATTTTTTAAACACGCATTACATCTATTTTTAAATTATATTATTACATTCATTAAATGTTTAGATGTGTTAAAAATATTACATTTATAATTTTTTTCTGTTGTCTAATGTATGAAAGCCCAACCGTCCTCTTTTTATTTTCGCATTAATATACATACTTGTATTTTGCATTTCATATCGCCGAGAAATCATTTCTCTTAACCATAATTTTCAGATAAAAATGAAGCAACAGTATGGAATATTGGATTCGATAGTTAATATCTATCAGAAATATTTGGAATGGTATTTGAACCCTAAAAGTATGCCACAGTTCAATGGTATGGATAATCGTACACTGTGGCAACACTTCGAATTGGAAGAGAAAATAAGTATATGCGGTACATCGTTGAATGCTATATGTTTAAGTTGGCCTACAGATGTAATTACAAATGTTGGCAAATTTCTCTACAATATCATCTTAAATGATATAATACTTAAACCTGATATATTGAAGGGACACGACTTTAAATGTTCCATCCCGGCATTTTATACGTTGTATAGAAATAAGGGACATTATTTAACGGAACAGGTTTGTATATTGAACAATTTATTTTGCAAATATTTATTCGATACATTATTAGTAGGTTGATTTGATGTATTAAAATGTAACATATTAATTATAGATTAAACCACATCCTTTTGTATCAAAGCTGTATAAAGACTCGCAGCCTGACACAATAACATTTGATTCATTTCTTGTGCCATCTCATGGTCCGCCGCGTCCATGGACTTCCATCTACACGGGGGGATATCTTATAACGAAAACAGATTTTGTAAGAACTCCATATTATTCGGTAAGTTTGCTTGTTAATTATCAATTTAATTTTCAAGTGTCAAACTTCTATTTAACAAAATTTCTCACAAATACGACAAAGAAAGTAACTTGAGATATCGTCGGTAATAGTGCAAAACCGCGTATGAGCAGTTTGTAAATACCGCGGATCTGCATTTTACCGATTTTACAGGAGGAAGAAAAACTTAATAATTTAGCCATTTCTTTGACTGAACTTTTTTGGGACAGTTTTAGCACTCTTTGTAATAAATACTAACGTCAATGGTGTGACTTTTAAAAAAAAGCGAAACAGCGCTTGGCAATCGTGGGCGCGAAATCTCAATTTTGCTACTTTTGCAGATCCGCAGTATGTAATTTCGTTTTTCTTTCTTTTACAGGATTGCTCATTGCGTAAAGTTCAGGAAACACCATCGCAGCAATTGCTTCCCGTGTTCGATTCTTTAAATCAACTTAGCTCTATTCCATGGACAATTAATTGTGCTATACTCGATATCGTAATTGGGGTATGAATGATTTTAGTGTCCTACTCGTTATTCTTGGCAACAAGTAGCCAGGTGTAGTAATTATAATCAACTTAAATTTACGTTCTCTTTTTTAATTAGATATTTCAAGAAGGTGGCTCTGTAGAATTAAATGTTCCTCAATCAAATTCCGTATTGTCTCCTCCACCTTCTGTCGGAAGAGATGCTATGGCGGAAGAAAAGCGAAATGCAATAATAGCCTGGGCAAAGTATAAGCAAAAAAAGTACGAAATGTATTCTTTGTGGTGCGATGCCCTTTATAAACTATCTCTTGCTAATCATGTACGTATTTAATTCTCTTCTTTCAAATGGCTTTTTTATTTTTTAGTAAGCTTACATATGTTATTACACATTATTGTTCGATGATTCCATTGACAAACTGGAAATGGATAAATTTATCTGTTTTTAGAATTTGAATTACTTTCTGTTGTACATATATATACACACTACTCTTACATGCGTTTAATACGTATACATTTCTGTATTATTTTTAAAGTTTAGGAACAAAATATTTTGGCTGCCACATAATTTGGATTTTAGAGGACGAGTTTATCCTATTCCTCCCCACTTGAACCATCTATCATCTGATTTGGGCCGTTCTTTGCTTTTATTTGCAAAAGGGAAACCTCTAGGTCCGAAAGGATTAGATTGGTTAAAGCTACATGTTATTAACTTGACAAACTTAAAGAAGGCATCCTCTCTTAAAGAGCGCCTTGAATGTGCAAATCAGAATATGGAAAACATCTTGGACAGTGCTGCTAAACCTTTAACAGTAAGTGAAGTTATCATTCGAGACGATAGAATTGCTCGTCAATGTTTCTTTAGTTACATGTTGAAGAGCAAGATGGAACTATGATAATAATTATTAAACATTTATATTGTACATGTAGTATTAAATAAAATCGATATTAATTTATACTCTGTAGGGTAAAATGTGGTGGAAAAAGTCAGAAGAGCCGTGGCAAACTTTAGCAGGGTGCATAGAAATAGCAAATGCGTTAAAAGCACCGAACGTAGAAACATACGAAAGTAAATATCCCATCCATCAGGATGGGAGTTGTAACGGTCTCCAACATTATGCAGCACTTGGTAGAGATCAAAGTGGCGCAGAAAGTGTAAATTTGTATCCGTTCGATACTCCAAAAGATGTATATACTGCAGTTGCCGCCATAGTAAGCTTTATACAACATAACTGCCTATATAAATTTTCTTGAGAAAAGAAATACATTTTCAGCTCTTCTCCAGGTTGAGGAGCAACGACAGACTGATGCTAAAAATAATATTAAAATCGCGCAAGTATTAGAAGGACATATAAAGAGGAAAGTTATAAAGCAAACAGTGATGACAACAGTGTATGGTGTAACGAAGTATGGCGCAAAGCTTCAGATAGCAAAGCAACTGAAAGGTAAATCCTTAGTTTCTTTTTAACAAACAATTCATTTCTATATTCTTCTCTAATTTATTATTGAAATTTTCCGTAGATGTACCAAACTTTCCAGAGGAATTTGTTTGGGGCGCCAGTCTGTATTTAGCTGACAAAACATTTTACAGTTTAAGGGCGATGTTTAAAAGTGCGAGAGAAATTCAGGATTGGTTTACAGCATGCGCTCGAATTATTTCTGGCATTTGCGGCGAGAATGTGGAATGGGTTACTCCTTTAGGTCTTCCTATTGTTCAACCTTATAGTAAACAGAAGACCACGCAAAGATATGTCAAACACATTGAGTTAGTAAAAGTATTCTGATAAAGTGTTTTAATTTTTAAAGACGCAGATTTTAACATTTCACGCGTTTGATAAAATAAGAAGTAAATTTCATCAATGTTAAAGTTACGTAAAACGAATTTTCAAACAAATGTAATTTTTGTATTTATAGAAAGCCTGACTCGGTGAAACAAAAGAATGCATTTGCACCAAATTTTATACATTCTCTGGACTCGACTCATATGATGCTCACTAGTCTCCATTGTAGGGAAGAAGGTATTACTTTCGTCTCTGTGCATGATTGCTTCTGGACTCATGCTTGTACTGTAGATATTATGAATAAAGTAAGTAAATTATTACACAAGTGTACTTAAAACTTTCAAAATGTTACTTATATCTTGTCATACATGTAATTCATATTATAATCAATTCATTTTATAGATATGTAGAGAACAATTTGTTGCCCTTCATTCTCAACCTATTCTCGAAGACTTAGCGACCTTTTTTACGAATCGTTATTTGCCAATATATAGGTACGTAATATTAAAGAAGTCTATAAATATTTTAAATAAAGAATAGTTTGCGATGCTTTAATTAGGCATTTGTTTATGTAATACGTTGTCTTTCAACGATATTAAATCTCGATTTGCGTTGTCAACGACATCGTTGCGATTTCGTCAGTAAAATTGTGCCGAATCGCGAACGATGCCGCATCGCGCGCCTGCAACAGGCCTTAAAAGTAGTATTGTTGTTCAGGGTTTAGTGTACTAATGATCAAGCACTTTTTTATATATATATATATATTTTATTAAAACATTACGTAATGTACCTAGCATCAACATAGTGATCTTTACATACTAATCCAAATTTCTTATGATTACAGAAACATAGAAGTTAATCATAAGAAATACATGAAGGACGTACATCAGCATTTAACTTCTATACCATCAAAAGGCACTTTCGATATCAATAAAGTATTATCATCTACATACTTTTTTAGTTAAAACTTTACAAACGCTGCAATATTTTATGTACACTTGTATGAGAAAAATAAATGATCAAAGTTCAAAACTGTATTTATACTTCTAATTCCCGTTTTGCACGATTGGTAATTTTTATTTTGTATTTATCTTCTGTATTTTAGTACGAACAAAATTAATATATTACTGACGTCGGATACTTCTCATAAGTTAGAAAGTACATATGAAATGCTTGTATAGTGTTACAAGCAACGCAAGAGAACTAAAACTGTTTTGTTAAATGTTTACACTTTCTAGGTACATACGTATAAATATTGGCTTTGTTTCAACGTTTTTTTCATTATGAATAATATATTATTTCGTATAAAAAGTCAAGAAAAATAAGGCATAATGTATTAAAATAGTAAGCTTATCCGTAGTTTTCTTTATCCTTAGTTGGTAAAAAATGCTAAAAATATTATAGATACGGTTGCCAGCCGCAGTATATGCGGCAGAGATTCGAAGGATCGCGTGCTTCCTGTATTAGTCTCTCGACTTGGCCAGACACACTTGATGCTAATCCTTCTTCCGTGCCTTGTAGCTTCTGTTCTATTCTTATAAGCGCTCTTTCCGCTGTTTTATTTCTTCCCGTAGAACCTATTGATAATATTTCCTTTATTTTTTCTCCGGTATTAATAAGACATTCGAATGTGTTTCTACATTTCCATAGATTAAGCCATTTATGAGCAACCTTTGGCAAGTAGTGGGCGAAAAGTGGAAACCTACCACTCTACACGGGTCGCATTATTAAGAGGGGGGATTGCGCCTTGTTGCTAACTCGGTTTGTCGCGAAAAAATTACCTATTTTTCGGCTCAACAACCCTTAAATACTTAAATATACTAATCAAAGAATTTTAATTTATGGGTTCAATTTGTTATTTCTGACATAGGCTTACAATTGAAACAATCCCGGCGGGAAGCAGGTTGCTCATCACTGGTTTAAGCAAACTAAACAACTTTTGTGTAGAATTTAATATAATCGATGAATTACAGTAAGTAGAAAAGTTCTGAGAATTATGATGCAGATAAAAAATGGAGAAATTATATTTACATTGACTGGTTTTTGGAAGTGATATGGAGGTACTCCCACTTTGTATGCCGTGTGCCTTGGCTGGTGTTATAGTCCACGTGAACAACGGGTCGTACAGAAGAACTTGAAGTAACGTTATAATTACTTGTCTTTGATCGCGTAACACAGTTAAGGTCTTTTCACAGCAATGTCTCATCGTACCCTCTACGCCACTCACACCCATTGCTACTTCAATATTCCGTGTAAGGCGAAATGGAATAGTTTCAGGTACCGGTAACACTTTTCCCTGCTCAAATGCTATACCTAATATTTAAGAAACTTGCTATGAAAGTATTCAGCAACCGTACTATCGATATAATTTAATATTCGTTCTCGTATTATATTTTCAAGTGGGATAATTATATTTACCAAAATCAATATGAATCACTTCAGCAGTTTTTTGATCTAGTAAAATATTATTCAAGTGTCTATCCCCCAAGCCTAAAATGTACCCCGCCATAGATGTGGTTGCTATGCTGGAAACAATAAGTACGAGTAACAAGTCAGATTTAATGTGACGTTTATAATAATTTATACGTTATAAATTAAATACCTGCGAGTGTATGCTAGTCTTCTTTGAAACCATGTCTCTGGAGATGGATAGCTTTCGGTAAAGAAATAATGCATCACTGGGTGCAAGTGCGCACAGCAATCCATAAATGTTTTTAATTTTGTAGCGCTTGACGATTTCTCCACGTGCTAGAAATGAAAAGAGATTAATAAACTGTCTAAATTAAACAAATATATCATATTTGTATTTATGTTGTATATAATACATTTTATATTTAGTGTATGGGATAAGTCATTTCTCGGAGAAACAAGGTTGAGGCGAGAAATATTTATTCAAGTGGCACATGAATTTTTTTTGTTAAATTTCCCTCTAAAGGTATGTTTTTTTATACGCGTCTGGACGCAGCGTCGAGGAATTCAAAGTCGATTTTTTCAAATATGAAGCGCAATATAAAAAAAAGTTACTGTTTCTTTTCTACTTGTAACAAGTAAATAAGTCGACAAAAAGGAATACAATTTTTTGATATTGCGGCTCATTTTCGAGAAAATCGACTTATCATCACTTAGTAAATTAATCCTTCTAGCGTCTCAAAAAACCACAAGTCGTTTGGACCAATTGTAAAAAAGTTATTCTGTTTTAAAGGGTGTCCCACTGTATAATACTATTTATAGTACTGAATAAATTTAATCTTACTGCTAATTTCTCTTTGCAAAAGTGTGCTGTATAATCTTTCGGGTAGTATTTCTTGAGAAGCCCAGAGGTTCCACTCGAACCATTCAATATAGCTATAATAGGTATTGTATTGTCACACCATTCTAATATTCCTGATCTCTGTGTTAATGGCACAACCTACAAGAACAGAATAAATACTATTAATCTTAGATACACAATGGATGTTCAATGCTGTAAAAATAATTTCATTTCATAATGCATATTCATAATATAGGTAGCGAATGAAATAAAACAAAAAGCTTGAAGTGACACCAGAGAGCAGCTCCAATTTCCCAATAATATAAAAACAAATATTCGAAACAGAAGAAAACCTGAAGAAAGCACTCCACCTTATCCGTAGACTAAATCTATTTTGCGAAATATAAAACAACCACTGACTATGGTCGTTAATAACTACGGAGTTGATGCGACCTTAAAACAAAAACAAAAAAAGCTTGAAGTGTAATTATTTAAGTCATACCTTGTATGTTCTGATCATCAATTTTCTTCGTTTAGTTTCTTTGCGAGCTTTCAACAGTGTATTCATTACATTAAAAACTTGTTGCATCACAGCATCTTGTCGTAAGTCATCTTTTCCCTATAAAAACATTTTTAGATAATTAGAAATCCAATATTTACCTCATTGAAGATATCATCATACATAACGACTGACTTTCTTTTCTTTACCTTTACTAACTGATTTCTGGAAATGCCATCTGTACCAATGCAAACCAACTTTTTTGGTGTGTTTAGACCGCCAACAGTTTCATATGTTCCAGTATATTTAGAAATACTAATAATATCATCGTAATTTCTGGATGGCTTCACATTAATCGTTAACGTTGGCACAAGTACATTTCTGAAATTTCTAATTTTCCAAATCTCTTGAGTTTTAGGTATATTGATTGCACACCCAGCTGTAAATAAACATTTTTTAAGAAGACATTCAAAGATACTCGAAGAAGAATATTTGTAAGAAACGGAAATCTAAAGCTGGCTACCGTTATTCTATTTTGCGGATACATATACTATTAAATTATTACGTTTCCATGACAAAAATATGATAATATACTTGCGTTTTTTTGCAGAAGTTTCGAGATTAGCCAACATAACTAAAGCGTGTGATAACTTATCCATTTCATTAGTAATTGACCTAACATTTGGTTCCAATAACTCGTGTAACAGTTTTTGAGCACCAAGAACTCTCGGCTCTACAGTCTTGCTCTTTTTAACTGTATCGTACTCGTAATCGCCATACAAATTTTTCAATGCCAATAATACTGGCAACGTATGATGCGGATGTTCTAGAGCACAACGCTGCATAAGTTTATATATCTTTTCAGAGAATTCATCGAAAACATCATTCATATGCGCTGCTAACTGTGGAGCGAGTGGAATGAACTTAAAAGATGGTATTTTGTTAAGATGTATATTTAATAAATCATTGACTTCTTTTTCATGTATATTGTCTAACCAAAGTGCTATTATCCTAAATATTAATAGATTATAGTCCTCACTTTGTTGAAGTACTATCAAATAATATCTGTGCAAAGGAAAACATATAACCAGAATATATATATATTATTAAATGTTCAAAGCATCAATAATTTTGTAAAATTTTACGCTGATAAAAATTCTATTTACACTAATTGACTTACCTTAGTGCTAAGATTAGATAATTGTCTCTTTCCTTCTGTATGTGCTCCAGTTCTGCGGCATCGTTCGAGTGTTGTCTTTGGTTCAAAATCAAAGCCTTCCTAACATCTTTATCCGCACTCATCGTGTTTAGACTAATCCCTTTACAAGGATACGTGACGGATTCCTTCAGGCTTTCAAACTGAGGAGATCTCATGTACGAGCATATTTGCTCAAATTGTGCATCGGCGAAGCGAGCCAATGCTACTTGTGTGTTATGCAAATTCTTAATACTATTAGCAGTTTTGTCACTAATCGAAGCGCTTATATCTATAGACTTGGAATAATATTTGTTTATCACAGTCTGAAAAATAAAAGTAGATTATAAAACATTAGTACTCTTATCTAAATATATTTTTACAATTTACGGTAGACGCGTGACGTTCACCTGAGCATTTTCCGACTTTGTTTCGGCCATCCAGTCTCCATAAACTTGTAATATCTGTGCTCGTAAATTCGGATCCAAGGTCTCTTTGTGCATCAGCTTACGTAAAAGGAATCGCCCGATTTCCAAATCTTTTCTAAGCCGTGCTAACAGTGCTTCTCGATAAAGCAATTGATCTTGAATTTTGGCAGGCAAATCCCTTTGTTTCGCTAAGACAGCTTTAATGAAGAATATGTAGATATGAATAAAATTGTGTATGCATGAATTAAATGGTCTTCTAATTTATATATATTTTTTTTTTAATACCTAGCGAACGTGTAGCAACAGGCAAATTTTCTTTATCCGCTGCTATCTTTGAGATTTCTAAGTACGTATTAAAAAGTGCATTCTTAATATTGATCTTATTAGCTAAAGTATCATTTATCTGGTACATAACAGTTCTTTGAGTTAAGATAGGTTCGATATATTGAAACTCATTGAAATTTGCCACATCTTGCTGTTGCCACTTCTGTAATACTATCTCATACTCGTCTTCTTTAGCAGAACTTAATTCTTCGATCTCTCGAATTAATTGTAGCTGCATCAATTTTTCATATACTGTTTTCGTGCTTTCTGAAAGTAACAGGCTCTTATTGTTGGATAGAATAATATTACTCATATACTAAGAAATTTCTCCATTCTTACCTAGACTAATATTCCTGAGTGCTTTAACGATACTCATGCGAGCATTCTCAACTGCATTTCGTACACCTATGTCATTACCCTCGTGAAAATATTTCAATGCTTGATAGTGGTAAGAATGGTAATCAATTTCCCTCGTTAATGATTTTAATTTGCCACCATTTCGTGTATATGACTGGTTTGCGTCGCAAAGATTCCAATCACTAAGTCGCCAAGCACATTCGTATTGAATATCTTCGTCCATCAGTTCACCAGTTTTAGATATGGTAGATAGAAAATAGCCAAGTAAAGATTGAAGACCAGACTGGTGTAATCCGTTTGCCATCTCTGCAATGCACGTATAATCAATTATATATGTATGCTCGAAAACTGTTACAAGTAGATATATTCTTTACATAAATTAGGCTCCTCGTATCATTGAACTAATACTGTAGTTCGAGTCCATCTGCGGAGACAAAGGTTTCCAAATCTAATCTACTAATATTGTTTGGAAACATTTCTATTTGTTTCCCATTATCAAGAGAATATATATATAATAAAAAGTATTCTTCCTGATATAGGCAACAAATGAATGCAAATGTTTTGCAGTTGAAGCGATGTTCATTTATACACTTTAATCGACCTTTGTGTAAATATTTTATAGAATATAATAGCAGTTACGTGCCCAAAGGGCGTAATTTAAATTACTAATTCGTTTACTCACCTTTGACTACAGACGTGTTTCCAAACGAGAGTTCTACGTCTTCGGCTAGCATTACTCTATTCCATTCACGAATATTAACGTAATGCTGTATACGAGTAGAATAATCTTCCAAATGCGAGGAACCAGTACCACTAATGGCATCAAAATCACCTATTTCTACGTAAATATCTCTAAGTATGCTCTGCAATACTTTTCCTTGATCTGGCACCAGTTCGTAAATACGATCAATTTTTGAGACATCGGAAACTGTACTATAATTACATAAAATATTTTCGCAAGACATTTCTGCATACAATATCGCGGTATAAAATGCTGAACAATACTGCGCAGCCTTCGCAATGTACATATAATTCAATTTTAAATTAACATTGTCAGGAACTTGTATTCTAATATAATTTATAATATTCAACATACAGCGCACAATTTGATGGTCACAGCTTGTGGTATTGTGCGCTACGTACGAAGAAACATTAGCTTCCGTTACAAAGTTGAAATGATAATGAAAAAATTCATTGATACATGAACACAGCGCAGCTGTGAGCTTCTTATCGATATGAATTATTAGAAAAATAATTCTCGGTAAAATTAATTCGCAGAAGTCAGTGCTTAACGCGCAAACGGGTATTAAACTTTTAGAATAGAATTGTGTAAAACATTCCGCGACTTTACATGTCATCTCTACAATCCAATTCGAATACGAGCCAGCGGATTGAACTGTCCAAATAACATTACTCGGATTTATAATACTCTGAACTTTTTTATTATTTATACCAATGTCTTTGATTTCGGAAACTTTTCCGACTATAAACAGTTGAATATACTTTAATGGTAATACTAACTGCGATTCGTTTAAAATATTTTGTAAGCGTTCAATGTATTTGGTATTCAACAATTTTCGTCCCCAAGCGGATGAGAGTACAGCATAAAGTGCGTCAGCGCTGACTTTTCGAAGTTCTACATCACTTTGAAATACAAATTTCGACATTGCGATCACTATTTTGTATGTTAATATTTCTAATAAATCGGAGGTTTCTTTAACATGGCTTTTTTCTAAATGTAACATCATTGACGTCAAGTCAGTCGGACCTAGTTCGCTTAAACAGTTTGATGCTTTAATCGCCACGTTTACATCGGGAGAGGCTGTTAACTTTATGAGCTTGTATATTAACGAATGTAACACGCTGGAATCATAATCCTCTGGCAAGCCACGCGAAGTTTCAAGTTTCTCGTACAATTTCTGTAATTCTTCTCTGCGGGTTGACAATTGCAGTTGCAAATGTGAAACATCTTCTATACTGTAGTTCACGTTCCTATCAAGTGAAGAGTTCAAAAAGTGTCGTATCTCTTCCTCTAAACTGTAAAGTCTTTTGGTTTTATACTTCAAAGCATTATGTACATTCCGTATTTCTTGAAAAACCGGAACATTTGGAAAAGAATTCAACTTCTCTATCGCATCGCACAGTATCTCCTTCTGGTCAATTAACAAAAAATCAAGTACTTTTAGAGCTATTGGCATTTCTTCTGTCTGCGCAATAGGAATTAAAGTTGTGACAATGAAGCTCAGAATTTCTTTGATTTCATCGCTTCTTCTAGGTAATACGTGATTAATAAATTTGTAAAAATATTTGCACGCCGCTTCGGACAGAATGTCATCGTTCCTTTTAATTATATGAAGCAAACTATAGCTAATGTCTTTTATCACATAGTTGGATAGTGTATTGAAGTAATCTTCGTTCAGCTTTTTGATAATTAGCGTAGAAAAGAATACATATTGATGGAAAGCTTTTATCTTATGTTCCGTAAATTTATTTCTGTCAATGTTGCTGATTAGACGCAACAGTATTTTCTGCAATACATTCGGACGATTGTTCACTAGAAGAACTTCTACAGAAATTGCTCCTCCAAAAAAGTTCTCCTCCATATATTTTAAACAATTGGTAATCGCTTCTTTTTTGAAATGGGGAGGATCTGTTAACGCGAATGAAATCCGTATCTCTAACATTCTTTCAAGATAGTCTTCGTCGTGTAATCTTTCAATAAGATACGTTAATGTCTCTCCGAATTTGTCATTAAATAAGCTGGAGAATTCTTTTACTCGAACACATTCATCTTGGTTCGATACCAACTTATGGAACATCTCGTTCGCTAATCTCTTTTTACCACTATCAGTATTCTCATTTATACAAT
The DNA here is from genome assembly GCA_960531205.1 of Andrena bicolor. NCBI lineage: Eukaryota > Metazoa > Arthropoda > Insecta > Hymenoptera > Andrenidae > Andrena > Andrena bicolor. The sequence continues at coordinate 34,213,395 of OY482666.1, read as the reverse complement.
GTAATAGCCACAACAGAATTCGTGGGAAGATCTTTTCAATAATTTCTTCGAACGATAAATTCACACGATCGCAGAGAGGCATGATAGAAGAAAATTCAAAATTTTGAAGTTTTATAAATGCCAACATATCGATGTACGTTTCATAAAATTGTCTTTCAGACATGCATTCTGTCAAGCTCAAAGGAAATGGTTGTGACGAATATTTTGAATTGAACCAATAGCTCATTAAATAACTTGAATTTTCTTTAATGAGGCTTGAATAACATATGTCCTCCTTTATAGTATTTATTGCTTTTGGTATTATTTGAGTTTCTATCTTCTGGTCTATAACAAAGCGCACCATTGCCAACAAGGCGCGGCATTGAAATGCTCCGTTCGTGAAGATTATAGCAGCAAGCGCTAGTAAGACACTTGCTATTTTGCTGTCATTCTTATCAATTTTCGCATTATCATTTGTTGTTTCAGTAGCAGTATTTAAATTATTTATTGAGTTCTCGATTTCTATAAACAGCGATTCCTTCCATTCGAAAACAATGTCCCTTGAGGAATATATTTCTTGTACACAGTTAATTGCTTCTAATCTTACAGCAAATAAGGGACTAGTAAGAGCCGATAAAACACATTTAATTATTGGCACAATTTGATTTGGAGAATCGTGTAATCTATAATGAAAAAGAGAAGGACTGAGACGAATAGTCCTTGAGAGGCATTTAATAAATTCTGTGTGAACGAGAAAGTATTTCGTTTTAGACAGATATGTGCTCAGCTGAGAAATAATATTCATTAAAGCACTTAGGTCACAATTATTATCCACAGCATACTTCAAAAAGTATGGTAAAACGGTTAACATATGAAGAATCGCAGTTTCATCCTTTCGATACTTATCTAATAATATCATCCAATTTTCTAACGGTACTCGTTTCTGATTTTTCCACAATTCTTTCTTGTCGTATTTCGGTAAAGATTCTAGGACTATCATGGCCATTTTGAAATTAATTGTATGCGAAAGATCGTACATATCTAGTTTAAGTAAATTGTTCATCAGTTTTGTTTGATTCACACACTTCTCTTGTCCCACGTCCATACAACAGTACAATGTTAAAGCTTTCGTTGCTTGTATTCTAATCGTACCTTTGTTACAAAAGTTACATTGTTTTCCGCGTAGGGTTTCTTCGTCTAAGAACTTACGCCTGCCTTGGAAAGAACTATAATCATCGTAGTAATGCTTTGTTGCCTCGTAATCGGCAATTTCATTATCTTCGGTATTCATCAGGCCGAATATGTTTTTTAACATTTCTAAATTTGCAAGGGAGACAATTATTTTTGCCACATCTGTATCGTACGATGTCCCGTACAACACGTTAAGTGCTTTTGTTATATTGCAAAGATAGATGTAGTTGCTTCTTGTTAGGTCCATATTTGCTAATAAAGTATAAGCAACGTCTAAATATTGTTTCATAATGGGTAGAAGGCACACTTCCTCAATATTCATAGGTATCATATTCAGCTGCTTCAGCATCGATATTACTCTTGCTATAACAGCGATTTTTATTATAATTATATGCACATTATCGCTTTTACTACTTTCATTGATACTGTCACATAAATTCTCCATTAACGAATTTACAATATCTTGCATATACAGTACGGGTTCATTTGCATGTTTCTTTTGTGCAACATCTTCCTCTTCCGATTTGGTAAATAATTTCTGGTTGTATGTTAACAATAAGTAGCAAGTTTCAATATGTTTGTGAAATGAATCAATACGGTCCTCGTTTGCTAAGCAGTTACATGTATTATTAGCGATAGGTTCACTAAATTTTATCTGTTTCTCGTGCTTCGACTTCGTCGTGATACTGATCAGTAATGAGCACAACTCGTCAATTATTATTTGCATTGCCATCTTGTGCCAGGGTATATTCAATGCCCACTTTAGAAGGCACGATCTGACCGAATTTGAATTCATTGTTGGCGAACACATATTTATATTGAACATTGCGATGTCGGTTGGCAATGGAAAATGTTCACAAACTATTATTAACGTGCGAAGACTCATGATGGACCACTTGATAACATTTGTCAGATAAAGCTTTAACAGTGGATTTGGATTTTTTATCTTATTATTTATTATAAACAGTTGCGTAAGTTTATGAGTCGACTTCTCGTTCTGATTTACGTTCAAAGACCTGAAATTATAAATCACTGCTATTAAATTTCATGTTGTTTTATAAAACTCTTAAATAACGTAAATTATATACCGTTTACCTTAACAAAATATCCCATATCTTATCCCAATAAATGTTCGAGTTTTCTATATCTATCGCGGAAAACGTTTTTTCATTTACTAGGAGAACAGCGGCCAATTCATATAAACTACCCATGATAGCCTCCTCTTTGCAGGATTGTGTGAAAAAATCTACGAAAATTTTTAAGAACTCTGGAAGCTCTTGTGACTTTAAACATTCGGGATATTCTTTAAGTAAGACAATTAATATCTGTATTATCGGCCAAGCGTCTTCCGCGTTAGTATCAGTAATCGTATCAATTAATCTCTCCATTTTGATACTAATTCGTCTTCGTTTTACTGGCTGGGCATAATCACACTCATCCACCTTCATGTTTTCAATAACTAAATTTGGATTTCCCAGTACTTGTTTAAAAACTAAAATAATTTTATATTTCCATGCTGATTAGTCAACGAAATACGTTCATCGTACAAGTTTCAGTCGTAATAGAATCCAAGAATTACCTTCGCTCGCAAGATAAATGAAACTTTTCGAAAGTACATCTGCCTTAATATCTTTCAAGACCATTATATACATACTCTTAAGTAACTTATACCACTGTTCCCAATTATGAGCATAAGCACCATCAATCGCTTCACATATTCCTTTGGGATGATGAATTTTAATAAAAAGCAATAGAAGCTTATATTTCTCCACGGAATTTTTCAAGCTAATTATGACTGGTATAATATTTTCGCTAAACTGGCAAAGCGCTCTTCTGTACTCAGTCGCGACTCGTTGGCATACCGTATTTGTAAATTTATAAGCAGATTCTGCTAATATTTCGTCCTTTCTTGCGTCAAGAACGACGCTTTCTGCAAATAGATAGAATACAATTATGCTCTAGTACGTAATTAAACACGAACTTGCTAATTGGATAAAAGTATCAAAACTTTGCTACATTGTTTAAGAGAATTTATATAATCAATTTTAATTAAAAGAAAGTCTACCATACCTAAAAATAAAAGTACTTTCGTTACATCGAGAAGCAGATTCAAATGCGAACAACCATAATATACAATCATCTGTAATGCATCTATAGCAGCTCGTTTATTTGTAAGAGAAGATACACTTCTATACAAGCGTTCGCATATCGTTAGTAATTCTTGCCAATTTTCAGGTAGCATATTCACGTGATACATTCTAAATGGGAGAATGTAAGTAGTCAGTATATTCATGTAAGTCTCATGATAATATTCATAGAAATTGGATCCCAATATTTGCAAAACCAATGGCATTATATCTGTGCTTTCCAAAAGCGGTACTTTGTAACCGTTAGCGTATTGAACTGTTTTTTGTACAAGACTACATGTATTTTGCCTTTCTTTAATCGCGGCGCTATTGTAAGTTTCCTTATTACCGAGTCTATCAGCTTCCTTTAATAAAAATGTATGCGTTAATGAATGAAATAGACAAATCTGTTCGAATCATTTTTAGAAATTTTCTTAATTCGTACTTACACTTAGCAATAAGTTGTGAACCGTATGCATTATATATGACCAATTTGCAACACCTTGTACATTTTGTTCGGTATTGTTACAAATATCGTTTACCACTTCTTCGTCCTCATACAATTCTAGAAATGCTATGACACATTTCTAAAATAGAAAATTACTTAAATTAAGTGTGAACGGTTTTATTAAATAATAAAGATTTAATTATAAATTATTGAAGTATTTTTAAAGAAATTCGAAATTCATTATTTGTTTATATTATTTTTCAAAAAACAGGTACATGCTATTGAGAGACGGAATTGATAGATACTCTTACTATAATATAGAATAAACGCTTTATTACAATAAGATACGTACCCTCCTGTCTGCGATTCTTTTACTGCTGGCATTCTCTAATATTCCTTGTATTCTTTCCACAAATTTTGACATTTTAATCAGAATTTCAAAGGAACTGACATTCTAGATTCAAGTATCGACTGTTTGGTAAACTCTGTCTATGTAGTAAAAGTCCTAGGAAAATGATGTAGGGTTGTTTTGTTTTAAGTTCGTATGCCTGCGGGTTTAGTTGCGCGCGATATTTGAATTAAGGAATGTGTGATTCGAATGTTCTCGTATTATAAATATTAATGTGTTTCCATAGTTTTATGTTAATTGATTGTGCTACATTGATTTTTGTTATTATAAATTCTGTCTCTTAACAAACCGGAAGTGTTTTTCCTTGCGAACTTCTTTCAAATACTCCATAGTTACTAAAGAGCGCAATCTCGTGGAGTTTTTTTGCGTTAATCACGTGACCGACGCTGAACTAACGAACTCGATTTAGCTTTTCCGCGTGATTGGTCAACCAGCATCAACAATCTATTTCCCGGCGACACTGGTTGGCCGTGGTTGGCTTCGCGTTGGCGTCACTTGGCTTGGCACTAACGTCGCAACACGCACACATTACCACAGCTCCCTGTAGGTATTCCCCCTCCATGAAACATCCAAGAAAATCGCCGTAACAAAATGTTCTCCGAGGACACTGCATCTCTCCATCCTTCGACTTTCGACTGTTCCAGAGGGGGGCGATTGGGGCGATCCTCCAAGTGTGTTAAAAAATATTTTGACATTATGTATTATTATCTATAAATCATTAATGTGAATTTAGTTATTTAGGCTGTAGTATCAGGTAGAAATATTAAAATATAAATTACACGCAAATTTTAAATCTTATAAATGAAGACCCCCTTCAAGAAAGGCTCTCGAATCCGCCTCTGAAGTGTCCTTCGCTTTTTCTTCACTGTTTAACTAGTCCATGCATTGTAGAATAAATATTATCGCCCGAATAAACCTCGTGACTTATTAAAGACCGGCGACGGGTGGTTCCAGAACGGTATATACACGTTCATGCGCAGTAACGATGCATGATTTTAAATTGCCAGATGGAACGCGCCTCGCCAATAAATCGATCGATCGATTACTCGATTACTCTCGTTTCAGTTTCAGAAACAAAACATTGGCGGTGTGGCGACTTCCATTTTATTTATAAGTACTGAGTACATACCTTTCTGGCCGCAACCGTCAGCGAGAAAATGTTGAAGCAGAAAACATGCAAGCTAACATCCATCAGGAATATCGTTTTCATACGCATATGTATTATACACATTCGTTCTCGAATCTACAGCCCAATGGTAATTTTTATTGCTTCTTTGCGACATTCGTTTACTATAACCAATTTTTGGTAATTCAAATTTTCACTAAATGGAAACTGCAGAAGTGAAATTTTCCAAATACGAACTACATATATACACACACAGTCTTCCAAATTTGCCATTAATACCACTTTTTTGAGTATAAATTATATTAAGTACGATTTCCATTTTTACGTCATCTCCGCATTTGAAAAACGGAGAAGGTGCTAGCAAGTTTTTCCTCTCTGTCTTTTTAATGTAATCATAAGTAGAAGTGAAAATGTGATGGGGTAACGTTTTAATTAAATTTAGCCGTTATTATCTTCTGTTTCGAGTATAGCTGCGATTTATAGTGCATTCCACTTAAGAGTAGACTCGTTCCGCGCAAGGATATACTTACCTACTGTTGATTAGTAGGAAACTGGCAGGGAAAGCGTTACGACCAATCGCGTGTGTCAGATCCATGGAAGCTGCGCAGATCGGTCGCAAATCGACGCGCTATTCAAACTCGCTTTTTCTTTGCAGTTATGTTTATTATTTCTCCTGTGTTTACGTTACAATCTATAACACACAAGATAGTCTCTCCTTCTCTGCACTTATATCAATATATAAAAAACTAATGAGTTAAAAATAAAAAAATTAAAACCGGCTTCAAAAAAAATAATTTTTTCCCTCATTTACTCTACAACTCTCATATGTTTTAAATCGGTCCCTCATCATTTGATTAGTAAACTACCTTTTCATTTTTTCGAAAAAATTCACCTCGCAGAACGTATGCCACCCGGGTCTTTTCCCTTAAATCCAGGAATCTTCCCTTAAGGCGGTAGTGGACTATTGGATACGTAAAAGCATTAGTTTTTTTGACGCTAAATTACTTGGATATCAAATAATCGTTATAGTAATACTTAAATAATTAAATATTTGCTGCATGGGTCCTTTTCCTAATGCCCAGTACGAAATCGCCAATGGATCAGTGCCGCATGGGGCAGACGCAGGCCCCACTCGGCCTTGAAATGAAGGTCACGAGGTACATTTACCGCCCCAACCTGCTGGCTAGAGTATCGCTTACACATCCCGCATGATCCATCGGTTTTCCTCAGGTACCTACACGAGATTCCTCCGGCCCGATGTGCTTAATCAACTTAATCAAGATCGCAAAATCTCGAACTTCGAAGCCATTTTTCGAGGTGGTCCCATCTGATTTCGAAGTTAAAAATAGTATCAATCGATTCGTCTTAACGAGGCCTTTCCAACGGTGCATAGTAATCGCTATACGCTCGTAGGTCAGTAATCCCCTCGGGGATTACTCAACCGATTCAGAATATTGACCTTGGCCACACATTTCAACTTCAAGGTCATTGAAATCGGTGCTGAAGCGAAATTCTGCATAATTATCAACATTTTTTAATTCGAACATTTCCAGTTGAAATAATCTATTGCGATATTAAATCTATTCGAATATTACGAAATTTTTCAAATATAACAATGTTTTAACGACTCGTGAGATGTCAAACGATACAAGCTGGAAAGTTCAAGGTATTCATTGATCACGGCTATTATGTAGCATAGATGGTGTACGACAATGCTCGTCCCCAGATGCCAATTCTACTTCAATTTAGTTTAAGTAGGTATTGGACAAAGTTCACTCATCACCCTTCACGAATAATGGGTTCAACTGTCAGCTGAATTCCATCTAATATTTGAGATGGATTTAAGTAATCTCCCCAGAAGTTTCGTTCAATATAATAAATACTATTCTCTCGTATTCATTTACACATTTATTTATGTACGTCGATACTAATAATTGTATAACAATAATAATCTTACTCCCTCACATTCGTGTATTCATTTGCACATTACGAAATAACCTGCGTCGATCTACGGCGTACGAAAAGTTTCCGTTGCCAGTGTTCCGCTAGTTCCGCCAGCTGCCACAAACAGCGCGTCATCGATATCGGCAGATTGTTATCGTTGTTATGTTTCGAATGTCGATCCAGAATACTTCCGATTGTGAGTCATGCGCGTCAAACGATGGTAATGAATGGGGAAAAATACGCAGGGTCAGGTTGTACCGTGGTACATACGATTACGTGTTGGCTTTGATGCTTGCGTGTTATCGGCCACGGTGCTCGTTTCTTCAGATGAAAGCGAGACAAGCTTGCATACAACGTTGAGCTGCATGAAATCAGCCTTTGTAAACAGATTATAGTTCATATTCGTTTCTCGGGGCTCGAATGGCCTGGCAACATACTCCCATTACGAAAGATCCAGAAGCACCCGAGTGCCAATTGATTGAAACAGTCTTATGCATTCCAGCTACACGTGATGTAATTGGATAGTTCGCAGACCCGGCTAACAACCATAATTTAAACCACAAACATGTTTATACGCCCCTCTGGCCATTAACTCGGCTGTTTTGTTAATGAAAACGTTTGTTGCAAAGTTTCATATGGAATTGTTCCATTCGAATCGTATATCAACAGCTAACATATACTGCTGTATTGTAAAATAAAAATATGAATACTTCTGTACTTTTTAAATTCAAGAAAGTTGGGAAATGCTAAAAATTGTATGTACTATATTTGTAAGCAGATCTTTCTGTGTAATAATTACTTATTTAAAATTAATCCACATGAAGGCAGTAATAGATACACACTCATTGCCAGTTTATGAGTGAAAGTGTTTAGTAGCTTCAAAATTGTCAGCTGGTCGGTTTTCAAAATTCACGGAACACCATGTATATATTATATTTTAGAAAACTCGTTTAATGCTTATGTATAATAATATAGCAAGATGAAAAAATTATTGGCGTAACTAATTATGAAGGCATTGTATTACGTAAATATTCTCGCGGATACATTTAGTCAACACGGAAATACAGTTTCGGGTAACGGTATTGCTTAAAATGACTTCCGTATTTACTTCCAAAAACGGTTAATCAAGAAATTTTAAAGACTATACCTATACAATGCGATTTGATATAATATTATTGCCGAAAAACTGGGCATTTTGTTATAACATTTTTTTTATCATACGAAACGCTTATAGCAAGGAAATCCTTAATTATATCCAATTAACAATAAGTAATACGCAACTTATTAATTTCATACAAAAATGCAGGACAAAACTTTTATTTCAAATTTTGAAGGACGTCCCATCACTTCCAGATTTTACGAATATTTTCACACGCTCTCTGTCTTTGTTTAATCCATGAGTTGCTTTTCTCATACCTCGAATAACGTTTGCGAACTTTTGCAGGGCGTCAGCCGTGCCCGTGTAAACGCGGAATATACATATGTACATATATAAAACAAGGTCCGATACAAAAAGGAAAGCCGAGAAGCTCAAAGAAACCACACAGATAGGCGCGCGCGCACGCCGCGATCCCTTGCATTCAAATGTTCGTGTACATCTCACAGATAAGAAAACAGGATGCGCCCAAGTTAGCTCAGCCAAGAAAAGAAGTAAAAAAGAAGAAAAGACGAAGCAAAAGCTACAAATGTAGCATACGTTTAATTTATATTAGATATAAACCAAATACAGGGTGTTTATAAAAATATGGGATATTTTATCAGGATTTGGTTCTACTCAAAAAAATAATAAGAAAAAAGTTAGTATACACATATGTTCGATAATGCTTGGTTTTGCAGTTATAGTTTTGCAATTATATATTCCGTAAAACACCGGCCTCGAAATTGTATATTATGCAAAAGCCAACCGGCTAACTGGCGCGTCCGTCAGTCGGCCTAATCTACTATATTTTCATTCATATCCTTTCCTTGTTGCCTTTAAAAAAAAACAGAGGCGAAATGATCATCAATATCTCGATTCGCGGAAACAGCTGGGATTCGTTAAACGCCACTTTCATAGCCGTTCCGGGCCCGTGTTGTACGAAACTGCGTATAACTGCAAAACTAAGCATTATTGGACACATGCGGATACCAACTTTTTTTATAATTCTGGTGAGCAGAACCGATCCTGAAAAATGTTCCACATTTTTATAAACACCCTGTATAATTGGACCCAGTTGAACGGGGGTGGAAGGGGGCTGCCTCGACGTTCCCTTTAAAGCGCATGCTTGCGCGTCTTCCAGCATTTACGTTTCAGCTACGAACACGACATTTTGGACAAGTATTCACATTCCAGTGTCGTTTACGGCCCCCTCGCTTGCGAATTTTATCCTTCATCCTCTGTATCGGGACAGACACGTGTATACTACCGATCGCGCAGCAGCTCTACGAGCAGCCGCCCAAACTAATCGTTAACCTGCATTTATGCATATTCTAGCAACGTTAATCCTTCGAATACAGTTCCGCCTATAATCTATAATCCTTGAACCCGACATTCCTGGCCAGAGAATACCTACCACTTGCGGGCGCACACCAATCTCTCGCAGAATTGTCGTAACTGTTGCCACCAAACTACAACACTGCTATCGAATAAAATGGCTCCGAAGATTCGCGTTGAATCGCCGAAGGTGAAGTACACGGAAGATTATATCGAGGCACGGTACGAGTATCAAACAACGAACGTAACGGGAGACGACACTACGACGTATACAGTGAGTATACCAGAACATTCGTTCACCCTTCTTGGCCATACACGTTTCACCTTGAATTCTTTTCCCCTTGTTCTTAGAATTTCCATTCAATGTCGTGTTACGAATTAAATTTTACCAATGAAAAGGATAATATGAGAATAATACGTACTATTTTCTACCTTTTTCTTTTGTGTTTACATGTACCGCTAAATCGATGGCCACGGTGTGTATGTTTGTGTACTCACATACGCGGCTGCCGGTTTTCATTCGATATATTACGATCGTAACGTTTCAAATTATATATATAGATATTAAATTTATGTTGTGAGAGTAGTTGTTTCTTTTTGTTTGGAAAACGTATTTATGTAAGTACAGTGTGGGGATTTATTTATACTAAAATTTTGGGTTATAACAATTATTATCATTATTATGTATATGTTGTTATTAGTTATGTGATGGTAATGAAAATAACTTAGAAAGTACCCGCTTCTATTTAGAACTTCGCCGTTTTTTCCTCTGTATTTCGTAATTTGTAATTACTTTCGCGCATAGATGGTGGAACGTTACGTTACATTACGTTGCGTTAACGTTGCATTAACGTTGCATTACGTTACATTACGTTACTTATTTAAATACAAACGACAGTTATAAAGGACGGTCGTAGGCACTCCATTCGAAAATAATTTTTTTACTATTCTTTCCAATTATGTGTTCAGGCTTGTAAAATTTCGCTTATGAATAATTGATCAATTACCTCGATTTTACGCACGAGGTACAACTTATTTACATACGTATGAATTATTACGAACACAACGCGAATTGTAATGATCGCTGATATTGTTAAATCCATTTGTAAATACACACTTACAAAGGAATTTTTTTCGTTAGGAAAAAGATGCCGGTATTTATATAATTTGACTGATACATTTAAGGTTGGAAGGCTTTTATAGAAAAAAATTTTATAAGCAATAAAATTAACAGATTTTGTATTTAAAAATTCTTTTTTAGGAAAAAGGAACAAATATAATAAAAAAAATGAACAGCTGCTCAAACGCTATGAATTTTAATTTTGGAAATGAATTTTTCAATTTTGTGAAAAAAGGTTCCTGTATTGTACACCACTGTGTACTATAGCAGAAAGAACCTTGGATACAAATATTAACATGTACTACGTGTAATATTATTTACTTTAAACGCCTGAAAATAATATATTACAGACCTTAAATGTACATTTATTTTAATAGGTGACACCTGTATCAACAGAATTATTAATTAGAACACAATTGAAAGTTCCAAAGCTTGGAGTAATGTTAGTAGGATGGGGCGGAAATAATGGGACTACTATTACCGCTGCGTTATTAGCGAATAAACATAAGCTAACATGGGAGACAAAGAACGGCGTCCAGAAAGCAAACTGGTATGTATAATCTTTTAGTAAAACCTCCGCAATTCACTGGATATTCGAATTCTCGATGTTTAAATTCGGCAAAATGTTGTTACATACTTTTCATTCGAAACTTTAGGTATGGTTCTGTAATTCAAGCGTCTACCATCAAACTGGGTAAAGGAAACAAGGAGGATATATATGTTCCTATGTCGTGGATGCTTCCGATGGTAAATCCAGACGATATCGAAATCGATGGCTGGGACATCTCCAACACGAATTTAGCCGATGCTATGCAGAATGCCAAGGTTTTGGACATTAATTTGCAAAAGCAATTGATACCACGCATGGCACACTTGAAGCCAAGAAAAAGTATATATTATCCCGACTTCATCGCCTCTAATCAGGTAAACTAGTTATTGTGTTTATATCATCTTTATCATTATCACCGTTTCGATCTTTATTAATGTCTCATTAATATGTTAATATAATATTACTATATGTTTGTAGAAACAAAGAGCGAATAATCTTATTCCTGGTACAAAATTTGAGCAACTAGAGTGTATTAGAAAAGATATCGCAGAGTTCAAAGCCAGCAAGAAGTTAGATCAAGTGATCATACTGTGGACTGCTAATACCGAACGATTCTCCGAGATAATTCCGGGGGTAAACGATACGGCTGACAATTTATTGAAAGCTATAAAAGAGAACCATTCTGAAATTAGTCCGAGTACAGTGTTCGCCGTCGCAGCAGCTTTGGAAGGTGTAAGTAATGTAGTTTAATGTATTTATATTTTATAATAAATTATACTAGTATTTATAATACTATATGCTAATTTATACACGCGTGTAATTCTTCTTTTAGTGTACATGTATAAACGGATCGCCTCAGAATACTTTCGTACCAGGAGCAATAGAATTGGCAGAGAAACATAAAACATTTATCGCTGGTGATGATTTTAAATCTGGGCAAACCAAATTGAAATCGGTACTTGTAGATTTTCTAGTCTCGGCTGGTATCAAGCCAGTATCAATCGTCAGTTACAATCATCTTGGAAACAACGATGGGTATAATTTATCTGCGCCGCAACAATTCCGATCAAAAGAGGTAATTCGTCCTTGAAAAAGTTTTTTAATAATGAGCAAATATATTCCGCGACAGTAATAACGTAATGTCTTAATGAACAGATTTCGAAAAGCAATGTGGTAGACGATATGGTACAGTCGAACAAGATTCTTTACCAACCGGGAGAGAAGCCAGATCATTGTGTTGTTATTAAATATGTCCCATATGTTGGTACGTATATTATAATAATGTACAATATGTATCAAACTCGTGTAAGCTCAAACACGAAAGTTCTTACGAAACGAAATCAAAAAGTCCTTTAGCATTTTGCAAGCTGGAAAATATTAGCAGTTATGATTTTGCGGGCATGATTTTGTCCTCTTGTCCTTCGACAGTTAAATATACATTAGGAATTCTAATTCGTTATACCGCTGGAATGCGCAAATGTTCAGCTTGCAAAATAATACAGTTCTTCGATTGATGTTTGATCTGTTTTCAGGCGATAGTAAACGGGCGATGGACGAGTACACATCAGAAATATTACTTGGCGGGCACAATACGCTTGTAATACACAACACGTGTGAGGACTCCTTGCTGGCTAGCCCAATCATTTTAGATCTGGTCCTTTTGGCAGAAATTTGCTCGCGTATTACTTTCAAGTTAGCAAACTCGGAAGACGAGTACACAGGCTTTCGCAGTGTGCTTTCTATACTGTCGTATCTATGCAAAGCACCATTGGTGCCGCGAGGAGCACCGGTAATAAATGCGTTGTCGAGACAACGAGCTGCGATTGAAAATATGCTCCGAGCATGCCTTGCATTGTCTCCCGAAAACAACATGTTACTCGAGCACAAAGTTAATTTTGGGAAGCAACTGTGAATCGAGAGAGAGGATCAGTCATATCTTAAAAAGTAAGGGTATTATTGTTCACAAAAAGTAAAGGAAAAGAAAAGGAACGAACAGTATTATCGAAGAATAATTTAATCGAACAGTATAAAGTTTAGTGTTTCTGGATAATTTGTGTTCACAGCACAGTCTGTCTAAAAGAATGAAAAATACATTTTCTAGACAATACTTGCAGAATGAAAGAGGCGATAATCGGATACTTTTCTACGTTCATTCGTTATTACATGCGTTTATTGTTAGTTAATAGCAGATCCAATACTAATATCAAAGAAAATTATAAATTTGTTCTGGAAATTAACAAATCGAATGTGTGGGAGAGTAAAAGTGTTTATATTATACTCCATAGCATTTTACTAGATACGACTATAACATACTTTACAGAGAACGAATTGAACACTATATTTTTACAGTAAATATACATACTGGTATTTTTGTGTAATATTGTTGAATGATAAAGCTACTACTGTTAGATGAATGCGGGGTCCAAGTATACACATAATTCCATCTAGCAAGTTTATGTACTCTACAGATTCTTCTATTTTTATTAACATAGATTAATATTCGATCTCATCCAACCATATGAATTCCTTCAAATAGCAGGATATGTGATGAAACTGTGCGAATCTTTAAAATACCCTTATTGTTTAAATATGTGTTATGTTTTATGAATAAAACAGAAAGTACTAAAAACTAAAATCGTTCATAATGATGTGTTTAACAATCTGTATGTTACCATACTACTTCAAAGCAAATAAACATTGAGAAAAATATAGGCGTGTAATATATTTTATTCAACTATGCAAAAGAAAAATGTTCGGTAACTTTACAAACAGCATACATTAAATTATATCCCGATAAATATTAGAATACGGTAATATTCAGATTTTTGCTGTTATATGTGAATAATTTATCTGAATTATTACTTGTGTTTTGTAATGAATTATTCAACCCACATTACTCTAGAAATTGTTCAATGAACAATGAATTAAGGGGGAACCTGGTTTAGTAATATTAAAAAAGAAAAAAGTCTAAAATTGACAAAGTTGTGGGATTTTAACGGAAAAATTTTGACATTTTTATGCAAACAAATGGTTTAATTTAATTTCTGCTTAAATATTTTTTCATTCATCGGCGATATAAATTCATGTCAATATAATATTATACATACCTTGAGTTGCTCCTCACAAATATCCTACTTGGAATTTTCGCGGTTTCATTCCGACCGAGGTGCGCGCGCGCACGTACGCGCATAAAATATACGCAACAATAGAAATAAAACTTTACCAAATCAACGTCGATGAACATACATACATATTATACGTCTCCTCTTATTGCATACGCGCGATTATGTTCGACCGAGTATTTGCCAATTCGTGATTATTAATTTTCCCATTTCATATTGATTCTCGAAATACGACTGCGGCCATTACGAATGCACGCAACGTCATAGCTTCGGTAAAGGAATTTCAGAGCACTACAGTTGGACGTGGCATGGAATTCTCTTTGCAAGTGCGTGGTGATCATCAGATTTCCATTTACAAAAGTTACATCTCGTGGTTCGTAATCTATGACGGATGTTTATTATACATTCCTGTTACAGAGTACTGTATACGAATTCTATGGCTATTGGGAGTATTGGGAGCTAGTCATGAATTTCGGATGTTGTAGAATGCCCGTTGCGTAGGTCGAATACAACATACGCTACAGGCGCCATTAAGTTGCGCCATCTGGATATCGTTAGGAAGGCATTATATTAGCGAGAGTTTGGAAAAACTTTTGAATAATGTTATTACTATCCCCGATAACGAGTGCTATAAGGTAAAATTAACGAATTTCAAATTTGCCGTAACGCGCGCCGGTCACGATCGCGTGAAACTTAATAGCAGGAATACGTAATACATGATCTATGATTGAAATCCACTTAACCTCAATTTCGAATGAAAAATGAATACCTACGATTATGAGAACGTAATTTCTTACGAATGGAATAGAACCGTTCAGCTCTTCCTGAGAGAAAGTATTAAAGATATCTTTAACTTTATGAGTAACGACATAAACCTCAGGAGTCTGAAAATATCGGCACTATTAAAGTAACGGCTGCGATATATTGCAGTCATAATATATACGTACCTACTAAAGTTACTTGGATTGATTTCTATCAATTTTTTTCACACAAATAATTGAATTTACAGCAATGGCATGTAATATATAGTTTTGTGTAAAGTTTACTTCAAGAAGCAATAATATCTATCGTAAATACAACATGCACAAGCAGCGATACAAAAAGGGTTAGTCTTCTTTTCTACCGAATGATAAGGTAAATAAACGTTTCTACTTGCACTGCTTAATGTAAAATTCAAAGAATTTAAATATAAATTAACTTCACTTCGTACAATCGTTCCTCCAATAAGAATATTTTCTTCCACTCGTATATCTTGTATTTATAACTCGATATGTAAAATTAAAACTATAATTGTAAGATTTACAATTGTTATTTCTTTTTTATTCAGGTCATAGGCGTTAGAATATTTTGTAAATACACATTTAGAGTATAATGCAAAGAATTTAAAACAGTGGAGTAAAAATGCAGCACACTGAAGCGAATAACAGAGATCATAATTATAGCGAAGTAAAAGTAGAGAATCTTGAGTGTAACGATGGTAGTATTCAAAATGTGTTCGACAACGATGGTAAAGTAGCGTGTAAATCGAACAAATCTGCATTAACGTCGAGCAAAGAAACATTTGGTCAGATCAAGGATATAAACGAGTTGAAGAAGATAACACCACGTGTGAAGCTATTGGCTCGCGACGCTAATAGCTTGAACGAATTGACTAAAATCTCATTACACAACAAGATATCCGCACAAAAGAAGGTATCGATATCGGAGCAAACTAAGCAAGAATTAAAGAAATATTGTAGGACTTGCGCAGGTTTGAAGCTTCCATTAGTTGATATTTTCAGTGAGAAAGGCATTCAGATGAGATTGAGTCAACAGATTAAACACTTGGAAGAAATAAACTCGTACGATAGCCTATCGACTCAAATGTGCATGGACTGTATTTGCGACCTAAAAATGAGTTATAAATTTTTTATGCAGATTAAGAAAGCAGAAGTTAAATTAAAATCTATTCACGTTACTCTGACAGATACTGCGACAAGAAACGTAGAGACGAACAAGGCGCAGGCTCTGGCGAGCGCGGAGAACACTGAGACGAAGACAGAAAGTGTCTCCGTAGAGCACAGTACTACCGAGCCGTCTACGAGTAAAGAATATAAAGAACAGACGCCTGCGTCGAATATACCTGCGACTTCCGCAGTGAAAGATAATCAAATGTCTTTGGAACAAGATAAAGAAGCAGATACGATAGAGATACTGTCAGAAATCAAGACCGAAGTTGAGATCTTTGACGATATGACGATGCAACATAACAGCGACGATAATGAGTCTATAGAAGAGTTCGATCCGGACGATCCACCCTTTCAACCTGACAGTTCCGACGTTGGGGACTCTGATGACGAAGTAGATGTACAAATATCAAATGTAAAAAGGCAAAATACCCAGCAGAAAGAAAATATTATAAAACAGTGTTTACAGCCAGTTTTTATTTATGATAATAATTCCGTTCCAGATAATGAAAACACAGATTTTAATCAAACAACCTATAAGTACGATACGTCGCTAAATGCGTATATTAAAGTGGAAGGTACAGTAGGTAGTAATTATACCGCTGAGCCACATAGCATATCTAAATTTGACACTGTATGTAACAGCGAGAGTACAAAAGAATTTGGGAAACAACCAAACATATTAAAGCGACGGCTTTTGTTACAAAATAAGAAAGAGTCCACCGAAGAGACTGATGAAAATACTCGTCAGTCGAGCGTGTCCGATAAAAATGGGGGTCATAAAGATATTAAAGTACAAAAGTTAGATGTACATAATCCTTTAAGCATTAACAGTAATCAAGAAGACGGAATCATGTACGTTACCGTTAAGGGTTCTAAACCAAACGAATTATTGTTGGTAAAAGTTAAGAAAATGGACAAGCCATTGGAGAAGAAAGATGACAAATCCTCGGGAAAAAAGAGCTTCGACATCAAACCGATGGAAAAGATCTTGAAGCGATACGAAACGTTAGCCACGAAAGAGAAGGATTTGTTTCCCGAACGGACAAAAAAGTCTGAGATAAGGGAACAGATAATCGAAGAGCAAATAGAGGAGTATAAGAAGAAACGGGAGAAGGTACTAGGTGGGCATGCTAATATTTCCCTTCCTTTGAAACTCGACGAGTCCCAAACTCGGTATGTTAAACGTAACGAGAGTCAAGAAAGTCAAAAGCCGTCTGCGTGTATAGAAAACAGTTCGATTGTAAATACACAAATCGACAAAGATAATAATGATAGCAATGCGAGTACCATCAGAGCTGAGAATGGTATTTCGGAGATTATAGAGACGGAAAAGGAGAAGTCCGTTAACGAAAGGACATATATAAATACTGAAGAATATTTATCACGTTTAGCGAAACTTAAGTTGAAATGGGAAGAAGCTAAGAAAAAAAAAGAATCTCTTCAAAAAGAACTGGACGAATCTTATACAGAAGGTAATATTGAAAAATTGGCAAGAATTCTAGGAGAGAAAGAAAAGAATCTGCAAGACTTTCAGGAATACTTGAAGCAACGTAAAATTGTAATTACAAGGCTAAAGGATGAGGATATTATTTCTCTCTACGAAGACAGGAATAACGCAGTGCTTAAAAATAATTTACCCGATTTAATAGACGAAAGCCAACCAGCGGATTATATACCGGAGGAGAATTATTTGGAATGCGATTATTGCCCGGAAACATTCGCTTCTAAAGAAGTCCTCGAAGAGCATTTGAAGATGCACGACTACAAGATCATGCATTTCTGCGAAGATTGCATGGAAGAGTTTCCAACAACTAAAGCAAAGAGAAATCATAATATAGTCTGTATAAAAAAGGTGCTGTGTAAATACTGCGACATTATGTTAGATTCGAAAGGTAAAAAACGCCAGCACGAGCAAAAGCATTGCGACAATATGTATGGGCAGCTGTGCGACGTGTGCGGCGAGAAATTTAAACACCAGGGGACATTGGATCAGCACGTAAAAACTCAGCACATGAGTTGGGAGAAGATATACCAGTGTCCGAAGTGTCCAAAAAAATTCGCATTCAAGCAGAAGCTTAGTTTCCACCTAAAATCTGTCCATACGACATTGAGAGCTTATTTGTGCGAGGATTGCGGGGCAGATTTCAAAAATCCTGCGAGCCTCAGGCACCACAGAATACGCAAACATCAACCGGTGGGCAATAAAAGGGAGTGCCCAGTTTGTCACAAGTTAGTACCATTCTATAGTCTTTCAAAGCACATGCATACTCATAAGGCGTATACTATTCAGTGTCCGCACTGTGACAAAATGTTCAAAAACAGTTCAACTTTGAAACAGCACGTAAGGATTCACGAAGATCAACGCCAGTATAGATGCGACACTTGCGGCGTTGGCTTTAATAGGCGCGACGGGCTGAGATTGCACATGAGAGTGCACGAGAAAACTGATAGTAGAGGATTGAAAGAATGCTCGTGCCAAGTGTGCGGCGAAAAGTTTCCAAATCACTCGACGCTGGTTATCCATAGGAATAGAGTACACAAAGATGGTAGACAGTACACGTGTCATATATGTAACAGGTCGATGATCTCAACTAGATCGTTAGAGTGGCACATGTCCCATATACACAATGAATCGCTGCCGGGTATTGTGAAGGAGAATGTGGATGGAACGCCGGAGAAGAAAAGAGTATCCTGTTACCATTGCAACAAGACATTCAAAACCGAGATGATTCTGCGAACGCATATTAAAAACACTCATATGGAGAAGGATCCTATGAAGTGCTTAGATTGCGAGTTAACGTTCACTTCCGAAGTGAGATTGAGGCACCATATGATGGTGACGCATAATAGATTAGAAGGAACTTTACCGTGTCCACATTGTCCAAAGAGATTTGTTAATCAACTTAGGTTAAAGACGCATATGATATCCCATTCCGAAGAGAGACCTTATACCTGCGAAATCTGTGGATTTAATTTGAAAACGAAGATTCAATTGATTAAGCACCATCAAAATAGGCATAGCGACGAAAGGCCCTTGCAATGTAGATACTGTCCATGGAGATGTAAACAAGTTAGCGCTCTTGTATGCCACGAAAGGACGCACACGAACGAACGACCGTACTCTTGTAGCGTTTGTAGGCAACGTTTTAAGTATCTAGGTGATAAGAATAAACACGAGAGGCGACACGAGAGCTTAGGAGGGTCTGGATTTAAGAGGATAGTACCTGGTCGAAATATCAAACCTAAAGTGCAAGAAGATTCGTCTTGCTCCGATCAGGAGCAAGAAGGTTTGAGTAACGCGGAACCTCAGGTCCTTGATGACGAATACGAAGAGCAGGGAGATCAACAGTATGAGGTGGAACAGATAGTTAAATTTGAAGGGCAGGAAATAGTGAAGTTCGAGGGGCAAGAAATAGCGGAAGTATACGAACAAGTGTACGAGCAGGTAACTGTAATTTCATGATTCTATGCTAGTAGTTTTGCAGTGAATTACATTCTTCTTAATCTATTCACGTTGCTCTGTGCTAGGAATACGAAGAGACGTCCAGGGAAGCTTCAGACGCAGCGGAAGTTATAATGCATATGGAAGACACTACTGTCTACACAGAGGAAGTGACTGCGGATAATATCGAATCTGCGGAAATAATGGCAGATGGAATAATGACAAGTGAGATACTACAATCAGGTGCTGTGGTTCATTTGCAACAAGAAGATGATTCAGGGAAGATACAAGTGATACCAGTGATGTTGTCCTTACCTGATCTGTCTGATGCAAATACAGAGGTCAATTTGGCTACAGCATCCATCATGTATAATAATTGAGTTTAACATCGCATTTTACACTTGCGATATCTACTGTAAAAAGAAGTGACTTTTAAAGTTTTATTACGGTAATTAAAGCTTAAATGAACTTTTAATTCGGGTAAATAAGTGAGGGCTAAGCCACATTCCTATATAATCGAAATTCAGCCGTATTGTAAGATGTATACTCCTTTCAAGCACATACGTAGGGTTCGAACATTTAGAACAGTTATGTACGCAAAGGGAAAGATGATTATCTGCTATGTCGTAGCAGGGATTTTGTAAGATCACTTCGTTGTGTGAGAATATTTTACAAAAAGTCACCTTAAGATTGTACAGATAATGATATAAAAAGTTTTATCTTCGTAATGATTTTCAAAACAAAATTTTTCTTTAGTTATAAACGATAAATAAAAATATCTTTACTATGATATAAAATATTTTGTACAAATCTATGAAAAAATTAACAAATATTTTACTTGATAATGCAAATACAAATTTCATGGTACGTCTTAAAGAAATTTACATTATTTATAACCATACAAACGCCAACTCATAAAACATGCTGTTTAAATTCGGATTCATCCTTTTTTTTTTCTATTAATTTTCTTCATTAATTTCGCTATTTTCTACTACAAGTATTTTGTTTTCTTCGCGTCATGATTGAAATGTGAATAATAATTATATTTTCCTTTATTATAGAGATCATGCATTTTATAGGTGTAAATTATAGGAAATCAAGGGGAAAAAATATCCCATACTTTTGGTACTCTCAATGGTTTTTCTGTGGATAACTTTACGTGTAATATATGTTGATATGCCATACCTTTAGGATGGAACTTTATGTCTTTAAGACAGAAATTTGCAATGTAGAATTTTATATATTCGAAAGTGGATGCTCAAGTGCTAATTCAAGCGTCGTATAGGTATAAGTTCAATTGTTTGCATTGCTTTATAATAATATTCCTTCATATTATAGTAACGTAGAGAAGTTCTTGCTAATTAAAGTTTCAGAGAGTTTTAAATTACCATGATTACTGTATAGAATTACTGTGGAATTTATTTCTGTAAACTTCAGTAACGTGATTCGTTGAATCAATTCATTGTATATTTTTCAACTATCCAAATTTTAAATGGCAGGAACATTTTTCATTTACTGTGCACTACTTAAAATGTTACACACTTTCACATATTAGTTTTTCGTTCTATTACGATCCAATTCAATATTTTAACTTTTATTTATTTTCTCATATTACTGAACCTTTTGTCTGTTAATCATATATCTGTATTTTGTGGCAATAAAAAAAATTTGAATGTCATACACTTTCCCATTTCATATTTTATAGCTGTCTCTCGAGGCTTTTATATGGATACATATGGACACTTGGTAAATGTACATACATCAAAGTTGCGCGTGATTTGTGGATGATAGGGCAACGTAGGCTTTTTAAATTTAATGTATAATGCCGTAATGAATCATATATTCGTATAAAATGTACATACAGATTTTGTATTTATATAAAATAAAAATAACGTATATATCCTGGAATAATTGTAAATAGATACCATTCTATTTAATACAGAGATAAATACTGTGATTGCTGTGCTGTACAAGAGAAATGTACAAATATACAAATGTATAGCAATACTAAAATTGCATAAGTTTCAAATGTTCTAGTATTCATTATCCTACAACAGTTATAAAACTAAATGCATCCCGCTGAATTTTCTGTTAATTCAGAATGCTTAATAATCTCGAATATTTTTACAATAATTCTCTATTTTTCTAGACTTTGATAGTACTGTGCCAGAACAAGCCATGCTTTGGGTGACATAAAGCCATGAGGTGGATTCTCACCTGCCCTTGCTAAGCCTGTAAAAGAGTATTGCAAATATTTTCAACATTAAAATCTCTTTCAAACAAATCGAACACATCTGTTTCATCAATGAATAAACCATTACAATGTGTTGTTTAAATTCAATAATATTAATTCTTTAGTACATTTCTGCATGCAGGGAGTTACTTTAGGCTGGAACCTAAAGTATTTTAATTGGAAGAATTTCAATATCAAAAGATAACGAGAGAACAGTTTGGTTCAAAAGTGAGCACCTAACTTTTCCAAAGCAACAAGTTTTAAGATTTCGGAGTTACATGTTCTAAAGTTGCATTTAAAAAAACGGGAACCATTTGGTCGACAAGCCGACAGAGAGTTTTACGTATGCGTGTATTTGTGTTTATAGTTAGCATTTATATTATACATACCACGCATTTTTGTTCCCGATATGAATTGAAAGTCTTCTTTTCGCTTCGCGTCGAAGAAGGACATTTTTTTATATTTGTTATCATACGCCGCAACTTTGAATGGTATGATCTCTAGGCTTTGTAATCCTCGAGCAACTGATAGCACTCGAGCTCCATGGGTGGGATCATAAAGATTTCCATCGGGGACTATAGATTTGTTAGGATGTGGTATGCCAGCAGGGTCCCGCCCAACAATGTAAAAGTTAGCACCCGCATTCATTCTAGCCTTCGCGTGCCATTGCACCTAATAAGTACATAATTACGTAAAGTATTTAATTCATAAACATAGACATAAATACATTAACGTTTACCTCGACCGGTCCAGCGTACATCATTGGGCTTGGAAAAATTGCTAGTAACGTAGAGCCGGCATCTAGTACACCTTCGTCGAGTATAGCTTCGTGCTGAAGAATTCTTGTATGCAAAGGTACATCATCGTCTTTCGTCCAACCGCCGAGAGGATGTAAAAGCAATATAGGATTTTTAAATCCTCTTTCCTCTAATAAACGCTTCTTTGTGTCCTACAAATGGAAAGCAAAAACTACCGAAGCTACAAATAGAAAGTCAAAGCGGAAGCAGAGTCGAGATTGAAAAGTTTTCGAATGAACATACTTGCATTAGCAATGCATGACCGTTATGTATAGGATTTCTAAGTTGAAATGCAAATACTGCGTCAGCTTTCATCTTTTTACACTTTGCTCTAATTTCATTCGGCGTCAGTCTATACTTATCCAGGCCATCGTGCCATCTAATTCTTTTAAGGACTTCTATATCGCCGCCTACTAACCAATCTCCAGATTCATAAATCATCTTTACATACGGGTGGCCCAGGTTGTTAGTGCCAAACTGCCATCCACATCTTTCTTCTTTTCTGTGAGAATAAAATTCTGGCTTACGTAAAATCGCAAGGGCTTTACTTTTGTATTTCAATGTAAAGGCCGAAAGCCCGTCCAAACGCTCCTTGTCCTCTGTGCTGATCGCAAGAACTATTGGAACGGACTGATTAACTTCTTTCTCCCCTTCAAGAAGACACCTTAAATGCTGAGTCTGGGAATACAAGTGTTTTACGTTCAATAATATTCTTATACATCATTACTTAATGGTTTATACACCTATCTTCGACGTACCTGAAGATATTCATCTTCTCTCATAAAACCAGTGAGGGGTGCAGCCCAACCTTCCGCTAAAATCTGCAGCCACTGTACGTCTATCTCGTTAATTTCTAAACACTGAAGAGAAGCCGCTTCCGTTTTGCCAGAAGATACTCGTGACTCTGGAACGAACAACTCCCGTATTGGTATCGTGGGTTTCTCCAGCACCGGTATAATACACTGTTTCTCCAGAAGATCGATAACCGTTGCACCAGATTCTTCTGGAGTACAGTTTTCCGTGGTTACCACTAAATCAGGATTCACTGGTCTTTCATACATTTGATCTATTCCAGTGAAACCCTTGATGGCTCCCTGACGCGCTTTCTTATACAATCCTTTCGTGTCCCTAGCCTCGCATACATTGAGAGGCGTGTCGACGAAAACTTCGAAAAATGGGAGATCCGACATTTTATGAATCTGCCTCGCCATTTGCCTGTCTTCCTCGAACGGCGATACAAAGCTACATAAACAAATTTGCCCGCTGTCGGCGAATAATTTTGCTACTTCGGCAACTCTTCTTATATTTTCTTTCCTATCTTCTTTACTGAAACCGAGGTTGCAGTTTAAGCCGCTTCTTACGTTATCTCCGTCGAGGCCGTAAGCGGCGATTCCGTGATTAACTAAAATGGCTTCGACTTGGAAAGCTATAGAAGTTTTCCCTGCACCGGACAGACCCGTTAACCAAACGGTGCATCCTCGAAAGCCTCTTACACTTCCTACTGCTTGTCCACGCTTAGCTCTCGATACATGGTGTGCTTGCTCCGATACGTTGCTGCAGGTCTAAAAAAAATTCAACAGAAACAGACATCATAAAAGTATTGTGATGTTTGAAGATTGATTACAATCGTAAAGAAATATTTCTTATTTACGAAGTAATCAAAACTTTATACGATAAGTTAAATCCATTGATAAAAGCATAAGATAACTTATTTTTACAATAATGTGAGTTAAAATATCTTTTTCTACAAATCATATAGCCTATGTATATTATTGTATAACGAATATCGCAAATAAAGTTAGAAAGTATTTAGCATATCTCATTCTACTTTAAATGATAAAATAATCATGATATTTATATTTTCTTATGTGTATATAAATTATGTACGTCACATATGCTTCTGTACTCCAGAAAAAAATTGTTGCACGTATTTCGTTAATGAATTTAAATTGAAATATAAAACTAAGTTTCTAAATGAAAGAGAAATAAGAATTCAAACGTGTAATATACCTATATTCGCGCTAATTATATCGTTCTACACACAGTGCACGAAGCAGTATTAACATTTCTGTCATTGTAATTTGAAATATTTAAGTTAATCGAATAATATTTACGGAAGATTATTTAAATGATCTTTATGTGAAGTGTCTTTCGACAATACGTACCGTCATCATCCGTTTATTTGGAATTTCAACAATCTCGTTTGACATAACTGTACTATATCTTCCACTTTGTGTATTCTGACTTGTACGTACGTGGCAATCGGCCGAGTACGATCGAAATGCGATATATCAAGGGTTTAATAAAATAATAACTGATTTTCAAGCGTCAGAAAACATGTCCCGAACGTGTCGTGATAATTACGCGCTTTCGAACGGTCGTCATTAATAAGAAATGTTTAAAATGATGATAATAAATGTGTCGCGTGTGACAGGCACCAAGACAGTACGCAACTGTACGCAGATTCAAGCTAGTTGCGGCCATGCGGCTACGAACGGCTACGATTGCTGACGATTGCTGTCGGAACTACCGAAATATGCAGAATTTGCAGAAGTATGCACTAACGGTACTGAACGGTACTACTTGGTACTACAAACCAACCGAACCAACTATAGACACTAGCGCTTTTACTGATGAAACATCAGTTATCAGTTAATACATTTTAGAGTTTAATGACCCCGTATAAAATACAGGTCAGGGGCCTTTGACTTCTCCGTCTTTTGACTAACATTTATGGATATTTATGAATAGAAGATAGAATCGAACACGTAGTTTATTTAGATCACGAAATTACTATATGTATTAATTGACGTTAATATTTTTAGGAGAAATAGATTTTATTCGGCAGACTTATTGTTTACTTAAAAATGTCATGAAATTGTTATGCATCTGTAACGCCATGTAAAATACACAAGTACATATGATTTGTATCTCTTTTGTGTAATTTCAATTACTATATTATTATATGTGAACGAAAATTCACAGATTCTCAGTTTATATAAAAGGTGAATGTTCATAAAACATATTCAATTCGCTTTTACGTTTCTGATTAACTTAATTTATTTATATATCTTTAATACATTAAAAATGTTGAAGTAGCTATAATTTTTCATAAATTCTTAATTTCTAAAGTTGACATAAAATAAATACTGTTACTCGTGTTTTACTAAAATTAAATTAGTAAAAATATACACTCTACGTAATCATAGATTATTTTTTGCATAAATAATAAAATATTACATGTTGATGTTAAAAAATTCATGAAAATAAAAGGAAACGATTTCAACATGACTGATGAAAAACATAAGAAAAAATATGAATCAAATATGAATTGCGAGAGTTGCAGATCATTATAAGTTCTTCGTTACAACACTGTATTTTCTATTATTAAAAGTATTATCTACTGTATGTTCTACATACATATGCAAAGTATCCGGATCACTTGGAAAATAATATACTTGTGCGTTAAGATTCAATACCTCTTTTGGGTTGCATTTCATAGTTATAGAATACATCGGTTCGCCGATAGATCCAAAAATATCATCTATGTAACCCAGAAGGGTGTATTTTCCTACAGAGCTTCGATCATTCGTACAATTGAAGTACAAAGGAGTTCCAAAATACAAGAGAATGTCCGAAGAAAATGGTTTTACTAAAACCACATTAAGCGTTTCAATAATACTGCTAATATTTCCCGCAAGATGTTCTCTTTCAGTTTGTATCCTCAATTCTTTGAAGCATTCATCCATCCTAGAAAAAAAAGGGTACAAATATTAGGAAATGATGTATTATATATCAAAGACTAATCCTGTAAGACCGCAGCTGCAAAATTATTACGAAATAAAAACTAAAAATATGTAAAACATATCCTTAAATAAAGGGAAGACTTAAGTAACTCGTATACCTGAACTACATCGTACATTAAATTGTAGATTAAAAATTAATGTAACTTACTGATCCACTGGTTTAAAGCCAGATCCTGTTTTTGGAGAAAACGTACAGTCAGATACAGTACAACAAATACCTTTGTTTCTATTATTATCTTCTGCATTTTGAAAGAATCTAAATGATTCATTTGTTTCTGCCGCGATACCTTGATACTTGGTTTCCATTATTTAGTTTGCAGAAAGGAATGTTTTATAAAAATAGATTCTTATCACAGGAATTAGGAACGTATTTCTTATCTGCTTCAGTTTTATGACAATTCCTGTTTTAAGGCACTTTGTACTCGACCAAGGTTACGAAGCGAAAGTAAACAAATAGAAAAAATGGTCGAGTACACAAATATTACCCACATACACAAGACAGCCTAGAAGAATCATACAACCTTAATGTATACGTTTGAGAATATAAGTAGAAAATACAAGAAAATACACAAAACAATATTTTACACTTTATTAATTTGTGTTTCAACATTTGATGTATTATAATAACAGCGACACTGAATATATATATCTTTTTTCAGATATTTATATTTATACACACGCAGGTGCATATTCGCATATGCAAGTTCTTCAAAGATTTAACATACTATTCGAATCAAGATTCGGTAGAGTTACATTCATTTTTATCTTTACTGTTTTTAGATCCTTGCTTGTTGTTTTTTATTTCCCACAAGCCGTTTCTAACAAATCTTTTCGCAGCATCTTTATTTAAACGTGGCATCAGAGTGTTTCTGTCCTCGATTTGTTTCGAACGTAACATGGACTTCTTCAGGCGATCATTTTCTGATTTTATTCTATGTTTCGTTGGGTCAATTCCTAATCGGATAAACGCAAAGTATAAGAGAAACACGTGTTGGTTTGTCATATTTAATAACATTGTTCAGATATTATCGATTATATTTCTCGTTCTTTATGTTACAAGGTCTTACCTTCTGCCCTCAAGTACATCCAAAACATACTGTTCAAACTGTACGACATCAATAAATCATATTTAATTTTGTCCGCGTTTGAAAGTTTCTCGTATACGTCCAGATCTGTAGCAAATTTAATTGTGTCTTCAATTCTTACGGTAGCATCACGAAATTGTTTAATTTTTGCAATGAGATCAGGGTCATGTGAAAGTTCCTCAAAATCCATATCCATGTTTACTTCGGTTTACTCCGGTTTCGTTTACTCTACAAATGTCTGCGACTGTCTACAAATTGTCCTGGCCAGTTGTGAATCCTGCTTGTGCTGCCCTCTGAATGTTCATGTCAGAGTGCGGGTGTTTCAATAAAGCAAAGTCAAAACAGAGACTATTTTGAAGTTAGACTTTAGCGTTTTATTCCGATGTGAATCTGAACTGTTCAGCAAGGCAGTTAGGGTAGGTGTCCTTATTACGGTGCATTGTCTTCGACTTGCTCACGAATAAATTAATTACTGACTTCTCTTACCTTAATTTTGCTTGGTGAAAATTGATATGGGTTTTTTAACTTTTCTCTTTTTTAAGGCATTTTTTCGGATTAAAAAAGTTACTTTTTCATATTTTTTTAATTTAAATAAAAATACATGTTTTTATCCCAATTATGGTGTTCTGAAAAATGCATTTTTTTAATAGCGTTCCCGCGGTTGGGTGATGGGTGCGTTCCACTTAAGCCCACAACGTCCGCGCCCACGACCGTAGGAATTTCCCGTTCTAACTTGCTTATGAGCTGTTATGAGCGTCGCGGGCGAAAAATCTAGTGGAACGGGATCCGTAAAGTTCGTGGTTTTTGTTCTACATAGCGACTTTTAATACCGATTTATTTACCGATTTTTAATTGTCCCTGATCAATTTGGATAATGCGTGACTAGTAAAGTATTGTTTACTTTTATTTATGTTCATAAATATTACAAGTTTTAAATAATAAAGGAGATAAGTATGTAACCCGAAAACATAGTCCGGGCCAATCAGATTACTCCAGATCACTTCAGATCGTAGGCATCGCTCGGGCGATGCGGTTGTTTGAATGACGTCATCCGTGACGTCTGCAGCGCGATCATAACGACCGCGGTTGTTATGTAGAACGAAAACTACGGGGCGTTGCGGGCGATTTGGACGTAAATGGAATATGGAATCAGCAGTATAAAAGTTTATTTAAAAATTATTTCTTACAGGAAAAATGTTGACGATACATTTAGACGCAATATTTGAATATGTAAAAGTATATAACGTGAACAATTTTACTTGCTCTACTTTTTGGCACTTTTATGTTAACTTAAATTGAGATCATTGTTCATTGTGGCGTTACAATTTGCTGCACAACATCTTTTTCTGCACACAGTTCGTCGATACTGTGAAAATTGGTAGACCGCAATAAATTTTATACCTGCGTCGGCCATTACTACTAGTTCGCGTACCGATCGCTAGTGTCGCATACTAATTTTCTATTCCCAACAGACATCTTCTCCTCAAGTATATCATGGACAATCAAACAGCTGATTCGTTCTGTGTAGAAGCACATGTTGGTGCGGCAGTATGCTATGATATTATGGTTTTTTCTCACGAAGTAATGAGATTCTAACGATAAAATAGATACTCGCGTGTCGAAAGGAGAAACAGATTGTCCAATTTGGTCTGGGCGTGCGATGAAAAAGGAAGAATAGCCAGTTCTTTTTTAAAAGAGACTCTTGTGTAAGAAAAATGGCTGACCGTGATAGCGCATCCGAAAGCGATTCAAGCTCAATCGACGGAGGGCCAATAATGATGCCGCCGTCCCCTGTAACCAGGGAGCAACTTCAAAAAAGGATCGAGTCGTTGCAACAGCACAATCGTGTTCTCAAAGTTGAACTCGAAACGTATAAATTGAGGGTGAAGGCGTTGCAAGAAGAGAACCGTGGACTTCGTCAAGCCTCTGTCATTATAGTGAGTGGCTTTTATAGTTGTATATTTCTACCAAGTCCATAAAATATCGATATAGGTATTCACCGATCGTATATTCCATTTTACACCAGGCATTTCGATGTTTCCCAGGCTTATATTATATTCTTATAATCTCGTTTTCATGAAATCGGAAAATATTGTTCACTCTGACAAAGATGATTTTGACATAGACTTCTGTTATTTTTTAGCTGCAGTGCAGTTCTTAGTATTCCATCGTTTTTAGAATTTATTATCAACCAATTTTATACATTTTCTATAAAAGTAAAAACTTATCATGATTCAATCATGTTGAAGATGTAAGGTATTCGTGTTATTAGTACCTGTGTTACTTTTGTGAGTAACAACAATATTCAGAATGTATAAAATAAAGTTTTCAATGTACTTCACGAAAGCTACCGGTCGTCAGTCAAATTCTTTCAATATGTAATAGATTTCGATCAGTAAAGGCAGCCCAGTTTTGTTTTTATGCAATGTGAAAGTGGTTGGAAAGGCAAGTTTAACAACATACAACACAAGAATGTCCAAGTCGTGCGAGGTCAAAAATGAGGGAACAATTTGAAAATTGTAGAGATATGAAAGAATTAGAAAGTAGGGCAAGAGTAATATTTGCATTGAAATCCTGGGCAGCATTATTAGAAAACACTAAAATTGTAATTGAAGGAGTTGAAAACTATTTTTGCAAGTGAAAATCATATTTTGAACAAAGCATATACATATTTAGAGTTTTCTAGTATGGATAGCAGTTTAATATTATGTTTTTTGCTTCTCACCTTGCATAACTGGTAATACTCCCATGTCCTGTGGCATCAAACACATCTTGAGATCTTCTTTGATATGGTAGAAAAAAGATACAGCCTCCTGTTTAAAAAAGTAGTCAATTTTGTTGACCAAATTCTATAATAAATTTAGCAGATTAATGTGTTATTAAAATTCTGTGTGAAAGTCACAGAGGTGCAAGGAAAGAATTTGGTATTTTTAACATGGACATTTTGTACGTAATATGAATCAGTAAAATGTAAGTTTAATCAATACAGAAGATATTACATCATGTAATATCATCCTGTATGAAAAACGGTTTTACTGTACATTCTTTTAAATATTCCCTTCAAGTAATTTTGAATTGCAAAATAAATACTTGCCTTTAACTTAAACATTTTAAATAATTCGGCAATTCACCTTAATGTAATTCTGTTAAATGTTTCTTTACAACATTGAAATTACTGCATAAAACTTCTGTAATAACAAATACATCATTTCTTGAAATCAGTTTGACTATTTCTAAATTAGCAAAACAATCGATCTATATAATTATTGTTTATACAAGAAATAATTAGTAATGTATATTAAATAATATGTTTCTAAAACATTTCTTGTAAATTGTTCTAAAATCCTTCTTGTCCGGTCAATACAATAATATTTAGTTATACAAATGTTGATTATTAAAATTGAATTATTTCATCATTTTTATTCACAGGCAAAGAGATTTCTGATTTTTGTTGCGTAAAATTATACATATAATATTTTGATGCTTTTAATAATTCATATATTCCGATTATATTACATTGCAGCAAGCTAAAGCTGAGCAAGAAGAAGAATTTATAAGTAACACATTATTGAAGAAAATTCAGGCACTCAAGAAAGAAAAGGAAACCTTAGCGCACCACTATGAGCAAGAAGAAGAATGCTTGACAAATGATTTGTCAAGAAAGTTGAATCAATTGCGCCAAGAGAAATGTCGACTGGAGCAAACTTTAGAACAAGAGCAAGAGTGTCTTGTGAATAAATTGATGAGGAAGATCGAGAAGCTCGAGGCTGAAACACTCGCGAAACAGAGTAATTTAGAGCAGCTGCGAAGAGAAAAGGTGGAGCTAGAAAACACGCTCGAGCAGGAACAAGAGGCATTAGTAAATAAATTATGGAAAAGAATGGACAAGTTGGAGGCGGAGAAAAGAATGCTTCAGATAAAATTAGATCAACCAATATCAGATCCTACATCGCCAAGAGAAATTAATAATGGTGATACTGCTACTAGTCTAAGTAAACATATTCAAACTTTAAGAAGCGAAGTGGCCAGACTAAGACATACTCTGCTCATCTCGCAACAAGAACGTAAGAATTTTTCACAGCTTTTTAAAACATTAATAAATTACAAACGTTATACTACTTTTAAGGTTTTCAATAATGTATCGTGTATTCGTCCATTTTTATCAAATGAGAGACTCGTTCATGATAAAGGGTTCTCATAAAAATCGTAGTTTAGTACGTTTTAAGTACTACAAAACTTTTAATTTGATCTACTAATCTCTAATTAATGATTAAAAATTGTTGAGTACACATACATACATATATGTATTCGTGCATGTATGTATGCATGTATCTATGTATGTACACTATTCACATTAGATACGGAGAAGATGCAACGATACGTAAATGAAGAGAAACAAATTCGTGAAGAAAATTTGAGACTTCAAAGAAAATTACAATTAGAAGTTGAGCGTCGTGAAGCTTTATGTAGACATCTCTCGGAATCAGAATCCAGGTAAATAAATGTTTTATATAATGTGTAAGACTATTTGTTTGATTTCGAACGTTATTTATTTATTAGTTTGGAAATGGAAGAAGAACGGCACTATAATGAGATTGTGATGTCTGGTGGAAATATAAGAAATCGTACTGTTTCCAGCCCTGTGCCGTATAATCCTTCGCCTAGTTCCTCTAGACCGTTAAGTCCAGGTAATCATCGTTTTCATCAAGCTTTTTATATCCCACAATTTACGATACTTTCCAGGGGTTGAAAATTGTTGTGATATCGGTTTCGGTTATTTCTCGAACCGAAATAATCCTGAAACAGTTACAAGTGAAAAAGCTTCTGGCCTATATCGGTTTCGGCAATGCAGTAAACTCTCGGAATCGATACATACATTACTGTTATAAAACCGATATATAACTTTTATGAGGTCGATAAAATTTCGATTCCTTATAACAGTTATTCAGAATATCGGTTCTTCATAACTGTTTCAGTCAGGAGCGATATATAACGGTTTGAAAGAGTTATTTTCAGAACCGTTTCAACCCCTGATACTTTCCCCTTTCATATAGTATTTCTTAATTGTTTTCATTCTCCACGTACTATGCGTTATTTTTAAACACTCCATTAGTGGATATTAATTATACCGCGTATTAATAGGTTCATCAACCAGAGAAGGATTTAATACAAACCGATGTTACGCTTGTGGTCAACCCACTGCAATTCCATTCGCAAGTTCATCACCTCCTTCCACGGTAAATTGCATTTCACTACACTTAAC
This sequence comes from Andrena bicolor, assembly GCA_960531205.1. Lineage (NCBI taxonomy): Eukaryota > Metazoa > Arthropoda > Insecta > Hymenoptera > Andrenidae > Andrena > Andrena bicolor. The sequence continues at coordinate 34,180,332 of OY482666.1, read as the reverse complement.
TTATTTAGTGTATTATAAATACTTAATGTCTTACAAGATTGCACAAAGTTATGCAAATTTGAGGACTAAAATTCTCTACGCTTCATGTTTTCAAGACTTTAATGCAGAGTTGGGCATTAACTACATAAAATATTGTTTAAATAACGGAGCAAATAAAAGTTAATTTAGATTATTTGACGAATAAAGTTAACTTTTTTATTCGACACATAACGAATAATTTTTTTTAACTTTTATTCGTGATTCGAATTTTTATTTAAATACAATTTTTGTCCATCTCTGCCTTTATGCTCTTAACTGTCGCAGTTAAAATGGTTAATTACACGGCTTATGTTTAACAGTTTTAATTGCATAATACTCTACTTAGAGTATTTATAAGCACGTCTTGTAAAACATTTCAAGATCCCGTCAGTTTCTAATATTTTGCAAAATCTAACCAGGGTCACGTGGTAACTTCATCCAATAGACGCACATCAGACAGATTTGTTAAACCTGCAATCCCGCCGACTATCGTAAGTCCGGGTGGTCCACCAATGTCTAATACGGCTACAAACACAACTGGCGGATCACCAATGGATATTGCTAAAACATAAGTCAGTTGAACTTCTCTAATAACAAATATTTCATCATATATTCATATAAAAACACTTCTTTTGTTAATGCATTTGTACTATGTGATTGTATAACATACACGAGAGTTATTTAAAAGCAAATTTCACATTCTGATACGTTTAATCGTTTTACATTCGTAGTACAGTGCATATACATTGGCTGCAAAGTATTCGTAAAACTGACTATACTATAAATTGTTCTGTACTTCGTATCGAGTCGCTTAAAATATTTCTCATAGTAACATGATGCAAAGCAGTATTTATAAAACAAACAAAAAGAAAATACTAAATATACACTTATAGAATTTTCATCTGCTTTAAAAATTGCCTAACAGAATAAAGATTGAGGGAAGGGAGAGATTTCATTAAAATCTCGCTCTTCTAATTTCCTTTAAGTTTCACTATTATTACCGCATTTTCTTTTTGGCGTCTGATAGTGTGAAGAGAAAAAGTATATTGTCTAATTTAAGTACTTAGGTGGTAAGAAAGAACATTTCTATAATAGTTACTATGTAACTTATTTACATTTAACACACATTTCTTTCGCTTTAATATTAATCTTTGTAACGTGACTCCACCGTGCGGTGGCTTATTGCAAAGAATGATTATAGTTTTCTACGCGTTGAATTATTACAGTTATATATTAGTAATATTTATAACGAAACTAGAAGAGCGAGAGTATATTTAAAAGGAAAAGAATAATATGCCTTCGATATAAATTATACGATTATGGCTAAAAACATTACCCAACGATTAGCGAAAAGGATAGGAACGTCGCTACTAATTTCTTACGAGATATTCTTCGCCGTTTCAATATTTTAAATGCTATTAATTTAATATTTTGTATACAATCACATAACTTGACTATTTTACGTATAAGCATTCTTATGCTATGTTTTGAGTTCGATATAACTAACGCTATTGAAGTTAACATCTACATGACATTGTTGCATTTACTTGCTGATATACTAAGCGTTTGGAAAGGTAGCTGTATTAATTAAGACATTTCAAGTATTTTTCTTGTCACTCAATTTATAAACGATGTCTATTTCATTCGGTCTATTAAGTATGCTATCATGTACCGTGTACAGTGCTCGATTAATTTTTAAAGGAAGATAATCCTACTGGTGTTCGATATCTCGGTGAAAAATTAAATCAATAGGTATTTCGCTGTTCTGTAACATATGTCATGTATAGAATATTTTTGGTTGATATTTATATGAATGTGATACACTAAAGCATAACGATCCTGTGCTATATTTTATAATAATTTCAACATTATTATTCGCTATTGGTGCTCAAAACTTGATTAAACTCGCGAGATTTTTCCATCTGTTATTTAAAACGTGTTATGGACGAAATTTCTGTTCGTTATTCAGAAATAAAGTGGAATATTGGTCGTCCAGCTTTTTAATTTAAATGAAGATAAAAAAAGGAATTCAGCCTTCGCGTGCATTATAGAATTTCCTATAATACAATTTATATATGTAATATTTGGATATCGTATGTGTTGCAACGTGAAATTTATAAGAGCGATAATAAAATGGCAAACTGATATAACTGAAACGCTAAATTAAACGGTAAGATAATTAGATTTAACTAAGGTGGTTAAATTAACGACAGAAATTATCCATTTTCTTTTTAAGCTATATGAAATAGATGTTTCATGGATACTCTACGCATTAATAAAACATTGTTTGCTACGTTATATAGGGCAATATAGATGTATCAATTGTCGTATGTAAAGAAGTTTTGTTAAAACATAAAATTATCACTTATCAACAATTATATGCTGATATATTTCACTATTATGTATTATGTACTTTACTTAAGCTTTTATGAAATACAGTCACTTTTTTGCTATTATATTTGTAAAATTTATTATCCTTATTTGAAATAACCAGGTAATTTAAGATACCTTAATAAATACAATATATACAGAGTACCATAGAGTGTAGTTATTTGCACAGTGTATTAAAAAGAAGGGAAAGTCTTTTATATACATGCTTAACAATATTTTCATTCGTACGGCGACACTTTAAAGTCAAATCCTTGTCGCAGAGATCTTTACTTTGCTGTTCGTGAAGAATGTAGCCCTCGATCGTCACCATTATGTTGTATTAACTTTTTTATACATGGACATGACTAATCTGGCGATCATAAACCATACGACTAAGGAAATGGAATCTTCGTGGTGGCATGGCCAACTTAGTAAATTTTGTAGCGGCCATAGTGTGCCTCTTGGTAAAACTATTACAGGTTTATTACGGTATAGAAACAATAAAACCACCATGAACAAACCCTGCAATATATATAATTATTCGATCGTTATACTTGGTAATATTAATTATTTTAAAATAGGTACGATACCTACATTTAATATGTGAAACCCACCGGTCACAAACACCTGAACCTTCAATCTGGAAGACAATCGTTCATTTGCTAAAAAGTAAGTATTACATTATGATGAAATAATCTAACGGACAAATTTTCTATAAAAACAAAAGTAACGCGTGCATAAAAGTTCGAGCAAATTTTTATGTAAATTTGAAAATCTCTATTAATCTGACTCAGTGTGTCACTGTATGTTTTACCTTTGTCTTTTAAAGTGCCTTCTAGCTTATTGTATTTACGTTGAAGTTTTGCATACTTTGCAAACTCATCGACTATGGATATTCCGATCATTTCCTGTTTCAGGTTAAACAGCTCGCTTCGCAATTCCATAGTTTGTTTTGTGGTTGTGTACAAACGAGATGTAATCTGTGACAGAGATGGAAATTTGAAGGGAACACAGAGTAAAGCTTTAACGTATCAAGATCCTGATACTTACATATTCAATTAAAATTGGCACAACATATCCTAGGACACAACTTACGGTTGATACTACGAGTAAATTCATTTTATATTTCCCGCAAGCTAGTGCTCACATTTCATAATTTTGTGTAATAATATTGAAAATAATATGGTAACCAAATATGTCAGTCTTTAAACGTTACTTGAGAAAACAATTTAAAGGTTATGATACGTCAAGTCATTGACGCCAACAGAGCCATATACGAGAACATGTGTAACAGATGGCTAACGTAATTAAGCTGGTGAATTTGAGTACAGCTTTTTATCTACTTCGCGTACAGGGCGCTATTGTAGCATTATGCGTGTGATCAAATAATAGATTCTACATTCTACATCTAGTCTGTTTTGTTTTGTTTATGCTTGTGTTTCTCTCGTGTATAATGTCCACTCCAGTCAGTGTTCGGAGGGATTCGGCTGCACTGATGGAGGGGGAAACACCTACAGGAGCGGTCGTAATGTGTGCATGAACTGTTACTGCGTCAGTCACACACACTGACGAAGTGCTCCAGTTCACTCTTGTCTGCTCATGCTTTTAGAAATATCGATATATATGATAAATACATATATCAATATATCGAAAAATAATATCAGAATATCGATATACCGGTTCTTTTTTTAATTATTGAGGTAGAATTTGAACAAATTATATGTTATTTGAATTACGTTTATTAAGTAATATAAAAAATATAAAAGTATAAAAATTAAGTAGGTACTGAAAAAACACAAAAATTAAGTAGGTACTGAAAAATACAAAAATTAAGTAAGTACTGAAAAAAATACAAAAATTAAGTAGGTACTGAATAAAATACAAAAATTATTTAAATAATTGAATAATTTCCAGGAGTTGCCAGGAAAGTGTTTCGTACTCGGAGCCAGGAACAGGAAAGGAAGAACAGAACATGGTTGCCGGGAATGTTCCTGATGCAGAAAATGTCGAGATTTTAATATCGAGCTATCGATATATCGGATTGATAAATATCGAGCTATCGATATATCGGATTGATAAATATCGAGCTATCAATATATACAGGATTGAAAAATATCGATATTGCGCGAAAAAAATATCGTTTTATCGATACATCGATATTTTATCAACATAGCTATATAGCTCCTCGTCGCCCTCGTGTCTCGTGCGAAACGAAACACGCGTTTTATTATTAAACATACAGTGATCAAGTTATGAGTGATTTGGAATTTTTAGATGATACAGAGCAAGATGTATCAGAATCTCATTCTAAACTGCTTGAAGCTGTATCGCAGCTTGATAAAGGACAAAGGTATATATGACTATAATACAAGAAATATTGTAATATGCACCTTCACTTTTAAGTGTATGTCTATTCTTCTGCTATGTCCACTGAAGTGAAAATTTATTTTGCACGAAGACAAATGTTTGGAATATGTTAAAGAAAGGTTCTTTTACTGTTTAGAGGATTGGTGATGCGCTGACATATTTTCAAATATATTAAATACTTTGGAGAATCACTTCTACGCGCAAACATTGTATAAAGATTGACGGATACCATACAAAGTAGTTTGGTAACGAATACTTTATATTAAGATGTTTTTTATAGTGGAATATAGAAAACTTAACAGAGCTCTTTCAGTTCTTATTAATGAATGAATGAACGACATGGTTTCTATCTGTTAACGATAATATATAAAATAGAGAATTTGGTGGCATATTATCAGTTTCCTAAATGTTGGAGTATGTTCTAAACATCTTCTTTCATAGCATGTTTTGTATATCTGTAATTGCATAAAACAAATTCATTTCAAAGGACATAGCGAATGAAACAATAATAGTGTTCACTTAGAAAATCTACATTAGTGCTTGATTTGTTAAGAAATGTTAGACACAAAAGTTGTGTGGTGCTAAGAAGGTAAATGCATAAATAAAATTTCAAATTCACTTGTATTTTTCTTCAGAAAATGTAATGTGTATTTGATAGCGGATGTTTCAGGTCAAATGTTTGACTAAACTCTTCCAATATATTGTACTGAGGCTTACCTATATGTACATTCATAAATGTAGAGTTGGGCGTAATCAATTATAGATGTAATTAATTATGTAATTACTGTATAATTCTGATTAAAAAGTAATTGAAATTGATTTAGCCATTACATTTTGATTACAATTGTAATTGTCTAGCACAATTATGATTACAATTACATTGTCCTTGCAATCATAACTGTGGTCAACTAAATTAACAATTATAGAAAGTAATCTGTAGAATATGCCGGTGATATACGCAAATATACACGGTTCTCAAAATAATAGTGGCTTTGTAATGTTTCAGGGTAAAAAGAGCAGAAAGAAATGAACCTACTTTAGAAGTATCAGAATTTCATTTAGTAAAAAGTGGAATATCTGACAAAGATGCAGTTCGTGTGCATGATTTAGCAAAGGTATTAGGTAGAAAGGGTCATCATCTTGATATCGCTAAAACTTTAGAAGCTGCAAAGAAGAAGAAAGTAAACGTTCTAGAAAAACCTTTGGAAAAACCTGCTGCAGACAGAGTAAGATGCTCATTTATATTTATATCTCAACATGAAAATTACAATGTTTTGTGGTTTCATATAAATATTATAAATATTGTTTAAGAATACAAGTGCTAATGCTTAAACATTACTTCTGTTTTAGATAAAAAGGATAACCGGTTTTGAAAATACGAAAACGGAATTGAAAAAATGGAATGCCATAATAACGAAACACAGAGTAGCAAAGACACTCCATTTTCCGTTAAATCAGTCATCGATGCGATTAGAACCAACAAAGAAATTTGTTAATCGGTTTAGAATTCAATCAGACTTAGAGAAAGAACTCGCTGCATTAGAACCGCAAAAGGAGAATATCGAGGAGAAAGATGATGAATTTTCGTTGACCCTGAAAGAAATTGTTATAAAGCGGAAAGAAGCCGCGAGAATTAGAGCGCAACAAGTTTGTATTAAAATATCAAAGTGTATTGCTAATATTATTATCTATCTTGTATACAACATTCAATTCTATCTGCTTTCAGTCTTATAGAGAAGCAAAAGCTCGTCGGCAAAACAAAATTAAGAGTAAAAAGTTTCACCGTGTCCAAAGGAAGCAAAGAATCAAAGTTCAATTAAAAGAATTCGAAGAGTTACAGAAAACTAATCCAGAAGCTGCTCTGGAAAAACTTGAGCAATTAGATAAAACCAGAGCGGAAGAACGAATGTCGTTGAGGCATAAAAGTACGGGGCAATGGGCCAAATCTAAGCTTGTCAGGGCAAAGTACGATAAAGAAGTAAGTCTGTCGTTTACTAAGTAGTTTAACAAAGTATGATTTACGTATACACCAAAATTTTTTACGAACGAAATCGTTTAAGAGCATCCAGTCACAAAATTTGTAATTTTAATTTTCAATAATGTTGCCTTGTAATGTTATTCACATATTTTCATTAATATTGATTCTTGTAATCTGTACTTACATACAAGAAATGTACGTGTGATTTTTAGTTTGCATAATATTGCACGACTAATTCATTTCTTCCATTATTAGACTCGACAGGAACTTGCACAACAGTTGAAAATCAGTCGAGAATTAAGTCAAAAGATAAGGAAACCAAACGATAGCGAAGAGGAAGGTGAAAATGGCAATGCGTCGATACAGTCTTTAGTCACCGATAAAGAAAATCCTTGGGTGGGCAATATTAAAACTGGAGCAGAAATAGACGAATTTGTTAGCGGTTACCGTAAATACTGGGATGAACAAAATAAAAAATTGCAAAATCAGGAATCAGAGGGTAATAATAAAGGCGAAACTGAAATTAAAAAAGATTCACATCCTCTTCCTGCTTCCAAAGGTACATTTAAAAATCACTAATATTTAGTACAAGCTACAAAGTATCGAATTAAATTCTTTTTTCATTTCAGAACAGAATATTGTTCAGAACATAGAGAGTCCTGAAATTCAAGACCATAAAAAGGCAACAAAAAGAACAATATCTAATAAACGCGTGACTTTGTCAGGCACTCCAAAAGTTCAATCTACTTTTGAAGGTGCGTTAAAAACATTACATGTATATTTAACAAAAGTTAGAAACTTCGTTACTAAATCTTCTTCTTTATAGAACAAGATATGGCTTACGATGTGGAATCATCTAAAATTCAAGATCATAAGGAAGAGACTGAAGTGGCAAAATCTAATGATGAAAAGATAACGCACGGACCATCAAATAGAACTGCAAAACGAAAATCATCGGACGATAATAAAAGCTCTAATAAATCCGCAAAATTACAGAAAAAGAATTTAAACAAAATCAGGGCCACTTCTGCTTGGAATGTAGAGTCCGTAGAAAACGATGACGCCCAAAATGTGTTTGACCTTTCGAAACTCAATATTCCAAATACTGATCAAATAAGTAAAATGTTCGATATCGCGGAAGAAAAAATGCAGGATCAAATTAAATCGAAATTTGAGCGTGTTGCAGAGAAATATAATCGGGTTGCGAAGAAGCAGAAAACGAAAAAGAACGTTCAGTTCAAAGAAGTGAATGAGTTCGATGGACTCGAAATGCAGGCTAATAATGATAAGCCTATTCTAGATACACCTTTAGACGAACGTGTTAACGACAGTAGTTTGGATTTAAACACCGAATCGAATTACGCTAGAAGCGCAGAAGACAATAATAATTTGTTCCCGCATCAATCGGATGCATCCAAGACTGAAATAGATCCAAATAAATACATAAACGTGAAGCCCAAGCACCTGAATACAGCTCTTCCAGCCGACATTACAGGAGGTGACGATGCGCTGGACGACAGTGAGAACGAAGACGAAAAGCATAACGTAATAAGCGAAGCATTTGCTGACGACGACGTCGTCGAAGAATTTAGGAAAGAAAAGCGAGAGGAGGTACGTCGAAATTAATTTATAAGTATTGCACGAATCGTTAGTTTATTTATGCCCGTTTTTAAATCACTGCGTAAAACTTTGCAAACAGGTGGAGAAGTCTAAACCTAAGGACATCGACTTGACACTACCAGGATGGGGTAGTTGGGGTGGGAAAAATGTCAAAGTATCGAAACGTAAAAAGAAACGTTTTATTTTGAAGTTCCCCAAAGATTTACCCCGCAAGGATGAGAATAAAGGCGATGTGATTATATTTGAAGAAGAGAATGCTAAAATAAAGCAGCATCAAGTTACTGAGTTGCCGTATCCGTTTACAAGCGTGAAGGATTACGAATCAAGCGTGAGAATGCCGATAGGCAGGAACTTCGTGCCTGAAAATGCTCACAGAAAGTTAATCGCGCCGGCTGTTGAGACAAAGCTGGGAGAAATTATTGAACCAATGAACGAGGATGTTTTAGTTAAGATGGAGGAAAAGAAGCGGCGAAAATCCACGAATAAGAATAAAAGTAAGCTGCCTAAGAAGAAAAAAGTAAAATAAGAAATTTGTATTGTAAAATACCTATGTAAAAACTCTTTTGCAATATAAAACTGAACACTGCATGCGACATAGTATCTTGTTACCTACATTAATTGTTTATTTCGCACTGTTTTACTCGTAGCTGTTTACAAACTAATTTTAATAGTAACAAAATAAGTATGTACATACACTGAAACATGATTATATATGAAACTATAAGAATATAATTATTTAGAAGTCCTGTAAATATGTATTGAAGTTCATTAACATATAATTAGTATTTCTGTATATCTACAGCAGAACTGAAACCAAAAACAATAAGTTCGATGATGAATTTTTCGTCTCTCACAATTACCTTGTATTTGAAGCATTATTTAATAAATTTGGTATTTTTTAAATTATTACAGTCATCGTATTAATCGCGGTAAGTATACTTACTGGCCTTTTACCTGTAATTTTTCAAGAAAAAAGCTAAGAAAAGAAACTACAAAAGTGATCACATATTTCAAAGGCGATCGGTTTAATGCGCGCATGCGTCCAGGCGCGGCTCGCCATTGGTAGAAAGCTACGTTGTACATACACGCATCCAGCAGAGTTGCGGTGGTTAAAGAAAGACGTCAGGCGGCGGAGTGGGAGAAGGACAGAAATCCCATATTGCGCACTCGGGGGGTGTGGGAGAGGGAGAGGGAGAGGGACAGAAACCACCGCCAATATGATTGCTCGTTCACTTGTCTCAGTAGTAAAGTAAGGTTCAGTGTGAGTAGCGGTTTGCTGTACGTTTGGAGCGAAACACAAACTCAAGAAAGAAATTCTTGTTTGCCTTTACATACATCGCAGTTGTGAATAAGATTTTGTGCCCTCGAGGAATGGCAACCACCAAAGACGACAGCACCGACAGTGTGCAATTCTTCGAAGGCGTGGAGAAACTCCTTGAGATTTGGTTCACGAGCAGCAGCAGCATAAACAGAAAGCAGGGCGATCTAAGGCAGATTCCACAGTAAGTTGAAACACCTATCCCCCATGGATCTAGCCGCCCATCCGTCCCGTCTACCTACTCGTGCCGTTTTCACGCCACTTCTCACATAATGTACACAGAAAATTTTGTCAGAATCGATTGTCCTCGCGTGCCGTCCACCTTTTGCGACAAACATTGTAAAAATCCCCGAGCTTCCAATCACAATTAAGCGCAGGCATGCTCGCATCAAAGGTTAGTGCAACCCGAGTGCTGGGAATTTATCAGTGACACATAGTTTAATCGAAATAAACGACTCGGTGAAATAAAACCGGCTTGGTAACCATGACCGTATCGCCGGCACCTCGCGATGTAACGTTCTGATAATCGTTGGTGCGTTTAACCCAACAGTTGTATGAGAATTTGATGCTTCACGTGTGTCGGTCCTTCCTTCCTTTATTTATTCATTCTGCTTCTCGGAATATAGGCTGTTATTTCGCGGTGTTAAGGTAAGAATCGACATTGTCTCGTTTCGTGCAGCTTTGTCGAACATCGACGGAGTGATTTCGTCTGGGAAATGCTCGAACGGTAACACAAGGCATCGAATAGATTGAATTGGTAGAGTAGCAGCGTGTTTTTTTGGCGAAGATCGATGCGCCCACCTTCTCGTTCCAGTAATACCGACCGCTCAAAGTGAGGCTACGTGACTCTCATATGTATATACACAGCTTTATCTCCTTATTTTAAATTGAATATAAATAGATGTAAGCATCGATGCGATCGCATCCTTTTCCTGGGAGTTTACTAGCATTTCGCGGAGTCTGGCCCGCGACACCTAAACTCATTCGTAAATATTGATTGCCGCGTGTAGAAAAGGCTTTTTTTCTCAACATTCCACAATCGAATAGGGATTATTCTTCACCCCACACGAGGACGGGGTTTCTTTCATTCATTCAGCTATGTTGCGACATGTACGGCGAACACTTCTTCCGTATAAATCACTGTTTACGAAATATTAATTGTTGCACAGTTGTGTGGACATTTGCAACGGTTACAGATCGTGACTGAAATTCGATGTTTCGTAAGAGAATTAATAAGACGCGTGGCATTCCAATCGGAGAGTGAAAAAGGAATTTAAGACGAACGTACCAAACAGTATTGTTTATTTATTGCACGAGCGCATACTGGCGGAAGGGTACAATTAGTATAACTCTGAAGCGTGTCGTCGTGGATATTATAAAATTAATAGCGGTTTCTCTAGTGTCGTACACTTCTTCACGGTCAAATAAATTAAACTTATATTCAGATATGTATACATATGGAATGTCGCTGAAATATTTCATTCTGCTCGATTTAACGCATTTTCTCTTGTTTTTTGGCGATAGTTTGTTATTAAACAATACAATGCATTTTGGCGAAAATTTCATGCGCTATTGTTTAGCACCGTACGTTCGAGAGAAACGTGCGATACTAGTTGCCTGAAATAGATTCCTGTAATTTATCTAAGCGTTCACGTCAATGCACTTCCGATAGTTGTCGAACGTTTAAAAATATGCCAAACAGATTGTTTTATCTTGGAATAAGTAACGTCTGTGAGACAGTTAAATACATAATATATCGATATTTTATCGTCGGCGTCAGATATCAAATGTGTGTACTTATATGCACACTCCGTTACATTGTTAGTATTGCGAAATTGAAGAGCGAAATTTTTTTCCGGCATTAATCGCGCGTGACCAATTTCATAATATCACAAGAGTACATTGACAGTGGCTTTTTGTTTAATTTTAAATTATGCCAGGAAGCAGAAAAATCATCCAACCGTTTGTATATTTCAAATTAATTTATAGTTACTTTCATTAAACACTTCATTATAATTTAATTATTAAACTAAACTAATTGGATTTATTAAAAAAGTTCTTTATGCGTTATTATTTTGCAATATTTAATACTGTGTTATTAATAGTTTTAATTTCTCGAAACCTATTGGTGATTTAATAAAATAATAAATGACTCTTTATTATTTTAATCTAATATAAACAGCGATATTTAAATACCAGCAACTTGTTCGCTCCATTAATTTGTCCCAGCTTATTAAAATGCGTAAAGAACTTTTCTCTTACAGATACGTATCTATAGGTAATAATGGTGGCTACAACCTCTGGCAAAAAGTTTCCGTTCAGACGCACTAATACGAATTTTACTAACAACATTCGTGGTTTAGTACTCTAAAATATTATTATATATAGTTAAAAGTGATGAGAAACTAAGGGGGCTCACGGAGGCCGCGACATCTGGGATACGGTTTTTGATGAATCTCATATATCTCTAGCGTAGGTGTAGTGCACCTAAATGTGTCTCAATGTTGAGCCCAATACTCAAGCGTTTCCAAAATATTAATGAAAAAAGATTTTTTCTTAATTAAAGGCATAAATGTATTTTATAAAGTACTATTTTTTATATTCGAATATATGACATTTATCGTTAAAATAAATGTAACAATAAAATTCACGGCACCATGCACACTTAATAAAAGTTGTATTTTTTAATTTCACAATCAGTTTCTAATGAACACTATATTTGATGTAATTTTAAAATACGTCGCGCACCGGTGAGGTGCGCTGATCGACACGCGCCAGACTCGTCGTTTCATATACACAAACATAAGAAGTAGTTGCAGCATTTCGTGCAGGGTATGTATTTTGTACCGTGTCAGTTCTATTTCATGCGTTGTCGCTTGCTCTTCGAGAGTATATTTGTGGATATTCTGTGTGCACGGGATCGTGAAATTTTATTGTTTCATTTGTTTCTACAATAAATGTCATATATTCGAATGTAAAAAATAGTACTTTATCCTTTAAGTAATAAAACAATGAAAAATATATTTATACCTTTAATTAAAAAAAATATGCCCGCATTGGGAATCGAATCGGTAATAAAAAATCGATTAACCGAGATAGACTTCTCATTTCGATAAGCTAAATCAAAATCTTCGCTTACAAAAACGCATAAGAAGGAATCCTCACAATGTCGTAAGGAACGTGGAAATGGGATGGCGGAGGTCTCGACTAAAGTAATATTTGGGCTAAGTGAGAGCCACGTGTATCTATTGAGGCAGGAGATGACGCAGGTACGTTTGTTTGGCAAAGATCCAGCGAAAAGTTTCACAAAGATTACTGGAATTTTAAACAGAAATATCCCACAAACTTATATAATTTAGAGCTATATGGTAGAGAAAAAAAAAAGAGAAAATTATGTATTCTTTATGAGAATGTTGATTCTGAAACATATATTCATATTCTAGAAAAATTTTTAATTACATGTATTGAAAACTGTTTTGGGGATTCTTCACACACTGACAATGACAGCTGCCACCGCTGCAGAGCAGTAAAAAATTATTCTCTACATAAGGGCCTTAAAACAATGAAATAGCCAGCGAATAGTTTTGATCTAAACCCTATCGAGAAGTTATGGGCAGAATGGGAGAAATTGATATGCGAGAAAAAGCCACGGAATAAAGAAGAACTTCAACAAGCCATAAGAATATCTTGGGAAGAACTTTGCCCCGGATTGTAAAAATCTTATTAATTCACAACATTTTAAAGCAGTCATATGGAGACAAAATATTTAACTTTTTCCCCAGGGTTTCTACCACTTGGAAACATTTTTCCACGTAATATTTTGTTTTTTTCTCCTACTTCTCTTTGATAATAAATGGAAGTTTGTGTTATTTACTTTATACTAAGGCCCCCTTAGTTTCCCATCACTTTTGACTACATACAATATTATTTTATAATTCTAAAACATGTATGTTTACTTTTCGCCAGAGGTTGTAGTCTCCTATTAATTATTTCTAAAATAGTGGTAGGCTAAAGCAGTGGAATTAAAGTAACTTAACCACTAGTCAAGCTCATCATAAATTTTGGGCGGCCCTATGCATAGATACTAGGTATTATAAAATTTAGAAGTATATATAAATCCGCTTTTTCGGCCCCGCAGAATTTTGGAAACCCCGCCGGCTCTGCCACTAGTGTTTCTTATTACTGTTTAAAGCGTTACTAAGTATTAGGACTGTATAGTATTGTTTGGCTGGTACTCGCTGACTCCGTGGCGATTCTCGGTTTGCATTCCTAATTTCACGCTTTGATGCCGGAACGTTTCGTCTGCAACGTCGTATGTTTATCTCGCGGGACACAGCACACTCGTAAGAACAACATACTCTGGGACAATTATACATTTTTACAAGCAGATGAACCGGACAAGCGTTTGGCAAGCGCATCGTCGAACGGAGGAAGTGAAATCGTGAATAATATCATCTTGTTATTCCTACAAGAATCACCTATTTGGCGCGAATTCCATCTTACGCTTGTATAGTTCGCGCACGTTTTACGATTTTATTAATAGGTTATGAATAATACGTATTTATTTTCACCGAGATCTGTTTGTGTAAGTACGTACCTACGTATTATGAATTTTGTTAATATTTTATAAGCGACGTGTAATTTTGCTGCTATTAATTTATTAGTAACATTTATTTTTCTTGCGATTTTCCTGCGTGTTGCGGAGGTTACTAATATTTTGTCGAGGCAGTTGTGCTATCTTATGCAAGTAGAATGTTAATATTCTTTTTCGTAGCTGATGATATGGAATATCGGAATATTCGTTCTTGGAATATCGTTGCAAGTTGTCAGTCGTTCTTTGTTTTTTTTTTTTTTTAAATTTTGAAAGTGAACGGGCTTCTGATAATACACGTGTTGCATTTAAATTAAATCTTTCCGACGGCCAAGCGTTTTCTTCTGTAAATTCTAACTGTTGCGATTAGAAAACGTAGGTAGTACTGAAATCTCTGTTCTTCCGGTGACTTGATAAACACATGGATCCCAGTGATTAAAGTTTTGAAACTGTTCTAAAGTTATCGCAACTTTAGGTTTTTTTGTTCAACTCTTATTTTATCTACAATATTCGCTGACTAATAATAAGATTTATGGAGAAACTTTTACGAGTTTGCCCTTAATTGAAGTTTTATGTTTGTTCTGAAACGTTCCTTCAAACATTTTGCATTCTACCATTCAGGATGGGGGATGTAAATCATTTCGGGTAAAATGGGTTTGAGCAGAACAGTAAAGGCTAAAATTAAATAGCAGAGTATAAAATAAGAAAGAAATGAAAACAGTAGTTTACTTTTTAATTAAATGTTTGTAACACAAGTGCTATTAAGAAGACAATATTTCGCAATCCTAGCTAACTATTTCCAACATTGAATAGAATGTCGGAAATCATCTCGAGCAAAATGGCTTTAAATAGTATAGTGAAATTAAAAATAAACATAATAATAACTCGCGAACTGTTAGAATTGTAAGTTACCAAATGAGAGTCCGAATTAAAAGAAGTAATTTTTACCTTGAAACCTTTTTTGTATCTCTTACAGATTGCGAGATACAAAATAAAATTTTCAGGGGTCAATTTCACCCCCGTAGTGTGAATTTGGGCAGCAAAAAAATTTCGTTCTAATCAGGAGGAAATCCCCCTACATATTCACAAAGTTTCAGATTTTTTGTATTTTGTGTTTCGGGATATTCCCTTGTTAGTAAGAAATGTTTGTTGCATTCGCATCTACCACGACAAAGTAGATGCGACATTGTTTATGTTAGACCGTTAAAAATCAATTCGGCAGAGGACAGTCGGTTTTCGCCGCTGGCGGATCAAATTGCCCCGGCATTCGGTGTTCGGAGGGTTAATTCAGTTAATTGATCCACTTAATATCAGTCAGACGCTTAATTTTCTTATTATTTACGAATAACGTGCGGCATATTTGTGGCACCTTTTTCTTAAATTAGCCTTTAAAATGTTCAAATATGTATCTGATGTTGTTCATAATCTCGTCACAATTTCACCCTTTTTGCGGTTTTTGCAGTTTGCAAAATACTATATATTAAAAGAAACTGAGTGGTGGGATTCTGTCGTTTTCTCGGATAAAAATAAATTTAAAATTGATGGCGGCGATGGAAGGGCGAGAGTGTGGCGAAAAAAGAGAAAGGAACTTAAATCGAAATACTTACAACCGACACTGAAGCACAGTGATGAATCGGTAATAGTGTATTTCCAGTTTCAATGTTGGTGAAATCATGTTTATAGACGATGTTATCAACAAGATAAAATATTTGAACATTTTAGAGGTTAATTTGAAAAATGTGCCACAAATATGGAGATTAAATTTTACCAGCATAATGACCCCAAATATAAAGCCCGAATTGTGCAAGAATATTTGCTCCGCAACTATGCAAAAGTGCAAATTGTGTAGAAAATTAGCAGGAGCTGCGAGGCACATTAGATAAGTGTGGAATATAAAAAGATCAAATGGAGCGATTAAGAAAACAATTTCGTCACCTGTACCACGTGGGCACCACGTGCTTTTTTCATCTGTTATTTTTCTCATTTCTTTTCTTTCAATTTGCACTGTCTAAATATTAATAACAAAATCGCTTGAGTTTTAAGATACTACAATTAGAATAGGATAGATAAAAGGATGACTAATTCGAAAGAATATTTGGTATACGGGTTGAAACGCTCTTCACGTTTGTTTATAAGATCCTTCGTCGCTAAGCCTCTCTATCTACAATCTCTCTTTTCAATACTTAATTTACAGACGCTGTCTTTCATTTCGGCTCTTCCTACATTGATGGAGTTTCGAAAAGAGAGACACCAGACACAGAGGCCCAGCGATAAAAAGACTTAGAAACAAATCGAATTTCCATTAAAAAAATGTGACATTGATTGTAAATATTTTGAAACGTGCTACGCATCCCCGATGCGTGACTGATAGGATTTATTACTGTTATAAAACCGATATATAACCGTTACGGATCCGATATAATATAAGTTCTGCAGAACCGTAATCGAAATCGATATAGCCAGCGGTTCCTTGTAACAATTATTCAGAATATCGGTTCTTCATAACTGTTTCAGTCAGAATCGATATATAACAGTTTGAAACACTTCGAATCAATAAAATTTTCTTATTTTCACGAAAATGTATGGAATAAAAGTTTCAGTTAATACACTGCATTTTATAACAGTTTTCTCGGAACAGAAAAGATAATAGTTGTTTCATAATTAATTGAAAATTGTAAGAGTTTCATTCGACACCCGGTTTAAAGTCTCGATAGTCTTGATAGTTTGACGATCGAGTTCATCTTTTGTTTATATTTCAAAAAGATAAGCCCCCTCTGCCCCAAAGGCTCTATTACTGCCTAAACATCATTTCCACGATGCAGCCGAGAGTATCGAGATATCCCCCGCTTTGCGACCGGAAAAAGTGCGCCGGTAAACGAACCTCTCAAGACGTTTAACCTATCAAAGATTTTCAAGAATTTTAAAGCTTCCAATCACGTTGGAAGTGATTTGAATTAGTCGTTACATCTACCAGGCAGATTCAAAGTGATCATCTACTATGATTTTCAAAATATACAGGGAATAGGAAAACGCAGTTAATCTTTAAATAATATTTTACCTTGGACAACTGAAAAGTAGCAGAATAAAGAAATCCCTACAAATCTGTGAAGTTTCAGAAAGATTAGAATTTTTAGGTTACCGGAGTTTCTTTTTAAATAATCGAGTACAATAACTGTTATCATAATGTTGTCGAGTACAATAATTGTTAACGAATCTAACAGCATGAAAACAAATTAACTGTACAAGTTGCTCCAAATTTCTTATCACGCAATTAATTCAGTTGAAATATCCAAAATTTAATTTTCCAAAGTGGTTCAGCTGACAAAGAGTCAAACTCAATGATCCGTTTCTTCTTTTATTAACTACAATTATACCTATGGGTATTAATATACTTGCAAAAT
The DNA here is from genome assembly GCA_960531205.1 of Andrena bicolor. Taxonomy (NCBI): domain Eukaryota; kingdom Metazoa; phylum Arthropoda; class Insecta; order Hymenoptera; family Andrenidae; genus Andrena; species Andrena bicolor. The sequence continues at coordinate 34,162,669 of OY482666.1, read as the reverse complement.
ATATCCCAGTGTTCATTAATCAACGCTTCGTTGAACCTCTTATCTTTATTGATGCGAGTTTTCTTCGTCCTTGCGCGAAAAATCGCGTCATTTTTAAAGTTCTTAGATTCCCGTTGCATGATAAATATTAGCTATCAATCACTACGACGGTTCTTGGAATTCCTCGATTTTTCTTTCCGATTAAACCGCTGATCCCTATTATTTTTTCTTCTGCAACAGCTTTTCAATGGAGGATAGAGTTAGACGTTAAATTGCATACAAATCGATGGACCTTGCGATTAGCTATCTAGAGTTATTTCGCACACGCTGTGGAAATCGTCAATATCTCCTAGTATCGTACGTTAACTTCGCAATCGGCGTTTTTGTTCCGCTGACATTTATACTTTATAAGAACGGTCTTATGAAGAATATCGTGCTGATTAATCTCGCATAACTTTAAATGGAACTCGAGGAGGAAAATCTGTGTAAAAATGTATCGCGAAGAACGTGAAATTTATGCTCTAAATATCACTTTTCTCTATTTTTCATTTCGCGGAGTTGATTAATTTGAAATCCTATACTCATTTGAATGAATAACTATTATTAGAATCGGTTCGAGTAATCTAAGCCACGGGCTCAGACGCACGTCGACAGTCGATAATCGATATGTTTTGCATATCAATTAAACTTTATCAAAATCAATACACGTATCTTTCCTTTCAGACGAAAATGGCAGTCATTGCTGAAGATCGTTCGCTGCGAGATTATCAGCATCTGCCGCACCGAACAAGTGGATGCTTACGTCCTCAGGTAATACAATTACACAAATATTTGCATTTCGCACGTGCTCGTTTAAACAGACTTGGCCGCTACGTGAATAACACAGTTTATAGGTGGTTATTCAACTACCATATTATCTTATTCGACGAGAAGTTATTTTTAAATACTGCTACGCCATCTCATTGGAATTTGTTATGTTATTTTGTACATATTTGAATAAATGAAGGTATCCTGTGATAATTTCTGATACGGTATACTTCAGGCCAAATGTCTGATATCAGGACAAGTCCGAGAGCGATTGTTGTGAATTTTAAAATAAAGTTGATAATTCATAGTTTCAATATTGTGCTTCTCGTTATTTGCTCACAATGTGGTACTTCTTTTTTCAAAATACGGGTTTTACACTCAATATTATTTGTTCAATTATTTAAAACAGTTAACTAAAATATAAAATTATTTATTTGGTCCTGGCACAGCATGAGATTATTTTTTCTGTCATTTTTAAAATAGAAATATTAAAGTAATTCTAATAATATATTATTTTAAATATTATCTTGTATTTTGTATTTCAAAACATTTTTCACAGAGTCCCCATTTAAATAGCTTGTTTTAACCGCAGTTTTAATAGCTTCCCTGCATTCCATTTGCATTTCTTATCAGTAATTCGTCATACGTGAGTTAATAGTAATACAAAATAGTACGCCGAGGAATGGGCTCGTTTTCACAATATTTCTATAAACGCATTTCATGAAAAATTACCCTCTCGAGAAAGTAAATCTGACTCCAAGAAAGAAAAGCCAGAGAAACTTGAAAATTTCAGCATCGAGTATGTGTTAATTGCTACAATCGAGAAATTTACAGAAAATTGAGTTTCTCAGTTTGCCTGTTGAGAAGCTCAATCTATTAAATCATCCCATAACTTCATAATATAATATTTCAAATATTCCTTTAACTATTATTATTATTACATACGGTATTTAGAAAACGTACCTTGAAGTACATAAACTCATAAACTACAAACCGCGAGAGGAACTTATACAATGACCTAATATCTAGCCAAAGATCTTTGCATTACGTCACTGCATGCATCAGTTTGCTCTTCAGTTGGGAATGGTGGCCATAGTCCTTACAATTAGTCACAAGATAAGTAACCACGAATTTGAATTTCCAAGTGAAAAGTGAAGGCAGGGATGAGTAACTTGTTTTGGACGAATTTGTCAAAAAGTCCGTATCACAAAGATATTTTAATGACTAATAGAGTCCTATATAATAAAATGCTGGTCATCCATCCATACTATTAATTAAAAAATCTTATAGAGAAGAAACTGCCAGAGGCTTAATAAAACTCAGATTACATAACAACTCATACTTTATCAATTTAAATTTGATTCGAATGATCACGAGTTGTTGCTCGTGGTTGCAGCACGCAATTATTCTGTTCCTGGTTTTCTCCTTAACCTTACCAATGGCAATGAATAACCCGTTTCCACGAACGTTCAATTGCTGTTCTGACCAGAAGATCGCCGTTTCTCCGACAGACTTTTAAATAGTATTCGATATCATTAATCGTCCCGGCGATTAAAAAATCATTGTTACGTTGCTTCTCTGAACTGTAACGTATCGTCGGCAACTGTATCTGCCTCACGAAATTTTGACAACAGATAAGGGAAGAATGCTTATACGTCTCCAATTACAGATTCGGTTTGCTCAATGAATCGCTAAGGAAGCTTAAATACTGCACGTGGTCTGGATGGTATCGCGGACGTTTGCGCATCGATCGCAATTCAGTGCGAAGGTTCGAAGTGCAAGCGTTTCTAATTATCTAATCCATCGTGTGATGTTTTAACAGTGAATGCCTAACGATGTATAATCGCCATTCTAATCGCTATCGCATTTACTCTAACGAGGTTTGATTTGGGTAAGGGAAATGTCCAAAGATCGTTTGAGGATTGCATTCTGTTTTCTTGTTCCGTAGGCATCGTTAGAATAACGCTTTGAGGAATTTTTATACTTATCATTGTAATGGAAACGAGATAAATTAGCTTTGCTTTATTTCCAAGCGTACCAATTGTAATTTATTATCGTTATAAAAATATGTTTGATACTCATATTTATGGGGAATTAATTTGATAAACTAAAAGTATAGTTAACAGAGAATTCTTTCTTCTAATAGATATATAAATTGAGGGAAATAATGTTGTGCCCATAAATGAGAAATTACATTTATTAACTTTTGAACATTTAAAATCTTCTCTTTTTATCACGTGTATTAAATAAGCTTATGCTAATTCTACACATATGCAGAACAAGTAATCAGTTTCAATGAGAAAGTGAATAAACGATTTTAGCTTGCATTAAAAAGCAATGTAAATAAATTATGAAAATTAAGAAACCTCCAACGCTTGAGATACCACTTCAGGAGCTTGCTAAATAACAAATTACTCGAAAACAGAGAACAGCTTGAGTAATGGCGGCGCTATACATTGTATGTACATAGCTCGTGCTTTATTTCCATTCTTACCAAGGTCCTTGCGTCAAACACGTGTGACCAAATTATCAACTGTTGCTGCTTTAGTCATGAAAGTACCGCACGTACCTGCTATTATACAGGGTGGGGCAATAACTTTGTCCACCTGGAATGTCTCCGTTATTTTTAGAGAAATGAAGAAAACTTTATTTACCAAAATTGTAATAACAATGCCCAGGGTGTTATAAAATGGTACTAATATTTTTTTCTGGGTGCAGTGTTTCAAGGCCATCTCTATTTTTTTAAATGGCATGCTGTACTATTTATTCCCAGTGGAATATCGAATATATAGACGACTTTATCCACCTCTGATGTGTACAAACTACAAAGTCATTCGAAAATAAATAATCCAGCAAAAGGATAGGTCCTTAAGTCACAGGACGTGCCAGAAATAGTGTCTGCAGCGCCTCAACATTCCAATCGTGCCAATGAAACCCCTATTTTTATTATCATTTTCGGATGGAATATAATGTATTATAATGTTGCAATGATCTATGCAAACGGATATCATTTTTGTGACACAAGGGTCGCCCTTTTAATCCATTATTTCACGTCGAATAAGTTTGTACTGCAGGTCGTTGAAATCGTCTGAACCAGTGTCTTCCAATTTTATTCGAGTTGCAATCCTCTTTTATAACAGCCAAATAACTTTCGCGATGAAATTTTCGCGTGACCTTGAAATCTGCGAAAACCCACCACCCAGAAAAAAATTATTACTTTTATATTATGGCATAAAGTTTATCCATATCTTTAAAAATAACGGAGATACTCCAGGTGGACAAAGCTATTGCCCCACCCTGTAGGTATAATTGTAGCGCTTCAGCAACATTTGGCACTATTAATGAACAGTGTTTTATGCATTGTTTAAATAGCGATGTCTGGTATAAGCGCCTAGATTAAATCTAGATTCGCGAATCCAAGGATAAACTCACCCTCGACGCTCTCCTTCCGTGTTATTTCCTCCGCGCACTTTAATATTTGATAATTGACCTCTTGTTAAACAAAAATATCCACTTCTAGAAATATATGTATCGTTCATTTCGGACTGATATAAATCCACTTTCTCTTGTGTCGAAATACCTACTTGATGTTTTGCATTAGTCTGTAGCTGAAACTTGCTTTAACCCATTTTTCCAAACTTGAATTTATGCCACTTTTAAAAAAATGATTAATTTATTTTATCGCTCAGAAATCCATATAATATGCAACAATTTTCGTGGCTACGTGACTGATTGGTATCCAATTTATTTTGCATTTTTGTTATTAAAATTCTTTTCAAGATTTTATAATCCATTTAACTCGGTTTCGTGTGTGTGATGATACATCGTTTTTTCAGGCTACTCATATTGAAAATTAGGTTAAAAAATATTACGTAAGACGCTACCTGACCCCCTCCTTGTGTAAGAAAACGTAAGAAATTCGCGACCCCCCTCCAAGAAGCCTTACGTAATTTAAGGACGACCCCATGCATAGTTATATGCTTTTCGCGTGCATATGGTTCGCAAATGGTTACATTAATCTACGAAGCATAAACATAAATAAGTACATAGCGTTTCCATTTTACTTTTCATGATAGGTCAGACTGCTTTCCTTGCAATGATACGCTTGACGATAAAAAAAATCTCACATTTTATCTTTACTGAATTTCCTTTAATACATTTTCTGTGTAAATTATACCACGAAAGAAAATGTACCATTGTTTTTTTAGTAGATGTTAAACACTCAGGTGGTCACGATATTTTGATAAAGGCAATGAATTCATCCATTCACTAACATTATCATGTATTTTTATATTTCACTACGTTTTGTGTAATTACACGTTAATGAATGAGTACATGGATATTCAAGGTTAATTTCCCTTTGATGTCTAGCCGAAGTCTTTAGATTATGTGATATAATGAATTTTTTTTATGACAGCGAATCCACTGCCCTGATTTTTTGTTCATAACGTCACGTTTCAGAATATGTTAACTATTTTTATTCTGGATGAAGTTTGACATTCCTTCATTTAATGCATATTTTATATCTTATTTTGAATAATTAATTCTTATATTATTAGAAGTGCAAAGAAATTGCTTATGTAAAAAGTATTTGATTTTTGCCCTTCGTTTTGCCACGAAGATTAGCGATATATTAGTCATTGTTTTTAGGTTTGAATAGGTGATTCTTGTTCATTGTTAAATAGCACGAAAACCTAGAAGATTTCCAGCATCTCTGGAATAACAGAAATGAATCATTGTTCCACGCTGAAGAAAGATGGTTAATTTATCACAAGTGTTCATTGTCGTTCATTATCTTCTAAAGAGTCCATCACGCGTTACTTATTATTTATAGAAGCTATTTCTTGTTACTACTAGCGTTACCTATCGCATTGGATTCATCCTGAAACGACATGAATTTTATAAATATACAGGGTGTTCCACCAAAAAGATTAATTACAAAAGTTGTGTAGTTGCACGAAAGACATAACGCGGTGACAATAGTTTATTTACAGCTGGAGTTTTTCTTTTAATGGAATGTCTGATCTTTTATGGTTAAATTCTATAAAATAGAACAACAATAACAATATCTTGTTATTCGGAAGATATATTTTAATCGTTAATTCTTTATTCTATTTATTCTGAATCATCACCTGCGCGAGAATTTCGTAATATTTTACATGTTCAATTTGGAGAAAATATATTGTCCACGTTCAGATCGTTATTTATGGCACCTAAATATATTTCGCAGGATCAAATTGGTGTAATAATATTTTGCAGCTTCAAATTAGAGTTGCTATATTTTGCAACTCGCAGTATTAAACCAACACATACAGATCAAAAGAAACACGTACAATATTTTTAATCTACATTTAATCGTTTCCTTATTCCGTTTCTCCGGCCAGTTATGTACTTGTGGGCAAATTATACCATTGTTATGTAATTCGTCTAGTTCAGGAATTCTTCGTTCAATTTAACAGTGATACTTGACGCTGGCTCCACGAGCGTACAAATTATATCTTACAGCCTCGCGGAGCCTGATCTTGAACTTGTATTTCGCTTTATACTGCTTGCTTGCTCCATTAGTCATCAGTCGTTCTTTCACTCTGGCGTAACTAATTATATATCCTGCATAGTTTGCAATTTAAATATTCATCATCGCTCGTATATTTATTATTCTCTCTAATCTATCATAAAAGTTCTTCATACGTCAGATTTAACACCATCATACTTACAAACATATGGAAGTTTCAGTGTCAACTACTTAGTTTAGAGGTAAAAACACCACCTCAAAGAAATTCTGAGTTTTCATATCATAAAAAATGTAGGGGAAAAAAATTTCAATTCAAAGTATTATGGTTTTCAGCAACCTGCAGTATAATAGCTGGAAAAAATATTTTTTCGCCCATTTTACCCTCACATGGTATATCATTAAAAACCACGGGCGTGTAATATTTTTCTTGTAATTTCGTTGGAGGGTGTTTCCACCCCTAGATCTGATTTTTGCTAGTGATAGATATTAATATTAAGTTAGGTGCACAAAAGCAATTATTTCTTAATTTCTCGGACGCAAGAAAGATGTTTGATTTGAAGAGGGAAATGGACTTCAATTATCCAAACTACAATCTCTATAATATCAGATTTCCTTCAATTCTCAAAGTCCCCAGTTGCCAACTTTCCCTTGTTAGTCAAAATCTCCAAAAGAATTTCACAGAAAGTTCAGTAATAAACGAATTTTTCTGTTTTGCAACAACGAAGATAAACTAAGGGAGATGCACTGGAGAAGAATCTCTAAGAATTTATGTAACGCCACAGCCACCTCTTACATTCAGGAAGAAAAAGAGTCCTGCGTTCGCGTGTATATTTATCAGTGTACATAATTCGATATCGTAATCCCAGCTTTTTATCTGCTCCTCTGTTATCGTCACGTTTCAAGCTAATATAGCGATAGTGTCTGGATCACTGCACACGTGTACTCGGAAAATCTAGGGTCAATGTTTGTACGAAATGTCCAACGATAACCCGCGCGAGTGTAGTAGATTTAGGACGAAATCTCGATATTTAGTTAGACTTTTAATGATTTATATTTAGAAATCAAGCATTTCGTTCAAGAAATCGATAATTATCAAAAGAATAATACTACCTGTAATCTATATATAATTTCGAACGTTGGACGATGGCTTTAAGGGGTATTCCTAATGTGATGGCTGAGAAAAACAAATTGCCGAAAAAAAAGCTCCGATCCACTTCAAATAAATCAGACATACTCAGTAGACGTTACTTTATCGTTTGAACTAGAATTTTGCGAGTATTTGCAAAATTCAATTACTACGATCAACAAACCTATAATCATTTTTTTGCTAAATTTGATCAAATAGAGATTTGAAAAAGAGAGACTGTCTCCGTTTCTCTCTTTCCGCCACTTCATGTTCATTACATAAAAAATCCTCTGTGTGGAAACTGAAGTAGCGGGAATAGAGAGAAAGTATGAAACTATTTTACATAAATTTTATTTGTTTTAAGTCGCGTTCATTTTTTTTAATTCCTGAAAAATTAATTTTTTCACCCGTCCTACTAGGAAGACCTCTTAATACATATTTTCATTAGACACTAATTTAGGACCAATATATTCTGTTGACCTTTGATAAAAATTGTAATTAAATTCTTATTCCACGCCAATGCAACAATGAAGTAGAATGCTTCTCGTTCAGGCATCACGATTACGCGTTTTTTTTTTAACATTTTGCAAAATGTTATTACGCATATCTACGCATATTTCAGCTTACCTTTATCAGTCCCTAATACCGTCTAAATCCCGAGCTAAAAATAACGCTACCGTGGAAGCCGAGCCTTTTAATAATCTTCATTTTTTGATAACCTTCAATTCATTATTTACTTTACTTATGAAAGATGCGAAATGATTCTTCGTAATACACATAAACTCGAATTCAAGTATTCCGTTCGAGCATGCACCCTCGTTCGAGTCTCTGTTTTTTTTTTCGTTTTCGCATCCCCTATTTTTGGCTTGATGGGAGTTCAACCCTTTGGGTGTTGGTAGTCGGAACGGCGCGTGCGGGAGTCCCTGAATCGTATCTCTTTCACATAGTCGCTGAACGCCTATGGGCGCCACCCGCACACGCTCCATGCACTGAACGAACGCATACACATGCGCTCACAGCCGCCAGAAAGTTGATTAATGGAAGAGAAAAATAATAAATTGATGATCAATTGCCTCTCATGTTTACAAATATTCTAATTATAAGTTTAGCTATGAAATGTTTACGAGTGTCTGTAATAATTACAATATATTTCGATACACAAATTATTATTCCTTTAATTCAAATAAAATCTTCTCTTATTATACCTGTATCAATATTTTTTAAACTGCAAAGTGACTGTCTATTACTTGTACTGTTCGTTATCAGATTTATTTGTGCAAATAATGGGAGAAAAATAAATATTACTGCAGTATTAAGTAAATACAATATCGAAAGAATAAATTCTGTTATAAAAAGACATTAGAATTTAAAAGATAACAGTATACCTATCATAAATTTTTAGATATTTTCGCCAACTGCCAATATTTCATGCGTCATATAAACACGTCTCATTTTTCAAGCACAATAATCGAGTTGAAGTATTATATAAAAATAAATTTCGTATGTTACAGTGAAAGCAGCATGTTCCTATCAAAGCGTAGGCTTATCTTGAAAACTTGTGGTACAACTACGCCCCTTCAATGTTTGGAGCCACTTTTGGAGCTTGTGAAGGAGTATACTGGTTTTGAAGAAGTAGAGGTGTGTATATATTTTTTGCTTATTATATTTATTTCAACAGTAGCAAATGGGTTTATTCTTCGCCTTTCGGCCTCAAAATGGGGTTACATGAGTTGTGTGTAAATGTTTCCAGGAGGTTTAACTCAAAATTGTGTTTTCGTTTTACCTTCTTGGGCTTCCTTTCTTCTCCTTTTTTTCCAGTACCATAAGCATCCACTCGGTTCCTTCTTCTTCTCCCTTTAGCATCCCTCTTATCATTGAATTTTCCTATTTTATATTTATTTTAATACATAACTGTATTTAATAGAAATCGAGAACTTTCATAACGGGCGAGGAAAAACTCTGCAACCACTTATTAGCGAGATACAGTTGAATAAACTGTTCGCACGGTTCCGTTGTACACAAAGGTTTTTTTATCTTATACGCATAATATTATTTCTTAGAAGGCAGGCATTGAAAATTGTCATTAAGCCTTAATAACAATCATTATTATATAGTAAATTATATAAAGTATGGAGAGCTTGATATTACAGTTTCGCAATGTTTGCTCAGAAAAATTATCATTTACTGCTAGCCAATTGAAGTTGAAAGTACTTGGCTATATAACTTGACCTAGTGCATGGATAAGTGATGTGTCTATATATATAGGAAACCCCTAGTATACAGGATACATCTCTACCTCTTGGTTTATTGATCTCTCTCTCACCTATGATACTGTAACATGAAACGCATTTGTCCAAAATCACACTTAATTCTCACCCTACAACTACACAAAGGTGTGTGCGTCGACTATTTTCATTTCACTATCACATATGACGATCGCACAATATTGTTTCTTTCATTAGAAGAGAAATAAAAATTAATAGAAGCTGTAAAAAGAAATTTGCATTCTACTTGACTTCCAATTGTTTCAGAATGTATTTTACTCGAGGAAAAATTATAAGAAGCCAGATTTGCAGATATCACCGCATCAAGCATTCGAGGAAGAAGTGGCTCTGCTCGATACGTTCTTCCCTGGTAATTATTCTTTTAATATTCCTGCGTATATGCGTATTTTAATGGGAGAGATTTTAACTGTCCACGCTTTTCCTGTTTCAGATGGAGAAGCTTATTGTTTGGGTTGCGTCGACACGGATTGTTGGTATTTGTATACTCTGAATCGAGAGAAATCTGTGGATGAGCCCTCGGAGCCAGATCAAACTCTGGAGATTCTGATGACTCACTTGGACCCAGAAGTGATGGCTATCTTTACTAGAGACGTGTGCTCGTCCGCGGACGAAGCGACTCAGAAGTCAGGAATCGATAAACTTATTTCAAATATGATTATAGATGATTTCTTGTTCGAGCCTTGCGGGTATTCGATGAACGGAGTATCAAAGAGTGTGAGTATTCTTTATGGGGATAGTATGATTTTAATTGGAGAAACTTCAATCGAGACTAATGCACGTATTTTTACAGGGGAATTACATGACCATTCACATTACACCGGAGTCAGAGTTCTCGTACGTGTCATTTGAGAGCAACATTCCAGAGGCATCGTACGAGGAGATAATACGACGTGTCCTGAACACGTTCAAGCCGAAAAAATTCGTTGTCACCGTGTTCGCTAACAAAGAATCGGTGGCTGCTAGTTGTCCACGTGATTTGGAACAAACTGATTATCTGAAATGTTCCGGCGACTGGCTGCGCACCGATGTTCAGTATTGCCGGTTCAAGAATTACGATTTGACCTGTGCATTTTACTCAAGATTCCCGAGCTGAGGGTTCATGGACGCTTCATTCGGCCCTAACCAGTTAGAGGCAAATGAAGCGCTTACCCCTACCACCCCTATCCGTTCTCAGACCTCTTCTATCCCCAATTCCGTAAATGAAACAGAAGGACATAATCAATCTATAAAACATATACTAAAACCTGCAGCTGTTTACAAAAACTATGATCTTGTATCTACTCAATATATAAAATATGATAATGAAAGAAAATCTAACGAGTGCACTATACAAAACTCTATAACCACCCGAGGAGAAAGTGTGTCAAATGCTACAACACCCACGAGCTCAATTGCATCCACACCTAGATCCAAGAATCCTAATATGTCCGTAAAAAATAAGTGTTTAAATACAAAAAGTTACGATTGCCACTCTATGCAGAATCATACGGACATCACTAGAGACACTAATTCCTACTCCGTGCGATCTGTATCGTCGCCGCAATTAACAATTAAACCGCTAGCGCGGTCGAAAGTTTATAGAAAAGCATCCTTAAAGTCAATGAATCTGTCAAACTCTACGATAGATAACGTTGCGACGAATCATTGTAACAGTATTGACTTGACATTGGATACTCGTATAATCAATATTTCTAATTGTTCCCTCACCTCCACAGAGGCAAAGGTACCTTTCACGTGCCTCTCTGAAACGACACAGGGGAAAGACTCGGACGATGCGAATAATAAATGGAACACGGGGGAGGTACATATTACTTGTAATCCACTGTCAACGCCATATCCATATTCTACGCCTCATCATAACATTATGAGCGAAACTGTAACAGAGCCATTAGACGACGAACCGAAAAGTCGCAGCTGTGGTAGTTTTTTACCAATCTTATCTCTGATACCCCAGACGGTGGTCAGCTTTCAGTATTTAAGTCCGAAAATGAAATTCTCATGGTGGAGGAATAAAATCTCGTGAAGGTACGCTTAAATGACCATTTAGTCGCGGTTGCTGCTGGTGGTCTTGTAGCGCAATTCAATGCTATTTGGTCGAGCTCTATGAAAACCTCTTACCTCGTAGTGAGTTCCCAGCCTTCATCAATTAGAGGTGTCCTGTCATCGTTACACTTGTATGTCAATCAGTCTATGCCCCATTTATTACTACCGATAGGATCGTACAGAGAGAACGCATGCGGGTAGATTTTAAAAAGAAAATAAAAAATGGCATAAGTAGTTCCTTCGCTGTATGAAAACATTTTGCACGATGTACAATGACTTCGAATCCTTTAAAAAATAGTCTAATATTGTACATTACGATTCTGTCTGATTCTCTAGTCCACAAAGTTTCTCCTAAACTTTGCTAACTTACGAGTAGAGACAAGTACCTTTCCCTCCGTACGGAGAGTTGTCTTAAAATTTTGTCTACTTGTAGCAATAATCCTAGGCATTCATTCTCTAGCAAAATCAAACAAATAAAGCTACAGTATGGATCTAACGAGACGCATTATTTTTATTCCGACGTTACTAAATCGATGCCTTTACTGTAAATTAAGTTTTCTAAAAATCTGTATATCTATTTGCAAAAATATAGCACGAATGGGATACAAAGAATTATTTCAACATAATTTTCCTTCTTATCGAAATATTTAAATGAGCAACTACATATCTTCGGAAATTTAATGCATTATTTGGTACTTATTGATCCATACAAGCTTTGAAAGGTATTAGACTTTTTAATGCGTACATCAAAACTTAATTACAATATTCCGTGTGAACAACTACTCTATGTGATATTATTAAAAATATGAAAAATAATATACCAGTTGGTGTTGTACAATGTTAAGAATTTAGATTAATCCTTTATAAACCACTCTTGTCGATTTTCTTATTCTTATGTGATTAATTTAGATTGATTTTACGAGATGGAAGGGAGCATTACGGTAGTTAAGGTACTATGATTAATTCAATCATTCCTATATGCGTGCGTGTAAGGTGTTACGTGCAAATGATGTGTGTATGACAAATCATGTCTCCTCTAAAACTTTTATTTCTCTGTGAGAAATAATATTATTTAATATAGACTACACTTACGAAGATTCTATATGGCCGAAAGTTTTATAAAGATGAATTTAAAAGTTTATTAAGTTCATATATTCTTCAGTTTTCACACATCTTTTCAAGGAGCATTGACTTTTCTTATCTCTTCTTTTTTTTCCTGTTTCTTATCACCAAGATACTCTCTTTGTAAAAGTGAGCCCGGTTGCGTGCTTACGTTTGATTTAGTTCTGCAATTATACTACTTGTTTTATATTTCTCGAGTAATAAATATTTTTTATAAATATTTGCATCCCATTGTGTTTCATTTCACAATATTTCCAAGGGTGTAGGTATTATTTCAAATTCACAAGTATCGGAAGTGTGCAGTAAACAGTAAAAATGTTTCGCTTCTTTTCTAATAACAGGGGGAGAAAGAGAGACAGAGGGAGAGACAATAAGAAATGTGACTTATCTAAAACAAAAAAAAGAAAAACATTTGTTTCTTATAAGATTTAACTTTGTATTTAAGAATGATTAAGAATAATTCAACGTCGTTTAAAAGCAAATGCAGTATAATATGGTCTTTAATCATTACTAATTATACATAAAGCTTGTACTGTGATTTCTTTCTCTCATCCACAGAGATTCATTTACATCGTATATATAATTTGTACAGATTAATTTTATTCAATAATAGCGGGAAAGGTCAGCATCTTTAACAATACTAACCATTTAATAATATAATATTAAATGAAAAAAAAATTTAATAATATAAGTAAATAAAACGTGACGCGGTAGGTAATGTACATTGTAGTCTCATTGAGTGCTTTCCAAGGTATATTATCCTTTGCTGTAGATTATTGTTGCATGCGAAGTGAAACTTAATTTCTGTATTAAACTAACAAAATAAAGATTATATTTAGTCAATTAACACTGTGTAGATCTTACTCATTCTGTTCGATGTGCTGTGTTTCTTAAATTATATCGCGCTAAATGTGACTTAACTAAGAACTTCAATCGAGGAACAGTACTAATGTTTGGTAAAGCTAATTAGGTATCCGTGGCTAATTACATCTGTTAATTTTATCCCTGTCGTTATACAAATTATCTGTAAATCTATCAAATTATATTGTCAGCTTGAGTATGCTCGTGTTTCGTAAACTGAATGCCTCTAAACATTGCATTGAATCTTGATCGTAATCCATGTTGTATACATTTGCGTGTCGTTTCCTGATGCTCTTTCTGTACATCGTGCGTCTCCGTGTCAAACTTCATTTGGATTTTATTCAATGCTGATATCAAAAGAGAGAAATATATGTATTAGGACTAACTGAAATAATAAAATTGGAAATATATTAGAACTCCATTTAGAACCGAATGCTTTTACCTTTCTTTAAATCCATGTCGTCCATCTCTACGTTACTAATTTTAGATAATTCCTGTCTAAAGCTTCTCGTTATCTTTTTCCGTATATAATCAGCCTCTATTTCTTGCTTTGTTCGCGGTACTCTAAATCGGATGCAACAGCAAAGTCCGATTAATATACTAAGCAAGACCGAAAGAATTATGCCAGCGAGCTGCCAGACACGAAACCCTGGCAATGCTTCGTCTTCCAACCATTCTTCGACTCCACCTTCGACGCAATCCCCTGGACGTATAGCTACTTCGTTGGGCGAGCATGGCGAGAAAGAAGACGAAGATAAAATTGATGCGATAGTCGAGTCATCCATTTCCTTCGTAACGCAACGACCGAAAATTGTTAGTTCGAATAGATCCGAAGAGAGAATTCCTTGTAGATTGAAATGAAATTCATTAATTTTTAAATCGTTCTGTAGTTATTCGATCATCTTACATTAATTGTATACAATCATACTTTATACTGTACATAATTCTATAGATAATATTCCTCTTAAATGAATCTACATAAACGAAAGCTACGTAAGATTACATAAATTTTACTTTGTGGCTAAACATATCTACGATACACTTCGCTGACAAAAATTCATACAGGTGTGCAGATGATATGGCGAACTAAATCTGTATAAATAACGTAATTTCAAGATTAATGAATAATACTCACGTCTTGAAAAGTGTAGCAGTAATTTCGATAAACTTAAATCTTCATTTAATCATGAAAACAGTGATTACACAGAAGTTTAAGAAATAATGTAATGGGGTATTCTGTCTGTGAGGGGACGCTTGGAACTGAAGCTCTAAGGACACATGTTCCTTGTGTCAGTGCTAAATAAAAGGGCGTGGTTATTAATGAAAGCTCGTGTCTGGCACTCCCTAGTTTGCACCTCAATCCTGTTTCCCAAACCCTTGTGTCCACTTGCTAATTTGATTTCTGAATCAATAATACTAATTCCCACGATTGCTAGATAAATATTTCCGATTAATATAAACAAAAGGTTTTATAATTACTTCACCTATTATGTAGAATTAATACTTTTTATTATCTTACAATAATTATACGTTAATAAGAGAGTATAGACAATAAAAATAATTTATGAAAAAAAAAAAACAATACTATGTTAAACATACAAATGATACAATAGTATATTATTTCATAGAGCCCACAGGTTTCTTCATGATTTAAACATTTCTCGTTGTACGTGGGCTCGGATAGAAAAAGAGACGATTTTCATGAAAATCATTTAACGCGAAGGATGTTAAAAAGTAGAACATGCAGTTGTACATGGTTTGATCGATAGAAATCAATATTAATGTCGTTAACATCGGTTTTTACATAGAGAAACAGTAAAATAGAAAATGCTCCTTAACTTCGCTCACGAACAGACTATATATTCCCTGATTTCTTTAGAGACTATGCATTCTTGTAGCATTAATTTAAGAACTTTAATATAAAATGACTTTTTAATCATGCGTTTTTGTTGCTGTACACGTAACATTTTAAATGTGTCTGCAGCGATATAGATTTTTCTAAAGAACATTGTACTGTTCAAAGACAATGAGTTGTAAGACTCGAAGATTGAAAGCTCTCGACTCGTTAATCTTACGAGTTCGGATCTTCCGTTACAAAGAATATTTTCTCGTTGGAAGATCAGAGAACTTCCAGCCAATCTATAAGACAAACGAGAGCTTTGCCATTTATCTTTTATTGAAACAACGTTAGGAATGTACCTTTACGTTTGCACTCATTCCTTCCTGATGAATGTTCGACCCCTGCAAGATATCAGACTTTTAAATTTACCATTCCGATAGGATGCGTTAAGAGTTTCTAAGAGGACAAATGAAACTTACGTAATGGTTTTCTTTTCGGTGGTTTTAGACTCGGATCTTGCTCGATTCAATACTTTCAAGAAGTCTGTCGTTTTGGTACGCATTCTTGAGTGAATATAAACTTTACTACACTTGATATGATAGTGCAAGTAATTTCTAAACATGTGGATCAAGTCGATGGTATTATCGCGAGCTTCTCTATTTGTGTGACGTGGAAACAATACTATAAACAAGATAAACAGATAAATAAGTAGTGTACTTTTGATTATCTGCAAAGCTAGACGAGATTTAAAGAAGATTTACCGAATGTAATGTATCCAATGCAGTCTCCAACTGCTGCCGTGGAATCCTGCAACTCTAACGGTGGCTCGCGGTGATTGAATAGAACTTGCGGGGCTGTATGACTCGCGCGTCTACCTTCCTTTAATTCTTGTAAAAATAATTTCCCAATAACCATGTCGTCTTCATCTTTGAATACTGTGCTGAACACCACCGTCACTCTATCACTTTTGGCTTCGACGTACCTTAATACAAAGAATCGGTATATTAACAAGTTTGTCAGTTGCATTATAAAATATCGCCACGGAACAAAGGTGTAGTCTTACATCGTTTCTTCATCTCTATATTGAATGACCGCCCTTTTCTGCAGATCTGTGCAATATTCCTCTTGGAAATCAAAATACTTTTCGAAAACACTGGCAAAACAATGTCTCTTTAGCAGCGCAATTTTTTTAACTAATGGCTCCCAATCTTCTGGTAAATTCTCCAGATCTATCAATACGGACACGCTGTAGCCTAAGAAAGATACAGACGAATTGATTAAATAGAATATTTCACCACTGTATAATAATGAAATCTTTGATAATGTTAACGAAACTGTACCATTCTCAGGATCTATAAGGTAAGTTCCATATTCGCGTTTAAGTAGCTCGTCAGCACCGTGTTCTTGTAATTGTTTATAAAATTTGAGTAAAATACTTATCTGTGAAAAATGAAAATTATTACCAGAATACGAAGGTGTATATTAACATTCAGAAGAAAGAAATAGCAAAATAAAGTATCCCTTACGAACTTTTATCTTAACGCATTATCAGCTGCTCTTATGTTAGCTCGAAATTGTGAGTTAAGTTTCCTATTATTTGTAAGTCTAGTACGGTGCGTTTACAAAATATTGTTACAAGAAACTCTAGGGTCCAAATAGTACAAGCAAAATCGTAGAGGTAGGGCACACGTTGTGTCACTATTGGCCGATGCGACAAGATGGACGAATGCAAATAGAGCGAACGAGACACAGACAATGCGAGTGAATGCGAGCAAAGAAACCCTCTTGCCCCTGTGCGATTCCAAGGACCATTTTCTTGTCGACGCACAGTAGTATATAGCTTGTAAGGCTACGATTTAATCGAGAAATCGCGATCTTACGAACAATTTATGAATTTGAAGCCAACAGCGAGTATAAGTTGGTTCCATCACGTGCAGCCAATAAAGCATTAAAAATATAAGAGAATAAATAAAATATGAACTTTGTTGTTACGCAAAGATAGTTTGCTGTACTTGAAAAAATGTGCATATATCATAAAACTCTTGTACACTTACTCTAATTTTCGACTTGTCACCACTTAAATTAGAAATGTGAAATAAAACTCCATCGAAATCTGGTATAACAACGTCTGTAGATTCTGGTTTGTTGCTATAAAGAAAACACACCTTAAATATATTAAATGCTAAACTCGCAGGACACATTAAATGAGAAAGAAGAAGAAAGAAATGCTTAATAATATTGTAAGATCGTAGCAGACATATAGTTTAATTAAATATTTATTGTACGCAACAATTTCTCGAGTTTTACCATTAAGACAGCTTTGGTAAAATTCTTAAGATCAAGCATCGTGGATATTAAATGTTGCATAAAAAAAAGAATATTTGACACGAGACAAACAAATGAGGTTGACTTTAAAATAATTCCTTTAAACTTAGGAAGACGTTTATATCGCGCGTGGATATCCAAGAGATCGTTCCGTCTTCTGCTAAAGCAAACACTGCTAATATTTAAAACGGACACCGCCCTTGCAATCGCTGACTTTACATCGGAAGCACAAAATATCTGATGTTGCAGAAATGAAAGCATTTCACTTACCCCGATAAAGCATTCTTTATTTTGTTAGTTAACGTCTCTTCTAGTATCCTATTGTGTATTTCTAACAAAATCATTATTATGTCTTCTATTAATTAATTACAATATTATAACACAGTAATTACTAACTATCTACCGAGAAATTTAACCATATACACGGCTCTGATTAATTTCTAATCTTTTCCCTTGAACCAAGTGATCAGAGATTCAACACAGCTAGCTCACTCAACTGTGCGTTGCGTTACACCGATAACCAATAGTATACCTAGCTGATTTATTGCGAAATCCTCATTTAGAATGCCACTTTATATCGATCGCATTTATGTCACCGCGATCATTTCATTCTACTTGGCGACAAATCTTTTATCCTACTAATGAATATTGTTATCGATTAATTATTTGCAGATATGTAATAGTGAAAATATTGCAATTTTTTTCAGACTATATGTAATTAAATTACTACCCCCGTAATATAGCGTAAGTTATTGAAACGTTGCTATTGTTTATCGTATGGATGCTCGCACAGAGTAATGTAGACTCAGAACAAAGTAAATTTATAGCAATTATTTGGATTGGAAATTTGTTACGTCATAGCTCAGCTTAAATAGCGTTAGTCATTTGTTGTAAATAATACTTTGGAAAGATTTAGTGATGCATTTGTTTGTAAGCTTGTGTAAATAAATGTGCGAATATGTTATTTTAATATGCTTTGTGTGAGTGTGTAAACGTGCCTGAAAATCGTTACAATGTTTGACAATTTTTTATGGTTAGATTTCTACATGTGAATGCTGCATAAGGGTAGCCAAGATGAGCGATGCTAGCGCCATCGTCGGAGCGTGAGTGAATTAAGAGGAGCGCTCAGACGACCCTAGCGGTCGTGACGCGGGTTCTCGCTCTTTTATCGGAGTTATTTTTTAATTTTCATTTCTCTAAAAATACCATTATCCATATGGAACTTGTACACTTCAAAATACCATTTTAAGCTATAGTATGTATAAATAAAAGCTATATCTATTCGCATATTTATATGTATACATTTCACTTATGTACGCACTCGCTTGTCGATAGCCGAAAGATTTAAATTTCTCCCGCTTACGTACACATGTTTTTCTATTCGAGCTAAATACTTGGTTAAGCTGCCAAATACATACTAAAACTTTTTAAAAACATCGTATAAATCCGCGAAACCATGTATTTTACAAAATACTGAAAAATCTTCCATCTCTTCTCTTGTGCTGTATTATTACTGTGTTAAATTTCTCGAAATTTCAATATTCCAGGCAATCGAAAATAAAGTACATAATCTGTTGAGCAGAAGTAATGAACCTTACGTTTGGTAATTAGCAAATACTCTGCCTTTTGAAGTCTCGCTTAATTATATAATCAATATCTGAAACTAAATATACGCGCATATGCATATACATATGTCCTGTATGTAGATATATCGGCTCAATTCAACCCCCTGTTTTGAGTGGCCGTTCCCTAAGAATTTGGTGCGCGCGTGTGTGCATACGTGGTTCTCTTTCTGCGCCTTTTACGTTTACATTACGCGTTTTCGGCGTGGATGCGGGAGGCAAGCGGAGGCCGGATAAATATGCAGAGCGAAGGGAGCCATGCGTGGAATAAAGGTTCTACAACAATGCGCCTCTCTTTCGTTTAGACATTTATTTATAAACGAGGTGACATGACATGCGCCATGGAAAATAGGACATAGCAATGGCATAAAGGAGAAGAAAAGAGCATCGCGCACACAGCCACCACTTCGGTTATTCCGATGCCCGACGCACTTTGCTATGATACTCTTCGCATCCCCGATTGTCAATTCCCATCGTTCCAATGTAACGCTCGCAGTTATTCCGGATACGTGCAAATCATACGGCTTCAAATGTGTCTGAGATTGCAATTCAAATGTCACCAAAGCAACAGAGAACCCGTTCCCGATTCAAGGTAATATTTCCATTTACGCCATCAACATATCACATATGTACATATACAAGGTTATTTCTCCGAAATATATCTGACATCTTATTTTTAATATAAATATGTCTGATATATCTAGTATTCGTTAATTCGATATATCGAAGAATGATAAAAGTCACTTCCACATTTTTATAAATACTCTGAGCTTACATAAAGTAGTTTCATACTTGTAATTCTGATTTTCCTATAGAAATGTAATTAGTACATGGCGCATTGAATAGCAACGCTACTATTGTCTTCCTCTCTCGCCTGTGTTGTTTTATTCATGTTTACGATATTATTTTACTGTAAACACAAGTTCATGGTGGAGAGAGATTTATAAATAAAATTTTACCAGCCCTTATTTTCAAGAAAATGAAGTTTAAAAATTCCTTTTAGTATGCGTGTACCGTGTATCTGTTTTGTTTTACAAGCCACTATTTATACTCGTGCTTATATTTACACATATTAATTTTTTAAGATGTTGATAATGTTTGCGAGCATTGACGCTTCCGTTTACTTTTATAGTCTATGTTAAGGTTTATAGATCTGGAGGCAAGTAATACAAACTATAAGACAAAGTCGGCTAAATTATTTCACGACACAGTGATGCTCTGTTGCAGTTTAATAAAAAGTAAATGTTAAAGTTCTGTACCTTCAACTTCTTCGTTCATAAGATACTGTTTCTCTTTGGATTCTATTAATTTAGCAAAATCAGACTCCAAGGGTTTGTTTTGTAATATCGGATGGCATGTTTCTTGATAGGTGATAACTCCATTCCGATCACTGGTTCTCTGTGGCGAAAGTAGACAGGAAATGGAGGATTGGCTGAATTCCATAAGAGCAGTGGCGGAGAATCATCCTCAAACGGAAGCTGGAATCACCGAAATGCTTACTGGTAATCATAACTGGTACGCAACAAGTCACGCAAGACCAACATACTGTAACGTTTGCAGAGATGCTCTTTATGGTAATTACATATTTTTGTACGAATAACCAACACACATAGTAGAAAGGGACTTGTTAATTTTTTACTGGATTATTAAATCTTTTGTAATTCAATATTTACGAGGAATATAAGACTAGGAATTAAGTTTAATATCAGGAATTAAATACTATTATTGTAGGTGTTACTTCTCATGGTTTGAGCTGCGAAATATGTAAATATAAGATTCACAAACGATGTAGCATTAAAGCAATAAATAATTGCAAATGGACCACATTGGCATCTATTGGCAAGGACATTATTGAGGACCAAGATGGGGTATGTATACAAGATTTGTTGAAACGACTTTTTCTGAAGAAATACCGACCTTTGAGGAATGTAATACAATCGAACCTCGATAACTTGAAAACCTCTATGAGACGAAAATTTTCTTTATTCCCTTTGGCTTCGCTGTAAAACACCTTACAGTTTTACAAGTCGAAAAATTAACAGCCGTACAAAGTCTCTGTAATTCGAATTTTGAAACTATGAAGTAAGAACTCGAAAACTCGATAATCTGAGACCTCTATAATTTGTAGATTTTTTCCTTCCCCTGAGATTCGAGTTATCGAGGTTCGACTGTATTTACATCCGCTTTGACTTTAGTCTATATAAAAATAACTTGAATACAATTCATATCGTGGTAAAAATTTGTTTCCTATTATTTGGATAAATTGCATAGATTCAGCAAGTTATAAATAATTGACATTTGTTATTTTACAGCAAGAGCGATTCGTTATGTTAATTTCATTGCATAGAAAAGCAAAAGTGGTAATGATTAAATGGACAATTTATATTTTTTGTTTAGAACATTACCATGCCGCATCAATGGATGGAAGGCAACTTACCAGTATCCTCAAAATGTTTGGTGTGCGACAAAACTTGTGGCTCTGTGCTCAGGTATAAAATTGTGGTGTAGGGATTATGTATTATTTAGCGTTTATAATCTGTATTCATTACCTTCTGTCTATCATGTAGGCTTCAAGATTGGAGATGTTTATGGTGTAGAGCTACGGTACACACAGCATGTAGACCTGCCATAAGCGTTAAATGTCTATTAGGACCAGCTAAATTGAGCGTAGTTCCTCCTACAGCGTTGCATAGTATAGGTAACATTATTTACAAGACTTTTGTAACATTCCCAACATTCCATTGTTCCCCACAATTTCTCAATCCGTGTAGATACACTAGAGTGGCTCTTATTTTCGACTTTGAATTTTCTACGCGGCACCTCCCCAGAATAGTTCCAAATAATAAAAAAAATCTGTATAAAGTTTCGCAAAAATCTCAAAGATATAGACATTTAGATTAGACAGATTATAGACACTTCTGATGTCTATATCTTCGATAGTTTTGGAAATTTCGGTCCCAAATTCAAGCTAAAATTCAGAGTAAATATGAGCCACCCTAATATACATGCATCTACCCAATATCTTTCATTTAAGCTTTAGCGCTTGTAAAGCATTCACGACATAAATTCTGTTACCAAATAGTTTCGAGGTGCCATATTCTTATACATATTTAAGATTCATTTTAAATAGCGCACATTTATGTTCGATAGGTAGTGACGAAGCTTGGGAAGCTATTAGACCTACCGGGTGCAGTCCACTTTTAGTATTTGTAAATAGTAAATCTGGTGACAATCAAGGTGTTAAATTTCTTAGAAGATTTAAACAATTATTAAACCCAGCACAAGTATTTGATCTTATAAAAGGAGGACCAGGGCCGGGGTAAAATTTCCTTTATCTCAAATTTTATGAAATTCAAGGCTCTCCGAATGGTACTTATTAGTAATTCGTTGCATATAGGCTGAGATTGTTTCGCCACTTTGACCCATTTCGGATTTTGGTGTGCAGCGGAGATGGCTCCGTTGGTTGGGTTCTTTCCGAGATCGATCGTTTGGGAATGCATGTAAGTAAAAATTCAAAATTCGATTGATCTTCTGTTTTGTAAATATTAGCTAATTGCATGAGTCTGATCTTTTACTATGTAGTGTATATACATAGGTTTACCTTAAATATGATTGTGTTGTGCAGAAATTGTAATGCTCCATAGAATTATTAATATTAGACCACGTTCGCATACGCACACACGTGTGTGCACGAACATTGAATACAAGTACAAACACATTTAGGTAGCATACAATATTATAGTCGGAGAAACGTAATTAAGGTGACACATACTCAAAATGAAATTTATTTCCCTATTTATTATATGTATATCGCATGTCTGCACCTTTTCATTATTATTTAGGATCTCATAATATCTTACCGTAATATATGCTAGAATACTCTTACAAAGTCTACTTAATTCTCTTAGTCCTTCTGTAGAAATTTAATTGTTAGGTCACGAAATCAGCTACCAAGTACCGTTATTTCTTACATAATAATATGTAGTTCAGTTCCAATCATTCGATCGTGTCGTTAATTACATGGTCATATTTTATCAACGTGGAAAAAGATAAAGAAAAGAATTACTTTTAGCTATTGCATGTACTTATGAGATTTGCGTTTCAACTTGGCTCAATATACATAGTTAACGAATTAGGAGTAAATTAGCTTCGATAAAAAGTGCTGGGAAAGAATGACTATTTCAAAACTTTTAATGACGTAGATAAAAATGGTAAAAAAAGCTGCAGTGTGTAATAAAAATTTGGGTACTTGATGATGTCAAGCGTAAATACTTGTCTGCAATCTCTTGAAAGGAGCTATACTTTTACGAGAATTTTCTTGCTGCATACTATAAGTAAGTTCAGCTCCATCTACTCTGTATTAAGTCAGATTGATCTAAAGTTACTTGAAGGGGTGATTTGTAAATTTCACAGAAGGTCTAAGTAAGTGATTATGAAAAGCTTTAATATTTTAAACAGCATGGCGTGTCTCTTTTCTAATTTTATTTCAGATGATACTGGTGTTTGTGCATTAGGATTCTTTATATGCGTGAAGCTTCATTAACTTTATTTGTAGATGGTAAGTGTAAATTAAGCACGCATTTCTTAAGAATTCCTGGATGTGAATATTTGTCGTTTTAGAGTATTATAAACATTTAAATATTATATTATTATTGTTTCTTATTTACAATTCCATAGAATAATGTTCTCTAATTCTTCAAATTTTATTGATTATTCTATTCATTATTTTATACACAGCACAAATAATGTTTTATATAAATTATAATAATAAAGGAATTTGTAGTAGAAAATTTATCAGTCGGTAGAAAGCTTGTACAGCACGTAAAATCTATACGCATATGTATACAGAGTGTACCAGAGTAAGTGGGAAATATAAAGTGTGACTTTAGCACATGTAAATAATAAAAAAAATTCATATAATCGTATGCATTATTTAATTTTATTTTCGAACTATAGGGAATTTGATATTCAACAAACTCTATCTGCTTTCTTTCATTTGAATACAAGCCCGTTTTACCAATGACTTTTACTCTCCATATGTCCAGTTTTCGCTCGGCTCTGCTGGAAACCTTGCTCAATTCTTTCACGAAGAGTTTCGACACTGTGCGATACAAAATTCGCTACAGATCGAAAACAAAGTTAAATAGGACATATGCCCATATGAATTTTATTTCTCGCTTAGATGTGCTAAAGTCACCCTCAAAATGTTTCTCTCTTATACCGGGCCACCCTGTATAGATACTCTAACTTATAGAATTTTTTTTAATTTATTGTAATAAACCTTCGTCACATCTTGGGTGCTGATATATATGGCACGTTAGTGGAATGATTTGAATTTAAATTTCATGGTGTAAAGAGAGTCTGCGATCTAGACTCTCATCAGAAGCTATGAAGCACTCTGATGTAATAAATACTGCCACGCAATTCGTACAAAGAAGTTGGCTCATCCTCAAAAATATATAAAGGTATATTTACTTTATAACTGAAATTATAACTTCAAAGTATAATAAATTTATTGTTAGCGATGTAATTAAAATGCAAACATGAGTGGTTGAAAGCAAATACCTATTTTGTCTTGCGTAAGTGGAGATGATGTCGCAATGCGATAACATTTTAATTGCTCGTGTATTATTCTACCGAATTCACGCGATGAGAGAATTGAGAAATTAATCGAAATACAGATTGTATTAAAGTAAAGGGAAAGTGGATAAAAATACTTTAACTTAGCTCTCTTTATACTTTGTAGATAGCACGTATAAATATAGTTTCCTAGAAATCTTGAAATATTCTGTCGAGATTCGTACTTTTAATAGGAATTTAACAATTCTTATGCAATAACTTAATATACAGTATTTTCCAAGAACAATCGTATTTGATCTTAATATTTGTATTGTCAGAAACAAACTTCTTTTTATGTATGTACATATAACTATTGCTCTGCTTATTCGCAACGTTTGTTCTGTAATGGCTACAAAATCCATACATTTAAAAATACAATTCTCTACAAATTTCTGTAGCTAATCTGCATAATTTTCCAATAACAGCTACAGTTTTTCTTTCACTTTCTAAATATACTTAAAGTAATGGATCTTGTAGTGATAGTAAATAATTACACGAACTGTGGCGCTTTGATAACTATTAGCAGCTTTTAATTGCATGCATCTTAGCACCCTTAACACCATTATTTATTGCTTGGAAATTTGAAATAGAAGCAGTGCCAAGTTGGAGTCCTGCCTTTAGGAACTGGGAATGATCTGGCACGTGTATTAGGCTGGGGGGCTTCTTGCGACGATGACGCCCACTTGCCCCAGTTGTTGGAGAAATACGAAAAGGCAGGAACGAAAATGCTCGATCGATGGAGTATTATGACTTTTGAACGTAGCATATCTTTGCCATGCCATAAAACTTCTTTAACGCGATCCGATACAACTTTAAAGTCCAACGTTGCCCATCAATACGAAAACAATGTTATCGCTCACATAACAAACATTTTACAGTCGGATCAGGACAGCGTGGTTTTACCTAGCATTAAGTAAGTATTCTATACGGATATATATTCTTTATAAAATCATCAGAAATATTACTTCGTAAATTGACAAATAACGATTATTCTTAACAAGACTTTTTGATCGCAGAATTTTGTGCGACACGGTAAAAGATTTTGCAGCGTATATAATGGAAAACATAAACTCAGAGGACCAACAAATGGAGGAACAGTGTAACAAGCTTCAGCAAAAGCTTGATTTGTTATTGCAAACGTTATGTAAAGAAGAAAGTTATTTGGCCGAACATGTGGGTGATCTGGATAACATTACTTTGAATACCGAAGTGTCTGTTTCACCCGACATTTGCGAGAAAGGGGTGTTGGAGAAACCAGAGAAAGACATAACGAATTTAAAGAGAGTTCAAAGAACACGTTTCATAGAAAAAGAAATTGTAATGTCAAGGTACATTGAACAATTATTTGTATAAAAATATTCCAAGCACTAATAGAACATAAACGATGTTAAATATCTTTAATTGTTTTTACTTCACTGTAGAGCAAACAGTTTAAAAAGAATTATAAGACACCTTGTGGAGTATTCGCAAGTGGCTGTGATTGATGCAGATACGAAACATAAAACAACAAATATACCAATGTCGCTGGATGATATTACAATACTGAATTCTGTATCAAGTAAGTTTACGAAATGGTCTCTTAAGTATTTATTAAAAAAAAATTATCTCGATATTTGAAAGTACGTGTAATAAAAAAATACGTCCCAGATAAGAAACAACAAATGGATATTCCCGGTTTAAAAGTGGACCACATTGAAAGCTTATCTATGGAGCCATTATTAGAATCTGTGAAAAGCACGGAAGATTCAACCAGTCCTACTCCTAACGTGGCATCTCTAAGTCCAATACCTGATCTCAGAAGAGATTCTCAAGCCGAGGAGGTATTAACATTACCCGCTCCTGATGGTTTCGCTGACAGTAGACGAAATAGTGAAAATTTACCGCACAGGTGGGTATTTTAGTTCAGAGTTTAAACTAATTACTGCAATGTATAGAGAAATTATCATTAATTCCTTTGATTCCCTTCGACGCGTTTCGCCAAAATGCGCGACGGTCTTAATGTTGTAGATTTACTTTTTCCTTGTTGCAGCCCGTTTAATTTGCAAGACAACAATCAGCATGAAACAGAAATTCATGCGTTTAACGAGCAACAGTCAACTGAATCTAATAACATAGAATCTTCGGAATTCCAAACACTTGTTTCAAGAACCAACTTCGATACAAGTACACCGTCAGACGACGCTACCATGCAAGATACAATTATGTCTCCCGATACAGATTCTGTCCAATCTAGATACGTATCTCCAGAACCTGATCAAAAGTTTGAAAACAGGACTAAACTGGATACAAACAGAGGTAGCTGCAGTAATAGTATCGTCAGTATGGATAGCATTGTCTCCGACACTTTGGATTTCAAGAGCTACGTAATACGAAATAGTGAAAGTGAGATTGGTACGTGCATTATTTATACAATTTATACTATAATTAATTTATTCGTGCCATTTCGTAACTTGCGCGGTTTGTTTCAGCGCGTATAGGTAGCGACATATTTGATTCCACGAAAAGATCAGACAGCTCTGAAATTGGACATATTGATTCACCAGATAATTCGGATATGCTGACTAGCGAAGTGCAAAATTCTGAAAGCTTAGTTGACGACTTGAGCTCTCTTGGACAGGATTTAATTAGTACAATGATTGGAGAGAAATACGATTCTGTCAGAGAGTGTTTGGAATCTGAACGCGTAGAGAAACCAGAGAAATATTGCAGTTTAGCCCAATTCGTGGAAGGCAATGATATTGCTAGACGATCGTTTAAGAAGCAAACCAAGAACTCCACTGTTATAGAGCAAGAGGTAAATTTAATACAGCTAGTACCTTCTGCGGACAGTATCACAAAATATTTTAAATCGTGCATATATACTTGAGGTAATTGACACCTTTTGTTTATCTTCGATAGAATAAAATCAAGCATAAAATAGGATCCTTCGGGCAGAATACAGCTGAGATTACGAGACCTAAGGACTCTCAAGATAGCAAAGCGTCTGATTTATTAAGTCCTGTATGCTGTTTCACGGGTTCTTCAGAAGCTACTCCAACAAACGAGAAACCTAATAATTTTCCACCTATGATAAGTGTTATAATCAATCCTCCTAGTCCATCGATGTCGATTGAAAGTCAACATGATTCAGATACAGGCTATAAGATGAGTCCTTACTTCGGACGGCACAATGGCGAAAGTATGGAAAAATGTAAGTCCATTTTGTATATGTTAAAGTGTATATAGTTACACGTAATATTGTGTTTTGTATTTTTTTTTCTTATTCCTTTATTGTGCCAATATTTTACATTTATGGGGGATTTCGTTCTTCTCTGAAATTTGTCACACAAGTTGTTGTTTATAAAGCATTTCTTCGATATTATAACCGAGTAAGTAACTAATTAATTTTACATATTATTAGTAAGTGTAGAACTACCGGAATCGGGTTTCTCTCCTCAAGCAACTCGTCGAATTAGCAGTGGGAGTTTGTTGAAAGCGTCGGAAATAGTCTCTTTAGCTGCTACAGCTGCAAGATTTGGCGGTTCTAATATGAGTTTACGTCATGAAAGAACAAAATCCGTGGACAGGACAGAAGATGCTAAAAAGCTTCCTATTATCAACCCTTTGGTTCGATTACCCATGTGGCCAAGTAAGTAAAGGTTTCTTCTAAGCGTATGAAATAGTCATTGCGTATACATACACAAAATCACGATGCTTGATGTGACAGGAATTAATATAGCATGTATATCAATTGAGTTGTTAATATTTTACTCAAAGTATTTAATGTTTCGGCAGATGTCAGCGGTGGAACAGGTTTAATTAGTCAGGCATTACTTGCGAATGCCGATGCACTTTGTGCTGCAGTATCACCATTAATGGATCCTGATGAAACTTTAATGTAAGTTCGTGTATTCTCTTGGCTGAATTTACGCTTACACAGTGCTTCTGCTATTCGCAAAGCTGTATAATCTTTTTGAAATATTCTTGAGAGAACAATCGTCTTATCTTAAACATTTTCATTCTATCTGCTCAAGAATTACTTTTAACAAAATTCTCAAATA
Organism: Andrena bicolor; assembly: GCA_960531205.1. Taxonomy (NCBI): domain Eukaryota; kingdom Metazoa; phylum Arthropoda; class Insecta; order Hymenoptera; family Andrenidae; genus Andrena; species Andrena bicolor. Next base: position 34,133,488 of record OY482666.1, on the reverse strand, counting down.
ATAGAAACAAAATGTTTAATGTAACGTAATCAATAATACAGGCGAACCTCGATAATTCGAATCTCAAGGGAAGGGAAAAAATCTTCGAATTATAGAGGTTTTCGAGGTTCGACTATATATGTAACCGTATGGACCGTATTACATATTTTGCATAGAAGAATTAAACTACTCGCAGTGAAAACGCAGAATCAATCTAATTTTAGTAACATCTAACTATGCATATAAATTAAACTGTTTTATAAAACATTACAGGGAAGGCTATTTCGAGCGTTGCGTTATGAACAACTATTTTGGAATTGGTATAGACGCGAAAATTAGTCTCGACTTCCATCACAAGAGAGAAGAGCATCCCGAGAAATGTCGATCGCGGGCAAAGAATTACATGTGGTACGGTGTGTTGGGATCCAAACAATGGTTACAAAAAACATATAAAAATCTTGAACAAAGAGTACAATTAGAATGTGACGGTCAAAGGATACCATTACCTTCTTTACAAGGGATTGTCGTACTAAACATTCCAAGGTAGAAATGCGAGCACGAAGCCACCACACATTTGTATAAACTTTGTAAGCTAGAAGAATTGTTCTTTACAGTTTTATGGGTGGCACGAACTTCTGGGGAGGCACGAAAGAAGGGGACCTCTTCTTGGCGCCTTCTTTTGACGACCGCATATTGGAAGTGGTAGCTGTCTTTGGTTCTGTGCAGATGGCTGCGTCTCGACTTATCAATTTGCAGCATCACAGGATTGCACAGTGTCAAACGGTTCAAATTAACATTTTGGGTGACGAAGGAGTGCCTATACAAGTTGACGGGGAAGCTTGGATTCAACCGCCTGGTATTATACGAATTATACACAAAAATCGTATGCAAATGCTGTACAGGAATAGGGTAAATAAAATAATTCAGTATCACATCAATAATGTAACATGTGTGTGCGTGATTTAAAATTTTTTTTGTATAATTAGGCTCTTGAGACATCTCTGAAAACGTGGGAGGAAAAACAGCGCAATACGCTCAATGCAATATCCCAATCGTCGTCTAGTATAAGCAATGCACAATTACAATCACAACCTAAACCACATTTACAAATACAGAATAAACCATCGCACTTAAACACTGATGAGATGTGCATCCTGTTGGGATTCATCGAAGTAGTGACGACTTTGGTTAAATGGGTCAAACTGCTGATTATATCCCACCCAAGTCTAGAGCCAGATTTATATCAAGTTGCAGCGAGGACAGCTCAGGCACTTGAACAAGTACATCCAGATGGGAAGATTTTACAAGGGGTTAGTATATTTGTTCGATTGCTCTGTAGTGTAATTAAATAGTACCTACTACACCACGCTTTTCTCGACAATTTTGTTCTCAAACTTTTTATATTCATATAAATTGTGACTAGATTTATTTTGTATCAGTTATCGCTAAAGTTCTGCGCATGTTTTATCAATGTGTGTCGAATGTTCTTCGACAGATAAATTTGAGACCGGTGGTAACGGAATTGGTGTCAAGCGCAAGGCAACTGTACGAAGACTCGTGCGAATTACTTAGAGATAAAGCATGCAACTTGGTAAGTGTCCTGTATTTTACTAACCTGTTTTGACATTCCCCACTACTTACTAATAATCGAATTTATATAATGCAGAAATTGCGAGAGGATTTAGAGAACAAGTTATCTTTCTCTTTGGCTAGTATGGAGCAAGAATTGAAAAAGTGTACATTCGACGAAGGAGGCACAGGATTGGTATATTTACAAAACTTGCCATCAGATGAGCAGGTATAATCTTTGATTTGAAATATTTTCTACTTGCTGCCGCCAAAATTGTAGGATTTCACGAAACACTGCAAATTTCTTCGAAAGCCGTTTCTCTATAATCTAAGAATATACGTACATATACATACGCGCATCTCCAAAATAATGTCTGGACTTGCGCGTTCGTTTGTCTTATAGTTTTGGAATATTCTGTACATCAATGCATAATGCTTCTCGAATGCATCATAAAAGTACATTTTCCATTTGATCGCTGTTCCAGAGTAGTAATAAGTTGTATTTTATTTATATAGGGAGATAAAAAGAATCGACATAGAGGTTTATTCTGGTTAAAGTTCAGGCGTTCAGGAGGTAATTCTGGAGTACATCCTGCTCGAGATCAAGTTACCACATGGGGCGTCCAAGAAGTATGCACCTGGCTAGAGCACTTGCAGCTGGGTGAATATAGAGACAAGTTCGTTTCTCACGATATACGAGGTAGGGAGTTGTTAACATTAGCCCGTAGAGATCTCAAGGAACTTGGTATTACTAAAGTAGGGCATGTTAAGCGGATCTTACAGGCTATCAATGATCTGAATAATTAGGTATACGATACTTATTTAAATATTTCAAAGTATAAAACACATACAATCAATAAGTAGTGACCTACAGCAGTTAATGATTATTTAAGAAGGGAAACGAGTTGATACAGTTAAAGGGAGTATTTAATGCTATTAAAGATAGTATTTAGATGTACGCAGACCATCCGAAGAGTAGGCAAACGGTCAGATACTTACACTACAAATTACAAATTTTATGTTACGATAAAGGCAAGGGCACGTTTGAGACAACAGTGTAGTAGGAAAATTATTTTCCGCACTGCTGTATATAACAAGATGATGCTACTTGTGCCAAACTATTAAACACACATTATATCAGAAATTAAACAGTTATAAGAAAGTCAGAGGAAGAACCTTTTTGTTTTTCGTTTAAATACGAGCATGATAACAGTCATGCTCAATAACGTACGTATTTTGACAAAATTTCACATCACAGGATTAAACTAGACGTAAATGAACTTACCATCGATGATGCATTTATCGAGCACAGTTTCGGGTGGTAGATATCTCATTAAATTATGATTTTAGTTACATTTGTTGCTTTATGCACTGTACAAAAATTAAAGACTTCAAGAATCATGTGTTAACGTAAATTGTTTATAAGTTTAGAGGTATTACGTAATAGTTTGCAATTTTTTACATTTTATAAATATTATAGTTTAAAATCTCGAAATACCGTGTTAAGTTTAATCGAAACAGTATTAATATATTTGAATATTACATTCTAAGTCTAGATATGAAATATTTACTGTCAATTATATCATTTATAGGAGTATATTCCATGTGCAATTTTATATTATTTCGCATTGATTTTAATTTCCTGGCCAGATGTGTGTATGTGTGTGTACATATAACACATAAACGACCCACTTTTGGAATAATCAATTAATGAAAATTAAATTACTATACAATGTGTCTGCATTAAGAAATCATTTAAATTTGCTTTGCGACTTTTCGTTCCATTTCGGACTATTTCAATAAGACAGCCTGATCCAGTTGAATGGAATTAATATAATCTCTATATTATACGTAAGGTATACATATATGTACATACATATACATGTGCCTATCTGCACGTTCAGAAAAGATCTTGACATGTACACGAATAACACGCTGTGTACTTACATGTAAGTGCTCTACAATTTTTTTGCGTTCACTACTAAAAGTGTTTTATTACCTTTCATTTTCTACAACAATTGAGAAGCGCTTGAAAAAATACTTGAATGTGACAACATGGCACATTAAATGAAAGTGAGATTTAAATGATACGATTAGGTATACACGACGATTGCATAAAATAAATTGATGGTAACGACGATACCGGTAATGATAAAGTAAAGAACATGTATAAAAATACACGCCGATGGCAATAAAAATATCACGTACAAATTTAATGAAAGGGAAAGAAGACACGTTTCTAAAATGTATCGTAATTGCGATTCTTTTATGTCAGGCGATGATTCCATCGAAGAAGGAAGGGTTCGGTGTAGAATTGAATTAAACTTCGCGTAAGATTCTCACAAGTGGTATCTTTATTCAGTACGAATTAACTTCATTTATAATAATCTTTCATAGCTAAACTTACGAGATTAATGGAAATGCGATTACTATTTATTATTACTACTATTACTATTAATCCTAGAACTGCGAATGCAAGAGAAACAATTGTTACCTTTCAAAAATCTTTCTACCTGTACTGCCTGTGACTGAATAGTTTGATGGTCCAACATCTTTTTACACGAGATGATGCACTTGAAATTAATATCTTAATTTACATCAACGTTATCACAGTTTCAAAAAATATCCGTAAACCTATGCCTCTTGATTTCAACTAATAATAACTTACTGGTAGTAAACATTTATTTCTTTGCCTTTTGTGTGGCCATAGAAAGCGACCTCTTTTAAATGGAGATACATATGTATGCGCGATATAATACAATTCCGTGATTCATATTGTGTTTGTCAACAAAGTTTCAACAGGAACTTACTACAAATCCCTAAATTGAAAATTATGAGCATTTGAAGATATTCGAACTACTATATAATTTTCAGGAGATGCATATATATTTCATTATGGTTATATTCGTGTCGTTAACATTTACATTTTGTTTTTTTTATGTTTAAGTTTGATGCTAAATGTTATCAATGAATAAACTATGGAATTAACAAATCACAAGCATACAAGAAAGGAATTTCTCCAATTATGCTTCTTAATTTATAATTTTTAATTTAATTGTCTTGTATAAGACCTTATTGTTGGTTAAAATCAAGAGGCAGAGGTATATGAATACACCATTTACTAGCATCGTGTATTTAGAGAAAAGTGAGATTAACAAGAACTGCATAAATTAAACAGTGAACAATATTTGAAAGTGACCTTTGTTTTCTTTAAATGAATTCGTACGTATATTCATTGTTCTAAATACAACCATCATAGGTTTTTGCCGATTCTTTGTCAGGGGAAGAAAATGAATGTCCTGCTTACTGTGCAATAAAGCGAGAAATGCATTAAATAGATGGTTTCAGAATAACTGGATAGTGCACAGCTCAGCCATTTCAATATCTCAGAATTTTTGTTATGGAATCGCATAAACAACTGTCCTATGTAGAAATTCCGATAATAGTCGTTGATATGCGGCAGTGTATCATCAGCAATTATGTAAAAATAACACTGGACACATTGCACAACGTAAGACAATCATTATTAATGCATTGTATATGAAAGTGAGATGATGTAAAAGGTTGTTGTTACATCAAGCACTTTTTGTAAATAAAGTCAAGATTACAAAGATCTTTCTGCTTCTTCTCATTTTGTTCTTCCTGAGAGCAGCCATACAGGCCTGACTATAAAAACCTAAAATGGTTACATTTAAAATTGTACATATTGTAACTCTATTCAATCTCTTGTCTCTCAATCTCAAGTCTACTCTTGGAAAGATTTAGTTTAATTCAACTTATGTCTTTCTCGGCGCAATGCAATTTTGGTCTCACTTTTCTCTAGGCACAACAATGTTAACATAAATCAGAACAGTAGTTTGAAGTGCCTCACCCTGTATGTATACCCGCCTTTGATCACACTTTTCTCCCACTCCATAAAGTAGAGTGGTGAGGTTGAACTTGAGCTCTCTCCGATTGCGGGTTTGTAACCCACGGCGGGTGAGGTGCTCGGGTATATATTTGGTCTCGTGACGCGTGCATCTCCGGTGTGTGTACAGTGTAGTATCTCGTTATGAGTCGAGTCCCCTGTTTTTGTTAAGAACACATTTCTATCCCCGCTAGCGTTGCCAGAAGCTCAGTGACGTAGTAGGAAGTATTAGAGGCGGAACAGCTATTGGAAGTTGAAACTTAGTGACGTAGTAACAAAGGGGGAATCCTCGCATGGTGTGCACAAGTCGTATTAGTCTATACGAGTGCGAGAGACTGAGAATGAGCGAGGGGTATATCCGCGGCGGCGAGAAGCCGTCAATTTCAAGAAAAAGGCGAGGTGAATAGCACACCGTTTCGTTAAGGGACCGACATGTCACCCGAGCATTGTACTCATAACGGGACAAAGCTGTACATACAAAAATTGAGGGACAATCCGGAACATGTAATCTCCTGATGCAAAAAGACATCGAAAAGTCCTTTACCGTTTTAAGATCCGAGGCTTCGTTCTCGAGATATTAGCGGTCGAACTTCTGGGCCGCGCAGTTTAAACCCGAGTCAGCTGAGCGCACTGTTGCGTACGCTCGCACGCATACGCAGGAGGCGCGTGTAGATATAGTAGACTCACACTGCAGTAGAGTCGACCGCGCTGATTCAACCGTGAAAATGAACCAGTGTCTCCTGCGTGTGTGTGCGAGCGTACGCTACGGCGCGCTCAGCTGACTCGGTTTAAACCGCGCGGCCCGGAAGTTGCACCGCTAATATTCAACTGTTAATATCTCGAGAACGAAGCGTCGGATCCAAAAACGGTAAAGGACTTTTTTATGTCTTTTTGCATATTCTGGATTGTCCCTCAATTTTGGGACACCCTGTATACGTTTTCTTGACTGATGTGTGCTTCCTGTGTCAACCTGACTGGATGTGTAACTATACTGTACCTGGAGTGTGTAAGCGTGCCTGTGTTATCCACTGTATGTATGATATTCATAAATATAATGTACTTTTATATTATATAATATTATTCTATTGTTAATTTTGAAAAAAAATCTGCTGCCACTTGTCATATAGTAAACTGTATAACGTTTGTTTACTGTATATATGTCAGTGATCTCAGCTTCAGGGTTTAACTTTATAAATTCATTTGGTTTTTTATTTTAAATTCTCTGTTACTGCACAGGACCATTGATTACTAAACTATGGATTTACATCTGCACAATGATGTCAAACATATTCCAAAATTATGTATGCTGTAATAATTATTTAATTCTATCAATGATTTTATAGTTTATTCAGATCTAAAAGTATAAAGTTCTTAATTTTGTTATTACATTACTGTAGACTACTTAATGCACATTTATACATCTAAATACGCACACAAATACATTGCATGCACGGCTGCATTGTGTCTATACTTGTGTGTGTGTGTGTGTGTGTGTGTGTAAGATATAAAGCAGACGTTTTCGTGTAGTTTTTTTTTTATACAACCATGTAACGGTGGAACTCTCTTTTAACCAGTATTGTAGATAATTCAAATATACATTATCGAGGCTTATTTAGATGAGGAATACCCATTAGCTTTTATATTTATTTATATTTGAAAATGATATCAAAGCGTGGTGAATTTTATTTACTGATAAAATGAAAAAGTATAGAGTATTATAGAGGAAATCAAAGCGTTAACGTTGGGAACCAACACCACGTAATTACTACTAATTTTTTCTAGTCTTATACAATAGTATGTATCTTTAAATTAAAAGTGAAAAGTAAGATTGTCAGGTATATATTACTTGCTCTACATCGTAGGGCTACTTTCCACGGATTGTAAGTCTTTAATTAGGAATGCATAACATCAGTGAATACTTCAATCTACTGCTCCGTATAAATGGAAGAAATCCTTTAAAAGATTCTAGCTGTTTTCGCATGTTTCGATTCAGTAATCCGACAAATGAGAAGAAAACAGTTAAACTGTTTCTCGGTGTCGTAAATAATTTTTCGATTATAGACTTTGATATAGAAGTGTTGGAAATGTAATCTTGAAACTTTTCAGAACTATACAATTCGATGTAGTGCTTCATTCGTTATACCTTGTATTTTTAAATGTTATTGGATGCTTAATCTATACCACAGAAATTTAATTAATTCTCCGATACATACAAATTTACATTCCATTGTAAATCTGCGAGGACAAAAGTGCCTACCTTAGATTTTCTAATCCTGAATATGTAGACGGTATTTACTTAACCGGCGTATGCAAGGTGAGTCACGAGAAACAGTAAAAAATAAATATCTCTGTCCGGATTGAGATAAAAGAAAATGTCAAAGAGGAAGCCCCTACTGTTCGAGGGGGCAAATATGGAGATACACAAACAGATCTTCTGATTGACGTTATTTATCTTCAGGGTTTTTTAAATGACACCATGTATTTTTAACTTTATAACGTAGTAGTTGTTGTCAAGGGGAAGTCAATGACACAAGATACTATGCCTTTGGCCTCGGAAATTTATGATCAAGTAGTGGCAACTTTAAAGTGCGCGTTGTATTCAAGTGCAAGATCATTTCAAGCTCGTACTATCCCATGTCGTCGAACTCCTATTGAAAACGCCATTTACATAGAATCCTTTAAAAACCTTGAAGATAACGTTAATCGGAAGATCTGTTTGTATCGCCATATATACTCTCTTGAAAAGTACGAATTTCCTCTTTGACATTGCCTCTTATCTTCAATCCGAACAGAGATACTTGGGTGTCCTGTTTCTCGTGACTCACCCTGTATATTATAATATTACCTTCAAAATTGTATTATGCATTCCACACGGTACATTTAATATTGTAAGCGACAGTGAGTCGTAAAAGTAATTTGCATGTGATATTTCTTTAAGACTATAACAAGAATTATAAGTTACATTCAGGTAATGACATTATAACAGTATTATATAACGTTAAAAATTCAGTTGTAATTTCATACTTGTACATCTAATACCTTTCAAAATGTTCAGTAATAAAAATAAACGATATCATTGTTATAACACGCATTTTAAGTGATAACGGATATCTAAAAAGTAAGTATGTACACCTATCATTCACAGGAATATTTTAAAAAAGGACATCAATTTTTCTTAAATTTTATTAAACCAACAGAATACATACATACTTGACAATGGTACAGGATCTTTTCATGATCAGGACGTTTTGTAATATTAAATATTTTTTTCTTTTGAAAAGAAATAGGGTTGCGTATATTAGAAATTTTATTTTATCCAGATGTATTATTCATTTCTCCTTGTAAAATATTTACAATCGGATAATTATACAACATGCATGGACAGAAATATTATACCAGAATATATTTCCGGCGGTTTTCGCTTATGGAAAATAGAGTTTGTTCTACAGCACGGTTCGTAGTCCGACCACGACCGAGTACGAGTTATTCTACAATTTATACCACACTCGAGTGCAAACTTTTTTCGCTTACACTCGGCACTCGATACAATGATTAATAGTAAATGTAAAATGTATAAATCTCACGATTCTATTTGAATAAGGAGAACTTTTTTAGGAACTATATTGCAAATACATTCTTGTTCAATAAAATTGTTTCATTTTTTACACTTCCGTAAATAAATAAATGAGCTTTAATTTGTGACAAATTTTAATATTTTTTTAGAAGATATGCTTTATTCGAAAAGTATAAATACACTGTTACTTTAATACTTATTATCAAGTACGGCACATAAAATATTTCAATCAAATTTAGATCTCTTTTCACGCTACTATGAAATGCAATAGAATCTGTAGTTTAATTCTACGTAAGAGTAAGTAATATAATTTCTCTAATTGCATTATAAAAACGTTTTCTCGAATATAATTAAATTGAAAATTACAAATTAAAGATTCATCACAAAAATTTCTTACTAAAACGTTCTCAAATAGGAAACTTTTACTGTATCACAAGAACTTATGTAGTAATGCCTTTTACTCGTGTTGAAATAAATATTCTATACCACAGCAGTACTATTTAAGGTTGTATTATTGAATGTAGTAGAAACTGTGTCCCAAATATTTATTTAATTTACTAACTTGTAGTATCTTGTTAATTTATTTTTTACGCTCATTATTGTTAATGTAAATTACCAGGATATAAATGTATTTATCATATAAAAACTACTTCAAATGTTTCCATTTTATTCGAAATTGTCATGTCATTTAAAAATATTATCGTTCGTTATAATTAATTCAGCCTAAACAATTACTACTACAAAAGTCCATTTGTCCATATTCTATTCATCCCAAAGAAATCAGAGGCTGCTACATCAGCACACATTTAAAAGAATTTGCTGTTTTTCTAACATTTTCCTTAAATATAAAACTAGTAAATAATACATGAAATGTCGTTTGCACATTTTATTTTTCCGATTTTCAATAGAAAAGTAGATTCCTATTTAATAGACAAATTTTGTTGTAAATAATAAAGACTAATTCTTTGTAAATAGTAAAAACTGACTAGACTTTCGTGGGTTATTTTAAATTAACTATAAATTATTTAAATATTTAAAATTGTGTGTATGGTATTCATTCATCATATCGTAGTATTAAACGAAACTGATAGTAAGGTGACAATCGCAATAACTTGTTTAATAAATATATTAAATAAACAATTAATATACTTCACTTTCCAATTTGATATCAATTATAAATTTACAAATACACTTCATCGCAGGAATAATTTTAAGAAATGCTGCGATTTATTCTTATTAATGTAGTGTCTCTTCCTAAAATCTCTATCATCTCACCCACAGGCGGGCCTTCCTAAAAATATAACAGTAGATATTGTAAAATACAATTTTTACCATCGAAGTGCAAGGTTAAAATTCTATAGTTACCTTCAAACCACTAAGGATACCGCGCAGAATACTCATTAGTTTTGCAAATGGAATCTCATGTTCTGTCGCTAGTTCTTTGAGGTAGCTATTAATCGACGTTTTGTTAAAATTTTGAACGTCAATATCAATCAACTTCGTGCTTAATTTTTCAAGCACCTCTGTAATATAAACGGTTTCAATTGCAGAAAACGGTTTAATAAGTGCAAGTTATACCTAAGCATCCTGAATTCGTAACATCTGGCGGTGTAGGTGGTATAATCCATAAAAATGCTAAATTCGGAGACACCAGGTCATTTAATTTAGATACTCTATGTTGTCCCCATTTCAGTACTGAGATTATATGATGCTCGTCTAATTGTAAACTTCCATCGGTTTTCCTAAATCGATCACGCAGATATAATAATATGAAGAGCCTGAATTGAGAGAATCAATATTTAAGAAAAAAAGGAAAGACACATACCTGTGTGGAAACGCTTCCGTGACCAGCTTCTTAATTCTTTCAACTAAAAATTTGTTATTTCTTTCATTTGCTAGTAATTTCGAAATTTCCAACTTGTTAAACTCTAATAATTTCTCCGGTAAAAGCTTATTAGAACTCAATTTTATTTTTTGAACATCGAACTGAAACAACATACAAAATATGAATATACTTCTTATTGAAAAGCCTCGACACAGAAGGATAATTACTTGTTTAATTAATTCTTCGTAACTGTTAATATAATGAGCACCCCCTTTGTTGTCAAAACCGCCGCCGGCGTGTATAACGTAATTTAAAACTGCTAACGGAAAAATTCCCGATTTTCTAATAGATTCGATGTGTATATCATTTTGCCTCTTTGACAATTTTGTTCCGTCGGAATTGAGTATTAGAGGTAAATGTCCGTATAGTGGTGGCGCCCAATTAAATGCTCTGTAATAACGCAATTATGTCTCTTTATACATTTATTTACACATATTGGCAATTCAAAATTAAACAAAAATTTCTGTTTCAATTTATATTACTATTTATTCTTGTAAATAGATAATAACATTAAAAGTAACAGTTGCATGTTCTATGACATTTAAACAATTTTAGCGAATTTAATAATGCGAAAGAAAATTAAACTGTCCATAAATGATGTCAAATAAGTTTGTAACCATCACAAATACTATATAAAACACTTTATCATAATTTCAATTTAAACTTTAAAATTTTAACGAAATGTAAATTATTACACACTTTCTTTGTTTACGTAATTTTAACTGATATATTTAATGAAATTTTTTGAGAATTTAGTACAATCTCAGTAGCATTTATTTTCAATAACAATATTTTACTGCATCAGGAAAACTTGGGAAGCACTACAAATATGTTAAAACACTCCAAGTACTTTATTAATACTTCTTTATAAAGTAACAAATATTTTTATTCTATTTAAAAATTTAAATCGTATACTTATTATCTACAAAAGTCTATAAAGTGTAATGTAAAATTTTATTACGAAACGTGCGTAAAAAAAATAATTCTCTGGAAAGCACAAGCTACAAAATTTCTATATTCTATACGCTAATGGTATTATGATTTATTACAAGATTACAGATGTTTTATAACTATAAGGTTTCTAACGACATTTATCTGTGTTTAAATCTTTATTCAAGGCAAACTACTTTCTTTTAGTATGTTAAGTAGTACTTTAGTACCACTAAAGTATAATATAAATAAAGCCGTTTATGATTATGTTGTATTACAAAATGTAATAATTCAGATAGAATGTTAAATAAGGAATTTTGCAAACTTTTGCAAAACCTTGTAATCTTTATTACTTTGGCTGTACATTCAACGTTAATATTGTACAATATTATTTACAGTAATAGTAATAAGAAATTTAAATGTATTAATACTCACTTATACATCATCACGTGCTTAGCTGTAGATATTTGCCACTCGATTCCTCGCAAGACATGAGATATTTCCATAAAGTGATCGTCCACAACATTTGCGAAATGGTATGTTGGATAGCCATCTGTTTTAATAATAATCGGATCCCCTTCGGTTTGCGCAACATCGTGAACTATTTTGCCGTATATTATATCGTCGAAGGGTTCTGGTACGGAAGACAACTACAAGGATTTAAAAAGATATGTTTAATCAGGATAACATTATTTAATACTGTTTTCGTTTACCTTAAATCTGATACAATAGGGTTGTCCTTTATTGAGCTTCTCTTTTACTTCATCGCTACTCAAATGTCGACATCTGTTATCATACCTAGGCACTTGTCTGCACTTCAAAGCTTCTCTTCGCAATAACTGCAGTCTGCTTTCTGTGCAGAAACAGTAATATGCAGATTTATTACTTAAAAGTTTAAGTACTTGTTCTCTGTAATTTAATTAACGGTACATTAAGATCTTTGTATTATACCAAAGATTTTAATAATTCAAGGTACAAATCAAATTTACGTTCGGTTCATTTAATTGTGAAAACTGCAAATATCCTTCAAAGTTATTTTTAAGCAGAAAGATAAGAATGAGAACGTTATAAGTGAATAATAAGTTTAAGTAATGCATTTTATTTAATATCGCTTATCGTTATACTGTGTTATATTTATTCGGATAGAGATTACATCAATTGAAAACTATTTTTATGAAAACTATTATTTAAACAGTAGAAAAATATAAATACAGTATTATTGTACAATAATTGTGACTTCAATATTTCTGAAATTATGAGTATCAGTGAAAAATTTTTTTAATAAAAAATACATAACGTAGAAAAAAAACACTGATACAACAGTTTTGATTTTTTTTCTAGTAAGAGTGTTTTGAAGAAATGCTCCAACATCATATGCTCGTATACTTGCAATTACTCTATATAAATATATTAATAAAAAAGATATATCGTATCAATCAAAGTAGTTAATTCTGATAAATCGTTTAATAAAAAAAGTTTTCCTTTCAGTAATATTTAAACAGCAGAAATAATCTACAACAGGATATACTAAATCGATATAGAATCAAGTACTCGACAAATATTCAGTCATTTTTCTTGCAAATAAAGACATATACACAGCATGTTTATAAAAATTAGGAATATTTTTCCAGGATCGTTTCTACTTACCAAAGAAATAAGAAAAGTAGATACACGCATCCGTCCAATAATGCTTAGTTTTGCAGTTATAAGCATTTTCATATTTCGTAAAGCATTTTTTTTTACAGAATATAAAACTGCTTATTACTGCAAAACTAAGCATTATCAGATATATGCGTATACCAACTTTTCTTATTATTTTGATGAGAAGAACCAATCCTGAAAAAATATCCCACATTTTTATAAACACCCTGTATAAGTATCTATTTACAAGCTTCATATTATATTTTAACAATTATATGATTGCACCATTATAAAAGTGTATTGGTATTTAAACAATGAAATTTTATCATACTTATATAATTCAAGACGTTTGGACTGTATGTATGGCCCGGCAGGCCCACCCCTTATCGGATCCTCATCAGGTATAATTCCAGACCATAATAGATCGTTTTGAATGTTTTCTATTGCTTCGGATACACATCTAGATTGATCTGTGTCCTCAATCCGTAAGATAAATGTACCATTATTGGCACGAGCAAATAAATAATTATATAACGCAGTCCGTAGACCTCCCAAATGTAAGAAACCTAAGGAATTATCAATACATACAATTAACACTATTCTTTTTAAAAAAAAAAACTAAATTCTACATTATAATATCGAAAGAAACAAAAAAGCATCTACGACAATACATATAATTACAGTGGACTGTGTTAAGAAAATAGCTACTTTACGTACCAGTTGGACTCGGTGCGAATCTAACTCTTACTTGATCTCTTTTGAAAAACCGTTTTTGTACAAATTGGATGTTCAGCGTGCGAAGTATGTTACGATGCATCTTATCACAGATAAAGTTACATTAAGGTTATGGTATCAGTTTCTTAGGATGTTGAAACTCTTTTATTTCATATTATACACATGCAATTCATGGTAATTTATTAACGCGTATAAAAATATTATTTTCAAATTCACTATTCTTATTACAATACTTCTACAAAGAATATTAACAAGTTATCAGAAACTTATAACTCCGTTACACCAGTTACACCGAGTTACACGCGTCTTTTATCAACAGGGTAGGGATGGGCGATACATATCGATATTTTTGGTCTTAAATATCGATATCTTGTATCAATAATTGGCGGTCCGATATTTGCATGTATCGATACTGAACCTGCCAATATCGAATTTCGATACAACCGGAAACGGCCATATTCGCGCGTCATATCCTTAAAGTATATACTACTGCAGGTCTCATTGCCTTGGGAGCACGGAAAATTTTTACTGCTCCACTGCTCCAATTGTTTTTTATTATTTGAATTTTGTTTGATTTTATAACAGCAGCCGAACGAAATGTTTTTAATAAATACCAATTCTCAATTTTTCAACATTGAAAAAATATTATATCGTAGGGCCGCGCAGCCCGGTGTTACGGAGGCATAGTAATTTCTGTGCCAGAAAATTAAGAATCCTTTATGAATTTTTTTCTATATGAAAATAAAAAGTTAGAAATATGAAGTTTGTTGAAAATGAAAGATCTCTATTTGAAAGTATTAAAAGAATTTTTATTTAAAAAAAAGCAGTCGGAGCGGAGCTGGAGCAAGTATTTTAATGTCAGAGAGGAGCAGGAGCGTGGCAAGTACAAAACTGTTTTTACTCCAAACAAAGGGAATATCTTGTGTAACTATCTTAGTTATATTTTAGACGAATCGCCTATAATAGTTAACAAGACCTGAAAATTCCTCAATTTTTTTATTTCGGCACAGGAAAGTCGAAAATATAGAATAAAACTCTTTTTGGCGAGATTTCATATTCAAAAAAATCGGTTCTATAATTTCTTTCCTAGATAGCACATGACGTCTTAAAGACATCCATTTTACGTCTGTTTTTAGTCTGAACGTCTTACGACCTTATTTATATTTTACTGTATGTAGAATCACATCGTTTCGTATACCCACAGCTTTGTGAAACCCCTTAAATGTCCATACTGCGTGTATGTAGATATTTCTCTTTTGGCATTGTATTTATCCTGGAAACTTGTTGCGATAAGCAATCTGACAATTAAATAGTGTATTCGTATGCGCGCGTTATGGCAAATACATTATTTACATTTACCGCGATAACGGGTAATTGGTCGGTTTTAGTTAACAGTGGCGACAGAAGGGTGCGCTTCAGTTGGAGGCTGAGCGCCGCAGATTTCGCGCGGGGCGGGTGTTGTCATTGTATTTTCACGTGACGAAAGTGAGTTTTCGTGTAATATTCGGCAACGAATCGCGTGAAAATGCCGCCGAAAAAGCGGGAGAAAGAACTGGATGGACAGAAGGGTCCCCGAATGGATCAAATACAAGCGGATCACGAGCTATTCCTGCAAGCCTTCGAAAGTAAGAACTTACAGACACTATTTTCCTCTTTCCACACGCTGCTACGGCCCAGAAATCATTAATATCACAAATCCCGCTGCCCAAGTAGTCAATGGGTGTCAAAAGTAGTATTTCCGCGATTGCCTGCTGGAAATGTTGAAAATGATCGTACATAACCCCACTTGTCGGGAACGAACCGAGCGCCGAAGCGCGCGTCGGTTCTCTTCGTTCCCTCCTTTGCTTTAATCCGCATGGGACACCTGTCATTCTTTTGCCATGTTTAAATGGGCTTCCACTCCGAAGAAATGATATTAAACCAACCGTTTCGACGAGATTAAAAAACATCATTGTAAACTGGCAACCTTTATTTGTAACTAATTACTTTTATAACAATATCGTATTGTAATATTCTTAGAATATAAATACATTTATATTGTTGCAAAAGTAGAATGCACCCCTTGTATTTATTTCCATTCTAATTCGTTCACGAAGAGTTCAGTAATGTTTCGAAAAATTGTAGTCATGAAATTTTACACTCTGTAGAAAAATAACTCTTATACATTCCTTTGCCATAACTTTATTTCTCTTCATTTGATAATAATATATTGTAATTGTAAGTAGTTATATTTGTAAAAGTACAAATATAATACGTTATTTTTCATTCAATTTAAAAAAAAAATTGGGATCAGAAAGGTTTAACCTGCATTCTACGTAACAAGGTATATTAGATGCAGGCGTCTTGTATCAAAACAAGAATAACCTATTCATCACCTCCCATTTGAGCCTTTGAAGGATCAGTTTTGCATTCTCAGATCCTCCTTCTTAACCCTTTGGTCGTATACTTTTACTTTCGAGATAGACGTCAACCTCCTAGCCACCTATGGGAAACTAATGAAACTACATTCTTTCCTTATATAATTTGACCGTATTTATAAACTTAATATTTAAATTCTGTTTTTTTTTTTCAATTTCTGTTTTCTCATTTCCCGCTCCATAATGCATTTGTATTATTTTTCAGAGCCAACCCAGATTTATCGATTTCTACGCACAAGAAACCAAATTTCAGTGAGTAAAAAAAATCAATCTGTATTTTTTTATATTATTCTAACTACCAATTGTTTATAGTTTTATTTGTCCTCAAAGTGTTAACTGAGTATCCTATCATCCAGTAGTACTAGAAAATGCAAAATGCAGACTAGATAAAGGGAAAATGATGAGTATTTGTAAATAGACTGTGCGAATAGATGCGTGTTTGGTACACTTTTTTTGTGCCAACAATTGGGTGAATGTTTTTTCGGGCACTAATATGACGTACAACTGAAATAGTGTGGTTGTGAATATTTGTTGTAATACATTATAATAGGAATTGTAAAAAATATAGTTGAGAACAATTTATATTTGTTTCTGGTACCTGAAGCCGGTAGGTATACAGATCATTCTATGAATTCCACTTACAATTTAATTGAAAGAAGATGCGAACACGCAATACAACATTACTGAAATTCAATGTAATTCTTTTTAGCCAATATTTCTGTATAGAAACTTAACTTATATGCGGCAACGTATGTCTAGAAGTCATAAATCTCGACGGGCATTTAAAATTGACACGATATTGGATAAGCTAATGTCAAAGAACAATCAAGATGAGAATCCAGGTGTCCGTGGCTACATGACTCTTACTTTTCTAGGTTTTTATGATAAGAAAGGTGCGTTTGCGAAAAGATAAATTTAAAACATACCGTATCCAAGATAACTTATTTAATATAATTTTATGTAACATCGACGGAAATGATATTGCAGTCGAAACGCCTCAGGATCCGGTTAAAGTAGAGACCTTGTTGTTGAAAATTTGTCATAAGAAACGAAAAGATGTGAGCTCGCCGATTATGCAGGCAAGTCGAATCGATTGTCATTTATTCTCGTAATGCGAGCGAGTAGTCACGTTGTCTCTCATTCTAGGTATCTGTCGGTACAAGCGAAGTACCAATTAATCCTTGCGAAAATCAGCCTCCGCCGAAAGCGCCAACTATATCCATACCTAACGAATCTTTCAGTTTAAATAATGGTCACGTAGCAAAGACTTATATGCTTCTACTTAGAGTTTATTGTACGTCCACTACTGGCTGCCTTATACATAACTGTGATTTAGAAGGTTAGTAAAACCTGGCGTGTATCATAAATTAAATCGAAGAACTGGCATCGAAGAATTCTTAATGGCTGGATTCCCTTCTATTTTTCAGAACCAGCTCAAAAGCGTCGTAAATCCTCCACAGGTTCGATTAAAAGTGGAGGCGAAGAAGTGAAATTGTATGGTTCCGAACTCATAGTCTATGATAAACACAATCGATGCTTGTTGACAGATGGCGATTATGAATTAGGTTTACAGGAAGTACAAACCAATGTTCGATCTAGCCCAAAGAAGCACAGCTCTTGGGAGTCTGTACCTGACATCAAGGAGTGTGGCCCGTTTGAAGTGTTCAGTAAGGGTCCGACATTAAAATTTAGACTTAATTGGACAATCGAGCCAAGCAACGGCTTGGTGGATAGACCAACTCCGATTCATCCGGTACCAAATGGTGATAATAAAGAAAATCGATCAGGGAATAGTAAGTATTCCGTACTCTTTTATAAGATAAACTTAGTAAGAAAGATAAAATTTACAATCTCTTTTAATTATTTTAGCTGGTCTAGAACGTTCTTCCACAAATAACAATAATAGTAGTACTAATAATAATAATAATAATAATAATCATAATCATAACAATAATAATAATACAACACTGCCAACACCTAGTCCTCTTAATTCTTCAAGAACGACAACACCCAATGAAAAGACAGAAACTTCAACGGGGACGCAGCAAATAGTTTATCAATTCTTATACAATAATAATAGTCGTCAGCAAACAGAAGCTTGCGAGGATTTGCATTGCCCTTGGTGCTCCTTAGATTGCGGAAAACTTTATTCTCTTTTAAAACATTTAAAATTATGTCATTCGCGATTCACATTTACATACGTGGTAAGTACCGGTTCTCTGCGCCATATTAGTAGGATGCTAAAACGTTGTCGAATGTATTCTGTTTATTTATTAGCCAATTCCACAAGGCGCTCGTATAGACGTAGCGATAAACGAATGCTACGATGGCTCGTACGCGGGTAGTCCCCACGAATTGATTTCACAGCCATCTAGCATAGCTTTTTCAAGAACAGGGCCGACGAGGCGCACAAGCGTGACAAATATTTTAGTGTGTCGTCCAAAGAGAACTAAACCAAGTCTTTCGGAGTTTTTGGAACTCGACGAGAATGAATATGAAAACCAAAGACCATACATTACAGGGCACAATAGGTACGGCATTCGTATACAAAATATAAATATTTATTTTTACTGTGCGGCAAAGTTGTTCACATGGGAATTTTCGTAGGTTGTATCATCACACTGTTACGTGCCTACCTATATATCCAAAAGAAATGGATATTGACTCCGAAGGAGAGAACGACCCGAAATGGTTGCAGACGAAAACGATGATGATGATCGACGACTTTACAGACGTGAACGAGGGGGAGAAGGAACTGATGAAAATGTGGAATCTACATGTGATGAAGTATGGATATGTAGGAGACTGCCAAATACCACTGGCCTGCCAAATGTTTCTAGAAACTAAAGGGAGGGAGTTGCTCATGAAAAATTTGTATCGCAATTTCGTTCTGCATATGTGTAGCTTGTTCGATTTCGGTTTAATTAGTCCAGTGATCTTGTATCAAACGATTCAAAAGTTACAAGAGATTATGAAAGAGGGTGGCGAGGACCTTCGAAAAGTTTTACAAAAGTCTCACGAAGCTCAAGTGGAGAAGTGGAGTAGTTCAGGCTGCCATGCGTCTTCGGACGCAACTAAGCAAATTAGTGCGAGTACTAAAGTAAATTTCAACAATGACGGAACAAATTCCAACGCAAGACGGAAAACCTCGTTGCCCCTTGGCTCGCCGAACTCGCAGAACGTGAAAACGACGGTGTCCATGCACAATAATGTTAGTAAACACGCTAGTATGATAACTACGTCGTCGAACAAGACTGTGAATCATAATAGTACAATGCAGAATTCTATGAGCAAGGGGACATTTACATCTGTGCAAAGCGGCACGAGCAAAGCTGCTTCTGCCGCTTGTGTCGCGAATACTATCAATAGTAAAACCTCTACAGTTTCGATATCCAATGGAGTGTCTAATCAAAATGAAACAGGGCAGAGACAAACCAGTGACGTACCTACGCGGCGTAAAAGTACAAATTCGATAGTTCAAGTCTCAGAAAACACGACGCCTTTACGCCGAAAGTCTATGGCCAGTGAAAGTGCGACTACCGAATACCATAGAAGAAAGTTGGTTCTGGACACGATACCGAGCAA
The DNA here is from genome assembly GCA_960531205.1 of Andrena bicolor. Taxonomy (NCBI): domain Eukaryota; kingdom Metazoa; phylum Arthropoda; class Insecta; order Hymenoptera; family Andrenidae; genus Andrena; species Andrena bicolor. The sequence continues at coordinate 34,113,266 of OY482666.1, read as the reverse complement.
TGGTAACGCCAACCAGAAGCCACCTCAAAACGGAAGCAGTTATTAGTGGCCGTTACTATACTACACGCGTTGCTATACTGATTGTACGTTTTTGTACAGTATTTGTTGCAAAGAATTAAATTGCGAACAGAGAGTGATTACAGCTGACAATTGTTAATCACATTGCTCTATAGCCGCTACTTAGATCGGTTGTCTATGAATTCAAATGTTTTAATGTAAACATGGAACAAATAACAGATTCTCGGCTAAACACGTTTTCAGCAACTCTTCTGACTCTAACTAGAATTTCGAGATATCGGAAAGGAATTTACGAAAAATCTGCTGTCACGAAAGTAATATTATACCCGTTCTTTCTTGGTCTAGTCAGAGACACTTGTGTTCCGATTTTCGAAAGTTTTTATTTGCTTATTGTTAGTAACATGCGAAGATCGTATTGCCTCGTATACTTATCATTTTCATGCTTTGCGAAATGGAATATTTTAATGGCGCAACTGCAACTGGAACAGAACAAGAAAAACATGGAAATGATGGAAGATACATATATTAAATTCATGCGGAGTTACTGTTCGCGATGTATAACGCAAGGGCTCTGCGATGAATGTTGTATATTATGTGGAGGAAATCTAACGAACTCGTAAAATCAGTGGAGGGTGCAGATGATAATGTACGTAATTGATAATGTACGTAGTTGCGTGTCTGCAGGTGTAAGCCAAGGAGCACATTAAAAAGAGTGACAGTGTATCAATCCTACTTAAGGATGGTTGGAAGGGGTTCGCTAAATGTTTTCCACCCAATGTACAGTCGTAATTAGAGGCGATAGATTATTCTTTTACATGGTAAAACAGCTGTACCTCCTATGTAATGTTAATTTAAATTATGGAATAGATTAACAGATGAATTTATTAATATCTGAGGTTGATACGAAATTGAAGATCTATCACATAATCTCTTGACGAAAGATGGGACCTTGGTAGGATTACTTCAGATATTTCTTGTAAACTCAATTTAATAAACTGAGGCTGTAAATTATAAGTTTTACTCCGAACTAAGGGATATATAGCTATAAAGTGCCTTTACAAAGCCACGGAATCTGAGCATGAGAGTGTGACTATCGCTGAACATGTAATCTTTATGTTGAGTATTTGTACTCATTTGTAATGTGTTGATAGCCTGTATGTTCCCTTATTTAGCAAAACACTTTGCCGATTGTCGTCCTCTCAGATGAACTTTGTGGATAAAATTTAATATATCACTATGAACTTATTCTGCGTGTAATATACACAGCTCTACTGCCGACGGTCGTTCGAAGAAACGTTTACATTCCCGTACGCGGTACGTGACGTTTCATTATAGTTTAATTAGGTAGAATTTTGTAATCTCGCTTGAATCCTTAGCAAATATTCGTTTCTAAGGAATCTGTGTTCTCTTCGAACGACTTTGATCACTGTCCATTAATATTATTACTTACGCTAGGTTGTAAATAAAAAAAACACAATAAACGTATGGACATGACAAAACTTTCAATATTTTTATTTGAAACTACATATATACATATCAACAGTTTTTTTTTCTCTCATCTTTATGCGTAATGATAAATAAATTACAGAGGAATTCTATTTTATAAAGGATCACGTCGTAGATGAGACCATTTGTGTTAACAAAACATTCTAATCTAATAATACTGACTCTCCGTTTCGACTGATTGTAATATATACATATGCGCACACGCAAAAGCAGTCGATTTGCAGATACTTATTATAAATTTACAAACCGGTCGCGCGAAGCAGATACAAAACAATTTCAATTATTACATACCTATACATATCTTGTTACAGAATTATGATTTAAAGTATACATACATATATAGTTCCCTTCATATTTACAAGAAAACTAGTAAGGCTTTTAGTATAAAATTGCTCCCCTTGCCAGGAATTAGTTTCGAGTTTGTATCGATCATTTTCTTAATACTTCGTTTAATACTACGTATTTAAAACTATGCAACGATCGCTGTATGTTTATATATCTTTTGCTTTTAATTAAAAATATGTATCGTAACATGAAGTTTTAGCATGTATGTATCGTTTTTCATCCTTTTCTTTGTAATTAATTCTTACGTACCGATTCATCTCATTAATTTAATTTATTTTCGATCTTCATCAGAATCATGTGTCTTACTCTATCGTATTTGAAATACCGCGGGAAATCAATTTTAATATATTCTATATGCCACTTCAGATTCTGCTTTTCGATGCATTTCAAAAACTCTTCGTACATCGGGGCAACTGTATCCATATTGGCCGTAGTAAAAACGTACCTCTTCTCTAAAGCAACGTAAGCGGTTTTCGGATTCTCGGAGTTTAACAATTTCGCTAATGTCAGAACGAATCCTTCCGTTATGCTTTCATCGTAAATTACTGTAAACACAATTATATTGATAACTCGTCCCTCGGCTTCCGATATAAAATTCATAGCTTACCATCTGCAGCTAAAATAATAGTTGCTTCGTCTATTCTTTTGTGCAGGAATGTAGGCCATTGTAAATTTAAGAAATCTAATTCTTTGATAACAACTTTAGATTTACTGTAAGCACTATTCCTTAGAAAATTTTTACGTATTAGTTTTAATATTCCCTCTACATCGACGTCTGGAAAATAAAATGTACGTCGATATTTGATATTTGGTACAAATAATGGATAAGTTTAGTGTCATTAAATTTCTGCTTTATTACCTGTACAAATTACTTTATCGGCTAGAAAGCTCGCCACTATACTGGTTAAGCCAACTCCGGCACCTAACTCTAGGACCGTTTTATCTTTAAATAAATCAGGATTGGAGAGAATGTAATCGGCTAGCAGTAAGGCACCTCGCCACACTTGCAACCCAACATGTTGCAGGTTCGTAGTCACGCGATGCTCTAGAAAAATATGTTCGTATGTAATTTCAGGAAGTTTTTCAGATATTAATTTATATAATCAATTACGCGGTTGTCCGTACCTAAAACTAATTTTCCTTCTTCTTGTCTGTCTACGTCCACATCATCGTCACTGTCTAGAGTTACGATGTCAGTGACGTACTTTGGTTTAATCATGTAGGATGGGTACTTAAAAACAAACTTGGATAGTGCATCTAAAAGCAAAGTATAATTATACAGTTACCATGTAGCGATCTCCATTAATATTATCTTTTGAGAAAAGTGGGCCAAATAGAAATTTACAAGGTTTCAAAGAGGCATAAATAAGTTGGACGAAACAGTTTTCTAAGTCGGGGAACGCCAAAGATTTTAAAGTGACCTTCAATTTTTCAGATGACAAACCTAGGTTTAATCATTACTATATCTCAGAGACAAGAAGCGAATTAAACCGACCATTTTAAAATCATCAAACAGTGCGAGAGTTTTTAATTTTGCCTTTTACGTAACGAGCTTATCCTATCTAATTCTTTTTTATTCGTTCATTGAAGGGTAAAGTTTACGGAGACGGGTTTTCAGTGGGTGCCAAATTTAATAAAGGTCACCTTCAAATCTATGAAACATTTCGACTTAAAAAGACTCCGGTCCAACCGACATCTTCCTTAAACCTCGACAACATTTGTTTGCCACACTTTTCTCTGTAACCTTATTAATACTAATCTAAATGGAGGTGGTAATTACAAGTGTCTCAATTTATATCGATCTGTATGCATCAAATTCGATATCGCATAAAATATAAAAAATAGACTTACTGCCATTTTTAAACTTGATGTGAGTATTCTTGTTTTCAGTGAATATCTCTGAGGTTACAGTATGCAATGTCATTTTTGTTAATGAAAATTTGCTAGGTATTATATAAAATTTTCTAATTTTCTCGCCTATTTACGGTTACATCAAGAGGAACACTCATTATCGTCCATTTCTATGCCAAAAGAAAATAATATACATAACATATACTTACATATCGCATTAGTGACTTTACCGAAATGGAAAATAAAATTAAGTAGCTTGGCGTGTAATTAAAAGGAACATGTGGCAATTTATTGTAATTATTGATAGTGTGCTGCCAAGATTCGTTGATTGTTAAAAAATACGTGCTTACCTAAATATTGTACAGATATCATAAATTGGCGCGAAAAACTCATACCATTAAACAGAATTATATTTCACGCGTATGTATTTAATTAGCACCGTAATCACTGAAATTGGCTGGAAGTTCACTGTCTACGCGCGTCTGAATTACGACTTATCCATTTCATTCATTTGGGGGGTTTATATTTCAGTTGCACTTATATAATACGCTATTATATGTATCGTATATATTGAAATATGTTTCGTCTTTACACCATATTTCAAATCGCGTTCAATTTCTTGGTTGTAAAGACTGCCAACATTCAGAAGTTTTCTCACTTCACCAAGTTCATGATAAATATATAGTGATAAAAAGCGCACTTTAAGGGCGAATTCCACTTGTGCCCAAATCACTCGCGCCCACGATCGTAAGGTTTTTCCATTTTTATAATAAAATGAATATCATAAATTATATGATCCTATATTCGAGTCGTAATTTATATTTAAAAACCTATATTTTCCGATAATGGTCCTTTCACAGATTTCTCTTCAATATTTTAGGAGATTTTCCTAACTTTTGGACGGAAAACCACGGGCGATTTTGAGCGTAAGTGGAATTCGCCCTAAACATCAGTGCAATTTTTGTGTAATAAACAACAAATTAGTTATGAAATATTTGAAATATATATTAAAACCTGATTTTTCAATTTAGTAAAAAGATAGAAAAAACTTTTTTTATGTAGTGTATATAAAACACGTTGCCAAATATTTATTTGTTTAGAATCTTCGTCTACTTATATTAATATTTTATCGAAAATATATTATTCTATTATATTTTTTCGATTTTAATCACTGTACTTTCCGATCGAAAATACCAAGCCCAAAATACAAAAACTTATTTCGAATATAATTTGAACATTTTCATATATACTAAGTACTCGAGAAACATTTATCACACAGTATTCGAAAATATGAAACTTTTGATAAAATCCGGGATAAGAAATTAGGATAAAATATTATATATAAATTTATTGCGACTATAAATAATATTAAAAATATAAATGATTGAATTCCATAGTAACTTACAAAATCAGTACGTACACGTATTAAGTTTCACATAGGTATATTATCAACTAAATTAAGTAAATATCAGCTTAAAAACTGTGCAAAACAAAACCAAAATAAGCATATCATCAAAACATGTTTATCAGCAACTGATTACATATTCTTTTATGTACACACTTAAGCTCATTAATCAACGAATCATTTCGTAATCTATTATAATATTCAATCCATATTTAGCTACAAATACGTTACCACCCATTACTTCGAATGGAAACGGTATTTGAAAGGATATAATAGTACCGTTGGTTCTGCAAATTTCTTATCCTACGCGTGTATGTAAGCAGGTATGTGTATGTACCTATATAGTCATCAGGGCCGGTGGGAACATTTGCGGGGCGGGTTCCAAAATTATGCAAGGCCCTCCAAAAAAACGCATTAACACATAAATATCTATGCATAGGGCTTCGGAAAAATTTACGACGAGCTTCACGTGGATCGCGGGGCCTTTTAAAGAAATTTTATTATAAATAAATCCCTATGCATAGAGTCTCGGCAAAATTTGCGACGAGTTAACTCGTGGACCGCGTGGCCTTTTAAAGTGCAGGCCGGGTTAATTCCGGGGAAGGGGCTGAATCCGCCTCGCGTCGGCCCTGATAGTCATATTCCTATGCAACTCTCTAGCAAAGCTTATCTTCAGTTTCCAGTTCAACACGAAACAACAACAAGAAGAAGAAAATGAATAAGTATTTCCGTATGCGCTGTGGAATGACAGAACCGTATAGGTATCGCCGAAGAAAAAAAGAAGGCATCCAAACATTCCTGACCCTTGTTACACGGTAATCTTACATTGACATCCTACTACCAGATTCTTGAATATTGCGTGAGCCAATCAGCGTCTCCCACGATGTACGCGATGCCACGCATTAACCACGATCTACCAACTGTATAGTTTTCTACATCATTGTGCTGCTTGGATCACTTTGTTCGTCTCTCAACGAACGGTCACGAACGGTGTTGGGTGTCTTCGATCTCGGTACTGTAACGGCAGGTTCGCCGATTTCTTTCTCGATCAACGAGCTTTTCCGCCGCGTGTTCTGGAGTAATAATCAGGGAATATTATTGCCCTTGTTTCAGAAATGAAGTTTTCTACGCTAACGTTTTTAGTGATCTTTTCCTTCGCCGCTACTCTGGCGAAAATCGAGACCGAGGATTCGGTTTTGGTGCTCACGAAAGATAATATCGAGGAAGCTATAACCCAGAATGATTATGTGCTGGTGGAATTCTGTGAGTATTACTTTATTCCTTCGTTAATAGATTCTTTAAGTTACGTACGATCGTTCGTAATCTCGCTGGCCGCTGATGCGCGCAACATCCAAAATATGACCGAGGCTGATCCAGATGCTGGATCTTTACACGTCACCATTTAGGAGCCGGTTTCGGAGATTAATCCCACTTGTTGATGATATTTCGACTTTGTATTCGATGATGTCGCGATGAAATGTTCCGAACGGTATTTTATATTAATAATCAGTCTTAGACTCGAACGGGTATAAATAAATTATATATTTCTTGCAACATGTGACCTTGCTTCTTCTTTCATCTCAATGATCAATTTGCCACACTTCTAATTTTACGAATTTTTTTAAAGAAGAATCACACGTTCATGGTAATTTCTCTCGAGTAAATAAAATATCAAGAAGAACGCGAGTAAAAATTTCCCATCGCTTGCTGCGAAATTGCTAAATTCTCTACTGCCCTGAATTTAATACAATTAATAGCTTGTTAATTTCTTTAACATTTAGATGCCCCATGGTGCGGACATTGTAAAGCGTTAGCTCCCAAATATGCCAAAGCTGCACAGAAATTAGAAGAAATTGGTTCTTCCGTGAAACTAGCTAAGGTTGATGCGACTGTAGAGATAGAGTTGGCTGAGAAGCATGACGTTCGGGGATACCCGACTCTTAAATTCTACCGTAAAGGCTCCGCTATCGATTATAGCGGCGGTCGTCAAACGGAGGATATTATAAACTGGGTAACCAAGAAGACTGGACCAGCAGCTAAAGACTTGCCAACAGTCGAGGAAGCTAAAGCATTCATCGAAGCGCAGAATGTTGCGATCGTTGGATTCTTCAAGGTTCGAATTGCGCTGTTCACGTTCATTTATTGATCGTATTATAAAATTTTAATAGAAGCCAGGCATTACACGTTCCTTTTATTATCTTATCAGGACACAGAATCAGATGCAGCAAAAGTATTTTTGGAAGTTGGTAATATCATCGATGACCATGTATTTGGTATATCTAGCAGCGACGAAGTTTTCAATGAATACGGAGTACAAGATGGCAAAGTTGTCTTATTCAAGAAGGTATATAATTCACAGCTTGTAATATATCTCTTGTAATAACTAACATTCTACGTGTATTATATACATTTTTAATTATTTTTTCTAGTTCGATGATGGCAAAAGCGAATTCGCCGACGAATTCGACGTTAAGAAGTTACAAAACTTTATATCTGTACACGCACTGCCTTTAGTGGTCGATTTCAATCAAAATACGGCACAGAAGATCTTCAGTGGCGATGTTAAGAGTCACCTCCTTGTCTTCCTTAGTAAAGAAGCTGGTCATTTCGATGAATATGTAGAAAAGATCAAGGAACCAGCGAAGAAATTCCGCGGAGAGGTGCGTATAAATTTGGATTTTGTATGTACATAATGAAAAGCATTAGATATCAGATACTAATTGAAATGTGTGTGTATAGGTCTTGTTTGTTACGATCAATGCCGATGAACCTGATCACGAGCGCATCTTGGAATTCTTTGGTATGAAGAAGGGCGAGGTACCCACCATGCGTCTCACAAAATTCGAGCAAGAAATGGCCAAGTATAAGCCAGAGAAGTCTGAAGTATCCAGTGAAAATGTTTTGGAATTCGTAACCGCATTTGTCGAAGGCAAATTGAAGAGACATTTCTTCACGCAAGATCTGCCCGAAGATTGGAACAAAAACCCCGTGAAAGTCCTTGTTGGTACTAACTTCCATGAAGTTGCGTATGACAAAACGAAGAATGTTTTAGTCGAATTCTATGCTCCATGGTGTGGACATTGCGAGCGACTGGCTCCAATTTATGACGCGGTATGTTGCGTTAAAATATTTATCGCCCTTCTTTGAGGCGGCCAACATTTTTAACGGTTGTGAATTGTGCTTTCAGCTTGGAGAAAAATACAAAGACAGTGAAGATATAGTCATAGCAAAGATGGATGCTACTGCAAACGAACAAGAAGATGTAAAAATAATTAATTACCCTACGATTACACTTTACAAGAAAGAAACTAACGAAGTGAGTACATTGGACTGAAATTTCATTCTGGTTTTAGTTACCATACGACTCTTGAAACTTATAAAATGAACTTTCAGGCCGTGCAATACGTCGGTGAGAGAACCCTCGAAGGACTTTCCAAATTCCTTGATTCTGATGGTGCTTATGGCCAGGCTGCAGAAGAGGTTCCGTAGATTCATGTTTTAATCAGTATTAAGTTGTTCCGTCGATCGCAAACTTATGGTATGCATTTTTACAGGCTCAGGAAGAAGACGAGGACGATGATGTGCCAAGAAAAGATGAATTATAAAGCGTACATTATCATTAAGGAGTAAATCCAATAATTTTTCACTTTCTATTTGCAGTTGATAAACTCCGTAATTCAGCTTGAATGATATTAATTTATAGAAGACTTCTTAATCATTCATCTTCATTTTGTTATTTTCAGACTTAAGTTTACAAATGAATTTTTCGAAGTGTACAACTAACTGTTAAGGATTCATTTGCAGTTTTACACAGGGTCTTTTCTCTGTATGTATGTAGGGTGGGTCACCAAATAATGAAATTGCAAATATTTTTGTTACCTTTGGTGATACAGAAAAGAAGCTCGCGTATAGAAATGGTGTATATAGTAAGGCACATTCAACTACGCGAACTAGATATTTCCAGTAAAACATGTTAATAGTTGCGTGTGAAACAGATATGCTCCTTGGAAATAAATATTTTTCCATTCCAAGTTTTAACATATCACGAAACGCAACGGCGACATTACCATTTCCAGTTTTAAGTGACTTACCTCACATATATATATACACTACGAATATATAATACGATTGGCATAATTTAGCTACGATATATGCTCCTTTATAACCATGTAGCATGAACAAATTGCACATGGATAAAAACGAAAAAAAAAACAGTTTATTTTACACATGTTAGATTTAAATGTGTATTTTAAAATAATGTAGAAATTACTTTTGTATCGAAACACGATTCAGGAGCAGGGCAGTTGCGCCACTCGTATTATTCGTTCCTTTTTTTTTTACTGTAACTTTTTGCCCTCTGGAAACTGCAATGTTTACGTGAACAGTAACTTCTCGTTAGGGGCTGCTCGCTTTAGCCCCGCGTTAAGCGCTCGCCGGTATCCCCGCCGCTTGGAATCATTCGGCCCAGAGTGAGAGAACCCGAGAGGGGACGAAAGAGTTGACAGAGAAAGTATGATGCGATGTGAGCCGCTATCGTCGAATGAGCGCTGCGTAGATATCGAAGTAGACCCGCACGCGGGTTGAGCTCGAATAGACAGCGTAGGGGCATGAAAGACGAAGCGGGACAGAGAATGTTTATCATACTCTCTCTCTCTCTCTTTCGTCCCCTCTCCCGCTTTTGGGTTCTCTGACTCGCGCCATCGGCGGCTCGGAATCGTCCACGCTGTGCCTCGCCGGCCCACAGCGAGAGGTTACTGTAATACCTTTATCTCGTGATGTTGGCGTATGAAGGTGTAACTTGTGGAAAATTATCAAGTTAAGATTCCCGTAAAATTGTGAATCGCATTTTATTTTTATAAGAAAACTTTTTTTTTTATTATATATATTCACACTTGCGCGCGTACGACACACACACATGCACATATATGGTAGTAATTCTTATCTTTCTTATTGATAAAGTAGAAATTTTAAAGAGCCGTTTTATTAAAATTTTGTGATCCATACATTTCCATTTACCGCATTTAACGATCTATATTACGATCGTTTTGTACACATTTAAGGTAGCAACAATTCCAGTGTTCTAAGTTTGACTGAGTTATAAGTTTCGGGGAAAGTTTATCAGCTTTCAGTTGTCAAAGAAGAAGAAATAAATTATATCTTTAAGTCTCTATTATATATCATTTTTAATACATATATACATATATATATATATATATATATTACTCTGCAGGCTTACATTTATTTAAGTTCCAGGGAAATTTCCAGCTAACAAAGAAACGAACTTTGTTTCATAATAAGTGTATGTAAAAAAGAAAATCAGAATTTGTACAAGTCGATTGTAGTGTAAATATACTATGCGATACGTATGACGAGATGCGCAGTTGACACTTTGAGTGACACTTAATCTTGCGTCGATCTATGTATTGTGTATCATTATTAATCTGATCTTTCATTGACTTTTATTTTCGTTTCTTCTCTCTACCAGAAACAAAATTCCCTCGCAACAATGGAAGAAACATTCGATCTTTCAGCGCTGCGTAAATTTTTATATCGAATATTGGTGATCACGGAAGAAGTAAAGGGTGCGTTAAAGTTACACTGCGACGAGGCAATATTTTCTTTAAAGCCATGGCGTATGGAGATGATGGTTAAACAGGAAGTCGCTAGAAATGCTTGTACTTGCTCCAAAGTAAGACGATTAATTATTTTATACAGTTCTTACGATGAAACTGCGTCAACTTGTTTCGTTTTTCCTTAAAGTCTGAAACTCGAGTCGAAGAAATTGCTGCGGGAATTGGCAAGGCGCTGCTACAAACTCAGCAGTTACGTGAGAAATTATCCATTAATGTGGTAAAAGAAAAGAGACTTTTGAAACAACCTAGCGTATCAGAAATATATAATCCTCGTGCAGCTGGTAAATATTTACAGAACAGATATGCTTTTTTTATGAAATTGATTGATCGCGTCTCCTACCTGATTTAGGTGATCAAGAGAAGAAAGCGAAGAATGTGAACGCGAGTAATAAAAAGTCGCCTTCTGTCAAAAAAAGTGATGATAGTCATTTGGACGGTAAAGAAAATAGTCCGGATAAAGTGTTGCAAACCGAGATAGTAGAAAATGATAGAGATACAAATACTGAGAAAATAAAGATTAATAGTAGTCAGCAAAAAACAGTACGCTCAGGAAAGATAACTAGAAATAAAAACTTTCTTGCGATAAATAAGCAGAATGCTAAAAATACAAAAGAGATTAGGAAATGCAAAACCATCGATCATAAGTTGGAAGAAAATTCTAAGTCTCGTACCTCTTTAACGAAGGTAGTACCAGTTATTGTCGTTTTTATTTTATTAAAAGTTCTGCTGAAAATAAAGATCAGTTTTATCTAAATAAAACTTGTGCAAACAAAGATTAAGTTACGAGAGCACGTACAAAGTAAAATGAATTAAAACTTAAACGATAATCTACGCTCTACTGTTTTGAGAATTAACAAATTCAAATATTTATTAAGATATTGGTTCAATTGCACGGTCATGATTTATCTTAACTTAACTTTATCAGAATCCTGATTAATAATTTAATTATATCTTGTGATTTCTTTCTATATAGGCGAGATGTATTACATTTGATAAAAGATCCTCTGCGGCGTCAACCAGTGAATTAAAGAATTTAATAGAAAAAGTTGCATCCGAGTCTAATAACTGCACATCTTCTAGTACGGATCTCCCAAAGTGTCCGCTTCATGAAGATGTAATCGCGCAGTTTACATACGAGCAGAATTTTATAACTATAGATGTCGTAGATGGTCTTACCGGATTCAACATCCCCGGAGAAATAATTAAATCATTGAAAGCTTACCATAGTTATTTAGACAATGAATTTTCAGGCGTACCGATTGATAACGGGAAGCAACAAAAGATGCTTAATAAATTTCTGACAGAATTTAATAAGATGGTAAGTGGTTGTTCGTGAAGTAATTACAATGTAACAAACAAAACTAATACACCTGTATATTGCAGGATAAACGTGTACAAGAAAGTTTGAGACAGGATACTCGTGTTGTAACTTCGTTACCTAAAGTAATATCCTTATTTCAAAATCTATTCTCGGAGGGCATCACTGATTTGATTTGTATTAAAAAATTATATACTGAATTAAACTCAACGTGGAAACTATGCGATGCAAAAGGATCTGATAGTTTACGTATTTGGAAAGCAGAAGTGCAAAAGGCAAAGGTACATAGAGAATTTGATACAGCGGGATGGATGTCAAACGGGATTTGGAATCTTTTCTATGCTAGAAACTTTGAAGGTATGTAGGTACACACAAATGTATTTTGTTTCTTTTCGCTAGTGTGTTATGCGTTTCCCATTTCGTTTTCAGGAATATCAAAAGTACAATGTATATGTTACGCGAACAAAAATCAATTATTATTATTCTTTGAAATGACGCAGCAACTACAACAAATACAGTATTATAAAGACTTAATTGAGACTATATCAGAAGATGTACTTCCCAAGATCAAGATGTGTTTTGATTCTACAAAATCAGAACACGTGAAATTTTATAAAATGATTTGTATTCTTTGCCAGGGTATAAATCCAAAAATTCCAGTACTAGTAAGAACAGACGATTAAAGATCTAAAAACTCTTGTTAAACACAAAATTTCGTATCGCTGTGAACAATTATATTCTTATCTATGTTGCTATAGTAACTAAGAAACACCGTCTATATGCAATTATTACAGCGTACACAACTCAGTATTATTGTTTGAAAATTACAAATTTAATGTTATCGCGGACGTTTTCCATGTAATATTTTTGCATATTTTTTAATATCGGTGGAATAAATAAGACGTTAATTGAGTGACAATAATAATCACAGCTACTTTTCCTAAAACAAATTATTCATTGAAAGTTTCTTAGGGAAAAAATTAACAAAGCATTTCACACTCGATAACTGAAAAGTAGTGTTTATTGCTCTGAAAATTAATACTTAAATCTACATAAACATGAATTTACAATACACTTATACAAAGAAACGAATACAGTTTGGAAGGCAATGTAGCTTTTCTGATTATCAGAAAGTAGAAGTTGATATTAAACCCCATACAGGGTACGCGAATAACTACATTACAGTGGATCCCGCGACTCATGGAACTCAATGTGGCAAAACATACTCCATGCATAAGGTACAAATTCATGCTGGAATTCTGAGTAGATATATTAACTACGTAATACCTGATACCAACGGATTCAGGTATTAACTATTAATATATTTAGGTGAACACAAATACTGCAACGTTCAAAGACAATGGTATGTGTCATACCGAAGGCGGGTGGCCGAAGGATATAAATATGAAAGATGTAGAACAAACAGTGAGGTACAAGCGTAAGATAGAAAAAGACGAGCTGTATATTCATACGATGCTTCAGTTATTACCAGTAATTATGTCGTCTATATCGTTACTACAGTTATAAATTAATAAACGTACACGAGTACTACTTTCAGCCAATGGAACATTGTATTTTACAAAACAATACTTGTAATATTTATGAGCAATACTTCAGTTACATGGAACCAGTTTCGTTAATACAAAGAGCATATTCGCGTACAGTTAACGTGTACCGCGATGTTTCTCCAGTGAAGAGACAAATAACACATCTTTCCTGGTCACCGGATCAGGGAAATCGTTTTGCGGCTAGTTACTGCAATAATGATTCCAAGATGGGGGGAAATGACAATCTCGTATCATATATTTGGGACGTGGGTACGTTAGATTCGAATTACACGGAACATGCAGGCGAGAGGACTAATGAAACTCATATCAGAAATTTCTAGAGAATCCAAACACTCCTTGTATAACGTTGAAATCATTTTGCCCTATTTTAACATTGGAGTATAATTCTAAAGATAGTAATATACTGGTCAGTGGATTGACAACTGGCCAAGTAGCTTGCTGGGACATTAGGAAAGGATCAGATCCAGTGGAGACAAGCTCGGCAGAGTTTAGTCACAGAGACGTATGTAATAAAGTCTTGTGGATAAACTCTAAAACTGGCACAGAATTTTTCAGTGCCTCGAAGGATGGGCAGGTACGTATAGAAAGACAGATGTTTTCTTGGAATAATGGAAGGAAATATATATTGTAGATAATGTGGTGGGATACGAGAAAATTACAAACGCCTACAGAGACGCTAGTAATAGATCTATGCAAGCCCGAGGATCAAAATGTTAACAAAGCAACAGGAATCACTGCATTACAGTTTGAACCGTCTATGGGTACACGATTCATGTGCGGTCTTGAAAATGGTAACCGAGGACTGCGAATTAATGTACTCGCACTTCTATTTTTAAACATCGATTTTTATAATTAGGCGTGGTAATATCAGGAAATCGCAAAGGTAAAACTCCAGGTGAGAAAATAGCAACTAGATTCAAAGCGCAATATGGACCCGTGATAAGTCTGGAGAGGAATCCAACGTTTGTTAAAAACTTTTTAACCGTTGGCGATTGGACAACAAGAATCTGGTCGGAAGATTGCAAGGAATCTTGCATCGCTTGGACACCGTAAATATATATTTTAGTTTCCGTACTTATATTTGTTACAACCGATTGAAATTTCATCGAAATTCTTGGTTTCAGTGGTCACAGAGACTTCTTAATGGGTGGAGCGTGGAGCGTAACACGGTTCTCCGTGTTTTTCTTAATAAAAATGGATGGAACTTTGGATGTATGGGATTTGTTGATTCAACAAGATTCTCCAGTTCTTAGTGTCAAAGTACGTATCGGTAGAAAGTGTCTGTTATTAATTAGATATAATTCATCTCTCGAATACGAATATTAGGTTTGCGACGAAATTTTAACATGTATAAGACCACACGAACAAGGGCAATTAGCTGTCGTTGCTAATAAAAAAGGAACAACATTTCTACTCGAGTTCTCAGAAGCTCTGACAATTAATCAGAGGAATGATAAGCTTTTGTTTACAGCGGTAAGTTAAATATTATCAACTGATTGTCAGTGGCATCGTGAATATACGCTATTGGGATCAACAGCTCCTTGACAGAGAGACACGGAGGGAAAAGGTGATAGAAGCTAAAAACAGAGAACTGAGATTAAAAATAAAGTCTCTTCGAAACACGAACATCGAAACTGAATACTCGGGAGGAAATAGCAGAATTGATGAAAACTCAGATTCAAAGAATCTCAGTACGGGTACTAACGACACAACGATACTGCATTGTGAACAAGAGTATGAAAATGCTATCGATGCAGTAAGTATAGTTTGTCGTTTCGTACAAGTTACCCCGTATTCTCATTTTACTGATTGTGGGTGAGAGACCAATCCCAAGATATATCATCCTTGTTTCTCAAGTCGTTTGCGTACTCTTCGCTGCTATTTACTTGAATCTTTGACAAATGAATGATCGCAAAACGCAAAAGAAAAGAAAAATAAGATTTCTGAAAAAGCAAAAAATTGCAATATGTTCAAATCTTGTATTTTATATGTACGACATAATTTCTTGTATTTTATTAGGAATTAGCGAGGCAGGCAGCGACAGATCAGGAGGAAGTAAACGACAAACACGTAACGAATGGGATAAGTAATTAAGAAAATGGTTTTTAAATATTTGTATGCATTTTTAATCGATCACAGATTATTCTACTATTTATTAGATTTTGTTCCTCGCGGTTTTCATAAACACGTTTCTTTTAATTCCAATAGTAATATAAAACTCTTAAATGCATACCTTACCACGAATAACAAGCTTATCGATATAATTTGAAAGAGCGACCTCCCTGTGCAAGTATTTATATTCAACCGTATAATACACATAATCGTGCAACTGAATAAAATCAGCGATTATTATATCAGTGAAACTTTTAAGGTCAAAAACTACATTTCACTGTATTAATTGCTGAACACCTGCATAGCGTTGGCGGTTTTGAGCATACATTCTGTTGTTTACTGCGTTTAATGGTTTCTAATAGCTGTAGAACTCCTATTTGAAATTTAATGATATCATCGTCATCCAATTTCTCTAAGGAAGGAATTATTCCGTTAAAAAATGAAATATGTCTGTTGGGTTGACCTTCGCTTGTTTCGAGAGCTTTTATCAATTTTAATTCGAACTCGTCGTGCCTTCTCTTTCGCGATTTCAGCTGCTTCTCCAGTTCTTTGAACTGTGCGGCACATATATCGGAATTTATTTCCCCTTCGTCGGTACATGATGTACTTTCGCTTAAACTGTCTTCTGTCGGACGTTCTTCTGTTGGACTTTCTTCTGTTGGACGTTCTTCTATTAACTTGGATAAAAATTGCAGTTGGTTGGAATAAACATACTTTTTAGGCTTAAAAGAAGCCGCGCCACATGTTCTTAATTCTTTTAATCTTTTGTTCGATTTCACAAACGAATCTCGCACGTTTGTCCACTTTTTCGCTACTTCGTTACCTGTAAAGAACAAAGTTCGCATTATAATCTACACGCATTATGTATAGTACATTACTTTTCCCAGATGCTTGGCGACTACTTGCACGTTTACAGAACTGCGTTACAGAATTTAATTAAGAAATAATTTACGAATGGGATGCGTACCTATAAATACAAAACCGCAATGCATGTCCATTATTACAGAATTTGGAAGAAAGACAAATTTTCCTCGTCGCCAAGGGGCGGTTGACGGAAAATCGTGTATAAATATCGGAGCCATGTAATGGAGAATGTCTTTCCATCGTATTAATGGCAGTAACGGATTCTAATTATTCTTTTATTATAGCAATTCTTCAATTTTCAAACAATCTTTGTTATGGAGATCCATTGAAGTAAATATTCAAAAACTTCCAATTGAGAAATGTCTACCCAGGACAGAAAGTTCAAATACGCCATACCGTATTTCTTTGTGGGAAGCGAGACTTTTGAATTATGTAAACATCTCCTTCGTCCTTATAGGGGATTACACCTGACAATTCAAAACAGAATTTTTAACTACAGTTTGTGCAGAGCAAGGAGATATGTGGAATGCACCTTTGGCATTTTAAGCGATAAATGGAAAATATTTCATCGGCCATTTAATGTAAATCCCCACTTTTCTATTGATATCATTAAAGTCAGTTTTTTACTATATAATTTTGTTCGCGATTGAAAGAATTATGATATGGAAGATACTTTAAGCACAACCAGATTTGAAGAAGGAGGGGTGCAAACTAATAATATTAGCTGATTATTTTGTCACAGATGTTGGAGCTGTTTAATGGCAAATGTAAATCAAACGTAAGATTGCATTGTCAGGAATTTCCAATGGCTAATATAATAACGCCGTGTTTTATTTATGTCTTTAGCATAAATTAAATTACTTACTAAACGAATTTTTTTCAGTATCACTCAATTCCTCAAAATTACTCTTGAGTTTCTTACAGACTTCTTTCCATGCCTTCTTCGTTTGATTTCGATCTTTATAAATGTCCAGTGTCTTGTCCCACAATACAGGCCTGCCTTTAACGTGCGTGATTAAAAATTCAATATTAATTTCAAAATTATCCATTTTTCACCGTTTATTAACACTGTTAACACTGTTTCTCGCAGTACGATATTATGAATTAAGGTCAATTTATACAGCCACCGAGCCGGAGACGAGCCGTGTCAGTACGTTTGATGCTCGCACGGTGGACATTCGGTGAACGTGCGGCAACCGCTCGTTGGGACGACGAGCTGTTTCCGTGCCGTATCCGAGCGCAACGTTGCCGAATAACAAAATGCTATCAACCTCAGGTTCACTCCACTACCTCTACGTGTTGCGAGGGTAAAGTTCGGCAACGTCGCGCTCGAACACGGCACGGCACGGTACGGCGCGGTACGGCACGGCCAGTTTCCACGAGCGGTCGACGGGTCGACTGTACCGTGCGAGTATTAAACGTGCCGAAACGGCTCGTCTCTGGATCGTTGGCTGTATAAAATTGACCTTTAACTGATACGTAAGAAAACTATGGACCGGTTATTTAACAGATAACAATAAATTAGAGCGACGTATCATCACACGACTCTTGAATTCGATTAACAACCCTTACTGTTTTCGTATTATACATATGTACATATGTGTTTGTATAGAATTCCTCGCTATAGGATCGAACAAGGATCGATCTTCCTCTCTTGAGACACGCGCGACGGCAACGTGTGTTATCTCAGCTGTTAATGAAATCAATCATGGAAAAATTTGCTTTTTGCGAATGTCTTTCTTCATTCCTTTCCACGTGCTATCAGAGACGATGCCGCCCGATACCGTCCTTTGCTTTTTACGGCTGCCGTTTACGCGTGGACCTCACGGCGTCACGCACGTGTCTGGGTTCCGGTTCGAGATTCGGGAGCTTGAACATTAAACGACGATGCTGAACCTGTGTGATCGCGACAACTTGTAATAAGCGTGTGTGGAAGAACAACTTAATTAAAAGCGCGAATGCGAAGTCTGTGAGATTGAGACTACTTTCAAATAAAGCAAGTTCAGAGCAGCGTATATATTATTGTAAATAAACTTTTATTTTACAGTCACTCCGAAGGCTACATAGCGTTCGAAGAAAACTCACACCCCCCCGCCCGCCCGCCCCACTTTGACAAAATTCAAGTCTAAAGGACTTCTTTGACGCGACTCTGCTCGCGCGAATTTGATTACGCAGACCCAACTGATTCAAATTTAACCGGGCACTATACTGTACAGTGTGTTACTCTACTGATAATCAATATTCTAAGGGGTGATTATACAAGTGAAAATAAGATGAGTACCAAGAGTGACGAAAAGGCTACGTTTTCGAGAAAATTGACTTTGAATTTCAGCTAAATACGCGTGTACTGAAGGCTCCGATTACCTCCGCGCACCCTCAGGCGTTTTCGGCACACGCGTACTTATATTTATCTGAAATTCAGTAGATTTCCTCGAAAACGAAACCTCTACCGCAATTTCATCACTCTTGATTTTCGTCTTATTTTCGCCTGTATAATCACCCTGTCCGGAGTATTGACTACCAGTAGAGTAACATCCTATATGTGGAGGTGTATTGTGACTTTCACACGTGCCGGTGAAAACTGGTGCGTGTGAAAACAGCCTAACGGTACAGCAAAAGTTTCGTATGCAGTATATTGTATGCATATACATATATACATACGCGCATGCATCGTATCTTTCGATAAATGTGAACCACCTGCCGACCGTCAGTTGTCGACATCCACGCAGCTTTCTGCCGGCTAGGAACTTGGTCATTTCAATTTCAACTGCAATATCTATAGAAATGTCGATTGTAACAGATATTTTTAATTTCAATATAACTATAACATTCGTAGTGCAGTGAGAAACACAAAACTTACAAGAGAGAGTTAAGGAAATATTGTGAAAATGTTCTTTGGGGATTGAAGAAACTTAAAAGAATTTTGAACGACGCACCATCTTCAAGCGGAAGAATGGACCAATCGTATCGATTCGCGTACCACCCAAAGGAATCTCAATTATGCTAGGCGAAGCGCGTCACATAACCTCTAAAAAGAACTGCGCGATCGGGCAACTAACCGAGGAGATTAAATCGAAATTAAATGTTTCTGCGTAAGGGGTTAGAAGCAAAGGAGATGTAGGACTGTTTCATGCTATCGCGTTATTTATTTACTCAATTCCAGAGGATAAATACAAGAAGGAGAATATTTATTTCCTTTCGAAATAAAAATCTGAAACCTTGTATTCTAGATGTACGTTTTATTTGCTTCACCATGTTACTTTTTTCACACAATGCAGTATTTTTGTATCATAAGCACGCTTCTTGTAAAACATGATAATATGTAAATTGTTTATAATAGCCGTCTACAGAGACTTATTTCCTTATTAATAAAAACGAATATATAATATTATCTTTATCGTCAACAAATTGCACTATAATTCTACACGAATGAACAAGTGTCTACAGAGGTCACCTCGAGTAACTTGCATGTATAAAGAAATTTGCATTGCAATGAGGAAACCTGGGCATTAAAGAAGTCTAAACCTCTGACACCAACAACGCTAAAAAATGGAAGTAGAATTACGAACAGCGTTGGTGACGAAAAAGAAGAAGAAGAAGGGGTTTAAGAGTAGCAATCGCGAATCACATTTCAAACACACCGATACCGACGATTCTTCGGACCGTTATGCTTCTACGAACAAAGGAAGAGTTACAGAAGACATAGGAAAGCCACTCGGGGTATTCGACGCAAGGAAGGCGAAGAAATTCAGTAACACAGGCTCGACGGACGTCGAGGAATTTGCATCGGAATCGATGGACGTCGTCGTGGACATTCATCGAGAATACAAAGCAGAGAAGCATGGTAGAAATTTCGAGGAAAATGACACTGAAAGGGTAAAAGAAGACTCACCGGAGGAGTCCGAGAGTTTCAAAGTGTTTTCGAAAACAAATACTTTTCGGGACAAAATGAACGAAAGGCTAAAAGCTAAGCCAACGAAGAGTCACGCCCCTAAGAAAGAGCAACCCGATGAGATAGAGGTAGTAGAATCGTTGGATCTGATCGAGGAATTTCACGAATCTTCAACGAGCAAAAAAGACGAAACAAAGTCAGAAGCATCGGCGAAAAGATCGTCCAAGGGAAACTCTAACCGATCTTTCGCTGGGGGAAGGTGGCCTGGCAGGAGGCAATGGGGTGCGCTGGAAAATCAAATGGATGAGCCGAGGAAACCGCCGAGGAAGCGTTGGTCGAAGGATACGTCTGTGATTCGATTGCCCGAAGCAAAAGGCATCTCTTGGACCATTTCGTCCAAGGAGAATGTATCTCCGTTAAAACGGGACTCGAAGCAACCATCGGCAGCAGCACGAACGTCGCTGAAGCAGAAATCTTTGTCGGGTTTCGATAATGCAGCGTTCGTTGCGGAAAACGAGCAGATCCTTAGGATCGAAACTGACTACGATCGGGAGGGCACGAAGATCGAAATGGAGGAGATCGTTAACAAGTTGGAAAGCCCGGAGCACTGCCCTGTGGCTGGTCGAAATTCTCGAGGTTCGTTGACTGGAAAAAAGGCTTCGGAAGAGGCGACGGTTACGGTAGAAGACTTGAACGGATCTGAAGGGACAATTATTCAGGTCCTTGATAAAAAGAAGGAAGTTGCGATGCTAGATATTGAGAGTTTCGAGGAGGACGACGATGGCGATGTATCTGCTGAGAGATTAAGTCAGAGATCTAGGAATAAGAAGAGAGGCTCCGAGAAGAAGAACGAGGATTTAGATGACTCGAGCATCTGTCAGAGCTTAGAGGAAATTACCGCAAGGTCGAATTATCGTTCATCCGAAGAATCGTTAATAAGGAACAGCCATTGTCGGATAGATCGGAAGTCTAAAAAGGCTCAGATGAACGATCCCAGTGACAGCGAGAGTTATTCTAACCGACGTACGATGTCCACCACTGAGGACGATGATCTGGATGAAGATAATTCGAGAGGTGCGCGCGACGGGGGCAGATCGAGAAGCTCTACGAGAAGAAAGAAATCGAAGCACGCGGATCAACAGCGGTTGCAAAGCGAAAAGGATAAGAAGAGGAGCCTTCGTAAGGATGCTTCTAGCTCTTCTGTACATTCGACGGGTCCTAGTGTCGAGGAAGGCTCGAAGAAGAGAGGGAAGAAGAAGAAGAAGAAGGCCGTGAAATATATCTCCATGACGATCCACAGAGCGGACATGTTGGAGATCGACTACGTAACGAAACACCCTATGGTGAAAGTCCATATCGTGAATGCTGAGACTGGAAAGTACTTGAAAAACGAAGACGGTACCAGTGGGCATCTGCAGCCCATTATAACTGGGAAATTCGATTTTAAGGAAAATAAGTCGATAGTGCCAGTGTGGGAGGAAGAGCTTGTTTTCGAGCACGACTTCGATGCGCTTCTGAAAACGAACAACGAGCAGGCCGTGATTCTTTTCGAAATCATCGACCTCTTGAGTTTCGCCGAAGCCAGCTTTAACTACGATAAATTCGGCAAGTCTCGCGTACCGACAATGCATTTTTTTTTTAAATTGTCCGAGTATATGGGCGATGTGTTTAGATCTGCGGGGTGAGTTTGGAAACTGAGCTGGGTTTTCAGCATAGACAAAGTTGGTAGAGGAAGATGCTACATGCTTTAGTTAGATCTGATCGTACGTATGTACAGGGTCTTAAAAAAGTGGTAGTCACTGCTTTCGGGGGTGAATCTACACCTCCGGATCTGAAAACTAACGTTAATTTTTTTTCTTTACATCAACATATTCTGCTCGCTGGAAGGAGAAAAACTCTAGAAGGAACGCCGAAAACGCGCGGTTTTCTCAAAAACGTGAAAAATAGTTTCATCCAACACATATTTTCACTATTCACTTCATCCATACCAAAATTTTATCAATTTCTGGGGAAACGGTGCGTTTGCGATATATGGTCCCTTTTAGCGAGCAGAATATGTTCATGTAAAAAAAAAATTTACAGAAAATGTACATAGAATTCATCCTTCCCTTTACCATATTTCTCTGCATGCAAACAAATTTTATGAGACTTGCTCCATTCATATAACTCACCCTGCGTTTATACCCAACAATTGTTACGGGAAACGATCGACATTATTTCGAAATAATTTCATCGATATTGGGTGCAGGTCATGAGGGTTGCTGGTACAAGATCGCCTGGGCCTTTCTAAAGCCTGTAGGAAGGAATAATGTGTTTCATATTGACAAAAAGGTTCGATTGCAATTATACAGGCCTCGAAAAAATCTGAAGAAATTCGAGAGGTTTCATACGTGCGAAGTAAGTGCCTCCATTATGTTTCCATTAATTTAAAGTTTTATTTTATTCCACATTGCTGGATTTTCGCGTTTGATGAATTTAATTGATAGTGTTTGAGGCTTCTCCATATTGGCTGTACTTACATAGTTGTACCGAAGGCTTTCGTCTCATTTAAAAATAATAATACAATAATTAGTTTACATTTAGTTTACTCAGTACATAAAACTTTCATGTGTTCCAATCGATCTGTTAGGTTTACACGTGGTGGAAGTCAAGTAACAGAGAAAAGTATCCTAGTAGTTTATTCGTCACTATAACGTCCATCGAACCGCCGAAATTAGAGCCGGTCTTTTATCAGCAATTATCCTTGCACGATTTATCTGACGTGCTTAGCGAATCGCAAAAAGCTTCGACTCGTACCTCAGATTCCATCAACTTGCCAAAATGGACGCGATTAGCAGCGCAGTCTTGCAAAGTGCCGAACGAAAGTATTTTCGAAAGTGACGTCAGTGAAAACGGATGTTTCTTCGTTGCTTTCAGCAACGATGGGAAATATTTAGCTTGCACTCTGTCCGAGGAACATGATTACCCTGTTGTCGTTTACGAGGTGAGTTATAATCAAAGCCTTTTAATTTAGGTAATATAGATTAACATTAACGCTGTGAGTTCGTGAAATTCGATAAGAATTAACTACATGTAATCATAAACATTAAGGGGTTAAAATAATAAAACAAAATACTTATTATAGTTGATTTATTATTGTAAACAAATTTTTTCGTGAACTTTATGGACTAATCACTCATATGTAATAAGCATTTTGTTTTATATTTTTTCATAAAATCCCTAAAAAAATTCGTAAAATCATTTTCGCCGCAGCTAAACGTATGTAACCCTCTAAGGACTTTTTTCGTCGTTGTTAGGTCGAGACGAAGAAAGTTCACGTACGATGCTCCGGGCACAAAACCTTCGTTTATTCCCTTCATTGGTCTGACAAGGATAAGTATCTGCTCTCGGTTTCGTCCGATCAAACAGCTCGCATTTGGGATATCCAGAATCAGATTATACAACACGTTGAAGTAAGGAAGAGTATTCTTGTTTCTAATTTAACTCTATTCTTGGGTGTTGAATTCTTTAAGATGACTTAACGATACACAACAAGATTTATCTCTTGATTTTTAAATACGAAGTTTCTTTATATGAAAAAAATTATAGATATAAATTATATTATAAATTTTAAAGTAATTTATTTAGCATTCAAAAGGGCACTACACTGAGATTCAGGAATGCGTATACATTTTGTTGCTTGTGGGGTAGGTGATTAATTAAAACAAGTCATTTTGCTACTACAATCTAAAACTCTAATTGAGAAAGAATGGCTCCAACGAGAGCCGAGAGAAAGAATATCGGTGCCCACTCGGCTTAATCAGAAAAGGAACATATTTCCTTTTTTAAACAATAAACCATAATCGCAGTATCTCCTCTTGGAGTGCTGATTCAATTTTAACCTTTACATTCCATCATGCACTCACGGGAGACACGAAATATCCAACACATTCCATAAAAAGCAGGCCAAAAAATAACGTTAATATCATGTTAACCAAGTTTGTTGAATAATCAAAATTTCTCTAACCTTGAAATAGATGATGCCCCATCCCTCGTACGTATACTGTGGCAAATTTGATGCCGAAAGTGCTTCGATCGTAGCAACCGGCTGTTACGATCGTATAGCACGCATCTGGATACGAGGCCGGAAATCGAAGAACCGTAACCTTAGCCAAGAGCTAGAAGGCCACGAAGGTTTTATAAATTCCATGTGCTTTCAAAAGAACAGCAATCTGTTAACTGCGGACAGCGTTGGGATAATAATCTTGTGGACAGTGAAGAGGAGTCGGCGCGCATCGTCCAGAAAAGAATGGCACATATCGAGGAAAATAAGGGTCAGAGAGATCGACGGTGTAATAATTAATACGATCGTTTTGCACCCCTTAGAATCGAGGCTGTTGGTTCATTCGCGGAACAATGGACTGAGAATGTTGGATCTCGCGACTGGTGTGGTATTGAAGAAGTATCACGAACTGAACAATCAAAGGTACTTTCTTTTCACCCTTGAACATTTCTGTTGCTTTCGAATCGGCACTCTGACGCGCAAACTTTGTAGGCAATTAATCAATTGTAAAGATCAAACTTTGAAACATTCGTTACAGGATACAAACGACAGCCTGCATCTCCCCATGTGGAGGCTTAATCCTCTGCGGAGGCGAAGACTCATCTTTGACCGTGTGGAACCTGGAAACCGGAAGTCCCGTCGCCAAGTACACGTTCGATCGGAATTTTAGGGCGGTGACTTGCGTGGATTACCACCCACGCGATCACGCATTGGCATATTCGACTTTTGGCAGTCCAGCGCCAGTAAGAGTTTTATGGTTCAGCAAAGACGCTACGGGCGAAGATGTAGGATTGAAGATGATAGGAGAGGCTGAAGATAAAGCGAATAACAGTGAACTTCCAGGCAGGCTTTTAAATTCTTCCGTGACGCCCAGGGAAAGATCGCGATCGGACAGTAAAGCCCGAACGTCAGAAGAGGTTCCAAGAGAGATTCCAAAAGAGAGAAGCTTGCAATCCACTCGAAGTCACAAGTTTGATCCCGTTGGATCGCCTAGTAGTATCCTTTCAGAAACCATCGAGAAACACACCGTTGCAAGACTGAAGCTTCGACGACTGAACGAAACCGAGGAGACGATGAAGAGTCGGAGCGCGAACCGTTTGTACAACATTATCGAAAAGATCGACAGGATATTGTCGAACGCGTCGAGATCGTCAGGTGACGTTGAATCTGGCAAGAATTTCACCTTTGATTCAGAAACGAGTAGAAGCAAGGTTCTAACGAGGCATAATGGCGATGGGGATGGAGGCGGAAGGACAAATCGAAGAAGGAATAAAGCACCATCGAATATGGGTGCTGAGAGCCATCCAAATTCATATTTTGGGTCGAGTACAGGGGGCAGTGGCCATTGCGAGGCTTTCGAATTGAAGACGCTACAGAATACGAAAACAGGAGATTGGAATGCGAAAAGAAGGTCGAGAAGTGCGAAAGAAATGAGAAGGAAGGATGGGTACGACGATGATTTGTCGAAGACTTTTTCTGATAGCGCAGCGAATTGTCGAAAGACTAAAGTACACGACAATCTCGCAAGGAACGTCTCACCAGAAATCGCTGAATCCAGCTTTATTCTTCGACCGAACGTGGCAAGTTTTCGGGAGAATGATATTTTTAGTAATTATCATTCGAATTCATCGGACAGCGCAGGAACGTACGTCGTGGAAAAGAGTGTTGACGGGAACAGCGACGAAGGCTCGATAAAATTGCTTGGAAATGAGGATTTGATTCGGAGCGACACGGAGGGACATTCAGATGTTGCGAAACGTTCTGAAAGCGAGAGTTCAGTGCTTAGCAATGCAACTTTCACGATTGAAAATGAACTTCCTGTTCCGAAGCCCAGGAGGAAGAAGAATCTTGCTTGAAGCGCATCGATAAACCGAGTTCCGTCTAGTCCGAGCTACGCTTAATCCGAAGCTAGCTTAAGTTCTTAGCGTTAATGTTGTATTTGACGTAAATAGATTTTTGTTTTTAAGGCGTTTCCTTTAGTCTCGATTTCCCTTCAGAAATTCGATAAATGCGAGTGTGTATACACATTGTTTAATTCGAATTGGTTTTGGTCCCCGTTTATTTTAGAGTATTAAGGTTTCATTGCAAGTTTGTTGAGGGAGCAGGAATAAAAAGTATTTGAAAAAAGAGACACTGTTTTATAAGATTCGTGATATTCGGCAATAATTCCTAATATAGTAAACTCTCGTTATGAGCGCAGTTCAACTTTGCGTTGAACGCGCATCGGTATCCTCAATATTTTTTTTAATCCTTCCGTGGAGAGAGAGAGAGAGAGAGAGAGAGAGAGAGAGAGAATTATCTATCTCCCATTGGTAGCTCGAAATCGTCGACGCTATGCGTTAAGCGTTCGCCATCAGCGCAGAGCGCGCGCTTATAGCGAGAGTTTACTGTAAATACCTATTTCGTTCTAAATAAACTGTAAATCCTTCCTCGATGCTTCTTATCGTTAAGGTACATACTTAGATATATTAGGTATTTAGAATAACAAATTGAAAAGTGGAATATAATTATTATTATTACTAATATTTTCTTCACATTGCATCAGTAACATTTTATTACTGTTTTTCATAATTGTAATTTATATACACTGTGCTAACGCAACAATTTTTTTGTAGTGTCAAAACGAAGATTATTTTGAGATGATAGTATTTAGTATCCCACCCTGTATATTAAAGTGTTCATGAAAAAAAAATTATTGGTCATATGCATGAAGCTGGTTGAATAATCGATTGCATTGTATGTATGTATGTACGAGATATTTGGATCTTGTAATTCTAAGAAAAATTTAACGACGTCTGACTTCTAATTAGAGAATCTATTTAGTCCACGAGTTAATCGTAAAATTTTGTTTTAGATATGGGATGCTTCTTCGGGAGCATAGCTAAAATCACCGTGAAATTAATTATCCTTCCCTTTTTGTACTTCACGTATTTATATTCCGTTTACTTGATGGCCTTAATTAACGCGGCACTTACGATTTATTTCGTGCTCATATTCGTAATAACTGGAATCGAGCCGATGAGTATCGAATACAGTCGGATAAACGCAGCAGAGGTACGAATGATTTCGATAAGGAAATCGGCGGGTTATTTTCAAAAAGTAAAGATTTGGGAGAAACCACACTTATTTCTTGTTAAAAAATTTCATCATTTTTTTGTAAATTCACTGGTGCTATATATAGTTTTGGATCAATTTTGTTTCGAGTAATGAAAAAAGCATCAGGCGATATATAAAATGTGTAACAATAATTTCTACAATATCGAAATATGAAACAGTAAAATTTTCAAGTTTTGACGTTTTCAAATTAACATGTGCTCCGTCTTTTTATCCTGCGAAGTTATCCCTAAATTGGTTGTGTATAATTGAACAGTGAATCTCTGAAAAGATATTGGGAAGAAATGGGCAGTGTATTGACATCTTTGGCTTCTATTGCCATCACCATACTTTTCTTTCCTTTTATATTTCTTTGTTACGTGTACGTTGTTTTCATTATGATCGTCTTTAACATCGTACATTCGTTTTACATCTTTCTCCTAATGCTGCTCGACGGTTTTCCCGATAGCACTATTATCGATTAAGATTAAGACTATGTATTTAGGTTGGTTTAAACTTTACTAATGATAATTCGATAAAACACGTTTCTATTCTGTGACAGTAAAAACCTTTCAGAATGTCGACGACAGCGGACATAACACGGAGGACGAAGACCCGTATGGACATCAGACCTCATAAAATTCCAACATTACATAGATCTACTTATATCGCAAAGAACAGAAGTTTTCAATATTGGTTTCTCATACAAGCTGAACACCGAAGATATCTTTCGTACGATGTGTAAATAAATAAACACCTAAATACATTTCATAAACAACAACGTTGATTTAACTGAGGTTCAACTTACCAATTGTTTCGTGGCGAAAATAACTCCTCGAAGCTAACAGTTGGCAGGGCACAATAACTCGAAACAAGAACTTGGATCGCGATTATACGTTACTCGAGCAAGATGGCTAACTGGCACTTTGTAGAACTGAATTTTGTAACAACTTTTTATCATAACGAAAAAAGAGCTGGACTCTAAGCAATAACAACGCTAGTACAGCGAAATATGTATGCTCGCAAGTATTCTCGATTCGATCGGCGCGGTTCAGTTCCGCAGCAGTTCCGTAATTTCCAGTAATTCGAGTGAGAACTTGAAGTTATAGGTATGCGCGTATTACAAATCGCTTTAAACCTGCAAGTAATGCATTTCTGAGCCCCCTTTGTGGCCGCTGCTTTCGTACATTCGTTACACACGAGATCAGGGTACGGGTACGAAGCGCAAAACTCAGCAACTCGGCTCAGCAGTTCTCTGGTGAAGCCGGTAGCTATGAAGACCGTGTGGTATTCTCGAACGAAAGCATGGTAGAGATATGCTGGAATCTGTCGTGCGCGTTGCAACTTGTCAGCCAAAACTGTTAGCCGTTACAACTATGTGGAAATAAATTTGGCCATACTTAATATTTCGGACCTTCAGTTTACACGAAAAAGGCTTCCTCTGGGTTAACCAGTCTATTGCTGCAATGGTAACATTAACGAAATTCGTGCTCATCGCCACTGTTTATGGTATATACATATATATCTATCCAAATTATTTCATTGGAAAATATGACACTGTGGTTTTATTACTCTTAGGGGCGTAAATCAAATATATTATTTCATAACCTTAAATATTACCGATCGATAATTTACTACTTAGTAGTTTAGTATAGTTCCAATTTGATTTCGGCTATTTAAACTTCTTCACTAGGACAAATTTTTCGGGTGGAAATCTTTTTAGAACGATCACTCTTGCGAAAAGAATCTTCTATGAGTGGGTGAACGTGTAATACTGAAATTGTACTCGTGTTTATATTATTCAAATTCCATTAGCAAAATTCCATTAAAAAAATATTAGATTGTGTTAGTAATGCAGTATACGATCTTTTTAATTTTTATAGTTTTCAATTTTTTATAACATGAAGGAGATATAATTTTTGGTGTTTAAATACATTTTAGCTTTTCTAGGAATTTTCACACATGTAACAACATCGCGTGTCCTCGAGTTGAGCGATCGGTGAGTGGCGTGTGCTTTTATATTATTTAAACAAGAATTCTGTATTTTGATTAAAACTCTTTTACAGGTTCTTAGACATTCACAAAGATGGACAATGGCTAGTAATGGTATAAATACTATTTATTATGTTAAACCGCGATATAAATTAAATCTATTTAAATTCAATTGACAATACTTCCTTTTTCAGATGTACGCACCATGGTGCGCGCATTGTAAACGATTAGAACCAGTTTGGGCACATGTAGCGCAACATTTACACGCGACTTCGATAAGAGTAGGGCGTGTCGATTGCACTCGATTTACAAGCGTCGCTCATGCTTTCAAAGTTAAGGGATTTCCAACTATTCTATTGTAAGAGAAAGAATTATACTTACCCTTCTAATATTTGTGTGGTATATGTACGCTAATATTATTTCTTTGTACACAGTTTGAAAGGGGAAAATGAGTTTACGTACCACGGGGACAGAACACGAGATGAAATAGTAAAATTCGCTTTAAGAGTGAGCGGTCCACCTGTCCAAGAAATAACAAAAACTCAAAGTTTCGACACGATCAAGAAAGAACGCGATCTTTACTTTTTGTACGTCGGGGAGCGATCCGGGTCGTTATGGGTAAAATAGATACTCCATTTCGTCTGTAATACGTTAACAGAAGCTGTGATTAAAGGAGATTATTGTATTCAGGAGTTTTACCGCAAGACTGCAGACGTGTTCCAGCCTCATGCATTTTTCTATCAGTCTCATCCAAATGTGGTGAATAAGCATGCTCCTGTGGGAAATGTTCCAGCATTATTTGTTTACAAAGAAAATTCGCATTACAATTTTACTGGTAAAGTATAAAAAGAAGTAAACCGAACGAATACTACTCTATTAGATTATTTATTTATATCGACACTGATTAATGTTGATATATATTTTGACCCAGGCCATACTGTAAGTGACATTGAGAAACTAAACGATACATTGTACAAATGGATAAACGCAGAACGTTTTCCTACATTCCCAAAGGTAACAAGGGGGAATATAAATCAACTGTTTCTAACGAACAAAAATCTGGTTCTAGCGGTAGTAGAAGAGAATCAGTTGGAGGAAGTACCTCCGCATATGATACAGTTCAAAGATATGGTGGAGTCTATAATTAAAAGTAAACGAGAGAAATATCACGAGTAAGTTGTGTTCCAAAGATTCGAATATTATTTACTTTAATTAAAATTTAATCGTAACTATTATTGTTTTAATCAGTAACTTTCAGTTTGGTTGGATAGCTAGTCCCGATCTAGTCAATAGTATAGCAATGATGGTTCTACCATTACCAAGTTTAATTGTTATTAACACTACGACAAATCACCATCACATTCCAGAGGATGAAGCAGAAAAACTGACTCCTCATGTGATAGAGTTGTTCCTAGAGCAGATACATAATGAAAGCGCTCCGGTAGATGAAGTTGCTTTTATATATTAGATTTAAATTAATCCGTTAGACATTTAGGATTTAGAAACTAACGTGACTGTGAATTTTCAGCGATATGGTGGAAACAATTGGCTGGTACATATTTATAGGTCGTGGTTCGAGTTAAAGACAACTCTTATTGCGATGTGGATGGGCAATCCTATCCTGACGATGGTCTTATTTGGCTTACCAGCTGGGTTCTTGTCATTAATATGTTATGGCATTTGTTGCCCAGATATTTTAGACGCAGACGACGAGGAAGAAGGTAAACTTATCGTGGTTTCAAAATTTAATAACTCCGTTATACACGATTTTTTTTAAATGTTGGATAATATTGCAGATAGTACAGGCGCAAACCATATGAAGAAAGACTAAAAACACTTGAGTTATTATGTCTATGAAATAATTTCGTGACTTCCTAATAACGCGAAGGTGTGTATAGTATTATTTGATATTTTACGATCTTGAATTTTGTTTGAACAAAATTTACTTATTTGATATTGGAGGATTTTCAATCAATCGCTGACATTTTTTTTACACGAATGGAATAATGTGAATCGTTTTAATGGGGATTTTTGGTAGTCGGTGGAATTTTAAGAAATTCTGCGAGTTAGGTAGAATAATGATTAACCCTCGTACACCGTACGGTGCTGACTATTATGGTAGGCGATGATATTCAGGCTCCTTTTGACCTATTATGTCTACTTTCACGTGCATTTTACAGTAGGTTTGTTTTTTCGTGTATTATGTTTTTAACATTAATACTACAGGGAGTATGAAATAATAAAAAATATTGATACAAGTGTCATTTATACATATAGTACCATATATACAAATGATACTAATGTGGAGGCGGGAAAGAAAATGGATTATAAGGTATTGATAAGTGATGTGTTTATTTAGTTTTTATGTAAATACATATTTATCGTTTCTGATGTATACAGCGTTTAGAATCCAGAACGATTATGATCTGTTACAGTTTACACTTTTTTCCACCTTCCTTCTCAATATTTTGATGACGATGAATGCGCTATTTCTTCAAGACACGCTTATCTTTTAATCGCTGTTCTTACAGATATTTTTATACCTTACGAGGGAACAAATCGAACCCGCACATTCGATTTTGATGAGATTCGGCAGATTTTCAGAATAGTGAGAAATATTTGACACGTATTTTCTCTTATCGGCAATCGTCCATGTTGAAGGGGTGAAAACAGCCCCTAAAGTGGGAAGTCGAAAACATTTTCTGGAATATTTCGAGAACTATGTAGGAAAGTTTTTTTTAAGTGCGAGTTTTTTAAAGACAAATCGAGCCTCCTGCTCAGTGTTTACAAAATTTACAAAAATACGTTTTCGGGGCTTATTTTACTCCTTCAACATGGATGATTACTCATAACAAAAAATACATGTCAAGTATTTTTCATTCTTCTGCAAAGTCACATCAAACTCGGCGATATGTTTCCTCGTTAATTTATATATTATTTAGCAAATAGATGGGCACCGTCCGACGAGGGTTAAAATAAAATATTTTAGCTGAATGAGCCGTTCGCAAGACAATACAAATTATGCAATTATACGAGCTTTCCTAAATCTCGTGAAAGAATTTGTCTTGTACCATAATTTTTAGTAATTCAGATATAAAATGTATTAAAGGTTTGTGAAAGAATATGAATGTTCAAGTAGGACTTTGTGATTGTATTAAAAGTACGTTTTCTTTTGTGTATAAGTATAGTAAAAGAAGATTCCATACTATCACAGGTTTGTGTAAATTTCTTGGATGCTTGGTTCAAGGCATGAAAGTTCTTTTTAGGGATGAAAAATCAGTATGGGTCCTGAATGTGTATTTACTTATATTTAATAAAGAAAATGATAATACATACTTAAATCTTTTTTAAGAATTTTAGACTTACAGAAGTTACAAAGATAAGTTAAGTAGATGTGGCACGGAGGTACATAATTGGAGAAAAACATATTCTAATTAATTAAAAGTAATGAAACTTGAATTACAATTGGTGATAATTTAATTACTTGATTCTTTTTCATTTTTATTTTTTTATTTCAATATACCATAAAAAATAAGAACATACAACTAATTAAGCGTATATTTGTGTATTGTAACTTCAATTTTTATTTAAAAATGAAACAGGGTGTAATGTTGCTGCTTGGCAAGTCGTGTAATAACTATAAGTGCTATAAATCATCATCGGAATCCAGTGCTGCTCTTCGCCTGTCGAACTAAAACATAACATTTGCCATTAATTTCTTCTTAACGAACATTAGTATATACAATGCATTTTAACTAACTTTAACAACAGTTTTTCGTTGCGTTTGTTGATTTACGCTTTCAAGTAAACTAATGAGTTCTTTTTCTCCAAGTTTACCAGGTAATTGACCACGCTGCGCCATACTTAATATCATGTTCTCTACCATCTTCCCTTTCTCAGGTTTCCCAAGAGACAACGTATTGACTAAAGGAAAAGTATATTTTATGCGTGTACATTTATATGAAATGCGAATAGGTCGATGCCCTTACGTCTTGCTCTGGCTGATTGATCTAATACTTGCGTAAGAATAGAATTCCTCATCTCTTCCATTTGATGCATTTTCTCCTCCATCGCTTGTTTATTCTCGCCATTGCCAGACTAAGTGTCGATACATAAACATTATATTGAAGTATATAATAGAACTAATTGCAATAATGTACAATATTCAGTTTTTTCACACTTTGAACCAAAAAAATATATTGCAATTGATGTACATTTATGCAAAGTTATTGCAGCAAAGAATCTGATGGTATACGTACAAGTTGCTAAAACATATATAGCAACGTACATACTTTAAAATAGTACTTTTAAAGGTGCAAACCATTAGATGCACTTTCTTGATTACCCATTAATTAGTACTTCGGTCTGTAGTCGATCAAAAGTGGAAACCTAATACTCTACGCAGGCCACAATATTAAATATTTAAATATAATAATCAAAAAATTTTAATTTATAGGGTGAATTTGTTATTTCTGATGTTGATTTACAATTGAAACAATTATGCTCATCGCTGCTATAGACTCAAAAAGTATATTCACTATTTTGTACCCAAAGCTTTGCCATATTAGTACAGAGAAATTATATTGAACAAGTTACTGAGCTATTAAAGGTGCTATCACCCTGTTCCTTGACGCTTTTAATAAATCATTGTACCTGTTCTATTAACAATACTTATTTCTGCCTAAACACCAGGTGAGAACACTTTTAAAAATAGACTAGAAGTTCATCATTTTGATATATGCGAATATAAATATACTCAGATCTGTGATCCGCTGATATTGAGAAGTTACAGAGAATTGCAGTTGGCCTCTTAATTCTAAATAATCAAATGCAATAATTGTATCTGTCCCTTAGTTTATAAATCTATTTCTCAATATCGAAATTGTATATTTCGGGTATATTTTTTAAGGTATTCTCGCTTGGTATTTAGGCTAAAAGTGGTACCGTTTGATTCCTTTTGATAAGAATTTTGCGAAAGTCTACATCAATTGCAACACTTATTTGACCGAAGATGCCATCAAACTTAACGTTGACCTTTAATTTTGAGGAATTTGGAGTTAATGTCCTCAACTTTTCTGTTATAATAATTTCATGTACTTTCGTAAGTAGTGATTATATTGTATTATCTCCGGTTACATACTCATTAAACAACGTGCGATTTATAATTTTTGAAAGTATAATATTGTTCTATTGCCCTGACTGTTGAGCAGAACGTTGATTAATTTACCTTATATTGTGACTGCAACTGAGCTAATCGTTGCTGTCGTATCGCTTCAAGTTCAGGGTCTGACATTTTTTACAGTATTAATTTCTCCGAAATTCTCTCCAAATTCTATGCACTTTCCAAATGTTCGCGAACTTCCACAGTTACCGATCCGCAACTCCTATTAAAGCCTGTTAAAGCCTTGCGACGAGGAATACGAAGTTAGCCGAATATACACGCGAATCAAACGAATCTGCGCATGTTCCGTTCAGTTCAGTCGATGAGGTTAGGAATGTTGGAATGGTCGGATTTATATTACAGCGGTAGCAGATATATTGCAAAGGTAATCAATTGTATTCGCAAATGTTTCTTAAATGTTGATGAGAAAAGATATCGTTGTATGGTGCCTTCGTAATTGATTATATAAATTGGTGAGTTATAAGAAGAAAGACTTCTTCGCAATGATACGTTTTCTCGAATAGGTTATACTAAATAACCTTAAAGAATGTTTACACACTATACTCACGTCTAGGATTTTACATGAAGTGAATAATTAACACTTCGGGGACACTGTTCGTCGTGTACTGTATGTAACACGAAACAATAGAAGTTAAAATTACTTTGTGCCTAAAATATTATTGAATTATGGTATATTCATATTGGTGGCGTTCAGCGAACTCAACTGTTGAGCTCAACCGTTGAGAACTTAACGGTAATCAGTCGTGCTCAGTGATCGTTCCGCTGAATGAACGACACTTGGAGAGGTGGTAGAGATATTATTAACAACTCAACACCTTCCATAAAAGTAGCAGACTTTATCTCCGTTTAAAAAAATTACGACCGATCATTAAACATGTTGAGAAGTGAGCAACCTCGCGGTAGCGTTCAGTGAGAAATCAGTGAGTGACTACTCAACGGTTGATTCCGCTGGACGCAATCAATATGAATATACCATAATTTGGAGTTATTGAAAAAAAGGTGGAGCAATGTTGGACTACTTAAAATTTGGTAAATAACATACCAGGATGAAAGGGATTTATAATGTTTTACAAGATAGAATTATTTAGTTTAAAATTAAAATCGCGATTTTTGTTTTTATGTAAACAGTTGGTTAAAGAAAGAGGGAGATTTAAGGAGAATTTTATATTTTCTATAACTTTTAATCTATTTCATTGCAATATCATAAAATTGGCAGTATTTGTTTACTATTACATTAATCATGTAGTGTTTACAGAATATACGTTGTTCTAAATCGTAAACAAAAACATTGTAGGGTATAATTTTTTTGGAACAATATAAATATCGGAGGTGGGATAAATATCTAGTATGCTATTATTTACTAACGTATAAATTATAATTGTCACATGTCATGTACAATTATATAGAGCATTTCATGGAAACTGTTACAAGTTGCTTCCGGTCTACGAAAATGCTAAACATTCTATTATTAATTATTTGCTCTCTGTTATCAATCATGCAGGAGTTTCTTATTTCCATATTAAAATATGACGAAACACATTGATTTATCAATACCTTCGAAAGTCAATGTTCTAAATAAAACAACAGTAAAAATAAAAGTAACAACAAAATAGAAGTAACAAGTATAAAGAAAAGTAGTACTTGAAACCATATGTGTACACACATATCACATGTCAACAGTGCACGTATAACCAATGCAATTTCGATTTTCTCTCAACTGGAATTTTGGCCCTATAAGAAGTGTTGCTTACAGGGCCGTCTTAACAAATTCGAGCGCCTAAATTGGGTTAAAAAATTTTGGCGCCAATAATTTCTTCGCAATTGGTACTAGGCAAACACGAACAAAAACAATGCCAACATGATGCGTTTTCTCAGTGTCACCTGCGGTTCGGTCCGCGCGGATCATGAGGCAAGGATGCTCCAGATAAAAATTTTTGTCTGCAGAATCGAAGAGAAAAAGCATTTCAACATATTTGATTCTTAAGCGTCCTTGAGTCACGGGCGCCTCTCGGCTATAGTCCATTTACGGCCGATTTCTTCACCTTCAGATATCTTCCAGTTAGAGTTATCTGGCAGATATCTGGCACACGATAGCATCCGACTGGTCGACGAGTGCCACATGATAGCATCCAATTGGTCGTTCACTGATCCGGACTTTAGTCGGAGGTGAAGAAATCGATCCTTAGCCCATTGGTAAAGGCGACCCTGGTTGCTTATAAGGACCTAGCAGTTGACATCTTAAAAAAATGAAAATTTCTAAAAAACAAAACAATTTTGTCACTGTCCTTAATATTTACAGAGTAAACATTTTGTAACACTTTACATAATGTCCTGTATACCTGAGCCTATGCGTACATGCTAGAAAATAAAGAATGATGTATAAATGAATACATAGTTTCACAAATTGCATACCACACGAGGTTCGACGTATTTACTACTCTTTATTGTTCAGTAGAATGTTGTATGTTGAAAGTAATATCTAATAGATGTCGCGCTAGTTATACTGAATCGCTTTATGCATATATGTATAATTGTTTGGAAGAAATACTTATTCCTACACATTTTACGTTCACAAAAATGTTTCATTACTTCAGGTCGATATTATAAACTGCGAAGCCATTCGTTTCTTTTATATGCAGCAAACGAACACTGTTTAGGATGCAGTTATTGCTTTAAATAGTATTTGTACTATCATACCAAGGTGGCATCCAATTTGTCGTAGTTCTAGTTCTTCCCTTTGAATGAGGAAGCGTGCCGTCGATATTGTAATTTCTATCTGCTCTCCTCCGGCGGACCTCGTTTTTGTTTCTGTCAAGAATTTCATTGTCCAAAACAACAAATGATTGGTTGTTCGCGTGTTGCTTAGTGCCTTTGCCAAAACTAGGAGAATATGGCCTGATAACTTCATTTTGAAGCGCACGATCAGGCGAAGGATTGCAAACCCTTCCGGAAGACTGAAGTGACGGCGAACGTCTGCGCCGGAAACCTTGTTGTTCGTCGTCAACGTTGCAGACATGAAGCCGATAAGTTGGACTGGGTGAAGCATCTTTTAACGTGTTGCAGTCTGCCATGTCTAGCGGTGTTGGCCTTTGGTTCTGAATCTGCGAAGTCCTCGAACCCCTAAATTATTATTGTTACTGTATTCGTGTCAGTTGTTTTATGCATACTAGCTAAAATTAAGTCGGTTTTTTGCAAAATTGGACTTTTTCGACTTAAAAAAACAGCGATTTTTTTGCAGAAATCGATGTCTGTTTTAAACGCTGCTATTTTTTTTTTACTTTTCAGTATTTCTTATTCAATTTAGTTTCGACAATAGCCGCACTCATTACACCAATTTTTAAATTTTCCATTTCAAAAAACTACAACGGCTGATTTTATGCTAACCATGCGCAACGAGTTTTGCAAGGTGCTCTATTTGAAAAACTATAATTCCGGATATAACTACTATTTTTGCATACAATTTTTTTTCCATATTCCCTAAACATTGGCAAATAAAGCCTCAAAGCTGGAAGTTAATATATTTAATGGTTTCGTTTTTAAAATTCTTCTTCGACCGTCAAGGTAAAGACCAGGCCCGGTTTAAGGGGGGCTAGGGGGGGCTGTAGCCCCGGGCCCCACTTCCCGGTGGGGGCCCCGTTCAAAACGATTAGATTACAACCCCCCCCCCCCCCACGCGCTGTTGGACCACGGGTGGGGGGGGGGGGGGGGCTCGAAGGTTCGATAGCCCCGGGCCCCAAAAATCTTAATCCGGGCCTAGTAAAGACACCCCTTAAAAAAAGCACAATGATTCTAGAATACACAAACCTTCGACTACCCGACGGCGGTCTCGTGCACACATATTCCTCGTGAATCCGCGTGTGTAACACTTGAAATGCGTCCTGATCTTGGGCAGCGTTCACGCACCCAAATTGCTCAGCGTTATTGTTCAGCCAATAGTTTTCCTTTCGCCTGGAAGCACTTAGGCTGCGATCCCGTCTGCGATGCATTCTCGGCTCGGTGCACAACTGGCCCTCGCGTTTCGCGCAGTAAGCCGTTTTATATTCCGGTTCTAGGTCGATGCTTCCCTCTAAACGCAAATTCGCTGGCATTTTCATAGGCTCGACTCTCGGCACGCGGCCGTAAGGGACGTACTGCGATCTCACTTCGCTGGTAAGCTCGTAATCGCATCGTTTCGTTTCTTGTTTACCGAAATTATGCTCCGACGGGATCAACGTCGACCTCACGGCTAGCGGTGGCTTTCGATAGACAGGGTGATCCCTTTGATAATCCAAGTATTTCGACTTGTATTCCGGATCCTGGTCGATTTTCATTGCAAAATTCGGCGTCGGCGACGAAGGAACTTTGGAGCCATCAGCTCGCCCGATCTCGTCATCGGGTTTCGCAATCTTGGGACGCTCTCGCGGGAAATCCTGCAAAGGAATTCTCTGTTGCAATTATATTAATCATTAAGCTACAAAGGAATTGATACGAAGAAATGTAAGTCTGCCTTATATGCGTCTTTATATTCAGGAATTTCGAGCGCTGGTCCCTTCAAGTCCTCCAACTTCGAGACCAACATCTTCATCTCATCTTCTTTCTTCTTCCTCTCATTTTGCTCCTTTCGTCTCTTTTCTCCTTGAGCGTCCGCTTTCAATTCACTCATCGATTGCTCTTCCCTCGTACGCGGATTAACAAAATTCTCAGTGTTCTCTGTGCCTTGGAAAAGGTTCTTTCCTGTCCTCAGATGAGATTCAGGTTTCACCGGGTGACAGCGTTCTGTAATGTGAAACGGTGAAATGAAGTTTCTCGTTTGAAAAGGGTAATGGTAGAAAATGGCCAATTTTGGCCATTGCTGACAGCCAGAAAAATTTGCGAGTCATAAAATTGCAGGTTCTTGGAATTCGAAGAAGCATAATTGTATGAGTCATCTAATGAGAAGTGGTAAAAAATGAGAAAAAGAGGAAGATACATCGGGTAATAAAAATGAAAGTTGGTGACTTAAAAGTGGATAATTTAAACCGTGTCTAAAAAGTATAACGTAAAAAATAAGGTTCCTCAAAATTCGCCATATAATCCATCCTTTAATACTTAAAATTGACCATTTTCGAGCGTCACCTCTGCCGTCGTGTCTCCTGAAGACGTCTGTGTACTCTGGCACGAAATTCGACTCTCCCTCCAATTTCAAGTTCGTATTCTGCCGCAACAATTCCGGCCTTCGCACGCCCACGAATGGCACGTAATTGGCGTGATTCTCTGTCACAGTTTCGAATTCACCCTCGAGCTTTAAGTGCGTGGGGACACGCGTGAGCTCCGGGCGGCTGACGTTCAGCCATCGAATGAATTTCTCGCACTTTTCGGTGGTCGTGTCCAACTCGCCCTCCATTTTCAGCGACGTGGGTCTTCGTGCTAGTTCAGGCCTGTGCTGTCCCTCGTAGGCTACGTACGACGAATACGTTTCCGTGTCCGTGTAAAATTCCCCGTCGCGCTTTAAAGTAGTCCCTCTTTTATTGAATCGAGAAATTAAACAAGTTGAATAGTAGAAATAGCTGCGGCTGTGGTATGCCACTATAACGGCTAATTTCACGCTGGGTGATTCGAAGAAAGAATTTAAAAATTCGTTCAGTGCATATGTAACTTTTTGTTCCAGCAACGGGAGTAACGTATTAGCCTTTATTTGCCAAGTACTTTATAGAAAGATGAATTATTGTGATTGGGGAGACTCTAATTGTCTTCTATTAATTATGGGGCGAGTCTCGTAATTTCAGAGCCAAATTAAAATGCCCAGACTTATAAAGATTCTCAATTTAATTAAAAATTTACCTCCTAATGAGTGATGGTCGTTTACATGGATTTACATGGGTAGTGAACTTGGAGTTTACAGTTTCGGTCTCCATCGTTTTGTCGTCGTCAATTTCTGCCAAAGAAGTCGCAGGTTCCTTAGTTTCCGGTGGGACCTCGACGATTTTCGTCTCTAGTTGCTGAGGCTCTTCTATTTCTGAGGGTTGCGCGTCTTCGATTGAACCACCCTTTGCTTGAGAATCCTCGGTCGGTCTGTTAACTTCCAGCAAGGTATTTTCCTACAATAAGGGGTGCCATTTGTGAATTGGAAAATCAATTGTTTAGTGAATTTTTGTTTATTAGATTTCCTTTGCCTATTTCATAACAGATGTAGTTGACCTTATCAGGTTTTTCGTATGTCCTCAAAAAGTGGTAAAAAATTATTTGAATAATGTCAAAATGATTTTCTTTTTTTTATATAAAACACTTCATCTCCTATAGGTACCGTTGATTATTGATAACAAACGTGGCAAGGAACATGTTAAATTCTTTCTAATCATATTCATTTATCACGCGAATGTCTATCAAAGGACGTTAAGGGTATTTTAATTTCGTCGAGAATACCAACCTTTAGCAAATCCTCACTGCTCGCTTGGAAGGTTTCACGGTACTCCGAGACGAGTACCTTGTCTTGTAATTCAGGATAGAGTGGAAGATTGTCCCTCGGTTGACCTTGAACACGCCTTCTTCGATAACGAGCCAATTCGTCGACTGTCAACCCTTCCAGGAGTGGCCATTTCTCCTTGGATTTGCTTTTCCGCCCTTTGCTTTTGCCCTGCGCTAGCTCAGTGTCCGAGGACGATTTGTCGGCACCATGGGAGGACCTTTGCCTGCGTGTTGGTCCAATTCTCTTATTACTTGCACGATGATCGATGGTCTCTCGAGAGTTCACCGAAACCAATATTCTTAAAACTCCCTTCTAACATTAATCACTAAATGCACAATCTCGTTGGACAAATTGAGCAGGGACCAAGGAACGTGGCTTTCATCCCAGCTCACGTCGCAGGAAATATACATCCCGTTTTATCTTTTAGGCTAATGAAATACCGACTCCTGTTATCGCATCGCTAAATTACGTCCCAGGCCGTGTTTACCCTGCTCGAGCGATGCTATCGGTTTCTTCGGCAATTGGTCATTCAACCTCCACCTACTTTAAGAAAGCCGTCCGCATTTACACGCAAGTTTCATTCATGAAACCGGGTTAGTTACCCTCGTCACTGTATCAAATTTGGCAAACCGGCGATTCCCAATCAAACGCGAAGAATCTCTCGGCCTCTTTCGCAAGAAGATACCCTTGGAACGATCACTAGTGTCAGAACAATTACCCAGAAATTCGACTTCGAAGTAATTGATATTCAAAACCGTGGATCACGAATCAGTAGGATTATGTGTATTTCCTTAGAAATTTGAAATTCAAGTGGCTCGTAAGGTTGGAGCAATTGGAAATTGGAATTTGTTGCCTCGTGGAGGTTTGTCGAGTCGAAAGAAGGTGAGAAAGTTGGTGCACCGACCCGGGTGGATGCCCGGAACGGACTGAAATCTTTCGACGGCGAAACTGAAGCTGCGGGAGAGGATGAGGGTTGGGTAGAAGAGAAGGCGAGTCGGCGAGCGCGCAGAGGGTTGAACGAGGAAGGAGAAGAGGGTGGTACGAGGCTACATGCCTTCGCAGCGAGACTCCTAGACGCGACGCATCGATCTACGAAGAGGAGCTCTGAAAAAGAAATTTCGTTACAGCCTAATGGCTCACGTGCACGGAAACGTTTAGAGCTATTACACCAGTGACTATCGTACCAGAGACGCAGTCGATGAGTCGTCCGATCGAAATCTGCGCGAACGTTTTATTTCGTGGAAACAGTGATCCTTGAACTCGTATCGCATTATTCGCTTGATAACCAGCGGTGGCGAGTTAACTCGTCATTGGAGATTCGTAACGAAAATAAAAAATGTCGGTCTTATTGTGGACGAAACGGATCGATTCTCTTATAATTATCATTAAGCGTATAAGTACCTATTATTAAATACACTGGACACGTTTCTGGTCGAGAAATGACTCTGTTAACAGGTTAATGCGAATTATAGTATTTTTCAGAAAAAATGTTACTTAGTAGCATTAAGTTCTGCAGTAATAAAATTTGTACTTTTAACGTAATAACGGGCAAATGATCTGTAAAAATAGAGCAATGTTTAATATTATATTCGAATCGGAACTCCGCCAGTGTTTACGACCACTAACGTGTAAGTAGAGGTAGCCTGTAGTAGACAGACGAGATATCCGAATCGTACCTACTCATTGAATCGTTAAAATCAGTTTTCACAGAAACGAAACGTCCCCCGGAGAAATTTCGTTTCAGATTTTTAATTTATTTTTGAACGAAGGATAACCCGGTTTCGGTTAAATCAGAAATAACTAGTCTGTAATTATAAACTAGAATAGAATTAGGATGATCGTTCCTTCATCGATTCTATTCATTTTAATAATCAGTTACCTTTATTTTTCTACTAAATAAAATTTGTAGCGTAGTATGAATAATATTTGTTGCAATTATTTTCTACTATACTATTTAATAACTAATAAACATTGTATAACAACTCTTATAAACATTGTATTATAATTGTAAATTCAATGTACCTATATGTATATTGCGTACGTTTTATATAAAATAATTTATCGGTTACAAAATAAGGTTTAAAGCAAGTGAACGGATTGTGCAACAAATTATAAAATCGTGTTAATTTGTCATCGTGTATTTAATTGATAGCAAGAAATGGGATCGTCTGTTTTATAATCGATATCTCAACCTGACCCACAAAATAGAGGATTGAGTGTAATTGACCAGCGTTTCTACGTGATTGGCACACAATTACGGCGTTCTAACAAATTGGCCCCGATTCGGAACCTTCTATTCATTATTGATGAAGATTTGGATTATGTCCAGAGTTCGAACGAACTAATACTCTAAATGAAATCCTAGTTGTACCTCGATCAGATGGTTATCATACTACGTTGCCTTAGGTTTCTTGTTAAAAAGAAATTTCACAAATAATAATCTTGAAACGTTTCATGACAGCGAGACAACTTTTGGTATCCAATATATGTTCTATTTCCGTTGAATCATTAATGTTGGTTACATACGATTGCAATAACTAAAGATTTATAATTTAAACGTAGAGAAAAAACCAATTAAGTAAAGGCGGAACCACACATTCGGCGTACCGTTAAGGAACTAGTTTCTGATCAGTTTAGAGGGTTTCCCGCTTTAATATTTATTTTTAACCTAATAAAACATTAAACCATAGACTTTTTTTATACTAAAAGTTGAATTAATGTTTAAACTTCAAGGAAAAATTTTAAAAACTTGAAAATAAGTATATAATTTAATTATTTATAAGGTATGAAATAATAAGGTGACTAGGAACTAGTTTTTGATCATCTAAAATTAACAATACTAACTGCTGTCACAGACAACACCTATATTTTTGAATTATCAGTTTTTATGTTAGTAATTATTTCAAGCAATTATTTATTGACATAAACTCAAAAAAACGATTTATTTCATGAACTGATAAAAAATTAGTGCCTGATCAAGAACTAGTTCCTTAACGGTACTTAAGTCTTCTCATTGTGCGTTCATTCGGCAAATGACGATCGTTTTTGTTCGTGATTTGAGGTATGAACATTCGCACAGAAGCTCGCGCAAACATTTGATAATCGGCGAATAGCGAACACTTGCCTGCGTCGTTAGATCGCACGCATATAGTTCCTCGCCGAAGGACGAATGTTCGAATGGTGAATGTGTGGTTCCGCTTTAGCATGTGATTGTACATGGAGGAACGAGTTGTCACTAGGGTAGCGTGGCCGAGCGGTCTAAGGCGCTGGTTTAAGGCACCAGTCTCTTCGGAGGCGTGGGTTCGAATCCCACCGCTGCCATTTTTTTTCTATTCCGTATAAAAATCGTGTGCGAAGGTTTCAAGACAGTAATATTTTTAGCTGTGTTTTATAGAGGCGCATCAAAACGTAGCCTAAGATAATACAAGATCAAAGTCTGACGAGGAGGAGAAAGCAAGAATAGAGTCGATTACTACTAGTTTTTTTATTCAACGCAGTGGTGCACTCAGGATTTAATCTTGGGGGAGCCGAGTTGAGAGGATGAAAATATTTTTAATGCAAATTCAATCAAATAAATTCGTTAGGTGATCATAAATATATTTTTTACAGAATAAAATTCAGTTTTCTTTTATTTTTTCAA
The DNA here is from genome assembly GCA_960531205.1 of Andrena bicolor. Lineage (NCBI taxonomy): Eukaryota > Metazoa > Arthropoda > Insecta > Hymenoptera > Andrenidae > Andrena > Andrena bicolor. Next base: position 34,068,381 of record OY482666.1, on the reverse strand, counting down.
AGCTCTTGAATTACCTACTTCAGTTGTGGGTTACATTATTCTTCTTTTTCCTTTTTCTTTGGGGGTGCTAGGTCCCCTTGCCCCCCTCTAGTAAATGAATTAAATTAAATAGATTAAACGGAATAAAAAATAGATTTTAGCTTTCCCTCTCCAAAAGACAGTTAAAATCGTGGCGGTCTATCAACTTTTGCACGACACTGTACAAATTGCATATCAATGGGGAAAAAGCTTACAATTAAAGCAATATCGACAACCAAATGTTGCCAACTGCTGGACTGTACAGTTGCAATAGAATTATTTCCAAAATCTGATTCACCGATTTACGAGGAAAATGCATTAGGAAGCACGAAGAGCAATTGCCTTCTCAGTTTCTCTTTTTACGACCGTGCACGATAGCTAGTTTTTTGCTTTTTACTAACCTCGACAGGAGCTACTCGGCGCTATTAATCATCGAATAAAGGAGCATTTGTCGTTTACTTTGCATACACCGAACATCCATGATCAGAATAGTTTAGTTACCTGGACTCTAATATTTTTGTCAAATATATGCCCGTAGTTACAAAAATGGCCACGCAAAAAATCTGGAAAACTTGAATTTAGGTACCCATTTTTTAACACACAGAAACACAAAAATGGAAATATCTCAAAATGAAAAATATATGATTTAGACCACTTGCATAAATAAGTAACCACCAACACATATATTTTCTCCTGTTCAAACTTCTATTATAACTGTCAACGCCGAATTTAAAATTAATTTGAATTCAGGATTAGTGGTGGGGGTAACCTAAAAACTTTGGATTTTCGATAATTATTTTACGCAATTATGTAGTCATAAAAAGATGCAACTTTTGTTTAGAATTCTTTTTTATATCTCTCGAGATATTCCACGATAAGACAACTCTGCATTTATTTTAAGGGGTGATTTACAGGGGCGATTACAGATGAACTACTCTACTTGCACACAAATTTCCATAACTTTCTGAATTTCCGGTTTGCCTAGTGGCCGATGACTAATTGCCGCCTGGGCCCCAGCCAGAAGGGCCCAAGGGCCCACTTAAAAAAAGATATATTTTATCCAAAGATTACATATTTTTTCTGTACTACTACACTTAGTCCGTTTTTAGTAAACCACCTATTCATTTTCTCCAAAAATGGACCCCTCAGAACGTTTGATACCTGGGCCTTTTCCCTAAAATCTGACACTGGGGTTGCCTAACTTCCCTTCTAAGTCGACAAAAATCATTATAAAAATCCTGTTCTATGCCACACAGTTTACCAATCCGTTCCCGTGTGCGTGCTGCTTTATGGTGGTGCGCGATCGCCTTGTAATCGCGATCGAGCGTTTCCCTTTTCAGTCTCGCTTCGGTGCGCGACGGATAAGGGGTCACGGGGGCTCACGGGCGTTTCTCATTCGAGATCCTTTCGTGTGCCGAATTATCGTGCTCGCGTTGCCGGGATCGTACTCGAGACCCAGTGACCCCGATTTTCGTTCATCGTGCCCGCGACAAATTTCCATACGCCGGCGAACAAATGTCCGCGTCCGCGGGGCGTTGACGCACGCACACGCAGCCGCGCTGCCACCTCTGGACAGTAATTTCGCCTTCGCCGGTTCGCACGATTTCGATCTCTATGCATTTTACGGGGGAGAAGGTTTGCGCGCACGCGAGTCCACTTTAAAGAAACAAGGAGGTCACGCGCCCCCAAAGGTCTCCGACTACATATGCACCACCCCCGTCGAAGCAATTAGTAACGTGGCCGGCTTGTCTTTGCTTTATTTCCGTGGTACATTTTTCATTGGGTTTCGTGAATTTTAGGTGGTTTAGAATGGAGGAAGTTTGTTTCTGAAATACATCCTTTAAGACGTTGGCAGAGATAAAAGACTTTCATAGCTCCTTGGTGTGTTTAACACTTGGATGATGAACGTGGGTCATTCGAGATTCAGATTTAAGCTTGGGTATCTACGCTAAAACGCAGGCTAAAAGTTTTAGTAGGACAATAAGTATAACTGTTATTATTATCTTAATATATAAAGCAGAAAGTGTTTGTGTTTGTCTGTCGCTTAAAAACTTTCGAACGGTAAACTCTGGGGTCACGAAATATGTTTTTTAAATAAATAAAAAAAATTCTATAAAATCAGAATCTCAATTTCGGGCGAAGTCGAGTAATAAAGCTAGTAAGTAGTTTTATATTATAAGCTGTCAGAAAATAAGATAATTGGACTTCAAAATTAAAAATTAGAGAATTAAATTAATAAAATAAAGTACTATACACATAGTATCCGAAATATACATATATTTAATGAAATAAATACTATCAAAGGTATCAAAATAATGTAATCTCAGTTAATAAAACAAAGAAGATGAAAGCATAAATAATAATAGCTTTTTAAATTGCCTCCTCAATCACAAAGTGTTTCGCCTTTAGTATATTATTTTTAGAGTGTAATAAAGCATACAGTCTACCATCTCCACGAATAAATTCTAAATAACCGCCTATAATTAGCCAGTATGATGCGATTAGTTTTAAATTGTAACTAATTAACAGTAACACATTCGTGTGCACAAAATTACTAAATGTAGGTAAATTGATCGCTCGCCTGCATACAGCAACAGCAAAATCTACTGAGATCGAAAGGATACTTAAACACCTTAAAGACCTTATAGAAGCACTTAAGGTTGATTTGGATGATGAATAGCTAAGGTGAGAGGAACGCTTTTAGCTGGGCCAGGAAATTAAACCCCGATTCAAATTTATGGACAACCCCTGTCAGATTCCATTTACCCTCGATGCTCGTTACCCTTGATTCTTTAAAACGATTCGATATTTTTTTAAATAGAGTAGCCCAGATATTGCTAAACATGTATGTATCACAACAAGCACGATAATATTCGACAGATTGTCCGGATAAGCTATGTACGATATCTGTGTCAACTGGGATTCGTCGGTGGGGTACCTTAATCTAAGGAAACGCTCGAAATTTATTTTCCTTTCGTGACAGAAGCTTCGATCTTCGTAAATGCACGAATCTACCAATCATAAATTTACATCGTCCTGCACGGATACCTTTGCAACTCCCAATTTCCATATTTAGAGCGTACTATCGTCGTACTTTTCTTAAGGTCGACATCATTAAGGTATTAACGTGGTATTACCATCTTTCGAACTAAAATTTTTATAATAACACTGATCTTATTCTACTTATTAACTTAAATATGCTTTTATTAACATTTCTGCTAATCATCCCGCCTGCACTATTGCACCCAATTTTTTACAAGAACTAAATTTTCCCAACATATCTACAAGATGTTCAGTGCATAACGAAAATTATAGTTTAGCAAACCAATTCTGAATCTCAAAAAATTTTAATTAAACAATCAGGTGTCGCAGAGAAGAAACGGTAGAAGATACAATTATTCCACAGACGCGAATAAAAACGTCCACTTTTAAGCTCACTCATAATTTCCAACGATTTTCCCAATGAATATTAATTGTCTATTTAAAAACACAGCAACGAAGCAGAAGGCGGATGGTTCTATAAATAGATGGCCACGGGTCTCCGGAGCTGTTCGTTAAACCTGGAGAGTTCGATAGCCTGCAATAAACTGTTTCCCGCCGTTCGGTGGCCATTCGAAGGGGCGACGGCGAAGGAGACACGTCGCGCGGCTCGGTGGGATTACCTTTTGCTGGAACGGTCGCTTTTGCCCTCGCCCATTGCATCTTCTTGTTCAGCGGTCAGCTCCCAATGCGCGAAACTACGGTGCCGATGGGGTTGTCCGATTTCTTAGGAGAGCAGGCTTATCGCGAAGGGGCAGCGTGTTTTCGCGAAGAGAGGAAGGGGATCGATAGGATGACTCGACCGTGCCAGATCCTTCTGCTGGCGTGACTGGCTTTTTGGGCAAGATGTTAATGAGAAGGTGCCGGCGATACACCTGCGCAGTTGCGGGCTGGGATGCCGCCCGAGCGGCCGCTAGCGGTGCAAAGACGACGTCCTGCCCAGTGCCCACTTGTCCACCTGGGTCAGCTGCTCCTCTCGTCGAGGATTGCTGCACCAGGTTCTGGGGACGATGGGTAACGATTTGCGAATCGAATTCTCGGCACGTTACTCCGAGGTGTCTCTAGAGGGATAAAGATGGGACGCAGTATCGGGCAAGAGTTTGGGTATACCTATTAAGGGGAGGTTCCGATCTGAAAATCGTTTTTTTTATTTCATTTTTTGATGCTCGACCTTTTAAGAATACGTGTTTAAAAGGATTTTTTGAAATTGAGAAGCGGAAAATACATGGGTAATTCATAATGGAAAATTCATAAATAAAAAATGAAACCGCTGTTTTTTCGGGACGTGCGTGGTCACACCTTGTAGGGTTCTTCTCTGCCTTTCGACTCGTAATAGCGGCTTCTTAGGAAATGTCCAAAAAACGAAAATATTCATAAATCGTGTGTATTTCTGCTTACAGGTAAGGAACTTTGACAACCTTTGCGTTAAATGCGATCACCGGCTGCATTTCCGATTTTATTCATCGATATGAAAATTGCACAAGATACTGCTTCAACTGAATTATCAATTACACTTGTAAGATTTCATTGTATCGCATTTCACTTATTTCAATAAAATGCAGCTAAGTGATAAAAGAGTATTATTATTTAACGACCCTTTCTTCCCCTACTTACTCGTTCCTATCCTAAACCTAGCCGTTTTCAAGTTACTACACCTGCAAGAGAAGCAGATTTTCGCGTTACATCTGCAAAAACTCAAAATTTCGGCCTCACACTTCTCTTGCAGGTGCAGCACGAAAATCTGCCTCTCTTGCAGGTGCGGCACTTCAAAATCCCCTTGTTCCGAAATTCATTGCACGATTCTTGCACCTGCAAGAGAGGCAGATTTTCGTGCTGCACCTGCAAGAGAAGTTTTGGCTTCTGGGCTAGCTAGAAATCCTGAATTTGTGGGAAATTTGGTTCAAGAGGGCTTTTACAATGATAATACGGTTTTCTAAAGTTTTTTCCACTTTATTTTCTCTAAAATACATTCAATACATCGCAATGGTGTGATACAGGTATGTATAAATGAATATTAAATAAGTAATAAGTATATTTTCACTTTGTTTTATATATAAAATCACTATTGCCTCGAGTCCAATGTTGAGGTTGTTAGTGTTTCCATATTTGATGCACTTAAGGCTGTTGTCCAGCAAGAATGATCAAGAAATATCTCCTATAACAGACGAAAAATAAATTATAGCAACTTGTATGATCTGGAATATATTAAAAGATTTTTATGCAGAATGAATGTAAAGAAAAATTTGTTAATCCCCCCTCCCATCCTTCTTTATTGCGCGACGAATCACGACGAATCGAGCTGAACTAAAGTGAGCGACCAATTAACACATTAAGGTGCGATTTGATACTGACGCTCAACGCTCGTTTTGAGCGTCAAAACCAGTCACGTGATTGGTCCCACGTGACTTTCAGCATCAAACGGAAAAGCTGAACTCGGTTTAGCTTTTCCGTCGTTTTCCGTTTGACGCTCGTTGACTCTAACTCGCTTGTTCGTTGGTTGAGCATCGATCACGTGATTGGTTTTGACGCTCAAAACTAGTGATCCTCTAGGTAGTGATCGGCAAATGTATCCACCATTTTAGCCTACAGCGGAAGTCACAAATCGGCGGGCACTTCAGTATTAAATGAAGTTTGCCGTTGATCCCACTTTTCGTTCAATGTTGTGGAATCCAATTGGAAGATGTTATTGTTAAAATGAAACCGCTGTTTTTTCGGGACGTGCATGGTCATACCTTGTAGGGTTCTTCGCTGCCTTTCGACTCGTAGTAGCGGCTTCTTAGGAAATGTCTAAAAAACGGAAAACGACACGAACATCCATAAGGTGATAGGTCTATCCTATACCTCGTCTGTGCCGATATATTCTCCAATGAGGGGCTAATTTTTCAGAATTAACAGTGTCGCCACAATCGAGCCCTCTGTACTGCCATCTATCATTAAAAAACTGTATCACTATCAAGGTATCTGACGCGTTATCTGACGTTCCTCATTCCTGTCAAAAACACTTGTCTGTATGCAGCTTGATGCTGCCGTCGACGCAGGTGCGAAGACGGCGTTTTCTGATAAGTTTGTCTTAACAATGTTGGTGGATAGATAGCACTGCTCGATATGAATAAGAATATGAATTCGCCGTCGAAACTTACGGAGTTTGCTCCATTAAGTCCCGAGGAGAGTCAACCTGTTGTAGCTTCCTTATTTTCCAAATTCTTTAACTTCACCAGAAGTAAGTCCTACATGTTCACTTCAATATATGAACCATTTTTTGGAAAATTCTGCTTCAAGGTGAAATAACTGAATGCGTTCTTTACTCCGCTTGTGTCATTAATAAAACTGTTTAAAAAAATATCAAAGACTATTCGATACAGAGCATTTCATTTGTAGGTTCGCAGAATGTTGACGATCCTACGATCTCCTCTAACAACGAGGAACAAAGCTCGTCCGATTCTGACTCGTGGAAACAATCGGAAAGTACTGAAAAGACGCCGGAAGACGATAGCTCAAGTATGATGACATTCCCGTTGGACACTCGCGAAGGCAGAAGTTTACCGAATGTCTTGAAGCGTATTAGTAACATAGTGGCCCTGAAAAGTAACGTGAGTTAACTTTTATGCGTTATGCAAATATTGGATACAATTCATAGTAATGAGACTGTCAATTAAACTTAGAATTTACGCTCGTACAAGGACTCCCAATTAAGAAGTTATTGGATGCCCGATAGCGTAAGCAAACAGTGCTACGAATGCGGCGAACGATTTACCACATTTCGCAGGCGACATCACTGTCGTGTCTGCGGTCAAATATTTTGTTCAAAGTGTTGCTCCGACCAGATCCCTGGAAAAATCATGGGATGCACTGGTACGGAAATCGCGAATCTTTAGATTCTTGTTACGTTTAATAACGACAGAATTTTTCTTCCAGGAGACCTCCGAGTTTGTACGTATTGCTGCAAAGTAGTTTTATCTTATTTACAATCATCGGACATGAGGAGCGACCTGTCGGCAGACTTAAAGGCATTGCAAGAGGATCTTCAAGTTAAATACGGGAACGATCCACCGCCGATGACTCAAAAGAATGCGAACGAGTCTGTGGAAGATGAAATTTCAGTTTGCAGGAAGCCAAGCGTTGGATATATGGAGGAGAAATATGCTGTTGGACGGTATACTTATTTGAAGTTAACGATTTCAAGTGATTCAAGATTTGCCACTGTTATCATATGAATATGCTTTTCAGATCAGGAAATAGTTATTTAACATCTCAGGAGCGCACGCTTGTCTTACAGAATTCAGCTTCTTTAAGAATGATTTATGAAGAGTTGTTTAGATCCAGCCAATCGATTCTCTTACAAACGCACAGAATTAGACTGAAAAGTTATCACGGTTGCTTCTTGGCTAGCGAATTAGTGAATTGGATGATAGCACAAAATAAAGCAGCCACTCGGTACAAATGTTACATATAGAAAATCATACAGAATGTTGACGATATGATATTAAATCCTAATGTTTCGTAGTGTACAGGCTACCGCAATAGGACAGGCACTGTTAGAGGCAGGCTTCGTCGAACCAGTAGTCGCTGACAATGTATTTAGCGATACTGCTACTGTATTTAAACCTGTAAAGTTATCTCACATGCAAAGTATGGATTTGCTAACAGAAACTCAGAATACATGCGACGCGCAAGAACCCGCGTGGGTGAAAACAATTCCTCAACATGATTCGACGACAGGTAATATTCAATATTATACTTCATGCAAAGGCTGACTGAGGCACGTGAAGTAATTTAGTTGATTGGCGTGTAATTTAGTAATTTACCATTGTTTTTCTAAATCACTCGACTAAATTACTGGACGTGTCTGAATCAGGCTTAAGAAGGAAAGCTCCGATGATAAGTGTATGTGTTTCAGATTCTGAAAGCGAAACGAAACCTTCGACTTCAATGCAGCAAACTAGTGGACGTTTACCATCCTCTAGTTCTAGCTTCTATTTAGATTTAAATTTGGAATCATCAACGGTTACGTTGAAACGACCCACATCGGAAGATTTAACTGCGATCTCTGTAAATAGTAGCGACGGCGTGATCGAACAGAAAGAAGTCACAGTCAAGTCGCATAATTGTAATTTGAAAATCGCTGATGACCTGTTGAACGACACACTGCAGGTGCAAGAGTTTAAGGAAAGAAATGGTTGGCACAAACCGTCGAATCTTAGAACGGTATTGGGAGAACTACATGCGTATGAATGTTTGACGTAAGTTCTGCGTGTACACTATCGTCTATGTGTCACTGGACACTTGGTAGGCCAGTGTTTCCCAACCATTCTTGAGTCGCGATCCCATTTTATAATATTCAAATAACCTGCAACCCTCCAGCCTTCATATAATGTAAGGTAAATTTAATAAGGTAAAGAAAACACATTAAAAATAGATATTTCAGAATATAATTCTACCTTAATAATATTAAAAAAAAAAGTGGCAACACTCTGGAAAAAATTTCGCGACCCACAGGTTGAGAATCGCTGTGGTAGGATGAAATTATACAATCACCACAAAATCATACCTTCTGCGATGCAATTCAGATTTTCCCTAAAATGAGCAAGTGTCTGGTGACTTATCGACGATAGTGTGTACATATATGTCTTTATATAAATTAATAAAGGAGATGAAGTTCACACTTACGTTCACGGCAGATCTGCATATAAACAGCACGAAGATTCGCTGATCAAGCAGCTTCTTAATAAGGAGGGCTTGTCGCAAACTTGGTCAGAAATAGTACTTCCCATTGCTCATCAAGTTATCGATTACGTCAGACCAAACTTAAATCACAATGCCGACGATATGGACATACGGCAATACGTTAAAATAAAAAAATATGCAGGCGGTAGTAGAGACGACTGTGAAATTGTATCCGGTGTAGTTTGTACTAAGAATGTTGCGCACAGGGGGATGGATGCGATGATAGCTCATCCGAAAATTTTGTTACTCCAGTGTGGACTTATGTATCAACGCGTAGAAGGGAAGCTAATAAGCCTAGAACCTGTGATGATGCAAGTAAGGGAAATACAATTGATCGATACTTCGAATGATATTCAATACTTTATATATAACAGAAATGTTTAATTTGCAGGAGAATCAATATTTAGGTAATACAGTCGCTAGGATTACCGCACTTGGTCCAGACGTTGTACTAGTACATCGATCTGTGTCAAGATTAGCACAAGATAGACTTAGGGAATGCGGCGTGACACTTGTTTTGAATGTGAAACTCAGTGTCTTAGAACGAGTTGCACGTTGTACAGGTGCCACTATTGTAAACACTATTGATGCACACATAAGTGCAAGATACATGCTGGGTACATGTAAAAAGTTTTACCTGCGAAACTTTTCGAGCGAGAAAAGTGAGTAATTAAAGACACCGATGTTCATTGCGAGCAGGCCCGGCGCGTGGTGTTATTCTTGTGTGTGCGATAAATGTTTGGCGCCTTCCAAAAAAAAATTTCTCGAATAAATTGCAAATAAAGCGAACGTCCACAGAATCGTGTCCCACTCTCGATATATTGTCGCGACCTGAGACCGGCAATATATCGAGAGAAGATAATGTAAATCATATTTGTAGTTTGCCATTTATTTTTAATTTAAAAATTGGTTTCATATTTTTTTAAGTCTTTTATGCGCTTTTTCTCTTGCGGCGCCTACATCGCGCAATTTTTATACGCACCCAGCCGGGTCTGACTAAATTTTTCTTTTCAACGAAGTACGATCTAATCGTTCTTTCAGATCGGATGAAAACGTTGATGTACTTCGAGGGGTGTTCGAATCCGCACCTCGGAGCTACGATTCTGTTACGGGGTGGTTCTCAAGCAGAATTGAAGAAAGTGAAAAATGTGACTTCGACAATGATATTCGCAGCTTACTCTTGGCGTTTGGAGAAGTCATTCCTCATGGACGAGTTTGCCAGACCTCCGTCTCCCAAGGATAATTCATTTCTAGACGAAACGTCGCATAAGGATTCCATACAGTTGGAGGATAACAAAGTATTGCATATTAAAGCCAGCGAAGGAAACGATACATTTCTGATTCGAGATAAGGAATATACAGATAGCGAAGAAGTTCTGAGGATATTACAAGTTCAAGAAGATCCCGGGAGTACGTCGAATGATAGACAAATGATAGAAATAGAATATCCAACTAACAGAAGTACACCACCGAAAGATAAAGTTCCTGATCAAGCTTCTTACACCGAGAGCACGTTATATTCGATCTGTGGGAAGCAACTCTCCTCCATGTTACAGGAAGATGCAGATCCTTACGACACTTTAAAATTATTCAAGCCCAAAACAAAATCTTCCGTACTCGATTCAAAAAGTGCGGATGATTATCCAATAACAAAAACGAATAGCAATGACATTCTAAATAATCCTTCTACACTTTGCGCGAGCAGTAACGAAGATCAAAATAGTACAATGGAATTGTTCGGAGGTAAGGATAGCGAGAAGGTAAATAAAGAAGCCGAAGAGGAAATCGAGAAACCGAGAATAAAGGATAAAATCGCTTTGGACGAGAAGCGTATTTACGGGGAATCTATAAGCGATCGAAGCGACCCTCTGCACCAGTATTTAAACGAAGACGAAGAGGATGTTTTCAGTCAAACTAGTCCAAACGGTCAACACCTAAGTGTTGCTGATTTACCATTACTAAATAAATTTAAAAAGGCACTGGAGGGAACCGTATTAAGTATTTCGCCTTACTTAAAGTTTTCTATACCCTACTTGGAAACCGAGACAGGAAGGCATTGCGTGTTGCGAAGTTTCTTTCCGCGAGAAATCTTCTATTCCACACAATTTCTGGACAAAGTGAAGGAGATTAAAACGAGCAATGTATCCGCGGAGCCATCCGGAGTGGACAATCCATTAATGAATTTGAAATTGAAGGCGCAACACCCGTTCGTTCAAGCAAGATTGACTACGGACATCGACAGCCGGGAAGTGCAAACATTGTTAGCTAATTTTAGGGCATGCGGCAGTCGATTGTATCCGACGAACAATGTTCTGTCAGAGAGGCAACAGGTCCTAATGCAGCCTGAAGCGAGCGATCAAACTGCTTTGTGGCCTGATTGCCTGGATCCTGCTAGTCACCAACGGTTGTCTGTTTTATTATGTAGTTTCTCGCATACCGGTAACGATACGCCAGCGTTTTGCGTGACCCCATCGGTGGTTAATATGGATTTGTACGGCAGAAACGACATTGCACTTGGACGTTTCTTGGAACGTTATTGCTTAACGTCCGAGTACAAGTGTCATATCAATGCGTGCCGAGCGCAGATCGCTCAGCACGTTCGACGGTTCGCGCACGACGGAGGATGCATGCACATTAGTTTAAGCGAGATGAGCACCGAGCCGTTCGCCCAAGAGAACGCCAATCAGATTTTAATGTGGAGCAAATGTATGAAATGTAAAAGCGTTTCGCCGGTGGTGCCGATGTCCGACGACACGTGGTCTCTGTCCTTCGCGAAATACCTGGAGTTACGTTTCCACGGGAACGCTTACACGCGACGCGGCACCGACACTTGCCAGCATTCCCTGCACTATGACCACTATCAATACTTCGCGAAGAAGAACATGCTGGCCGTGTTTAAATATACAAAGATATTGCAGTGGGAGATTTCTTTGCCGCCACCTTTAATAAACATTATATACGACCCGAAGCAGCACGCGGATGTAATAGAAGAGATGAAAGGTTTGGCGCTGAAAGGGGACGAGGTGTTCTCGACTATAAAGGAGAAACTAACAACTCTGCAAACGGATATAGATAATTTAAATGCTGCCAAGCAGCAGCTAACCAAAGACCAGCAGTATTTCAAAAATAAAATAGAAGAGATCCAGTTGAAATTGACTTCTCCAACGTTGGAGAACAAGAAGCTCGAGGGGAAGGTGTCGGAGAAGCAGGTCCAAGCGTTGATGTTCAGGATCGAGGATGGAATTGTGATCCTGAAACGATTGATATCAGAAGTTGTATTCACTTGGAACGCAAAGATTTTAGAAATGTCTGTTAAGAGGAAGGACGAAAGACCGCGGCGATTCACTGAACGATCGTTAACAGCCGGGAGTAGCAGCATAATTGATATGGACGGATATATAACGGAAGACACCGCGTCGGAATCTCAAATCGAAGACTTGAGCCCTATGTCGGCGGATTACAATGCTGTCGATGCTATCGCGGCGGTACAAAATGATTTACAGGGGATGGAAGTCGTGGAGAATTCGGATAATGAAGTTTTAGAGAGTAATAATCCGGACGATATTGTTGTTGCTCACGGATCTCCGAAGATGCATCAGAGGTCGCACTCTGATGTCTTGCCTCTCACTTTAGAGGACATGCCGGACAAGAAGAAGAAGAAGAAAACAATCTTATCGCAGTTATTGCCCTCTGTGCCTGTCATTCAACCAATACCGAACCCTTTAGGAACTTTGGAGCATCATTTATTGCCCCTTGGGTATGATTACACATACATGTTAAACAAATTTTATATTTCATGTAGTAATTGCATATATAGGTTAGGTTATGATACAGGTTCAATGGATAACAAAATATTTCTGTTTTTTAGTTCTGTCGTGCCCATAGTGGTGTACGAATCGGAGCCCTCCTCTATAATTGCGTACGCGCTTGACTCGCACGACTATAAGCATGCGTTGCACGAATTAATGCGCAGCACGAAAGGGCCTGATTTACATCCCAGTCCGCTAATTAAGCGGAAATTTCCTGAGAACAAAGAGAATATTCCTGACGTAATGCAATCAGGGGATTTTAAGCGACCGTCCGTTTTGTCATTCTTTCGTGGAAATAGCCCGAATCCTGCGAGTCCCATAGACTCTGATAAAAGTGTTTCGAACGTGGATAGTAACGCGCAGAATACTTCAGCGACGTCTGAAACGGAGGAAGATAAGAAAGCAACGAAGCAACAGAATTACATTGAGGTTCAATTTAACGACGTAACAACCAATTTCTACTGCAGAATATACTTTGCTGCGCAATTCGCTGCTTTCAGGGAAAACGTTTTACCGTGTGGAGAGGATGGCTTTACGAGAAGCATGAGTCGAAGCGTACAATGGGCTGCGAGAGGCGGAAAGAGTGGAAGTGCTTTTTGTAAAAGCAGAGGTATACAATCTTTTCGTGAATATGCATTAATATTAGGGATTGTAAATTTACCGACTTTTTCAATTCCCGGTAATTCGGTAGAGTTTTCGACCAAAACCGGTTTACCGGTAATTTATTGGTGGTTTTTTAAGGTATTGAATATTTAAGAGTAAATGTTACCAAAATAAACATGACACTTTTAAATCTAATCGAGTGTTATAAAAAATATATGCAAATGAAACTATTTTAAATGTAAAATATAAAATGATATAACACAAAATACATATAGTAGCAAAGTATTGACAAAACTTAGTAAGTATATATTCGCCACGAAACAATGAGAAGAATCTTGACTCACATACATAATTAAATATTTTTTATTTATCAACTCTTTTTAACAGATAAGCACGCAAAAAACATTCGTCTAAATTGCGACCTAATTTTTGTACAAAATAATCCTGCGCGGAGAAAGCTCTCTTAGATTCTACATTTGTTGGTCAATTCTTTTTTAACGACTCGATTCAGATTTTTAGTTTTCTTTCGGATCAGAGCTGGGTTCTTCGTGAGATATTTCCGTTTTCGTCTTTATTAGTAATTGCAATTTTGATTTCATTGATAACGCAGTAGATATCGAATTATTACTGTATGGAACTATATGTAATTTATCGAATTACCGGTAAAAATTTGAGGGAATTTCTCGCGATTTACCGGTATTACAATTCCTAATTAATATCATACATACAACGAGACTCTTCGTGTAATTAATGTTACGCCCATCATCGCGCTTTCTGTCCTTTTCGCAGATGACAGGTTTATTATAAAAGAGATGTCCAGACTGGAAATGCAAATATTCCTTGACTTCGCACCGAATTATTTTTCCTACATGGAGAAATGCCAGCAAACTAAACAGCCGACGCTGTTAGGAAAAATAGTCGGCGTTTACAGAGTGTCTTTTAAAAACAACACGACAAATGCAGCACTCCGCACCAGTGTATTGGTGATGGAGAATTTGTTTTACAACAGAACGATAACAGATAAATTTGATTTGAAGGGATCTGTGAGAAATCGGCTTGCGAATCCTGACGACGTGTGTCACGAGGGTGAACTCGTGTTGCTTGATGAAAATTTATTGAACAGTTAGTGTCCTATTAACATTTTTGACATATGGAAATCTTCCAGTTGAAAATATGCTCTTGCACTTTCAGTGAGCTGCGATTCGCCACTTTACATCAGATCACATTCGAAAGCGGTTTTAAACAGAGCCATTGAACAGGACACCAAATTTTTGGCCGACAATTCTGTGATGGATTATTCGTTATTAGTTGGCTTGGAACCAAATTCCGATGAACTTGTATTAGGTATAATAGGTAAGCCTCACGATTCTACGTTTTAAGGGTAAGGGGGAAAACGAGGGATGTCCATTTTTCGTGATTTTGCAATTTACAGTATTTTTTGTTAGTGGCAACTGGGACTACAGAACTGTCGAATCTCCAAGAGTTATAAAATTCAAACAGCCCCGTATGATAACGTCTATGTTTTGGTATACTTAACGTGACCATTTATTTTCCCCTCAAAACGGAACGTTTTTATTATTTATTAATGAAAACAACAGGTGAAAATAAATAATTTACGTGGTCTTATATTATTCTGAAGAACAAATTTGCTTAAGTATATTTCATGTTGATTTCAAATAAGAATGAAATTCTTGGCAGGATTTCTTAAAATTTACTAACTGCGACTTGCAACTATTTTCCACTCGTTCATAACTTATTCAATTCATAAGAGAAAAGACCCTTTCTACGGATGCATTATTGCCGGGCAGACAGAAAATATATTCAATAATTAGCCAATAGTTGCTCTCTTTCTGAAAACGGGACATTTTTTCGGCGTCCCGGAGACAACGGGATGAGCTACTTAAAAACGAGTTGGTCCCGTTCAAAACGGGACGTACGGTCACGTTAGGTATACCGGTTAAAAACAGGTAATGTCTACACTGCACTGGAGCAAAGCACTCAATCTTCTCGATAAAGCTATTTTGCGACATTCCCTGTTTTCCCCTCCCCCTTCATTTTTCGCTACGGTATTTTTTAAAAGCTGTTATCGTATTTGCAGATTATATACGAACGTTCACTTGGGACAAGAAATTAGAAACAATGGTGAAAAAGTCCGGTATATTAGGTGGCCAAGGAAAACTGCCAACAATAATATCGCCGGAAGAATATCGGGCTCGTTTTATAGCCGCCATGCATCGATATTTCTTACCTGTCCCGGACAGGTGGTCCGGTTTAGGCAGGGACGTGGAGATCCCCAATTTTTCACAAGTGTTGCACACCAAGCATGTACATAATATTTTCTATGCAGCTAACACAAATGTAACAAGCAGTGTTGCATGTAGAGATAGATAATGTATATTAATATTTTACGAACTTTACTAGTCCACTACGACATTTTCTAACGGAGAAGTGATAAAAATGAGTTACCACTTTTGTAACGCGAAGCATTGTTGCGTAGTTTCGGTTCCATAATTTATGTAGTCACACCGCATTTATGTCTGTACTTGTCAACGCATCGATCGTTGTATTACATGTACATATATATAACAAATTTGTAATAAAATTTACAAGCGATCGGAAGTGCGAGGGGCATGAATGAGTGTTAGATAAAATTATATAAAAGTCTATGAAAGCACCATTATTAATGTTTTATTTAGATCATTTTTTCAAAATTATGTACATGAACATTATTTATTATTATTGATAGTCAAATAAACAATAATAATAATACAATAATAATAAGAGTTTTAACATAATAGTATCTCCGTAATAGTACAGACCAGCGTCTCAGAATTTTGTACGCAATCAAGACAAACAAAACTTTTCTAAAAAAAGAAAAACATATCGTACCACTCCGATACAATTTCAATACAGTGTACGCATTCTATAATCAGGTCACAACAACAAAGTATAACACATAAACTATATTCCGCGGTAGAAAAAGTCCGAGACGCTGGTCTTGTTTACGTTACAAACACAAGGAAGATATTAAAGCGTATACCTTACAGAAAAACATCTCGTCGTACATACTCGTTTCGGTACGACACAAATTTCTACCGTATTTACACAAAATGAATGCATAGTGATGAACGAAGCTGCAGCGAAACTTGAATACTGGAACTATTTCATCCGTGTAAATTAGATGACGCTAATAAATATGTCTCACCGCCTCTTGAGACTATGCGCGAATTTAACTGTAGGCAAAAAGATTCTGTCTAATTAATTGTAACTTTACGTAAGCTCGTCCGTAGCGAAGCTTCGTCACGTGATGGCTACCATCCGTTCGAAAGAAAATTTCTATCGGCTGTGTTGAATCGAAACACAAATTGCATATGCGTTGCGAGATTAAATATACTGCTGTGAGAGAAACTGTTTAAATGAACAATGTAAACAGATTTCGGACGCGACACTATAATAAGAGTGATTGAATGAAAAACGTTTTTATTATATACTGATCGGGTGAATTACATAGGCTGCCGTACAAGAGTTCCTGCGGTCAACGTGAGATCTACGATGAAATCATTCGCACGCGAAACCTCCGTTCGCGTGCTGCATTTGTAAATTCAATTGACGATGAAACAGCTCAGCTAATATGGCTCCACTGCTCACTTTCCCTGTAGAAAAAAAAATGACCTACACTGGATACTATCTGAGCAAGTCATCTCTCTGTGTGACCGACGGTTGAAAGTTATAGTTTCCTCGAGCAACTTTACATAAATACCTAGCGGACGTTACGTAATCGATAAATTCCTTTTTACATTTTTTTTACACAATAATTCGCGATCGTTTCTCATTTATTATCATAATTAGCCTCGTGTTTATTTTTATTTTCATTCATCGCTCGGTGTACGTTCGAGCCACGAATCGCTCAGCACGCACGTTTACCATTACAAAACAATGCCGGACAAGATCAGATTTTTATATCTGGCCCCATGGATCGAGAGCTCGATCGTCGTTTAAAGAAAGAAAAACGAACGAAGGAGACATACGAGCCCGATCGAATAGAAACGTTTTTACGGCTCGCAGTCAACTAAATGGAATTATCATTATTACGATAATCATGATATCTCCCGCTTAACCTCCAACAGAATAAGAAACTAACCCCTCCTTCGCTGAGCGCTATCCAGTGCCGGCAATTTTTTGTACTATGCTGGTGATGGAAGTTGATATTCAATTTCTCATTGACTTCCGCGGTTCCCGGAACGGACCACCGCAAATGTTCCCTATCTAGCCGCGAGTCTGTAGATCGAGAAACAACGAGGAAGATACCCGGGACGGTGGAGGAGGCTTCTCGCTACTCATTTATATACATCAAGCGGCATTCTGGACGCATACTAATTTCCGTAAAACGCTAAGGAGTATCGCTGTCTTTCATAATCGTAGGAACTACCGTCCCAGCGCATTTAAAGGAGCGAGAAAATAATATATATATATATGTGTGTGTGTATTTATATATAGATCTTTCGCAACCTTTGCTCCCGTTCTGCGTGTATCAGATACTTGATATATTGGCGGAAGAAAAATGGTACCGAGAGAGAGAGGTGTCTCGGAGAGGTTCGATGATCACGATCGACGCGACGTTGGATGCACATACATAAGTACGTACCATCAAAGGGTAACAACAGAGCAAACAACCGAAGGTCGGTGTACCGGCTACTAGAGTTCCACGTATACCATGTGATTCGATGAGACGGACCTATTCTTTTTTTTTTCTTTTTCTTTTTTTAATGTGGGAGAGAGATCATCGCTTCCTCTAAGCGCACGCGCGGCGCCGAATGAATTTGTTGGGTATTTCCCCCGTGCGCACGTTTCCAAGGGTATCACGTGTGTCCTTCTCGTAGGGATGAGGATACGCGAGCGCGTTTTATCAATCACGGGTATAATCGCTCGTGCCGCAGTGCATAACCCTGGAGGGGAGCGGTCGATACTTTAAACCATGCCCTCCTCTTTTAAACGCCGTTTTAACGTGCACATCGCAATAACGACCACGGGATCTCGCGCGCGGGCCGCCGAATGGGCAGTTCCTTTTATCTCTGCGGCTCGCCTAGGCCAAATTGTTGTTGACTCTGCGCCTGCTGTTGCGCGCTACCGCTCACGCTACACCGTCCGCCGTGGTGCTGCGCCGCCGTCACCATCTGCATCGAGTTCTGATGGAAGCCATTTTGACTCGGCGACATTCCTGTAACGGTACAACAGATTTCTGATTTCTGCACCCTGCGAGCTCGATTTTCCTCCCGCTTGGTGCGTGCAGGTTGTTAGCGCGGCGAGTGCCATAACCTTACTGCGCCATGTTGAAATGCGTACGTATTTCTGGCGACGATGGAACGAGCAATGTTGGAGAAGCGTCTACTCTATTATCTGAATATCTCTGGATTCGAATTATACAGTTACGACTTCCTATAATTTCAGATAATAGACGTTCCGGCGTAGTTATGTAATTTGCAGTGCGTAGAAGTGTTACAATTTTGCTGATATTCCACTGAGAGCGTCTTGTGTGGCTAATTAATAAATGTGCTTGAATTTCTGATTGCTTTTATCCACGACTATATTTTTTAAATACAAATTTCAACAAATCTAAATCTACATTTCTAGAAATAGACTATTAGAGAATTATAGTTTGAGTATTTGCGAGTGTACAATTATCACTGAGAAGTTAAAAGATTCAGAAATACGAAAATAACGTGCGAAGGTGTGTCCACGAGGGTTAATGTGAAAATAAAAGGTATTTAGAGAAAGAAGTATGTGATATACCGATAGTAGGTACAAGTGTTGAAATGTGGGAATGTTATTTCCCAATAAACCAGCCTACTTAAAAGGATCGTGGGAGCCATTTCACTCGATAGACTGGATGGGACAAAGGGGCCATTGGGGAATGGTGGAAAAAGGCAGAAAATGTGTGAATACGTTAAGTAACTATCGCGAGCCAGAAAAGTGTGACGTAAATAGGTTCTAACGAGCGTTGTATACATAGCAATAAATACTGAAACTTACCCAAGGGAGTTTTGTCACCCGCGGACATTTTGGAGAACGCGAGGAGCGCGTCAGGGAAGTTCGGTGGCGTCGCTGGTGTATTGCAGGGCGTTATCTACAAAAGAAATGGATTTTTTTATGATTACCAGGGACCTAGATGATACCGTCGATACATCTGTTTTATAGCTTCGTTTGTTTACGTTCTTGTAGATCGCGTGCACGACTATTCAGGTCGAGACTAGAGCGCATGACTGCATGGTCATAAACATAGATTCTTTGTTTAAGGATCGATACCTACAATCAACCCCTTTCATGCCTTCCTCTGCAACGTGTATAAAGGGAGAGATTCTCGCGGGACAAGAATACCTCCCATCGTGAGCTCTGGGGATGCATAAATTTGAATGAAATACGTGACATCAACACGTCTCGCGTCGTTTCTGACACCTATCAAACTTGCTAAACCGCAGGCGAAACTTCTTGTTTCGATTTAAAATTACACTTTACGAAAAACTGCTGTGACTGAAAATCCACTCAATATTCTGGTACGAAGTTTTAATTCGTGATACATAGCACGCCTCTGAGTACATTAAATATTAATATGTGTTTTATATTCCCTAGTAAAATATTCTACATGACTATCGAGTGATAATATGGAGGAAAAAAAGAAAAGATTTCGAGATTCACTAATACTCGCAAGTTTCGAATTGTCAATTTTCGTTAAAATCATATTGAACGATAAATTTTCGGTCATTTTGATGTTAATGCTTCAGTAAATAGTTGTAAAAAACAGTGGCGGATTTAACAGGAGGACTGACGAACAGTTACCGCTTAGGCCCCTGCACAGAAAGCCCCCGCAGGGCCTCAGACCCCAAAAAAATTATGATTACGTGTGGGTATCCAAACATTATATTTTTTTCGTGCTACTACATTTGGCCCGTTTTCAGTAAATTACCTCTTCATTTACCCCCCCCCCCCCCCCCCAAAAAAATAGGCCCCTTAGATCGTTCGCCACCTGGGCCATTTTCTTAAATCCGCCACTGGTTATGGAGGATTAACATTCAGCACGGCTGATGTCATAAGACACAAACCGATACTATCTGCCCTATACATTCAGAAATGACCGTGCTGAACGTGTTGAAGCAGTGATGCGAGCTTAAAAAAGACCGCCGGTTCGTATAAGGTATCAAGAAACATATTTATTGACTGATTGTACAATGTTTTCCAATATTCGCTCCAAGTGCAAAGTATTGAATGAGCAGAATTGTAAACAAGCGATACATTCAATCTGGCGAGTTTAGTATTACTGGAAACATCAGAACCTTTCAGAATGTCGTAAATAACAGACGCTGTTTACATTGGATCCCTGTTTGGAAGTAGCGATTGCCATCACACATACAGTACCGCTCAAAAGTATTTGATCACTTGTAGGTACAATTTGATAAAATAAAAAAAAAGTTGAGAGTTTTTCTCTTTAGCTTATAACAATCGTTTCATTCTATTTTGTTATCTTGAGAAGGTATTCGGGTTTAGACCGATATTTCAGCCGATTTCATGATTTTTTTTCTAGGCGAGAACTATCGATGGTACTTACGATAGTTATCGATGGTTCTCACTACCAAAAACTATAGATGGCTTATTTTCACTATCGATAATTATCGGTATTAAAAATCGTAGGTTAGTCGATTCAAAAATAATAACAGCTGAAATTCAGAATCCCAAATTTAATTTGTAATATTATTACAAATTTCAATAGCTATCGTAAGTACCATCGATAGTTCTCCGCCACCACTACTTAATAACACCAGCTCCTGCAGAGTTTAACCTCGGAGCGTCAAAACCAAACAATAACACGACGACCGTCGTCTCGAGAGTCTCGTAGTTCCTCCAATTTCTTCGACGATTACCCCCGAAGAGTTACAAACGTTGTCCATAGTGGCCGAGTTGCGCCCGCTTCCTGCTCGTGTTTTGGCAATACGGAACAAGACATTAGTACCACCTGTTCGGCTAAAAATACCGAGCGAGTGTTTTACGTAAGCCGCATCGAAGCGGCACAAATCTATAGATGGGTGGGTGGATGGGTGAAAAGGGAAGAAGGGAAGTGAAGTTTCTGCGAACGTGAACCCGTCGGCTTGTTAAGGTCGTCGAACCTTCAGGACCTGAACGCGACGTGTTCGGCGTATCACCAGCTGGGCAGCACGGACAATGCAAGGCGCGCGTGTGTGCGTACCGCCGACTGTGGTTGCATAAATAAATAGATGGATCCACCTGGAGAGCTTAATAATTGCATTCCTTTCGAAAAGAATACGAGGTACCTTTGAGCATCATGTTGGAGAATCTTAGAACACATTTCTCTCCGACGCTATCACATTTTGCATAAAGAATGACGAGGGAAAGCTCCTTTATACTTTCGTTCATATTCCTTACTGTTTATGTTTAACCCATTTGGTATGGAGGTTCAAAGGTTCCTCGTACCTACGCCGTGTGCGGAAATCCTTTAGTTGTATTTACTAACCATGCGCGCTAAACGCCCATGGGCGTTCCACGCGAAGACAGTACTGAAGGGGTTAATAATTATTTCGTGCGATATTTAGGTATCTCGGAACACTTCGTGTACATTTTTGAAAATTATGTAAATGGGCTTAGCCTACGTTGGGAATTTGTCAAGTCAATTGAACTTCAAAATTCTCTTCTCCTCTATCGATTACATACTTTGCGCTAAAAAGAATATTAGATTTTTACGTAACTTAGTGGTGTTCCTCCAAATGTTTTTAAATGGTCTGCTTCATTTATAACGTGTTGCTCATTTTCAGTATTCAAGTTCAAAGGTGCGTGCGTATTTGTACCTCGAACGTGATTAGGTACATAATTAAGGGGTCACACGCAGTCAGGAGGTAGAAGAAGAACGATTGTTTGGCAATTTATTTCGGGAAGTGTACATGTATAATTCTATGCAAAGGTTTTTGTATTCCGATGAGGGACACTTTACCAGGTTATTATATTGTTTTAACACCTTTTAACCATCGTTGTGGTAAAATAGAGATTTTATAAAAAAAAAATTATTTTTTTTTTTGCGATAAATCCCTTTTGGAAGATGTAAACGTGCGGCATTTCAAATAAAAAATTGCTCTTGGGGTACAATACACCCCGTGTGACCACGAAGGGTTAATAATTGCCTGGCCGTGTCACGCGGGACACTGTTATGACTCGCGCTTGATATTTTAAATTCCTGCCTTTCTCACCTCCACCTATCTTTCTCCAAGTTAGTGTTATCTCTACCAGGCGAATATATCTGAGATAGCAATCAGTCGTGAGCCGCAGAAGCGTCACGCGCGAGTAGGCCTTACCAGCGACGCGCCGTACTCGAGAAGAATAAGAAGACAAAGAAGTCGAGGCGCGAAAACGTCTCAATCAGAGGAAGACGGAGAATCTCGTCGTCGGATTCGAACGAAACGCTGTCGTTCGTCCAGCGTTGGGCCAAGATTTGGCACACAGCTTATCGGAATGCCGCCGACCGAGAATAGTAACGCACCTAGCGACTGACTGTCTGCCTGCAGTGGTTCTCTGTCTTTCATATCGCTTTGAAGTACACACGCCCGTCGAAGTCGAAGCCGCGCTCGGAGCGAGCACGGCCGGCGAAAGAAGCGGCGCACGGAAAGAAAACGAAATTGCGCGCGACCGCCGCCGTGGCGCGGCGAGCCAAGGTGGAACGAGGAAGATGGGAAGCGGCAACCACGGTTCGCTTACAAGGAAACATTCCCAACCCCAACATTCTGATTTTAATGAAACTTCGTGCGGATGTGGAACATATTGGAGTATGCAAGGAGGAATTCTTTTTCTCCGGAAATTCACTCTGAAGGGTTGAAATCAGCCCTTAAAGTTACCGGGTTCTTTCGGCTTTTTAATACAACTTTGTAACGGTGAAAGATAGAGTAAAACTTTGAGGTGTAAGAATTGTTCGAAAATTGTTGAAAATAAAAATAAAATTATATTTAAAAAAAAAAACACGAAATAACGCGATAGTTTTAAGAGGTGATTTGACCACTTTCAAAGTGAATTTCCGCAGAAAAGAAATTTCTCCTTGGGTATCCCAATATTCTCTACACTCGCACAAAGTTTCGTTAAAATCAGAATTTTCGGGTTGGGGATGTTCCCTTGCGAGTCAAAGCTGGTCACGCTACGCTGGCCTTGCGTGTTTTTCGTTTACTAATTAGGCCAAATAGGCGACTCGTTGTTGCGCAAACGGCTGGAAACAGACTGTGAAATTAATACGACCCCTCTTCGGCGAATTAAATAGGCTCTAACAACTACGGCGGGTAACAAGGCAGGCGGGCCGCCGCCATCCGATCCGCGTGTAAATTGAAACGCGTTTAACAACACGGCATCAGTATTTCGATCGATAGAATTATCACGCCTGTGACGTGCGGCTCGTTTAATTGACAATTAACACTTTCATGGCCGCCGTCACGTATGCGCGATTTCACGATTGCGATCAGTCACTTTCCTTGAGCCTAAGAATTCAACTTCTTCTCGTATTTTTTACTGGTAAAATTATTTCATTCGATGATTTATATTCTATTTGTAATACGCTGCTTTGATGGTTTTCAAGGATCAAAAAATAGTTGGGAAATTTGGAGCAGATCGGCAGAGGATGTAAGTTTGTTGGAAAAGGTGCGATCGTCAAAGCGTTAAGGTAAAATCCCACGGCGCGTGGCTCGGCGAATCTTGCGCCGTGGGATTTCACCTTAAAGCTTCACGAACCGTATAGCGTAACGCAGCTGCAGCGTAGACTTTATTGAACACAAACACTTTGCAAACCTCGGCATGATTGTAATTTGGAGGAGAGTTTTTCTGTCACTTCAGAAATTCTAGATTATATTTAAATGCTAATTGTGTTTAGTTTGGGGTGAAAACTTTTACTACCGAGATCGAAATGTTAACGTTTTTAATTAAATAATTAATTAATTTTTACATATTACATAATTCTACTATCTAAATAAATTTAAAACCCGGTTTTCGAATTTTACAAATTTATAAAAAAAAACCTTTTTAAACACAGCTTTTAAAAATCGACAAATCTTACATACAGCATTCCACCGATGAGTAGACCTACACTCCTATCGATTTGCGACCGATCTGCGCAGCTCCCACGGATCTGACACGTGATCGATCGCAGCACTTTCCCTGCCGGTTCCCTACCAATCAACAATACCTATGTACGAGCCTACTCTTAGATGGAATTCACCAAGTATAAAACAAATGCGGTTGAATTTTGGAAAAGTGGAAAGAAAAGCCGGTTGCCATTTGTTTTCTACTCTACGAGCACGTTTCAAAAAATTAAAATCTGTTTCCCAGCTGTACAGGTGGGAAGAATTGCGTACATAATGTGTGGTAGGCATATTTATAGCAGAATATGTACTGATGAGATTTCAAGAAGATCTAGATAGAAGATCAATTGTTCATGATATATCGGTAGATCTGCGAAGGTGGCCTCTCGAAGCAAAAGGAGTAAACAACTTCCCGTCACTTAGAGGAGGAAGATGGTGGATATGGAATTTTAAAAAGTCACGTCGCACCTCGTTGCGTAGGATGAGGAAATTTCAAACGCGATCTTCCAGAACGATTAGTGACATTGAGAACAGCCGTCGAAAGTGCCGAAGAACTCGTTAAATCGGTGAAACCATACATGGTCACCATTGGCGAAGAATCGTTTTACAATGCAGATGAAAGCGTTTTCAATTTGAAGATGCATTCTGGGCGGACGTTGTTTGCTGTGAGGACGAAAACGATCGTGACCACTTCAGTCTTTATCCTCAATGACTCATAGTTGTACCATCATGCCTATTGTAATATATTTACATATGTATCCGCAAGTGGACAACTCCGTCCCCTTACGTTGTGCTAACTGTTGAAGGATCCTAGTAGATTATCTGGACCACGTGTAGAGCAAACTGTCTTTAGACCCGCTAACGTCTACGTTGCAGCTGAAAAATCGGGGAAGCTTACAGCTCGATATTTTAGAACTAGTTTCAAGAAATTAGACGAAAGACTGAAGAGAAAAACTTATGTCAGATTGGTGAAAAGGACATCGAGAAGTTACAATTGTTTCTACTAGAACACAAGCAAGTAGAAATTTTAAGGATAGTGAAAAGAACAACTGATTTAATAAAGCTTTTAGATTTATTTAACTTTAGATTTGTAGAAGATGGAAAGCCTTCGTTAGAAATTTTCTGACGCTGCATGTAATAATAATTACAATCTCCTAGATTAAAAAATGTATTAGAATCCGCTTGGCACCCCCAGGATCGTTTCATTGTCGAAACAAAAAATGGTTACGTTATTTGCACCACTAGTACTACATTTCTGCAAAGTTTCAATTTTCTTCTTAAATTTTCAAGTTGCCTGAACACATTAATCTCACAATCAGTTATAGTTTAATATTTGCCCAATTTTACACACTCACTAACGTTGCAGTTCTTATGCCTGTTCTAATAATCGTTTTGTTAAACGAATTGATTATTGCTACATTATCTGATTTCAATACGAATTTTCTTGAAATGTATAATTCAGTTGTTTTTTTTTTCTTTTTTTTTGGGGAGCAATTGGCACTCGGATTGTTCAATGGAATGACTTCGATAACGCGAAAGGCAAACGCATTATGACTTCCTATTTTCCTTATCAGGATCTTACGCAATAATCCGATAAAAGTCAAAATCTTCCGTAATGTTTATTTTTGCTTCCTCGGCGCTGATAACGAGAATGTGCATCGTAACGCAACTTGATTCGAACGACTTTAAGAGAAATCGGTTTTAGAAAAAATGCCAAGCCCCTTTTTCCCTTGACTTTTATCTTATTTATGAGACATTTTTACGATATTTAGCGATATCAGCAGGGTACTGATAAACAATCAAACGGGCTGTTGGCTTGTGTACTTACATCCAAGTCCACGAATTACAGGCGCATGGGGATTTTACGCTTGATGTGCGCCTTGTGTCTCCAACATTCGACATGTGCATGTCTAACCTCCCACGAAAGCAGAATACATAATCTATTATATTAAACTAGCTTTACTAACCGAATTTACCAACGATCAAAATATCGTGGTGTATATTTTAGTAAATAAACGAAAAACATAAATACAGTTCTTCTACTGCAGGCATTATCTACAAAATCAAGACGAATTTTGTCTGTATGTTGTTTTCTCCTTTTTTTTTAATTTCACAGCGATCCAGATATGGAAATTAATGTGTAAAAAATATTACAACTACATTTTTTACACTCTACTGAAATTGTCTATATTGATACCTTCAAAAAGTCTCGTAATACCTATCCCTCGAATTTAACAAATCCCACTTTAATTAGATAGATTTATCGTAAGTATAACATGCGTAAAAAATTGATTAGCATCTCCTACGACACGCTTGATTTCATTTTTTGATTGTTGAACGTTGATATTGAACTTCGATAAACAAATTTATAAAAAGATATGACCACAAATTTATCGAACATTTTATAACATGTGATCAATTACCAACAGTTAAGTAGTATTGTGGATAATTTACCTAATACCTGCAAACAGATTGTGCAGATGAATATAACAAGATTACCAAACGATATCGTCAATATCCAATGATACACGTGCGTGCATAGAACGGAATTAATTTAATGGCCATGGATTACTCCTTCCATTTGCAACCCACGAAATTTGCCGATGTATTCTATAGCACACAGTTCACTTCGTGATTTAATTTTTTGCAAAGTTAAATCGCGATTTAATTAATGTTAAAACACTGTGTCGAACCATAAAACACTATGTTTGTTTCCTGTTGATAATATTCTTATTTTAAGCAAAAAATTGTTGGTTTAAGCCAAGCACCTAATGTTTGGAACGCATCGTTTGTAAATATCTCTAATTATTCTTAAGCAATGTGAATTATAAGATACGTTAATATGTATGTATATAGAAGCGTAAATTACGCTTATATACTTTTACTTAGCCTAGCATAGATACGCATCCTTAACTAGAAAAGTCGTTACTCGTTAAAAAGAAACGTAATAATTAATTACTGAATGCACGAACCGCGTAATTACACAATTCGTTCTATAATGTATGTGAGTAAATGGGAAAAAATACATTTGAATTGCATTTATGCCTGTACACATTTACTGTTTTATAGAAATTAAAAATCCCATGTTCTAATTGGTTCTAACTAATATCTTAAATAAATAGTGATTTTATGTAATTCAAACGGCTCTTTTTAATTAAAGTGTTGGTTCTGTTATGGATTTGAAAAGGTGACTGGCTTTATGATGCGGACGTGACTTCTTCGCTATTTGTGAGCTAAATAAATTCGTCTGCACAATTATTGCGCCGTTATCATCTTGCGTCATATTTGTACAGGAGAAAATTCCTAATTAAAGCAAATACAAATTCTTGGTACAACATGTTTATATTTTCAAGATATCATTCATTTTGTGTATTGAACCATTGCATTGTTTATTCATTAATTCAGCACTGCATCGAAACAATATCTATATTTCGTTCTAATTATGAAACACTACTTCACATTACAATTTGTATATTATGTATATATATGAATGGGGCTTCTGACACGGGTTGTTTATACTTATCAACACTTTTCTAATTGTTAAGTCATTCGCATATACCTACCTACATGGCACAAATGGGTAAGTAGAAAATATTTTAACATAAAGTGAAAATAAAGATAAAAAGATGCTGAGTCATACTGATTTGAATGGTGATTTACTAACGGATCATCAGTATGAATCATAAGCGTATTACGTGGCTATCGATATGTTAAATAGATTAATACATGGATATTGTTTTTTATGAAATATTCTGATAATATCACGAGCATCGAAAAATATTTCCACTTAACACAGATATATAATCGCTATTAATCTTAATTGACCTTCCGTTTCGCTCTTTATCTTACGAATATAAATCATTAGCTTCAAACTTGTTAATCTGTTTTGAAATAACTGTGTTTGTTATCCTTTTTATCCGCAGTGTGGTTTCTTTTTCAATATTAAATAAAAAATATTATTAGGCTTGCAATTAGCGGATGTAATTATTGATGGGAACATATTCTTATACAAAATGAGTCATGAAAAATACGACATCAAAGTTAAAAAAAGGATAAAAAAGCAATTGTGATATAGGTATTCCATTTGAATTATCTTTTACATATTTTTTTGTATTTTCAAATCTACTCTTTTTTGTTAGTCACCCGACATAGTATAAACCATATGTAGCATCCATCATGAAGAGAATAAGTCAATAAACTCCTAATAAATTAATTTTTTGCAATTGGCGTTTAAATTTCTGACACAAATGCAAATGAGATGCTACTGCGATGTCCCTATCACCCATACAACATATATTTACAAACGTTTTGCTTTTATTGTTCCACAACATTTGTATTCCACAGTAATAAACACAAACTGCTTCTAGATTGCCGATAAACGTGTTCTATTTACATGCACACACCGTGTTTTACATTCGCCAATGCTTGGGCAAGAATGCCGGAGAATTTTGAACACGAGCTGCTGTATATTCGAAAGGTGACGCAACAGCCCTGTACGATTTTACGCAAGAAACGACCACTGTTTCCGAAGCTGTGCCTGCGTGAACGAGGCGAATAACCTGCCCCGATGGAATTAGCGTTAAGCGTATTTCTAGCAGCATCCAACGTCATCGTTACGCTCCTATATGTACTTTGTAAAAGCATAGTCGAACGAGCACGAGGAGCATCAGGTGTATAGGCTGGCAGAATGGCGCGTTTAAAAGTAGCACGTAAGAGGGACTTCATTGCTCGCGGCGCGAAAATTTCCAGGGAACTCGGGTGAACCTCGTGGCACGGTACTTTTTCATCCGGTCCGTGAATCATCCGGTCAGGCTACACCCGATACATTCCCCCGAACCGACGATTCATACGATCGTGAACCGGATGAAAACAACAACAACGTTTTACGCTCTATTTTGACCGTTTGTCTGGCATATCGCGCACCCCTCTGTGCCAGGGGAATGCTGCTGTGTTCGTCTCAGGGATAAGAATGGCCCCGGGTCAGCGCTCGCGCGGAGATCGATTCCTATAGGTACGTGTTCCCTGAACTATTAGACCCTATTAGGGAGACCTGCGCCGTGATAAATTGCTTCTCTAGCGAAAAAAGGACTGATGAATCATTCGTAGAGAGTGACGGTGTTATCGGAGTCCCTTATTCATTGTCACTTTTGCTGAGATTTATTAGAGTCGTCTGTATTACTCACAACGGATGTAAAGTTGCCCCAACTCCGATTTTTTTAACCAAGGACCTTGATAGAAGTATCAGGCAATTTTTCGGTTGTTCCCGTTTTCGGTTATTCAGAGTGAAAACGTCCCTTAAGGGATTATACCTAGTCAGGCGGTCGAAAAGAGGCGAATGTTTGTGAATTTTTTTTGGAAAAGCGGAAGCATATATTTTTATAGAATTGTTTGCACTTAAAAGAGCAACGTTTAAAGAACATTTGGTGATTTTTTGTAGAAATATATTTACGTTTATAATAAAGTAACAACCGACATCCAAGAAGCCTTTTTAAAAATTTGCTTTTGCGGTGAGTACTGCCATTCGGAACCAAATATATATAAAAAAAAAAACACTCGCCTCTTTTTTGGCCGCCTGACTAAGAATAACCCCTTAAATATTAATGTGTGATTTCCTACTTTCCTGTATATCTTGAAAACTGTAGTAGATGTATTCATGAATATTACATTTTTTATACCACACGAGGCTTTTGTTATTCTACAATTACTTACAAAAAACTTCACTCACTGTAACAAATTATATTTTAAAATAATTCTTTATATAAGGGGCGGCGAAAATCATTTTTGCCCAGAGCGTCAGAGGAGCCAGGCTCGGACCCTGCTTATAATTTCCGCCACTGAATGGCAATGTATCTTTGTAATACGTCGTTAACGGATTACAAGGTCGACGATAGTTCCGGTGGTCGGCTACAAACTCGACTACTCTCAGGAACAGTGCCAGCCGCATTCCCATCTCAACACTGTTGCGACCTATTCGATCAGACATCATGCGCTGCTTTGTTTGTGTACACGAATAAACGTGCATCGTACACACGGCACAGAGTTGCGAATACACGCACGGTCTATTTGTGCACTTTATTTCGATCCATGATGCAAGACTTGCTTTTTACATAAAGCAACATCCCTGGCCTCTGCGTGACCGACAAAAAAAAAGTGTGGACTTAATACCGATCTCCTTCTATTTTTGCAACTAGTTACTTTTATTTGCACTTATGTTATTGGAATAACTAGTTTTCTCTTTCAATCATTTCTGCTTTCCTCAAAGGAAGAGAAAAGATGGAGTAAAATCTGGTGAAAAATTTAAAAGAAGCGTAGCTTTTGAACAGGTGCAGATGTTTACTTGTTTCAGTGCTAAGCATACACCGCGTGCGGAAATACTACAGTCGTATTTGTTAAGCATGCTCGCTGAACGCCTGTAGGCGTTCTCCGCGCGAATGGCAAACACTGGCCGACGTATATATGGTTTTGCAGCGCTGACAGTATTAGTTCCTAATAATGCAATGAGAAATTCCTTTATATAGCAATCCCTAAGTTTAACTCGTAGACTATTATAAAAATATGCAGTGCAAATAAACAGTTGAAGGATTAATAACGTCATTTAAAAAGAACAAAATTTTCTAAAGAGAACAATTTTTCTTCAAAAGCGACAGCATCAAAGCTCGAATAAATTAATGGATCAAATATGTTTAACATTAATTTGTAATGAAATTAAAAACCTCTTGGTTTTTAAGTCGGTATTCTTTCCCCTTAATCTTCCCTTTTTATTTATTTATTTTTCTCATTTTACTGCATTCAATTTTTTTTATCGACTATTGAAAATTATCTTTATTGGATGATGTTTTGTCTCCCCATCGTTCAATTTTAATTCAACGCCCCATGTATATTGGACTTCACTGTTTCAGCCTTTCAGGATGTATCATTCTTCATTAAGAATAGAAGCCACGACGTTATCTCTATTCATAATATGATAACCTGGACTATATTTATCTGTCTACAAGTATTTCTGAAAATGATCACGGTGGTTATATGTACCTGTATGAAAAAGTTTACTCATTGTCAGAATGTTAACCATGAAAACATACATATTTCAACGTCATTGAAATCGGTGAGATCGCCCCCATTCCGAATAATTACCACCTATTATTGTAAAAAAAACTTGGAATGTAATTGCTACCATGGAATGATTAACTTGGTCAGTTTTACAAACAAGCAAATGACACGTGCGCACCATGACTCATTTATTTCACTAATCGATCCTCAGGATAACTTATTCTTACATAATCGACGCTTAAATGGAAGAACATTCTACTGTGAATTGCCTTTTTCGATTTCATGTTTCATAGTTAATTTGCGTGTTACGTCCGCTCTTGCGAAACGCTTGTTTCCACACAACCATAAACGCATCCCATTATCTGCGTGTAATATATTTTCATTATACCATTGATAATGGTCTCTTGTTGAATCCACACCAGGCATCGCAAAAGGCGGTGTGTGTCTTCAACAAGCTTACGCTTACTGAAGCCAGAGATAAGTCTGATATTTAGGAGCGTTTAAGGAGCCTTCGTCCAAGCGTAATCACACCGATCGTGGGTGGTGCGATAAAGAGCTACTTGTATCATATTTTCTGAGCAGCGTGATTTCACCTCCTGTATTCGAGTGTATACATATACATATGAGTGCCTTCATGGTGATAATCAAGGAAGAAACGTTGTCTGCGAGGGAAATAGTTTGCGTCAAGATCGTGCTTCAACCGCTATTTCATTACAACATACTTGAATTCTCTGCAAAACTAAATGCTATTCGACATTTTAATTTTTCTGCTCTTTCATTAAACATGTCCAGTTTTAGTTAGGTTTATAAAGGCATACTACTGTATGTACCTCGCATTTATACAGTAATTTTTTTATAACATAAAAAGATTATTTTCTGTATATTCGGAAAAAAATATTTCATTTCTAATCTATATAAATAAAAATGTAAATGTTCGTTTGCTCAAAATCTTAAATATTAAATAAATATTTATTTTATGTTTGACAAAAATATTTTTCTCCTACTATAAAACGAATATTTCCTATATATGTATTCGGAAAAAAATATGTGCTTCCTAATCTAGAATAAATATTGTATGTATATTTGAATATCAAAAACAGATTGAATATCATTTTAATATTGGATGTAGGTATGTGTATTCAACATTTTGTGCTACTAGGGTTTGTAGTTTTCGTTATATTCTTATTGTTGTTTCTGCTAATGATCCACTACTACTTCATATGTACGAAGCACTAGTGCAATAAAAAGCTATTTTTATTATTTGGGAACAAGGAATATTTGAACAAATTATTGTATAATAGAGATGGCAGTTTACGTTATGCGTTGGTGTACGTAAATTATTTTATAAGTGAAGATTGATATGTTTGTGGTGGCAAAGTAGTGAAATAGTTAAAATTTTTATCATTATTTTTTATAATTCGAGCATAAATACTTGTACCAGCTTCAGTTGTTGAAAAATGCAATCGCTCAACTTTCAATTTCTGAAACTATAATTATACATAGTATACGGAGTTGTTGACCTAGTTTTTCTTTATCTAACGGAATATTAAATATTATAGACGTTCCTTATTAGTACCGCTTCTTTAAGAAAATAAGAATTTTTAGATCACTATACAATCAACATATAAAATAGAAGCCTATATAAGGATATGTGTGAGTCAAAATAGACCCTGTACCCATTGTTATCGACACGCGAACCATTCGCCATTTAGGGATTAAAAAGAGATGTCCTTGAGATTATTTTTAAAAGCGAAAACGTATCAATTTTATTCGGTTAAATTCCATGGAATTTAAAAGACTAGAACAAGTGTTCTCTGTACTGTCACTTTCCAGAATAAGTAGCTTGGGTATTATTTCAAATGGCAGCTATCTTGGGGCGCTCTTTAAAAAGTTAGAAGGAAAAGGTTGCAACGTTATGCGCAAAAATTATAATAATGGACTAGGAAGGGATAAAATCCTGTGAAGGTCAGCCACGCGACGAATTGATTTTCTCCCGCCCCTACCGCTGACATTACAAATCTACGGGTCGTTTTCGTCAGCCTACGTCAACGGACCTATTCCTTACAGACAATCGACTCGCATAATTATGTCCAGCGCGGTATATTCAGTTTAAAAATAACCCTGAAATACGATACTCAATTCTGGGTGCACTTTTACGCCCGACCAATGCCTTTTCGCTAGTGTAATCTACAAATTTTAATATAAAAATAATGAAATCAACTTTATGGAATTAAAAAAATTACCTGCTACGTTCCAATACTCCTCAAAATACCCATCTCAAAGCTCTCAGAACTGAGTTTTCGAGTTATAAATAGTTTCTGTTTATCTAGAGATTTGCAGAAGTTTCTGATAATGTTAGAGATATACCGAAGTACTGTTATCATTTTCTCTGTATTAATAGTGAATAACGCCGATACTAGAAAGACGTTCTTGCAAATCCCTAATGCACTCAGAAAGATTTGTAACACAACTGAGATTTCTCATAATCCAGGTATGTGAAATAAGCTTCTAAAAATTACGCATTCCTTTTATGGTGATATTGGACACTATATTGCGTACAGCATTTTTCAATTATTACTTAAATTATTAGTGAAAGTGCGTGGACATTCGCCTGGCATATAAAATAGTGTACTATATATTATATTCTATACACGGTACCATGGATAAGAATTCAAAGGATTTAAATCTGGAGTGTCTAGTTTTCCCCTCACAGTGACTCAGTGATTTCATTTTATTACTTTAATCTGAGATAATACTTAAATGCAGGAAGCCTTTGCCAACTCCCTTAACTTGTGATATATAACGTTTAATCGCTATTCAAGAATCTACTGCAATGCTTAATTTATTTTTATCTTAAAATAGTTGCGGAAACGTACATAATATTACCATGCAAAATTGTGAATTTTTGATGCCGTAGTGGAAAAGGTAGCATATATTCGACGATTAAGTAAATAGATAAAAAGGTTGGTTTAATAAGAGAAAATGCAACTTTCATTAAATTGCACGATATACGAACTTCTACTACTTCTGAAATGCATGAAAGTAATCATGAACACATGAGCACATCTCTATATTTACGCTCGTTGGTTTTGATCAAATAAATTAACACGGCATTTTGTAGATAATATCACAATTTTGTGTTTTGTAATATTGCTAGTTACAGAATATCCACTAAAGAAGAACAAAATCCCGATACGCACTACTTATTTTTAATAGAATATGTACTTCAATCGTAGGGGTCAAAGTGATAGTCGCTAATCAGTAATAGAAAAATGAAAATTGCAATCGACACTACATAGTTGCATAAGTCACGCAATACGTTGCAACGCTTCAAACCCATTTGAAGCACTACACCACGAGTGTCATTCTATAAGTATACCTATGTTAACAGATTTCCTGCGGTATAGGGCATACTTAGTACATCCTGTATATCTTGTATCAAGTTTTGTGTTGTGGTGACGAAACTGTAATGTTTCCTCTATGTATGTGAAAACTTATAGTTTTTCTGGACCTTTATTAAGCCTCTCTCTACCTTGACGGACGAAGAATGATGCGAATTTTGGGAATTTTTTAAAACAAAACCATTCACTATACATATTTGCTTCCAGCTGTGTGGCTTTATTTGTCAATCTTTAGAGAATATGAAAAAAAATTGTATGCAAAAATAGTGGTTATATCCGGAGTTATAGTGCTTCAAATAGAGCGCTCTACACAAATCATATGCACATTGTTAGCATAAAATCAGCCGTTGTAGTTGCCGGAAAAAGAAAATTTCAAAATTTGAAATGAGAAATACTGGAAATTTAAATAAAAAATGGCAGCATCTAAAACAAATATCGATTTCTACAATAAATTCCCTGGTTTTTTAAGTCGCAAAACTGTAATTTTGGCAAAAACCGACTTAGTTTTAGTACCAACGAGAATGGGACACCTACTGAAGACATATGCCAAGTTTGAAGTAAATCGGGTGACTGGTTTTTGAGATATCATGCTGACTAATCCGAAAAACATCGTTTTAAGAAAGACGCGTTTAAAGTTTTAGGTACTGCCCATAATTACTAATCGCGATCTACGGAAGTGTCTCGCACGGGAAGCCGTTTTATTCAATGCAGAAGTGTGTCGAAGGGCGTTTTCAAAATTCGCGGTTATATAACGAACTAATCGGGAACCCTTCCGCGCCAACGAAAGGCGCCGGAAAATTTTGAATTACCCGCGCGTGATCTTGTCGCGGTATCGCGTGAACGAGCTCAATGAGTAAAGTCAATTCACGTGATGCGTCGTTGATCCTTTCACGTGACACAGATAAATAAAGACCGCCGCTGGGGCGGACGAAAAAGACGGAAGGAACGCGGTCGCCGACGTACGACGGTCGCGGCGTTGCAAAATGGTTTCGCATCGATTAGATGTCGTTACGAATATAGGAACGATCGATGACCGTCTTCCGCTGGGCTTTCTTTCTGTGGGGAAGTTCAAGAAGGGCCAATGTCAATGTTCAGCTGTTATATAATGAAAAATGCAGAGTATTTTTTTTTAAACTATATCACAAATAAATTTTGAAAAATCGCGCAAGAATATAGAAACATATGTATAAAGTTTTTGCAAAGCTTCTAACGACAAATACTCAAAAGTGTGAATTTCGATATTGGCCCTCGTTGAACTCATCCACAGATTTTAAACTGCCGATAACTTTTGTCAAAGGCGAAACCAATCGACTTACTTGGCCGAAATGCGTACCAGGTCCTTGCGCGCACGGGGGTATCGCAGCCTCTTGGAAGAAAATACTGAGGGCAGTCTAGAACAAACAAAAGAGAACAAACCAAGATTAGATATAAGCAATGAAACAGGCGGCTTTCTTATCTTGCCGTTCGATACATGTATTTTCCAATTACGTAATTACATCGAGTATCCCGCCATTTGCTACACAAACAATGTTTCAGCAGACGATGCCTTTATAGTGCTGATATAAAATATGTGGCACTTGATTAAACGTTTTTGTCGGCAATTTTTTCCATGTACAATGCGTTCTGGGAAACTGGAATAGCAACAAACTTCGTAGAATGGTTGATAAACGATTTAGGTCTGTTGTAAATGCTTCTTCAAAAATAATTCATACCAAGGTAAGTACGTAGAGAAACTTGCAAATCTTTTTGTGGTTGGATTAGAAAACGTATGAATTTATTCTTCTTTAGTAGACCGTTGGTGTATTTAAATTTGGGGCGTGTTAGTTGTAAATGAAGCATGATAGAGCAAACTAGCTAATCCACAAAGAGATTGCTAACTTAGAAATATTTTAGAATTATTTAGAATTTAGATTTACATAGAATGGCCCTAAAAGCCATCCTGGAATTATTCTCAGCACGCAGGGTCCATTTGAACCAATTCGAAACAATAATATGCATCTATTAACAAAAAAAAATAAAAATGAAAAAGTGAGAAGTAAAAATAAATATTTTCCCTCATTTAATCTACGACTCTCAATTTTTATGTGGGCGCCACATCATTTGCACCGTGTAAATCTGGCGCCGACTTAAGAAAATTGGGAGTCGTAGATTAAATGAGGTACAAAATTATTTATTATTTTTCAACGCATTTTTATTATTTTTAGAAGTCGATTTTAATTTTTTCTAAATTTCTATTTTGTACTATTTAATTATTTAAGTTATATAACTACATTTATTTAATTTATATAACTACACTTATTTAATAATGAAGTCAGTTAATGAAACAGATTTCTTATTTTTGTTGTAACTTCAAAGCTACGTAATCGATTTCGACAATTCTTTCTCCATGACCTAAGTTGATCGAAGCCAAACTAAATGCAATAAATTTCACGAAAATCGGTCCAGTCGTTACGGAGAAAATCGCGGACAAACATAATACATCCTCTAACATACATAAATACGTACACATAGAACGTAGAACCTCTTTCTTTTTGAAGTCGGTTAAAAGTGGACCCCGTTGGCGCTATCGCCGGCCAAGTTACCCGCCATCCAATAGTTAGCGAGCTAGAAGTCGTAAATCATTCTACTCAATCGATTACTAAGTATGTGGCATAGGAGTTACGTTAATGTTACCGCGCGACGATCGATCGATACACAAAATTACATATGTATGCCATTCTGCCAGCAGGTAAATAGAATAATGGCGTCGTTTGTGTTACGAGACACCGCGTTATGCCAGAAAAGTCATGCTACGCTGGATTCTACGCGACTTCGTCAGAATTTCAGCACGTCAGTCGATCGACCATTACGCGCGAGAAAATTAATGTACCTGCCGAAGACTGATAAAGTTCTGTTCATTTCACCATAAGCGGTATGCGCGCCGTGGTGGACGGCACTCACGCGTAAAGCACGTGACTGGCCAACAATCGCGTGCCCGTTTGTCTAACTAGACTCTAACAGACCCGGAGGCCTCGCTGTCTTTCACCGCTGAAATATTCAGCATATCGTGTAGATAGCCGTACACTTTGCTCTGCTACTTTGTCGATGGAGGTCGAAGTGACCGCAGCTCGACCGCAATGTACTAGTTTGTTTCTCGGCTTAAGGTGGATCAATGTTTTTAATGTAGCAACGAATGAGACATTAATTTGGGTGAAGGAAATACCTATGGTACTGCGAAAGGGTACTTCGGATCAAAGTTGGGTATTTTATTCGAATGAGATTAATTGCGAATAAAATGAAGAAATTATTCCGGAGTAATGAATAATTTTTTATTCCGAATAAATTTTTATTCGTTATTCTCGAATAACTTCATTATATTCGAAATTTTCTCCGAAGATTATTCGAATACAAATTTATATTCCAATAATGTCCAAGTCTGCTTGGGACACTGATAGTGAGTAGAATAAAAATTGAAGGACAGTCAATGGAGTCTTAAATTTAGCAGTTGGATAGATTTTAAAAATAAAACCAGAAACTATTGAAGAATTTCTTTGTTAATCTTTTAGTTTAAACTTCTTGCGTATCTAGACTCGTGGTACTTGGACGTTTGGAGTATGGCAGATAGATTGTTTGATTTAGACGCGAGTCTGCAGACCCTCGAGGTCTGAGGAATTTTTAGTATACACTGTGTCCTAAAACGAGAGAACACCAGTCAGGGAGGTGATGGGAAATGCAATGTTGTGTAGTCTTAGAAATGTTTCAACGATTTTAACGTAACTTAACGATGTCCTGAGAATTCGACGTACTTGTTGTTAACAAAATAGTCACTGAAAGATCTGTATTCCATTTACAAAATACAGCTGCAACGGTTTTCACGAACCACTGAATACAATAGTTTGGAAATTCATAAAAGATTGGTAGTGCGTATGCTCCAAAGTGTGGGGAAGCTGAACTGCTCAAAAACCTGAAGTAACATCTGTACCTATGCCATAGAATTTTTAAGGGGCCGTGGTGTTCTCTCTCTCTCTGAGCCGCTCTGCCAAGGTTGCTGGTTTCGCATATTACAATGCTTGATTTAACAGTAGCATTTCAAATGGAACGAAACTTGTTTAACAAGTTTCTATCTGTGTCAATAATCTCGTCACTCGCTGTACTTGCCCTGAGCAAGTATAGTAGTGTATCACGTCACTTCTATCGCCATTGTCCACACCTATTCTGGTCTGTATCCCATTTTTCCGTCAGAAACTTTAAAAGCAAAGTGGAAATCACTTTCAAAGGAATAAAATACACTCCTCTTGGGGCAAGTGTACACCCACCTTTAACCTAGCATAAAGTGACCACATGTTTTACGTTGGACTGCGAGACGTGTAAAAAGAAAGGCTTAACAC
This sequence comes from Andrena bicolor, assembly GCA_960531205.1. Classification (NCBI taxonomy): domain Eukaryota; kingdom Metazoa; phylum Arthropoda; class Insecta; order Hymenoptera; family Andrenidae; genus Andrena; species Andrena bicolor. Next base: position 34,029,259 of record OY482666.1, on the reverse strand, counting down.
ATTCCTCAGGACACCATTTTCTTAGTCTATTTAATTATATAATAAAGACATACAGTATTGTCTCTCTGAGGGCTCGATTCGGTGCACCCGCTGTGGGCTTTTCGCTATCCCCACCACTTCTGTCTCACTCTTGTCCAGCGAAGGCGAGAGCGAGATGGAACGAGAGCGAGCGAAGGTGGTGCGAGACAGACGATGCGTTGATGTTTTGTCTCGCTCCGTCTTTCGGACGCTGGCCGTGTCACTCTGGCGCAAGCAAACCGTTCCATCTCGCTCCCCCTTCGGCCAGAAAGAAGCGAGAAACGAACACTCGGAATTAAGCTGGGTTTACATTAGTCCAGTCCAGTGATCCAGTACAGCACTGGATTAGAACTGGAATAATGTAAACAGTGTGTTCATTCCAGTACAGTGCTCTCATTCCAGCAGATTTCGACTGGATCGAAAGTCTACTTTTCGATGCTACTTTTGTGTTTTTTTTATCCTTCTTTTGCGTGAATCCATTATTATTACACTCTACCACTTTCAACGGTTCAGAAACAACTGGAATAATCAAGACATCGACTGATTTCCAGTCAAACCACTCGCTGGATCCAGCGACTGGAATAATGTAGACGTCGACGTGATTTCCAGTCAAACCACTCACTGGATCCAGCGACTGGACTAATGTAAACCCAGCTTTAGGGCTCTGCGCACGATGTGGGCTCAACGCCGGTCCCGACCAGCGAGCCCTCAGAAAGACAATATTGTAAAATAAAATAATTTAAATACACCTAAAACACCGAGGACAAATGGCACATTTGCCGATGGCGTCACGGGTGAGAAAAAGTTGTAGTCATCTTCTTCCATTGGGAATATCGAATTCGCCATTAAACAACTGCAACGTACAATTTCTTCATTGGATAATATCGACGCGCATTACGAAAATTAGCACGTTTCATTTTTTCTTACACACAACTGCATGTAAATTAGAAAAAAATGAAACGTGCTAATTATCGTAACGCGCGTCGATATGTACTTTTTAATTCTTCTATTGGTGAAATTTTCCTCAAATCTGGTATATTTAGATAAAAGGTGAACAGAATGACCTGTGTCCCTAGCACGGTGAAATAGGGTTCGGTGACGGCGAAGTGTGAAATCCTTGTTTCCGCTACTGAACTGAACAGCCGGTGTCCCAGATACAAACACAAAGCAAGATGTGTAGAAGAAGGCTAGTCTATCCACTGTTTTCGACGTGCGCGACTAGCGGAGTGTCGCGTCGTCCCATTTCGTGCGTGCGAGCTCATAAAATCGACCCCTTCGAACGCTCGGAGAGGTCGCGCGCGGCGCGCAGTTGCGCAAGTGGGACCTTGCCTTAATACGATCACATTTTCTCGAGCCCTTCGACTAATTTGCAGGCCAGTGGATTCTAATACGAGCACGTTTTATCGCCGGTCTGGGCGATCGCGCGAAAGTTTACCGACCGCTAATCAACAGTGGCTTTTAATCGACCCAATTGCCACAACGGAAATTTACACACAATTCTCGTGCCCGATTCTCGCGTACACGCGACATTCTCGGTTTCGCGGAGCTTGAAAGCCACTTCCAAGAAGAATTGTGACGCGCCGCGTTCTACGTTCGTTTATTTTCCCATTAGCATTGCAGGAACGTGTGTACATACATATTGTTAGAAACTTGTACAAATTTTCCGAGAAAATGTTCTTTTGCACAGTGGCTGCTTACAAATTACGTGCGCAACGAGTTTTATTTAAACGTTGTTGGCTACCGTGATGGTCACATCTTGACAATAAATGAACGCTTAAATCGACTTCTTCAGATAATAATTGAACGAGTATATCTTCACACGAAAAATGATCGTTGATTGGCCAGGGTGGATCAACTAAATTCTTACAATTCTAAATCAAGTATGTTAATGTAAACGCCATTGGCGTCAACAAACCTCACCAAAGATAACAAACAAACGATTCGATCGTATGATAAAACGATTACGCGATTGTGATGTGTGGAAGCTTTCCAGAAGTAGATCCACAACTTACTCGATTGTCTCGTGTTAAGATTATCTGGAAGATCCTTATCGCGATGTTTGTTATACTAATTGTAAAAGACATGCATACACGTATTTTCCACTCAACAAGTCGCCTGCTTTAAACTTTATAAATTATTTGCTTGCCTTGAACGGTGCTTCGTGTATTTATAAAAGAACGGCGGAATGGAAAGAGGGGGCTGTTTCTGCTGGGCGTTTTTAAATAGCTCTTACACGTGTCGGCTTAGTAAATACTTTAAAGTGACCAAACACATCATTTTTACAAAGAACTTTAGGCAGAGACAGCTGTTTAAATAAATTTTTATTGAACTTTCTTGGATCGAGGAGCACAATCACAGTTAACGAGATATGTCGAACAATAACTGGTTTATCGGATTCCTGGAATCGTTTCGATAGCAATTTGTAGTGTTTGCTTTGGATCATGGGAATTTTTTACCAGTTTTATACTTGAACTGATTTTCGGTTCTAATCTTCTTCTATTGAAATGGAGTTTTTATGTGTGAAAATATAGTTAAAAAGAAAAAATGAAAATAAAAGAAGAAATGAACATTTTACAAAGACAGACAATTGTGCTTTTGTGTAAATAAGCGTAGGATTGTTTTAATTAATTATGCATGAAAATGATTGTTGAGAACGGAATGTAAAGTGAAAGACTTAACTGCCACGTGGATACACGTGCCACTAAAGTAGAGCTGTTCGAGTAATCAAGCCTTGTCGAACACGAGTATTTCTAGCGCCTCGAAAAAATTGGAGCAATCCGAAAAATTCGACTGATTTGATGGCTGAAGTAGTGCGATAAAATATTAGTAACTTAAATAACTTGGAGCAATTTGAACTCATTGAATGTACCAAAGAACGTTTTAAAATTTCTAGAAAATAGAACAAATAACGTTTTTGGGATACAATTTTAAAGAGTGTATTTAAAGGCAATTCTCAATGACCGTAGAATAATTTCATTCGATACCATTCAGATACCTACATAGGTTTTATCAATTTCGAATTAAACAGATTTGTAGTATAATATTAGACAATAACAAAGAAAAGTAGCATTTTGCTAATTATAGCATGCTAATTATGACTAATGTTCTTCTTTTATAATACACGAGGGAGTAAATGAGGACTGGATTGTGGGGGCCAGCGTATAGTAACAATAGTTTTATTCAGTTGGGCAGGGTTGACGAGATACGAAGGTGAACTTTGTCTTTTTAAATAGAATGCTATATTTTATTTGTCGGTATCCGATAGCAAGGTCACCAAAGGCCCTTTAAAAAGTTTTAAAAACACAAAGTTAAATAAAATCACCGTTACTCTACGTCGGTCAACACAAAACTATGAAACATCGGTTGGAAACATTTTTATGAAATTCTAAATTGTATAGCAGAAATATTTCAGGTGATAAAGTTGGGTGACACAGTGTGTATACTGATTCGTTGGCTAATACACATTTGTAGTAGTATTTATGTTGGTTATTTTTATCATCCTCAACGTAAGCTCACAAGAAGACAGTTAATACTTGAAGGAAGCAAAGAAAACAGTAAGTAATATTAGAATCCGCGGGGCCATTAAAGACCCCAGAAGCCTAGGGTTAATAGCCAGGTGAAAACATATGAAAGGAACGCCGATGTTAGCGGGAAACATCGTTGGCGAGTTACTTTCACGCTGTTTGCAAACAAAGTGTCTTACTCTGGCCGTGCCTCAAGAATAAGAGAATGGCACGCTGCCACCGGTGCCACGGCGCTATTTTTTACGAGCGCTCGATATACCAGCACTGTTTTGTCATTTCGCGGCTGTGCAGACGCGCGTGAATAACTTTCGGAATTCGTCGACTCGGTGACGGGCACAAGTGATCCCCCTTATGCTGTTATTTCAATGGAAACAAAGGAGAAGAAACGATCGAGGAGAAAATCATAAATATCCAGCGAAACGACAAACATGTTTGTTGAACGAATTATCGTCGTGGTCCAGGTCGCGTTGACCTTCGTCGGACACGGACGAAGGTGTGGGGTCCGTTGATGATGAGAGACACTGACGACGACAAAAACAGAACAGATGGACTTTGCCAGATGTCACAGCGATGTATCGTCGTAATCTGCCGTTTCTCTAGCTTGGAACCTGGCCTCTGCAAAGGATCCCCGATAAAGCGACACGCCTTGGCGATCGCCGGTGCGATAATGATAACGGGTGGTCTTATTTTTCCACCTAGCGTTGAACTTCCTTGCGTGTAATTGCATCCCGGCGAGGATAAGTCGCGTCGAAATAACGAAATTGAACGTTCCGTGGAACAGGGCGCGGGAATAATGAAAAATATTTGGCACTCGTTCCTGGTTCCTAGGATACAAAACGAGAAGTACTAAAAATACAGCGACTACGAGGCGAAACGCCAATCCTGAGTGTCAATATCGCGGGAGTTTATAAGTACAGCGACACGGTGGTCCCAGTATTTACGCGCGCCTGGTAAATTAAAGTTTCGTCGATTCTTTGCTTTCCTACGGAATTGCCGGGCGGCTGTCGATAAAACGAGGTGGGGCGCGAGAAAATATCTATTTTAGGACCCGGAGGTCAAATAATGCACATGTGTTAGTATCCTTGAAACGATGAGCTTAGTAGCACTATGTAATAGGGCGTCGAACAACAACAAGAGGAGTGGTTGACTCCTCGGCAATGTGGGTTGCCTTAAATAAGGGTTTTCTCGAATGTCAACAGTATATGTATAATGAATGATGAGTAACTTTTTATTGGTAACTGGTACTAGTTAATTTTTATAATTTGTAGCTTCCTCCCGCTCACCATTTGCTTCCTGAGAAATTAGCGGTTTACCTTGGGCAGAAGAAAACCAGTCATTCTCTGCTTATTGGACTTGAGATGTTCCTGAGATTTCTCAGTTTAACTATGAAAATGTTGAACAAATATATACGCGAGTGCTAGAGTGGAAATGTTTGTGTTTGAAAGTTCTTTGAATTTTCCCAACGACATGTAGATTCATTCTACATGTACTCATACTCTATAAAAAACAAACACATGGCGAGGTCTGTTGCAAAAACTTGTTAATCTTAGACTTTCAGACTTTACACGGCAAAGAAGGACACGAGAAGCAAAACTTATAGATTCATGATTCACCATTCATATTGATTATGACATCTTATTCGATACTAACAAAGGAACATCACGAACTCGGAAATTCAAAAAATTCTGAAACTTTGTGAATATGTAGGAAATTTCCTCCTGATTTTAATGCAATTTTTGTTTGCTGCCCAAATTCACTCTAAGGGGGTGTAATTGACCCCTGAAAATACTCCCTAAAAAAGTAACGTATAGTTCCATTTTATCGTGACTACAACCACATAACGACGAATGAAAACAAAATATTTACATACTTTTATATCTACAACGATTATTGCAATTTGTAAAATGGAACTGAAAATATAAATGAAATTGTATGTAGCGTAACAATTTCGAAATTAAAACTGAAATAAATATCGATTATTTCTCCGTCGTTACACCTTATAATCACAAATTAGTCACTCAGGGTTCAACTGCCCCGCAGCGTCATTTTTGAGTTACCATTTTTGTATTTTCGAATCTTTTAACTTTTGAGTGATAATTGTACACTCATAATACCCATAAAATCATGCTCCAATGGTCTTTTCCTAGAAATCTAAATTTTTATATGTTGAAATTCGTATTTGAAAAAAGTCGTGGATAAAAGCGATTTTTTTTGTTAAAATTCGCCAAATTTTGAAATTTTATTTTATAGGTCTAAAAATTTACGGAATTATTGGCAAATACATATCTCGGGGTGCGATACACCGCCTGTGACCATGAAGGGTTAACTGAAAATTGGACCGTATCTTTGTTACTACTTAGTACATGGCTATTGCAAACTTTACTTCAAGATATGTACGTGCAACACTCATAGGATCATGAAAGCGGCTCATGTATTGCGGATTGACACTAACATACTGCGAGAGAGAGAAGGGGGAGGGGGCTGAGACTGGAAAGGTACCGGGGTAACGTACGCAGACTCGCCAGTAGTCATTAGAACCCATGTCGTAATCTGTTGTTAAACGCATTAGCAGCCGAGCAGAGAAAGTTTTCAGACAGGATTCAGCGAACAGACTGGATTCTCTCTCTTCCCCTGTTCACGATGTTTGAGAGACAAGGTAGCCCGCTAGTACCAGTTACCAGTTCTGTATTCTTTTCCGCACCATCGACATTCGAGTCTCTCACAAAAGAAAATGAAAGGTTCAGCGTAGCGCATGACCAAAAAGTCGCCGATAATACTCCAGACGCTACATATTGGCTTTCCCTCTGATAATCACTCGATATGCGATCGTTAAATCAAACATGTTCCATCTAACATCTCTGGCGAATAAAATTAAATTTTTGTTCTTTTTTTAATATGTTGTAGGTATTTCGTTTTGCGTACAAGAAAGTCCTATTATTATCTGTTTGTTGACTGCCTTAAAATATTTTTTAAACTATGCCTTACTGGATTAAAGGATAACGTTTGAATAATGCGATGGCTGTATATTATTGCAAGCTGACGCAACGACGATATAGCAACAGAATGACAAATATCGAAGATCCTTTGCGGCTCTTATGAAACTTCATATTTGAAGTGCAAGCGAGATTACAATTTAACGTCTGGCTTCGTGTTGCAATCGCTTCGTAAACACGGTACAGAATAACCAATCTAATCTCGCAACCTATCATCTGGGAACTAATTACGAATTAACACGTTCGCCGGCACGTTGGTCATCGATGACCGACACCGCTGAGTTCAACTAAAGTATTTATAACAGAAATCCAGTTATATTTACAGATTCATATATACGTACATACATATGTGTGAAGCAGCAATTGCGATTGATAGTAGAATCGCTGGAGTACTCGAAACTCGAGCTGAGTAAAACTCGCTTTATAGAAACAAGTGCCTCAAAATTCTAATAAATAGGTACATAATATTTCGATGAAACCTTATTTATCGCTGATTCTTAATAAAATTGTAACAGAACATTCTTTTGAAATAATACGGCAAATAATTTCAAATAAAGATTAGCTCCCTCCCCCCTCACACGAATATTCAAAATGACGACTACTCTGAAAATTAGTGCTGTTAAAATTCAAAACGAAAACTCTCATTTTACAATATTACGCCTCACGTTAAAGACTCAAGATGGTGTAATATTATTTAAAACAATCGCCTTAAACATTCACTAATTATTTTCAAAAGACTCGTTCGACCATGCAGAAACGTCACAAAGTAATATAAACGATTCGCAGTACGAAATATAATTTTCTATCCGGCTATCTGTTATAAATTGGTTTTGCAATTCGTTCGCGTTCTGAATAAGGAGAACCAACTATAACGGGTTTCGAGCGACCAAGCGAAACACCCTAACGCCTCGGCGACGAACGTGTTAATTCAGTCGGCTACTTAGGAGCGTCGTTTTCGTGCTCCACTTACTTTACGAATTCTCCGCGACCAGAAATATGAAGGTTTACCAAGGAAAACCACCGATAATGCCCGTCACGGATAAGATAAGTAGTAATTGTCGAAAGGCTAGCGCAGGTTCTTGACCGCATTGTGTACAACGTGCATATTATCACGTGAAAGTACGTGGAACGTAAACTTCACGGATTTCGGATAGCAGGCAGGAGAAATAAAACGACCGTATCGGTCGGCTGGACGATCGACTGGAAAACAGTGAGCGTGTGTCGGGCATTCTGTTTACATTCTATTTCGTTGTTATTTCCGATGACGCGAGTCTTTTACCGTGCGTTATTTTTATCCGTCGTTTCAGGATACTATTGACAGACATGGAATAAGGTGAAAGCATAGGTCGCATTAATCAGTGAAACTTTGATACGAATAAACGTGAGTAATTGGACTAAGGTTGCCGTTCAAAAATCGTCTCTGCCTTCAGAAAAACGTAACGGTCAAGACGGGATGTCGTAATATTCGAGGAACATTACTAACATTAACGCGACACAATACCGGGTGTCTCAGAATAAGCCAAATTAATGCAAAGTGGTTCCTTTGAAAAAATTATCAATCGAAAGTTTAGAAGAGAATGTTGCCGCATATCGTTTTCCAGGAAAATTGTTTTCGTTTATGCACATGTTTGAATTAAATTTGATTGTGTGGATCTTGTTAAATTTACGAAGAAAATATGAAGTTTCGAACGAAAATCTGATGAAAAATTGAATATTTCATGTAATATATTATTCTATCTAAAAATTCAATATTTCTTTGAATAACACTAACTTACAATATTATACTGTACGTATTTATGAATTTGGAATGATGTGCGCCTGCACGTTCCATATATTTGCATAGTCGATTATGTAAAAAACGAAGGTTCTATGTATTTACGGGACACCCTGTATACGTGCATTAAAACACAGTGTTAGAGAGTTTTGCCGCTGCATACACATTGGCATTTGTTTACATCGCGTGAAACGATTCACAGAACCGACTAGCGGTCTATTTTCTTTTGCAGTTTCACTGAACAGACGCTGGTCCTGAGATATGTAATTATTAACGGCTAATTCACCAACTGTTTCTTTTCTGAATGTTATGTACAGACATGGTATGCCAACGCGCAAGGATACGCTAGATATTGGACGCCCTGAATATAATCTGATTTAGATAAACCAAAGGAGGCTTGTAGTAGTAGAAACGAATAATCCGTAGATCGATAGCCCAGGGAATTTTGTACCGAAAAGATAATTATTGCTCGCGAAGGGTGCACACGCGATGTCAGCATTGTTGTCATTGTTAATGGCCAGGTCCGATTGAAGAAATCGCACCAAGATACCGACAAGCAGTGCTATTTTAAGCCCATGAAATATTATGTGCGACGAATGCACGCTTAATAACGTTAGCGAGTAAAAGCCATAACGCGAAGTCACTAGATTTCTGTCTAAATATGTACAGTCACGAGTATATGTATAAATGAAAACAAACAGAAGCCGTGGTTAACGTGTTAATCCGAAAGCGATCACGCCGCTATACATATAACCTTGACGGGCCACACTAGCGATCCCACTGGTCGCAACGAATACCGAACAAAACCTCTTAGTAACATCGTATGATTTTTATGAATGGACTTCATCCTGTGTGGTAGTAGACGTGCTCATTGACTCGCAAACTATTACGAGCCGTAACTGTTACGAATCGATCGAGTATCAAAGCGAACGTACGTGACAATCGGCCACGGTGGTCGGGCAGGGTGAATTAAATTAATATTTCCGATCGAATTCGCCGGAACACGGGTAATATCTCCCGGTGGGATCGGCGACAGTACCGCCTGTGTACGGTACGGTCGGTCGGCCATTTTCGCTGCTTTGTTTACGTAGCAGTGTATCGAGCCGCGGTGAACATAAATACGAGCAAGTTCTGGATGTACGCGGCGAGAAAGATTCGGAAAGCTACGTTCGCTTACCTCGAATTGCCAGTGTGCCGCCTGCAGCAACTGTTTCGCTTGCTCCCTGGCACAACCTGCGGCCAGCACGAACTGATTGATCATCACTTGCTCGCGTAGGGCGTCCATTTTTTCGTCACGTTTTCCCGTGAACGGAGAAAATACCGGAAGGGAACGAGTACACGCGCGAGACACGAGCACGGCACAGCCTTCCGTGCCGTCGGGCTTTAACTATGGCTCCGGTTTTCGTTCAGACGCGAGCGCGGCCAGCGAGCGGCGAGCACCCTCTTGTTTTCAAAACTAAACTCATCGCAGACGGCTGACGGCGACGGCCACCGCGGGTCGCGGAACGTAAGAGGCGAGGAAGGTGTGACGTCACTGCCAGCTCTATTCGCGAGCCACCGTGCTGCCTCCCCTGTTTGGGAGCGTTCCGCGCACCGTGCACACTCCCCGCCTTCGATTGTTTATTTTCGAACCCGATAAACAATGCAAAAAATTACACAACTCGCGAACGGCGATGCAGCTGCGCGATTCACGGCCCTTACTTTCTCCGCGAATATTACCGCGCTTCTTACTTTCAATCAGCAGCACCGCTTTTATCTTGGGAATCCAGTAGGATTTTAACCCAGAAATAGGTAACGATTTCGCGTTGAGTTTGTTGGGAATACCTATTAGGTCACCCACCTCTGTACGAGAAATATCGTTTCCGTTACGCGTTAGATGCCACTTCGGAGGTTTTACAAGTTTGCTAGCCTGCATAGAATCCTGGTTTGCAGTAATGCTGCTCCTAACTTGCCGATTGTGGTAAGCGGCAAAAGAAAGACGCGTTAATTCGTTAACGTAATACATATTTCAGCCCAAAATATGGTTCAATTTAATCGCCCTTCGAGTGAAAATAATTCGATACTTGCGGTTCTTAATATTTTACATGCATTTCGAATTAGAAATTACTATCACACGGATTATCGCATACATTTCCGACGTATGTAGTAATTCACAAAACTACTTATAGTAATTCCTTACTGCAACTAGTTGGTGTATTAAATTATATTTACTTTAAGGTTAATAATAACCATCGCAAAAACAATTTTAATATCAGTTTCATTTTTTTATTAATAGACCTATAAGACATTAAATATTTCCTTATAAAAAAAATCACAGAATTACGAATTACAATAATGGCCTTTTACATGCCTGCAACTTATCATGATCATACATAGTATGAATCTTTTCATACATATACTTAAAAAAATATAAAAGATCATCGTATTGACCCCTGTATTCCTGTTCTATCGCCGTTGACTTGTTTGTACTTTGGTGCAGACCATTCTCCACATGATCTTTTCCCTTAATTAGGCTTGCATCAGAATTTTCTCTATCCACGTACCCTTCTACCGCGCCGAATGCACATGTATGTAACTCTACTAGAAACTGGTGAATAGCTTCGATCGTAGCTAAATACCACCGTGGACTTTTCTTCTGATGGCGCCAAAATTGGGATAGTCTTGACTTCAAAACCACACATTTCAGATCTGAGAAATAAAGGCATACGTTGTTTCGGAACTTCCATATTACAAAAGAACACTGATGCGCATGAAAATTATATTACTCGCGAATTTATATATTTACCCCGTAACCTTTGATCTTTATAGATAGCTTTCGTCTGATGCCACGTGCTATCAATAAAAATAGCTCTTTTTATAGGAAACCCATTCTCTCTCCGTTGCCCGCTTACTTCGTTATCTTGTTTACCCTCTTTCACAAAGAGGGATTCAACGCTTACACCAATTTGACTAGGAAAAATTAAGATAGTCTAAGGGATAATGTTATTCGGGCTAAATTAAAATTCCATGAAGTCAACAGAATTACAGTATGTTTCGCTGTTATACCTCTTCCTTGTTTAATATTTCTGGGAAATCTGGATATGTGAAAATTCTCACGTCGTTAGGTGCAAGCACAGCCGCATGAATCGCAGTGCTTTTCCCATCGATTTCCCTTGCGTGCTTAATGATATCGACCTTGATTGGTAACTGAAGGGAAAATTATTTACTTGTGCCCACGAAAGTATAAACAAAAGATGCATTAGATCGATTTTAGTACCTTTACTCTTGGAAAGTATTTTTCACTGATGACCGGTAAGCAACAGCTATAGCAGAAAAACTTTCGCGACTTGTAACAACGTTTGCATATCTCTCTGCCTTCTATTGTGTCTAAAATGTGGGCGTTAGTAATTTTCAAATGACGAAAAGGCGCCCTGTCAGTTGTTCTTCGCTCTTTCTCCAAGTTTGAAAGATTAACGGAATTATTCGTCATGTTAAACTTCGCCATATTTTTGGAAACATGAAAATCCTTAATTCAGAGCTTAATATATTATCAACGAAGCCTCACATAACTATTAAAATAGTAAGAACTAGTGCCGGAGAGAGGTTATCATACACGCACATGCGCGTGTGCATATAAATTAGGTAGAAAATGCTTAACTAATTTGGTTTAATGACTGTTTGGTCCATCTGTTGTGAAAATTGTGTACCAATTCATTGGATAACCATAGTTTCGAACCTTCTTCCGGTCTGTTACTGGTAGCTGCATTTTCTAGCATTTGTTGTCGCTAGATGGCGCGTCATTGTCAAATTGTGTACAGTGGACCCACTGTAAAATTGTGTGTAGGCGTGCGATTGAAAATATATTAATTATAAAGTATTATTTACAACAAGGTATCCCGCTTTAGAACATTAAAATATACAGGGTGGTATACCAGAAACCGAACACCTAATTACATACATATCTCCTTGGATACAAAGTTCTGAAAGTATTTTGCGGTACAAAGTTGCACGTGATACTTTTAGGTTGAAGGTCAGTTGCAAGTCAATATACTTACATTGTTGAATTTGTTTTTATTTAACAATTTTATTTAGCTTCACTCCTCCGTCAATTTGTTTGTTCAAATCTTTAACCCACTTCCACCAATCCAGTAGACTTGAAACTTTGCAGGCGAACGTATAGTTATGATGATAATACAAAATTAAAAAAAAAACATCCCCGAGGTGGTGGAAAAATTGCATCCCCTACAATTTTAACCCGTAACCAAAAATCCAATTGACTTGAAATCAGCCTCTCGCGATTGCATCGAAAATAATAAAAAGTCGCTGCGTTGTCTACTTAAAAATTACTTAATCGCGATTTTCGTAAATACATAATTATGTGTAAAATACTAAAAAGTAAATAATAAAAAAATAAACATATAAAAAAAATTATTATTTATTTTGTACTACAATTACGATGGTGATATTATTATTATTATTATTAACCCTTCGTGGTCACACGGGGTGTATTGTACCCCAAGAGCAATTTTTGATTTGAAATTCCACACCTTTACATCTTACAAAGGGGATTTATCGCAAAAAAAAAATAAAAAACTTTTTAAAAAATCTGTATTTTACCACGACGATGGAAAATCCCTCGTTTTCAACTACAAATTTTAGCATATCAAAATTTACATTTCTAGAAAAAGACTATTAGACCATGACTGTATAAGTATTACGAACGTAGAATTATCACTGAAAAGTTAAAAGATTCAAAAATACGACAATGGTAACAAAAAATGACGCTGGGGTACAGTGAACCCCGTGTGACCAACTTGTGATTATAAGAAGGTGTGACCACGAAGGGTTAATTAAAATATTTACTATATTTCCAGATTTTTAATATTTAATTATCAACATTGTTATTAGAATTATTGCAATAAAATTTCACAATTTCTCACAATTTATACATTGAATCAAATGCATTGACGAATCACTAAAAATAAGGAGCACAGGCGAGTCTTAATTAGAAATTGATAGTTGACAGTCGCAGTATGAATTTAATCAGATTTCTACGGATGTATCAAGTGATATAATCAATGAATCCCCTTCTTTGTACTTATCTTTTAATTAAAGTCCTTTCGTCGATGAAAGCAATCTTATATTGACGTTTGATGAAGCGGCATGCTTCAATTATTACTTACGTTTTTCAATAATTAACTGATGAAGCAACGTAGGTTGCACAGAGTCCTGTAGGTTGCCAAGGGAGGGATGAAACGGGGTGTTATCTCTGTTCCCTTCTAATTTACAAGTTCTTTCACAGGCACAATTAATCGAATTATTCTTGAATCTTTTGCTGCCCTGTCTTCCGTCGTGAGAATAAAGTTACTTAATTACTGTGTCGGGCGTTAATGAAACAGAAAAAAAGTACGAAGAAATCGTAATAACTGGTTTTCCTTTTGCTTCGTTTAATGAATATCTACGTTTCAAATGAAGTTATCTTCGTCATTTTTACAATCGGGTTTCTATAATGGCACGTTGGCGTTTGTACATTCGTTATCTAATATACATCAAATGGTTGATCATTTTAAAACGAGTAAATATTCTGTGTAAATAATTCAAGATAGTACTAATTCAAAAGTACTGTTGAAGACATCACCTCGAACATTTTCTGTGAAATCTATTGTACAAAAAGTTATTTTATAGATACTAATTAATAAGTAAACTTTTTAAACCGTTCTAAATGGAATGAAAGAAGATTGCTACTAAATTCTTTAAAAATGATTTTAAATTATTAAGCAAATTATAATACAAATTAAAATCTAATAGATTAGCACATTATAATTAAAATGTCATTAATCGATGATTTGCCGTAACGATGATTATCTTCAAAATAAATCTCAATTCAACTGCACTCGATTTTACAAATTCAGGAAAAAACTGATCCTCAAATTTTTGCTCACAATATTTGCTGTACCTCCCATCAAATTTCCAACAACTTAGAAACAACAGTTTCATACAAAACGGGATAATAAAAACGGAGCCAGTAGGTCATTTTTTAATCAATCTGTTGAAGTAATAGGTATATAGTTCCAAACGACGAAAGTGGTGAACAAAATCGTCAGAATTCAATTCCCACTCCAAAATTTCATATCAAACTAATTCACTTTCAATAGAAATGATTGATTTCGAAATCATCGTGGCCCTGTTGAAAGCAATCCCAACCCTTGAAATAGCACGTACCTATATAAGTATATGAGTCGGAAGCGTTCAACCCGCGCGAAAAGGTTGCGAACTGTTTTTGATATTTGGAGCGTTAAATCGCGATATGGCGGCTACTATTCACGCAGACACGTATTTAAAAAAAAATGTCACGCCTCCCTGCGAAAATCCGTCGTTAGTATGTTAATAACATCGATAGGAGGACGAGCCCACGCGTTGGGTACCTGTTACGCGCGTTTCGTAGGCAGATCTTTTCGCAGTTACGCTAACTTCTTGGGGCGCCGACCCTGCAAGAGTAATTCCCGCCGAATACATTAAGCCCGACTGTTCGCGTCATCGACAATGGCCCGATTTCTCGTGGACATTTAGCTGTCACGCCTCGAAGAACGAATCCTCCCATGAGTTTTGTTTATCTATCCCTGCGAAGCAAATAACACTCAAGTTTCGCGAGGTGCCTCTTTTGGTTTGGAATGCTTCTTCATTCTTAGGTCCAATATGAAAATTTACAACGCCGTGGAAAATGTATGAGTTATATTAGATTTTCAGAGGTTCAAGTGTAATTTTTATATTGTGTTATGGTGCGGTTAAAATTAGATCAAATTCGATTAGTAGGTATGCTTCGAACATGTGCTATCAACATTTGTGTTAACAAAATTTAACACCTGATTTTAAATAGCATTTTAAATAGTCCTGCAAAACTAAGAATTCTGACTTATACTTTGAATATTATATTAAGTAGTGTTGTTCTTTAATTTACCAAAAAGTGAGGGAAAATAGTGATTGCTCGGATTAAAGGGGCACTGTAATAGAAAAATTATTTTTCTTAAGATTATCGTTTCTGAGATTTCAAATTTATTAGTGCCCTTTTTGTTAAATGAATTTTCAAGAGTTGCCCTTTAATCCTAGACGACTTGCCAGTCGACTACATGGACCATTTTGACACAGAACATAATTTCATTCATACACAAAGCAAAATCAGCTTTTATATAAGGTTATGATCTTGATGTGATAAGAAATGCTAATAAATACTAATAAACAGCATTAGTAGTTTTACATTTAAGCTATGTCTAAAAAGACACTCTTGCAAGAGTTGTTTCAATCAAATTTCCCCTAAATGAAAAAGGAATAAAAATTATTTAATCATTTAGATTTTAGACAAACCGCAGAAAGTATTTATCAAATTATTTTCGTAATTATTTCTACTATCCTAAAATCCAAATGTGTTAATGAATCGGTATGATTGCGATCACAAACTGGGAAGCTATTCAAACATGTTCGAGGTCTGTCGTCTGATTTTCGACCTCCTTCCAGCATATTTACACAGGTATTAAATTCTGAACACGTTCAAAAGGGATATCTGAGAAAATTTTTAGAATTTTAGTCTTTGCAATAAAATTATTCCCAACCAATTTGATTACGTAGACCAATCGAGCTTCACCCAAATCACCGATGCATATCTGTTGAATTTGTTCGACGCCCTGAGTGAAATAGCAAATCCCAGTAGATATCGTGTCCTCGCCGTAAATGCAGGTCACCAATTGAGAGCTCTAATTAAAATTCCAATTAAAATTCCTTAAAATTCCTCAGCCTAACTAATCACATTGAAATCATCACTAAATTCAGGTGATCCAACGTCCTCTATTTTCTATATCCGCTAAAGTTACGTAATTGAGAGAAATACGAAACAATTAAATGGAAACATTCTGATGCTTAAATATTCGATTGTCGACACAATCAGCATACACACTATCATAAACTATCCTCGCGCAATCGGGTTTTCTAAAACATCGACGGAAATACGTGACACTTTATGTCACTAGCAATGGCGAAGAAGAAATTTTCTCGCGTCGAAATCGAGCGAGGTAAATGATTGATCCCTTTTGTTACGAGGTTCTCCCGATAAAGTTCCATGGAAGAGTGCAAATAAAGCCGTCGACGCCTGTGTACGCGCTTCTATTCAACTATACTTCGATTGTTAATTAATTTGACTTTAAATTTAGTAACACCGCCGTTTCCATCGCAAAAGAGGGTCGAACTGATTTTGCTACCTTTTTTCTGATCGTATGTGGAGATATATGTATTGTACACATATACAGGGTGCTCCACAAAACATGGGCACAACTTCACGGGGAGGGGGGTTAACTAACAGAAATAGTTAAAAAAAGTTTTTTAATTTGATTTTGTTTTCGAGGTACAGAAGCTTCTCAGTTTCAATGATTTTCGTTACAAACCGAGCTGCATAGTGTAATCGATTCCCATCTGCTGTTTGTTATCAACTTTTTAAAACTCACGTACGATTTTAGTATTTGTAAACACTTTCGTAATGCCCACTATAATGTTGAGAGCAAAAACGGACTAACCCAGATTTTTTCACGAAATTGAGTTAGTAGCAATAATGTATTTCAATTTTCAATAGGCTATACTAATCTTATAAAATAAGGCGAATTAAATTAATGTTTTTCAATGTGAGTTAGTCCGTTTCTGCTCTGAATGCCTCATATACTTTGCAGCGTATTGAGAAAGATATTCAGTGAAACCAAATGAATCTTAGATCTTCTAAATACATCAGAAGATGAATGAGATGGCGTTGGGAAACTTGCATTGCAACCCAATATGACTGTTCTGAGTATCTCTTCTGAGAATTGGCTTTTATGAAATTGCTACACCAGCTCAGCTCAGATTCTATAGGTATAACGAGACTCATGCAGATATAGAAACATCTGTAACTCAGAAACACGATCAGATAAGATCGTCAAACTTTTCTCATTATTCATTTTTGTGCTAAATGCCTTGTTAGATTTTAACACTAAACGTACCAGAATTAGGAAAAATTGTTGTTTAAATAAAATTTCGAATAAGGAATAAAAGTTAAAAAAAATTATTCATCATGTATTGAATAAAGGTAATTCGGGTCAACGAACGAATGACAAATAATTTTTAACTTTTATTCGTTATTCGAAATTTCATTCAAATACAATTTTTATCCACCTCTGCTTACATCCAATTTGCAAAAATATGACTTTTATTTCCTAATCGGTCATTCGACCGGTTACAGTGAGAATAAGCATATATAAAATGCTGGTACGTTTAGTGTTAATAGCAACAGACTTTACACAATAATATCCTTTACAATTTCGTCATTATTTACTCTTTCCTCGTTCGTCTTTCTATTTCATTCTCATAATTCTACGTACGTAATAAAAACGCACGCTGCCAATAAATCCATCCTCCCAGTTATGTCCGCATATGATAAAGCACCCTGTACGCCATGTCCCATAGAGTTGCCTATTCCATCGTGTGCTCCAGCAATTCGAAGTGATTCGATTGAGGCAATCGCACGAATCCCGAGGGTCCATTCACCATTTCCCACGTTACGTTTAATTTCTATTATTTCAACAGTGCTTCAATATTCAATCACCTCACGGAATTCTATATACCGCGCATAATTTTCCTTATCATCCACTATCCATCATCGGTAATTACAATTCAATTTGTCCGTAAGCTAACGTGGCACGATTCGTTCGTTTATATTGCGATGGTGGAGCGGGGTCCACACGCCTATATTAATATCCCGCGTAAATTGTATCGCATGCCTTTAATGATGGATAATCGTCGCCGGTACCGCCATTCGGCACAAGGCCCTTCTCGGTGTCAGAGATGAAATCGATGGCCATACACCGTCGTCCAATAACCCGAGGACATCAATTGACCGTAGCTGTATACCATAGGGCAGTTCGGCAAACGAATCCGCGATGTTGATTACGCTTGATCAACCTGTTCGAGATTGAGGCAGAGAGAATCGTTGATCGTGGCAAGTGCCAAGATCGCAATTTCTGTTTACAAGGTGCTCGGGCGCGATCGAGCAAGTGTCGATTAATCCGGCCCTACGTCGGCAAAACAAAAAAAAAAAAGAGGCGAACGGCTGAAGTAAAAACAGTCGTTGGCGCGAACAGCCTGCGGGCTACGTGTTTCCCCAGGTCTATGGCTGTTCGATCGAGTTACGAGTACCTATAGCAAATCTTTTTGCTGTTCTTCTTAGTATCGCACGATCCCGTGAAGAGAAAGTATCGAGAGCCTTCCTTCATCGTGATTTATAGTGTTATGATCAGGAGAGATATAATGAGATTAATCTGTGATGTTAGGTCCGTAGAAAAAGCTCTGTCTTTCTCCTCATTCACTCTGCACGGTATTGTAACGTGAAGGATTAATGGGATCAATTTACGATAGAAACGTCCGTCGTTATTTAGGAGCGTTTTTTCGGGAAATAATTCTTGTGTATACTAATTCTTCTTGTAGAATCAAATCGGTATATCACCTTTAACGTGGTCAGGCATTATATTATTCTCTCTAATAATAATTATTATTATTAGAGGGAATAATAATTATTAATAATTATAATTACTAATAATCATAATTATTATTATTATTAGAGGGAATAATAATGATTAATAATTATAATTACTAAAAATAATAACTACTATTTTTTTTATTATTATTATTAATATTATTTTATGTAAATTTATGTCAGCTATTATTAGTGTCGCAAGACTCTGCTAGTGGCTATCTCCAGTGATTTTCCAATAAGAATTATTTCATTTCTTAAGAATTCACTCTTACAGTTCCAACTACGCGCAATAAATTGGAGATTTTTCTTTTTATTTTTTACTATAAACTCATGAATTAAAGCAACAGGCCTATTCAACCTTCTCCTCTCGAATAAAGGGCCCATTCAGACCCATCTCAAATGGCAGGTTGCATAGGTATATGTGTCACTTCTTATTACTATTATATCTCGAAGGACATAAGAATTAAAGACTCTGCTGCAAAAAGGAGGCAGCTGGATGATTTGCTGAAATCGAGTTATTGGTAGCATTGAATGTAAAAAATATTCTGAATAGATTGGTGCACGAAGGAGGCAGATCCGATAATCCAGTCCCAACTTATAAGGACGCCAATTCTGGCACCCTATCTGGATTTCGTGAAAGAGGGGAGCATATTTCTCAATGATTTTTTAAATCTTTCAAATTTGTCAAATTCACTCTGCCATAGAAAAAATACATTTCTGCTTAAATAAATATTAATAATACTACTAAAGGCTGCTTTAGCATGTAGATTTTAAGTGGGTAAAATACTTTGACCATACGTTTAACACTCTTTTTACAAGTTTCCCAAAAGTTAATACATTTGGAGCTGCAAAGTTTTCAACTTTAAATTACAAGATCACGATCTAATACAAAAGTTAATTCTAAGGCCTGTATAAATGAAGTTAGGGTAAAGGACCCAATTACTGACACCTGACCAATTACTGTCACCTTAAGCTATTTTACTTAAAATAACAAATAAATAAACGCTGTAAAGTCATACACAAAAAGAGTTATGTAGTTCAACCTATAATCTATGCTATAAATTATATACTATAGTTTATTTATTCGTTATTTTAAGTAAAATAGCTTAAGGTGTCAGTAATTGGGTCCTTTACCCTACGTTACGGCTGAAAATTGACTCCGTGCCTGTCACGGAATGTTCAATACATCCCCAAACTTGATCTCAATAAATTCATTACACGCGCTGTTTGATCCATGAGAAGCCAATTACAAATAAACTCTACGTTGCAAACTGGACCTGAACGCATCCGCTAATAAGTCTGCAATATTTCGTTACACGGTACCGTTCAATAACGCTCTAAGTGCAGCCGTGTTCCGCTCACTGTAACGTTCAAGTGAAATCGTTACTTTCCATTTTCTTAATTGCTAAACAACCATTATCGTTAGCCTTTAAGGTGGAGTAGGGGGGCTTAGCCTCGTTTCGCCAGACATCGAGACTCTTTTTACGGTTTTCCCGTGGAAATTCTTCCCTCATCTGGATCGGTTCGACAATACGTAGCAGCGCGCGGCGCGGCGGCAACAGGCGAGGTCCCGCCGGCCCAGTCGAATAGTTACTCCACTGCGGGAATTAGTTGACAGACGGCCAAGGGCCGTGACGTTAAGAGCGCTATTAAACAGCCGTGACGGCCACGACTAGCGCTGGAAGAACGGCGAAGTCACACTCCGATGACGAGCTTTAATTGCTTCAGGTTGGAATCTCTCGATGGAACCGGGCAGCAAAGGTCTGGACGATACAGCGGCATTAGAGTGGATTTTATCGCCTCTTCATTGGATTAATGCCGAATTAGTGCGATGATCGATCCCGACAGGCGCGTATTTCCGCGAATCAAGAGAAACACGTCCACTCGCTTCCACACCGGCTATTGATTTAGTCATTCGAACTTCATCTCTCGGTGGAAATTCGTTACTCATTTGTCCAACTCCATTCGGCTCGTTAACAAGATTCCAACACTAGGGCCACTGCTCGGGTCTTCGTTGACCCACTTGTCGTGTTGCGTTAAAAAAGGCAAAAATAACAAGTTAAATGTAAATACTTCTACGTACGGTGTTGACGCAGGAGCACATTATCAAATTAGTTTTACTGCTCTTGGGTGATATTCCAAGAATACTTTTCACTTGGGTGATGCAGCATTAGCAAGATGAAGTAATCGGACACTTTTATTTCGTGGTCACTTCGCAATTAGATCCCTCAGTTAGTGCCCCACGATTCACAGACAAAGAGTGTCAATATTTTTTCTAATATACAACTATCTTTCTCCCCATTTACACTAAATCCTTTTCTCATTCAAAATTGTTAAAATCTAAGCACCAAAGTGGTCCCAAATAATAGCAGAAGTCAGACTAGGGTTCAGCTGAACAGCTGAACTGTTGTTCATAAGCTGCTCGGTTTATTCTGAAGCTAAGGATAAGTCGTTTTGAAATGATAGTGTAGATGTGGTAAAAGATATGTTGTCAGGATTATTCTGTCAGAGTATAAAACCCAGAGGATAAAAAAAAATGTACAACCAAGATATTAATTAAAGATTACTAGCCACAAGTGGACCAAAAACCAGGACAAACTACTGTCTCCATTTCATATCGTCGTAAAAAATCGTATAATAAATAATTAAAATATATTCATTACTTAAAAACCAAAATGACCACTACTCTCGATAATCCAAACTCCGCTACAATTGATCTCGTGTCTCAGTGACAGATACTTGTTTCCAACTGATTAAGCTCCATGTTCGACAATTTGATTATTTAGCCTATTAACGAAACGGCACGCGCAGAACTCTGCAATGCAGGTAAATACTTAGCAGTCTTTATCTACAAATTCTCGTAACCCACGTCCACGTGTGTAAATAATATTTCCATGACGAAAAGAATACGTTAGCTACGTTTCTTAGAACAAATCGCTGTTTGGTGATAGTTAATTGTTCATAACGGCAGGAAGATACTATCTTTACGCGTATATAGAGGCATTAGCAGACATAATCACTGGGGAGGGAATGGTTGTACATGGATCCCTAGTATCTACTTGTGGCCCGCGTACTTAAGTAGGGATGCTCGAGACTCCGAGGATACGCGCGCTTAATGAGTAATGGGTTTATGTACGCGCCCCGTAATTCGTCGCCAGTCTCGTTCATTCACTCCATTACACAACAGTATAACTAGATTACGCATAATTCTGTACGGCCTGGAGGATTTCACAGCGGGAACGTCTGCTTTTGCAGTCCATGGGAATGCAAACTGTACCTACACTTTTGGAAATGGTCCATTGATCGCAGGACCCACGTCGACATTGGAACCGTCTCGAAATTTTTGCGTTCGACGACTTCAACTGAGTTTCACTTCTGGAGTCACTTTAGACTCCTTCGGAGCTGAAAATTTTATCAAGTTTTAGTTGGGTGAATTTGTGGCATCTACAGGGAAATATAAGTTTAGGAATAAAAGGAAAGAAGTGGGCATTTCTGGGAGATGCGATTGGTAATTGTGAATGAGTATTGGTGGGTTAGGATAATATAATTTTAGTAATGCAGACATGGAAGTAGGGTAATGGTAATTTAGTATTTTATTGATGAATGTTGTGTACAGAAAATGGAAAGTTCGTTTAGAAGTTGTTCTAAAAACAAGATGAATAAGTTTGACTTTTGTTTTTATATTCCGCAGATTTTAGAGTAATATTTACTTCAATATTTTATTACCTCCATTGTTAATTTGTTATGTGGTAAGTGGTAGCATAGTTTACACATTCCCAAAATAGTTAGTTAATTAAACAAAGTAATAATATATGGAGCTTATAAAAAATTGATTCGAATAATCTATAAAATTCACTATTAATAATCAGAACTTGTATAATATTATATTATAATATATAAGAAGTTCATTCATTGCAGGATTCACCATCACTATCTATGTAACAATGTAGAATCCGAATCACATTTTATAATATATTGATATATATTATATTTTTGATGTATATTATATTAATAAAATAATTATTCACAATATTTATTATTCTTATAACACTCATTATATTTACTTTTCATAAGTTTGAACTTATGCCACTTGCCAATTGAAGGGCCGAACAGTTCTTGGTGGAAACGAATTTGTCGATGAATTTTTAAAATAATTGTAAACAAGGGATTCAATTTCATTATTCAGTTCGATGAAATACAGTGAAACACGGTCGTAATATAATGTTACACGAGAGCAACTGACGTACCAGTGATTTACAATGAATCAATTTACCGATGTAATTAACGGACCATGCATCGGCCGTGGTGTTCTGTAATAGGTGCTGGGCCTCGTCTTGATTAACTTCATTACCGAAAGTTTAATTCCAGCGCAGATGCTGTGCATTCATAACAAACACCACCTGTTAATGCGCGCAACATGCAAATAGTCAAATTACGGATTCATCATGCGTAACGTGATTCAGAAACTATGCAAAATTGAAATTAGACCTATATGGTTGCTATCGAAATACGCGCTATTAACAAACACTATCGCGATAGGAAAAGCTGTTTAATTAGGTAAAGAATACATACTTTGTAACTTTCAATGTGACATATATCTGCTACTGGAAATATTAAGTCGCTGCACAAGGTTTGTCGTGTTTATTAAAGAATGTTGAAAATGAAATTATCTTAGTACTTGGTTTTGAAATAAGTTTTGTGGACATTTATAAGTTATCTGAAAATTACTTGTTCAATCTCATTTTCATAGAATTCTCGACTTGCAGAGTTTCCCAGTTCTATGTAGAATGATTTTTATGATCTGTAGTGGTGAAAATACTACAAATAGACTTCTTGGTCGATGTGGGTTAAACATACAGAGGAGTGAAGCTGAATAAAATCGTTTAAAACCAAAAGTAGATACCTAATTACACAGAATTTCAAATTATTATATTGAACCTCGGACGATGGGTAGCTTGATGGGTCCATTTTGACCCATAATATCGATAATTTCGTCCATACAATCCTCAAAATGAAGATTTATATTTTATTACGATCTGCTACTCTTATTTTCTTAAATTAAGAACCTATCCGCTTTGCGAAGGTTGGAATACCTAAGAACAAAAACGTAAAGAAAGATTTGAAGCTCTTCGTGGCATTTTCGTGGCTGACGACTCTTATTTCTAATCTGTATATTCCCACATTTTTTGTTTCTCTCCATTTTTTAAAATCAACTTTGCTTTTGTCCAATGAATACACACTACTGGACGTATGCATTGTTTTATTTAGAAATATCATTCATCGCAGTTCTCGTTGCTTCATAATTGATCAAATGTTTGATGTGAAATTTAGTTTGGGCAAAATATCGAGTACTCCAAATCTAATCGTGTAATATTTTCACACTATTAATGATAAGCAGGTTACAAGTAATTACATGCTATTATATTTGCGTGAAGCAATAAATATTTCGAGTGGCATTTATCGTTCGTAGAATTGAAAAGAGAACCACATTTATGAGGATACGAGGATTTATGAGTCGTTTTAGTTTAAATATTCGTTTCGTTTATTTCACCCAACCGAGGAACCAGCATTTCTCCTTCTACAAAAAACCATTTCATTAACATGAAAAAATGGCACGCTTGTGGCTTTGAACGAATGGCAGATTGCGAGTTTTGTGGACGAAAGGCAGTAAAATAGAGTAAACTGAAGTCGCGGTAAAATTAAAAAGAAAAAAAACATATATATGAATGAAATTATATTTTTCCAATTATATCTTTCTGTAATTATTGAATAAAAAGATGTTTATATCTTCCCCAAACCTGCATAGAGCGCCAAATGGAGGGTTTTAATTAAAACTTTTACAAATAACTGATGAGAAATAACGCTGAAGATTAATAAATAGAATTCAGGAATACACATTGTGCAAATCATAGGAATAAATTATCATAAATAAATAGCACGTGAGCACTGTGACCAGTGGTTACAACGAATTAGTAAAACTACGTCATGGCTTACCTATCATAGAATCATGTCGTATTTATAAAACGTGTATGTTCACAAGTATTATACCAAAGTGAACAAATTCGCGTGTTGATGTTCTTGAATTAAACGAGCGCGACGAATATTTGATGTTGTTCAATTGCTTATTTGGGAATCCGTTTCACGCTAAAATATTCCAAGAATAATAATGGCAAAGTAGACCATGGGGCCAAAATTTGGGATGTCCGTACGAAACTGAATAAACGGAAATATGGAACAGTACACAAAGTTAATTAAATTTCGTCTTTGGCTTATGAATGAAATTCAATGAACGCTTGTAAACGATCACCAGTAAAAGGAATGTATATAATTTTCTTTACACACAGATTCGTGTTAATTTTTGCGATAAAATTTTCAGTTTGCGTGTAAATATCCTAATTTTCATAAACACATAAATTAATGAGGACCATTATAACGATCTTCGATCGTAGCAAATCAAATTGTCAAGGGATAAAGTTACAATATTACTGAATAATTAATAATACCAATTAAATTCATAATGAGAGTGTACGCTAAATATTTAACAATAAACATCTGGGTATATTTATGATTTTTAGAGAAAAAAGGCAACTTATAATCCAACTTAAATATTATCTGAATAAAATGTTTTAAATATATTTCACAATGGTGAATTATTTTATTTGATTGGAATTTGTAATAGATTTTTATGTTAGTTAATTTGAATAATAGAATAATTTTTCTAGAAATTATCTCCTTATTTGATTCCCATTTAAATGATTTCTTATTTTATTTGATATTTGAATAAATATTTTTTTTTTAAATAATATTAGCATCCATTTTTGGCGCTTTCATTTTAGCTACATTTATTTAGCAGACGTGGTTAGCCATGGTTATCCTTCACTTGAAATGTTTGAAATAATATTAGTCCTGATAGTACCTATGTAAGTATACGTTGTTGAAACTCTAGATTCAACATTCGACTGTACAGGAATCTAAACCACAAAATTTCCCGTTAGTTTATTTAAAACAGTTAATTTACTAGAAAAATGATTTTCAAATAATTTCTTCGATTACAATATAAAACAAAATTACTTCTCTCGTGCCAATTTACAAGGTAAACTGTGAAGTAATCTAAAAGAATTATTTCTTAACATATTACGTTATACTTGCGTTGATTTCAAGTTCACCAGCAAAGCAGTTCGTCAAAAAAAAAAGAAACTCGGTTGTAAAATAAAAATCCAATAATATTGTATGAAGTTAAATCAGTAGTGTACATTAAATACTGAAAGACAAATATTTGAGTGCATCGAAATGGAAAAAGCTTGCCACAATTTTCTAGCAGGAGGCAAATGATTCCACAAAGAAAGTGTGTACATCGTAGGAATTATTTTCTCTTCTCAAATCAATTTATCAAAAGGTAAACCCTTCCTATATGAAAAGGAAATATGGAATAAAATAATTACCATTGCGTTAGTATTTCACAATAAAGACGCAACAATAAAATATATACACATCGATATACAAAATATTTGTCAATATTTTCAAGTGGAAAGCAAACAAATTTCAACAGAAAGTGTGTAATTCATAGCGGAATTAATAACATAAAATCAGTATTTTAAAGTAAATACCAAACGATAAAAAATGTAAATACATTCAAGCATAAGATTCTCGGAAAAATTCTTAGGCTAAAAGCAAATAACAGAAGTGATGTTTTGTCCCAGCCTTCTTCCTAGATAAACAAATCTATCTAAAGCAAACCCCTGTAGAAACAAACAATAAATCAAATAATGACAGGACATTTTAATTAAGGTATAGTTGTACAAAACAAAACCATACATATAGACTTACTGTGTTTCCCCAGTAAACCCACGATATCTAAAGTTGAAATCTGATTATTACATACCGACGAAGATGACCAGCGTATTCACGTGACAGAATAAATCTAATCCAATGAAAAGCCGAAACAAAAAAATTTTCCCGTCGAAATCGATTTACCGCTCGAGGAAAGGGTAGGCGGGCACGTGGCGAGTCGATTATTATTTCCGATCTCGCTAATCCACAGGAACGCGAGGCCGTTTTAATTCTCCCGATGGGATCCAAGATTCATAGGGTGGCAGGGTGGCAGAATGGCCGAAGGGAGAAATCGGTCTGTAGGGCCAAGAGCAAGCAAGACTCGAAGCGGTGTGGTGCGGAGCCGTGGCGAGTCGGCACGGCTAGCCTATAAAAGCCCTCTCGCACCGAGCCGTCGACGTCACACGTCGTTAGTACTCTGCACGGTGAGGAACTCCGGCGTGCCACCTGTTATCCCAGGACGAGGCTGCCCCGCAACCTCTCGTCCTGCAGCGATCATAATCGACGAATTTTCCAACAGTACCATACGTACCAGAGAAGTGGCTGCTGTCGGCGAAAGGAAAGGACCGGAAGTTACTTTGCCAGGATCGCGCGTCGATAAGCCAGCAGGCTCCTCCGAGGCCCCTTCTTTTCGTAGCTGCACTCACGCCCGACGAAACAACCCGCCCCGGCCCACCTAATCTCGCCCAGTTATTTTCCAACGTGATTGAAAGGGAAGATTGTTACCTGTGACGAAGGACTACCGTCTGCTAAGGAAACGATCCAACGGCGAGCATCCACCTCGTAATTCGAAAAGTAAGTGGCTACCCCCCTCTTCACCCCGTGTTTCGCTAATATTCCGTTCCTTAAGCGCGAAACGGTCGGATGCCTCGGTGTTGCGTTAATTTCCCACCTAGTTCCGACTTCGATATTCCCGCGTTATCGCACTTTTGGTCCGACGGGCCGGCGTTGTGCAATTATTTTGAATATTCCCCGCACGTTTATCTGGCACGAAGATTGCGGCGCAACACGAGTTCCCAGATTAGTGTAATTTTAACGCCTGTTTCCATTAATAGCGACGAGATTACGGTGAAAGGCACTGTCTCTCGGTTTCGCTCTTAATTTTTCTTTCCTTTTTTAAATCGTTTGACGCGAAGCGCGCTTCGTTAGTATCGGGTGCTTTTAATGTTTGAAATTATCATTCGCTTGTGTATTGAGTTAAAATGAGAGAAGAGAGTTGGTTTTAATTATATGGTAAATTGGCGCGTAGAAGTCAGTTAGAGAGAAGCGTGGTTTGTAGATTTTTGAGTCTAATCCCTCGTAACGACAAGGATTTTGCAAAGAATAACAATCAATTACACGGCTTGGGCTGCGGCGGGTTCCGTATTGGCGTTCGCGGTATAAACGCGTCCGTTAAACGAATGACTAACCCGTTCATTTCGATACAGAGTGATATCAACTTTTGGATGGAAAACCTTTTTTTAGAAACCGTTCCTCGAATTGACAGGTATTTTTTACCCTCGGAAATTCACCGCTGCTCCCGGTCCGCGTTCGAGCGTGACTCACCTCTCGATTTACGTTTCGTCACGATCCAGTAACGCACGGATACTCGAAAGATGATAAATCACGGTTACCAAAAATTCTTCTACCTCCCGTTTTACGATTCTGCCGCGCCGTGCCTCGCGCTCCTCCACCTGCCAATTAACGCGAGAGGTTAACGATCAACCGTGCAGTGTCTTCGCGTGATATCCCGTTGCGTGCTCGGAGGAAAGAAATCTTACTGCAATGTGAATGGTAAATTACGCTGGCTCGGGCTAGTCGTATTAGCACGATTTTCTGTTACGACAGACACAAATTAAAAAGAAAAGGGAAATGTTGCTCAATGGCAACCTGTATGAACTGAATTCTTTTCTTCGTTTAATCAACGTTCCATTTTTGTTTCTAATCTTGAAATAGTCGATCAACTGTTCAATTTTATACTAATCAATAATTCTTTACTTGTCTAATTTTTACTTTTCAATTGTATACAACTCGAATTACCTTTAAAGGGTTATTCTTAACAAATTGTTAAAAAATAGGTGATCTTTATGATTTTTTTTTAAAAATTATATAACTTACAGTTAACAAAAATGTATGGCCTTTATTTATTTCCTATTCAAGAATATGAAAAAAAATTACCTGTATGAACTGAATTCTTTTCTTCGTTTAATCAACCTTTTTGTTTCTAATCCTGAAACAGTCGATCAACTGTTCAATTTTATACTAATCAATAATTCTTTACTTGTCTAATTTTTACTTTTCAATATTGTACAACGGGAATTATGGATCTTTATGATTTTTGTTTTTTGAAAATTATGCAACTTGCAGTAAAAAAATGTATGGCCTTTATTTATTTGTTATTCAAGAATATGAAAAAACTTGTTTTCATTTTTCTGTAGTGGTTCGATTTCTACGTGCTCAGTGCACTGCTACAAGAAAGAAGCCTCGACGGTAGCCAGTACAAGTCGACGTAGGATTCTCTCAAATCAAAACCCCCAAGATATTTTTATATGTTATTTCAACGGCTATCGTATCAGCCTTTAAGATGGCAAAAAAAGAAAAACCACGATGTTTGGTGCACGTTTGAACGCAAACATGGTAAAAGCTTAGCTTATCTTTTGGTGGAAACGGTTCCATAAGGATGCATTGAAGTTCATTTTTTAAAACTTAGCATAGCATAGCTGTCACGTGAATCCTCCGCTTTAACATACAAGTTACTAAAGGATTTAAACTAACTGGTTTATAATTTTCCATGAAAATTAAAAAATTTGTGAAGGTTGCCCCCTCTAAAATTTTCCGTGATATTTTCCTTTGACTTATGCATGTTTTCAGCAACCGGTAATTTTTATCGCTTTGACAAAAACAGTATCTACCTAATTGTACGTCAATCATAAGTAGTTTTCAAAACCAACGAATTTATCATCTCCGTAGTTTTTGTAATTGAAAAGTATTTAGCTGTTCAAAGTAAATCGCTCTTTTCATACAAGTGCGACGAGCATGCACTACGGCTTTAGAAGACATTACGTGTATCGTGGGTCGTAAATTATCGAGGATTCCTGAGGATAATGTTGGTGGTATAGCACCAATTTGATAATAATGGATGATCAAAGAAAGGGTGATGATTCAGCAGAGTAAACACGGAGAATTCTGCAAAGTGTGTTTACCGTAAATTGTTGCGGTTTCTTTTACCCCCAGCGATTGGATCTAGGCGCAATGGGACCGCAGCCTACGCGGGTACCTCTCCTATGGGTATCGAGAATATTGGATTCTTTCTGTATTGCAATGCAGAGCTGTACGTATCGCGTTCATACGTTTGATTTCGAGCGTCGCTGTGTGTCGTGGGTCGGTTATTTTATGCTCGCGATTTTGGTCCTTTGTCGTTCCCATCCAAATGTCACTTGGAGATTCTCTGATCGATGGGTTAAAACTAAACGATTGGATGGAAATGCCAATGGCTTTTCCCGTACACGCGGTTACAGGGGAGAATAAAAGTGATGTGTCTTTTACACAGAATATAGTTTATTTTATTGCAGGAAAATATTAGAAACCTTTTGAACAAGAAATCCCCTCCTAAAGAATTTATAACATTTACGGAGCTTTGAAAGAATTTTCAGATCAGAAGTATTATT
This sequence comes from Andrena bicolor, assembly GCA_960531205.1. Classification (NCBI taxonomy): domain Eukaryota; kingdom Metazoa; phylum Arthropoda; class Insecta; order Hymenoptera; family Andrenidae; genus Andrena; species Andrena bicolor. Next base: position 33,998,948 of record OY482666.1, on the reverse strand, counting down.
ATTCAGTGTTCGTTTAAAAATATGTATACCTTATCGGTTGTCATTTTCACAGTCTTACAAGTTTTTCTATTTTCCGTTAGTCTCATGTTTTCTGATAAATTATATGATAACCCACTACTTTTTATCAAGTTCTCAATATTGTTATATTACCAAGCACTATAAGCCACAGGACATTTTCGTTAATCTGTAGGGTAAACTGGATTAGTCATTGGCAGTTTTGATTAAAAAGCAAAATATTAAGAAGTACGAGCTCAGAAAGGGCTTTTTTACAATTTCTTATTTCTCCTTCGCTACAACACTGTAAATTCCAGTATAGTTCATCTACACATTTTACATCTGCTAACACTACAAAAAACGTCTTAAGCGTTTCTCAAAATTTTGACAAGTAGTATGAAAGCAAGCTGAAATAGAAGAGAAAATTTGTTGGCTTTCTTAAGCAATTATCCTAAATCAGATGCCTCTAACGAGATCTTAAATTCATTTATTTTCATTTTCACTTATCAATGAAGAGTGAATTATTAAAAAGTCAACAATTTATATTTAGCCTTCGGGTGCCACTAATTGATACACGCTGTGACACTAACTGTACTAAATATGCCAATGATTCTACTTTCATGACTATTTTAGCTCATTGAATATTTTAAAAACAAAGACTAATAGCTACTCTAGTTGCTTTATTTTAATAATAAATCCCTAATCATCGATAACAACTGAAAATTAAGACCATATAAAAGCGTCACAAAAAATATACAAATTCCAACTGGAATTACCGCTTAGGGTGCCAATCATTATACAGTTTATGAGTTCACCCTACAAAGACAGCTGAAAAATTTGTTCCCCCACCGTGTAGATACCTGAAACCCTTCGACCATAATGGACTTGTATCATCGCGAAGGGCACTGTTGTTCGAGCAACGGACGGTCAAGCAGAAGAATGTCGTATTTACACGAAGGCGCCAAGGGCCACCCGTTGCTCTCTCTGTTGCTCATAAAACTAAAGTTGGGAGGGAAGCGTTTAAGGATTTACAAGGATCACGTGCCCCCTATCCACATATACATACATATCCCCTGGTTCCTCGTCAACCGAGGGAACGTGCCGTGCGTGAGACACTTGGAAGGATATATGGACCTTATGAGGTTCTTAATATGCCGTAACGAGCGCGTGTTACACGCTGCCCTCTCAAAAGTCCACCGAATCCATAGCAGCCGCGAACAATAAACCGACTTAATCCTCGTTCATAAAAAAAAAAAAAAAAAAAAAGAAAGAAAGAGGAGGAAGCTCCGTGCCAGTGGGACTCGTTATAACTACACCAGCGGAACGTAAAATTGTCGTTCTTAGATTAAAATGTCCGTCAGGTACACTCCTCGGAATCCGCGTCATTCGGACACTAAATTGGAAATTCAATTCTTATCTTTCCCCGTGGCGTACGCTGGCGCGCGAACTTCGTGAATTCTTCAGCGCGCGCGATAAAGACGCGAGGTGACTCGAGCTTTCTTCGGTGGCGCTTCTCCGCCCGTTGAAAGCGATATGGCTCTCGAAACGGGCACCGAACCAATCTCGCTTCCCTGTGAATTACTATCCCCTTTTCACCGAACTTGATTCAAACTTCCGCGACGTCTCGGATGCCGTTTCTAATTCCTATATCCTGTTCTAACAAGCGGCGGGTGTTTCCAGGGGCGCTTTTCTCCTCCCCACACTCGCCAGTCAACTCTGTTCTCACACAGCCCCGCGAATCCAACCCTCCGGTTCATCGTTAATGCAATTTCTTTCGGATTTCAATCCTACTGATCGTCGGCAATCGAGAACCCGTCGAAAGTTTCGAGCGCCCCTGCGACCATCGATTTTCCATCTCGCTGTTCGCGCGGGAAACGCTCCACGGGTTCGAGTATACAGAGAAGTATCGTCGATTGTCCCGCGTCAACAATGGTGCCGTTGACAGCTGGCTCGAACAAAATTATCTCGATCCGCCTTGCCGTAAACTGGACTAACTTTCCTGGCTAATGGCGCGCCACGGGTCAACGCGCAGCGATCATAAAATTCCCGTGGATCTTCGGTTCCGCAGGCCCTCCGCTTGCAAAACAAGCGCGTCCCTAGAAGCTCGTAAACAGCTCGCAACGAATGGGAAGATTAATACCATCAATTTTCCTCCGCGCGGTTCCGCGATTTCGAACGAATTTTTCGCACCTGGCGAATGTTTCGCCGCCCAGATACAAAGAAACTGTGTGTTGGCTGTGTGCAGTGTACTGTTTGCTCAGATAAATGTGATAAAGTGACTTTTTCAAATGCAGTTATTTTTGTTAGGAATTGCGAAATATGGGTGAACGACACGTGGAAATACTAATAAAGGGTGTGTGAAGTTTTTTTTACTGCAAGTTGTATAATTTTCAAAAAAAAATCATCAAGATCACCTATTTTTTAGCAATTTGTTAAGAATGACCCCTTAAAGGTAATTCGAGTTGTACAAAATTGAAAAGTAAAAATTAGACAAGTAAAGAATTATTGATTAGTATAAAATTTGACAGTTGATCGACTGTTTCAGGATTATGCAGTTCTTTCTGTTAAGAATTTGGAAATATGGGTGAACGACACGTGGAAATACTAATAAGGGGTGTGTGAAGTTTGGAACACCGATTCGGCTAATCTTTTGCATATAGACAGTTCATATAAAGACTTTCATCCCCGTTTAAGGGGCGAATCTCGTCTAACAGCCCCAAAAGTAACTGGTATTCAAGAATTTTTGGGGGATTTTTCTTTATATCGATTTAAACTCTTTTGGAATATAAGGAGGCATCTTTGATCTTACAGAAAATATTTTTTATGTCGATCCTTCTTATTATTTATTAATCTTTATTAATTTATTAGTATCCCCATGTGGTGTTCACCTATATTTCCAAATTCCTAACCGAAAGAAACGAATGCATAAGTAATACCCTTAATGCACTTTCACTACTGCTGTGCACTAGCTATGCATAAAATGTGGTACAAATTCTTCACTCAAACCTCGTGCACCCCTCCTTATAAGCTCACAAGACGACATTCTAAGCTAACTTCCAAGAAAGCCCTTCAAAGAAACATTCAGAATTTGTGATAATAAAAGTCTCCAACCCGTAAAAATGAAATATTCTCGCGACCAATCGTCCCAGAATTCAGTCCAGCAAATGGAGTACGAAATGATAGACTCGTTAATAATTTGGACGCTATCGTGCGCCCATAGTAGCCAGACAGAGCTGGAGCAGCGTTATCGAACTACCGGTTATTATCCCTAATAATCGAATAGATTAGCCGTGCTAGGATCGACTAACTAGTTTTCGAGATAGATCGGCAATTGGTCTAGCCAGCGTGTGGGTCGCGCGCGTCACTTCCTCGAAAATTCGTCATTCGCGTTAAATCGCGGGAGCCTGGCGAAAGCTCGATTCCCCGGCAGCGGATCGAAAAAGACCGGTTCGCCGCGACAGCCGATAAAAACGCGTAAAATTAGAAACAATTACGCGGCCGCCGCCACGTAAAACTCACTAATTTATCGGTCGTAACAGGCGCCGCGGCGCTGAATCGCGTTATCGGGGCGTCAGTTCGTTGTGCGAACGCGCTCGGCCGAGCCGATCTGTGGTAATTTTCAATTATTCGCATCGACGAGATAAAGCGGCGCCCGACGCGAAATAAAGAGAGACATGGCAATTACCGAAGGTCGAGGCGGCGCGATTAGGAGTTGAAGAACCTGATAGAATACCATTGGGTACTGTGCACGAAACGGAGGTCGAGCAATCCATACTAATTATTACGGTCATTTCGACCGTGTTGCCTCCCGCGGTCCCATTTGTTCCCGTCCTGAAGGACAACGCCTGGGCAGTGATTTACCAGGCTGACGGCTGACCAGGAGTGTTCCTTCGTCATCAAGCTCGAAGGCTGCGGAGGGCCAAGGTCGGAGCTGAGATTAATTCCGGAACACTGGCAAGGGCGGAGACGGGGCTGTTAAAATTCCCCGGTCCTGCAATAAAGCTCTACTTCCGCGGTTAACCGCGGGGAACGGCGGGAAGTGCTGCATCATTGCGATAATGATTCGAGTACAACCTTATCGGCCGCTGAAAGCTGTTTAACGATCGCGAGCTACTCGGGCTACAGCGATCAGCATGCAAACCCTATTTCTGATTACATCGGAATGCCTCGGTATCCGCGGAAGAATTCCTACCCCGCCAGCGGTACCTGGACAGGCGCATAACCTGGCAGCGATTGCTTTCGCTGTTTCTTGTAGATCCGCGCAACGCTCCGTTTCGCAACGCGCCTTTCTACGCGGAGAATACTGGACGCGACCGTTTGCGTTAATCAGGTTCTGGCAGTTTTCATTGACCTATCGAAGGTGCTCTCGATTCCTAGCTGGGCATTTTTATATGCTGATGCTGATATTGCGTCACGCGGCATTCGGTTCTATTCAGGTATTTCGAAACGCATCGACAGGGTAGGGAGTGATATTTGGTGGAGCTCGGGGAGAGGGTAATTTCTTCTTTGGAAGCTAGTGGAATGTGGAGAATTAATGGCTTCTGTTCGAGGCTCAGGTTTTCGGGACATTGACGTTTGGGGATCTGCTGGGTGAAGGAGCAATGTTGGGGTAGAGTTGGGACGGATTCCAGTGGATCGTCGAGGTCGTATTTACGATATTGAATTAGAAGATGAGAGGTTTATGATATTTAAAAGGTGGGGTGCCAAAGTGCTTGAAAGGTAGAGTTGAATGGTATCAAAGTTTCGGGTATGTAGTTGGTATCAATGTTTGATACCATTACTGAGCAATAATAATAATATATGAATCATGTAAATGCTGGTAGCATTATTGACATATGAGTTATAAAAAATAGGCAAAATATGTTGCACAATTTTGACAATGTTTTTGATATTTTTGATAAAATTGGTGAAAGAATAATACCCAGGTAACTATATGTAAATGATCAATAAAGTATGTTAGTTATCTGTTAATAGCAATAAAGAGAATTGATATTTGAAATAACAATAGGAAACATGCTTCGTGTTATCATGTTTTACAAAGCACGAAAATATTAATATCCATGGCATTATCGATAATAGTCTCATAAGTTTTGTAGAAAGACGCATTGTGTGTAATAACTTTAAAAAATTACTAATTTCCAAAAACAACATTTTACAAAACGATATATAACTGTATTAAACAGTAAAGTCGAAAACAAATTTCCTGGAATATTTCGGGAACTATTAGACGTGGGACAAATTTTTTTGAAGTATGAGTTTTTTAAAGGCGAATCCAGTCCCTGCTGAGTTTTTAGAAAATTTAAATAATTATCTAACGAGCAGCATTATGATAATGTCAATTCTAAGAGAAATTATACATAACTGTTGCAAAAGAAATGCTCATTTGTAAAATTTTTATTCCACATTTTGACCAAATTTTTCCACCAAGAGTCCCTTCTCCCCGGTTAAATAGCAGCACTGACAATACTACGTCATGCACACTTAAAACTTGTCCCCACACGAGCAGTTAACCCTTCATCGATTCAATCACATATGTAAGTATTACACCACGATTTCCGCGCGTGCCTTCATGAGACAGGTTTAGAACTTTTCTACGCGATAGCTGTTCGTGCTGATGGCTTTTACGCGTGTATGATTTCACATAGTGCAAGCCTAACCGAAGGTACATGGTATATGTATAGGGTGTTACATAATAGGTGGCGAAACAGAAAGAGTAGCGATCTTACATGCAAAAATAAATAAGAAGTGTACAATAAATTTTCTTCATAAGGGGCTTCTTTTTAAAAAAAATTTATTTTGAAAACTCGTCTTGCGGATACACGTACATCTGGCTAAAAATTATCAGAATTTATCAATAAATGTGGCACCCCTACAAATTAAATGACTCCTTGCACAAAAATTAGTCGAAATCGTATAAATGAATTTCGAGAACTCGCTGGACTAAATGTAGATTTTCTCGAAATCAAGCTCCATTCGAAAAGAAATTCCAAAACTTCGTTTCATTCACAGACGAAATTTCAAAATCGATTTTTCCGAAAATCATGCCTTCCGTGAACTAATTTTATCCCACATCTCCTACCTAATTTTTCCCTCGTAGAACCACCCGTTGCGAAACACCCTGTGTCTGAAAAAAACAGGGGTAGGTACACCACCGCGGACTTGTTAATACATGCAGCCACCTATCCTCCTATCACTGGTTGGAAAAACATTTTCCTTCGCGCCGTCGGAAGGGCGAAACGAGGTCTGGCTGCATTAAACAAGGTGAAGTTAAGGTTTATCAGTTGTCACCGGGTAATGTAAAAGAATTGTTGCAACACGTCGCCGAGTCTGACCAGCAGAGGCTGACACTACGTCGCGGTCGTCAGTGTATCTGCTCTCGTTACAACGGGCGCATATCGTCGCGCGAAGTCGTTTTATGGTAAACTGTCGTCGTCTCAGTTCGCGAGACACAAGGACTGCATACGTTGAACGTTCGAACAGTGAAGTAAAATGCTCTCGACGAATTCGAAAACCTTTCGCAACTTCGGAAGTTGACGCGGAAAAAGTTTATCCGTAATACACTCGCTCGGCAACTCCGGACTTCATAATGTGACGTGACTTATATTCGCAGTGAGAATTCTCAGCACGCGATCGTTTTCAATTGTGTAAAATTCTGGTAAGCGTTGTAATGCCTGAAGAGGATGATCACGTATATTTATCAGGTCGTTCTATGAGTAATGTAATAAACAAATTTCTGTTAATGATCGATATTGACGACATATATTTTATTCTTCCGTATTTACTACTAGCTTTTCACATCTTATTAAGTTTCTCATTTCCTTTTCGTAAACTTCTGTTGATTTTCTGTGAAAACATTCCTTAATTACATTTTCCACTTCCTCCTCTGATCGCGTTTCTTAATCTAACTTTCACACTGATTTACATTAACTATCTCCTCGTACACCAGAAAATATTTTTTACACCCACAGTTATGCTGTTTTTATGAAATGTGAAATATTCGATTTTGTGTTTGTACATTTTTGACAAGGCATGAAAGATTTCTAAATAAACTAGTAAATAGTTTAGAAAGATCCCTAAATAAACTAGTAAATAGTTTAGAAAGATCCCTAAATAAACTAGTAAATAGTTTAGAAAGATCCCTAAATAAACTAGTAAATAGTTTAGAAAGATCCCTAAATAAGCTTGTAATAATTTATACTGAATTAATAAATAACGCTTGCGTTGAGTAGTAGCATTATAAACTCAGTTCTCAGAAAAAAACTGCATTAGATACTTATAGGACGACGTTATTAAAACAGAAACTCGTTTATCCGAATTAGTGAGGGTTAGGGGCAGGACGCAGGGTGTTGAGATAATAGAACGACTATGTTTTAGAGAGAAAGTTATTTGTTGCTTAATACTCAATAAATGTAATTTAAATTTTCTTCATTTATTTTAGTTTATCCGTTTTCCTGAGTGGCTAGTTTACAAACATATTTTTTCACACTTTTGACATATTTTTTATATGTTTTCTAATTTTCTTTTTGTGTTTGATACTATTTAACACCAGTTTCCAAAGCAGTAGATGCTTGAGAATGACTGGGAATATTATTATCAGAAACATATTCTCCATAATTTCATCATCTGATATTTCGTCACTTTAAAGCCACTAACTAGTTCTATATCGCAAAATTTGCTTAATCGTGCTGACATGACACTGGTCGGATAATCAAGCGTTAAATTAAACAGCATTCGAATAATCCAAGATCTACTATGGCATAAATAATTATTTCCACGAAAAACATTAACTTGAAACGTTCAACATCACACGCCTACTAAAATTACTTTAATAATACACATATCCACGTCTAATTTATATTTGAAAAAGGCAAACGAAATACACTCATATTGTAATAATATCTGTTCAATTCCGTACAAAACTCCAGATCCAACGCGACATTATCAGCTACTCAAAACTCACATGGACCTTCCCAAGAAAGTGGCCGCCACAACTAAAGATAAAGTCGGCAGAGAATCGTAACTCATTTCTGCCCCGTCGTCATTTTCGATCGATTGCAGTGTCGACTTCGCACAAAGATGGAAGCACGTTTACAAAAAAGTCTGAAGAAAATTGCGGGGGTACAGCAATCGCGTAAACTCAAAAGCGCAGCGATACAGTATTCATTCGTATTACAAACTTCGTCGTCGGAGCATATTTCCTTCGATACACGCGCTGTCGAGTACAATCGACCAATAATAACTCTTTTGAACGATACATATCAGAAGGTGTGACCTATTGTGCGTCGAGTTAAGGCTTCTTCGCCAAGCACATGGGAAACAGTTGCAAAGGGAACGATATGGTGGATAGTAGTCGCGCGGTATCAACATTGGTTTCCCCATTCTGGTGGACAGAGGGGAAGAAATATATTATGTAGTCGTCGGAAAGGTGCAGGGAGCATTAGTATGTGTGCACGTGATAGGAAAGCATGCGGGTCATGGGGCAACAATTTTCACGAGGTACGATGAAAGAATCCCTTTGACGGGCGTGTTACGTGCGCCATGTGAAAAGGGAAAAGTCGATGAGTACGTTTTCTCCTTCGTCAATTATAGAGGACCTGGGGGCCGCCTTATTTTACGGAATCAGATAACGCTAATGGAGACTGAAATCCCGGGTGCCAGGTAGAAAAGCAACATTTTGTTTTGCTGCCTCGGTCTGTGCACATCGGAGATAAATCGTCAGAATGGAAAATTCGACGGCAATAATTGAATTGTTAATATTCTGATATTTTTCGATCCTTTCAAACTTAATTTAATGTCATCTTCAGGGGAAAAAATGATTGTATATATATGTATGCATAAAGAAAAGAAGTTACCGTTAAGTATCGAGTCAATTATAAAGGTCTGTTTAAGTGATCAAGCTTGTAGAAGTTAACGAGCGAGGTATAAAATGCGCTGGTAAATGAAGGGAGAATATAAGATCGTTAATAGTTGGAAATTAATTGCCGAAGTCGGATTTTAATAGAAGAAGATGCAATTAGGGCAGTGAATGAAGGGAAGGTGTTTAAGTTTGAATTGATTTCATTCGAGAGAAAGGGTTTAATTATTTGTTAACAATTATGGGATAATTAGATGCTGATGGTTTCTTGGAACTTCTGAATTTGTAACATCAGTTTGTCTAGCATTGTTACGTAGTTTTTATTTATTTTAGTGGAGGCAGGTTGTACGCCCCTTTTATGGGCGTAGTGGCCAATTTTCTGAGCTGCTAATGCATCCCTAATGGTGATAACAGAGTGTGTTAGGGTGTGTTAGGGTTTCCATGAAAAATATTTCCAGTGTTAATTATATGAGACTTGCCTCGATGATCTGTTATTCCTAAGGTTTAAAGATTCCTTTGTCTGTTTAAACAATTTAATCTTATAGGTTCGAATAATTTATAGATAATATGACTTATTTATTTTTTAACAGAATAGTGATGCTAGTAAAAATATATTTAATGATAAAATACAGTTGGAAAATTTTCAATTACATATTTAGCAAATTATAAATTCATATTATTTGTAGTTAGCGATAGTGATGCTAATAAAAATATATTTAATGATACAATATAGTTGGAAAATTTTCAATTACATATTTAGCAAATTATAAATTCATATTATTTGTAGTTAGCACGTTTCAAATAAGTATATGTGTGTACGAAACTAAAGTAGATCGATGTCGTTATGATTTATAAAACATATTGCTCGTACCTTTATCGCAGCAACTAGTTGCATCGACATAGTTCGACTTCCACCGTCAAAAAGTTCTGAATTTCGCCTGGAATTTCGTTTAGAACAAATATTCACCTGTTAAATGTTTCGGTAGAACTTTACGTAGGGTAGTTCGCGGCAAAGTTCCTAAAATTTTCCAAATAACTTCGACGTACCGTAAAGAAATTCTGTAATACTTTCCATCATCGCCCTTTGCGACTTAAATCAGCTATTCCATCCACTTAAACGTTGAAATGAAGTATTAATGAGAAGGGGAATTTAAGTATAATTTTCAAAAGATAAAACTTTCAAAATTCTTAAGTTCATCAAGCACCTCCATTATGGACATTATACACGGCAACCTACATTAGCTTAAATTACATTTACATACATCAATTAAACATTTTTTTTTCAAGATGCACGTATAATTTTAGTTTCTTTATTATTATATACCATTACCTTACAAATTGCTTCATTAATTCACCGAATATTTTTCCACACCCATTCATTTTAATTCATTTCTTTCTAAAAATTTTAACACCCTCAATCTCTGATATTAAAATTATTTTTATTCCATGAATAACTCGATTATTTTATTTCTCCACATTTTGCATAATATCAACCGTATTAATATGTATAACTTCAATTTTATTTAAATTCATTCTTTGTATTTATTTATTCAACATGAACCACAGATTATTTAAATTCAACCAAACTGGGTATTAGTCGAAAACGTTTCAGCGACGACTCCATAATCTGTTTCTTAATTAACATAAAGCTAAGCCGTCTTCAATGAATTTTTCGCGAGTTCGTGTAATCTTTCAAATGAGATTTAAGAATATTCAGCTGTGGACTTTCGAAACTGTCGAAGGTATTGCGTTGAATGAATTTTCATAAGACAGGTAATTCGCTTATGCCACAGAGCGTTCACGTGTAACGACGCTTTATAAAAGCAGATTTCGTAGAGCTGCCCTCGAGGATCGACATTGTTTTCCTTTTACTGTACAACACACGCATTGTTCTTCAAATTCACTAAATTTTGCAACGTAATACCCATGCCAATTTGTTCATGCAAATCGTAAGTTTTCCTTATTCATAAAAGATTTAATCGCAGGAGAAGGGGAGGTGTGCAAGTTTATCGAGTTTGGTACAATTCCAATCGACATGGAAATGTCAGATTGAAATGAAAGCGTCTTTACTACGTTCGATTTGCTGAATTAATTTTAGTCCTTCGTCCATACCCTTTGTTCCACACTTCTGTCAGGAATTTTATATTTAATACGCGAGCGAGGCATTGCTTCGAAAGTGCCCATTCTGCGTTACATTGACGTCACACGCTGAAACTGTTCACTGTAAAGATCTGTCGATTAGAAAGTGACGTTCAGTATTTAAACATTAGGTTGCTGTGCGTAGTTAACTATGTACAAGGTGTTTCACAAAAAGAGATGACAAATTTCAGAGCTTATAATTTTAGTAATTAAATTTCTTTATAAATGTCCGTTCCAATAGAAAAGGATAATTTGAAAGACTGTAATGGAATAATGATATGTAATAGTTAGAAGCTAATATAAACACTAGGAATAGTTTACATAATATAGGAAACAATTTGTAAATAAATTCAGGTTTAGGTTTAGATCAGGCATGGAAGAATAAATGTTAACTAATCATAAACAAAGGAAGTGATTGTAATTCATAAAGAATTATTTTTCCGAAAAATATTCTGCACCGACACAACTGAAGTTAATTTTCTTGATAAATATTTCTCTACAAAGGCATTCGAATTTTTTTCCAGGGAGGGGATGGCAGCTTTGAGAAACAGTCAAGGTGTCAAAGCCTATGATTGGTTGATTGTTTGAACCCATTTTGTAGCGTCAATTTAATTAAAATTTTAGAATTTAATTTTAAAAATATTAACATTTTTAGTATGAATTAATAAAAGTAGTTTTAAAAAATAGGTGATTTTTTCTCAAGCAAACAAGGGGGCAGCTGCCCCCATTGCCCAAATTTTAGTGAAATCAGGGAGCGAAAAGCCTGTGCACTCTCCTTGTAAAAAAGAATCAATGTTGCACATGGGAACAACTAAAATGAACTACGAGCACGTTCTCCCTTCTTTTCTCTAAATGTGCACCTACTTAGCATCCATATGTCCAACACATTAATTTTTTAATTCTGCACAAACAGCAAATTATTGATAACTCTGATGTATCGAACTGTCAATTCTCTGAATGTCAAACACGGATTACCTTCAATTGCCGTTCTTCTTGCGGTTTCATCGAGCTGCTTCTATAAAACTGCTTTCAATTACAGTCATACCGACAGCCAGTGAAACTCGCGCCGAGAAAGGCGCGAATGAAACAGTGTCATCGATCGTGTATCCGATGACTTTATAGACTCATGGCTCAGCTATGAAAATATGTAAACGTTTGGCGCGTTATTTGCATCAGCCGTCGCGTAGCGAGATTTCGAGTTAATGAGTTTTCAACTCGCTCGCGATCGACACGGGGATATTTTGCCACAGTGATTCCTCTTCCCTTTGGTTTTTAATTTTCATTTCTATTCGATACGAGAGACGTCAAGCTTCTGGATTCGCGTTTGAAAGAGACTCCACTTCGATCTCAGCATAGCTCTCGGTTTGTCTCGTCGTTTTCAGTTTTGCTTTTGTTAGCCAGTAGCAGATGTTTTGTATCGGCAAAAGTTCGTAGCGTGGTTACTCGCGGTCCAAAGTGGAAGCTACGAATATCCCGCAGGCTGTTTTCGATATGGTGGTGTTCTTCGAGCTAAGCTCCTTTCCTGCGACAATGAAGTTCCTCAAAATGGCCAGGGAGCGGTGTTTGCGCGACGTTAGGAGAAGAAATGCTGTAGTAACTCGGAAGGGTTACTTGGTGAACGGGAAGTGAAATCGAATTAAGCTGTAACGTGGGTGAATGGATGGCCCCAGCTGGGTGAATGGAGGAAGAATCAGGACGCTACATAGTGGCGCGTGGCTGAAAATTTGTGGCTCTAATCGGATACAGTAGAGAATCGATTACTCGAAGAAAATGGTATTATCTTTTTACCATTAGCTGTAACACCTTTCTTCATTCTTTTTCTTTTCTATCGCTGTCTCGTTAGCTTTAACACTTTATCGGTGGAGTGTTGGACATTTTGTGTTTTTAACAGCGATGGTCATTTCCGCGTTGTTCATCATCCCGTTTTTCATATTATATATTTGTCCATTTCGTGGTGCATCACTCTGTACAAGAATTTACTTTGGTAACTCAAAAGTCGATTTTTGTATAAATCCTTTTATAAAAACAAGATTAGCGTCGATAAGGGCATCCTTTCTTTTTTGTTCTCGCTATTTTGTTCCTTTGCACCTATAGCAGAGTTGAGCATTAACTAAATATATAATTATTTAAATAACGGACCGAATAAAACTTACAGTAACTACTTTAGATTATTCGACGAATAAAGTTAATTTTTTATTCATCGCGCGTGTCAACTTCAGCGTCGAATAAATTTTTCAACTGTACTTTAATTTAACTTTACTCGACACTTTTGTCCAATATTTTTTTAACTTTTATTCGTCATTCAAAATTTGTATTTAAATAAAAAAAAAAAACTGACCTACAGGAGCCCAGTTACTAAAACCCACTATGTTTGCACTCAGAATAATATGCACTACGATCGTGTCAAACATAAACTACACGTTCCCCTTAAAAAAGAAAAAAAATGCCTTCGAATCTCTAAAATACTTCCCCCTAGGAAGATTTTATTTCCTCCAACCTGTAACACACCCCTCCCCTCGGAATCGTGCAACTTCTATTCAACGCAGGTTCCTCTCATCACGACGATATTCGCGTAAATCAAGGTAACAATTTCAAGTGACACACACCATACACGTCGTCACGTTGCTTTCCGATAGAAAATGCTACTCAAGCTGTCTTTCATTTATTTGGGTCATCGGGACGTGCGGCAATAACGCGATCCACGTGGGTACGGGGAGTGTGACGCGGCTGGAATCCAGCGTCGGGAGCGCAAACACGTATCATAGAGATGTGAAAAATTTAGGCGAAATAAGCCAGATTATGCTCGAAGCCCGTACTAGTTGCCGGGGACGGGCGTTTGGAACGTGCCCCCGCGCTACGTGGATAACATTACGGACGTGACTGAACTAAGTTTGCCGGCTGACGTGTCGAATCAGCCAGGTAAATTGTATTTTATATACGCGAGAGCCCAGTAATTTCACCATATCCCTAGTTGGGCTTCGCATCCGCGCCAGAAACGTTGTAGGAAGCTCACCACTACCGCATCCTCACTCGTGTCAACAGTGAGGACGTGTCAACAGATGCGTCGTCTTCACTGGCGATACCCTTAAGACGGGTTGAAAATCTCCAACTGTTTCCTCCTCGACTAACAATTAATGTTGAGCAACTCGAACATTGAAAAAATTTGAAACTTCGCAGAAATCTAGTTCAAGTGGTGCTAATAACGTAACCATTTTTTGTTTCGGTAATGAAACGGTCGTAGGGGTGAAAACATCCCCACAAAGAAATTGTGAGTTTTCATATTATCGCGAATATCTGAGAAACAGTAAAATATATTGAAAAAAACGTTTAATTCAAAGTTTCTGTTATTTTGATATACTGCGATATGGGGGAAAGAATTTTTTAAAAAAGCGTGGTGGGGATAAATTTGGAAGAAATGAAAATTCTCTATCACCGTATTATTGGATACAAAGAATCATTTCGCGGTTGCGCAGATATTTACGATAATATGAAAACTTAGGATTCCTTTGAGGTGGTGTTTTCACCCCTAGGACCATTTCATTGCCGAAACAAAAAATCACTTGAACTAGATTTCTGCAAAGTTACAAACTTTTTTGAACTTTCGAGGCTCCGACCATCCCCTGTAAGCTTAGCTGCTGCTCCACGTGGGAGAATTATAATAATATTACAAATTTATACTTCCGGAGTCGCCAGATGCAACATTTCTGGAAACTTCCTGCGTACAGAGAACCATTACTTTTAGAATTTCCTAGTGCACCCGGAACCACCACTCGCGTGTGTAAATAAGGCTCCGATGAACCCCACAGGACACCTTTAAGTGACACCTAAGTGTCCTGAATCTAAATTCCGACTTTTAGTCCAGTGAAATTAAGATTTGTCTGGGGAATAATTCCCAGCAAACTATATTTTTGCATAGGTCTCTATTTCGTCGTTTTAAACAATATGTCAAAAGCTCCCATCGATCTTTATTTGCTAAAAATTTTATAGAGGATCAATGGCAAAAAACAAACCAGTTCTTCGCGAATATTTCGTTATGTATCAGGTCTATGGAAAAAAACAGTTATTATGAAGTTTGTAGCTTAGGAAATTGTCTACAAAAAAGGTTGAATATGTTTTTTTTTTGGAGTAACCAATTTCATGTATGATGGGTTACAAAATTTCAACCCTCGTACTTTTGACAAGGGAAGATCTTTGTGATATAAAACTTTGTGAATATTTAGGGGATGTCCTCCTGAATACAACGCAATTTTTGTTTGCTGCCCAAATTCACTCTAAGAGGGTGAAATTGACCCCAGAATAATTTCCTTTGATCCTCGGCAAAATTTTTAGCAGATATTGAAAGGACGAAATAGAGGCCCATACAAAAATGTAGCTTACTGTGAATTATTCCCCAGATTGGCCATATTTCCGTCTAATTTCACTGAACTATTTCTACGATTCTTCTCCGAAGCGTAGAAGAGTGTCACATTTAAAATAAAGTTTGTTGCTTACAATTAATTAAAAGTATTAAAACACTCGTGTTTTCCGGCATCGTAGCTTGTAAACTCGCCAGTTCCGATTCGTTTGCATTATTTCATGGAGAATGGAACGGCAAAGACAACAGTGGCGATGTTGAAAGCGAAGTGGGCGACAGAAAAAAAAGAGGAAAAATGGGTGGAAGATGCGAAAACTGTTTAATGTCCCGTTGTGTCGCGAGCGGTAGCTGCTCGTTTCTCTCGGTAAATTAAATTCAGTCACGTGCGAGGGCTGGTAACGACGAGAGCCGTCCGTAAACTACTACACCGAAATTAAATCGTCAAGATTGCGTGTCGGAGGTTAGATTATGAATGGATCTGTTTTTGGAGCGACGCTGTTCGTTTGCCTGCTCGCGTCAATGAACCCCTCGCTCAAACGAGCATGAGATTGGATTGTTGATAGGAAGGCAACACCGAGCCCTGTTTTATTCGATCCTTCTTCGTTGCATTCAGCGAAACGGGGGTTCAGGAAAGGCCTATGCAATAATTAACCCGTTAATGAGACACTGGGGCCATTTGCAGTGAATGTATATTCTGTTTTGTATTTTTTTTTTATTTCTATCTAACAGGAACTCGACTTTGATGTTTGTAGAAATTTAGGGTGCAATGTAATGTGTGGGATATATTTTAGGGGTGGGTTCAGTACTGAAAAATAATAATATAAATTTATCAAGAGTCAAAACATATGCCCTTACTCTATTTTTAGATTTTTAATGAGCTCTGGGTTTGAATAATTTTTTGGAAATTTCACGTAATTCCATTTGAGATTTGAATTCCACTATTTTTATCGAATGATCAATATTCAATGGGTTTCTTCAATGGGTTCCCAACAAATTCTATATATATGAATACTGCCCTTGTTAAGGAACTTTGTAAATTAAAAACATACTACTTTTGCATGTTGTTGTATTTAATCCACTTAAGTGAGGCAAATTTTTAAACGATTTATCGATCCAAAATAATTCAACAACTATCGTGATCGTATAGAAAAACTTATTATTCTGAATATTCTGAAAGGCAGTAACGTCATCGCTTAAACTCGCGTTATATCTAATAAAAAAATTGTGCATACTAAAAAAAGGGTCGTGGATGAATGTACAACATTAGGCACCAAACAAACGGTACAATATCGTGTCATTATTTATACCAAAGTGAACGACCAAGCGCCTACAGCCTGTTTGCGTTCCAGCAGGATAACAGTTGAATAAGTTTACCATTTTTTCTGAACGGTGCACTACATTGAGCAATCGCCGTAGTTCTTTTCTGATTTGCATTTCTAGATAGACACACCCTTTCGATCGAGATAACTCTATCTTTTATAAAATTTTCCCGCGTTCCATTGATTTTATATCTACATGAGTTTCCGCTTTTGTAACTCGCTATTTAAAAATCGCCGATGCTTTCAATTCACATTTGAATATACTCAATCTATATTAATCCCTATATTGATCCCGGATACAATGAAAATAAGGGGTCTCCTATTAATCTATATCTATATATGTATATAAAATTCATTTTCTGTTTGTTTGTTCTTATTACAAATTTACACCGCCGCACGGATTTCATTCCACCGTATAGTTTTTCGTTGTCCACATCCACTTTTACACTCTGTTTAGCGTAATCCTTATTTTCCAATAGAAATGTTTATAAAATAAATGTTAAATTTACCTGTTAACTTCTATGCATAATGTGCTATAAATTTCGAGTATAGAGGGTTAAGTGCTAAAGTTCGCTGCGGTCTTGTTCGTCATAGCGGTCGCTTGCCTTCTATTAAGTATGCCCTTTGACGTATTACGTCATGAATTTTTGAACCGCTTGCATTACCTAACATGTGGCAATGCACCTGATTATCGAACGCAGGACCAATCAAATACAACGGCTAAGCATAGGCTCGCAATCGGATTCTGTTTGATTACATAAACGAATTAATTGATTACTCATTTCTCGTGCTGGAAACGTTCCCACGGCACTCTGTTATTCTTTATTACGGTAGCGGGGATAATAACGAAATCAGTAATAATCAGCCACAGATTTATAATTTGATAATCGTTAACAAACTTTACAAACACACAAAGACGTATCCAGTATATAATTATTTCCTTCCTCATTGTCACTCGTTCCGTGGAAAGCAATTATACGTTTGGAGTTTGGACTAATTATCATTTGTATTTCAATTTCAAATTACACTTTAGAAAATTGACTATCACTGAAAATCTACTAAATATTTTGTATGAAATTTTAATTGTAGATACATAAATATTGAATAATAATATTCGCCATATTTTCTCTAGTAAAAGAATGCAAAATATTCAATCAATGTATCAGTATTCTTACATAAAAAATCTCGTTCGTAGGTGTTTGAAAATCAATAACTAATTTTTTTAAGCTAGCCCTCCTTTTCGTCAAAATCTTCCGATGTTTATTTATTTATTTCTTCTGTGATTTTCTGTTTTGCATTACATTTTGTACACGGCGCAATACCTACACTCGTGTTACTATTAGTAATATTCAGAATTCAGATTTATTCAAAAACATGCGACACAGGCACAAAAAAATCGTGGCCGGTGTGTTTGACTTTGCGACGACGCACCGCAAATGTAGATTTAGACAAACGCAGTATGTGCCGAGAGATCTCCTTTGCATTTGAATCCAAACGAAAAGTTTCTCTTAATGGGAAATCCGGTATCCGAGAAGTTTCAGCAAATATTTCATTTTAATTTCCCGCCCTCGCAAAACGACTCCAGGTTGCTAAATGAAAATTAATTCTGTTCGTTTCGCTTCTTTTCCGTTCCGCGTGAAGGTCGTAACGTTTAATCGTTGCAACTCCACGGAGGAAAATACGTTTCCTGGGATGCTCTAATTTGTTTCTATGAAACAGAAAGAACCGTCGCCTATTGCAACAGTCAGTACCTGGTATAATGGATGAAACGCACGATTGCCTTATTTTAAATTCCTTGCCGTCTCTGCGCAACAACTACGTCTCGGAAATTAACTTTTAATTTTCAATTAACGTATCCGATGTCTTGCTGTATTGCTCTTAATAATGTTTCGCAAATGAGTGTATTGAAAACGCGTTCAAGAAATTCGATATATCGCTTTTGTAATATTATATTATATATACATGTATAACACTTTGAGGCTCGGCAAGTGAAATAGAGAAGCATAATTTTTTCATCAAATATATTTATACAATGCAATTGAATCGTTCTTTTTTTATGTAAAAGGACATTATATGATTTATGAATACACGCAGCATACCTTGTCACGCGATCTATTCTTCGTGCTTTCATTTGAACAATTCCCAGCTTTTTGCACAGGAGTTAGGTTCATCCCCCCTCCTTTTAAAAATAAAGAGCACAAGCCATGCGGCCTAATTGTCCAAGAAATATTTTTGCAAGGAGAATGCAAGTTGCAATATATTTTATTTTGTAATACTTTTGTAATTCCATAATATTAAGGAAACTGATATTTTTTAAAATAAGTACAAATATTTATTTACTATTTATATAAAAAAATTTTGTGAAAATTCGAAGCCGGTGTAACTGTTTTTGGGAGGGAATAGTGGAATTCGAAAACAGTGTTTTTAAAAAGTAGGTTTTTGTATAAACTATATAAAATACCAATCAGAAAGTGAAAGTATCAAAGAGGCTACCTACATATAAACATAAAACAAATTAAAGCTTTTCCACAAATTTACCAATAACTCTACAAAGGAATCCAACGTACAGCAATTCCTTCTCATAATTAAAAAACTGATATGTGTCCCTTTTGATAGCCCAGCGCAACAATTATCCCGTTCTCCCTTCACACACCTAACAGCAAAATTCTGCCATACATAAAGTAAGGTGCGACGAGAATTGTCCAGAGAGAACATCTTCGAGACAAGAACTCATTACTAAAACGTCTCCAGGAAAATATGAGTCCGAAAGTTTCTCACTGAAAAATATAATGCTCGCTATCAAAATGCTTTATAGGTCCTGCGGAACTTAATATTTCCGTCTATACACCTACAGAAGCTACTACCCCTGTCCTTTTATCTGTCGCCACGTTTCTGTCGCTTCTAGAATCCTTAATGACCCGAAGCGGACGTTCTTTCAAATTGCTTCACCTGGATGGTCCTATGCAAGGACAATTGCATCCTCGCGCGTACTCCCACGACGCGGATATATCAGCGACGGATGACTCGCATAACAATTGTTGCAAGCGAATTATTCCGCGCTGCCCGACCCGTTTGCCGGTATCATTGAATTTGACTAGAGAACCGAGGGCTCGAGGGATCAAGAAGAAAGAGTCCAAACACCCTCTCTTCTCCAATATTGCCACGTCGAATCATCCCTTAGTTAAACGCGATCCTCGTGGAAGTTGAAGCGAGAATTGCTCCCATGTTCCATATATGGAACATGCTTTGTATTGTTGGTTTGTTCATACACGCACGTGGCAATTAACTCTCGCGAGCCACACGGAAATGAAAACGATATGTATGCTGTGTTTTTATTCATTTCGTTTATTTATTTGGCTCCCCTCCTCTCCTCTTTTTGAATCAGAGAGATTTAAAATCACTTCTCGCTAATGGAAATTGATGGTTTCGTATGCTCGCGCGACGAATTCGATGACTGAAATTTGTTTATTAAATTCTTTGACGACTCTCCATTGGAATTATAATTTTGTAAATATGGGAGCCACCTCTGTGTATCTGTGAGAGTTTCAATTAGTATTTCGTACGAATTTAAAATATTTCCTGGATTTTTCTATGTTTTTGAAAATAGTATTGTGTTTGCCACGTGAATGTGTTCGAGATACCAGTCGTAAGTCATAGAAGTGAATAAAGTCTGAAAAGGTTCTTACACCAAGAAGCACTTGGAAGCAATCGATTAATGGCGTTACTTAACTCTGGGACGGCGGATAGTACATTTCGGCTTATAATTCCGTTGATGCATACCTCGGAATAAGCTTTTACGGTAGATTTTGAACTTGTGATCTGTAACTTCAGTGTTTTTTTTTTTTTTAAGAAATGATAAATATTAATGAAAAGTAATATACTGTTATATTAATAAGAAGTAGGTCATTACATAAGTAATTCGGTTTTCGACACATGTTATATTAAAATAAACAAGTTTTTGTTAATGATCAATAATTATATATATTTTCGCTAAGGAAAAAACTTGCTTCAAATCACCCCACAAGTCACCCTTTTCAAGTAACTCCAACATTTTTGGAACACCCTGTATATATATATTTTTTTTCTTATTTCTTTACTCGCACCCCTAAAATGGTTCCATTTCATAATCCCTGAAAATGTTTATTGCAATCAGACGTCAGTAGAGTGTGCCGGCCAGGCCATAAAGTTTAGAATTCATCAATGGTGTGGATTTAAAGTTGAAGAGGTGTAAAGTATATGTATGCGGCATACGAATGCGTGTATCGTTTGTCTCGCTGTACAGAAGACAGCTGGAGGAGCTGTCGCGGCGGCGTCTGACGATAAATGTACTCGTACTACTTCCTGCAATGAATTTCAGTGCTGCGCGATATTTATGCCGGCGAAAGTATAATATCTTAACATCGTGAGTATGAAAAATTGTAGAAACTTATTTCCTGCTTTTGTATCTTGATAATTCCAGGATCAGAAGTAATTAAAAGATAAGTAATTGCAAAAATGAAATCCTAACTTACTTAATGTATCTTACTGTTTTACTTTCATTTTTATTTACACATTTTCTATCCATTTCTTTTAAATTGTTTATTAAATCTGCAATTAGATTTTTTTTAAATGTTTTTTCGAATATTTTCTAGCTATATGTATTGTATGTTATGAATGAAAATTATTTCGAGTTAAGTGGACTTACGGTCTACTAACTATTTATTTGGGGTATAAATACTGCTGTTTGGCATTACAGAAATAATATAAATATATTTTGAATCACAGAAGTACGATCTTGCGCATAATCTCTCATTCCTATGGAAGGCATCTGCATAATAATAATGAAAATAGTGCACTTATGTAGTTATAAAATAAGAAAGAATTAGATTGTACTATAATGTCACTTGCAAAAATTGTAATCACTAATGAAAACTAAATTATTAATATAGTATAACAAATACACCCCGCGTAAACTGTTTAAATAAATATCGTGGACATTTTCTTATTTCAACTTATTTAACATTTCTTTCTTACTTCGACTCATTTAACAATCAACGTTTTTCCATCCTTCAACTCATTTAACATTTAAAAAAATGTTCTCACTTCTCCCAATTCATTTAACGTACTAACACATTCTAAGCTAAAAATCCCCGTACACCCTGTATAGTTTACTCTCAATAATAGATATCGGTACCCCCAGTTCCTAAGGGGAAAAAACGCATAGTCCATGATTCTCATTAATTGTGAAAGCATGAAGCAATAACCGTTACTCGAGCAGCTCGATGGAAATTGTCCCTGTGTTTGGTCTCCTCGTTGTCACGCGTAACCCTGTCGGTCGATCAATCAATATCCTAGAACTTTTCACCTTCATAATTACCATTTTTATACCCCCGCCCAGAATATCGGTCAGACTACGTCGCGCCACAGGTGCCTATTAATCTGCACCGATACTTCGATCATAGCTGTACGTCTTCGTTGAAAATGTCGATCCAACGTCCGAAGCGATGTGGCGCGATTTTCCCCGAGGCAAATTGCGACGGAAAAGACGATGTGAAAAATTAAAGGATGGGAACGCATCGCAGAAGAAGAACGCGTTGGCAACATTCTCATTTCTCCTTGCAAATTGCGAATGCAGATTTTCGATAAACGCGTTCGCGTAGTTTTAGCACGTCGTAAAAGGGTACTCATTAGCAGCAGGTACGTATATTTATGTGCAGGGGCACAAGGCTAAACAAGGTAATTATTCGGGGAACGCCTATCAACGTCAATGGAACTGGTACATTTTTTTATTCTTCCAATTAGTAGGAAATGTCCCTGCAATCGTAAGTTACTACCTTCTAGAAAGACTTTAAAGAGTTTTCACATCAGCATCTTAGTATTAACAAATATTCTTGGATTGCTTGCATGGTTTATGCAGTGTTACATTTTTATTCCCACTTTTAATATGTATCTTGTATTCATTTCAATGAATATAATCTTGAAATTCTTTCTTAAGAATAACGAGCGGCTTTTCACAGTTTTATAGTTGAAATTGAAAATTAATCGGAATTCGGAAATAGAATTATAAAATCAAAAGCTACGGTTCATTAATTAATTTATTTTTTTAAGTAATCCTTCGCTTTATGGATCAATTATATTCCTGTTGTAGAGGCATTATAATTGGAAACTTTTTTGTAGAGTTATACTCCATTTTTCCCATTTTCTCCCACTATGCAATATAAAGTGACATTTTTTTTAAGTCCTCTTCAATTAAGATCGTGTATTTTTTTGCAGTTGTACCGCCAATTTAAATTTCGAAGCAACAAGTCCTTTAAAAAAGTATGTTTAGAAAATCAAAGAAAAATAATTTTGTTTAAACGACATCGTTGGACTTAAAATAGTGATACATATAACATTCAGTGTTTTTCTTCAATTATATGTATAAAATGTTGCTATTTACTGATCAGACACACTGTGAACAGACCAATACAACAGATTAATCCTCTCCACCCTTTCATCGACGACAAATTTCCGGTAGCTTAGCCAAACTAGATGGACCTTACATTAATCGCTATGCAGATTGTGGCTTGCCATTTCCGCAATGCTTGATATAGGTATTCGAAAATGTAGTACAGTGGAGTCCCGATAATAGGTATTCCGCTCAATTTGGGTCTTGTTTAAACCAACATCTCTCAATTCACTGTCATGTTTTGAAAAAGGTTGCTGGTATGTACGACGTACTGCTTACTATATGTATACAGGGTGCATCAAGGCGGGTGATCGACATAAACGGGAGGTACAAAAATAAATCGCATGGAATACAATGTTTCGCAAGAGCCTCTGTTTTCGAGAAAATTGATTTGGAAAATTTGTGAGGCATGCGTGCACCTGACCAAAATTCAGCAGAATTTATCAGTGAATATAGTAATTGCGAGTGAAATAAATCTTTGTCAGACGTAAGTTGAAATTAAAATTATATAACAATTTTTGTTCGAATTGGCCTTTTTTTCGAGAAAATCAAATTTGAAAGAAGTGGACCTTTTTGAGAACGAAACCTCGTAAGAAGAACTCAAAAAACACTCACAGTTGTAGGTAACACATTTACTGATGAATTCTGCTGATTTTGGGTAAAGTGCACGAATACATTACAAATTTAGGACATTACATTTTCCATTTATTTTTGTCCAAGGAATTACCCGGCTGTACTATCCATCGTAACCCACCCCGTATATCGCTAATAAAATGGTGCTAATTCACTTGATTTTATTTTGCTTTTGCTTTCAATATTTCAAAAAATACTTTTACGACAGTTTTATGGTTTTGTTAGATGATCGCGTAAAACTCTGAAGGATTTTCTGAGAACTCATTAAACCCTCTCAAAGTCTCTTCATGTGTCTTTTCTCTGGGAAGATTTCAAGAACTGATTACAAGACACTTTTACTGGGAATTGTATGTTTTTGTAGCTCGTCTCTACAAACGTATACAGAGTGTTTGTGTTGTTACTGTCTAGCATTCTTCTCGTAATTGGCAACTACATGAAACAAATAGAAGATAAAAGTTGCACTGCTATTTATAAGAAACACGAGTAGTTAATGCAACTTTTTAAACTTGCAAAGAGTTCTCAACCACGAAGCTGGTCTTTAATCTTTCAAAATGGGAAGCCATATTTTTTTTTATATCATATAAAGCTGTCTCTAGATGAATTTTATTGTATAAAAACATGTAACTATTCGTTCAGGAATTAAAGGTCACCTTCGATATTTGAAAGCGATTGCACATTGCAGAAATTCATGAAGCGAATCTTGTTACTTTCAGAAAGTAGGGAAACTTTGTTCATATAGTAATATACGTCAAGTCAAAAGTTTCCTTCCATAGAATTCAGTCAGATTCACCCCTGAGCAACTCTTCACAAATATTACAGTTATCTGTGAGCATATTAAAACAAGGCGAAAGGGGATGATAGTCCATAAAGGAATAGGTAGAAAATATAGAATATGTAATATCTTTTGTTATGAGACTTCAATTTTCGAGAAACTCGGATTTGGAAACTCGTCTGGTACACTTTCACCTGACTAGAAATTGACAGACTATAAAAGTAACTATGAATTAAATGCACAGATGAAATGAACCCTTACGCAAAAGTAAATAAAAATTGTATAATTTACCTCTCTTCGAGCGATGCTTTTTTTTCCAAAAAGTTAAGTTTAAAAATCTATCAAGAATGCCTACGAAAGAGACTTAAATTCAATTTTTTCGAATACAATGCCTCGATTAAAAAGGGCAATTCTACAATTTTTACTTGTTTTTCCACACTGAACTACTTCACTTCGAGAACTCACTTTGTGAGGGTGTTTTTACACTTACGTTCGTTCCATTGCCGAAACAAAAAATATCATAAATTTGAAACACATTTGCGCGAAGTTTCAAATTCCTTCGAATTTTCATGTTGCCGAACATTCCTTGTAAGCTTTATAGCTCCAAGGTAATTTGTGGGGACCATAAATTCAATGTACCTGCGGTTCGGTCAACCGCGAAAAATTTCTTGATGCACGTAGGAAAGCAATTTGCATACAAAACGAATTTCGTATCGCTCCTTTCATTTTTCAATTCAAGTCTCAAACTATAGATCGCAATAAATGTAAATTGACCACTGACTCACCTATCTCTGTGAATAAATACGCGACGAATATAAAATTCTAATCGCGGTAGAATGAAATTCTGCAAGTGGCGCAAGAAAATGCAAACACGTGACGTTTCGACTATCATAAGTGACGTTGGAATGAAAATTTCACGGATAAAAATCTTAATCCAGCACTGTACCTATTGAATCTTCGTTACGCAAATGATTTCCACCTTAAAACATCTCTATAATGTTTCCTTCCACCCTCTTCGTATATTTCTCAAATTCCACCCAATAACCAGAATAATTTATTCACTAACATCACCCCGATCACTTGCTCCCTCGAGGAATTTCCATGAATAGCCGCCCGTTCTCCAAACTTAGCAATAAGTAATGATCGCGAAGATCAGCGTGTTAAATCTTCGTTTTGGAAGCGGCGAGCTTTTATCCAGGCGAAAAAACGGTCGTAAAGCCAGAGTACGGTATTAGCGTTATCTAACGCGAATTTGCATTTATAGGATTGGACGATCCGTTGGTAGCAGCGATCCGTACAATTGTATCCACATATGCTTCGACACGTACACGCATTCACAGCTGCGGGACACAATCGCGCAGCGGTCGTTTGTTTGATTACGTTCCTTGCTAATGAAACGCGTGGTTCAGCTGAACGTTCGGGAACAAGACCACGCGGTTTCCTTGGCAGCGATTATTAAGTTTGCTTTGAACAGCGAAAAGAAGATCGGGACTGTGGGAAATCGTTGGGGAAATTTTGTCAGTGCGCCATTGTAGAGCCCGGAAAGGCAGCCTGATTTTTTTTTTGTGCGGATATAATGAATGGAATATAAAATTTACTTGAAGACCTTTATTGTACATACCTTGAAGTATGATCAAATTTTTTTTTAAATTGTTTTAATACAAAACAGCGGCGCCAGACCTCAATGAAACAAGCTTCTTCTGAAAAGCAGCTCCTTCAATTTTTGACCTAGAACAAGAAACAAAAAATTTTTAAGTTCTATATAAGATTATCTCGGGAAGTACACGAGGAAATTAAAAAATATTGTTTTTTGTAAGAATGGTACGTGATTGAACAAAATGTTTCATTTTGTGGTAAAAGGTGACGTGACAAATTGTTGAAACGTTTTATTTAATCATATCCCATTCTTACAAAAAACAGTATTTCTTAATTTCCTCGTGTACTTCCTAGATAATCTTATATAGAACTAAAAAAAAATTGTTTTTCTTGTTCTAAATCAAAAATTGAAGGAGAAATCTTTCCGACCGTGGAACACTGTTTTTCAGAAAAAGCTTCTTTTGTTGAGCTGTAGCGCCGCCATTCTGTAAAAAAAATAAAAAAAAATTTGATCGTACTTCAAGGTATGTATAAAGGCTTTCAAACAGATTTTGTATTGCATTCACTACACTCTCATATAAAATTCTCAAAATCAGGCTACCTTTCCGGGCTTCACAGTGGCCTTCCCTCTTATGTCAATGTTTAAAGGCCCAACGGTGTTAATAAAACGGACAAGAGGGGCTCGCGAAGTTTGATTTGCTTTACAGTTTAAGCGAAACATTTAGGTTAATCGAGATAGTGTAACTCGTTGTATATTATGCATGGAGGGAATAATCAAGTAGCTAAAGTAACTTCTAAGCGTACTTCTGTACATACACTCGGGAATATCGTGGCCATCTTGCGGGGAATGTACGTGTGTATAAGCATCGTGTGACTGCGTTTGTTCTTGCGCTGGTAATCTACGATCTAATTAGTGTTATTCATGACTGGGCGAAAGGGAAACTCTCTTTCTTCAGGGGTAGAAATGCATTGTTATTTAAAGAATACGTTTTTTGGTCGTTACAGAGTGTTGCAGATTGAAAGATGTCACTTTGGCAACGTACAATATTATTGTACTAAAGTCGAATTGTATGGGTACATTTTTATGTTTATTTGCAGAAGAATAGGTAAATAATCGAAATTAATACTAATTATGTTAGGACTGTAAACGTGTGCAAGTGTTTCGAAGAATACAACGGAAGACTTTTCAATTTCCAAAGCTGATATTTTCCTTGCATTGAAATACAGAATTGATAATTATTAAATTTTAATAAACTTAACACACAAATGTTAAGATAGTCATATTTCAATAATAACCATTACGAATTAACACTGCGTTAATACAATCTGTTTTATATAATACTTCATTCAAAACTACCTGTAGAATGCATTATGAAAATATTCGTATTTTCTCTGAAATCACCTTGTGTGGGTTTAATCTCTAAAATACCTTCTTCGAAAATCGTTCTCTTTATAATTTTAAAATCGATTGAAACTTTGATTGTTTAGATCTATTGGAGATTGATTAGACCTGCGTTAATAAATTCCATTTTTCCATCTGATGACGATGGATTAATAAATCTTTTCAAAATATCAATAAATTCATGAAACATCAGTGTCCAGTTCAATTCTAATCTCTTTGTGTAAAATTTTCATCAATTTTCTTTTGGCTTTTGGACAATACACACAAATTGTTTAAACTAGTTAACTATGAAAAAGATGATTATAAAACAAACTTGACCCATTTTCGGCAGTAGATAATTTGCTGGAATAAAAATTGAAACAAAATGTTGTTAAGTAGTTATGAGTCTAAACTCTTATGGTTTATACTAAATAAACGTAAAATAATGAATAGTTACAGGAACACGGCATTCTAATACTAAAATCGTAAAAAAATTGTCTAGTACGTACACTAAAGGGATATGTTTTCTACAATCTCTGAGAATTTCAAATCCATTTCGTAAACTTGAAAAAACGTAGTTTCGAGTAAAATGCATTGCCTAAAAGCCATCCAGTAGTTTATTCTCTACAAATTCCTACAAAATAAATTCCCCGTTTCTCGGCTAAAAAACCCTCTTAAATCTTTTCTACTCCTTCATCAAAAAATTTTAAACAATTCGATTTGAGTGGCACAGCTGGAAATGCACAGTATCCAATTTCCACCGCAACATCATCGAATCTCACATGCATCGTACCTACTTTCCGTTATTTCCTAATTGCACTGCCGCATCTTCTTTTTCTTCATTACCGATACTGGTAGAGAAGTTACAGTGATTACGCGCATCTCAAAGGAGCTTGGAAGTGTTTCGCCCGAGGTACCTTTGTAACGACCGATTGCCAGTCGATGGAACGCTGCCATTTTCCAGAATATCGCGTGCACTGACATACCCTTTCCGGTTTATCCATCAGCAAATAATTTCACGCCTGTTGCCTCGCGGAATATTTTCCTATTTCCCCACCCGCGCTTCAACTCACGCTGTCGCCACCCACCGCGTAATTAAGGTCCTCTTGGTCGATGCACGAGTTTAAGGTTTACTTTAAAACTGGAATTGCAGGGCCACGCTGACAGTGACATATACTGGCGTGAGTTTTAAAAGAGCACAGCAGACGCACAGTGGCTGAAAAAGCTTGGGAAAACCTTCGAAGGTGCATATTTCCCACGTACGAGTAGGAAAATATTTTAGCATTTCGGGTGGTGGCCATTTCATCGGAGTACCTTCTGTCTCTCTGGGTTTTTATGTGTTACAAGTTACATAATGGCACGCCTGGGGATTATTAGAATCTTGAATATTATGGCAATGATATGGAAACGATTGGAAAATTGTAAATTATTATTTCCCAGC
Organism: Andrena bicolor; assembly: GCA_960531205.1. Classification (NCBI taxonomy): domain Eukaryota; kingdom Metazoa; phylum Arthropoda; class Insecta; order Hymenoptera; family Andrenidae; genus Andrena; species Andrena bicolor. The sequence continues at coordinate 33,970,038 of OY482666.1, read as the reverse complement.
TCTAATAATATTATTTGAAATTTGTATGTGGAGACTAGATATAAATTGTGTCGATAGAATGTGTTGCAATAAGAAAGGAGGAGGTATAAGACGCGGATCAGATTCCAAGTTTTCTATAATTTCTGGAAATCTTTCCAATATCAACTGTTGTAGAAAAAGTTTTACAGAAAATGCAGGAACCGAATAAGAAAATCATTTTTATGGAAGCTTGTGAATTGTGAGGATATAGGGACTTTTTGTGAATTTTATATTCTGCTTTTTTCTTAATTTGATGACAGAGGTATATAAATTTATTCCAAGAGGATTTAGCACCGTTTTACAACTCTGATTATGTAGCTATGACATAAATACAGCAGTTACTGAAGATTATGTCTTGAACACTATGAAACTTTTTGTTGAAAAATATCGTTGGTACTATGTGTCAGCGTCAATAGAGCGTCATTTTTATAGCTCTTTTGTCACTAGGGTAAATGTCTGGCAAAGCCCAAGTGACCAGAAGTAAAGGCATTAAGAAGGACATGACGAACGTTGAGAAACAAAGACATCTTATCTAAGACTTTAGATCGAAGTTATCAAATAAATTCAAAGAATCACTTGCTGCTAAAGATTTACTTTCTTAAAGCACTACAACAGCTGCCGCAGACATTTAAAGAGACCCAAAAAGGTTTCCCCGAAGCTGAATTTAATTAACATACCGCGATGATTAAAATGACGATGATTATCATAGAAACGAGAAATCTAATTATTAAAATCTACGCCTATGTTAAACAAGCTTATTTCTTTCATAACGGCGAAAACAATATAGCACAGACCTTGAAACTTTTTTGCATCATAAATAACTACGCGAAGTACCCACACAAAAGAGATATTTTTCCTTTACGAATACGTCTTTATTTCTCATTCTTAGTTCTTACGAGTAAAATTCGCAACAGTACCTACTTTTGCCCATTTCTTCGTGCCTTCGGACCGCCGCGCGCCGTTTCGATCCGCGCGTCTTCGTCGCATTAAAATAATTCCTGGAAGCGTGTGGCTCAGCGTTATTCTCGGAACAGTCGAAGTATCGACATTATCGATAGAATTATGATCCTTTCGCGACACAATGAAAACGATAGTGCTGCGGCTAGGAGACAATAACAGAGTTGGATTCAATAACAGGGGTAGTGCATAAACAGGAGTAAAGTAGGAAGATAACTTATGATGGAGCTCTGATGATGGAAACTGGGCCGAGCTATGACTCTCTCCACCTCGGAGATGGCGAAAACTGTTCGTGGGAAACGTTGCACGATTTATTTAGTGGGCTATATTTTTCATATTTTATTTCTGAGTAGATGAAACTATATACAGAGTGTTTCAAAATAGGCGGCGCAAGTGAAAGAGTAGTGGTTATACATGTTGAAAAAGAATGTCGACTAAACAAGGAACGAGAAGGTCAAGTTCGTCGGTGAACGAATGTGGGTCGGTGTGCCGATGTAGTCGTCGACGATCGTTGTTGACGTCGTCAGCGACGTCGTCATCGGCGAGTTCATTAACACTGGAGCTTAATTTGCGCCTGGTAATTTAGGGTTGCGGCTCCCGCTTTCCAATTACGCTGCTTCGTCATCTGCGCGAACCTGTTGGTCAGTCGCAGCTCCCCCTTTTCATCATTCCACTTTCTACTCGCGGGTACTTTATAATTGAGGGATATTAACGAGTACTTTTAATTAACAGTCGAACGAATGGTACCCAGATTACTGGCTTGCCGTGGTGGCAAAGGTACTGTGAGCGACTGCTTTTTCAAACCACACAAATATCCCCAATAAGATAACGTTGATTTTATTGACAAGACTTTCTTGATTCAACGATAACGCTCTTTTATTGTTTACCTTTCATACCTAATTTCTTGTATGATGCGTTGGGAAGATTGCGGAAGATATTTGTAGGAACCAGGTCGAGCTACAACCCTTTCATAAGTGAAGATAGGGAAAACTGTTGTAGAAAAACGAGACATGGTTTGGGGAGATTTTTCTGCGATTCTATTGGATTTCTTGACAAGTTTTCGTGTTGATACCGGAGTATATTACTTTTCGCTGGAAAACGTAAAACATTTGCCTGGAAACCTATTTGTGCACCCAACAGTTTTCGAATTAACGTCCAAAAGATGGAACTTTGGATAGTCGTTTCGTCTGTCCAAATCCCTACCACGAAGAAAAATTTAAAAAACCATAAACAAAAAAATTCGTGCCATAGCTAACTTTAATGATATATTTATTTTATTACTATCGAAATTATATTTATGTTACATCACTAATGTAGGATGTTTTAAAACAAGTGTTAGAAATTATTCGGGCTTGTGATTCATATATAAAGCAACAAAAAAAATTGTATAAATATGTAAGCGTATCGAGATATGTAATTGGATTTTCTCCCGTGTAAAAACAAATGGAAATGTAAATAGTGTTCGTTTATTGTAAAGGGTGTGTTTTAGTATCAGAGAACTGACATATAAAATTGTATATTTTATAGCGAACATACAGATTCTAATAGTGGACTAACAATGAGTACTACTCCCATCATCCCCTATATATATTCTAAACCTTAATAAAAATTAATTTTATGGCAGATGTTTATTAAAAACTTTTCATTTTTTTATGTAAGCACTATGAGCTCTAAAAGTCTTTAACCTTTTTCCTGAAGCACCCTGTATATCATTATTGAAATGCCGGCTGGATTAGCTTCTTTAAGCTACATGATGAAACCATAGGAAAGTGGAGAAAGAATAGTTTAGTTGGTATATCTTATATGGTGAGGGGGTTAATGGTACTTCCGTCGGTGAAGAGCACGAAAAAGGACGGAGACCCCTAGACCGGATGTTACCAGAGCAAACAGGCGTGGTTCGAAGTAGCTTGCTCACCTGAAATCTAGCCTCCCCTCGAGTCAATGAAACCAATGCGAAACGAAAGAGGAGTGTGGTTCTAACGCGTTAATCCATAGAACCGAAAATCATAAAAAAGCAAATTCTTGATATGTATATTGTTACTCAATCACATCGCAACCACGTAACGAATCTTTTTGAAATTTTGTATATACGTAGTGTAGAACCAGGAATAACATATAGGATACTCTTTATCCCCATTTTTTTAATCGATCTGAACGAAATTTTGCATAATTATCCTCCAGAAGCCTGCGGAAAATATAGGCTACCATGAAATCTAGAATCCCACCCCTTCCCCCTTATTTCATCCTTTTGACACTCCGTGATAACCGAAGTTTTATCCGAGCAACACCGGGTACTTTAAGCTAGGGTAAACTAACCAGTAAATGACCAAATTGTTGAATGAGAAGCCCAATAAATGACCGCATACTTGTACTTATTAAGAATTGTATTTATTAATGTTTGTTTAATAAGCAAAACTAAAAATATGGAATATTAAGAGTGCAACTACACTCTATTTAGAAACAAATAGTAATTTGTAAATTTATAATTGACATTTCTTTGCCTAATGGTCATTCACTGGTATGCGGTCAATTACTGGTTGGTTTACCCTACTTAGTGGCTGTATAAATTTTAGTTTATAAATTGTAATATTACGTAATAAATAAATAAAGCTCGTCGAACGAGGTCCAGCTGCATTTCGAAACGTATTCAAACTTGAGATCTGTACTAATGATCTGCCTTCATTCTGTTTCAGGTAGATTCGTCCCCCACCTAACACAATGGCCCTAACCCAACTCGTGGTATCGCTAATGTTGATTAGTACAGTGAAGAGCCAACCCACATCTTACAATACGTACGATGAGAGGGATCTCTCCCGAGGGCATCCTCCGTTCTTACTGCTAGTCGACCACCGAATTCCGGACCTGGAGGTATGATGATTTTCAAAGAGATTCCCACGTTGTTGTGCAAAATATATAGAGGCTTAAATAATCATTTCGAAACCTAGGGCTGGGACTACCTGAATAATTCAATATTCGAATTCTTTATAAGTACACGAATTTCGCGAATATTTATCGGCTATTGTAGCATTCAGGAATGAAGTTCAATCCTTTAAGAAATTATAAAGAAAACTGTATGTATCGAGTGCAAAATATTTTCCTCGCTCCTGACGTTTGGCCCGTTTTCCAAACACCAGGTCCTCTAAATATTTTGAATAATCTACACATTGCGCGAAGCAATAGCAGTCTGTTATTACTATGAATCGATAAGATTTGACCCAAATAGTTTACATGGCACGGCGTTTGTGCGAGATACACAGCCTTTGCACCCATATAGCAGATCGCTGTCTTTTACTTTGAAACATTCAACGCAAGAAATATGTTTTGCTTGAAAATAAGTTTATGCTCTGAATAGCCAATTCCGCGACCCGTTGGAAAAGTAATGTTGATTCGAAATACATGCTGGGGCATCGGAAAATTTCAGAAGAACATAAAACACATGATCTCTAATTTTTAAGTCCGATATTATTAAAATACTTATAAAAAAGAAAATGATACTGAAGAAGAATTAGAAATTTTTTGTGAATTTGACAATGTTTCTAGTATCTTCCAAGTCTCTTTATTTTATAAAACAGTTTATCATTGTTGTGTTAAAATATTAATTTTAATTTTCACATCAGTTTCATTTAAACTTCTTTACGTTCGAATAAAGTTTATTTGTAGCATCCAGAAGAAATAAAGAAAAAAGGTCCAGAAAATATTAAGAAAATATTTAAAAATCCTTTTCATTCGAGATATTTGAATTCTGGCGCTTTTGGGGTACTTTTCCTACGCAATTTAGCGACTCGAAATTAAAACCATCTGGCAACTCTAATATCAACTGATCCTCGCTTGAAAACTCCCGAGAACCTCAGAGCCAGGCACATTCGACGGACGTAATTCTGAAAAATTTCATTCGATATGGCAAAGCACATTTCAGACATATCCTCCCACGAGTAACTCAAACACCGTTACCGCAACTTCAATGTGTTCCCCACGTTTGGACGGTAATGCACATGCACGCGCAGAGGACAGTGTGATTGGATTGCGCGCGGGTGAAAATCGACACACACGCGTCCACGTAAGGTATTGGCTGGATGTGAAATGACCACAGAGATATCCCTTCGCGGATACGATTGAATCCAGAACGTGAATCGAGAATGGGTCGGCTGCATCCTACCCCAGCGGCATAGAAAGTCGACCGTTAACGCGGGATCTCTGTTTTCCGTTTTATCGAGCACCGTATAAACAGATTATTGGAAAGCCATCGGTTTCGCGTGCTGAAGACGATTGCATCGTTGTCCCGCGATACGATAAATATATTACCACCCTGCGTATAACCGCGGGAAAAGTACCTACGCCAGGGAACCGCAATAGTGGACGAGTAATTGGAACCAATAAGGGCTTACCACACAGTGCTGGATTAACCAATAAGCAGAATAAGCACGTGCTTAGGGCGTTAGGAGAAAGGGGGGCACCGTGGAAACTTTTCTGAATTTTAAAATCTAACTTTTGTTGGAAACACTTTTTAGTAAAATTATTGGAAATGCCTAAGAAATCGTACATTGGGTTGAAGTGATCGCCCTGTATAGGGGGGGCCTCAAAATATTTTAGGTGCTTAGGACAGAGGTGCACAAGGAGCCGTTTTTAACTCCTAGCTGAGAGCAACCAGCTGAGTGGTCGAGCTGTCCCGTTGCTAAGGGTAGAATCGGTGAGGAGAACTGCAAGAGGCTCGTAGCGTAAGTATACTGGGACAGCTCGAGGCTCGGCTGGTTGCCCGCAGCTAGGATGTGAAAACGGCTCCTTGTGCACCTCTGCTTAGGGCCTCTGAAGGTCTTAATTCAGCCCTGGTTCCACACGAGGCATCCCTGTGGCTCGCGACAGGTATTTCGCAAGTATTCAGGTATTTTGTAGCTGCTCTATCTGTGTTAACCCTATGTAGAACGAGTTCTGGGGTCTCTACTGACTCCATTCGTTTCAATATTACTTATAACTTACTTTCCCAAATTGTTGCATTGCGTTAAAAATTGTAAAAATAAGATTACATTTTCGCATTTAACCGTGCACGGCTTCGGCTGGTTTCCATGTTGATCTTTTCTGGAAAAGGGTCGTCCTTAAATTACCTACGTAAAGCTTTTTGGGGTGAGGGGGTTGCGAATTTCTTACGTTTTCTTACAAGAAGAAGAAGTGAGGTAGCGTCTTACCTAATATTCTTTAACCTAATGTTCAATAAATACAAATTCTCTCATTAATGTTCTAGAAAAGTAGTTTTAGTTTAAATTCCCCGAAACCGAGTTAAATGAATAATATAAACCTTTAAAAGAATTTTGATAACTGAAAAAATTCAGTGCAAAAAATATTACGTAAGGAGGGGGTTGGAATATAAAATCTTACGAAATCGCGGTTAAGAAATCGCCAAAATTATTCTTACGTAATTTAAGAACGGCCCCAAAGCAGAGAAACATGGATATGAAAAAAAAAATATTGACGCAACACGAATTAAATAAAGTAGTTGAACACTTTTATCGATCATTACAGTCAGTCATGCAATCAATGACTCGTGCATTATAACCAAAAAAAATCACTTTCTTCTTACCTCATTTGAAACTGTTGCAATCTAAGTCCCCTCTGAGTTTTAGCTGCGCCCGGAAGTGATTCTCTGTGAAATGAATGTGTTTGAAGTACCAGTTGCGAGGCACCGAAGTGTCCCGTGTGAAAAGGGCCTAATTGGAAGCAACCTGGACGACAATAATTGCTCGGGTTTTAATCGAGCACGCTGGCCCGATGTATACAGCCTACGCATAGCGTGAAATAATACGGAGAAAATGAATAACGACCACCGAACGATTCCAGCTGCTCGCGTAAACGTCGCGTTACCGTTCCTCCAGGTGCCCTTCTTCCCATTCTCCCTACGGCGTGTTTAATTAAAACGATCTCAGCGTCACCGGCAAGACAGGACCCGACGCCCCCGTGGAACACTCTTAATTAACGTTCGCGTTCGCACGCAATACGCGTTCCATCGGCGTCCAAGTCGCCAAGTTGTAATTGGGCGTAAATTAAGGGCGAAGCACACGTGGCGAAGTATGAAGCATCGCCGAGCGCAGAGAATCCCGAACGGAACGGGGCCGCTACTTTTGCAGCTTTTTGTTCATATCTTGAGCGCGTGTTCCGTAAAAGTGGCAATAAAATGAAGGAAATATCGCGTCCAGGATGTGTAGGCTGGCGAACTGCACGCTGCATATATGAGGATCGTTGCCGGTGGGTTCCTTCTTTTTTTCCCCTCTTCTTTCTTTTTTTTTTGTGTTGCGTCGTGAACGTGCAATTGCAGCTCTCGATGGACGTTAACTGTTTCAAATTAACGTACGAGTCTTTCTCCCTGTTTTTTTTTCTTTTTGCGCGTTAACTACCAACGCCGAGGGACGGCGACATTACTCGCGATAAGAATTCAGTAGTAGGAGATTTTCATTTTTCTTGCTCGCAGGAGCGCGCGAATACCACGGCCCACTTAATCATTTTGATGGATGGTTACGCGCGTATATCTCGTACACGCGTTCTCTATTTTAACGTTCGCGCGATACCCTTAACAATTATTCTGGTATCACCGTTCTGTACGACGACGTGTTGAATTGCATTTGTTATATCTGGCGTTTCGTTTTTTTATTACGCCCGCGCCGGCAGGTGGAAAAAAGTTTACGAGAGAATTTTAAAGGATAATATCCCTCGAGGTATAGAATAATGGTTTCGTTGTAACGTGTAATGCCTCGATTCGATGACCTCTTGCATTATTCTATTTAAGACTACGGCCGTAAATACACATTTCTGGGGAAAAGGGCATGTATACGCGGCCACCTTTTTGCTCCATTTCAAAGGAACTGTCGGTTTTTTTTATCCGGGAAAGCAAAAATTAAGTGCCACATAAAAGCTGACGCGTGGATCGTATAAGAATACTTTCGTTTTTACATGGGCTTGAACCGAATATACGAGTTCGAAAGAACCTCGCAAATCTAAACGAATAGGTTGAAATTTAATCTTGCAAAATCACTGCGAAGCGTGGTAAAAGGAAAGCATTGCGAAGAATTTCATTTGTGTTTCTCGTTAGAACGAATGAATTCAGCCGATAATACCGCCGTCACTAAAAACGTTCGTGTAATAATTTTACCTTGGATTTCATTACATGATGTGTTTGGGGGGGACAGAACCTAACTATACCGAAATATTTTTGGTAGAAATCAGAAGTAAGAGGAAAATATTAGTTAAAACATAGATCTGGAAATATCACATTAGCACAATCATTGTTATATTAACAATAATTATTATAATTACTAGTATTTCTTAAAAAACATTATGAAATGTTACTGTTAGGTCAAGTTGCGCTTAGGCGGTATTATGCTGAGATATTTTACGTTGCATTAAGCAAAAGTTTTGAAATTTTTTATGCAACATATTATCATTGCCCTGGGTTGAGAAACGTATCGGTGAAGTGATTTTGAGTTTAAAGTGTGCTACCTAGATAATAATGGCAGGCATTGGAAATGTCATAACTTTATAAGAAAAAGCTCCTTAGAAACTGTTTCGAAATGTACTAACGTAACAGACGGAATGAAACATAAAATATTCATTCGGTTGAAAAATGACCAAGGAATGAACGATCGAAAGTATTTATGAGATGAAGTACTTAACAGAATTTAGAAGAGCAATGAAAAGAAGATTACATACTTCCGGTGCTCGTCGAATTTCTCTTAACATCCCTCACGATACTATAAAAACAAAACATAATCTGATCTATAAAACTCCAAATAAATCCCGGTCCTTTAACAAAAGAGAATTGTCCTTAAAATTCTTCTCACTTCAATTTATTCCTTATCCAAAGCTGCAATATTGCCTTAATATTAAGGTGCAAAGTACCTCAATCCTTTTTTTTATTGAGAATTAATACAGGTGATCTAGAAAACGTCAACCACCTAATCCACCATTCGAGACCATTTAAATTTGCCTAATAAAATTTTATTTCATCTTTTATCATTTTAAAACTCCAGCCTGGCCCAATTCCGTGGAACACTGCCTGTATCACTTAAGTCTGCTTAATGTCACAATTTATTACTTGAAAACAATATAAATTCTGTGATTTTCAGAACGAAATGTTCGACTCGGGTAACGACCCTGGATCCACGGTGATCCGGACCAAGCGAATCGGATCTCTGTCGATCGTGAATTCTCTGGACGTCCTCCGACAGAGAGTTCTACTGGAGCTGGCGCGACGCAAGGCGTTGCAGGACCAAAGACAGATCGATGCCAACCGGCGGATCTTGGAAACGATTGGCAAGAGATCCTTGCCGTTTTACAACGGGGTCTTGCCCAAACCGATCGCCTCGAAACCGAGAAACGGGATCGAACTGGCGATCGAGCGTAAAGAAAACTCCCACGACCGAGGCGCAATGCCAGAGAGGATCTCTGGAAGATTGCAGGACTGGCTTGAGGCGAACGATTCTGTATTTCGAGAAAGACAAGACGACCAGACCCGAAGGGTAATTATTTCGATGAAACGTTCCTTTTAATAAGACAGCATTTCCAGCGAAGAACAATGTCAAGTCTGTGGAGAAAGTGTGCAAGCACTTCTGTACACTGTTGGAATGACGATATCTCGTTAAGACGAATCAAATGAACCCAGTTCCTGATCACTTAAGATGCAAAGGGAGCAGTTTCTGATCAATCTAAAACATTTTACTATGAGCTATCAAATGTTTGCGTATAAATTTAAAAATATTTCATAATTATTTAATAATTTTTTGGAATAAATTTGTATCGTGATAAACTTATTATTTGGTATTTATATACTAAACTGATCAGGAATTGGGTTCTGATCAGGAACTGGGTCCCTGACGGTACCATTCTTAACGTCGAAATTAGATGGGTTCGTCTAAAAAAATATCTTCCAAATTTCTAGTTTTGAGCTTTCGAACTAGAAATACCAATAGCAAAATTGCTTGAACAGTACCAACTTTAGGCGTGGGCACCCTGGGCAGTCACCAGGGGCTGTTAAGATGGATCTGCGCTTGAGGAGAACCTTGAATAGTGTAAGCGATAGCCTTGAGGGTTGAGATAGCAAATGTGTCTTTCGTCTCTAATTTCAGGATCGTATTGCGATCTTTGCCTAAATTGGGTCCTTGGATTAATTAATCCAAGATCAAGTGTCTTTTGTGTCTAGCTAGAGCTAGTTGCAGTTTCTTTAGTCTGGCTGTAGCTGTAATTCCCGCGACGATGGGTCGAATTCAGTGTCGCGGACTGCTCTAGGCAGTTTCCAATCTTCCGGAAATTGAACACTTGATCTAGACACAAAAGTGTCGTCGTGTAGACGTAGCTTTAAATCCAAAAATACTATTTTTACGGAGGTCCCAAAGTGGTCCGGCAGTGTCGGCTGATAGACACATTTGGCATCTTCACCTGCAGAGGATTCGCTTGTGCCACTTGGGTTTTCCTCGAGCGCCAATTTGAAGTCCCTCCAACTAGATTCGACTCTCTTATCAGTTTATTGTGTTCCAAAGCTCGGAATCACGAAATTACAAGGCATTTTTCAAGCTATTCCCAATTGATTTTGAAGTTGAAAGTTGAGTTCCTTACTACATATTTGCCTTGGCGCGACCTTTCTGCTGGTGTATAGAAAACGCGACGCGCTTAAAACACAAATCACTCTACAGAATTAAAATTATTCTTTCACAGACTCTAAGAAATTCGTTTCCATTATACGTGAGATTAAAATAATACTTTTGCAGTTGCATCGAAATACATTGTGAGCCAAAATTCGTGGTAAACATTCAAATAAATCGAAAATTTAGAACATTCTTCTTCATTTTTCTTCTTCATAATTTTTCTAAATTAAAAAAATCAACAGAATGCAGGGGGATGAAATGAATCCTTGCGCAAAAGTCAGAACAGCTTTTTTCGAAACTGGCTTTTTTCGTAAATAATCGGTTTTAAAGATGGAATCTATCAAGTTTATTTCAAACTACGTTTACGAAAATAGTATTGCACTGAATACTTTCAAATAAAGACTTTCTATTATTTTACATTACTTATTCTGTTTTTTTTTCTCGCGAAACATTCAGCAAGAAAATATAATCCGAAACAGTGGCACAATAATCCCATGTAACTTCTTATAGGAAAAGTCATTTCAGTCTGATGTGATGTACAGTTTTAATTAACATGTGATGCTTGGGGAAGCTAATATTTGAAGAACTTGATTAAATTTATTTTTCATCGCGTTGCACTGAAAATGCAAACGAGTGTTCCACTAATTTCCATACATCGAAGAGTCTCGCAATCACGTATAATAGTAATTTAAGGTACTTCACTGGAATTTATAAAAATCTGTATTTTCATTACGCTTGTTTCCAGGTGGAAGGAAACGACCTACGTTTACTGTAATCGACTCGAGAAACGAAGGATCTATCAACGGTCTCTATATTACGGTTTTTTATCTGACAAGCCAAAATTATCATATAGTTTACCTATTATTCCTCATATTCCTCAGGTTTTATCATATATATATATATACATATATGTATACACGCATATATCTATACGTTTTGTGGCCGTGCAGAGTCCATAATTTAATCATTCTTTTCATCCATTAAATATTACCTACCTGCTAGTTATTTACGTGTCAAGCATAAAGTAAAAATAGTACAGCGCGCGAATAGTTTCCAGTGAAATAGGAAATTCAAGAAACAGAATGTATCAGTATTCTCTTTTTAAGTTTAAACCGTTTCTAACTAGTCTAATTTTATGATAATCGGAAAAGGAAGACAATAGAACTAACGTGGTAAAAGCGGCATAATTTATTGCTAAGAGCTTGGTATCCAAAGGGATCCGATACTAAAACTGAAACCACGTGTCGTATTTATTTACTATTTCTTCCTTTTCGCTTGAGCAACATCGTGAAACAAAACAGTATTATGCGTTGTGATCTTCCCAAATCTGCCTGATCAGTAACTTCCACGCCAAGCATCCAATGTACAGCTTTGGGTGTGCCTTGGCGTGGATCTTTCGTCATATTAATATTAAGTTATGAGAGCGTAATGACAGAAACACCGCGAGAAACTTTATTGTAATTATTCGAAGGTAAAAATATATCACCAGAAACTTTAAATAATAACATGAAATTGGTCCCTGTTCGCTATGCAGTAACATTTCTTGAACTGTATACACATCCACGCAAATATTTTTATTAATTATTGCCTGCGAGGGATACGCTTGAAGAACTGTAATTACTTTGATACACAAGTCAACAGCTTTCTCTTCAGAAAATGAATGCAATTAATAATATATCTTCCAAGAAAATGTCTACAGCTGATCTCTTTTGAGGGAATCATCTTTCATTTTCTGGATGCTGTTTGAATTTATTTACCTAAGTTGGCACTGTTATGATTGCATTCCTTGATATCAATAATACTGTTAAAAAGTCACCTGTTAATTAAACGGGCTGTGTCCCAGTATACCAAAGAGATACTGTATTACGAACGACTACTCAAGATGATCAATGATTCTTTTTGTATATGTTGTAAACTAAAACACATAACGTGTTTAAAACGCTTGTCTCTAAGGATTACATTTATCTCTACGTAACACATCGAAGCCTGACTTGTTTTCCAATTATTCCAGCTTTAGTCTTAAATGTTTTTATGCCACGTTAAAATTATAAGGGAAAGAAATATCCTCGAGCGTAATATATTTATTATATTCTAATTTGAAAGCCGTTTAATTATTCTATCTAATTTATATACTTCTCATTTCGTTGTTCGAATCGTCTTTCCACCTATACACTCAACACTAATTAACAAACGATCTCGATAATTATCTTAAGAACACATTAGAAAATTTACAACGTAGCGATAAAAACGAATGTTAACGCTTCTGATGTTTACGTTAATGTTAGGAAGTAGATATAACTGTATATTATAATTATTTATATGTTGTATTATACATGTAACTCGTCATTGGAAAGAAATGTATATGAATTTTAAAAATACTATGCACCATGTAGGCTTAAGTTATTTATTTAATGAAATTGTACAACACTATTTATTTTCAATTTAATACTTTTATTCTGATAAATTAAATTGCACAATACGTAGGTAAAGTGAAATAAATTTCATTTAAAATATACTCGCTCTTCTACTTTCGCCGCTCCCCGTGCAGTAAAATATCACGCAATATGATAAAAATAAGCCATATCGTTGTACTGTTCCTTAAAAAAGTTTATTCTTTTCTTACTTATTACCGATATTTATATAATACTTAGTATTATTATTATTACAATTACAACATGTACCCCATTCACTTCCAGTGAATGAGGATCGTATTTTTTTATTTCTCTGGAAATATAATGTCTGTCAAACTGCTTCACTGTACAGAGTGTCACAATTGAAAATATTAATGTACAATACTTTTTCTAGCTTTTTTTTTCCAACATAATCTCGGTAAGATAATTAAAGAAACGCCACATTATTCTCTTCGTGTTCACGTTGAAATTCTCTTGACGCATAGGCTATTGAATCATTTCAGTCCCACTTATAAATAATTAATACTCTTTCCAACTATGTTCAACAAGCACAAATAGATCAGACAAGTGTAAACCATGGCTAGTATTTTGGGAAACAGAAAGATGAACCGTGGTAAAATAAAACGTACTGAAGGTAACTTGGAACCGTAATAAATTTGCGAAATGAGATATAGTCTACTATAAGATTGCGATCACAGTTTACGAAGGTCAAGAACAAACACGCTGCCATCGGATGCAGAAGCACCAACCTTATCCCCTCTACTGTTCCAACACACTTCAAAAATTCCACCCGTACCTCTGTAACTGTGCACCAATTGACCACTCTGCGCAATTAAACGTAAGGTAAGATACTTGTCAAGTTAATTGAAAAGTGACAAAGTAATATACAAATGACTGTCTTACCTGCGTAGACCAGATATGAACACATTTGTCAAAACTTCCGCTAGCGAGGAATTTACCATCCGGACTAAATGCTACGCTGTACACTGGTTCTGTATGTTTCGTGAGTGTGTGTATACATGCACCTCTCTCTACATCCCACAACCTTACTGTCGAATCGAATGATGCACTAGCTAAAGTTAAGTTCATGTTTGGATTGTGAGTCCCAGGTCCAGTTGGCGACCATTTAATCGTGTATATTTCTTTGCTGTGAGCTTGTAGATCGTGTACCCACGTATCTTGTTTCATCGACCAAATTTTAAGGCTCATATCATCCGAACAACTAGCCAACAAATTCCCTTGTGGGTCCCATTTAATAGCGTTAACTTCATTCTACGATTAACAAAGAAAGCGAACATATTACCTCCTTACACGAATGAATATTTCATAGATTATTCTCGTCTGCTTACCGTGTGTCCCTGGAAGCTCTTGATCGGTTTGTCAAAATTAAGTTTGCACACGTGAATACACTGATCCGTGGAGCAACTGGCGAACGAAGTATTCGATTGCCAATCGACATCTAAGGCAGGTGCACAATGAAAACTAAACTGCTGCGTACACTGTCCACTCTCTGCGTCCCATATGATCGTTGTTTTATCAACACCGGCACTCAATATATAGTTTCCACGTTTGTTCCACTTTAATGCAAAAATTGGACCTTTGTGTTGACCTAAAGTAGAAGCTAATTTGCCGTCTGTTGTCCAAATTCGTGCATAGCCATCGTAACTTCCCGTTGCTAGTAAGGTACCGTCGCACTAGAAAGGAGGACAAGATTTCACCCGTTTTTCCCGCCAGAATCGTATACGTATAGGCGAACCAGCTATCGTACCTTCCAGTCTAACGAAGTAACATCTTTGTTGCTCGGTACTTCGGTACCACCCCTCTGTATGCAGTGACGAAGAACAAGCTGGTTCGGAGCTTGAGAGTTATCGGACATGTCCCAAATACGGGCCGTGCTGTCTCCCGAACCAGACGCCAAAAGGTCCGTTGTTGGATTCCACGCGCATATGAATACTTCTGATTCGTGGCCTTGTAGCTTCGTAGCTTTACTCGCTGGAATTTCAACGGCGCTGGCGTTGGACCCTGCGCCAGTGCCTTGTTGCTGTTCGTCCACCTCCATTTCTGTTCTATCTCCTCCTCTATCATTTGTCCCTACACCTTCGTTGGAAGTAACCACTGTAAAGAGATTGATTAAATTAAACATAGGATGTAATTTGTAACACACGAAGAGGGACGAATTCCTGTGAAAAGATGAAATAAAAGTTTGTCCTAATTATACTGTCGTAATTTTTTACGTTTTCAATAGAAATGTAAAAAGTTTAGTTACTACGTGACTCAAACGCCTCAACGTTAATATTAATATTCATAGTCATTCACAGTGGTAGAAAGATAAATCAGCTTTGCAAGTAGTTTGAATCTGATTCTTCTTGATTTTCATCTATGGAATAATATTAAAGCCACAAAGAGAATTTAAAATTCACAATGACTTGCCAAAAAACTTTTCAAGGATCAATGGCTCAGACGAGCTAAAGTTATTTTATACTTTCGATTTATTGCTACACAGAGAAGTTTGTCCCCACATTGTACACTGATAATAGAGCAATATCTATCAAAACGCAGCTCAAAGTACTCCGCGTAACGAGACTTTGCTTATCCCTATCATTTCTTGGAATCTGCTCGTGCGAACGAGTTGTGACGTTCAATTCAGCAAATGCTAAATGAAATTTCTATAGTTTCAGTTTTATCACAGTGGAAGGATCCTTAACGGAATGACGAGATCTTTCTGGTCAAAATGAGTCCAAGTGCAGCAAAAATCGGAGGATTTCTAGGATTGTTTACAATGCTGCCATAGAGTGCATTCGTTTTTAATTATTAATAATCCTAAATTAGTTCGATTTGTAGCATATTTGGCCTCATTTCGATCAGAAAAATCACACCAATTCATTAACAATCTTTACAATGCCATAAAATAAAAACTATATAAACTTCAGTCCCTCTCGACTATTGGAATAAATATAGTTTCCAGCGTGATCCAAGCTCGACCAATTATAGGCGAGGCGGTGTGTCCCGATCCAGTTGCATTTTTAGAGACGTTACTGTATTGTTTGCTCCTAGTTCACGGACATGTTGCATCTTTAACATTGAGCTTTATTTTTACTACCTCAGTGCACGTTTCAACAAAAAAAAATGTATTCTTTAACTATGCAATGAAAACTATCGAATCCTATACTTTAATACAACTGATATAATAAAAAATGGCAGCTCCCAACAAGTCCGAAAACTATAGCAGTCCTTTAATTTACCTGGTGTAATAAAGAGGTCTATAAAATGCATATAGTTTCATAAACCAGGGTGTACCAGGATATCGAATTAATGGGAAAGAAACGAATTAATATAACAGGTCGAATTACCTTCCCCACCATTTGTATCCTGCACCTCAGTCTTCACCTGTTGTTTCTGCTGATTAATTTGATTCTGCCTGGATGCGACCACATCTGGCATGACAGCGTCTATAAGGGACAAGGATTCCACCATTCTCTGCTCGGTGCCATCTTCGCCTATCGAGATCTCAGCCTCTGTATACTGTAGCCCTTTCTGAAGAATCGACAAAAGCGCTGCTGGTGGTACTAATGCTCCGTTTATATTACTTTGCGATATATGCGATTCTATGCCAAATGTATACGCAGAATGCTGAAATCCTATAACAGAAAGAATGCGTGAACAGTAATTTCAAGGTGGATCTCGAGAAATATACGACACAATAACGGAATTCACGGATAAACTGTGAGGTGCATCTAAACAATTCCACTAGCCCTGTAACATATAACCTATACACCTTAATGAATCGCGAGTTAATAAGCAGTTTACTAATTGCGACAAAGCCTATAACAAAAATGTACGCATTATGTAAGAAATGGTCGTGTATAAACAATAGGAATTCAAACGTTGCTGTGAGTTTTTTTGAAAAGAGGTTAGGAAATACTTCAAAGACCGTACCGGATTCTTGAAGGTATCGGTAAACCAAGAAATTCACTTCATCGCTAGAGAAGCTCATCGTTCTTAGCGTTCACGGCACTAGCACAACATATTTATTGGAAGTTGCGCCAAAAATCGCGTAGATTCACGTCCGACGCCGAGATTTGCCGCGTCGAGGCCGCTGCAGAAAAAGAACACAGCCACTTTGCACGCAAGGCATTACCATTGGTTACAAAGTACGAACGGTGGTGTGTTCGAAAAAGATGCAACGTGCCGAACTTTTACATGGCTTCGTCTTATTTTGCAATTGTGTACAAAGGAATTTGGGAAAAAGGATAAATTCGATGCAGTCAATTCATATTTTGGAATAGCGAGCAATTTGGTCAATACCTCCGATTTTTTTCGTATTTAATATGTTGAAAACGGCTTCTTTAAAAGGCAAAATATTATTCAAAAAAGTTTAATTTAATATTTATTAATAAAATATTCGAATAACAAAAATTATAAATAAAAAAAATTAAATTTAATAGTCATCTGCGTCGCTCTCGGTGCCCGATAACTGCTTAATCTAAGTTTCATACTTTTCATACTTAAATCGCGATTATTTGCAACATTTTTTTAATTATATTTTACCTTTTCAAATAGCCTTTTCAATGTATCGCAATTGCTCACTATTACCAAATTACAAATATACAATTGTGTATACACAATGTAAAAGCCAGAAGAACACTGTACGCAATGCTCTGTCAATTGGACGAGTCTTCGGTTAAAAATAATTTCTAAACGCTGTTACAAGGGCCATTACACAGTTACTATTAAAAGTGTCGAATATGTCGATAATGTACACCGTTTATAGAAATTTGTCGTTGCGTTTGCGACAGTCGGCGATACTTACAACGAATTCAATTCTTCTAAGAGGTTTGTATTGCACCGCAACCTCAAACGTTGGTTAGGATGAATTGGTTTATTGATACAAGGTTAATCTTTATAAAAAAGGCAATGCAGATGGTGATTGTAATCTTAATATGTTGCATTATGATTTAAGACGCAGAGGTGGGTTTCTAATCGTTTAATAAATTCTTCACGTCTGCGTTCCGAAATCATCTGCTTGCATACTCTTTCACTGTTTACTTGCCCTAACTTGTCCCTAATAGCAGCGTCATCACAGATTCCGTATCATTTGAAAAATCCTTCCGTTATTTCTGGTATTTGAAATTATCGTAAAATCGTGTATTACACGCGCTACATTGCGTAGATATCTAATTATTTATCTGTTCATAAATCTGTTATGACTGAAAATAATTTATTCGATTTCTTATCTATATCGCATGATGGTATAGTCGAGACCTCGATTATCAACATCGTTTACCAGTTAATCTTACCACTTACAATTATTAATTTCATCTAGCTGTGCAATAACTGTCTTACTCTACTAGTACGAATTGGAAAGTTTCGAAAGCTCTATTCGTACAGCATCCTCAATTACTCGCTATTTGGTACAATTATTTCTACTTACCATTTTATGTCAAAAGAAATACGAACTTTAACGCAAGTAAGAACACTAAATCCTTCAAAAAAGAAGAAATATTGTATTCCGTAAAAATAATCTGAATAATTCTGTTCGTAAATTAAAGTGTAATTTATCATAATAATACATTTATCATTGACTGATGAGTATAGAAAGTGTGACCGGCGCATTTTGCACGGTTTGCAGTTCTTCTTTTAAACACGCAATACTTATTATGTACACGACATACCAATTAACAAAAATTTCCTTACAAAAGTGTTTCATATCTGTATGCTGATTAATGATTATCGACACGCGATAGTATTCTTCATTTTCCTATTATTACACCGAACACTCGAGTGTTCGATAACCGATAGATATCTATATATTTAGTATTAATGGACTCGTGCTTCGAAAATTCATATCATTCAGGCATCCCTTTTTATTTATATTTTTTAAAGAATATTGTCGGTAAAAATGTTGGTATTCTGTCCGCGTGTTACCTAATTTTATTTTCTAGAGTAGAATCCGCGTGTCATTACAAATGCATAATTATCAAATTTGTTGGCCGAAGAAGCTGATTGGCTGGCTCAAGGTCACGAAATCTGATCATGCATGCCTCAAAGGAACAGGCGGCAGTGCCGCTTCTGTTCTCTTTGCCGTATAGTTGCATAGTTGTGAGGAAAGCGCGGCAAGGCGGTCCGTGTTGTTTTTCATGTTATTGGAATCGGGTGTTTGATTCCACGTTCTTTTTAACTTGCTGTTCCAAGGCACTACTAGAAGAATGACGGTAGAAATCGACAAAGAGGAGTTAAAGAAGCGTTTGACGCCAATACAGTGGCACGTCACACAGGAAAAGGGCACTGAAAGGTATGCGTGACGTGAATTTAATTTTCTTACCATCGAACCATTTAGGCGTGCATCAAATCGTTCTCGCTTTGTACACGATATACCGCTTAGTTCTCGTATAGAAAAATAATTTATGCCACTACAAAATTTCCATTCGTAATAAACTCTGTATAATTCTATACGCATAACAAACACATTGCAGTCAGTTGTGAAACTTGGAATTTTCAAGGAAAGATGAAATGCCGATTGTGTGTTTCATTAATACATCACGTAGAACTTATTCATAATTTATTTTCGTACGCGTGCGATCGTAAATTATAATTAGCTGGTGCATTTTACCGAAATTTATTCGCTTTTTATTTCTATACTATATCTTATATTATAATGTTATTAAAATCCTGGCCGCATAACTCGAAGTGAATTATAGCGTTTGTGGTGCAATTGTCCAAAAATATTTTCCATATGGTGGAAACCGATGTAGTTTTAGGCGACGCTCGACCAAAATAACTTTTTCAAGAGCATGTGTTGGCTTGACTTTGCGTCATGACCGAGTGGTTTAAAAATAAAGCATACGTATTCATAATTAACTTCCTACTCGGTTCGAGCTACTTCCTCTGATTTCTTTCTTTACGCAGGCCCTTTACCGGTTGCTACAACAAGGTATACGAAAAAGGCACGTACACATGTTTAGTTTGTGACCAAGAATTATTCTCCTCCGATACAAAGTACGACAGCGGCTGTGGTTGGCCTGCATTCAATGAAGTATTGGATCAGGGACGAGTGAAATTAACCAAAGATACCACTCACGGTAAAGAAATATGTGGATTACGTTGAATAATTTTTCTAGAATTATGCTCGGATTTTTAGTACAATAACACAGTATTCATTACTTATATAATTTTACATTCATTAAAAGTATCTGCTTAAATGGTATACGGATAAACTGTTCAGTGCAAATTTAGTACTTTATACGGAATAGTAATTGCAGTTTTATCTGTTTACCATTTTCTAAATACTCTTCACTTTTCACCCTACTATTCATACGATCACAAAACCTTTCCCCAAACATTCAGTTCTCTCATTCCCGAGTCTTCCGCAATTTATATATTATTTAATTTTATTTGACTTTTATTACATTCAACGAATATCACGAACATTTATGGTTACGTTATTATATTTACAGTTGTTAAAATTGCTACATAAGAATTTGATTAACTTTGCTAATGTTATGAACGTTTTATCTCAGATACGATCTAATTACATAAAATATGCACTATAATTACATGATATTTCTGCTATTGTATAGGACGTTCGTGTTATTAGCGCCGTGTATGACTTTTGTAAATAACAAGTGTACGAGAACAGTAAGAGAGGAATATTTCGATGATCGTATACTTCTGGTTTGCAAGAGAAATCTTGGCCGCTACTAACGGAACCTCCTTACATATATGGAAGACAATATTCCTCGTATCCTCTACCTTGCATGTTAAATTGCTTAGAGTGTGATTGTATTAGACTTACGTCATCTATTATATGAAACTAAGGTCATTACTGTACATTGAAAATAATTTCTCTCTCTCATGTATAGAAGACTAAAGATTAACATTTCTTGCCGTTTTATCGTACGATAGTTTTTAACATGTAGCTTCTGCTTCGTATAATGTCATGATTTTAATCAGACTACTACTTTTATAATTTGGGGTTCAAAGTCACGTTTTGTGTAGATTATGGAAATATATAAAATATCATAAAAGGAATTGTTTGAAGCTTGAACTAATTTTAATATATTTTAAATTTTGAGTTACTGTACATTTTCTGTTCAAAATTAATTTTTTTTTACTGGTTATTGATTAACAAATGTATTTAGTTTGTCGAATGTCTTTGGTGGATACGTTATCCTCAAGAATCTACAATAATCAAAAAAGTCTGTTACTTGCGGTATTACAGAGATTATTGTTATATTTTTAAATCATGTTGATTCTTTGAAGATACTTTTTCAATTAATGCCAAAGTATGCGATTAAGTAGATAAATATTGTTCAAGATGTCGATAAATGTTTGAACTCTGGCATTCGTTAAGAAAACTGTGATTAGATATGGAAAGGGAATTTGGAGCGATCAGCGACGGATGAGCAAAGCGAGGGACAAAATTACTGGTATTAATCAGAACGTGTAGCTATCTCCTTTCTTTTATATATTAATTGAAAGTTGCCGAAGGGTGAACTTTTTAGTTCCTTTAATAATGTTCTTTAGATCGGAGCTTCTTAGCGCAATTAAACTACTGCTTCTATTAACTTCGTTCACTTTTTTTGGTGCTGCTATTACTGGAGAGCATTTAAAAAGTGCAGAAAGAAAGGTGTCGGTCTGCGTTTAATCACACTCTATTATTCTATTTCCTTTGTATTCCTATCGCTCCGCTACCACCACTTCACTCTCACCATTGACACACGAAAACTGCGTCTACAATTGACGCACAGTTGGTGGAAATCTACTACTGCTGATCGCAAACCCAGATATGGTGCGGACCGAAGTGACCTGTTCGAAGTGCGGCTCGCATTTGGGGCACGTGTTCAACGACGGCCCGAAGCCCACGCGGAAACGCTTCTGCATCAACTCGGCGTCCATTACCTTCCATCCGGCAGGGGAGGAGAAGGAGACGACATCATGAAACTAGCAGGAACCAAGCTTTCGGTAAGATAAGCGAGAAGTTTAGAAAGTGATTTAAGTTGTACCGAGAAATGTTTATATTTTTTAACAAACGCTAACTACGGTGATATACATTGTATCTTGCTACTGTGACTTAGAATTTTGTTACTCGTTCAAAGAAGTGCAAATAATAATAGCGATAAATATTATTGCCAATATCTGAACGTATATATATTCTATATTTACTGCGAACAATTTTTGCTGTAAACGCGCGCCATCGACTCCAAGCTTATTTCCATTTGTTACGATGCATAGATTTCCTGTTTCAGACCAACTACGAGTATTTACATATAATATAGCGATAAAGAATGTCGTATTGATTTTTTGCAATATTGTAATCTTTTAGGATAGCTGCAATTCTGTAAATACACTCTAAATGGATATAAGATACTACATTTAGCGTGTATAAAATCTAAGACCTAACAAAGTAATGTAAAATGTACAAGAAATAATTTATAAAAACATTCTATTATTTTTTCATGTTATACATAATGGGCATAATATGTAAATAATGGTTACTATTTATTTGTCTTGATATAACGAGATATTGTATCTGTTTCTTGTATATAACCCTTCATCTTTAATAAGAAAAAAAATCTGACTTCTGCATCAAGTTCACGCAAACTTCAATTTGTTTATAAAATCCCATTTAACAATCGGTATTACACAGTGGGAGGAAGGATCTCATTGGAAGAACAGTTTTCTTTTTTTGTTATAAAATGTTTCCTTATATTGTAACGTTTCAAAACAAACTAAGAGGTGTTACAGTACAATATATACGCAAATTCTAGGCATTATTTTTACAATAATTCATTATCCATTTTCTGCTTTCCTCCGCTTCGTTAAATTCGACACTGTTAAGTTACAATATTAGCTTTCCTGAGAAACCAGATTTTCACTAAACATTCCCCTGCGACAATAAATACCAATTTTATACAAAGAGATACAGCTTAAAAATGGAAATTTTTATTAAAAATCGGAAGCTGAAAACTGTAATAAAATATGTAAATAATATAACGGCTTCGTCACTAGGCCTGATTTCTTCGCTTTTTTTATTGAGATCGCAAAGCATTTTCAAAAATATCGTAAAAAAAATTGTTGAAAAGATGCGTATACATAACTTGATCTGTGTAGGAACCTATTTTTACAGTTCTAAACTGACAATAATACGTTTCTTAAGGAAGTACATAAATGCACTTGGAACGGTAGCAGAGTTACGTGGATGCGAAGAGAAAAATGTTCACTTGTCCACATTTCATATCTAGAGTTTCATTTAGTGCGGTATATTCATTACGACGCGCCCTGCGGTATTAAAATAATAACGATCGCTTCGATTTTGCAAACAGCGCTTTGTTTTTATTACAGCAAGGCATACTGATACAGCTTTTGTACTTGTGTTTTATTTGACGAACAACCAATCCTCATCTCGGAACATTTGCATGCCCGACAATTGCCTATGATGTTCATACTTGACATCCGGAAATATGGACAAGTAAACTTTGCATTCGACTTCGCTCGACTTGCGAGTAAAAATAAATCTTATAAATAGCTGCTGTAGCTAAAATATTGCTTAAATAACTGCCGCGATAATGTAGTTACGTAAAATGGACGTTGATTCTTTTCTAAAAGACATTTGTGAAAATGCTGGACCTCGTTTCAGAATCTCTGATCGAGTTAACGTCAATTTTGACCCTGGATCGCACATTTCCCTTACATAAACGCATTTTCATTAATACTAGACGTGCACAGTTATTTTGTTCTCTATACCTTCTAACGTTGCTCACAACGCCCGAATAGTTTAGAGTGCACGCTGAAGCGGAATAATGCAACAGCTCATTTTCACGAAATACTGAGTTAAATTTTATACAATTACAAGTATAGTAGTCCCTGATTCTTTACAGGTAAACACATTTACCCTTCAGCATGCAGCTCCTAATTCAGGCGTAAGCGCGATACAAACTGAGCTGCTTCGTCTGTCAAGTATAATTAGACATTAATTATTATTAAAAAAAAAGAAGAAAAAAAAGAACTAATCAGGCTTTTTAATAATAGTATTACGAAAACAATAAACTTAGTAATTAATGAATACATTATTTCATTTACAATCTTCTTTACCAAATAATGTATATTTTCCTTCGTTTTCTTATTTTCGTTTCCTATGCAATATATCGTTAACTCCTCGGATACCTATTATATTTTCACGTGGCATCCTTTAGCAGTACTTTGCGATAAACTCTCGCGTACAATAAAGATGAAAAAGAATAAAAACGACAAGTCTGAAAGTCTGTACTCCTTAAACTAAAGTGTGTTCAACGTTTTGTTCTCAGTAATACAATATGTTTAAGGTATAATATAATTAGGAAAGACATTAATTATTAGGTTTAATGTAGTACAACCATATAGAAATCTTGTCTTATACAATCGTTAACGTAAATTTATGTATACTTTTTTCTCTCTCTCTCTCTCCCTCTCTTTTTTTCTCTCTCTCTCTCTGTTGAATTGTATGTAGCATCTCGTATGCTTTCTTTCCTGCTAGCTTTAAACAAAATATTAAATTATTCCATCGATGGTTCAAGATTAGAAGGAATCTAGCGCGAGTTTTTTCACGTCCCTAAACATGACAAGACAGGCACTTTATAGTGTCACGAAATGCTCCTATATCTGAACCTCGTTTTAAAATTTCGTCGATCATCCGTTCACTGTTCGCGCGAGACACGTCGAAGGCATACTATGCTTGACCTGTATCGGAGAACACACGTAACTGGACATCCCTCGTCCATAGAAAGATGTTCTTCTTATAGCTAATATATTTTTAGTGACAGGGCCAATGTCTCGACGCGTCTCATCAGCCACGCAAATGAGAAAAAGTACTTATCTTTTATCTTACAATTACAAATGAATAGCTTTTAAATTAGACTCGCACGCATTAAATCGATCATAAAGTTCGCTATACGTGAAATCAATTTTCTGCACTATATACACATTAACGTAATGCAAACATTGCAATGTCCGAATATTTTAAAAAGGATCTATCGATAACTTTAACCGAATACAACGTAACGAAGTCCCCCAACATCCATGCGACAAGAACGCGACTCTTCAGAACGTTTGAAACAAGTTAGGCAATATATATATATATATATATATCTACGTCGTACCGACAGACCAAAGACTGAAAACATATTGCTCTGCTCTCCGTTAACTTTGTTCAAAAAATATAAGTCTGACCCGAAGACCAATTTTCTTTTTCTACGATTTCTCGTCAAACCATAATAATGTATTAGAATAGGTCCTATGTACTTGTTCACATTTGTTTATGGTATTATCTAATAAGGTTTTCGCTATAAATAATGTATGTTTGTAGCTAACTCTGATTCTTCAATTTTAGAGTCAGTAATACTAGCTTTATATCTTTAGAAAATAACTGACAGTCGCTTGGAAATCCTCGGTAGCAATTCGATATTGGCAGAAGAGCTCTTCAGGCAACGACCCACTCGTACAATTTACTTTTCTCTTTGAAAACTATTTAAATAAGACATGGCGAGCTCTTCGCGGCCAATAAAAATTTATCGAGGAATGCGCAAGAGATTTCTGCCGTCAGATCGTTCACAGTTCTTCTGATTTAACTTTGTTTCCTCGCAACATGCGAGAATCGAGCAATTTAAAAACTTTGAAACCATTTCTCGATACTTCTCAAAGGTATCGGATAAGTTCTATCTATCTATGATCTATATATATATGTATATATGAATGAATATATATATACACATATATATGTTTATATATTTATATATGTTTATTCATTATTTATTATATATTATTGAATTATTGTGCCGTTCCGTTTTGGGAGGGTGATTCATTATTTTCTTGCAAAATTATTTCTTATTTTTTTGTGATCATGTCGCGTAACCACAAACACCGCTCTTTTTTAATGACCTTTAGCAGCCTCCTTTGCTGCCATTATTAAAGGTGTCAAAGAAGCAAGTGGCCTTGCTAGTTTCAGAAAAGGGTGCTGCAATTTACCATAAAAGTACACGTGTCATTAAAATTCCTTTCATTCTCAGACACGCAAGAGAATGTATATCGTACTTTTCTAGCGTTATATCGTGTAGTAAAATTACCTTGAGTAGTTCCGAAGCCGCCGATCGTTTCTCCACTTCGACTTCTAAACACTGGTCCAAGAAATCTTGGAAAATTCCCGATAGTTTATCTTTCTCCTTGATTTCTGGCTTCCCATTTGTCGCGATCAAATATAATGCTCTCAGTGGATTCTCGTTTAAATACGGCGGCTCTCCCTCTATCATTTCAATAGCCATGATACCCAACGACCAAATATCAACCTGTGGGTTTCGATTTACACATAAATCTCACAATTAACAATAAACGACGTACGTATCACGTACAAGTTTCACGCTTATATGCGTACCTTTGGACCATATTGTTTTCTCGTAACTACTTCCGGTGCCATCCAATATGGTGTACCAACCATGGTAGTTCGTTTACTCTGTTCCGGCGAGATTTGTGCACAAAATCCAAAATCTGTTAGTTTCACTCCACCGTCCAATCCAAGCAGTATATTATCAGATTTAATATCTCTGTGTATAACTTGATTACAATGCAGGAACTCCAAAGCTTGCAAGACTTCTCTACACACTGCTGCTATTTGACCCTCGTCCATACAAGTTTCAGTTACAACATCCGTCAAACTACCACCAGGCAAATATTCCATAACTACCCACAATTCTTCTCCTACAAGGTAACTATCCAAGTAATTTACAACATTCGGATGCTTGTTCTCCCGCATAACTAATATCTCGTTTATTATCAACTCTTTCTTTGGTTGTTGCGAAAGATTCATTTGTTTTATCGCGACTTCCATCCCTGTTGATGTCTCGATTGCTGTGTACACCGTTCCCGAAGCACTAAAACGTGAATGGCCAAAGTGTTTATATATCCCGAGGGTGTTCCCGTAAATAAGGTTTATGATATTATAACTTACCCTTGCCCTATCTTTTCCATTTTCGTGTACTTTCTATTAGGATCCCCTACACTTACGATTGTTCTTAGTTTCTCTAATATTTCGTCGTCCGACATCTTTTTCTTCCTGGCTTTATCACTCTGCGCTGGTCTTGTTTGATCAGTGGTCGTTGACGTGGGAGCCGCTTGATTCTTGTTCCTGTCCAACTGCGATTGATGCGGTTGTTGCGGCGTGCCATTTCGTTGAGGCGAACCTAACGTAGTAGTTAACGACGGTGGTGTTTCTTCTTCGATGGGCTTCGTGTACTGTTACAAACAATTGTATTTTTTAACGCACACGAATAACAAAAGTTCTGCAGTCTATCGCAGTATTTACTCACGATTGATTTTGTTCGTTCCGGTCTGGCAGAGATTGGCGGCGGTGGTGGCTCGTCTTCCTGTTCGGAACTGGTTGCACAAGCGTCTGTCGGTGTACTGCTTGGACTACTGCTACTTACTCTGTAACGTTATTGTTTCTCAGCGAATATTGAAAGACACGCGCAACGAGTACAAGTTGAAAAGTGTAAATGACTCACCTGCTGAGCGAATGTTGGGAATGAGAGCTTCCAGAAGCTTGTGACATTGCTTGACCACGGATATTCCCTACTCCAGTCCCGATTCCTATGCCCATGCTTCTGGGACTACTTGCTCGTTCGATGGGAGCTGAAAGATAACATTTTCGATATTGTTAATCTACTAATTATGATATTTACGATGCGAATTAACGATGCGCGATGAACTTACCAACAACCCCAACCATTTTTGTAGTTGTCATATATTTCGAACCCTTTGTTTCTTTACTGCTACTATCATACCAGTTCAAAACATCTAATACGGCCTGTGGATTTTTCTTCTGTTCTTGTTTACTTATGTTGCTAGACATAAGTAGCCGCGCCCAAGCCTCCGGCATTCCCTAGGATAAGAAATGATGTTTCAAAACAAACGACATCAATGCCGTTTATACGAATTCGGGGGCGAAATAAGTAATACAGGATACATTATTCAAGGGGATACGATTCTCAAAGTTTCCGAAACTAAGAGAGCGTCGTGCAAATGTAAAATATTTGTGAATCCAATCTGCTATGCGGAAGAAATAGTATGACCTTATAAGCACTCGAACCAATGTTAAATTTCATTTCGCAAGAAAGCAATAATATCGAATGCAACGTTGACTAAAGCGTGTATTAGTCTACTGAAGCAGCTATGCCTGTAGTCTGTAATAAAGTCTATAATAAACCCTAAGATATCAAACGAAAGGATAAGAACTGAAATTCTGTTAATCGCAACGAAAACAAACAGTTAAATCAAGTGTATGTATAATAAACAATACAGGCAAACTATTTCTGTGGTCATTTGAAGTTACTTACTTTTATTGGCAGCTTGAAAGAAATACGTGTCTAGTTAGTTTTTCATGTGAAAAAATAATAGGTATAAGAAGCATCAGACAAATTACCAAATTACTTTTCCACAATGTCCATACACGTGTGAACAAGTGATGAAAATTTAACTTCTTTCAGGTACGGAAAATCCATCTGAATCATATGTTTCTTATAAACGATAAGTTCTTGACATTACTGTTTACTAATACATTACTAGCTGTCTGTATAACTTTACGTATCTCACAGATCATTACGAATTTCCCGCCACTACAATTTATTCTATTTTCGTTTTCTCAACCCTTTATGGAATAAATATTATGCGTTACAAAAGATGACAACTGCTGGAAGCTTTAATTTAGATTATGACACATATTAAAGGTGTGCTATAATCTGCGAACAGACATTTCTTTAGTAAATCAATTAATTCTACGTGATTCTGGATGGATTATGCAACCAGTAATGTATCGGAGCAAAGAATTCTTTATTCCTGCATTCCATAATGTTTATTTGGATACTCCGTACCGTTGTATAATAGCAAAGCAGGAAGCGAGTGCACTTTGAACAATAGTAACAAATTGCGAACAACATAAAACTTACCGTAAATTCACCAGTAACTGCGTCGAACCCAACATGTACCGTATGTTCAAAATTAGTGGG
Organism: Andrena bicolor; assembly: GCA_960531205.1. Taxonomy (NCBI): domain Eukaryota; kingdom Metazoa; phylum Arthropoda; class Insecta; order Hymenoptera; family Andrenidae; genus Andrena; species Andrena bicolor. The sequence continues at coordinate 33,941,001 of OY482666.1, read as the reverse complement.
ATAACTAATGTTGGGCTTGTCCTTGTTCTCTTTTACCTTCATTTTGCTTTTCAACGTCTTTTTCTTACGTTCATCGGAATCGGGTTCTTTAGGCAATGGACGCATGTCCACTGGTAAATTCGGTGCTGATTCACCTCTGGAACATATTTAATCTACAATTAATCCAATATATAGAAAGACGCTATCGCTTCTTTGTACATGTACCCTCCACGATCTATCCAGGATCATTAAGCAACTATTTAATATAACGAAAAAGTTCTAATAAATATAGGTCCACAAATTAGTCGTTTCTAAAACATTCAGTATTTTAAACTACAATAAGCTATTTGTAGTTTACTTCGTTTACTTGGCTTCCAATCTTAATAACATCAGGATTAACTCAGAGTAACAATGAATTTTCTATAAAATTGTAAATCCATAATTTTTAATACTTTTTTTACTTTCATCCCTTTCCATTGTCTTTGTATTAATTTTCCAATGGCTTCTCACGTTTATTCGAACGCAAATGAGACAAATATTTATTATAATTCAAGATTGTATCACAGTCATTCAGAATTTTTTTTCATTGAAAACCTGAATATCCTAAGACTGATTAATTTATTTGTTTAGTTCTCTTCATTTTGAGTTCTGTTATTTACTTCAGTTGGAATCAATAGTCCTAGCAGATTTTTTACATGGATAACAACTACAAACTAATTTCTCCATTGATTACTTGAGGAAACTAGGATAACATATGCCTAATCTGTGTACACCTATACTTGTAAATAAAATTCCGCATCTATAAAGTATCGATTTAATAATAATGTATGCGATTTATAAAGAGTTACGCTACGAACAAAGTATATTGTATGTATATTTTGCTTGTAAGGTATGTCAGCATGGCCACATATAGAGACTTAAAAGGACGGTCTCCCACATCAGAATGTCATCGCATCTGAACTGTAGGATTTTATTTTTAGCAACCACTAAATTAGTGTCTGTTCCTCTATTTTTAGGGGACGCTGATCTCTGCATATTGCAAAGAAACTAATAAGAATGCGCAACATAATACACTCGTACTAAACCTTAACATCTTCTGGAACTTGACACAAAAGTTACTTTAATACACTATATACGATTTGAAGTTTAAACACCCCACAGGGGTAGATCACAGCTGCGACGCGTATTTCATACATAAGTACTTTACTTTCAGAATTCCCGTTAATAACAAATTATGGAGCGTCGGATACGGTGCTACACATGCAACTTTTATTACCTGTTCGAAGTAAGTCGCACGGGAGGTGCGGGGGGTTTATCTTCTTCATCTGACATGTTGTCCCTGCCCTTGTCTCTTTGTTGCCAGTCTATTCTACGTTGCCGCGTCTCTGCGCCTTTACTTAGAAACTCCTTCGGCTCTATTGCTCCCTGCCACGGTTGTCTCGCTTACGTTACGCACAGATTTCAGAAGGCTTAGTGTTTAAATCACAGTACATAGAGAATCCTTTATGTTGACAAGATCACAGAGCTGTCCGTTGGAGACAGTAGACTCTGAGATCCATTTACTTATATTACGGAGGAGAAGCCAGTGCCCGTTTGCTGGATCCAGTAGAGAACGTCAGATCGAAGGTTTCCTAACGCCGGCTCTGCGTCACGAGCGTGGATGGGGAGACTCGACGATCGCCGGCGGAGGGCATGAAACGGAGCAGGGCTGCCCCTCCTCGTGGGTGACAGTTTCGAAAGGGTAATCGGTAATCCTCGCGTAAGCTCTTGTCCAGTTACGGGCACTCGCTGCGTTCTCGATCGGGTGAATGTCGCGAGCACGGGGTGTACTTGAGAACGGGGGACAGGCGAGCGCCTCCAAAGCGTGATTCACGCACGGGTGCAGGGATACGATACCGCACCGCATCCAAGAATCTCTGCCTTCTCTCTCCCTCTCGCTTATTGCCGGCCGTCCGCGGTCTGCACGGACCTCCCTTAGCGTCCAGATTTCTCTTTCGTTCTTCCTCGCGGCGTTTCACTCCTCCCTTTTTCTCTTCTCTCGGCAGCCGCGACAGAAAAAAATCGCGATTGTATATCGGTGTATATATGGCGCCGCTTTATCCACACGTCCGTGATGTGCCGCGTTCGGGCACGGCGGAGGCGGAACCACGCGGCGCTCTAAGTCTTATCAATGGCACCACATCTCGTACATATAATCGACGCCCGATGTCGACGAATCACTCCCTGGTCCTTCTCCACGACTTTTCGAGGTGATAAGGAGCCTGAATGGGTCTGAATCACCGCCGCCGCCGCGGTCCTCTACCACTGCCACAGCGCTTCTATTGGAACACCGTTCACTCCCCCTCCTGCTTTCCCATCCCTTTTCTCGCCACCACTTTTCCACTTGCTTCCTTCTCTTTCTAATTTCTGCTGTCGCGCTTCGTCCTTCGCTCTGTACGCTCGCAAGGTCTGATCATTAGGGGAGTGTATGTGTGCCGTTTGCGATGTATGAGCAATTATTATCGGTGAGAACAGGAAGGAGTGAACGCGTATGTGTACGTACGTACACACACACACACACACATGTCATGATTTAAAAAAAAAGGTTTAGAATAATATGGGTTGAAGCGGTGGTAATACTGCAACTGAATCAAGTACAGGTCAGCCAACATATTAAAAACGAAGGAGGCACGAACCTCGTGCGGCTTTACGGAGGAAAATTGCAAAGTGCTGATTAAATTTTAACGCTTTTTGCAAGTAAATTAGAAGTATGTGTATGGAGTGAAGCAGTATATTCTTTAAACTTAACTTTACGGAACGGCTGAAGAGTTGTTAAATTTGTATTTTGTCTTGATGGTGAGCAACTTGAATTTGAAACAGATGCGCTATGATATTGATTTATAACGTAATTAGAATTGAGTGCACCAATTTTATCTCTTTAAATTAAATGTTTGTTGAATATAATCGAACTTGACGTAGAAACAAGGAGCAACTGCGGCGTATCTTATTTCTAATCGTATAACTGAAACTTTGAAAATGTTATTATTATTAAAGTATAATTTCAAATTTTAAAGGTAGAGTGTTTCGCGCTGCTTTGCCCTGCGGCGTATTTAATTCACTTATTTGTCAATAGGTGGCTACAGATTGCACTTTTACTTGGCTCATTACCCTCCCCTCGCTGTTCGACTGCGTGGGGGCCGCGAAGGTTTGAAAGCCCCGGGCCCCAAAAATCTTAATGCGAGCCTGGGAATGCGCTTGAGTACCAAAACAATTATACACAAGCCATTCCGTCATAGTGAAACCTGGCTAATGAATATTATTCGGTGTATAGTTGCTAATCGTATCACCGAAACTGGTGTGATTATATAGAAAGAAATCGAAACAATTGGCTGCGATTCTCGTCTGTTTTATCTAAAGAGTAGCTCGCTTTACAGGAATCGTTTGCACCATGTGAAATTCGATGGAAAAGATGACGCAAAGCACAGACCACAGGACTTTGTCGATGCGCAAAGCTCGGCGCAGAGGGCGCCACTAGCGCATGTACTGTTGGGTTCTTACTGCCCTGACTCCAAAGGGGTTCGCAGTCCCAACTTCAACTCCCGTAATTATCACTCAAGCAATTAATGAGACTCCACGTGTGTGTAATAAAAATAGTGCTTTATTCAGGTACTGTTCTTCTCAACACTGCGAAGACACTGCGTCTTCTTTCTCCCCAGTCTCGCGTCACGTGACTCTCGCTTCGCTCGCTAGGGGAAGTTGGCAGCACTGCTCCCCACAGTACTGCGGTTTTGCATGAGTGCGCATGTATGAATGGTTTGCGCGCGAATTTTACATTTGGGGAATATATGAAGCGAAAAAGTTGCATTCATTTTCCCGGATTGCAATTCCGACACGAATGCAGGTATCGGCTCTATTTACGATCGGTTCGTGGCTTATCCATCGACGAAGTATAGGCTAGATCTATCACGCAATGCATTTTTCTGTCACCGGTTTGTGGAGTTCCAGGTCCAGAGTCGGGTAAAATGTAATCTAATTACAAATAACAAATTACGATTAAAATACGCATACAATTACACAATTACATTTTAATCGTAATTTGTAATTTGTCATTAGATTACATTTTGCCCAACTCTGCCCAGGATCCCATTACCATTTTAGCGTCACATGTAACGTTACCGGTGAAGTCTCGAAACAGATTGTAACGCTACGCGTGGTAGGAATTAAAATTCACATGGGGTAAAACTAGATCATTCGAAACCCGGATTTACAAATGATTCTTTTAGAGTAACAATTTAAAAATCGTTTTATAAACGTATTCCATTCCACGATAAAGAAAGAAGGATCACAACAAAACAAGAACACATACGTCTTTTAACCTTACTGTCTTATTCGGGTTTATTTAAAGCAAAACAAATTTATTTAACATAAAAATTTATATAAACAACAATATTATTTGTGGAAGACATGCTTTGATGGTGTAACGTGGAATACCTCATCAAGGAATTTCAACTTGGTAGTTGTGATTAAAAGAAATTCAGGAAAGAAGGAAATAGAAGGGTAAGCCTCGTCTGTGGATATGTTCTCATCTGATGGTATTTCAGAACTAAACTTATCCATTGAGAGTCCTCACTTTCTACTACTCGGAATAATTATTATTCAATGATTTACTACATGTATTGCATCAACTGTCCAGCAAATCGATTCTCTCAACAAAGCACGTTATACATACAAATGTATAAATACCTATACAAAATTCTACTTTGCTGATGTACCGATATTCTGGAACAGTGGAACATCTGGTTCCGTGGTGTAGCGGTTATCACGTCTGCTTTACACGCAGAAGGTCGCCAGTTCGATCCCGGCCGGAACCAGGGATTTTTTTTATTCCATCTTCAAAGAGAAAGTATTTATTCCTACATGATCAATAACAAATTTGAATACACATGTATTCTTATTAAAAGAATCTCCATTTTCATTTAACAAACAATCTTCCCACGCATCGTGTTAAATCAGAAAAAATTCTCCACTTCACTTCCGTTTAGCCATCACATTTCCATTCCAATCCGCCACTTTGCTAATTCATCTGACCGAAAAGAATGATAACTTATCTCCGTTGCTTTTACGAATCAAACATCTATATACAGGGTGTGTCCTGAAACGAGCGATAAGTCAGATGCTACCAAAGTGGGGAGACGTCCCCCGCGACAAGAAGGCGAAATTGATATTCGGTACGCGCGTTCGTATTTGTCTCGTCGCGCCTTTACTCTCTGCTCGCTGACTCGACGCCACGGACGCAGGTCGAAACTGTACCTTCGCTCTTTCATTCACTGTTCCCGCGGCGGTCATCTGGCAACCCACCTGCGCCGTCGCGCGGCCAACTGCTTCGTCCGTTTCCTTGGCATCGCGTAACGAGAGCAAGTCCGGTTTTTAGTCGGGCATCGGCCATTCAGCGTTCCTTTTTCAACCGGTATTTTATACCGCGACGACAAGATGGAGAGCACGGGAATATCGATGGGTCTTTGGACGACCACGATCGTTCCCTCCTTCCCCTACCATCTTATCCTCGCCCCGCTCCTGTTTCTCCTCTTCGCGAAAGAATGCCTCCTGGCCCGATCTTATCGGATGGTCCGACGAGATACGCGAAAACAGCGCGCATCGAGCATTCCACTGTGCGTGGCGATCGAGATCGCCGACAGGATACGAGGGGATAGATGCTCGAACAAATTTCTAATTTCATGCAGCGTGTCTAATATAATTAGCATCTCGTTAATTCCAGCCAGGTGACGAGTTTTGGCCACCGTTTAGCGGAGCTGTCTGTGGTTTGTTTGTGGCGTCTGATGTCTGGTTCGACGTTGCACTTTGTGTCGTAGAAAGTAGAGATTAAAAATGTTACCACCAGATGTCTGTTGGAATTTTTTATACAAATTGTAAAACTTTGCTGATGAAATTACTGCATAGGAGACTCGATTTAGAGAATGAGTTCGCCAGGCACGTACTCGAATGCTTGCAATCCTTTGATCCGACTTCCTTCGTGTTTCATTACAATTACTTTGGCCGTGTGAATAGTCTCTCGCGCGTAATGATGTAATAAGATCCAATGCAGCCGTCACTCGCTGATGTAAAGTCAGAGCGAAAACGTTTGTCTTTGAAGAGGGGGCCAGAGTGAGATGCATCCAACTCGCTTAGTAATTATACGACGGAGAACGAAATTGGGTCAGGTGTCGCGAGAATACTTTAAAGCGCCTTGGTCCTCTAATGTCCTTGTGCAACCCCTATCTCTTCACGAGACCATCGTTTGATTTGCAGGGCTTCGCGGAACGCTTCGTTCATCCGAAAAGAAATGCACTGGAACTGTTTGAAGAATTACAAACCCTGTAAAGATTACAAACCACACGTCAATCGCTCGCTCGTATAATTGCAAGAGCTCGTGGCTATCGGTGTATCTCGTTTTATCTTCTTATCTGCATCGAGTTGGCTCGCTCTTCGATCGTATTGTCTGACAGGCTGATACCTGCTTCGATACTAGATAAAAACACCATCGACTAACGAGTAGGTAACAAACTCTTTTAATTAAACACTGCAATTCTCAATATCGAGGAAGGCTTCGAATAAAAACTCACTTTTCTCTTCTACCGAAATCACATGTTGCGAGACAAAGAACTTTGGAGACGCTTCTTCCAATCCCTCGTCCCCAAAAGTCCATAAGTGAACGTTCCTATTCCTCTACTCCTCGAACCGGGTCATTCGTCTTCGTCTCAACACCCGAAGCATCGAGCGCAAAGTAGGAGAATCTGATCGAAGGCAGTGGACTTGGTATCGGACATGATCGATCCAAGTGCAACCGGCGGCAATAAAGGATTAGGTAACGATCCAGCCGAGCGATCCGAATTTATCATGCATCCGCGGTCTCTCGTAGCTGCAGGTGGCCCATTCAGGATGCGGGATGATTGGCCAGAAGTAGTCGCTCATGAATAAGACGCGAGGACCCTTACCTCCCGCGTGGAACGATCAGTTTCAATGACGGGCTGGTCCGTGGCGATCCGCACGGGATCTTTTCGTGTGTCCCGCGGGTACTACCTGCCCGGAGGACCGTGAAATCTCGAGAAACCAGTCGCACGGTTGTTAAATGTTTCCACCCATCGGCGGCCTCCACCTGCGGCTCCTCGGTCGATCGTCGCTCTAGAGGCCGGTGAACTTCACCCTGACCCCAATCTCCTGCAACGTCTCGAGCAACAATTAGATTCGATTTAACAGCTGCCTTTGGTGCAAGCTATGCGCTAACAGCTGAGTTGGCAATGGTATCAGGAAGCATTGGTACACGTATCCAGTTGATGCGGTAAGGCAGATCCACTGGGACACTCGTGTTTCATCATTTACTACGTCTTACCGGTGCTCTTTAAAGCTCCTTCTCTCCAGGAAGCACTTCCCTCGGCCGCGTCTCCTTCGCTTCCAGCTATTCTTACGTCCAGGAAGTAAAAGTCCATCATTTAGAAGAATGTTCGCGCGGAGGCGATGAAAACTTTGAGAAAGTTTCTTACAAATAAGGCAAAAAGCAGGGGAGCTCGAAAAGTTCGCGTGGCAGGGCGATAAATTTTTTCTCAGGATTGATCAGCGTTAATGGTAATCCAGGTTTTTCCGAGCGCCCGATAAGAGGACATTTCCCTCGAGGTAATTAAAGGCAATACTTTTAACGAACCTGTCCCGTACGACTTTGCAGTTTGAAAAGATTTAAGCTTGTCGAAGGAGATGGATCATTTGATTCAACTCAATGTTAGTTTGATCGAAGAACGAGACTTGTACCCGTTGTCATTTAAACATTCTGAAAGATTAAACGGCCTGAACCATCATCCCCCATGGACAGAGGTTTGTTTCATAGGTGATTCCTTGAAACATGTTCTGAAGATGGGAACTGCCGAGCCCGGGGTACCCGAGCTGGCTCACCAGTGCTGAGACCTAGCAAGAGGCTAGACTGTGAGTGTTCTTTGAACGCAACAGCCTGACTCAGGGATATCCCCTATCTGCACCAGAGAGGTGTGTTTGGGGTTTTCTTCGCCTTCCAAGGCAGACCGTGGATGGGCGATCATCTGAGGCTTGCAACCCTGCCACCAAATTCCGCACAGACTAGAACTGTTACGTCTTACAGAGATGTAGGTAATAACTAATGCGGGATCAGGAACCCCCATAGAATAAGAGGAAGCCCGGACTAAGAGACCCCGGATAGTCGGCGTCAGCCGGAGTGGCAAACGCGACTGATTAGCACGCGGGCGGCTCGGGTTTCGAATTCCCGGCGCAGTGGCTCTCTTTACCCGTGGCTCCCGAAACACGTAGGAATTGCGTCACCTATTTCTACACTAAATCTGAAACCCACTCGAGTGGAGTTTAGAATGATGTGTCTGAGAGTGTAGCCTACCTCCATTTCCACCGATCCGGCTTTCTCGCAAGTTCTTCCATCATCTCCGCGTCTAAGGCAGGGCCAGCTAGATACAGCCTTATTGATGAGTCCACTAACAGGCCCAGGACAAAGCGCACACTTTCCTCCTCTCCTTTTCTGCCCCACCTCCAACTGCACACCTCCTATTCCTTTCCTCCTCAAGGCTAGCGACTAGCAAATGTGTATCATTCGATAAATCCTCTGTAATACAGAGAAAGTCGAGCGTCAAACTCGCCGGGAGCATTTTATGGAGCGCGTAGTACAGCTTGTATAAATCACAGGGGCATTATGAATATTCAATAGCGCGATGTCGCGGTTCGATTAAATCGAATGTTTCGCTGCGTACACCGTTCGCTGAGGCCAGGGGCAGCAGTCGCGACACGGTGTTCCTTCCCCAACGTTACACACGGCACGTCAAAGTCCTGTTTTCAAGAATGGGGGATGGATCCCACCGCGGCTGGGAGGTTGGAAAAATTCGAGGAACGATCGGGGCAAGGAATGTTCCAGAAGGAAAGGCGGCGAGCGTCAGCGTCGTAACCGGTGCGAAGGCGATGCATCGCGGTTGCAGCAGCGGCGAATGAAGGAAAAATCGATGCATCGCCTGCGATTGTGGCCGAGCGCCGCCGAAGTCGGCTCAGCTGGGCCGAATCCGAGGAACCAACGCTGGAACTGAAAGTATTTACCAGCGAACCGAATTGAACCGACGGCACTGTAGCTGGGAGCAATCGGTGCAGCAACTTCGTGGCAACTTGCACTCGAACACCATTCCAGATGTTCCGGCGGGTTGATGCGCCAGTGGAAGCCGAATAATTCGGCGCGATTGCATCTCGAGGAGTGGAAAGTTCGGAATGACGAGCCACCACCGTCCACTCTTAAGTTTCGAAACTTTCTTGCCAGATATACACCGAGAATATCTGGGACGCGATTCGATCTTCTTCGATTTGAAATTTTCCGTCAGGATCTTAATTATGCCGACTGAATATTAATTCACCGGGTGCTTCTTAGACGCAGAATTCTAATTAAACGGTTTCGCATGATTCCCCAAAAACGGTACAAGTTCTGTTTTACGTTATTGTTTTCGTTGCATATTTTTCAGGGGACGTAGATAACGGACACTCGTTTCAATGCACGACAATTCAATTAGCATTTAGCATTGTATTTTACGAGCCCACCAGAGATTCTTTTTTAAATTCGTTAAACGAAAGAGGAAGAGAACAAGCGACTCCATTATCTGCATTGAAACACGTATGAAACGGACTTTTCAAAGGGAAGAGAGCCTTTTGTTTATCTTAGCCATTGTATTAATTCGTAACAGAGACAGATAAGAGATTTTCTCCTAAACGGGCAAAAGAATATATTTCGCTTGCATTGAATGATGAATGGAAGCGTGCACTTCTGCGGAAGCTTGATTTTATCAATTTAAATCTTTGTTGAAGAGTGGCGCATCTAACAAGATAAGGAGCAATCACTATTTAGTTGAACGGTTTTGTTATCGATCGCTCAGTCGACTTTGTAATCTCGTAATTTCATGGTTTATCAGTTTAGAAATGAGAGGATATCGCGGTAAGCTTTTATCGGCGGGCAGTGCAAAGGAAACGGGAAACTCTCCGGGGATGCGCAAATGTCAAGAGGTTTCCCATAATTTTTTAACGAAGCTTCTCTCAAGGGATTCATTTGGAATTAATAACTTGATGCGATTCGCGTCTGGTTCGAGTCAAGTATATCCTTCTTAAGGAGGGAATCCTATTTTTGGGCCTAAAAATATAGCAAAACTAAAGATTTTTTTTAAGAAACTAGCAATTCGATTCATTTGGATCATGCTTTCATGCATCTTTGAAGAAGGTGCAGATTTTTTTATACTAATTTTTAATAATAAATATAGGAGTTATGCGTGATCGACCGTCACGCTGCGCAAAGTTCGCCGTCCGCTGGTGCGCATGATATTTATCTTCCATCTAATCTACAACAGAAAAATGAAACGGCATTTTATATTCTTAAATTTAATGAACCAGAATACCGATAAGTTATATCTTTTTTTGTTACATAAGAAAATTGGAGAATTCTGATAGCGAAAATTAAGGTTTGATTTGTAAACTCACCACTCTCCTCATTTTTCTTCAAATTATTATTATATTAGTCTCAATTTATTTTTTAACTGCAACTTCTACAAAGGTGCATAAAAACATGGTCCAAACTTCGGGTGATTCGAATCTTAAAAAATTTCTTACACAAATATCTTAAATTTTACTATGGTTTTGGTCCCAGAAAATCAAGATTCCTCTTAATATCTATAATCGCGTCCTTGGAACACGCGAGATCTCGAATTTATTCTCTTCGTTCGTGATATAATCATTTCCAATTTTAAGATTCTGGAGAAACGGATAAAGTCGACGATAAAAATGTACTTACGATATCGATGATGTAAAGTCAGTTGCACAGGCTCTGTTCTCGTTTATACCGAAACTGTAGAGCGAATTATGGCATTGATTTTCAGAAACAGCCACGCTTCGATTCACTTCCGAATCAACTATCCTCTAATCGGATTAGCGAACGGGGGATTATGTAATGCTAGTTGAGCTCATCCTCTCCCTTGTTCCGGGCTTTTTATACCCGGGTTTACAGGATGTAGATGCAATCCTATAGCCTCTCAGGGGCGCAGCGAATGTAAAATGAGAAACGTATGCTTCGCGGTTTTATTCCATTTTGACTTTTCCTTCGAATATTTTCTCCGTGAAACGTCATGTTTTAAACATGCACACCTCTATGCATCGGGCGAACTCTCGCTTGCACTTAGAAAATTGGTCGCTTTTCAACTGTTACGCAGTTTTTTTTCGCCTCCCAGCGTATACATACGTAGGAGTTCGTCCAAACTTTGTCTGCGTAGGTTCCGACGTTATCTTTCGTTTTGATTGCATCAAATATGAATATTCAGTGACGCACGATAATTCAAAGAAATTTCTCTTGCGAAAGTCGCGTGTTGAAATAATTTTTTACCCTGTTTTCTTATTTTCAAATATTTACAGAGAGTTTTTTATTTGTACAGACATGACGTTCAATCATTCTTATCAATTTACACTTGTAATCTATTATTGTCCTCTATTACACTGAATCTCTTTAAACAAAAGTATTCCTGTGCTCCATTTCAGTAGTCTTTGCAACAATGTTTCGACGATAAGCTCCTGTCAGTTAGATGAATAATAAGAATCGACAGCCTGAAACGGCCTAGTTTAAACCGAAACAGCTGGGGCAATTCAATTGATCTCACAGTGCTGCAAAATCGAGGTTCAGAAAAACTGTTTTAAAAATGTATACTGGTTTCATTCGAATTTAAGGGGTCAGCATACCTTGGCGGCCCGAAAAAAATGCGATACTTGGGATTTTTTTAAGAAAAACCCTCACATTATAATAATTAAAAACTTTATGCCTATATTTGCACATATTTAGACAGCATTTTAAAAAAAAATCAATTAAAAAACACTACGTAAACCGTTACATGCGTTTTTCTCAAACTGATGTTTTTCGAATTAGTTAGAATGATATCATAAAAACCAATCATCCGATTTACTTCAAACTTGGTATATATCTTCGGTAGATGTCTCATTTTGGTACTAAAATAAGTTTGTTTTGTAAAATTCGACTTTTGCGACTTAAAAAACCAACGAAATTTTTGCAGAAATCGATCTCTGTTTTAGACGCTGCCATAATTTTTTACTTTTCAGTATTTCTCATTTCAATCTCATCGCAAAGCTGGAAGTAAATATATTTAATGGTTTTAAAGGTAGGGAGACCCCTTAAATTTCTAATTGCAAAAGTAGTCTTCCCACAGCTTGCCTTCACATTTTTTTATATTGTAATATACGATTAAATAAAATGAGTAGTGAAAAATCAGCAATTAAAATCTATTTCGAGGACAGTCCTGAATACATGCATTCACAAAAACTGTGAAACTTGGTTATTTACATCGAAACGCTTAATATATAGTCCACTTTTCATTTCCAATAATCCCCCTTCATATTAACCTTCCATTAACTTCGGTATCTTCTTTCCAACTCCCTAATTTTTCATTGAAAACGTTTTCCTTGTTTCTAACTCCAGATTTCCTAAAAAAAGTTGTGAGAAAAGCACCCAAAAATATATATAAAAAAACAGCCGAAATATTGAAAAGAGCAAAAATTTTATTTAAATAAAATTTCGAATAACGAACAAAAGTTAATAAAAAGAAAAACAGATATCCGTTCGTTAACTCGAGTTAACATTATTCGACACACGGCGAATAATCTGTTTATCTTTCGTACGTTATTAGAAATTTTATTCAGATAAAAATTTTGCCCATCTCCGTTCCGTTATCAGTAAAAGTGGCTCGTCGTAGCGCTAGGCGGCTTGAATTGTGGCGCGGTACCTTGAGCCGCGCCTGGCCGCCGGGGGAAGTCTGAGGGGAGTCGAGCGGCGTGGTGGGGGAAGCGAGGAGCCTGGCAGGCAGTTGGGAAGGAGTACCGCGTGTCTGCCGTCTCTGTCTTTGGTTCAGTTGGAGTTCGGCGCGCAGCCGGTTCGTATCTGTGTGTATCGCGGCCGCGACTTCCGCCTGATCGCTCGTTTCTTCGCCGCGACTCGCGTCTCGCGTCGTCGATACGCCGCCGTCGACCCCGAGTGTGCCCACGTTGACGTCTGTCACCGGGAACGCGGTCATCGGGTCGATTCACGGAATAAAGGTTGGTAACGAGCACCGATTCGCAGCGTCCACCTATAGTTTCCCTCGGGCGACTCGGAGCGCGCGCGCGTCGCGTGGTCTTTAACGGAGGACAATTTCCTCGGAGCTTCCTAACGAAATTTCGCTCCTCGCGAACGGTTACGCGCGGTGGCAAAGGGTGGCGGTTACACGGCACGAGCGTCTCCCGTTCGCTAGAGTGATTCATTGGCAGAGAGTGCGTAGGGCCAGGCTCGTTTGTTGCTAGCAACGCGAAAGATAATTCGCGAACGTTGCGACGTAGATTGCTCCGAAATATCGATCGGTTGACGCGAGCTCGCTAGTCGACGATGGATCTGCGTCTTCGACGAACGTCACTCGCTCTCGGGACGCGTCTTTGTGGGTGGATAACGTTCGCGCGGGTTTTTTCCTGTCGTTGACATTGAAAGCTTGTTTATCAGAAGCTGGAATGCAAGATGTAGTTGTTTATTTCCTCGTCTCCTCTCCTGTTCGCGATAGAATTCGACTGTCGTGACGAGTGCTTCGAAATAAATCGCAAAGTGCTTTCGTAGTTTTCAACGGTCGATCCTTCGACACTTCTCCGGCTGTTTACAGTGTTGCCGGCCATTAGGCGGACCGCGTTTTTCGCTAGAATTGTGTGGTGGAAACCGTTACGGGCGAGATTCCAGGAGCTTCGGTAGATTACGTGTTGTTTCGTCGGGAAAAAAACGGGGTTAATTATTGCTTTCATTATCGCGATCGGTAATTTATTATTTGGGACGAGCGATTAATCAGGGAGGCTAGGTAGCGCTCGCGCTGACATCATTGGCAGCTAATTAATCAGTGGCTTGCGTATCTAGCGTGCATCTAGTGTAACGATGGACGTTCGTTGAGATGTCGGCTCTGTCACCGATGCAACCGTTATTCGACAGTAAAACTCTTGTTAACAGACTCCCACCCGTAAAAGGAGGCGAAGAGTAATTAATCAATCTTCTCCCATAATTATTTCGCTATATAATTACACTGTTCTCGCTGAAGGCCACGCTTGCCGGGCATTCCGAAATTAACCTCGTCGGTAAACAAAACCTTGAAACGGAGATATTGAATTTGCAAAATTGAAGTTGAAAAATCGACTCCGTTCCGGGATAAGATTTCCAGCACGCTTCAAAGTCCCCCGTCGAGTTTACAATTTTCCTCTTAGCTAACCTTGCCCGCTGAAGCCTGAACAGGTCGAAAGTACGCGCGAATCGGAGTGCGTGGAGTGATTGTGCGTTGATAAGAGGACAATGAGAAGCATTGCTGACTCAGCCCATGCTTTTAATATTGCCCCCTTTTTTTTCTGTCATCGTCATCGTTGTCGAAGCTAACGAAGTGTCATTGCTATTGACACGTCTCTTTCTCTCCCATATTCGAGAGACATAATACAAAATACACGCACGCAGGACGTTCACCCGGTATCGACGCGCAAAGGTCTTATTATACGCGCGTTAACGGGTCGCAGAAACGGACGGAGGTTACCGGCTCCTCGGGCTCGAAACTTTTCTTACCGACGCGGTGCCGGGCAAAGCTTTCCGCGTCGATAACTCGGCGTCAATAATTCACCTGTACACGGTCCGAGGGACTCCCCTCAGCTTTGTAGAGGCATCGGAAGCAGAAAAAGGGCAACCGTTGCTCCGCGGTTTCACGATCCCCGTTTCATCTGGTGTTGAAAATAAATTGAAAGCTCGACGCGCGACTGAAGCTGGTGGTCGGCTCGTAAATCGGTGCTCGCGGACTTTAACCTGAATTCTGTCCACGACGAAACAGCGAAGCTTCCCGCGCGAACGGGTGAGCCAATCGGAGGGGAGGAGTCGCCCGATCGTATTTGAGAAGGAATTCGCGTGTGTCGCGTCGAGGGAGGCCAAGGCGAGTCGAGTCAGCGGGAAATAGTAGAGACCGGTGGACGATCATGGTGTGACTCGGGCGTCGAGAGAGATCTTTTCGGAAAGATCGACGAGGTCGACCGGTGGTTGTGTGGTGATTGGTTTTGGTGGTGGTTGTGGTGCTTGCTACGCTCCTGGGAGTCGGAAGCCCGTTGGCATCTGGGCCTCGTTTACATCGGTTTACTCATGCTGGGAGTTTTGAAGCGGCGCTGGAAGCCATCGAAAAGGTGAGTCCTTCATGCTCTTCCATTGAACGAAACTAACAAATTCAAAGCAGATTATTTAACACTAAACCTACCGACATTTTATATATACCTGTTTCTACCGATGGCGGTCGAACGACCGCTTTTCAAATAAACGTTATATTTTTTTTTTAACGGTATAGTACATATTATTATCAGGAAAAACGAAAGAAGGAGAGAGATAGATATTGAAAAATTAATAGCTATATATTATAGAAAAAGTCATGCAGTAAGTTCGAGAAAAATGAAAACCTGGAATTTAATAATTTTGATTAAAGTCTCCAAAGCGGTCATTTGACCGCTCTGGTAGGTTTAGTGTTAATATAATATTTACATGGAAGGTAGCTATGTAAAATAGGAATTAACTACGCATTATAAAGCAACAAAATAATTTACGTATATAACTCGCTGTGTTTCTCCGAAGGAGAGGTCACGGAACGGTGACCCTTGTTGTTTCTCGAACTCTTTAGATCGTCCGTATTGTAAAGAAATATTTTCCACGATGCGACAGTGGTTTGCTTCGATTTAAAGAGTATTAGCGATCTTTACGTAAGCAATGAGTTTTATAATAGTAAATAGCGAGCTGTAACGCGACCGCGTTGCTAAATTCCTGCCAATATTGCACCGTACGAAGAAATTTGTTGCGCGGTTATTTACAACAGCGCCGTAACTAGAACAATAGAACAATGGAACAATAGAGTAATGTGGCTGTAACGAGAGGCAGCGTTACAGAACGAGCGGCTCGGCGCAAATAAACGGGGCCCGCGTGCACTGCGATTTCAGTTGTCGAAAAGGTGGAAAAATCGTCGGATAGGAGTTGGCGTAGGGACGCGTGCACGGCGGATCAAAGAATCTCGACGTTTCATCATATTTGTCCAGCGACTTCTTTCCCCTTTCGAAACGGTTGTATCCTGTTTCGTGGGATCTTGAGGGTAACCGTGGCTCTCTATTTGAGATGTCGTTAGTCGAGAGGATCAGCTGCAGGGCCAAGAGCAAATACACCTGCCTCCGCCTTCTGATTTCGTATTTGTCGGAAGATTGCTTCAGAAGTGAATGGGTCACCCCCTCGCAGGACCTTCGTAAAGGTCGCCGTTTAGTCGACCGGCCACCTCGTCCCGGGTCCCCGAAAATATTATTTCGACCATGGGGGAGAGATTTATTCGAATGGGCGGGGAGGAAAATCGAAATGGGACGTCGGAATGCTGTCCCTTGCATCTGTCCCTTTAAAAAACGAAAGTCATTAGTGTAGCGGGTCGACAAAATCGATTTTTTTTCATCAATCAGTAGTTGGACGTCGCGAAAATATGCTTCCAAAATCGCGGAGCGAAATTCGATAAATTAAAGCGGCTATAGCAGGTTTAGTACGGGGCAGCAGGTGGTGCAGGCTTATCGAAAAACTTTAGACGCGCTTTTTTTAAAATCAGAGTTTTGTAATTGGTGGGCAATGTAACTCAAAAAATATTCAACCGATCGACTTGGCCTTGTGTATGGATATTCGTCATCATTTTTTTTTTATAGAAACCAGCTAGGTATTTGTATAATGGCATTGTTTGAATGAATAGCTTTTTTGCATATTTAAGGAAAAATTCGTTCGTAAAAGAGAATTTTTTCTAGGTGCCGCGATTTGTTCAATTTTGAATCTTTTAACTCATAAATAGGTTAGTTTCGGTGTTTGTACTCACAAATTAGACTATTTTTTTTGTTTTGGTTTCACATGAATACAGTAGATGTTAAGTTGTCCGCCTTTGCATAAGCCATTATAACTCTGTTATTTTCCATTCTTTTTTTTATAACAAATATTATTTTACTTACCTTAATCTGACTACACAGTACCCTGAAAGTTTCAGAAACATCGATTAAATCCTCTTTTAAAAAACTATTTCCGAAAAGGTCTCGATTTTCACAAGGCTTCTCCCTTAACTCAGGGGCGGCTTTGGAGACTTGGCGCCCCTAGGCTAACAAGCGTCTGTCGCCCTTTGAAATATCGTCAAATATTTTAATTCAAAAGAGTCGGGATAATTTCATCATTAATTCAATATAACAACTCACATCTGAGTTTTCGCTAATACGCTACACGAAAAAAGTTAATTGTTTTTAAAGTTGTCTCAAGCTTCTGTATTTAAACCTTTCCCAATTCCCTTCGCCTAAAATTTGTCGCCCTTTGCTGCAGCCTACTTAAACTGTACCTAAACACGCCCCTGCGTAAACTCCTGCCGCTTATTTGTAGAAAGTTCCAGCGATTATATATCAAGCAACGCGCGCGACGCAAATACTAAATTATTACAATTCACTCGTGGAAATACAAATGTCGAATGCCACGCGCCTTCGTCCCAGCGAAATCCAGCCACTGTGTTCATATTATTATCAACGCGGCGCTGTAATCCCCGCAAATATTCGAATACGCTCCGGCATCGTGAATTAGGATAACACCGGGCGACACGGTCGGTGGATCAGCGTGACATAATTGCATTTACGTAAATAACGCTCGGGCGCGGAGTGTTCCGCGGTTGTGTGCGACCAAGGCGATTGCGCCCGGTCCCGCTGCATAACTTTGCATGGTAATGTTTAGTCGGGCTAATTTCAACGAATTATCGTAACACCTGCTGCGCTGTCCTCCCTTTAATTAATTCTCATTAGGGTGGCCGAGCGAAAACGAAACGAGGAACGGTTACCGCGTCGACGAACCGTC
Source organism: Andrena bicolor (assembly GCA_960531205.1). Taxonomy (NCBI): domain Eukaryota; kingdom Metazoa; phylum Arthropoda; class Insecta; order Hymenoptera; family Andrenidae; genus Andrena; species Andrena bicolor. Next base: position 33,923,075 of record OY482666.1, on the reverse strand, counting down.
TTGACAGTTAAGAATCCTCGTGGATCGAACACGCTACGAGCCTCGAGTAGGAAAGAAATTGTTGCCATCGAGGATATTCGAAGGTCACGTTCGTTTTCACATGGGAATGTGGCGTGCTTTAATTTAGCAGGATGAGGAGCAGTTTTCGTAACGAGTTCGGCCAACGTGATCGACGACCTATCACGCGAGGTCGTTGGAAAGCGCAAACTCATAACCAGCCGATCTGGGGTGTACAAGTTTGTCGATGGCTTGAAGGCCGAAACATCGAGCGTCTATTGTGGAGGATAATTAAAACGAGACTTAGCCCGACGAGATCGGCGAAGATGCCGAGCTCGCGATCAAGCGGTCTTGTTGACAAGTTGAAGGTCGAGAGACATTGTACCCTGCTAGGATGAACGATGGTACAAGTTGTACTTTCATGTTCGTTTCATCGTGCGTTCGCGATCCTGAATCACGTTGCGCAGACGGTCGTTGAACTTTCGTAGAGGCTACTAACGCGGTTGCTCGGTGAAACAAGGTTGACAGTGAAATGTCCTTGGCTACTTCAACCCTTCTGAAGTGGAAACCTGCCGGAGCTTTGAACTCCTACAAGAGCAGTGTTTTAATTAAACTTAGTTTGATAGATAAGGTAAATGTCCCCATTAGTGACCAATTATTCATTTATACTGTTTATTGCAACACAGAAAGCAAAATATGAACCAGAAAGTTCAGAAATTATAATTTGAGGTATTTCATTTATAGTTGCATACGTTATTTAAGTAGCCGTACATTCATCTTTAAGTAAATTCACATTTAAATTTCAAGGTGAGGTTATTACTACAGATATTATTAAACTCGCAAATTTTACAATAAAAATACATGGAACCATGCAGTAACTTACTCAAATTAACTAGAAATATATACAGAATGATAAAATAAACAGAAAAGATTCATTTCCTTTCATTATTGTAGCAGAGAATCAAGAGGTACAAGTTGGTCAATAAAGGGGACATCAGGTCTAATATAATTTTCACCATAATTTTTGTGTAAATAGTCAAATATCACTCTAAAACTAATTTGATTAAGAAACTAGAGATTTCAAAAAATACAATGATCCATACTTTACTCAAACATTGTCCTATATTAGTAAAAAATTACTATTTCGAACCAGTCGCACTCTTAAACGGTCGCTAATGGGGACATTTACCTTAGGTACATTCATTTGTGGATAAAAATAAAACAGTCTGGGGATTCGTGGTTTTAGGGTGAGAATTGCAGATTGAACTAAAGTTTTGATAGTTTTCTACAGCGTTGAGAATACCTGTTCTATATAGCTTCTCGAATTTTCCAATTGAACGAGTTAGTAAATGAGTACTTAGATATCTAAAGATGTGCTTTTTTTCTCCGTTTCAGTTGATGTTTGGTAGGAGCAGCTAAATATATTGGTGAAATTAGTTTGTTTCTCTGTTCATTATCGAACTCGTCGTGTTTCAAGCGTTTTGTGTTTCTCGTATTAAATGCTTGAGACGATCTAATTAGCCGAGTAGCTTGATAACTGCTGATTAGTTTTCGTAAAGAACGAAGTAGCAGATTTTTCGCATCTCGAAGATCGGCACCAGCTGGAAGATCTTAGTCGGTGAATTATCAAGGTCAGCTTCGTTTCCTCGACTTAATTACCGATTTCGTTCGATATAAATGGTCCCGCCCGAGTAATTTCGTAACGGTGTTTCGGAACGAAACCTGTGTTCGGTCAAAATGCTAACTGGTGCGCGCAATTCCGTGCGTCTGGCCCGAGAAATGCGCGCGATTCGCTTGAAATGCAAACGCGGCGGAAAACTAGTTCGTTAGGGAATTCAGCCGCAGGAAGTGAGTCGTGTAGCGTACGATACAGTTACGAGGAGCGTTGAAAGAAATGTTGAGGAGAATCGTTGCATCGTGGTCGCTTCGAAGACAATGCAATTCTGCGCCAGATTCGCTGAACTTGTTTACTTATCTCCCGCAAATACTTCAGCCTTTATCTTCTTCGTCATATAACGTTGACGAGCCCAGATTTCATTTACTCTCGCCGTCTTTATTGGAACAGAAAGTTTACTTTGTAGAACGGCGATTCTCTTTCGTTTTACACATTTCTTCTCTGTGTATCTTCAGTAAAGAATTAATGAGTAGTTTATCCTATTCCGATTCTGGCGCATTGATGACCGCAGGGGGCGGAAGTCGCTAGACAGGTGGTGCCACCTGCGACAGCAAAAGTCCCTAGGATCCAGGGAAATCCCCTAAGCTAAAAGTAAAATCCCTACTGTCGACGCAAAATCGTTTTCAATCGCGTCGAAGGAAAAGTCCCTAGAATCTTCCAACTTGCAACTTCTATGGACGTCCATCGATTTGTATAGGTAGTCTTGCGATTTTCAATGGTGCTTTTAAGTCGGGAGAATTTAGGAATTTTTCTATCCACCCGCAAAGCTATTTTGCGTCGATACTAAGTAGGGATTTTGCTTCGACTCTAGGGTATTTGTCTGAATCCTAGGGACTTTGCGTCCGCAGATGACACGCGCCTAGGGACTTTTAGCCTCGACAGGTGACGCTTGCCTAGGGACTTTCGGACTCAGCGGGTGGCCCGCGTGGATACCGTCCCCTGCGGTACTTTAATGTTTCAGATAGTTTAAAGGAAGTAATTTTAATTTAATTTTGTAAAGGATATGTTGATGTGATCATTACCATGAAATTGAAAGTAAAATTGCGCCGCAAGGATTCTGTACTTGCCTTTGAATTTTAATTGTCGACGGTGTTATATTAATATTGTTAATCTACTGAGTTTGCTTTCACCATAGAGATCATCTAAACGCGATGCTTCAAATATCTTCCATTTATACCTGACATACTTCGATCTCTTGAAATGTCGAAAGGCTTCTCTTTGAAGAACAAAAGAGAACAGATTCTCCACTATCAGCTGCAGAAATATTCATACTCCAACAACACTCGCCGCGGCAAATCTTCAGATTGAAATCAGCAGGTACCGAATCCGGATATATATTCCTAGGTGTCGCCACGTTAGCGAACACCCGAGTAAAATATTTTCCAATATCCTCCGCGAAATAATGTGCGATTAGACGGCGAGAGTAGTCCGCGGAGTCCACTGGACCCGGCCAGCGAGTCGTTATTCGATAAAATCCGCATCTTTTTGCTCGACGAGCGTCTCCTCGCCGCGCGGAATGGCACGAAACGATGAGCAGCGTGGAAGCGTTGAATGGGATTTGCACGAGGGCGTAATCTCGTTCGCAATTATATCTGTCGCGCGAGAGAAGCGTGCAACTCGATCAGCCGGCGATCCTCTCCCGTTTCCGGGTATCCAGGCTCGACGGGAAAAGGGGAGGGAACCGCCGAGGAAAAGGAAGGGACACACTGTAAAGAGATTGCGAATGGCATGAAAAAGAGAATATCGCGTCACGCGCCAGAGAAAATAAGGAAGGATCGTAATCGGGTTCCGTTGCACTCGGGTTCACCGACATGACGTTGCCTCTCCGCGAATGGAATAAGATCAGTCGAGAATGGGATGCATCATCTGTAGTAATCTATACGGAGGGATCGATATCGTGTCTCGAATGCAGCTATCTTGGCAGTCAGCGGGGGAGCGGAGAGTAGGGGAATTATCAGAATATAGGAGCGCGAGGAAGAAAAGTCATGGGATTCGAAAGGCAGCGCAGACGTGTGTCATTATAAACAGAAAGGATGCAAATGAAACGTGAGAATCGAGTTAATTACGTTAATTGGTGGATACGGAGAAGCAGAAGGTCCTCCTCCGTGTTCAAAAGCTGAAACGTTGAACGGTGTGGGAAAAGGTAGGCGAAACAAAACGAACGGTCCATCCATTCTCGACGGAACTCGGCTACCTTCCCCAGAATTTCATTGTGCTCGTACGTAACGATGGCCAGGTGAAATTCCGCCGGCGAATCTGGACGGCTCCTTTCTGCGGCGTCAATTAGAAGCCGTCGGAACCGGGCAAGAAATCCGTCCGCACAGAACCGCTAAATTCCGGCCGAGTTTCTCAGCTCTCCGCCGTTGAATGTTTTTGCCCGGGTGGAAATGCGCTGCACACTCTGTGCGATTGCTCGGCCATGTCGTAGGTATTGTCTGGCCGCAGGAAAGCCGTCCAGTTCGATCCTTTGATACGCACGGATCAGCACATCGTCTTGATGACGATGGTGCCTCTCGAGTGGCCGAGCATATGCATACCCGCAAGAAATTCAGGTCACACGAGAGGCGAATTCGTCGCAAGGACTTGCTTTTCCATTTCTCGCTATGCAGAATCTAGAAACTGGGTCGAGCTAGGTTTTCGACGAAAGTGGGGAGTAATCGATGATGGGAAAGTGTCTGGAAGTCTGGTTTCTGGTTTTTATTCGTCGAAAGGAACCGTCTGATCTTTGTTTGTGGTTATCTGCTTCTAGAAGACAGTAAGTTGAGGTGTAATTTATTCGAGCGAGCCAAGTTGGCAGTCGCGATTTGCGTAACACGGAGCTGGACTGTCGGAGAGGAACAAAGGTAGAGACGCCCTGAAATAACAGGCTTTTAAATATTTCCTGAAATTTATGCGGCGGGAACGCGGGACACGCGGTCGGCCGGGGTGTAAACCGTTGTTACGTCAACGGAATTTCTTTTTTGCTGGCAAGCCCCCGTTCGGTTCTGCGAACGCACGTTCGAGAGAAATTATGCAGAGACGATCTAACTTTAGAGTTTCGTTCCGTGGTTATCGTCGATCGATCCTTCCTTGTTTTCAAAGAGACTTACGGCACCTTCGTCTACCCGGAGCGTTCAATAGTGGCTTTCGAACATGTGCAATATTCTATTGTAGCAGATGTGAAATATATTTGGGTAAAAGTTGGGGGCTGTGGCTGAGGGTACAAGGGATCAGAGTTCTATGGTTAAATCTTTTAAAGAATTCTATATGAAAATGGAAGGCTGTAGGAACCTATACCTAATAGTTAAGGAAAAATATCTTGTTATTCAGACCTGGGGTAGTTGTCTCAATTATTGTATTTAATAAAAAAGTAGCGTAAAAAGAACAGAATACAAAAAAATTATTTTCAAATTGGGCCTGTTCTTCTTCTTCTTATTATTATTATTCTTGTACACTAGTCTTTATACGTTACGTTTTTATTAAGTAAAATAAATAAACTGGTAGTAATAGGGACACTGGCAGTAATTTGCATTTTTATCCTATGTAAGAGAAGTTTGGTCAGTCGACAACTTGTAAGTTTCACGGACCTATATCCCGCAGTGTAAAGTCTCGTACACATGCACCGAGTAAAAATAGCGAAAGCTCGGCAGCAGTTGCACCGATTCGTGTCCACCGAGGAACACGAAATTCCGCCAGCTATGTGCTAAGTTTCCAACGTAGAACACATGTATGCAAGTTGATAGAAAGTAGAAACGTTAAAGAAGGGCGATAGACGCGAACCGAAGGATGTTTGAACCGTGCACACGTTGCTCCGCTCTGGTCGCGAGCTTCTTGCTCATGACGCAGCCATAACAAACAAATTCCGCCGGTGGAAACGCTTTTCGCCTGCCAAACCGATCATCCCTCTCTCTCTCTGTTAGTGGATAAATTTAATTGCAAGAGTCAGCGGGCACCGCCGCGAAGAATGACCTTACGACCGGCTCACCTTGGCGGTAATCATGCCTTGAATTATTCAAGTTCCTCGGCTGATAAGCGGCCGCGGATAATATATCGCTTCTAATTAGCGTTTGTCCGTACGAAAAAAAGGCGCGTTCAGAGAGAAGGGGGAGAGATTCGTATCGTTAGATTAATTACCTCGGCAGGGAGATCGTTAGACCTCGAGGACACGCTGATTCTTTCCAACTGTATCGTTATACGTTCGATAATTAATGGTGGGGGATCATCGTGTTCGATCATTCGCATCGATGTTGCAACGTTGCAATAGCGTGTGATATAACGAACGACTCTAGAAGTGATTTGAGGGTACTCTCCGGTTAAAACGCTTGAAAAATACGTGATTTTCAGGAATTAAACAAAAATAAACTGAACAACATACAGTAAAAACGCTTTCTGAACGTTATTACTACATATGTGCAGAGGAAACAAAAAATTATTGTTTGAATTTTATCAATTTTTGCATTACATATACGGCATTCATTGTACCACTGTACTTAGAAATTAGAGCTCTTGACGGGCACCATCAAAAATCGTGGCAGGATCGTCTGAAATAAAAAAACTAAAAATATTCTTAAAATATATGTGAACGGTTATCGCCTTATCCGAAAAAAAAACAGTTTTTCTACACATAAATCTATCAATAAAAAATAAATGGGTGATCCAAAATTGCTCTTTGCGGATAATTGTATTGTGTTCAATAATATAAAAACACAGCCTGAGAAGTTTTTTAACACTATGACGCTTACTTTCGTTAACTAAAATCCTAAAATTGACCTATATTTGGAGTGATTGATGAGAGGATGCCCTTAATTTATTACGCTTTTGTTGTTTTTAGCCGCTAGGCGATCGCCACCCATGGCACTAGAGTAATATTACTAGCATTTATGTTAGAAATAGTAGCCGATATTTGACCCTCGGCTGACAGTCGAAAGCCCCTGCACATGCAATATTTCGTTTTACTTGAAACTCGATCGTGAAAGAAGCAGCGGTGCCACCTTCTTCGTGGCACGGTTTCGTGGCTCGTATATCCCCGTAGATGCGTTTACAGTTCTCTAACAGCGGGTCGTTGTTTGCCGAGCGGCGATGCACAAGCTCCAAACATAGTTTACGAGGATTCTGCGCTGGTTTCGTCCAAGTGGAACGGGATTCGCCGTTCTCCTCAGCCTCCGCGCCGTCGGTATTTGCATTTTCGCCTAGCGACGCCGCGCCGCGGTTAAACGGTCGCCGTTGGTATTGTTCCGTGCCGACTTCAGACGCGGATGAACTTATCCCCCCCCTGGTCTTTTCACCTTTCCTCGGTGTTTGCCTCGAATCGCGGGTCGTATCAAAGGTCAGTGTGTACAGTTGGTCCCTCCGTTTAGCCGATAACACGAGGCTGGAATCACGAACAGGGTCGCGTGCGAAATTCCGCGCAAGGGTGCACGCTCTCGCACGGAAACCCACGGATATAGATCGAGTTCTCGTGTTCTTCCAGGCCGGGGAAGGCGGTCTGGTTTCGAGCTTCCGTTTCTGCTCGATTACAGCGACGCTCGTCGAGAGACTCGAGCTTCGAGGCGACTTCTCGTACGCTTCGAGTATTTTCGTGCATATTTTTAAAACTTCCGAGGGATCGTGCACGGTGTTCCGTGGCTAACGAGCGTGTCAGGGATGGAACGAACTCGGGGAAGTAATAATTTTATTCTATCCGAATCTTGTATATGGAGTTACACGCAGCGGCGGATTCAACGGGCGGTTGACGAGAAGTTGCCGCTTAGGACCCAACGCAGAAGGCCCCATGATGCTATCTTCAAAAAAAAAATAGGATTTTATCCAAACACTATATTTTTTTCTATGCTACTGTGACACTTAGCCTGTTCTTAGTAAACTACCTTTTCATTTCTCAGAAAAAAGAATGGGCCCCAAGGAACGCTTTTCACCTTGGCGGAACACCACTGTGACGGTCGGAAAAGTAAGCTATTTTTATGATTTTTTCAGGAATAATTTACAGTTTTCATAGAAAATTTTTATTACCTATTCCTGAAAAACAAATTCTTAAAAATGCCTTACTTTTCCGGCCGCCACAGTGGTGTTCCCGCTTTAATCCGCCACTGGTTACACGTGTCTCTGTGTATTGATTTGTGGAGGTGTATCCTAAGAGAAGTTGCTGGATTTTTCGATGCTTATAGACAGTCCATGTATGAAAACTTGGGAAAACTCAAACATGCTTATAGCCTCAGTGAAATAATAGGTACCCCAATTTACTCGAAACTATTATTCCGCTTGACCAAATCCATCCCCTGAAATGACGGCATTACCATCGACTCACCTTGCCCCCCTAATGTTCCTTCGCACATAAATGAAATCGCAGTGTAACCGCGTGGTTTATGCATCCGACGACCCGTCTTTTATCTCGTATCACCATGTTGGGGGTCTTTCACCGTGATTTTTATGAATGAACTTGTACGACACCGATTGCGACATTCCTCGGATGAATGGAAGGAGTTCAAGAATGAGCTGGCAGTGTCCTTTCCTTCTCTTTTCCCCCATGTCGCAATCGCTCGACTGGCCAAGAGGCGTTGTCGTGGTCGTTCTTTTAAACGCGGCGATGAATTATACCACGTGGAAAGAGCCAGCTCGACTTTAATCGCTCGCGACGGGCCATCGGCGGAGTTTCCTGCTCGTAGATCGATCACCAGAGAGACGTAGGTTTCGCATAGAGGAGGGGGACCGAGGAGAGGGCAGCATTGTTGGTGGGTGGTAACGTTGGACGACGATTTAAGCGAAGTGACTCATGAATACGCCTTAAAAGGTTTAACGGTACCTGCTCTGCGTGCATCGCGTTTCGTAGAATCACGTGGCCGTGCGCGCGCGCGCGCGCGTGTGCGTTGACGGGGGACGTACTGCTTCCATTGTACGTAGGTATCTAATTGTTCCGTCGAAGGAAAGGAATTCTCCGCGTTGTCGGTGGAGCTAGAAAGAGGCAATGAACCACGATCGAAAGTGACGTTTACAGTAACGCCAGTGGGAAAAGGGAGTGCACTCGTCGACGCTAGGTTCCCAAGGAGGCATTGAAAAAGTCGGTGTTAAAAATATCGCGAGTCGATATTGGATTAGGGTAATTCCGGGTGAGATGGCTCGATCACGGTCCTTTTGCAAATATATTTTTGTCCTTTATAAAACCACTAAATTTACGGTGGGCTGATTTTTTTAAAAAGTGGGCCATCTCTCCCCTACTTACCCTATACGAGATTCCTCGGTAAACGTTCATAGTCGTTATTACTCGGTAATATTCCCGCGCATAACAATGCTTATTCCCGCGCTAGGCGCGCCAAGATCGAGTGCCCTCGAGTCCAAGAGAACGATTCCACGGAATCGTAAAGATATCTTGGCAACAGGCGCCATTCTTCCTGTTTCTCGCAATTTACACGTTTTCTTCGCGACTTGTTTCCATTTCGGCTGGAAAGTTCGAAGGGAATGCTCGAAGTTGCGGCTCTCGCGTGCTCTTCACGCTTCTTGTAGCGCTCCAGTGGCGCAGGACCCTCCCGCGAGGGATGCTCGCGGGTTTCTGCAAAGAAATTGAATTATTACCACGGCGAATCCCGTCGAGGCGACTGGGAAAATCCTTCTTGCCCCCTCCTTTGTTCCAAGGGCTTGGCCGACGACTTTTATTCCTCGATAATTGACATCGACGAGCTTCGGCGCTTCGCAGTCGAATGTTATTTATCATTTCTCCGTTTCCCCACTAGCTTCGTGTTCTTTCGTGCCTCCCGAGCTCTGCACGCCGCGCCGCCGTTTCGATGCATTGAATTATTGCCCCGGTACAGGTGCACCTGCAACCTGTACACGCTCCCCGCGCACGGCTCTCTTCGACTTTTACATCGGTAGCCGCGCGTGCATTGCATCACCGCGGGCTATTGCACCGCTCGAAAATGCGTGCGCGTTTGTTTTACGTGCCGCGTGCTCTGACAAAGCGACGAAAACCGTTTGGAATGTTTGGATCGATGACGCTGAACGCGCAGCCGAAATTTCAATCTCTCGTAACCAAGTCTCCTGTTTGTTCGAAACCATGTCGAGTCTTCAACCGTGGCTGTTGGACCAGCTTTCAGCGGATCGACAGCGGGAAAGTTGAGCAGCTCGGGAGCGATAAGTGATCTTGAAATTTATTGGTCGCTATCCCAGAGACCCGTGACCTAGACACTAAGACGTTAGGCGCTAGAGCGCAGGTTCTATTTCGAAGCTATCGGCGGCTAGACGAGAATCTCCAGAAATAAACGCGCAAGGTGCCGGCTCAGCGGCTTCAGCACTGTCGAATCCTCGTCTCGATTCTGGTCTGAAAGTCGAAGCGACGTTATTTCAGTCGTGCCGCTTCGTACGCGCTGGTGACTAGTAAAAACAGAGAGGTGCAGGATCCCGGGGTGGAGAGAAACGCTTCCTGCTGTTGGTGAGGCAGAAAAAAAAAGGAAAAGTATGGTGTCGTGTCTGTCGTTTCATGGTTAGAGGCCTCCCTTCATCGACCTCTTCGCCCCCAACGCTACGAGCCACGTAACCCCTGTCTAATGGATGCTCTTGTCACACAGTGGGTAGCGGTGGCGAAGGTACCGACTGCATTTAGAAAGGTCGTTAAGGACTTATTATAGGAACGCGGTGCGCTACCCGTATCTGGAGGGTGAGAAGTAGCAGGCTCCTCCTCTTCACCCTCGTACACTTGAACCGCCTTTGCGCCTTAAGCTCTGTTCACACGGAGCCTTTACCGCTGGAATGTCTCTGAAACGTGAATTCGCATTACGTCTTAACTAGATTCGGCCACGCCGACGATTAACCCTTAACTGGTACACTGTTCTTTCAAACGTAACTGGTGTCTTGGGTCGTGGCAGACCCCAAATAAAAAAGGACACAGAAATTTGTGAAGTCGTCATTAGATCAACCTCTATGAATACCTATTTTGTTCTTAGGTAATGTATAAAATAATAGAAACGTAGAAAGTTAAACTATTATTATCAAATTAATTAGAATAAAATAATAGAAACGTAGAAAGTTAAACTATTATTATCAAATTAATTAGAATAAAATAATAGAAACGTAAAAAGTTAAACTATTATTATCAAATTAATTAGAATAAAATAATAGAAACGTAGAAAGTTAAACTATTATTATCAAATTAATTAGAATAAAATAATAGAAACGTAGAAAGTTAAACTATTATTATCAAATTAATTAGAATAAAATAATAGAAACGTAAAAAGTTAAACTATTATTATCAAATTAATTAGAATAAAATAATAGAAACGTAGAAAGTTAAACTATTATTATCAAATTAATTAGAATAAAATAATAGAAACGTAGAAAGATAAACTATTATTATCAAATTAATTAGAATAAAATAATAGAAACGTAGAAAGTTAAACTATTATTATCAAATTAATTAGAATAAAATAATAGAAACGTAGAAAGTTAAACTATTATTATCAAATTAATTAGAATAAAATAATAGAATCGTAGAAAGTTAAACTATTATTATCAAATTAATTAGAATAAAATAATAGAAACGTAGAAAGTTAAACTATTATTATCAAATTAATTAGAATAAAATAATAGAAACGTAGAAAGTGAAACTATTATTATCAAATTAATTAGAATAAAATAATAGAATCGTAGAAAGTTAAACTATTATTATCAAATTAATTAGAAATTCAGTTAATAAACTTAGACAACCAAATATTTTGCAGCGAACCTTGCGTGCTTGGGGTCATGACTGACCCCAGGATACCAGTTAAGGGTTAAGGGGTCGAGGGAAGTGGCTTCCGTTGTTCCTGTTTCGACGCTAACAGGACTTTCGCAGCACCTATTAGTAGCGACTCCCCGAGTGCAACTGTTTTAGACACGGATTTTTGTTTCAGTAAATGAATTTCTTTAGAGTGATGGCAGGGAAAAGGGGTATTGTTTTGGACGTATCGATCCGTTGTGTGGACAGGACTGCAAATATAGCCGCGTTCGGTCGATGCAAGGACCATGTGTTCGTGAGTACGCGGCGCTTCTCTTTTGCGCGATGGTCGAAGGTGCCCCCGCGATGCCGCGTATTTATAGGCGTCATGCTGTTTGCTTCTGTATTAGCCCAATTTGCTCCGTAACCCCCGTGCCTCCGTGGCCACCCTCCAATTAGTAGATTAGTCGGAGCATAACGCCTCCGCCTTGTTGGCGCGATTCGCGGATTCCAGCCCCGCCGTGGCGCGCCGCGGGGACGCGCGATTTAACTGCGGCGAAACCACGAATTCGCCTTTTTTTTTGGAGGAAACAAAAGCACTAGCGAGAAATCCGCGTCCTCCGCGACCGAACCCGCTGCCTCGCGTTCGAGCTAATGTCTTGGCATCTTAACGAGGCGTTTGGGCTAAGTTTCTCCTTCCTTCGAGCTTCGGTCTTATTCATTGGAAGCTGCAATTCATTCGGATTGCATATAAACTGCGCGATTCGTATCGCATCTCTGGTGGAATTCTTATGCCGGGTTTACACCAAGGCGAACACGAACAAAAACATTGTTCGCGAACGTCTTCCTCTGTTCTTGTCGCGTTCACACCGCCGCAAACAGAACGAAACATTCACATACGGTTCATACGTTGAGTTTTGTTCATGTTTGCGGCGGAGTGAACACCACTAGAACAGGCGAAAACGTTCGCGAACACTGTTTTTGTTCGTGTTCGCCTTGGTGTAAACCCGGCATTAGGGTCCAACTTGTTCCTGGTACAGTTTCAAGTTTTAGCCAATATTTCTCCGGGCGAAGTTGCCTTTTTATTTGAGAGTAAAGCTGCTACTGTTAATTTGGGAAAAAGTTAATCCGTTCCTGTTTCGCTTAATTCCGCTTTCTTTGCGAAGCCAGTATTCTTGAAACGCGTTCAGATTCTGCTTTCGAGAAAGAAATATTCTTAAGGGGAATGGAGCTGCATGAGAAGTTACAAGCGTGGCATGGTGCGAACGCGGGGACAAATGCATTCACGGAACAGGGAGGGGTGTTTTGATTTTTCTTGCCACGTTAATGCGTCATCCGAGCGCCACCGCGAAATTCCGTGGAATGGCGAAAAGAAACAACAACCCCGGAGGGAACTTGGCTGGCAGGGTGCAGTTGCGGGAAAATTTTGTACGTAGAAATTTATTTCGGATAACGAAGCACGGCTCGGCAAATTCGAAAGGGCGAAAAGCGCGGTTGGCTGTGTAACCCGGCGTTAGGAGAAACGCGGTGACAAATACTTCCTTGGAACGAAATAATAATATAACCTTTGCCGCAGTGTCGGCAATGTCGCCAGCTAAATGCCAATTAGAGCGAATAATAATAACGAATAATTAATTACCCATTCGTAATTCGAGAACTAATAATTCTATTACTTTACTATTTAAATACTTAATTGCAAGCGTTAGGGAACTTCCCCTCACATCCATTACCTTTTAAACTACTTAAAAGCTTACGATTCCATTTTCTGAGCACACAAACTAGGGCCACTTGAAGTCAACGATATTTGTGCCCCTCTTCGCCCAAAGGATATGCTCCATGAACACTTCCATAAATATTACACGACAAATGAGCTCCAACAGTTTTGTCCCTTTCGCACGAAGGGAACATGGAGTGTACGTACTTCGCTGAGGCGACGACCTTACGAGTGTAGTTTCCTCTCGGGACGAATCCATGGGGGGATGTTTAAGGGAAACACATGAGGGAACCGGGAGACGCACGCTTCGCTGCCTTTACGCCTTCGCTCGTTCCCTACTTTCGTGTTTCTCTGCTTCCCAGGCGGAACTAATAACCCCTAAATGACCCGTTACTCTTTCTGTATGAATTACTTGCACGGCGCTCTGTCTCGACTCATGAAATTAAGGGAGCCTTCGATAGAATTCTAATACCATTGCCATAAGCAGGGCTAGAATTCTCTATAAAAGGTCCCAGGGGCAAGAAATATTTTGGGGTCCCAAACAATCTTTCAATGGTAAAAAAGTAGTGTCACATAAAAATTTCTTTTATTGATTCTCGCAAATAGTAATTGTACAAAATCCTTAAAAATCATGGCAAAATATTAAATATTATTATTATTGTTATTAAAAAATTTTAGTGAAAATACCCGAAAAACTTACCAGCCTTATATTTTTTTGTGGAATGGCGGCATGGTGACTCGGCTTGTTAATTAGGCAAGTTTACCCTACATGCTTTGAAAAAGTGTTCCAAGGTTCGAAGAATCGTTGGATCTGCGGCAATAATTCGAGTGCGACGACGAGTAAAAATCAATTTCCTTCCTCGAAGCTACTTAAGCAATCCGGGGCACCTCTAATTATCCCCCTTGCCCCTGCTCCGTCGATTTGAACACACAATTCCAGCTCAACGAAGCACGTCGTTGCACCAGCTGCCCGAGACGTGCACAGGAAATGTATTTCTACGGTTTGAACAGACTCTATTTTTAAAGGCAGACAATAATGCCGCCTGCACGTCGAAAGATAGTCTCTGTCGGTGTCTGGGCTCGCTTTTGTCCAAGATCTTTGCACGCCGGCAGTGCGCGTTGCCCTTAATAAAAGCTCGTAAAAAATTGCGCAGCTTTCGTTCGCGTCGCGTGCAAATTTAGTATCGCCGAAGCAGCAAAGCGGAGGGGACTTCTGACTCTGACTGGAGTCGTAAAATTCAAATTTCGCTCCGTTTTTCGTCTCTGTTTTTTCCTTACTCTCCGTCCAGAGAGCTTTTGGCACTGACGCCCGGTACGCGCGCGCGCACACGCGGGGGGATAACGAACCCTTGGGATGACGCATCGCCGAAAAATACCGGCGATAAACTTTGAAACGATGCGACGTTTTTTACGAGCTTGCATCGACCGGGATAAACGTCGGCGGTGTTACCCTCTTCAGAGTTATTTCCTCGCAGATAATTGGGCGCCCCCCTTAACTCTCCCTTAGAATTCCGAGTAGCAGGAAGCGTTGCCTCGTTCTGTATTTACCAAACACATTTTCCATACAGCAACGAAACTCTTCTCTGTTAACACATATGTACCGGTTCTTCTTCGATTTACTACGTTACATGTGCGTTTAAATGAAGATCTGTGGTACCCGTATTGTGAAAAACTATGAGAGATAAAGTATAATCTGTGGTGGCCATTTTTCCACCCCACAGTGGTAGAGAGCGTGTTGAGAAGTTCTCAAAAACATCCTAAATTACTTACAAGGGAAGCTGGGCAACCCGGGAATTCAGAAAATTACGCATCTGTGTGTGAAAATAGAGTAATTCATCCTTAACACAACGGCGCCATAGTGCGGTTTTTGGGGGAGTTCTCAAAATCATCCCCTGAAAAAAAGTAGAATTTTTTTCGTGGAATATCTCGAGAACCGTGAGGAATATCGAGAAGAAGTTTCAACCAGAGTTGTATCTTTTATTTATATCTACAAAACTGTGTAAAAATAATTATAGAAAAATCCATGCTTTTCAAGTTACCTACATTACCAACCATTAATTCAATAATTATTTTTACACTTTTTGTAGATATAAAAAATACCTGCAACTCTTGTTTAAACTCCCCCTCGATATCCCTCACCATTCTCGACATACTTTACGAAAAGAAAATTCTGCATTGTTTTCAAGGCACTATTGCACCATCAAAAATATAATCGTGTCTTCCGCATGAACTACTTTACTTGCACACAAAGTTGCATAATTTTCTGAATTTCCGAGTTGCCTAACTTCCCTCGTTAGAAAAATAAATTCTATTGGATCCTAGAGTCGTGCAATCCGAACATAGGTATGTAGTATTTAAACATTTTGCCACGCATTGATTTTTAGAAAGCAAGGTATGAATATCGAACGTTGTACCGCGCACAGTCGACAATTCGCCGAGGGGTTGAAGTTTGCTTAGCCGAAAACAGGCGGGAGCAGTGGATCGAGCGCGTTGGCGTGGCGCTATTCGGACGATTCGCCAGCTGTGTGGGAGGGCCCCGACAAGTGACGAAGCAAAGTTTCCGCCGAAAGGGCCCGTTGTTTCGGCAGATATCATCTTTTCCCATCGAGGGGCCGAAGCTTAAAGCCCATTCTGGCGGAAGCGGTTAGACACCGAGACCACTTCCGGGCAGGAGGAGACAATCGGCTTTCAGGATGTTCCCCAACCCTTGTCCCCGTATTTTAAAAGCAGTCCACCGATGAGAAACCGAGCGGGAGGCTAAGCGGAAAGGAAGTTGCACAGTTGCCGCGCTCCGATATCGATTCCTTTCCATTCAGCCAGGCACAATGGTTTATCTTGGTCGGATTAAGGAACCTCCGCGAAGTCTAATGACTTCCATCCGCGAACAATGCGGTTTTTACAGCTTCCTCCAGCCAGGGGAGCGTGAAAGTTGCTTCGAAGAAGATCCACCGAAGAGCCATTGAAGGGACGCGTTAACCTCGGGACGTCTACCTTCCAATCCCGTCACGGACTTTTAAGACCTACTCGACTAAACGTGATCCCCTTAAAATTCAAACTGGAACCCGCCATACCTTTACGACCTCGCGGCGCCGCGCCGTCCGTTCCATTCTTCTTTCAATATTCGCACCACATATTCTTCGAAACGATGTTCCCGGGGTACGGAGAAGTTGCAAGGATCTCATTGATCCTCCTTTCGACACACTCACTCGTCCCGTTTCATTTAACGATTTAACGCTCTTCGACCGGGGCGATGTTGGAATTACAATCTCGCGCGGGATCAGTGTCCTCCGACGCGCTGTTACCGTGAACGTTAGCATAACCATCGCTCGCTGAGGAGATCGCCGAGTGGCACCCGCCTGGGCTTCAATTTTCGCGTTTCCCGGGTCGATAATGCTCGCCCCAGCCCGGGTCCTCGTTTGTTAACGGTTATTCGCGTACATCGAAAAGGCAGTTACGAACACCTCGCAGGGCCTACCCGCCACTTTGCTCGTTTCCTCGGCTCCCCGCCATTTTTCCGTTATTAACGAGGATACTTTACGGACGGTTTACGGGCCGATACTTATTAATTCCCGGGCAGTCGGCTCGGCTCTGCCGGCTCGCGACGCGCCATTAAGCTCCGGCATCCTAGAGAAAGATTATAGGTGGAACGGTTTATGAATAGCTCGATAAATCTCCAGGTGGATACCACCGCAGTGTCGGTTATGTGTTGGTTTTAAATGCTCGTTTAGCGCCCGCGGCGATTTATTGCGAGATTATCAGCGCGGCTGCTTCGCGATCGCCGCTGCTTTTCCGATCGGGCAGGAAAAAAGAACACCGTGGGACGTTTCACCGATTGTCGGCTGTCCAACCTGCGAACACTTTGCTAGAACGAAGCCGTCGGGGCTTTGTTTCCCTGCCGGGGGGCAGATAGGCAACGGCGCGAGAAAAGTGAGAGGAACCGTGAAATATCGCGTGTTTATCAGGGGAAACTAGGTTCGAGTATTAATTGAGACGTTGGAGAAACCGCGATCGATCTGTTCCGCTCGCGCAATCTAGGTACCCGGGTCCGCGAGTGAATAATGAAAGCTACCTTTTGCCAGCCGACCGCGGTATTGTCTCGTTCGATTTTATGAACGGTGCTGGAAGGGGATTGAACGTTTGGTGGCAAGTGGCCGTAAAATTGTGCCATATTCATTGAAGGATATAAGTGATTGAATCGAGCGTGCCTGTGGGTTGATTTATTTGAGGCAGGCTTTGCTTTCAATGAACGAAGGAGCATCGCTGCAGTCGAGTTTGCGTACAATCACTTGGTTCCAATTCTGACGTCTATTCATGAAAGAAATGCGAACACGAGGACGAAGAACCAGAAGGGATTCTGGTTCCAATTGTAGGGACGGTCGCTTCGTTGGCGTTTCGTCTCTGTGATGTCAGTTCGAACATCTCTACTAGAGACTCTCTAGGCTTCTAAGTAGCGTTCGCGGTCATCACGGTTGCTCTGTACCCAACGTCAGAGCGATCTTTGGACATTCAGCTATTTGTCGACGTGTTCCTCGACCTCGACGGCTCAACGCGCCCGCGAGGGTCCGTTATATGCTGTCTCATTATACGCTCTGCTTGTATTGTACACCTCGGTTGCAATTTGGTGCAGTCGCCTGCCTCTCTCGAGAGCTTTTGGAGGTCAGTCTATTCTTACCTAGCTCTGTCCGTTCTCTTCCGTCTACAGAAATACGGTCCCCGAAGCTCAGTCGTCTAGGTAGCTGTTCCCACGAGCATCAGGATTTTCGAAGTTGTTATGTTTTATGCGAAATATCACCAACACAGTGACTCACAGGTGTCTACACATAAATTCAGAAGAATTGACCTTTCGTTACCCGCGCTGTTGTGAAAGGTACAACAGTTGTGAATTATTATTGTTCTGCCTGAGAGCTACGAATCGGTCTTGAACTCTTTTCTAATCCTCCAGCTATGCCTTCTGCAGTTTATGAAAAATCGCCGCCTCTTTAATCCAGTTTCTCATGTCAGTCTACATGCACAGGCGTTGAAGAGGAAGAGTCGTCGCAACGCGCGGGTAACCAAGTTATAAAGTAGGGCGCGAGTAACGAAAGGTTAAGAAAGCCACTGCCTTGCTTTTGTTTCTTGGTGCCTACTAAGGTCGGGGCCAGATATATTGGCCGGTGAATTCGTTTTCGCAGCTAACGCACACCTATTCCTACGCTAAGAACTCGGTTTGGCCTACACGTCAAGAGCTTGGCGCTATCCCCACCACTTCCGGTTCACTCTTTTTCTGGCAAGGCGAGAGCGAGTGAGAAAACGTTGAGAAAGAAGAATACTCCTCACGAAACTCACCGGCCAATATATCTGGCTCCGACCTTAGACACATAGTTGTAATACGAAGAAGTAAGACCCCGAGGGTTTGGCGAATGCATGGGTGACTGTGTACGAAGAGTTTCTTTGAGGATCAGAGGTCTGTTCAGTATAGACACTTCGTGGATCAGTTGTATGTACCCTTGCATTCTTCGTGCCCCTTTGCAGCCATCCAGCGGAGCGTTCTGTCGGTTGCCTGCCCTTAATCACCCCGCCGCGAAACAATCGAGATCTTTTCGTCAAACGGACGTAATCGCGCGCCTGGTTGGCATCGATACGCGGTGGAAAGCAGCGTTCGCGAAAGCGGATTGATCGGAGCTCGAGCTCAGTTGCAAACGGAGCGTTAAAGAGGTCGTCGGGGGTGTACAGCTGGTGTTTACTGGGCTAAGGGAAATCGTTTGTCGTCCCATTTGCCATTCTCCGGATAGAACGAAGCGGTGTCTACTACGTAGAACCTTCGGGAGCGCCGTTCACACGGACGGGGTACAGCACGTTCAAACGCAGCCTCGAAGGCCTAGCAAACGCTCCCTCTCGGGTAAACGTTGTTCGCGCTGGTGTGTGTATACCGAATAAATAAGATCCTGCCTCCCTCTAGGACCATTGCTTCGTTGAATATTTCAGG
The DNA here is from genome assembly GCA_960531205.1 of Andrena bicolor. NCBI lineage: Eukaryota > Metazoa > Arthropoda > Insecta > Hymenoptera > Andrenidae > Andrena > Andrena bicolor. Next base: position 33,904,069 of record OY482666.1, on the reverse strand, counting down.
CTGCCCCATTACTTTCGCGCGACGTTGGACATAGCTTGGAGACGAAAGGGTTTGCCCAAGCAGCAAGGAGCTTGTAGAAAATCTAGCATTGTGGTAGACCAAAGCTTTTTTATAATTCTATCTGGTAGTATTGAGAACGAGTCTTGATGCAGTCATTGTGATTTTATGAACTGTAGGTACTTGGCAATGTGACAGTCGAAGGAAGGATTTATGTCTATAGGACCAAGTAAAATATGTAGGTCGCGTAGGAAATGGGGTGATTCTACGCGTGGAAGTAAATAGAAAGGGTGGAATAGTCTCGTTTCCATGTTTCAGGTCGTCTTTCGAAAAAGGATATATACAAGTGTTTCCTTAAAATTACGACGACAACTTAGGTGTTTCGCCTGTTGGGAATATAAGTTATAGAGTGTGTGGCCACCTTCTGCAGTAGTATTCCGCGGAGGTGTACAGATGTTTCCTTATTCATCGCGAGTAGAGGGAGCTTTGTAATTATGGCGAACGGGGAGATGCATTCCCTTTAAGACGCGACTCGAATGGATAACATCGTCGGACCGGTTTTTCTCGTTTTAGATCTCCACTATTGAATTTATTTTTACCGTTGCGCATTTAATTACATAATGACGGTGTGCCTTGTCGTTCTCCAAGTAAATACACTTGTATCTAATATATCCTGGGAGCATCGGAGGTGGACGAAATATTTCAAAATTCCCTAAATATTAATTTCAAAAAATTCTCCACTGTTCTCTTAAAACATATTTAACTTCAATATCCATTTCCAATTTCGACGAAAATTTAAGAGCACATAATATCATCTGCAGAAATAAGGACGCATTTCTTTGGAAGCCTCTGGAAAATAAAAATTTTCTTTTCAAAAAGAAAATTTGTATCATCTTTCGAATTGAAACCCTTTGCATTTAGGTGGCAGGTGCCAACAGGAAGTATTGTTTCCAATTTTCTTTTTAATAAAGAGGCTACGTTCTACGTTCCTCGAGATGTTCTCCGTTACCGTGACACGGTCGGACCCGTGACCGAATCTGAATGTCGTCCGCTGGAGGTTTATTGATTGGGGAAGCTCGCTGCCCCACCCTGTCTACTCCTCGCGAATATAGTTCACCAGCTCGCCCCAGCCTCGGCATTACTGACCTACTACCACAGAAGCGGTCCTTGCAAGGTGAGGGCTGCCTCCAGGGAGGAAACCCGAACGAGCTCAGCCACCGTTCCAAGGCGTTTCCCACCCGTTCATCGCCCACCCCTTCGCCCCTTAGGTACTATAGCGTTTCTCGCCAATCGGATATATTTTCACCGTGTTCCTTCCAGCGCACGAAATTCTCAAGGAAAGTCTCAGACGACTCGAAGACTTTCACGAGAACTTTCGTGAATAATTTTTAATCTTCGACTTTCGGAACAAGTAGGTCAGGAAATCGATGCAGAAAATGGCCGTAGAAAACTGTGGCGAAGTGTGTGTTAATAGAGCGAGAAGTAAATAAGAATACTGGTCGGGTCCCAGGGGCGGCTTTGTGTATTGGTTAAGTAGGCCGCAGTCTAGGGCGACAAATTTTGGGGAGCGGTAAATTTTGGGGAGTGACACTTTTGGGGGAGCGGAAAATTTGGGGGCGGCAAATTTTTGGGAGTGGCAAAGGGGAGCCACAAATTTGTGGGAGCGGGAAATTTGAGAGAGCGAGAAACTTGAGGGAGCGGAAAATTTGGGGGAGTGGCAAATTTTGGGGGGAGCGACAAAGAAATTTTGAGCGAAAGAAATTGTAAAAGTTTTAACCACAGAGGTTTGAGACAACTTTAAAAACAATTCACTTTTTTAATATTATAGAATTATCAGTAACCCATATGTGAGTTGCCATATTAAAATAATTTTAAAATTGTCTCACCTTGTTTAATTAAAATATTTGATTATATTTCATGGAAACGGCAACAGACGCTTGTTAAACCAGAGGCGCCAAAATTCAAAATCCGCCCCTGTCGGGTCCTGTATAGCCTGTGGTTTGTTTAGCAAAGTTTTGCTGTTACTATTTGGTTTTACGGGGGTTGAGGTTCCCTCGGCTAACATTCAGGCGCACGAAGGTTCTTCGTAACTCGAAGGGTTTTATCGAGATAGTTTCTGCACAACCTTTTACAGTTCTTTAACGATCTACCAGGTAACCAGTGTCGTTATTCCATTTTGATAGAAGTTGTATGGTATACTCTGGGAGGCAAACATTTTATAGACTCGTTATTTCAAGACAATTTACTTCTACTTGAAGAAACGAACATAAATAGAAGAAAGTTAAACGATGCTTCGTTACTTTGTCACGTAACATTTCCACCTGTAAACATTGGAAAACTGATTTTAGTATGTAATGGATGGACTAACGTTCCCCTCGTTACACACGTTCGTTGTCTTCCAGGCGTGTTAACGCGTGCATGAATTTTATGTTTCCACGTTCTAGCACCGCACTCACACGCGACACGTAATTCTGTATCCGTGGCGAGCATATTTTTCAGAATGCTTCCCTCCAGTGTTTTCCCGATGCATATCAAGCAGGCGCATCGTATGCATGAAGTCCTTTAACGAAGATCGGCTGCTTTCAACGCGAAACTTTGAAAAGAAGCGCTTCAGATCCGCTTGTCGGTGGAATGATAAAAACTTTTCCACTGCCATCTTGACCTGCGCTTTGTAGTTACGAGAGACTCTACAGCGTAATTAAAATTCCGTCAATTACCTTCGCGTATGCAAAAGCGTCTTATGCCTATCTAGGTATATGTCGCAGGATATATAATTGTAAAATCACCCTGTATACAAAATTTTTACCTTAATTAGGCTGGGGGATCATAACCTTCTTGTAATGTTAGATACCTCCATCCTTAATGTAATAGAAACACTCGACAACAAAAAGTATTAAAGTATTATAAAATATATTATATTAATACATATAAAAGTATTAAAGAAAGGCAATAACTTCTCAGCTTAAGTAAGGTAAAAACGTTTTTTTTTTCGACAAAAAGTCAGCATTTTGTAAAAAGGATAGGGTTTTTATGAAAAGTCTGATATTACAATTGAGGCATTGAGAGCGAAACCGGAGTAATCCACATTGAAACAATATTAATTTTTCCTATTTTATATGATTATTGTAGCCTATTGGAATACATTATTTATTGTTACTAATTCAATTTCGCAAACAATATGGGTTAGTCCGTTTTTGTTCTCAATGCCTCAAATATCCTGCGACATGTACATATGCAATGAGAATAGATCTACAAACTATAGAATTTTAATTGGAATTGTGTGGAATTTCATTGGAAACTGAGTAACTTGTTTACGTAATGTAATATTTCCTTACATTGTGCGTGCACAACGGAAATTTAATTACGCGGGCCATACAGAAGCAGCTACATAATTTCTACTTGTTAATTGAGCCTAAAGGTTGCTGTGCAGGTGAATAGCAAAATCTACAATTGTTAGTTTTAATGGATAGTGCTGCTACAGAATTGTATAATAAATTGATGCAACGATTAATTGGCTGCCCAGTGTACCGTTCGAAGGTACAATTGTGTTTCTCTTGAAACATTTAATGGAACGGTTGTCAGCTTGAAGCCCAGGGTATTGTACATCGTCATTATCGTACAAGAATCGAGTGGCAATTCATTTCGTTTCATTCCGTTCGTTTTGTGGAATCGTTCTCCGTCGCGGTGAAAGACTTACAATCATTACAATGTTACGGAACACGGGGAATACAATCGTTCTGAGCGAATGCCTTGATAAATGCGCGTTGCGTAAGCAATAGGTGTACCCAGCCAGTACGTAATCTACGATCTTCTGCTTATCGTGACTATTGCACGTGGAATAATAATCGTATCGTAAATTAGTGATAACGGAACACGAATCGTGGAAAGTATCTGGCTCTACGAACCGCGGACTCGGCGATAAATCTGCTCTCGCGATTTTAAAATCCTTGCAATCACGTGACTCGTGAAACCTGCAATTTACCCTCGTCTTTGCTGCATAATAATAATTTTGGGGGCGGTAAATTTGGGACGAAAGTAATTGAAAAAGGTTTAAACATAAAGGCTTTAAGACAACTTTAAAAATTAGCAATAATTCATACGTGAGTTGTCATATTGAATTAATTTTAAAATTACCTCAACTCTTTTAAATTAAAATATTTGATAATATTTCACGGAAAGGATGTGTTCGTGCAAACACTTGTTAGCCTAGGGGCGTAAAATCTCCAAACCCGTCTCTGATCAGTGATTCAAGAAATCATAATTAGCGCTGGGAATTATTCCACGCGTCGATCGCATAAATTGATTGAAAATCGATTGAGCCGCGACTCGCTTTACTTTTCAGACTTTTCACATCAAGTAACAGAAGTTTTCCAGGTTACCTCCACCTTCAGCTCTGCTTCTGGCAAACAGCTGTATAAATGAAGAGTGGCATCTGTTAACCGTATTCTGTCAGTCTTCCTTATCACAATTTAATCCCCTTGTTATCTAGAATTCATCTCAGCCTTCCCGTTTCGAGGCAGCAGCCAAAATGGTGACTCTGTACGAGACCCGCCGGTTTCACCGCTAAGGAAATGCGCTGGCACAGTGAACACGAACACGAGGGCGGGCTTATCCCGCGGCCTTTAATTAAAAACACTCGCCAGGATTTCACGAATACGATCTCGCCGCGTTTCTTTCTTAGTTATGCTCTCCTCGGATTAAAACGTGTATTATGCACGAGTCGGTAGCTCGCGAAATTCCAGCAAAAAGGAGCGCAGCCTTCCTGTCCGTATGAATCCGGTTTAATAGCCTGAAAGAGGGTGGCGGCAGTCTCGAATTACAGTTTGAACGATATTTATACCGTAGTAAGAGGAATGCAAGAACAAAGAGCCCTCTGTGCTGGCTGGTTCTTAATCGTTCCGCGCCCCCCTCGCCAAATCACCGTGCACCCTTAATCGCTGCCTATTTTCCCATCCATTATTTCGATGTCCACCTAATTACTACCAAGTGGGTAGCTTTCGATTCCCACAGTGGAACTTCGGTAAATTCCAATCTTTTTGAGACGTCGCAGGATTGTGTGGAATCTCACTAGACAATTTTTGTTTCGTCAGAAAACTTTTCTGCTACTTTTTGGTTCTTCAGAGTGAAAGCACACTTTAAAGGTTAATGTGTTTTCTACTTTCATGTTGGTATCAAACTGTTTGAAATTTGTAGTTTAAATAAAGAAACGTTCTCCACTATAAAAGGGGTGCTTTCACTTCTGAAGAACTAAAAAGCAATACAAAAAAAATTATTTGTTACTTCCTCTATAAACCTGCGAAGTTTAAAAAAGACCTGAATTTTCAGGTTCTTATCGAAGTTTTTACTTCACTATTTGACGTTTAAAATTGGAGTAAATGTAAAATAATTCTCCAAACCTCCTCTTTAAGAAACGTGTACACGTTTCCATGGAAGAGGGTTAAGTTCTTCACTGAAGTTTTATTTTTTCGAAATGTTCTCGAGGTCGCTGCCGTTTTTCAGTATACGGGCTTTATAGTAGCAGGTTTATGCAACACGGTAATATTTTTTACTACAGGGTCGAGTACCATCTTACTTTTACAGGATGCGTTCGTAAAGTTTAGAGACTTCCCTGAAATTGATTCTGGTTATAGACTCCTTGCACTCAAGTATGTCATTCCTCCAACTACCGACTTCACAGCGTGACAAATTTAAATTTGCATTTTGGCACTGCACACGGGAATGCAATCCGCGAGAAGCGATTATCTTCGGTGCAACCGATCGCAGTCTTTAATTACGTTCGGACTTCCACGACGATCTTATCGAGCTCGCCTTGAATCGGTGCAATTTTCGAACTGCTGATGCGTTCATTCCTCTCGAAAGACGCTTAGCCGTGGATTTGACAGAGCAAGCAGAGTCGGAACTAGGTAAACGTGTCTGGTTACTTGGAACAGTTCCCCACTAACTTGGGAATCTCGATCTGGCAGACACCAGTGTGGAGAAATCGTTGACGACAGTACGTCCACCTAAAATTCGATACTTTAGAATCCAGTTTCAAGCAGGTGCTTGAGTTCCATTCTCCGTTCTATCAGCAATTCTGCGCGCAGCTTTAAGAGCAGGCAATAAAGCCGATTAGTCGTCGAAGGGGTTCGCGGGCTCTTTGAATTCCCCGAATTCCCTGAATTCCATCCGTGGATAGTTCTATTCTCGCTAATCCCCACAAAGGGCCCACAGAGGTCCGCAAAAGGTCCAGGACCCACGGTGTGGATATTCTTGGTCGGCACCTGTTCACCTTCAACCGTATCTCGTGGGGCCGCAATTTTTAGCGCTCTCGAAACGCGATAAGTGAGTAACGATTCTGCAAGGTGTCGGCCGCAAAAGGACTGGCTTATCGGTTCGCGGGCGTTTCGCGTGGATCCTGAAAGTAAATGCAGCGTGTCTGCAGCGCCGGAGTGTCTGGGAGGAAGAGGGGAAAAAAAGATGTGTAACTCTGGGCACACGAGGTCGTATGAGAAGCTCGATATCGAGGTGCATAAGAGTATCGAGGATATCCTTCTGAGCTCTTGCCGCCAACGTTCCTCCCTTTTTCATCGTGCTTCCTTTTATTAGCTCCGGGGTTCTTGTATTATATAAAATTCGTGCGCGATATTAACGTTATAAAACCTGACTTTACATATTGGAAAAGTTGATGGAGGTCTACTGGAACCTACTTTAATTGATTTCTAAGTGAATCGTATGAGAAAATTTTGTGTAGCAGATTTTCTTCTATAACTTTGGAATTTCTCTTGCTCACATTACATAAATGAAGGGTAAGGGGGAAAATAGGGAAACATAACACAGCTTTATCGAGAAAATCAAGTTTTAATATTTTAGTCCATCAGTAAAGAAACAAGGTTCAATGAATTTATCTGCATTCTCCATAATATGCAGCTTATACCTATTCTAATTAGATACCAGAAAAAAGTAAACAATGAAATAATAATGGTTTTATACCTACTATTGTAATATTATTTCAAGTTTGAACGGGGCAGCATACTGAAAGAAATTAAGAAATCTATGCTCTATTGGGAAGTTCGAACTCTCCTTTTTTATATTAGTGTCTCGTCTTTTTTTTTTAATGGTGATGAGATTACTTAACCAACAGCCATTACCGACAACCACTTTGTTCAAAAGATCGTCACTTCTAAAAACCTTATTTTTCATCTTTTTCTGAACAAAGGTCAACTACTGGGCTTTTGCCTTATATGTAGATGGTTCGATAAAAAATATCAAGTAACATTCGAATTTCCTGTAGTCCCATTGCCAGCAACCAAATATGCTATAAATCGAAAATCTCAAAAAGGGACATTCCTCGTTTTCCTCCTCACCCTTCAAATATAATAATTTCCGACGTAAATCGACTCCTAATGTAAACGTCATCGCTTCCATGTTGCGGGCCAGGCGTCGTTCAAGTAGCCTCTGCTTTGAAATACCGTTTATTGGATAAATGTTTATTTTCGAATAGCACAATGAATCCCGGGTAAACATATTCTACGTACAAATACCGTTACCACTTATTGTTCGAGTCATGCCCTCTTACGCGAAACGAGAAAGCTTGGCTCCCCGATTCGAACGTTATTAATGCAAACTGTTCGATCGAACCGTCTGGGCGCTCGATTAGTCATCGATTTTACTTTAGCGTACTGCGTGGGAATTACGAAAGCGGTTTTTAAAACAGCGCTCATTGCGTAACGCCGTGGCGGGGAACGTCAATGCAGAAAATGTTAAAGTGCTGCTCGGGTCTTACGAGATTAAATTGGATTTCATTTTTGTGGTGCAGCTTGTTCGGTGGGAAACACGAAAAATGGGAAATAATTAACGGGAGAATGTATAGACTCGGGATATAATGAAAAATCAGTGTTACTATAAAGTCTTTAGTCTCCACTAAGGGATAACGACACGACCGATGATAGGCCAAAAATGGTAGATTAACTTTGGAGGTAATTTTAAAGGAATTCATGGACTTTATAAAAAATGTAATATAAGGTTCTTATGACATGTATAAAGAAGAACAAAAAAGCAAATTTTCTGATTTTTTAACAAAAAAATGGCGGCTCAATACGTACTTATTTTTCATTGGAGTCATTCCGCGGTTGAATTTTTCATGTCCACACCGTTGTACCTGGAATAAAAAGACAAAAAGTTTTGTAATCTGTACACTAAATACTATAGAAGTTTCCAAGCTTTCGAAAAAATATTGATTTTTGAAGGAATGGCGAACATTTAAATTTTCTCACAAGGAATTGTTTTCACAAACTCTTGAACACATGTTTTTTTATTCTCCTTTATACATATAAGAACCTTATGTTACATTTTTAATAAAGTTCATAAATTTCTTTAAAATCATCTCCAAAGTTATCCTACCATTCCTGGCCTATCAACGTGGCATTACTCCATAATAAAGTTTGATGATCTTCTTTGATGCCCTTTTTATGAAAATAAACATATCCCGAACATTTCCGTGCAAGAAATTCACGATTAATGCGCGGAGAGTCTTCGAAACGTCGGAGCTCGAAAACTCCACGATTTCTTTCTCGTTTCTCCACAGAATACCGGATATTCGTGTTTAAACTTCGTTAAATTTCTTGTCTGCTACCAGATATTCGTGTTTAAACTTCGTTAAATATCTGGCCGCCTCGGTCAAGTTTTTCCACGGATTGCAATTTACATTTCCACCTAGATTCGTCTAGTTTCACTATATGTATGCCCCGTTTTACATGCGCGGACAGCTTTCGTCAAAGTTTACGTCGCGCGTGCACGCGCGTGATCTTTATTCGTCGGACGACGCGGCGACCCAATTGGCCGGTCGTTAATTGGCGGTGCTTAATTAATATGCGAAACCGATGAGCGTGTTCGCAGGAGGAGCGCATAGACATAATTTCTCCTTCGGTCTGCAGATCCGTGTTACGTTTATGGTTATAAGTTATATCGTTGCGCGCAGGTGCATCGTTGCACGCGCGAAACGATTATGCTCCATCGTGCAGTGCTCGTATACCAGTTCCTGATCAGAACCCAGTTCCTAATCAGTTTAGTATATAAATACCAAATAATAAGTTTATCACGATACAAATTTATTCCAAAAAATTATTAAATAATTATGAGTGTAATAAGTATTTTTAAATTTATACGCAAACATTTGATAGCTCATAGTGAAATGTGTTAGGTTGATCAGAAACTGCTCCCTTTGCATCTTAAGTGACCAGGAACTGGGTCCTTGACGGTACGTTTCCCTGTTTTTCCAACAGATCGGTGTTGAAATTTACCAGGCGCCTGGCGGTATTATTTGGAAATGCACGAGATAAAGATAATTTAATTGATAGTCGAATTAGGTATAAACAATAACAGGCTATTCGCAGGATGCAGGGTACTACAATATTGAGGAACTTGCAGCAAGAGAGGCGCAGCTCCATCTTTACCAACTTCGAGTAAATTAGAAAAAATTGTTCATAAAACTATGAATTTCGATTGAAAAGAGAATACTAATTGAAAAATACATTTTTTTACGCAATAAGTAGTAGTCATTGGGTTGATAAGTGTTTATTTGTATTTTTGGCGAATTTTTCAAAGCTGGAGCATTGTTATTGCACAAAACAGTAAGGGATGCGGGTTCAAAATTTGTAATAGATCGTCCATTTTTTATCCAACGCTGTACCAAACGATGTAGAATTTTTATTACATACCTATATTACACGTTACAACTCAAAAACTGTCAGAAATAGAGCTGCACCCCTTTTGCTACAGGGTTCACAATTCACACTGAAAAGCTCCAGGTGGTATAACCTACAGAAACCTAAAAATAATAATAATAATAATAATACTTCTTTATTGCACTAGTAGACATTACGAAAATAGCAAGAAAATAAAAAACAAATACGTAGAACTCGCCTAATACCTTGACATCGCACTCTTGTTCTTCTCGAATATCTCTCAATCACTATCCAGCCCTTAATGCATAATTACTTATCCGCAAATACTGTGATACGAACCGTATCGATTTCTCGTTTCGCTTCACCATTCATACGCATCCGCGTAGCACGAAACACTCAACGATAATCAGTACGGAACACGTGTTGGTAATTACAACGGCTGGCCCCGCGTAATCGTCGGAATTAGTCGCCAGAGGCATTGGAAAGTCGAGAATTTAATACGGACCACGTTTGACCGGGGGAGGCTGGCGTGTCGGGGGCATATTTTTCGCGCGGGCGTACGGCCCCCCAAGAAATCAATGAGTTCCCAATCTGTTTAAACTCCGACGCCGGCCAGTGTGTACTTACGCGTGCGTGTGCCCGTGGCTGAAATTTAATTAAATGCACGGAGCCGAGGCCTTTATTTGCGCTCGCTCCCATATCCCGTGGACTTTTATACGAGCCACCGCGAAAGGCAATTACGTTACGACGCGAAACGTATCGTCGACAGAGGGACAAACACGACAGAGACGACGAATTTCCCAGCGACCCGTGTACTTTTCCAGCCACACAGCGCACTTCCCACCGAAACGCGATATTTTGTTATCCACACGCCGGATTTCAGGAAAAATCGTATTCTCACCGAGAACCGCTAAATTTCTCAGAAAAAAAACCGCAGAATTTTCGCGACGGACGCGTGTTCCACGATCGCGCGCCGTTCCGATGAATACGTATTATACATTATAAATATATACACTCGCTAGTAGGCAAGTGACGTTTCCCTGCGTGGCCCTTTGTGGCAGGAGAAAATCGCCGCGGGCCTGTTTGAAAATTTTAATGCGTTCGAAGGGAGCAGAATCGCCGAGATTCGCCCCGAGGTAACGCGCCGAAGAAAGCGTATCAGATTCGACCCTTCGTCGTTGCAGGGCATTTTTTAGTAGCGTCTGGATTCGAGGGAAGATTGACGATGAGCGATCGAAAGTCTGCTGGGCGGAATATCGCAAGTGTTTGAAAAACGTGGCACGAGGTTTACCAATGGAACGGAATTGGAATTTTAAATCTATCGTTTTTGGCTTCGATTTAGGGGGAAATGTTAAGCCTGCAGCTTCGTAGTGTCTCGAATTTCTGAAACCTACCCTCGAACAGGAAAGGTAGAAACGCCGGTGCATTGCGCAGTAATTAACCATAATTAATTCCATAACCTTCGTACGTCAGCGTCGCAGTAACGCGTCAATTCTCGCGGAAATTTATCGACAAACAAACGCGCTTCATAAAATTCCCTTATACACGAAATATCCCCGACTTCCGTCGGTGTTCACCATAAATCCGTTTTATGGCAGAACCGGCTGGGGTGGGTCTCCATTGGTAGCTGTTCCAGGTGCCTCGCCATTGATCTTAAATGTGGACGGGCGCAACTCCGCGGAATCCTCGGAATATTTACTTGGATTTTTTTGCAAGATTTACGTGGCTGTCGTTCCCGCGTCGATGACGGATGCAGAGATAATATGACGATCTCGGGATCGCGAACGGATCGGGGATGATTCCCCGAGGGTAGTTTAGAAGCGTAAAGGGAACCCCACGATCGGTTTGCATAGGAAATTCGCTTTATTTAAAAAAATGACTCCTCTTTGATCTTCCGGGGTCGGGGATTCTCGCTTCCGAGGCATCGATCTTGAGTCATGGCTTCTGTATTTCACGCGAAACTACAGTTTTACCTTTTCCAATTTCCTTTCTCACTAAGACTTCACTTTATCATAGTCCTATCGCTATAACTTTACTTCCGTTTCGAGATAGTGGTTCAGTGTTTCTGATATTATTTTCGAGCTTACCTTAAATATCCACGTTCGTATTATACGTTTGCTCTATTCGGTGTTCAGCGTTAGAGATTCAGTGAAAAATCACTGGAGTGCTCGAGCTTCGAGGCCTGAATGTCGCGAGCTTAATGGATCGGGCGGTTGAATTGGAACGATTAATTGGTTTCCTAATGACCTTTCTTCATCGAGCTTCTTGCTCGACGTTTATTCAGAGTGAGTCACGCAATTGGGATGAGTCGCGTCTCCTGTTCCATTGAAGCCAGAGAAAGAGGTGGCAGAGGCTGAATTGTTACTATACAGCGGACCTTTTTATAAATACACTGTCTCCATTCTAAATGAAATTTCCCAAATAACTCAATCTTCTAAGTATTCTACGCAGCAAGGTATTAATAGTTCTGCGGATATTTCAGAATCCCGATCGAAATAATCCCACGGAAATATCTCTTGCAGCGTCCGCTTCCCAGCAGAATATTCAATAGAATCCATTCACTTGAAAAACAAAGTAAAGTATGCAGTTTCATTAAAAGAGAATGCAGTCGCGGGTGCATCGCCGCGGTTACGAAGAACGCGAGGCCGCGGCGGGGAAACCATATTATTTCATCTATTTTTAATTAAACACCGTTCATGCTTCTCCGTTCGCGTCGGGCAACGATTCGTGGCCGTTCCCGAGCCTCGTTAGGAATCGCTTGCACCGCCGCGCGCTGCAGTGCACCGGGTAACGAGATCGACGAGCAAATTAGTGGGACCCGAAAATCGAATTTGGGAGTCTTGCCAATCTCGCGTCTGGAATTCAAGAGAGCATTATATGCGCCCGTTCGAGTTCGCTGTATCGATTGATAAGTATTATAGCGGTTGGAGGGGTTATGCAATCGGAGGCCACGATGCGAGCCAGATTATTTAACGGAATTGCGACGTTAGCTAACTGGTCGCGCCGTAACTCGTTCTCGTTGAAGAAAAAAACGTTTTCGAGGCTTGTTTCATTCGGAATGATTATTGAAAACGATTTACAAAAATGGCACGCGATTGAAAAGTTGATTGAAATATTCCGAGAGTTTATTCACAGGAGAGATATCTAATACAACTATTTTTTTTGTGGAATGAAAAACTACAGAAAAATACATCGAACGGTTCTGATTCAGCGAATTCGTTGCGCGTGTTAATTGGTTTTCTTTTTTTTTAATAATACGTTTATTTGCTTAGGTTGTGAAACATGTTGTACATAACACGCAAAATTTGTGTATTTAATTTCCATTTAGTAGATGTTGACTTTAAGTTGTATAAAATTAGATGGGTGACTCAAGGTTTTTAAAGGGTGTCGGGGCGCGAGAGCTGGATTTAATTTTGTAATAAAAAGCGCCATTTATTCAAAATGTTCTGATATTTTTATTTCAGTAGGTATAAAGTACATATGCTACGATTAATTATTGTGGAACCCGCAAATTGATTGTAACGCTGGCGAATGGTGTTCGTTTTGCAGCGTTCGATTGGGAATCAATTAGATGGAGGCAGAAGCTCGAAAGAATTATTGGCCGTTTATATGTTGACGCCACAGTGGATTGCGCGGGATACACGGAGGATTTAAACGCTAGGATACGTCAATCGAACGCGGGAATTCCGCCAACCGCAGATTTAGAACCGAAGTGAAGCGAAATAATCGTTTAGATTCAGCCCCTACGATAGGGAACGGTTCTATCGAGCTTGCTCGAACTTTCACAACCGAATATAATCACGAACTGGATGCCTGGGTTCAGTGAAATCTTGCTATGACCAAGACTGATGAGTATTGCGAGAATAATCGATCCTATGAATGCCTAAAGCCGGCTACACACGTGACTGCATACTTGAGCGTTATACTCGTTCAAATTTGTGAAACAAGTGTTGCAGGAAGGAAGTTTTAGTTTCGGAGGAAACGAAACAATGTGAAAAACGTAGTTTGTGTTGTGAAGACTGGCTAAAGAGAAGGCAAAGCGATTAAATGATAAGAGTAATAATAATAATTTACCCTCGTGATTGGCGTAATTACTTGCGAATGGATGAAGAAATGTATTGGACACTTTTACCACTCGTCATCCCTTTGACTAAAAGAAAGGACACAATCATGAGAAAGGCTATAAGTGCACATAAAAGACTGCGTCCGACTTGCACTAGTCTGTGCTTCTTCTACACACGCTCAAGTATACTTGTGCAATAAATTTGTACATGTATACCCCTCAAGTATGAGCTACGTGTGTAGCCGGCTTCACGTAATAGACATTTCGTATGCTTTCCCTAATTTGTTTCCTTGACGACGTGAACCTAGCAAAACCAGCATGTACAATCAATAATATTCCATCAGCTATAGTCAATGCTCTATCAATGATTTCACAGATTCTCCATTAATCCACTAAAGATAGTAGCGATACCTCCGTGCTCGCCACAAGGAGGTACTTCAAGCGATCCTGCTCTCTTGGAAGTTCTGCCTCGACTACTGATTCCTGTATAAAATAATTCTTAATAGCAGGGTCTACTAGGTGAAGCCTTAAGTTGAAATCCCACGACGCGCATATAAGCTCATAATCCTTGTTATTAGATACATTTGGATTCTTGGAAATAAACTTTTCGTAAAACCTTCCGTAGCTCCCCGAATTTGTCGAGATCCACTTTGAAATTGTGCAGGTATATTTTTGAGACCTCAAATATTATGAAAATGCAAAAAAGAAAAATCGGAGAAATAAAATTTCACATTGGCTGGCTTCCCCCTTTAACTCCACACCTCCTTCTCTTCAACATTAAGATTTTTAAAACGCACCTTCGAGCACCTTCTTTGGCACTCCTAACGAGTACCAAACTCTAAACACATCACTATAAAGCCATTCTCACTTGTGCCAAATTCAATATCGACTACCATCTCGCACAAGCAGATCCTCGTCACTCGTTCACGGCCATCTGTCGCGTCAGCATTGCAAGAAATGTACACCGAGTGCACGCTTCAGAGATAAATCACAGGGCGATCAGTTCCCTGAGCCGATAGCGAGTGCGCTGCAGTCGGATGTAACGAGATCGAAGAGTAAATTGCTGGGGGTGCGCTGATCGGAATCTGCAATTTCGCCGATTGCGCCCGCCCGGTAAGATTGAAGAGACCCGTGTCGCCTTTCGAGGCTCGCATCTGTTGAAAACAACCGATCACCGTGCCTGCTACCCGAACGGGACGTATCGAGAGCATTCATCGGTCCATCAGGCTAAACAGCGACCAACGGGAGGCTTAGGTGATGGATGCGGCTATTCCAAACGTTCCTGGCGTCATACGCGGGAGTGTTGGAATTCCTTGCATAATGTATGACCGAAAGGAGAATCTTTTCAAGGGATCAGACGTTTTAGGGTCAGTCGGTGCGTTGGTCCAACGTCTAACGGAAGACGAGGTAGTTTGGGGGCGTTTCCCACAATTATGATAATTCGAAATGGCTCTCGGGGCCACTTGCGTCAGGACTCGACGCACAGATGGTGTATTATTGATTCCGGGAATAGTTCAAAGTGGAACAAGTTCACGAAGCTGATTGTACACCTTCGTTACCAAGTGACAGTATGTACAGCATCGAGAAGAGATAAAAGTGGAAGTCTCAAAGTTTACAGCTTAGAGGGTTTGGAACAAGAAGTTTGTCATTTTTGGGGGAAGTAAAGTTTTTCAGACCTTTTGGTCCAAAACCTCAAGCTGTAAACTTTGGGACCTCGCTATGTTTCTTCTAGGTTCTGTATTTTGACAGTATTTAGATCAGCATTGACTCCTTTTTCGCTCGAAAAGTCGAGTTTATTTTACATATTTTCTAATATTGCTGAAAATCTAGAAAATCATTGATTTCGGGAATTTCGCGATTTTCGACTGTATTCTGCGATCTCTAAGCGTTTATAGCTCAGAGCAACATTAACTGATTTTGATGAAATTTTAGACATGTGTACAACTTACTTCAATCTACAAACGGGTTTTTTGAATTTTCATTACAGGCTTACAGAAAAAGTTTACGACTTTTACTATTTTTTTTATTTGCTATTCCGACCAAGTGCATTTTTTTAAAACGACGAAACACGTCACTGAACAAACTACTTAATCCTTCTAGATTTTCAAAAAAACTCAAGTCGTTCGGATTAATTGTAAAAAAGTTATGTGATTTTAAAAAGTGTCCGAATATTTTCGTTACTCGCTGTATTTGGAGAACATACGTACGATTCCCCTCTCAGTAGGTTAATGCATTACTTTGCCTCTACAACAACCCCCGCAAGGCAGGATTTGCAACCCAAATCCCTCGACGACCCATCTTTATTTTTGTCATAAAATCACGGATGCCATCGAGCGATCGTTGCACCCTCGCTGGGAATATATTTCCCTCCTGGAACCTCTTGGAGATGACTTTTGACGTCGTTCGCCGAAGCACCTCTTCAATCTTACTATCGACGTTCTCGAACAAGAATTCTATAAGACCCGAACTAGCCACGTTCCCGAAACTTTCCGTACCGATAACTCGATCCGGATATAATAGGAAATCTCGCGGGTCAATACTGCTGCTCGGCTCCGAGGGAAAAAACATCCCCGCGACCGGATTGGTCCGCAGCCATTCGCGAGCAAGGATCCTCGCTGGACGATATCATCAGTGGGCCCTCAAAGAAACTTTTCCTATTCGATCGCCCGTTCGATTCGAGCCTTCGAACTTTCACCGATATCGCCCCGATGGTGCGCAATTAACGGACACACGGTGGCCGTGTCGGTGGGCTGAAAAATGGCGCGACAGAGGCCAGGTTAATTGCGTTTTCGCGGGGCGGGGAGGGTGGCATTCCTCCAGGAGGGAATAATGATGCGTCGTTGAATGGCGTCGCGACGAGCGAGTGGAGAGACAATGGCGTAGGAGGCGAGCCGTGCGTCGGCTCTCGTTCTCTCGATGGTCGTTTTAGGGAAAATGAGCCTGCACGGCGTTTCCAGTGGAAAGAACCTGAATATCTGTCGGCAGGGGTGGGCCACCGTTGTCGAGGAATCGGAAGCGATGGATCAACGACAAACGCGCTCCACGCTGGTGGTCGGGGCTCTCCGTCCAACCGGCCTTGGACAGCTTGCCAATTTATGGCCGATTGATTAAGGCTTCGATAAACTGGTAATCCGCGGGAAGCAAAGAAACGTTGATGCTCTTGGATGTCGCTGGGTCGGTGGCTTCTTTTTTAACGAATCCTTGCCATTCATCGTTTCGCGGTGCCGACGGATCCTGCGCGCTGCTGACCGCCGGGAGTTTCATTCGATTCATTGATCCCGATCGTTGTCCCGGAGCCACCAAAAAAGTTTCAAGACAGGCACGCTCGAATAACCGTTCTTAATCGAGGAGTCGGAATTCCTAGTGAATGATTTTAAGCGCCAGAAGTGAAAATTTCTTTTAATTAAAAAATAATTATTTTCTTGTGCTTCAATTTTGATGGTGTTTTTCATTTGAAATAAAATCATGGAGCAGGCTTTTTTATAACAGAATATGAATCAATTTAATACTGCATCAAGCGTCAGTAGTAAGGCTAAGCGGGTTCCAACCCAAATTTGAGTTTCAAGGCCGTGATAAGAATTATCACCCCGACCTTGAAACTCAAATTTGAGTTTTCAAACCGCAGGAAATCCATCGCAGCGGGCGGCGGCGGGCGCGGCGGCGCGGTCGCGGATGACGTCATACAGATGGCGGAGTGGTGGGGGTATGATCGCGAGATCTGGATATCGATCGAATCAATCGATAACCGAATCGATATAGACCCGATACAGCATCGAGGAAGAACCGCGGGTGAATTGCTACTTTGGAGCATGGTACAGACTGTCGGTAAGGAAGGAAATATTATTTTAAGATATTAATATAAATGAAAAAACAGAATCTCGGGCGACGGGGCTCGAACCCAAGACCTCCGCGGTACGAGTCAGCCGCCTAACCAACTCCCCCAACGCCAACTCTCCGACATTAGTCTTTCCCGAATGGTACATATGCCGAGCGTCACATGTCATGAGCCGTTGCTAAACGCCAACGAATTATCGGGCGATGTCGGGAAATGTCGGGAAAGATCGCAACGTATTCGAGGAAAAAGAGACAGAACAATATTTTCAAAAGCTAAATTCGCAGGAGGGAAAGAGACAGAGCAATATTTTTTTAAGCTAAAATTCGGAGGAGAGAGAGAGAGACAGCAATACTTGGTGGTACAATAGCATGCATTCCATAGATAACAGTATTTCAAAGCACCGCAGCGTCTCGCGCGATCTCGCGTAACTTGAATCCTCTGGAGCGACCATGCAATGTGACGTCATTTGACAGCGCGAAGAACGAAATATAATTATGTGGAGTCAGCAGAATGTTTTTTTCCCCAACGCAGAGAAATAGTAATAATTTTTTAATCACCGATTCACCGAACCAATATGTAGCAAACGGAAATACTTCTTTTCAAACCAATATGTAGCAAGCATTCAAAATGTTCTGATTTAACACCGCAGCGTATTGCGCAATAACATGTAATTAGACTCGTCTAGAGCAACCGCGCGAGATGATACCACGCGAAGAACACATGAACAAAGCATGATAGTTTTTAGGAAACATCATACATGTGAGCAGAAAAGAAGGAAGATGGGCGAATAAATGGAGAAATAATATATGTTTACGATATTATATATTGTTACAATAAAAAAAATACAATAGAAATAGAAAATAAAAATATAAAATTGAAATAAAAATAAAAAATAGAAATAGAAATAGAGAAATATAAAATATATGGAAAAACTCATAATGATAATAATAAAAGAAAAGAAAATATGTGAAAATAATAATAATAATAAAAAATATATACATATAAAAAAATATATAAAATGAAATATAAAAAACTAATAGGGCGGGGGTGTTGGCGGCGACGGGGGGGGGGGGGGTGGGGGTGGTAATGGTGGTAATTGTAGTGGCGCAAATATTTGCACCATCAGCCGCCGGCGCAACGCTTGCCGTGGTATGTATGGCCGCAGCCGCGTTGCACAAAAGAAGTTTCACAAAATGTTAACAAGTGTGTCAGCTGTCACAGTTTGACGACAAATGGTCTCGCTGCATCTCTAAGCTCATGCATTTAAACTCATAACATGAAATCGAGAAGTGCATAGCTTTGCAAAAGTAAGATGCCTTTGTTCTCCACCTTCATTTTCGATGACCATCCTCTCCTTATTCACACATGTCTTCTTTCCCTTCTTCTTTACACTCATCATTCAGCTCGAGTGAAATAAAACGCTGAATCTTAAAATTAGGTGGCGAGGAGGAAGACGGGTTAATAATATGGAGAAATAATATACGTTTAAAATATATATATTGTTACATGGAAAAATTACTAATATAAAATTAAAAGAATATGAAAACATAATAATAATGTGTCATGCAAGACATTAGACAATACAGATAGTCGTGTGTAAAAAAGTATTTTATTGATAACATATATATACTATTCCAGCGTCTGACATGCATCACGAACGATCAATCCCAATCCTAATGCTAAGAGTTCACAATCTATTAAAGAGTTCGGTTCGTAGCAGTCGGTTTCAGTAATGATTTTCTCATATTCCGCAGTCGTTGTATTAGCAGTACGTATAATGTTGACAGAGTTCGCGATCATTGTCATCTGTCCGGACGGTTTAGAGGACCGGTACATTCGCAGTGCAATTTAAATTATAAAAATGCGTTTTACATCCCCATAGTTTTCCATAATTTGTCCGACCATATCACTTTGAACGGGTATCGAACGGGTATTGAACGGCTTTGAACGGGTATTGAACGGCTTTGAACGACTTTGAACGGCTTTGAACGCGAAACTTACGGGTATTGAACGGTTTTGAACGGCTTTGAATGGGTATCGAACGGTTTTGAATGGTTTTGAACGGCTTTGAACGCGAATCGAACGGGTATTGAACGGATATTGAACGGCTTTGAACGGCTTTGAACGGGTATTGAACGGGTATCGAACGGTTTTGAACGGCTTCGAACGCGAATCGAACGGGTATTGGACGAGTTTGAACGGGTATCGAATGGCTTTGAACGGGTATTGAACGGGTATCGAACGGCTTTGAACGCGAATCGAACGGGTATCGAACGGGTATTGAACGGGTATTGAACAGGTATCGAACGGTTTTGAACGGCTTTGAACGCGAATCGAACGGGTTTGAACGGATATCGAACGGGCATTGAACGTACAAATTTCTCAATACCAGTCTCGACAAATTAGCATCTTTTCTGATCAGAGATCAATTAAAAATTTCACGATCCAAATTTGAAAAATTATCCACCGAAGATTTCAATTTATTGACGCGAAAAGGTGTCTTTCCGTACGAATACCTTGATTGCGCGAACAAGCTGCAGGATTCATGCTTACCACCGCGCGAGTCATTCTACAGTTCGTTAACGGGTAAGACTGTATCAGAAACCGATTATCCAACGGCTTTGAACGGGTATCGAACGGTTTTGAACGCGAATCGAACGAGTATTGAACGGGTATTGAACGGCTTTGAACGCGAATCGAACAGGTATCGAACGGCTTTGAACGGGTATCGAACGGCTTTGAATGCGAATCGAACGGCTTTGAATGCGAATCGAACGGGTATTGAACGGCTTTGAACGCGAATCGAACGGGTATTAGACGAGTTTGAACGGGTATCGAACGGCTTTGAACGCGAATCGAACGGGTATTGAACGGATATTGAACGGCTTTGAACGGCTTTGAACGGGTATTGAACGGGTATCGAACGGTTTTGAACGGCTTCGAACGCGAATCGAACGCGAATCGAACGGGTATTGGACGAGTTTGAACGGGTATCGAATGGCTTTGAACGGGTATTGAACGGGTATCGAACGGCTTTGAATGCGAATCGAACGGGTATCGAACGGGTATTGAACGGGTATTGAACAGGTATCGAACGGTTTTGAACGGCTTTGAACGCGAATCGAACGGGTATTAGACGAGTTTGAACGGGTATCGAACGGCTTTGAACGCAAATCGAACGGGTATTGAACGGGTATTGAACTGGTATCGAACGGTTTTGAACGGCTTTGAACGCGAATCGAACGGGTTTGAACGGATATCGAACGGGTATTGAACGGTTTCTACATAATAATTACAACTATCGTCTTAATCTAGCGTACATGCAAGAGGTTGGAGAGGGTGAAGAAAAAAAACATTTATGTATTAAAAATTGATTATATTTTATTTAAGCATTTCTCTCTCTCTGGCGTTTAGACCACCAGTTGAATATTTTAAATACATTTTGCAAGGCACAGTGCTTTGCGTGTCTGTCACATCGTAGAGTATCAACTACATTTAGCTTATTTAGAGATTTGATATCCTCGTATTCAATGTCCAGCGTCTCGATGATCACGTCCGCTCTGGTATTTTCATCGAGGAAATCCGCAAGCCAGTCGCGTTTCTGCAGCCCTTTAACGTATACTATATGGGATGTGTCATCTTCTTCGTCGATCGCATCAGCTACAGCTTTCGTAATTAGCTGTTTAGCCATACTGTACGGAACGTCTCCATCGTCCCACCGTAGTCCATGATGTTTTGCCACCAGCCATCGAATGCTTGATTTGTCGGATTTCGTAAGAAGAAATTGTGGCATAGGACTCCCAAAAATATAGTGTGAGAGAATTGTCCCCTTGCGTAGGACAGCCACTTCCTTCGCGATAAATCTTCCATCGACGATGAACCCTTGCAGGTCAACGAATGTTGGTACAGCCATTATCGGTACAATTTAGAGGTGCGTTCGCTTCCGAGACAGACGAGAGAATGCAGTCTTTCTCGTAAAGCATCTGAATTTTCACGAAGGTGTGAATTTGACACAGAAGAGGGCGGATAATTAGCGTATCAATTTAATTCATTTTGCGCACAGGGGACAACCCCCCAAATATTTTTCCAAACCATTATGCGATGGAATTGTTTAATAATTGTTTCGGACAATGTCGGGAAAGACCGGCGTTTTCACACCGCGTCTTCGGGGAGGGAAAGAGACCGAGCATTACTTTAAAGCTAAAATTTTGGAAGAGGAAAAGAAACAGCACTACTTGGTGGTACAATCGCTTTCGTTCTAAAGCTAACAGTATTCTAAAGCGATCCGATTTAGCGTCGCAGCGTCTCGCACGATCGCATGAAACTTGAATCTTCTGGAGCAGTCGTGCAGGATGACGTCATTTTCACGGCGCGAAGAACGCTCGAGCGAAATAGAATTATGCAGCGTCGGCAGAATGTTTTTTTTTTTTTTCCCAACGCAGACAAATAGTAATTTTTTGAAACGTCGAATCTTAAAATTAGGTGGCGAGGAGGAAGACGGGTGAATAAAATTGACAAATAATATGTTTTTAAGCAATTTTATTTAAAATTAAGAGAATAGAATTTTAACATTTTTTCCTACGAGCATCAGCTAGAATATCATTGATGGCACATGCTACCAGTTCGCAATCTACATGATACTCCTCGTCGAAGTGTTCGCTATCGCGTATGATTTTAGCAGCACGCCGCGCATCTAATGTTTCGCAGGCCATACCGCTTTGCTGTAGCACTTTAACAAAAGTTTCAAATTTTACTCTCACATCTTCCGCAGTTTGATACATCCGCGGATACATATATTCTATACATGGCTGAAGATTTAATAAAAATGATATTGTGTCCAGTGTGTAATATAGCGAGTCATCACATTGTGTGATCTTTATAATTGGTGTATCAAAGATCCGAAAAAAATCCACCGCTAAACTATCAATCGACATCGAAGGTGATCCAGGTAATCATGCACGTTCTTCCATGGTTTCACAGTTGTCGAATAGCAAACCCCATGTATGCCATGATAATATGAGATGATTTCCATGATTGTCGCCGAGAAGCACTTCTACATCGACTGTAGGTCCTACGTCGATTCCAATTTCCAAATATTTGCTACCCATGGATGTTAATGCGTATCTTCTAACCATGATACGCGATCCTTGACGCGGACTAAGAGAACAATCGAAGCTATGAAATTGCCCGCTCGTATTAGGATCAAACATAAAAATTTTGAGAAGATGTGAAAATTATGTGTTACCAATCATTATATATATTTTCCCCACATGGAGCTACACCATCATCTCGCACGATCGGAACGAAATAATCCTCACACCCAGCGAGTATTTCATCAATGGTGGTGGTGTACATTTTTTTTTTTGTTTCAGAGCACTATTTGTTCCGTCGAAACTCACTGAGGCTACTGAGCGATTAATTGTATAGCGTCCGGGAACTGGCTTAAATAGAGCTACAATTGCTTCCCCCACTACCACATTTTATTCTAAGCCCAACAATTTTTTCAAAATGATTTTCAATCTTAGCGTCGCTGCGTCTCGCGCGATCGTGTGTAATTTGACTCCTCTGGAGCAGCCGTGCAAGGGGACGTCATTTTCACGGCGGGAAGAACGCTCGAACGAAATAAACGCTGAATCTTAAAATTATGGGTCAGGAGGAAGACGGGTGAATAAAATTGACAAATAATATGTGTTTAAGAAATTTTATTTAAAATTAAAAGAATATAATTTTAACATTTTTTCCTACGAGCATCAGCTAGAATATCATTGATGGCGCATGCTACCAGTTCGCAATCTACATAATAATCCTCACAGTAATGTTCGCTTTCACGTATGATTTTAGCAGCACGACGCGCATCTAATGTTTCGCTGGAAACATCGCTTTGCTGTAGCACGTTAACAAAAGTTTCAAATTTTATCCTCACATCTCTTACATTTTGATACAGCCGCAGATACACATAGTCTAAACATGGTTCAAGATTTAATAAAAATGTTACTGTATCCGGTTTGAAATACAGCGGCTTATTATGTAGTGTCATCCTTACAATCGGAGAATTATAGATTTCACAAAAATCCACCGTTAATTGGCCCATTTGCATCGAAGGTGATCCAGGTAATCGTGCACGTTCTTCAATGGTCGTACGACTGCCGCATAGCGAACCCCATGTACCCCATGGTAACGTGAGAAACATGCCACGATTGTCGCCGAGAACCATTTCTACATCAATCGTAGGCCGTACGCGGATTCCAATTTCCAAGTATTTGCTGCCCATGGATGTTAGTGCGTATCGTCTGACCATGACACGCGATGTTCGACGCGGGCTAAGAGAACAATCGAAGCTATGAAATTGCCCACTCGTATTAGGAATAAACATAAAAAATTTTGAGATATGAAAATTAAGCCTTACCAAACAACTGTATCCTCCCCGCATTGAGCCACACCATCATCTCGCACGATCGGAACGTAATAATTCGTGTGTTCAACGTTTCCTTCGACACTGGTACTGCACATTTTGTTTTCAGAGCACTATTTGTTCCGTCGAAAGTCACTGAGGCTACCGAGTGATTGATTGAATAGCGTCCGGAAGACTGGCTTAAATAGAGGTGCAATTGCTTCCCCCACCACCACATTTTATTTTAAAACTATCAATTTTTCCATAATGTGTTTCAATCTTAACGTCGCAGCATATAGTTCCGGAAGATATGCACATGCCAATAACAAGTACATGTCATCTTACAACGCATCGGAAGAGTCATCGTACTTGATGTACTTTGACGTGAATAATTTGTATGGGTGGGCAATGTGTCAGCCCCTACCGTATGCTAAATTTCAATGGGTCGAAGATGTTGCAAAGTTTGACGTGTCTTCAATCAGACAACGGAGGTGTTCAAGATAGCCAAAGTACAGGCAACTAATCTTGCAACGTATCTGCTCGTCGATTCCTGTGGAAAACCCGTTGCCGGAGGATTCTATGAACACGAGCTGCAACGCGTCACCGATCCTGATGTGTATCTAGTGGAAAAAGTGTTGCGTAGAAAGGGGGATAAGGTGTACGTCAAGTGGTTGGGTTTTGATAAATCACACAATTCTTGGATAAATAAAAATAATGTATTGTAAAATAATAATACATGGTTCAATAAATACAATTATACATATACATGTGTGAAAAATTTTTATTTATTTATTTATTTTTTTTTTTTTACACATTAATTCCACTATTTATATGAATGAGTTAATAAATACAATAATAATTTATTTAACATTTTGCTGCAAGCGACGTCGATAATATCATTCAAAGGCACATGCCATCAGTTTGCAATCAACCAGAGATTTATCATCGAAATATTCTCATTATATGTTTTTCAACATCGCCTTTATGAAATTTTAGACTCATGCTGCGATGTTGAAAAGCATATAATGAGAATATTTCGATGATAAATCTCTGGTTGATTGCAAACTGATGGCATGTGCCTTTGAATGATATTATCGACGTCGCTTGCAGCAAAATGTTAAATAAATTATTATTGTATTTATTAACTCATTCATATAAATAGTGGAATTAATGTGTAAAAAAAAAAAATAAATAAATAAATAAAAATTTTTCACACATGTATATGTATAATTGTATTTATTGAACCATGTATTATTATTTTACAATACATTATTTTTATTTATCCAAGAATTGTGTGATTTATCAAAACCCAACCACTTGACGTACACCTTATCCCCCTTTCTACGCAACACTTTTTCCACTAGATACACATCAGGATCGGTGACGCGTTGCAGCTCGTGTTCATAGAATCCTCCGGCAACGGGTTTTCCACAGGAATCGACGAGCAGATACGTTGCAAGATTAGTTGCCTGTACTTTGGCTATCTTGAACACCTCCGTTGTCCGATTGAAGACACGTCAAACTTTGCAACATCTTCGACCCATTGAAATTTAGCATACGGTAGGGGCTGACACATTGCCCACCCATACAAATTATTCACGTCAAAGTACATCAAGTACGATGACTCTTCCGATGCGTTGTAAGATGACATGTACTTGTTATTGGCATGTGCATATCTTCCGGAACTATATGCTGCGACGTTAAGATTGAAACACATTATGGAAAAATTGATAGTTTTAAAATAAAATGTGGTGGTGGGGGAAGCAATTGCACCTCTATTTAAGCCAGTCTTCCGGACGCTATTCAATCAATCACTCGGTAGCCTCAGTGACTTTCGACGGAACAAATAGTGCTCTGAAAACAAAATGTGCAGTACCAGTGTCGAAGGAAACGTTGAACACACGAATTATTACGTTCCGATCGTGCGAGATGATGGTGTGGCTCAATGCGGGGAGGATACAGTTGTTTGGTAAGGCTTAATTTTCATATCTCAAAATTTTTTATGTTTATTCCTAATACGAGTGGGCAATTTCATAGCTTCGATTGTTCTCTTAGCCCGCGTCGAACATCGCGTGTCATGGTCAGACGATACGCACTAACATCCATGGGCAGCAAATACTTGGAAATTGGAATCCGCGTACGGCCTACGATTGATGTAGAAATGGTTCTCGGCGACAATCGTGGCATGTTTCTCACGTTACCATGGGGTACATGGGGTTCGCTATGCGGCAGTCGTACGACCATTGAAGAACGTGCACGATTACCTGGATCACCTTCGATGCAAATGGGCCAATTAACGGTGGATTTTTGTGAAATCTATAATTCTCCGATTGTAAGGATGACACTACATAATAAGCCGCTGTATTTCAAACCGGATACAGTAACATTTTTATTAAATCTTGAACCATGTTTAGACTATGTGTATCTGCGGCTGTATCAAAATGTAAGAGATGTGAGGATAAAATTTGAAACTTTTGTTAACGTGCTACAGCAAAGCGATGTTTCCAGCGAAACATTAGATGCGCGTCGTGCTGCTAAAATCATACGTGAAAGCGAACATTACTGTGAGGATTATTATGTAGATTGCGAACTGGTAGCATGCGCCATCAATGATATTCTAGCTGATGCTCGTAGGAAAAAATGTTAAAATTATATTCTTTTAATTTTAAATAAAATTTCTTAAACACATATTATTTGTCAATTTTATTCACCCGTCTTCCTCCTGACCCATAATTTTAAGATTCAGCGTTTATTTCGTTCGAGCGTTCTTCCCGCCGTGAAAATGACGTCCCCTTGCACGGCTGCTCCAGAGGAGTCAAATTACACACGATCGCGCGAGACGCAGCGACGCTAAGATTGAAAATCATTTTGAAAAAATTGTTGGGCTTAGAATAAAATGTGGTAGTGGGGGAAGCAATTGTAGCTCTATTTAAGCCAGTTCCCGGACGCTATACAATTAATCGCTCAGTAGCCTCAGTGAGTTTCGACGGAACAAATAGTGCTCTGAAACAAAAAAAAAAAATGTACACCACCACCATTGATGAAATACTCGCTGGGTGTGAGGATTATTTCGTTCCGATCGTGCGAGATGATGGTGTAGCTCCATGTGGGGAAAATATATATAATGATTGGTAACACATAATTTTCACATCTTCTCAAAATTTTTATGTTTGATCCTAATACGAGCGGGCAATTTCATAGCTTCGATTGTTCTCTTAGTCCGCGTCAAGGATCGCGTATCATGGTTAGAAGATACGCATTAACATCCATGGGTAGCAAATATTTGGAAATTGGAATCGACGTAGGACCTACAGTCGATGTAGAAGTGCTTCTCGGCGACAATCATGGAAATCATCTCATATTATCATGGCATACATGGGGTTTGCTATTCGACAACTGTGAAACCATGGAAGAACGTGCACGATTACCTGGATCACCTTCGATGTCGATTGATAGTTTAGCGGTGGATTTTTTTCGGATCTTTGATACACCAATTATAAAGATCACACAATGTGATGACTCGCTATATTACACACTGGACACAATATCATTTTTATTAAATCTTCAGCCATGTATAGAATATATGTATCCGCGGATGTATCAAACTGCGGAAGATGTGAGAGTAAAATTTGAAACTTTTGTTAAAGTGCTACAGCAAAGCGGTATGGCCTGCGAAACATTAGATGCGCGGCGTGCTGCTAAAATCATACGCGATAGCGAACACTTCGACGAGGAGTATCATGTAGATTGCGAACTGGTAGCATGTGCCATCAATGATATTCTAGCTGATGCTCGTAGGAAAAAATGTTAAAATTCTATTCTCTTAATTTTAAATAAAATTGCTTAAAAACATATTATTTGTCAATTTTATTCACCCGTCTTCCTCCTCGCCACCTAATTTTAAGATTCGACGTTTCAAAAAATTACTATTTGTCTGCGTTGGGAAAAAAAAAAAAAACATTCTGCCGACGCTGCATAATTCTATTTCGCTCGAGCGTTCTTCGCGCCGTGAAAATGACGTCATCCTGCACGACTGCTCCAGAAGATTCAAGTTTCATGCGATCGTGCGAGACGCTGCGACGCTAAATCGGATCGCTTTAGAATACTGTTAGCTTTAGAACGAAAGCGATTGTACCACCAAGTAGTGCTGTTTCTTTTCCTCTTCCAAAATTTTAGCTTTAAAGTAATGCTCGGTCTCTTTCCCTCCCCGAAGACGCGGTGTGAAAACGCCGGTCTTTCCCGACATTGTCCGAAACAATTATTAAACAATTCCATCGCATAATGGTTTGGAAAAATATTTGGGGGGTTGTCCCCTGTGCGCAAAATGAATTAAATTGATACGCTAATTATCCGCCCTCTTCTGTGTCAAATTCACACCTTCGTGAAAATTCAGATGCTTTACGAGAAAGACTGCATTCTCTCGTCTGTCTCGGAAGCGAACGCACCTCTAAATTGTACCGATAATGGCTGTACCAACATTCGTTGACCTGCAAGGGTTCATCGTCGATGGAAGATTTATCGCGAAGGAAGTGGCTGTCCTACGCAAGGGGACAATTCTCTCACACTATATTTTTGGGAGTCCTATGCCACAATTTCTTCTTACGAAATCCGACAAATCAAGCATTCGATGGCTGGTGGCAAAACATCATGGACTACGGTGGGACGATGGAGACGTTCCGTACAGTATGGCTAAACAGCTAATTACGAAAGCTGTAGCTGATGCGATCGGCGAAGAAGATGACACATCCCATATAGTATACGTTAAAGGGCTGCAGAAACGCGACTGGCTTGCGGATTTCCTCGATGAAAATACCAGAGCGGACGTGATCATCGAGACGCTGGACATTGAATACGAGGATATCAAATCTCTAAATAAGCTAAATGTAGTTGATACTCTACGATGTGACAGACACGCAAAGCACTGTGCCTTGCAAAATGTATTTAAAATATTCAACTGGTGGTCTAAACGCCAGAGAGAGAGAAAT
Source organism: Andrena bicolor (assembly GCA_960531205.1). Taxonomy (NCBI): domain Eukaryota; kingdom Metazoa; phylum Arthropoda; class Insecta; order Hymenoptera; family Andrenidae; genus Andrena; species Andrena bicolor. Next base: position 33,875,136 of record OY482666.1, on the reverse strand, counting down.
GCTTAAATAAAATATAATCAATTTTTAATACATAAATGTTTTTTTTCTTCACCCTCTCCAACCTCTTGCATGTACGCTAGATTAAGACGATAGTTGTAATTATTATGTAGAAACCGTTCAATACCCGTTCGATATCCGTTCAAACCCGTTCGATTCGCGTTCAAAGCTGTTCAAAACCGTTCGATACCAGTTCAATACCCGTTCAATACCCGTTCGATTTGCGTTCAAAGCCGTTCGATACCCGTTCAAACTCGTCTAATACCCGTTCGATTCGCGTTCAAAGCCGTTCAAAACCGTTCGATACCTGTTCAATACCCGTTCAATACCCGTTCGATACCCGTTCGATTCGCATTCAAAGCCGTTCAAAGCCATTCGATACCCGTTCAAACTCGTCCAATACCCGTTCGATTCGCGTTCGATTCGCGTTCGAAGCCGTTCAAAACCGTTCGATACCCGTTCAATACCCGTTCAAAGCCGTTCAAAGCCGTTCAATATCCGTTCAATACCCGTTCGATTCGCGTTCAAAGCCGTTCGATACCCGTTCAAACTCGTCTAATACCCGTTCGATTCGCGTTCAAAGCCGTTCAATACCCGTTCGATTCGCATTCAAAGCCGTTCGATTCGCATTCAAAGCCGTTCGATACCCGTTCAAAGCCGTTCGATACCTGTTCGATTCGCGTTCAAAGCCGTTCAATACCCGTTCAATACTCGTTCGATTCGCGTTCAAAACCGTTCGATACCCGTTCAAAGCCGTTGGATAATCGGTTTCTGATACAGTCTTACCCGTTAACGAACTGTAGAATGACTCGCGCGGTGGTAAGCATGAATCCTGCAGCTTGTTCGCGCAATCAAGGTATTCGTACGGAAAGACACCTTTTCGCGTCAATAAATTGAAATCTTCGGTGGATAATTTTTCAAATTTGGATCGTGAAATTTTTAATTGATCTCTGATCAGAAAAGATGCTAATTTGTCGAGACTGGTATTGAGAAATTTGTACGTTCAATGCCCGTTCGATATCCGTTCAAACCCGTTCGATTCGCGTTCAAAGCCGTTCAAAACCGTTCGATACCTGTTCAATACCCGTTCAATACCCGTTCGATACCCGTTCGATTCGCGTTCAAAGCCGTTCGATACCCGTTCAATACCCGTTCAAAGCCATTCGATACCCGTTCAAACTCGTCCAATACCCGTTCGATTCGCGTTCGAAGCCGTTCAAAACCGTTCGATACCCGTTCAATACCCGTTCAAAGCCGTTCAAAGCCGTTCAATATCCGTTCAATACCCGTTCGATTCGCGTTCAAAGCCGTTCAAAACCATTCAAAACCGTTCGATACCCATTCAAAGCCGTTCAAAACCGTTCAATACCCGTAAGTTTCGCGTTCAAAGCCGTTCAAAGTCGTTCAAAGCCGTTCAATACCCGTTCAAAGCCGTTCAATACCCGTTCGATACCCGTTCAAAGTGATATGGTCGGACAAATTATGGAAAACTATGGGGATGTAAAACGCATTTTTATAATTTAAATTGCACTGCGAATGTACCGGTCCTCTAAACCGTCCGGACAGATGACAATGATCGCGAACTCTGTCAACATTATACGTACTGCTAATACAACGACTGCGGAATATGAGAAAATCATTACTGAAACCGACTGCTACGAACCGAACTCTTTAATAGATTGTGAACTCTTAGCATTAGGATTGGGATTGATCGTTCGTGATGCATGTCAGACGCTGGAATAGTATATATATGTTATCAATAAAATACTTTTTTACACACGACTATCTGTATTGTCTAATGTCTTGCATGACACATTATTATTATGTTTTCATATTCTTTTAATTTTATATTAGTAATTTTTCCATGTAACAATATATATATTTTAAACGTATATTATTTCTCCATATTATTAACCCGTCTTCCTCCTCGCCACCTAATTTTAAGATTCAGCGTTTTATTTCACTCGAGCTGAATGATGAGTGTAAAGAAGAAGGGAAAGAAGACATGTGTGAATAAGGAGAGGATGGTCATCGAAAATGAAGGTGGAGAACAAAGGCATCTTACTTTTGCAAAGCTATGCACTTCTCGATTTCATGTTATGAGTTTAAATGCATGAGCTTAGAGATGCAGCGAGACCATTTGTCGTCAAACTGTGACAGCTGACACACTTGTTAACATTTTGTGAAACTTCTTTTGTGCAACGCGGCTGCGGCCATACATACCACGGCAAGCGTTGCGCCGGCGGCTGATGGTGCAAATATTTGCGCCACTACAATTACCACCATTACCACCCCCACCCCCCCCCCCCCGTCGCCGCCAACACCCCCGCCCTATTAGTTTTTTATATTTCATTTTATATATTTTTTTATATGTATATATTTTTTATTATTATTATTATTTTCACATATTTTCTTTTCTTTTATTATTATCATTATGAGTTTTTCCATATATTTTATATTTCTCTATTTCTATTTCTATTTTTTATTTTTATTTCAATTTTATATTTTTATTTTCTATTTCTATTGTATTTTTTTTATTGTAACAATATATAATATCGTAAACATATATTATTTCTCCATTTATTCGCCCATCTTCCTTCTTTTCTGCTCACATGTATGATGTTTCCTAAAAACTATCATGCTTTGTTCATGTGTTCTTCGCGTGGTATCATCTCGCGCGGTTGCTCTAGACGAGTCTAATTACATGTTATTGCGCAATACGCTGCGGTGTTAAATCAGAACATTTTGAATGCTTGCTACATATTGGTTTGAAAAGAAGTATTTCCGTTTGCTACATATTGGTTCGGTGAATCGGTGATTAAAAAATTATTACTATTTCTCTGCGTTGGGGAAAAAAACATTCTGCTGACTCCACATAATTATATTTCGTTCTTCGCGCTGTCAAATGACGTCACATTGCATGGTCGCTCCAGAGGATTCAAGTTACGCGAGATCGCGCGAGACGCTGCGGTGCTTTGAAATACTGTTATCTATGGAATGCATGCTATTGTACCACCAAGTATTGCTGTCTCTCTCTCTCTCCTCCGAATTTTAGCTTAAAAAAATATTGCTCTGTCTCTTTCCCTCCTGCGAATTTAGCTTTTGAAAATATTGTTCTGTCTCTTTTTCCTCGAATACGTTGCGATCTTTCCCGACATTTCCCGACATCGCCCGATAATTCGTTGGCGTTTAGCAACGGCTCATGACATGTGACGCTCGGCATATGTACCATTCGGGAAAGACTAATGTCGGAGAGTTGGCGTTGGGGGAGTTGGTTAGGCGGCTGACTCGTACCGCGGAGGTCTTGGGTTCGAGCCCCGTCGCCCGAGATTCTGTTTTTTCATTTATATTAATATCTTAAAATAATATTTCCTTCCTTACCGACAGTCTGTACCATGCTCCAAAGTAGCAATTCACCCGCGGTTCTTCCTCGATGCTGTATCGGGTCTATATCGATTCGGTTATCGATTGATTCGATCGATATCCAGATCTCGCGATCATACCCCCACCACTCCGCCATCTGTATGACGTCATCCGCGACCGCGCCGCCGCGCCCGCCGCCGCCCGCTGCGATGGATTTCCTGCGGTTTGAAAACTCAAATTTGAGTTTCAAGGTCGGGGTGATAATTCTTATCACGGCCTTGAAACTCAAATTTGGGTTGGAACCCGCTTAGCCTTACTACTAGCGTCAAAATGAATTTGTTGCGAAATATCCTGCACCATTATTTTATTTTAAGTGAGAAGACACCATCGAAATTGTAGTACAAGAAAGCAATTCTTTTTTTTAGATTTTAGTTCATTTTTGATATAATCGTTTAACATGAAATTTTTGTTTTATATATTTGTTTTAACTCTTCAATTCTTTTTTGTTCTCGTTTGATCGAATCCACGTATATTGCGTTGTAGAAATTTCGTTAAGACAGGCTTTCTGGTTTCTCTTTGAAAACTTCGATGGTAACATCGATCATAACGAATGTCGCGAATACAGCGACGGTTGCGTAAGACGAAGCGATCCCCCGAAACGAGAAGTAATTACGCACGGCTGATCCCGGCATTAATTACTGCGACCAAACGAACGCTCGCGCGCCGGGAGCAACGCGTTCGAAGGTAGATCGTTTGGTTCCCAATGAAAATCCTGCACGGGACATTGAATTTTCTGCTTAATCAGCGCTGGCACAATTTCCGTTGAAACCCGGGTCGCGGATGTACGTTGGAATTTCAAATTAATTTCCTTCATAACCGTTGTGCAATCCTGCCTCTCCCTTTGTGTTTCGTAACATTCCGTGGAGACATCGGGACCCACGAATGTGAATTCAGTGGTATTCTTCAATCACAAACATATCTGCATTGTAAAGGATCAGAAATATTAATTGGGGCCCTCCAGGCGCAGCCAGGGACTCGCGCAAAGTTGCGAGCTTGACGCGATGGAAAAGTTAATTAGTTCTCTCTGTTTACCCACCCGTGTCCTGGCATTGGCGTCGCTAATGAGACTGCGTGGGAGGACATTGATTCGTTGCAGATACGATTCTGTTAACAGTATTCTAGCACTCGCTACGGAAAAATTCCCAAATTGATTTTAATTCTACCAGCTCTGAAGTTTTCGGTATTCGATACCGAAGTTTCCAATATCGTGGTACCGAATCTCATCAGCGTGGTCTGCGTACCGTTAGTACATACAATATGTAATTTAAATTGATCGTGTCATCGATCAGAAGGCAGCATTATTATGAAACCAGTGTTTCGGGAATGTAGCATTGAATGTTCAATGATGCTCGCTCGACGCGAGAATATTACATTGCAGCGTGGTCTTTGAAATGTTTCCCGTCGACGTTTCACGGCTGCAAAATGCATATTGTATGCGAGGGGCTGTTGACCCCCGTTGCAGATGCATCCGGAAATTGGCGTATATGCTGCAGCTACCTTGTATCCCGTATCACAGTAATCCAAGCGAAGATGCGCATTCCCGACTGCGTGGGATGATTTATTGGATGCATTTCGTGTCTGTGTGTTCTCTAGGTAATTGAATTAGTCTAGGAGGCAATATTGATGTCTTGTCGAAGAGGTGTCTGCTTTGCTTCAGTTACACAGGACTACCTACAGTGCCTGATAAAAGTATTGGGACACTTTTTAAAGAGAATTACTTTTTTAAAATTAGTCCAACCGATTTGAGTTTTTTTGGGGGGAAGATAGAAGGATTAGTTTAATAAGTGACGTGTTTCGTCGTTTTGAGAGAAAACGCATTTGGTGGGAATTGCGAAGAAAATAGTGAAGTTCGCCTTTTCAATATTTTTAATCTAAGTCTGTAATGAAAATTAAAAAATCCCGCTGGTAGATTCAAGTAAGTTAATACTAATACTTTTGTCCGGCACTGTACATATATCATTCTGTTTTAAATTGAATATCGACCTCTTCGATACAAATAAACTTCGTGGCTGATTACCGCGGTAGGTGTATCTGTTTCCACTCTCTTAATGCCGAATCCTCGGCCCATCCCTTGGACCATCTCGCTGAAAATAACCCACGCGGCTGACCCGAATGAACCCGATACGAACAAAGGGGGAATAAACGTCAAGGCTCTTCCTGATTTGTACGTCTTCATCGAAGACGTATGTCCTAGCTAGTCAACCATGTTTTGTACTCTTACGGATTGATAGTCATCGCACGTGCCTTGTTGATGGTCGCCGGCATCTGGACAATAATGTCCCGTGGTTTCCTGGTTGTAACGCGGCGGCGGACGTTAAATCCAACTACCGCGCACGCGCGCGCGCAAGTGGAGTCAAAGGTGACGTCAAGAGGCCTCGGTACAAGGGAACGAAATGAGGCAATACGTACAAGATGGGAGCGCGTAGGGTGGGTAACACGCGATTAAATGGTAATGAATGAAAGGGGACGAAAGGAGGAAAAATAACGAAGCGAAACATTGTTGGACGCCGAGTATTCTTGGGCACTGAGGACTGCTACAATATTACTACCTGTAAATGGAGGCGAAAGCGTTATCAAGCTAGGAAGTATTCTAAGTGGGCCACAAATTGGCTATCTTTTAATCTACTTAGTTTCGTCTTCAGTTTCTTCGGTTACTCGATGGAAGTTAGAATTCCATCCATCATCATCATTCTTCATTTATTCAGCAGTAAGATATGAAATAATTACTGTGATTTGCGCTACTGGCATAGTAGAGTAACAAATTTTTAACAATATAATATTAAAACTAAGTTGCCTATTAGCCAACATTCAATTTTTTCGATATTTTAATTTTTATCTGACTTACGCATAAAGAAAGGTCCATTTCCTTACTCATAAAACTGAGATTTTTGCTACACAGTGTAGCTATTATGTTATTTCTCGCCCAATCGAAAGTTTATTTAATATTGCGTTGTTAAAAATTTCTTTCCGAATCCTGATCATCAGAAATAACGCACACCGTCCAACCATACACGCCATAGTATACCCCGGACTGTCATATTTGCTTTAAAAGAAACTTGAAACAAATTGTACATATTATTCAAAGACGTCTCTATCTTTATTGAAAAATTTTAATCGACAAAAGTGTTTTGTCACTTCGAACTAAATTCCCAAAGAGCGGCATTTCTTGACTTTTCCAAGGTGTTCTAACCCCTTAAAATCAACGTCAGCCGAGGAGAATAAGTAACGCGGGCCACACGTTGCGCCAAGGGGAATCAGTCAGCCTTTGCACAGACACGAGTCGCAGAGTAGCTCCGAGTGGAACGAAATGAAATAAAGTTCGACGAAGGGGAAGTTATCGAGTCCATTTGACACAACGTTGCCGCAAGATGCATTCTTGTGCATTATTCCCTTGAATATTGTTAGAAGGAACACAGCTGGGTAGCTCTCGAGTTGAAGGGTACCGAGGTAAATTGAAACGGAACGGGATTAACCGCGGACCTCTCCATTATCCATGGATAACACGGAGGTGCGTGTTGGGGTGGAAGAAGATGAAGCATGGTTTCGTCACATTAAGTATTCCACGGCGTGGTGGTCGGGGAGGGTGCGGAGGGAAAGGGTCGAAGAGGAAGAAGGCGAGATGAGTTTGGAGCGCGGAACGCACTGCGCAGACTGGCCGGCGTCCTCGTCTCCTTCGCGAGCTGCATTTCAATCGAAGCTTATATTAACCATCCCGGTTGCATTCTTTGACCTTCGCCAGTGCGGTGGTCGGGAGGTGCATGCGCAGTGCCGTAGGCACGGAGGGCTGCGCCAGGGCGCTACTTTCCTTTCGGATTAAAGGGACACTGATGGCAGTTGCGTAAGCATTGCCATGACGGATCGTGACAACGCGCCCGTTATCGTACAATACAGTACCTAGAAAGGATGCAGCGAGGTCGTAAAAGCCCCGAGGGTCCCAAAGTTTACAGCTTCGAGGTTTCGGAACAAGAGGTCTGTAAACCTTCCCCCCCGAAAAATGCCGAACCTATTGTCCCGAAACCTCAAAGCTGTAAACTTCGCGACTCCCGCAGCTTTTACGACCTACGCGCGTTCTAATATTCTTTTACAATGCGAATACTCTGTCCCCTGAACCGTAAGTCACGCGAGCCTTGCGGTATCCTGGGCCTTGACTCATCAGTCCCGGGCTGCATACTGAAAATCCACTTGGTAAACTTCGAGCTACTTCGTCATTCTCATTGCTGCTCCAATGGATCTTAAAATTCCATTGTAATTTGGTATTCCAGCTTAGTTCTCATTCAGTGGCAGTTTAGTCTCAGCTCATTCGTAATTCAGTACTCAGTTCGGTATCAGTTTCAATTCTGTAGTTCCTGTTTCACGTGAGATCTGATTCAGAACAGTCGGTGATTTGTTAATCGATCCGGTAGTTGGCTTTTTTCTTGTGACCATTACAGTTGATTGGAAGGACAAACCCTGTTGCAGGTAACGACCGAAAGGGGCGGCCTTGTTACTGCAACGACAATGGTATTATAGAGGATCGACGTTGGTAGAGTTTACATGCGTTCATTTTGTGGCGTGTTGTGGAAAGCTTGGATGTAAAGCGAGTTTGCAGTTGCGTTTGAGAGGCACAGAATGTAAAACTGCTGGCTTTCACATACCACATCCTCTCTGTTTTTCAAATGCGCGTGTTTGTTGACCGGACGTTGCAACATGAAAAAGCTTTCGAACTTTTAGCAACAAATTTTCTCGTAAAATCATACAACATGCGGTATGTTGCTTCTAAAAAACACATAAATTCTACTTAAATCTTGTCGATCTCTTTCCCATCATCCAGAAAAGTGTCTCCAAAAAGAACTTTTAATCCGAACCCCTAACATTAATCACCCTTTAATTCTACACTGAAATCCACGATCCCACAACGAACTTTTGCTGTTTAGGAAAAAGGAATTCGATAGACGCGTGTGCTAGACGAAATTGAATGGTGTGTTTCATAGAAACCTGTTTTAAAGAAAAAAAGAAAGAAGGGAGAAGGCGTTTCTGTTCGTCTGAAAGGGTACACGTACTCTTTGTCCCCGGTTCTCCTGCGTCCTCAAACATTTTCGCGAGACAAAGACTTTCTTTGCACCTTTTTCGAAAGCAGCCGGCCGTACGCCAATGCACGCGCGTCGAGATACGGGAGGAAGTCGAATAAACGTGAATCGAAGTGACTCCCCATTGAAAGGAGCCGTCCGCAGACGTCCGAGGGAGAAGAAATGGACCGTGTTCTTTTACGTCATACCGAAGTCAATGCACCGCTTTTTCGCGTCGGCCGTGTCCAGCCTGCGACGGCTTCTGAATCTCTGATGCGTTCTCCGTGGACGCCTGAACCGGACGTGGAAAGTCGGTGAAGTGGCTACCGGCGATCGTCGTTTGCAGTCACGCGTCGTCGCAGCTTCCTTCTTGCCGGTTGCGACTGGCCCGCGATATTATTCGGGCTCTGCCCTCGTTTGCGCTGTGTTTTAACACGCTGACTGGCGTCGGCGCGTTTCCGCGCCGGGGGATGTGCGTCCCGTGCATGGTTCTGACGAGTTTTCATGTTGGATATCTTATAAAAGATATTTTCATGTTGATATCTTCTTGAAAAGATATTTTTACGTCGATCTCTTCTGAAAATCATCCGAAGGTTCTGGGGCAATTCCTAGAACCTCTGAATGTTTACATTGAAAAGCTCCTAAGTAAGCGGTTCGCTTTCTACGCTTTTTAGACAATTTTTCCCACAGAGATGATCGCTTAGTAAGGCTTGACCGACTTAAAGGTCTATGTACACATATCATTTTCGTGACGGTTCAGTGCCGTCACTGTCATTGGTAAAAACTATTGTTTTCCTGTTTGTAATGAAGCAGTTCACACTCCTCCATGTCAGTTACTGACACTGCCCGCACTGAACCGTCGCGGAACTGATACCAGAGATGGGCAAAATGTAATCTAATTACAACTTACAAATTACGATTAAAAAACTGTAATTGTGTAATTGATTACACATTATTTTCTGTAATGGTTAATTTATCTGGTTGATAAAATTGTGGTCAACCACCTACATTAACGATTACAGAAAATAATCAACTACACAATTACAGTTTAATCGTAATTTGTAAGTTGTAATTACATTACGTTTTGCCCAACTCTGACTGATACTATGTGTGGGTAGACCTTAAAGGGGCATTTTCTGAACCCTTGCGCCACTTAATGTGTTAATCCTCTCCTCCGCTTAATTAACCTTGCGCCGATCACCTCAGCCAGGTGGTTATCGAGTAACTTAAAGGCACGGATCTTTTTCTCCAGTAGAATGGACTGAAATGTATGGGCTTTGAAACTCCTATCTGTGGCGGTAGCTCGCAGCGTCATGGACTGTCTGGTGAGAGAGAATGTCGCGGTGCAGGGTCGCTAGCGGATGTCGGTCGATCCTTTCTCGAGATGTGTATTGTTCTCAGGATAAAGTAATGTCCTTAGGGCTAGTTGAAGTAGGTGTGTATTGCAACGGCGCGTGGGGCGCGCTGTAAGAAGGCGTCCAACAAACTTAGTGCACCGAAGTAACGTTGAAAGTGAAGGAGATTCTTATCCATGCTTTCATTGGTACCCACCACCCTCTCTTTCAGGAGTAATCATAGGACCTGAGCCATTAGACAAACGTTTTAGTAATTCTGTGGGATCAGGAACCCCCATAACATAAGAGGAGGACACGGAACGACGAAAGACGGGGAGTCGACGGTAGCCGAGGTGGCTAAGGCGGCTGAGCAGCGCGCAACGAACGTGAAGATCGCGGGTTCGAGTCCCGTTGAGGCGACTTCCCTTTTTCCGTGATCCTACAATTCAGAGCCATCAGAAAGTCGACAATGCATTTATCCGTCCAAGAGCATTAGACATAAATACTGATTTTCAATGCTATACGTATACCGTGACCTTCGCGTGCCCAACTTGCGCCATCCAACAAGGAAGCCAGACCTAATCCAATGGCCCTCCTCCTTCGATATCGATTTCATTACTTCGAAGCTCGCTTATCCAACAATTCCAACCACCCGATAAGCCTGCAATCATACGAGAGCCACGATAATAGCACGGCACACTGTCACGCGAGACGCCAGTTTCGATCGACGGTACGTCCTACTTTTTCCTCGCGCGGGCCGCGTCCGTCGAGAGTGCATTATGCAAAATAACCGGTGGACCGCGCTTCCAGCATATCGATTAACGCGCCTGGCCGGAATAAATCAGCCCGTACTGGATCCCGGCACGGTCAACGTTTTTCTAATTAATTTCACAATGGCCGGCGGCAATTAGATGCGGAACGCGCCGGTCACGAAGGAAGTGTCGTGACGAAGAGTGGATCATGCCGGGGGCCCTTCGTCGCTCGACCTTGCATTCGATCCCCGTCCACGGCCACGGTCGTGCATTACAGTATTTTTTTCGCCGCGTCCCACATTGTCTTTCGCGTTCCGCAGCGGCCGAAGATAAATGCCGGCTGGTAATTCACGATAATGGGACTCTTTTGCAATTACAAGCGCTTTGATTGCCACGTGTCGGAGGTGCTTTTGTCATAGTTTCTCTGATAATTACGCTGCTCTGCTTATTATGCCGGCTCATTGATTGCCACTGTATTATCTTGCTATCGCTACCGCGTTATTAAAATACGCCCCTCTTGCTAGGCACCATGCTATTTTACGCTCTGTTGTTAGCTTTCCGCTGGTTGCCCTCCGTTGTGAAATTTCTGTCAGTTCTTTGTGCTCGACTGAATAGTGTCACGGAGTGGTTATCTTCGTTACCGATTTGGTATTTTATTGTGATGTTGGAATGCTCTGGGAGCGGAAAAGTCTTCTGTTCTATGGAGTTCTCAGGCAGCACTCGCTTCACGACAATTTACTCGAATCGATTTCGCGTTTGAAAGGTCCCAGCAGCTTTCGATCATAGATCATGGGACAGCTGAGCGTTTACAGTAATTGACGAGCAAGGGCGGTTAATTGATAATTAGCCCGAGGATCGCACGCACGATCTCCTGCCGGTTCCCCTTCGAAGATTAATGAATAATCAATAACTGGATCTAAAAGTTGACACGGCGATGTGAGCTCCTTTCTCCGCAGCCTGTGCCAGCGGTGGAGATTAATTGGGTCAGAGAGCCGATTGTATCGTGGCGTGGATAATTAAAGGATATTACGTAAAGCCCAGAAGAAAATGTCAATCCCCGAATGATTTATGATACGGCAAAAGTATATCCGCGCGGTCGATCGTTTTGTTGTAATAACAACCATTACGAGGTCTGTTTTGAGAAGCCATTCATTGCGCCGGGCGCTGCAATTACTTGAAACCGACCCCGACGGAGGGAACACGATTATTACGAGAGCGAGCCCGTCGCACGTTCTGTTTTCGTAGAAATTAAAATAACGAGCCGCGTCATTATCGGTAGGGGAAATCTAAATTTCCCGTAGCTTTTGTTACGTTCCATTAAGTAGGACTGCAAAATCCAGCAATAAATCTCTCCAGGCTACATGAAAACTCGTTCTCACCGGCGGAATATGTATTTTGTAACGGAGTTCCCGTCGATATTTATTGTGTTCAACTCGGCCTTACCGCGGTTATCTTAATGCTAACGCTCTCACCGTTGCGAAACGCTTTTGATGTATAGGCTAATATATTTGTCGGAACAAATTTACTCACTCGCCTACCCACCGTGCCGTGAGACTAATATAAAAAACCAACTGTCACCCTCGTTATCCGCTTCATTATTCCACCTTTCTACATCTCATCTTCCTCAGGACCACCTTGAACGACCATCACTCCTTCTCCCCTAATATCAAAACATCTCTCCTAAACTCTAACACGCTGCAATCCACACTCGTTGCCTGAAGAATATCGATCTCACCCCCAGAAATTAAATGCCGGATGCGAGGGATTAAGGACGCTCCGTTCCTCTCGAGCCTTTCACGGGTCCTTCCATCGAACTCTTGTTACAATAGCCTCTTCCTCTTGATGGTTCTGAAAGGGCCTCGTTGCCCGTCTCAGGCCCCTTTTGTCTTGCGACGCTTCACGTCGCCCACGTGGCGTCCACCCCACCGGGAAGTGCAACGCGCTTGCACGTGTGCAACCGCAGGCCTGCGCCGCGGTGCACCTATGACACGTGAAAGACACGCACGGCTTTCGTGTTTTATGTAAATGTACCTGCGCCAGCGTCCTCTTTGGCTCCGCCGTACACGGCCGTTTATACGAACGGGGCCCCCGGGGCACGGTAAATACGCGAGAACACCGCGTCCTGCAGGCGTGATTCAGCGGAGAGGAACGACTCCGGCACGTGCGAGAATTCAGGCGACCTGTGCCCGTTCGATTCCTAGGCACGTGCTCGGCGATTTAATATCCACGTGGATACGCAGGTAATCGCTGTCGTAAATTTCTCACCTTGCCCACCGTTCGACATCTTCGGGCGCTTTAACAGCCCGCGTCTAACCCGGCCTCGGCGAGTGCTTCCCCGGTGATGTTTAGCCATTTTCGTAGGCATTCATGATTCAGTGGATTCGAGCATGCGCGGAGCTGGACGGAGGGTGGTAATTAGGTGAATGCTTCTGGCGTAGTTTCGAAGGTGAATTTCGTTCAAGGTCTGTCGCCTGTGACTCGTTTACTGATGTCTCTATTCCGACAGCGTCCCGGGCGAACGCAAGCCTATCATTTCAAAGCGCCAATTAATGCAAAGCGCAGTCGATCGAACGGCAACGATAAGTATTTTAATGATCGTTCATTCACCGGCTTCACTCGAAGTCCCGCGTCCGACACAGTCCATCGAGTCGCGCTTCGTTTACATACCAGTGGGATAATTACTGTTATTAGGATCGCCGTGTAGCCGCGGAATCGTTGCACGGCGTACGCGCCGAGCCTTCAGAATCGGCGCAGCTGCAGCTTTTGGACAGTTTTCGGGGCTCCGGCTGGTGTCCTCTTCACTTGTCTCGGTCCAGTTGCTTTTATCGCCAGGCTGTCGCTTGTACGCGTCGGCTGAATGAGAAGGGTACTTTGTATCTTTTCATCATCAGCGATTCTGCTCAGCACAGCCCTTCTTTACGATACGAACTTTCAAATTCCTCGATGACTCCGTCTTTTACCGCCACGAGCGAGGTTTCACGCTGTAGTCATGCAACATTTGCCTAAAGTCGGGGCCAGATATATTGGCCGGTGAATTCGTTTTCGCAGCTAACGCACACCTATTCTGATGTATGTATCTCTACGCTAAGAACTCGGTTTGGCCTACACGCCAAGAGCTCGGCGCTATCCCCACCACTTCTGGTTCACTCCTTTTCTGGCAAGGCGAGAGCGAGTCAGAAAACGTTGAGAATAGAAGAATACTCCTCACGAAACTCACCGGCCAATATTGGGAAACCAAGTGGAGGCGTGGCTTCGATTTCAGCGCTGCGGTGGTAAGTTGGAAAACTATTGCAAGTAGGCTCGGATCCCACCAAACATTCCGAATAAGTATTTATTAATCGAAGAAGTAAAAATTTAGTGTTCAAAAAAATTTAAAAACACTCGTTTTTCACAAAATGTCTATATAAACACTGATAATCGTATGGACTTCGACGGATTTCGGCCTACTCACAGTAGTTTAATTTTCTGCCACTAGTTGGCGTATCGAAATTCTTGGTTTCCCAATATCTGGCCCCGATCTTAGCTTTAGTGTATGTATTTCTGAAAGACAGTGAATCCTGCCATTGACACTTAACAAAAGCGTCAAAACAGGTATATTGTTGCAGAAAATCTTTAGAACGTCCCCCGATACTTAATGTTTACACGGTAATTTGCGAGTAAATGGCGAAACAGGGATCCCAAAGCCACTAACCGAGTCACTGGGAAATTCACTAACGCATTCGATGGTGCGCGAGCTCGTTTCCACGACAAGTGGACCACCAGAGTGTCGGATCGCGTTTTATCGTGTTTTATCGCGTTTTATCGCTTCCGAAAGCGTGCGCGCCATCCCTGTTTCGGTTTAGATAACTATCGTGTTCCCATCAAGATCTTCCTCGAGCGCATATGTTCATGCAAATGGGTCCCGCGGCGTTCGCTCGGACACTTAAAGTCGAAGCAGGTGCGTTCGCTCGCGAAACGCGGGCCCGGCTCCTGACGCCCTGCGTCAGCTCTCGGCCTGTTCTTGTTTCGACCAGCGAAAACGTGAATTGACAGCGTGAAATACGCCTCCCCTGCGCGGCTCGCGGTCGCGCGCGACGGACAGGGGAAATCTACTGCGAAAATAGGTCTGCATTCGATGTATCTTCTTGGGTCCAGCGTTTGAAGGACGTGCGTTAAAGTAGACGCTGTCAGAAGGAGACTTACCAAATTGAACGATGCCTCGTGCATTGTGTTTGGTGGAAAGTGGAGAACGTTTGGGAGAATCGACGAGTTTAGTGAATTCGATGGTTGTTGATCTTTGATGTTTGATGTTCCTTCGTTTGGTAAGGTTTGTAGGGAAAGAATGATATTAAAGGTTGTCAGTAGGTTGATAGAAGATAGGGTAAGTGTATCTAATATCGCCGCTTGTAATATCTCGTGAAGAAATTGCTGACATTTGTTGGTAATGAACTGAACTACTTAGTAGCCAATAACAAATACAGTTTTTAAACATAATCCTAATAAAATAAAGTATTCCGGAAAAATATTTTTTCCGATTTTAGTGTGCCTTGTTTTCTTCCCATCGCGATTGAAAATCTTTCGATTTCAACAGTTCCACCCTGCCATACATGAAAGATAAAGAGTTTCATTATTATCTGCGACTAATCAGATACAAAAAAATATCAATTACTCTCGAATTGAAAAAGATTTGAATTTGGATACGCGAAGTTAAGCGCCTTACCATATTGATTCGCGAGGGATGTTTTTACAGTTTCTTGGCGACTACGTGTAAGATATCTATCTCGGTATCCTAGCGTAGAACAAATAGATTTTGAAGAAAGTGGACACGGTCAGCAGGAATGGATGCATCCGCGTAAGAAGTCCGACGTTAGCGTTTCGGTGAGTTCGCGCAGGGAGCCGCTGTCTGGACCGGATGCCAAGGATTGCCGAGACGTGGCAATCCTCCAAGCGGCGCATGCTACAGAACTGTCATCCTGTTTGCTTAGAAGTTGCTTAATAATTCAGAACACAAAGTTACTGGCTCGCTTCGGGAGGTAAATAGATCACGGCGGTGAAATCGTTAAGCGACGTGATGCATTGCGGCTAATTCAGCCGTGCAACGTAATCTGACAGTAAATACGGATCATTGTGCCCCCTTCGTAATAATAATATATCATCGAGCGTGCCGCGAAGGTCGCAGGGGTGTGCGGACGCTTGTTTGCAAAATGAGATCGTGGTTACAGGGGATGTTGATCGTAGAAGTAAATTTATTTCACAGTGGGTATATTTCCCGTCTTCGTTACCGCGTTCGACACTCTGAAATGTAGAAGAATATTGGGAAGCGTTCGTTGCGATTCGTCGCAACGATTCTTCTTCGCTATTGGGTGCAATAAGTAGAGGGTTAAAGGGAGAAACCCGTATAAACGGCTACTTTTTGTATCAATTTTTAGGAATTTTTTGCGATGATACCAATCCGCTAATCCTTTCGGAATTTTAAGGGTACTTTATTTAACATTCTCACAAGTAAAATAAAAATTTTATAACAGTAAAATTATAATAAATACAAAAGAAATAGAGCAGTATTTGAAATAGGTTTTTTTCGAGATGCAAAACTGCGCCGGTTGTAGCGTCTTTGGTAGTTATGTGGAACAGACCAATATTTTTTTTTTCAATTTATATGCTAATTGTAAGAATATAAACCGCAAATGGTGTAAAAAATTGCATATTTTAAACAATTAGGAACTTCAAACAATTAGGTGTGGTCTTCGCCAAAAAGTTCAACCTTGCGTTTCATATTGTGAGGAATATTTTAAACTAAAAGTGTACAAAATTTGAAGTTAATTGGTCAATTAGTTTTTGAGTTATCCTCGGCGCCAATTTTGAAAACGTGCGCCTATGCTTGGCGCTCGGAGGCGCGCTGACACACAAGGCTATAGTGTCGATACGGAGTTGAATTTCGGCCTATAACTTTGCGAATATATGTTTTAAACGTTCTAAAACTAATTTATGGAAAAATTTTGTTTCTATTTTCATTCGATTCGTACAGTCTCCTCCCCTTAAGTCAGAAAGTGGAAGTCTAGGCAAATTGTTTTTCTGCAAATTGATTGGAATATTTAATCCCGCCTAAGCGTCGTTTAAATGACTACGAGGAAGAAGTTGAATCTTGTGCTTCTATTTGGGCAATCACTACTGCCACTTAGATTCCAACAAATAGCTCGACGGAGTCGTTTGTAAACGCAATTACTATCTAATTACGCCCTGGACTGTAATATAACGCTGTGCCTTCCCATAAATCGCGGGAGATTCGACGCGGCGCGCTCAATAAAAGCCCCGCCAATGAGATTATCGAGCGTTTAATTAATAATCCGTGATAATCGAAGGTGTTTGAGGGGAATCGTGTGCGTCGTGTGTGGGCTGGAGCGCAGGCCTTCGTCAAGGTTCGTCCTTCACCTTTTCGCGCACCAAGTTTCTGCTGATCTTGCGCGCACCGAAGGCCGATGCATTCTCCTGTCCCCAAGGTTCTTCCTTCATCAAGTTTCTTGCGCGCCTCCGTTATTAACGGGATACAGTTTTCGGTCCTGGGCACGTAGTTAATGAAAATTCTATGCTCCTGAAAATGCCTGTTAAAAGTTTATTAAAGAGACATGATAGTTACAGAGCTCCATTTAATCAAAATCTGGGTTTCTATATAAGAATGGCACTCACCCCTCTCGATTTCAATGAAAACTTCTTCCCTCCTCTAATCAACATTCTCCTTTTGTTCGCAGGTAAGGACCACAGCCTAATCATACATGCCACGACGTGCATCCAGTGTCGAGCTTTAGAACTGTAAGTAACGAAACGATCCCGAAACCATTTTACACTAGGGTAGATGCACCATTTGTGGCCACTTTAAGGATTTCAGTGACTTCCATTGTAATTATCTTTAAAATTGTACTACAAATCAGGAAACTAAAAGCTTTACTAAATTTTACACTATCTTTACTATTAATGTCTATGTTACCATTAATTAGAGAACTCGTTAAAGAATTAATAAAGTTAAAAAATATAAGAAATCCATTTTTCACTGCTTGTGGCCACTTTTCGCGTAAGCAATAAATGTAACATTATATTTCTGGTGGTATACTAAACAAAATATTCACGGTTTGAAATTCTACACATAATTAAGTGTCTGCAAGCAATATCGAACTAAAAAAACGCGATAATTATGCACATGGCCAAAAACGGTACATCTACCCTACAACTTCTGTATGCCACTGCGCATGAGGTGGTCCCTAATTCATACACTCTCGCGCATTGCAAAAAACCATTACCTATAATGATCCGGTGCGGAACGATTTGACGCGAAGTGGCTGGCACGCGTTGGCATTCGACGGGCCAATGATAAAAAAGGAGCACCGGCGGCTGCAATTTGAAAGTGGCCGACACGTGAGTCACGCGTTAAACTGTGTCAGAAAAGCGCGGGTGAGTCTTTGCGGGCGCGTTCCAGCGGTGTCGAATTTTTCGCGTTGGCAATTAGCAGCGAGTGCCAGCGCAACGGCCGGCGGAGGGAAAGAGGAAGAGCGGGCCGCGACGAATGTGGAAGAAACGGGAAGGCGAGTGGAAAGGTGGCGGAGAGCCGCTCAAGTATTTATACATCCTCGCATTCTCGGCTGCCGGAGACAGGGGCTTTTCCTAGTAAACCCGGAATAGATGCCGCGGCAGATGAGCTTTGAAAAGAGGATGAAAACACGTCGTTGCTCGGCTGCCAGCCTCTCAACGCCGCGCCCGCATTGTTGATCGTGATTTGTTTTCCCTGCGAGGGCCTCGAAACCTGCGAGCACCTGTCCCCGTTCTTAGAACGAGAATGGACCTCCTTCGTGGACACTTATCGCGATCACGCCTCCGCTGATAAATATACTGACCTCGATGGTAGCGAACGGTCACCGAAGCTGCATGCTCTCGTGTCGCTACTGTATTTGCATGGAAAAAATTGTGGATTGTTTAAGGAATTACAGACGAAGGCGTGGAAACAGTTTGGTTTCGTTACGGGGGTGTCGTAAGAAAGCCGTTACTCGACGATTACTCGTAATTTGTTTTTGTTTTAAGAGGCGTCCAGCGTGCAAGCACCTGTGCCGCTCGGAATTCTGGGAAAGAAAATTATCCGTCGAGTGTCGACACCCCGTATGGCACCGGAATAATGTTCTACTACGGGGTACCTCGGGTTTTTAAAGCCGATTCGTACCAACCAAGCGGTGGCTTCAGAGAGCAGGATATGCTTGTTTGTTTTCCTCGATTTTTATATCTTTTGTCGCTCGTGTCTTTAGTATTTTCTTCGATGCTTCGCGGGTCTATTTTTGAGCCCTGTTTCCTTCCTCAACACTCGACAGGAGAGATACACTTTCGTGGGATGTGAATTAGTTGGAGAAAATCTTGCTATTTGATCAGCTTTCAGGCAGAATGCAGTAATCTGTTTGATATTTAGCGGGGGAGTCTATATTTCGATGGATCGACCGAGCGACGAGCGTGAAATATTGAAAAAAAATGAGGAACAGCCGCAGATTGCGATAATAATGAATGATTTACCGCTGTTTGCGCCATAAATTCCACTCCCCTTCATACTCGCAACAGCGATAATTCTTCTGTTCTTCGGAAAGCAGCGGAGTTTATCGTGTCTCGACTCGTTACGTTTTAGTTATTTTTCAAGCACCTGCTCCAACATCGCGGGGAAGCTCCTCGGAGCGTCTACGGCTCTGCGCGAAAGAAACTTTATGATTTATTTGCGTCACCGACGACTAAGCAAACGGTCTTCCTCTCTAGCCTGTTTGATCATAAGGTCTTCTACATCTTTAATCAAGCTTCCCATCTGATTCCTCCCTTTCCACTCTGACGTTGATTACGGCTCTTAGAACAAGAATATTTCCTCGCACACCCGTGAACATCTTCAATTAGAATACTCCTGGTAATTGAAATATTACTAATTCTGTATTAATCGCGGTATTTTTCTCTCTAAATTTAACAATCGACCGCAAAGGATCCGTTTCAACTTATCCACAATTCTTCTGCTCTTCTCTCAACTTGTATCGCTGTACTTGAGATGCAAATCCTGCGAAATTGCCGTGGGAATTCCTGCCAAATGAACTCGAAGCACGTAGAAACGCGAAACGAACGCTGGGTAACAATATTCGAGGCGTGTTCTCACGAACGCTGAAATATTGGAGTTCAAGGTACCTGCGTACTTGCTCGTGTTGCACAAGGCGAATAAATGCGAGGAAGGCGAAAGACGTTACACGGGTATGACAGTGGGTCGGTTACACGAACCGCGCAACCACACACGCGCCTATGCAAATACGCGCGATGCAGCTTTAAAGAGGCGAGCCTCGTTAAATAATATTTAAGACGGTGAAACGGTCGAGGTATATAGTTAAATTATCCTCGACCCTTCGTCGAGCTTGCTCGCGCGGCCACGTTGTCCCGTAATCACTGATAATTGCAGAATAATTTGCGCGCTTGTGCACGAAAGTATTTACCCAACGAGATTTTGTTGCGCGCCTGCAATACGTACACACAGCTGAGCAAAATATTGCAAGATTAATACTATTCTCCTCGTTAATCACGTGGACGGTGGCACATTTATTCAGGCCTCGAAAATGCAGGCTACTTGCACTCAGCCCGCTGAGTGCAATTTAATTCGGTGAAACGTATCTTTCGGGGAAAACGAAACTCCAAGCTGCAAACACGTTGCATATGAGCTGTGATTTTAAATATTAGTTACTTTGGGGGCTGTCAGACGAAAATACTCCCTTAAAGAAATCTTATATGAAAGCAAAAAGCAAGTTAGGTTCTTAAAATATATTAATAAATGCTGTTTCTGACAGGGTCGATTTAAAAAAGTTAATTTTTAAAGAAATGGCAACACCCTATATGAAGCGTTCAATTTTCGAATATGAAACCTTGTCTTCTTATGCAATAAAAAATAAACTATGAATCAAATAAAAAATCTGCCCTGTCAAAAACTGCGTAAAAGTGTATCATATAGCCATGAATCTTTTTTACTAGTTTTTGAGTAACCCTGGGTATTGTGTTTGAAAACCTGGTTTCGAGAAAAATGCATTTGAAGTTCTCATCAACGTATGGCAACACGTGATCATGCTTAATTTCTAAAGTCTAGGTATATCAAAAACAAAAATATGTAAAAATAATAATGAAAGTCAATATTTTGAAGTATCTGGGTTTATGGTTCTCCTTTAAGACAGTCTTATATTTGGTATTCTCTACCTATATAAACAACACTTAGTGATAAAATTATCTTCCGCGCTCCCCTCATTAGTATTAAACAAGGAACACCAGTTCTCGTCAATCCCGCCTCGGTTTTAGTATAGATTCGTCGGTGAAGATCCGACTTTCACGCACTCTCCAGTTTACAGCTAGCGTATTGCCTCATACTTCAGCGGGCTTTCCGCTTGAAGCGCGCGATTCGTTTACGCGGCCTGGCATCCCGAGGACGCTCCCCGGCCAAGGGAACATCCAGCTCGTTAAACTGTTTAAGGGCAGAGTCGTTAAATCGTCCCAGCTACCCGTGGAACAGGCTCGCTGGAGCGAGACGTCTTACAAGAACGCGTCTCGCAACCGCGTACGGGTGCAGGTGCAAGGCAATTAGCAACCCCTTGTTCTTACGTAATGGCGAACTCTGTCGTTGGAAAGCTGCTCGAGTCGTAAATTATATTATTTCGCCGGTGCGTAATGCCCGCCGGGGCAATGAATGGAGCGCAAATTAGCTCGTCTGAGGAAAGTCTCAGCTTCGTAAACAGTTTGTCCGCGTAAGATGGCTTGTTGACATGCAGCAGATTGCTTTACGATCCCCGTCCCTCGTAATTCCTCGGCCAAGTCCACGTGCCACGAGCGTTAATCAAACTGTAATATGGAAATTTCAACTTCACGAACCATCAAAGTCACCGATACACCTGGTGTATAGTTGGCAGATTGCTCTTCACTGGTCGGTTAAATTTTACCAGCCTGTAGATATCTGCAAATCTGACGTAAGAATACATTCGACTGAAATTGCCGTTGTTTTTTTTTCAAAAACCAAAGGTGTCGATCCGAAAAGAATCAGTTCCTCAATTATAAACACTAATAAAATGGGTAGGTACACATTGAACTTGTAATTACCACGCAGATGGTCGATATTTAATTCGCCCAAGCCGAGTGCGCCGGATAAACAGGATCCATGGGGCGAGATAACTTTCAATAAACAGCCAATTCAGCCTGGAATCTGCATAATTACTAATGGCTCTGTAAATACGAACCGGGGCAATGTTCCTTCTTCATGAATTTTAATGAATGCAAACTACTCGCAGCCTCCGAAAGCCCGTAAGAGTTTTATATACCGCCCCGGCTCCATTAAATCCTGGATTTGAAAAATACCTGCAGGATTTCTTCCGTGCCAGCCAGCGGCATTTCCTTCCTCCTAGCGCCGTCGAACAGTTCCCCCGTAAAAGTAGCTCGGCTCTCTGCAGTTTCCCTAGGAAAAGCCAAGGTACTTCCTCCCAACGAAACCTGCTTTTGATCTCCTCCAACCCTCCCCCTGCCATTCTTCGTAATCCAATGCAAACATGCCAGGAAGGACGGCTCTATTAGACGAAAATATGTTCCTTCTCGGGGCGAAGGAACGCTGGCTATTGCGTGGAAACTTTGCGCAAAGGAATACTGGAAGCGTTATTACGCCGATTTTTGCATCACGTTTTTTTTTTAATAGTAAATAATCTATTTAAGTACTACGCTTCCGCTCTCGAGAAGCTTCACAAAAGAGCGGAAAGTACGTAGGGTAAACAAACCAGTAAATGACCGAATTGTTGAATGGGAGGCCCAGTAAATGACCGCATACTTTGATTAAGAATTGGACTTATTAATGGTTGTTTAATACGTAAAACTAAAAATATGGGATATTAAAAGTGCAACTACACTCTATTTATAAAGAAATAGTAATTTTTAAATTTATAATTGACATTTCTTTGTTTAATGGTTATTCACTGGTATGCGGTCAATTACTGGTTGGTTTACCCTAATGTTCTATCCTCTGAAAAATGGCACCGCACAGTCGGACCTCGACATTTCCCGCGGTTCAATTTTCATTCCCAGTATGTGCCACGTACAACGAGCGGTTCGTACGTCGGTGCGTTTCGTTTGCCGCGAAATTACCGGCTATTTGTATAGGTAGAGCGACCTATAATTGTACGGGCGAGTTGGGCCACGCGGTGCGTGCGTGTGGTAGCAGCTGTTCACCGCGCAGCGCGTTTCAATTCGCCCGTCGTACTCCCGGTAATTCCATATGTTCTCTCGGAACCTCTGGCCCCTTTATGCGCTATAGACCGTTGAAAATTCGCGTACGTTCGCACGCGACAACAAGCACGGGGCAATAAGATAATACGGGCCCGCGAACGAGCCGGCAAAAACAACAACGTCCACTCCCTCGGACCCTGTTCGGCCTCCTCGTTCCAACGACGACAGCTATACGATATTCTATATATAATCCCCTTTGCCGCGTTATGGATACATTTTGCGAAAGAGTTGCCGTTAATTCGAAACACGCCTTGACGATATCCACGGAGGCCTCGTTACCGAGCCTCCTGTCTTTCATTTCGCGTGGAAAGTAGTCCAGTGAAATTAGGATCTGTCTGCGGAGAAATTCATAGCTAGCTAAGTGTTTGTATGGGCCTTTATTTCGTTGTTTTAAACAATATGTCAAAAGTCCCCATCGATTTTAACGCCGGTAAAAATTTTATAGAGGATCAGAGGTAAAGGAAAGTCAATTTTCCACGAATTTCGTTACCTATCAGTTTTTCGATAAAAATGGTTATTGTAAAATTTGTAGCTTACCAAATTCTCTAAAAAAAAAAATACAGATAGATAATGGAATATACGTGAAAAACTGTTTTTTTTTTTAATACACTTTTGTCACTCTGTAAATTATATCAGCGACAGTCACGTCGATGGGGATTTTTGAAATATTATTCAAAACGACGAAATAATAGCCCATACAAGAATTTAACTTGCTGGGAATTATTCTGCAGATTGGCAATATTTCCGTCTAATTTCACTGGACTAAAGGGAAGCTTAATAATTTCTGACAATTCTGAATCATTTGAAAATTATTTCTAAAAACTAGTCGAACGTTAAGCTACGACGAAGCTGCGGAGAAGTCCACAACAAGAGTGTAACTCGCCAGAAGGGTACATCGATCTAGGATCTAGACTTTTGTTCGGCGCGTGGAAACTGGAATCTCGCAGTTGGCGCGGGACACCGTGGCTATTGCGCTCGAATTCGCGCGTGGAATTTGATTAGGGTCGAAACGAGAAGCCGTGGAAACGCAAGGACTACCTACCTCTACTAGGCCCTCGGATTAAACCAGTTTCGGTCGATTGAACGTGTTAGCAGGCTACAGTAGCGCGATCCTTATCGTCGCGGCGGCTGGAATATTTGATCCATCAGGCACTCGTTCCGCTTGTAATTTCCTCGTTTGTAAACTCCGCGCTCGAAATCCGGCGCGCTTGGAAATACCCTCGCACCTGGCGATAACTGCAACTTTCCGTTTCGATCGTGATTTTACAGTGGCTGCGTCCACGATCGCTCTATTAACTTTGAACGCCGCACAGGAGCGCTGAGAAACTTAGGTTTGCTAAGACGAAGGGTCTTGTTTCTAAGGTGACGAAGTTGAAGCTTCGGTTTCTCCCAAAATTGAAAACGCAACTAGTGATGGAGCATTGTTCGCGTCGGAAGCGATGTTCAGTATTTCGAGCTCCTCGTTCGAGCTTGGCAATTTCGGAGCGAAGTTGTCGCGGGTATAGGCCTCGCTTCAGACATTCATGCTCGCATGAATTGCGGAGCATCTCTTGGGGACATCTGGGGAGGTCCCACGGGATTTTCGCTCGGCGGAATGCCGAATCAGTTCATCTGGGCGTGAGAAATTTCGTGTTTCACAAAGCCACGGAGCTATCCTCCGCAGCCAGCAGGCTTTTATAAAATTGACGGTGAAAACCAGATGCCGGGGTCTCTGTGGGACGTGTCGCGGGTACATGGGATTGTGAAGCCACAACTGTGCTCGTAACGCGTGTATTCGAAGCTTAATAGCGCGGATTAAGCAGTCTGTGGGGTGGGCGAGAGTATTCCCTATCTCTGGTTCAGATAGCGTTCAAAACGCGACCACCAAGTTTAGTGCATGTGGGTTTTACTAACGTTCAGTTCAAGCTTCTGAATGGAAATGCGCTGCACTTACGTTTCGCCTCGATGCAACTGTTCGGGAGCTGTTCTTATCGATCGTTTTGCGATAACATTGAAACTTCGCAGTTGGAACTGTTCTCTGCTTGAAAGCTTCTTATTTCAACGCATCAGAGTAATGGAGGAAAGTGTTTCTTCGTAGGG
Source organism: Andrena bicolor (assembly GCA_960531205.1). Lineage (NCBI taxonomy): Eukaryota > Metazoa > Arthropoda > Insecta > Hymenoptera > Andrenidae > Andrena > Andrena bicolor. The sequence continues at coordinate 33,850,230 of OY482666.1, read as the reverse complement.
AATGATAAGTTCAGAGTCGAGATGACTTTAATGGAGATAATAAACGTTTGAAAGCTTCGCGGAACTCTCAGACTTGGTCTGCATTGGGAATTAGAGCTCTGTTCTAACTTCTGCTCTGTTTCAGCCAAACTTCGAAAGTTCAACTCGAATTCCTTTGAAAGTCGAAGCGAGTTGAAATAAAGTTGACTTGCTTCACGGATTAAATGTAAAGATAAAAGGTAGTTTAGTGGATTTGCGTTACTAGAATTTCATTCGTCTCAATTATTATGGAGAATGACTGGCTGTAATTAGACACAGTTCTGTGTAATTACAGCAGGCTTATTGAAGCTCCCTTTGATGGCGTAATATCGTAGCTTATCCTAGATTAATTTAGGGGAAGTTTTCGTTACTACAGTTTTCCAGGGGCTTACGGTAATTTGTTATTCCGACTGTGTCCCCCTGTGAAAGCGAGTTTACAGAGGATAATCTGATTAGGTGGGGCAAGGTTGCACTGCGTAAATCCAATCATCGAAATAATCGTGTTCCACCGCCGAAGTGTCTTCCATTTCCATTGAACGTGGCGGCAAAGTACGCTACTTAAAAATCCTTTAGTGATCCGAAAATTCAATTTCCTTCGTTTAAATAACTGTAATGTAACATCACTATTTATTGGAACCGAATTTCATGTAGAATGAACCTGTTAGTCATTCCTTTTACAATCGTGAAGCCCTTGTAAAATTCTTCTAAAATTCCTCTTCGATTCTTCGTTCAGAGACACGAATTCAAAATCACGATAGTTGAAATGATTCCAAGTTCAAGCGTGGGAGTATCTCACTGGTGATGATGAAGATTTAGGGCGTGTAAGTTTAGATTCTAAAATTCAACTGGTGCGTGGTGCGAAGTAATAATTAATTTACAAGTTCTAATTCTGTAGAATAATCTATTATTGTAAACTGGTTCACAGTCACCTACCCACAAATTAAGATACAGGAATAAATTTCAATTCCTCCAAGTTTCAGTTATGTTTTCGCTGATCAAATATCGGTAAATTAACCATTTCTCGTCTCAAATACAGAGAACGTGAACTTATCAGCGAAACGAGTAATCTCTGTTGGACCCTTTAACAACCGTGCTCAGCGATATCGCCTTGCAAATACAACTGGTGTATTTGCGAAGTTCCGTTTCGTGCGTTTAGCTCTTTAATTACCGAGGAGAGGGAATGATAAAGATTAAGGCCTCCCCGCAAATGAGCGTTTCCAGCTGCGTATTTGTTTTCAAAGCGTCGTCGCCGGAACGCACAGTATTCTCGCAAGTTCCCCGCACGGCTGCATCCAGCAAGCCAAGTGCAAACAAAAGGATAACCGATTCGCAGTCGACGCACAATCCCAACGGTAATTAGCTGATTACAGGGCATCCACCCTCGCGGTATTTCCATTTCGTGCCGCCACATTCTCTAATTACGCGCCACCGTCACCCTGAACAAAGGAACCCGTGTTCTCCTTGACCAAGAAAAAGCGGAAGAACAGATTACCACGTTCGTGTGGTTGCCCTGCGTTAAATTGCGCGTATCGAATGGGCAGGATGTAACTGCCTGCGTTAAGAACTGGGGCTCTTCTAAGCCACCCTTGAGAATTTGGCTCACCAACCCGAGGTCCAAGTTGCTTTTTCGATTATTCACGTCGTACGTCGAATTTCTATTCTGCACTTGGATCTTCTTAAGGGTACATTCTCGCATAATCCCTTGAATAATTTACAATTTATTTTTTAAGAAAATTGTAGCAGATAAGGTAAAAAGTATTATACTGCTGTCAATTATTCAATGATTGATACATGTTTTAGTAAAAGTGCCTTGACACCAGTAATTTTTGTATGTTGACTAAACTCAAATTGAGTGGACCAAAACTTATGAAAGTTGGTAATACGATAGCGAGTTCATTTACGAAAAGAATCCCGAAAGAATTGTTGAAATCCGTCAATTAGGTATTTTGCTTTTTATGTTGACCGGGTTTTTATCACTGTCAGAGCTGTAGCTATTTATTCAAGATTAAGTGTATCGGAGAAGAAACAATAAAAAAATTCGTATCATCTTCAAATATGTATAAATCAATATCACAAAGACTTGTTACCCTATCTGTTACAGTTTTCTTTAAAAAAAAAATATCCTAATTGTACCTTTAATTGTCCTCGTCAGTTCTTGTTGAATAACCTCGCTGGTTGCTCCAATCCTGAATGCCCTAATTTCTATAAAGCCTTGGCATCACCAACTCTTTCAACTTCTAACAAATATCGTAGCCCACCACCCACCGAAGCACGAATGAAACAGCACCCTAAACCTAGGACTGGAACTGCAACGCTATTCGAATAAAGGTGAATTCCATACACTTAGAACGATGTGCCACGAAACTACCTTAGAAATCTCGTCGTCCAGCGTGAAAACGATTCTCGTGAACAGTATCGAATGGGAGGGAAGTTTCGGACAGTGAAGTGACCGGCAAGTAGGTTCTAGGAAGCGAGTGCAGACGACAGTCCCCGAAAAATTGCTCTATTGTAGGCGCGGCTTAATATTGGCTGGTCCATCGGCTCCATTCACCAGCGACCTGTCGTTTCGGTCTAGACTTGCCGGCTGGCCGAGCAGCCTTTTCGAACCATGAAGCGCTGCAAATTCAGCGGACCGGTCAGCAGACGTCGCCGAGTCTGGCCTCGGCACCTAAAACGAAGGAGAAAAGCCACGCGAACCGTCCTATCGAATGTAAGAACGTTTGGGGGCGAGGAAACGTTCAGCTACAAGATAACGGATAGCGTCAGTTCTGTCTTTACGTAAATCTTGTACATTATGTTGCCGTTTGCCATTATCGCGGCGGCTGTTCGCGATGATTAGCCACGGTTGTAGCTTTAGGAAATGTTGCCAGTACGGTTTCACGCGCGTTATCAGTGAAACCTGGCCTGGCTCAGCAGGCTGTCTATTATATTAGGATTTTAGGTTTTTCATTTCTTATTATGATTCGATTTTGGGTGGTATTGTAGGCATTATGCGATTGGCACTTGGAACACCGCGAACCCATACTCACTGATTGGAACGCAACTTCGTGGGTTTATAGAATGCCTCAAGACGAGAACAACGGTATTTTTTATTCGTGTCCAATCGCTCTTTAAGGGTGTGAAAACTAACCTTAAAATCAAATAGGCTCTCCCACTTTTTCGCGTATAACTCCTAAAGTATATGAGACAGAAGAAAATGTTTCAAACAAAAGTTTCATGGTGCAATAAGTTCCGTAAACTTGCGGTAACAAAATTTGAAAAAAGTTATTTGTTGGGTTCTTTTTTTAAACCTCTTTTCAAAATTTTGTTAACGCAAGTTTGCAGTGCTTATTGCACCTTTAATCTTTTGTTTAGATTTTTTTTCTCTGTCTCTTGTTCTTTGGGAGTTATACGAGAAAAGGTCGAAGCGTCTGTTTGACTTTGAGATTAGTTTTCTTGTCTTGAGTCACTTCATAAACCCACAAAATTGCCTTCCAATCGGTGAGTATTTGTAGAGTTCGGAAGAGATTGACACTGAAGAGTCGGCGTTGGGGGAATTGCTAACGCGGCTGGCCAGCACGCAGAGGACCCGCGGATGTCGGGTTCGAGTTCCATCGCCCGAGGCTCTCTTTTCCGCCAACAATTTCGAAATAAACGCTGGGGGTATCGAAGCGAACGCGTGACGGGGATAGAGACGTTGTTTTACAGGTAGCAATTAGAGGCTTTCTAGTAATTTATGTGGTCGGTCTGTCGCAACATATATGAATCCATTGCGCAGTGAATTAATTATACGAGCCACGGTTACGTTTCCTTCCGTCTGCATTTGCATCCGCTTGTTCCTCGCGCGCATTAGAGGCAACGCCGCGGACGAAACCACAGATTAGCATACTACTTCTTGGACAGGTTTCGAAGCAATTTGCTGACTCTTGTCAGCATCGAAGGAGTTATTAAGCAGCCCATTAAGCATCCAGATGCATTATTCAAATTACTCGTCTCTCGGGTGACATAAACGATCGATCAAATGTACCTTATGCTAAGCGCTGATTTTTTAACGCGGCCCCCGTGGCCATTGGACCAGTATCGATATTGCAGGCGTAGGAAAAGGATTTGTACCAGTTCACGAACACGTTCGGACACTTGTCACTTTGACAGCGTATGACAGAAGGCTCTGTTAACCGTAAGTTGCTGTAATGATACTTGCAGCTGACACTGGTCCCCTACCGGCCGCTACTTTCTTCATCTGTACATGCTTAGTGCCCTCAGCCCACAAAAACCCACCTACACGTAAACTGCATTCTTACCACTTACAGCAACATAGATAACATACCATCTTCGAATTATCAATACAAAGGATTGCTTCGCACTTACAATTTACCTTGCCTCTAAAATTTCACCCGAAACTTCCACGCACTCCGACTTTCCGCGTTCTATAGATCCCTCGACTCGGGTTTCGCACAAATGCGATGCACCAAGGTGGTATCATTACCATTGCTTCTCCACCAGGAAGCTTTGCAAGTGTCAGTTACGTTAATGCTGTCTGCAAGTAACATTTCCCAGCAAACTGTCCCCGGCACTTCGTCTTTGCCCGCAAACGCCAGCGTGCCGCTTGAATGCAACGAAGCCACCGTCAAAGTCGTACGTATTCATCCCTGAAAGACCGAAGTTCTCGGCAAAGGATGTGCCCGTAGCCGGATTCACGAACAATTTGATACGGAGACGGCGATGGTGCCTCGGCACACTCGATCCGTCCGAGAGTGAAGCACCGGTTACGTTTCTCGACCAGACATACCGGTTGATCGAGCAACCTTTTTGAAGCACGAAGCGCAACAAGTTCAACGAAGCGGACGGTGCGTGTCCGACCAGCCTCGCTCCAGCTCACCGTCGGGGCTGGAAAAGCGACGTCACAGCCGATTATCGTTCGAACGGGAGTCCCCTCGTGCCCTGGTCCTTCTATTCGGTTAAAGGCAGACGGACTCCCGCGCCGCCCTTTGGAACAATTCTTTCTAATTGACGGTGTCAGCGACACGTATCGGCGGGGGCTCCGCGAGTTGCGTTCAAACGACGCTGGCAGGCTCGTTTAGCGCGCTGCGCCGAGTGATCCGTTCGGGCAGCGTGAAATGCAGGGTGTCGTGTAATGGTCTCAGCTTTAGTATCAGTTTTAATCTTACGGTTAGGTAGAAAGCAGAATTTCCGCTGGACCTCGTCTTTGCGCATGTATACTGTAAAACTAATCTTCATGAGTTTATATTTCTAGAAGAAAAATGCTAAATGAAATACCTAAAGATTTATAATTTATATTTCGTACAGATTCTAGTTATTTTTTTTTTTAATTAGTTTTGTGTGGAGTATCTATATTTTATTTTGTTATAGTTTTGTGATTTCATAAATATTAAATGAACTTAAAAATTTTAAAATAAGTATAAAGATTTTTTACTGTTATAAATATTTAAATTTTTATCACTTTAATTTTTACTATTTCGAAGTTGTAAAAATTCGAAAACCATTTTTCACAAGAGCCTGTTGTATAAACCCTACTTTTGTTAATAATATCTAAAAATAAGCGAGGAGTACAAAAATGGGCTCAACTCGGGCACAACGTTTATATAAACTTTTTTTTTCATTGTTTTCAAGTACAGAATCCGTTTGTAAATTGGGCCTCGCATACTGTGAGACAATCTGTGTAATAAACGATCCAAATGTACAACTATACTGGGTTACTCCTATAGAATATTGCTGGTTGGTTTTTTTTTTGGATGAAAAAGGCGCGTGGAACGCTCAATCGAGAAGGGCTTCGATCAAACGTGACGCGCGAGTGCTGTTATTCAGAGCGATGGGGAGTGTGTTTCATAAAGTGGATTTCTGTCCCTTTGGACTGTTTTTTTGGTTTTCGTGCGAAGTGCACGGTGTAACGAGGGGAATTTGAGGGAATTCGCCGGGTTATGATGCTCGTGATATGCACGACGATGCTTGGTTCGTGTTAGCGCGGGGCTGTAGCCAGTTGGCACGAAGCAATTTTAAACGTCACTCGAAATATCGTCGGTGGACTGTGGTGCGACTAGTGCGACGAGTGTGGTAATCGGTGCATCACGATTTCTGTTTCATCCTCGGGTGAGGGACAGCCTGTCTTGTGCTGTTCTGGTCCATCTTCGTACTATTCTATTGGAGGAAACTGTGTTGACTGACAGCGAGGGGTTACAGTTTTGCGTAGCTTCTGTGGAGAGTATTCTATTCCATTCCTAAACCGAATGTCCCCTCCTCCTCAATCATTATTGACACTCAAAACACTGCGCCATCTGGTACCTCTTCACCTTACCATCTGGTACCTTCACATACCTGTGAAAGAAGCTTAATAACCGAAGAAAGAACCGAGCTCGTTAAATTCATCCATGAAGCAGTGCACGTCGCAGTCACGTCTGTCTCGACAAACAATGCATTGACAGCACAGTTCGAGAAGCTATCCCACCTCGTAATGGCTGTCGCAACGCCGACAGCCCGTCGTCGAAGAAACGAAGCTTTGGTTAGGTGCAGACTTGACGGCCTAGCAGGCTTTTCCACGCGTGAAACGCATCGAGTGGCGACGAGGCTGACGGCTGGCCTAGACGAAGAACTATCATTATTATTATTAATCAGCTGACGGGAAGGGAGACTGGTGTCTCCTCCAAGGCAAGACTACACGATCTGGGCACACATATCAGTTCCGTGACGGTTCAGTACTCTAGTACTCTCTCATCATATATCTCTCTCAGTTATTGGCACTGAAACAGAGAGGCCATCGAAGGTCTGGGCACACGTATCAGTTCCGTGTCTAAAAGAAGAGGGGCGCAGAGGATCTCTCCTTCTCACAACTGGCATGCCAACGCGGAACTGACAACTCTGCCCAGACTTTAACACTGACGGCACTGAACCATCCCTACCTTCAGACTAGCTCCTCGACTTTTCTAAACCCTGGCTGCATGGAGAAGCGGCCTTACTCCTCAGGGGTACGCCGTCAAAGCGGACGAACATACTATTCCTAGACGGAGAACTAGCTCCTGGGTGAGCTGGAGAAGCGATACCGCGGCGTGTTGCACGGCACCGAGCCGTGGAGCCAAGTGGAACCGAGCGGAATGAGCGTAAGGTTGAAGGAACGAAGAGAACGGAGCGGTTACGAGCGGATGAGTCACTCTTGCAGCCGTTCCCGCTGCCGATAGCCAGGTCTGCCGTGTAACCGGCTGGTCCACGGTGATAGGTCACCGCACCTTGCCTTTCGATCTTCTCCTCTCCTAGACGCTCGGTTGCTTCCCTCGCGCGTAGACGAGGCAATTCCCTGGCGAAACACCGGCCAACACGGTAACTTCTTTTATGGACGATCGTCGCATTGCCGCTCGACCGTTCGCGATATCCCTACCTTAAGCCGGTGCATCCTTTTACGAGGTACATTAACTGGGGAAGCTTTACGTCCGGCCATTCTTTTAAATTGCACCCGAGAATGGTGCATTTCGGCGGTATTAGATTTTATGCCTGACGATGGGACATTGTGCTCGGTGTTATTTTGTGACAGTAGTAGGAAGGAACATCTGGAATTGTGTCTCAGGGCTTGCTTGCGAGCTCCTGAAGTAGCTGAAGGCGAGGGAAGGGGAGAAGTTTCAGGCCCGTGGTTCTGCGTCAATAGACATCGTAGGGTAAAAATTCAACGCGATGATGCGTTTCTCGTTATCGTGGTCCGCAGCCACGTACTTCTGGTGCCTAAGAGTTCAATCGCCTGTGATCCACAGTCCCGTACTAATACGCTGGGTAAATGTATCGTAACCGAGGTGCGAAGCCCTGCTGCTGCTGCTTCAGGTTCCTCGCCTACCTTTATTGTACCTATAGCTCTAACAGTAAATCTCAAGCTGGAGCTCCTGATTGCTGCCTTTCCTTGGCAATAAAACGAATCGCTCCCCATTGAAACGGCGGAAATTCAAAAGGAAAGCGCGCTGAGATTTTACGATTTCACGATTTCACGGTGCCATCGAGCGGCCGAATATAAATCCCTTCTCCCATTCGAACACAATTCAAGGAGATGCACTGTCCCACGGAATCCTCCTAATCCGTGCCCTGTTCGCGAGGAATAAATCTCGTAGGTTTGAATTGGAAGCTTCGTAATCTTATTATACGGTTCCACGGTGGCGCCCTTGGGCGCAGGATGATCTCCATAAAAAGGCTGCTAGGAATTCCCACAATTAGCGTTGCAGCCAAGGCTGCGCGCTCCTTCCTAGCTTCTACGTGGGCGCTTTACGACTCGTTCGGCGCGTCAGAATTCTCTTCATTTGCGTGCACGTCAGCGGTTCGAGGCTTCATCGCGATCCTCCCAGCGGGACGAGCAGTTGCAGCGTCTGCGGCTAACTTCCAAACTACTTTCGTATACTTGGCGGTTTTGAAGTGTATCTCGTAACTTGCTCGTCATCGCGCAACTTCCCCGGGGGAAAGCTCGTAAAATGCAGCTTGCAATCTTGTAATAGCAGACGCCACTCGAGGGGCCCGGGAATGAACGTCGGATGAAGACGCCACAGCGCGCCGTTGCGTTATTGCCTCGACTAATGATCGAGGAGCAGAAAATTCGAAGACTTTTAACAAGTTGAAAAAAAGCGAGAGCTGTCTTCTCTCCTCGGGTCCTGAATGAAGATTTGTCGCCGGCGCAGACAACATCGACTCTTATTACAGCGCTTGCTCGCTCGACCTTTGGCACCTTGAGACGTTTTCGAGTGCGCCTTTACTTGCGCTTGGTGTCAATGACCTCGTCACGAAATTCGCTATTTTCATCTTGACCCTTAAGCATACTTGAACAGCGAGGTGGGGAGGCGAGTGCCCAGGGAGGATAGTTGTTTCAAAGGAATTCCTGTCCTCCGCGACGATGCATAACAGGTGAAACAGTCCGGTCGTTATTTCACATGCTTCTTGAGAACGTTCTGGTTCCGTCTTCGCGCTAGGGTACACAGACGGTGCGTTCGAGTTTCCATTTTTGTGCCCGGTAATCACCTGCAGTGGCAAAGTGTAATGGCGTGCGTGTCGGGGCACATTCGCGTGCTGTACGATAATAACGTTCGGTATTTTATGCGATGGAAAATGTCAGACACCTAGTTTCCCGTTGACCCAGTCCGAATGCGCTATATTTGTCGTGGTGGTATTTTCAAATGCGCCGAAATGCTCTGTGGCTGGTCGAGGGAACGCGGTAGCCAGCTGCTAAACTTTCGTGATAGGTGAGAAGTTCATGCATCTATTACCGATTCTTCCAGCGGCCGGCGGGATTTGATATGTCAGAGGTCGGCAGGTTATCAGGCGTGTTCTGGGCTTCTAATAAATCTTTGTCGTTGGGTCTAAATATACGGTGCGCAGATTTTTCGCAGCGTGATTAATGGGCACGGGGCAGCGTGCGGCGCGCGTTAAGTATGACTCGTTGAAATTTTCATACGCGGAGTATGCATATTTATTATACTGTTATTTAACGCGCGGCTTGATAGAACCAAAAATCGGCACTGCTTGAAAGCTTGTGGTTCGTGAAAATTACATGAAATACGTGGCAATTGCTTGGGAAGAGTTAAATAAATTATTATCATTTATTAACGGGCAGAGGTCAGTGTATACAAAAGTGTTAAAATAGCGTACATATAGAGAACAAGAAATCATTATAATCGTCTTTAAATACGCTGAGATTCGTCGCTGGAATAATATTTAAGAAAATGAAATACAAATATTAAAATACTCGTTTAAAGGACTCTACAGAATTATCAAAAGAATTTACTATGTCGTCTATGTATATTCTGGCAATGATTTATCAAATAGGAAATTAGATCTGTAAAATCGAAGATGAAAACGAGAAGTGTAGCGCAAATAAGTAGATATTATAGAATAAACAGGAAATTTACGTTAGAGATTTATGGAACACGTGTGACGTTTCAATAAAACGAGAAGTTGAAAAATTCGCGAGTATCGGACGTACGCAGCTGCAGGTAGAGGAAAAAGAGTTGGTTCTCGTATTGAAAGGCCACGGGTCGATCGTTTCCCGATAAACGACGTTGCAGTTGTTTGTTTGTAACCCTCTGCTACGCGCAGACAGCTCGTCGAATTATCCACTAATTAGCAAGTTATCAGAAAGCGCAGGAAGCCACCCCCTGGGCGGATCGCGAGGTTTTATCCGTTGAATCCGACCGAGCCATGTAATCGCGCTTGCGTTCATCCACTTTGAACGGCGAGCTGTGTGATTCACTAGGAAGCGAACGTACGCGGCGAAGTTGGAAAGTTTTTGCGATTAGCCAGGAGTTTCCAATCTCTAATTTCTCTTTGTTTTGTTTCCCAATCCCTGTTATTAACGCTGTGCAGCTTTACTTCTGCCGCTTCTCTTCTTGCGGCAATTACACAAAAGGATTTCTTTCGGCTCAGGTGAGCGTGATTCGTTCCACAACGCCCACAGCTGATTGGTGCGGCGGGGAATAATGGGGTCAAGTAATTATTACCGATTCGACGTAAGGAACACGGTTCCACCGTGATTAACTTGTAACGTTCATCCTTTCGCGCAGCTCCTTTCCGTGGGAGAGTCGTGTAATAGAAAAGTGTAGCTTAATAGAAACATTCTGTCGAGGAGAAGATTTCGTAGATATCTCGCGACGTGTTGCTTGAATAATATCGTTGTACTTTCTCACTTACCTGAGAGGGGCGATAGAATTATAGCAGAAAGAAGAATCGATGCGCGAGCGGATAAAGCGCGACTACGTAATAGCACGCGTCTTAATCCGCTTTGTAAATTACTGCTGGCGAGATCGTAGATACCGCGATAGCATCCTAGTAGCCGTTCATTCGCGATGATTTGTCTGACAACCGAGCACCGCCGTGCAAAAACGTGTACCATTCATTTACACTAAGTCGTTCCAGGGGAACGTCAGTGTCTAATGAGTGGCGCGTACAGGTTCATTAGCCGGTTAGAAAGAATATCGCACGATTAAAGTCTGTAACCTGATTCGTTCAGCGATGAGCTGGATTTACTGGATACATTCTGCGCGTCGTTCAGTAATTACGCAAACATTGTAACCTTTTCGTTTGCCCGATGATTGTTTCATTGATAGAGATAGGTCATCAACGAACTCAGTCTCCTTCGACTTAATATTAGAAACTGCACCATGAGTTTTCAAAGATTTCTTTTCATTTTTATTCTGGTATCGAACCTTTTTAAGTGGAATTTAGTATAGCTTTGGATGAAAGGAAGCTTTGTTAGTCTATAATTCAATTGAATAGAAATGGAACTCCATAGATATTGAGTTCTAATGAAATCAAACTGGAAGTGCATTCAAAATTCGATGACACATCGTCTTGTCTACTCTACTTTATTTCTAAACTCCTTCTGCACTTCCCGGGAATTGCATTTCCTTAGCCCAGCAGTCACCATTACTTACACCCTCCCCAGAAAAAGAGGATGTTTGTTCAATTTCCGCGAAGTCCACTAAGCTAGTCAACACCAGCGGTCGTTTGATCGCGTTTTCTTCCCACGTCGCGTCGCCGCGCACCAATTTCCCGCGCGCAAAGCTAACCCAGCTTCGTGCATCCCAGTTCCTCCTCTCATTAGCCTCTCATCCACGCTTTATATTATCGACCTAATCGTGTTCCTCTCTCCCTGTTTCCCCGGTGCTCGCTGGCAGCACGGACGTTTGAGCTCGGCACGGATCTTCTCTTCGCTGTTTCATCGAACGTCGGTTCCACGACGTCATCCGTCGCTGTTCCCCGCGGTTCTTCGCTCCGCGACGGCCGCTTCCGCGTACATAATGCAGCCTGGATGCGGCGGCTAATGTAAATTAAGCCGTGCATGCATATTAACTACGTGTTGTTCGCCGCGTAACGGATGCACCGTGATATAATCTCACTGTAACACATTCGCGGACGCCCGCGCGTTAAATTATTCGCGGCCCCATCTGCGGAACGGTACTTGGGCGCGAGGCGACTCGACGCGTCTCGCGTTGCGGCGTTCTCGCGCGGGCAACGAGCCGAGGCGTCCCGACGCGCCGCGAGAAAATCGCCAACGTGGACCGTGGAAAGTCACAGTTACGCTATTTACGAGAAGCACCGCGCGTGTCTTTAAATTTCCAGGAAAACTTGCTCAAACGTCTGGATGGATAAGACAGTGGTGGGGGGAAGAGTCCCACGGCCACGTTGAGCAGCCACTTGATTTCGTTTGGGACTATAATTCCCTTCTATGACTCAATGCGGCCCGATTCTCGCGGCTTTCACCGTAGGTTTGTACAAAGCGGAGAAGTTTAGGAAACGTTGCCCGCGAACGGCAATGAATCATCGTTGGAATTAAATTGAGTGTTAACCATAACGCAAGCACCGTGACGCGCCGGCTGATAGAAGCAGCACTGTTTGCCCGCTAACTCGATTTCCACGCGACACAGGTTCTGACTTCGTTGCGCAACACTGTGTACACTGGACCGGAGATGTGTGCGAACGATTAGGGCTGCGCGGTGCGCCAGATCGCGATTGGCGCGATTATGTAAGGGAATACAGCGGTATTAGCTAATAAGACTAGTTACACGGAATGAAATTCGCTAATGCGTTCTGTCATTGCGAGCCGGTTCTTCGGGTGCTAATAGGCGGATATCTAAAGCGTCGATATGCAAAAACTTGGCGATTACGGTTCCCTAAAATATTGAGTTCCGCTGACGATATTCGCTGGAAATGTCGAGCTGGTTCAGAGCTTTTCAGTGTACACAGTGTCTTGATAAAATTCGAATACTTATTGGCCCGACTTTCCATTCTCGACTCGTTGCAGGGGACTTTTAAGTCCGGGCTTATCTTGCGCGGGACGAAACTTATCGGAACTCGGTGGAGAGCGTTCCAGAATGATACTCGTAAAAATGAGTTCGTAGAATATTAAAGTCCCAACTGCGCCTGGAACACTTGGCAGTGGTTCCACACACCGAAGCACATTTCAACTGAAATTAAATCGCCTGCCTACTACTTGGCAGCCTCCGCCAGCACTAATTTAGACCACCGGCAAGTAATTCTCCCACACATTTTTCACGATTATCCTGCCGGAAAGGGAGATCGTTTTTCACGAGGAGGAAGCAATTAGCTCTAAACGCCAGCGAAGGCACGACGCGTTTTCTTTCTTCCTAAGTAATATGCATTACTTTCTGCATCGTCTTGCCATTTATTTACATACCATGCATTTCATTCCCGCATTCAACGCGAGGAGGAACCGTATTGCGCGCATTTTCCGCGACGACAGAGTTTCTCGACAATACTATCAGACTTATGCAAATATTTCCAGCTGTATCAGTTAACATGCTTTAAAATAACAGTACCGAGCATCGTTCTCCATTATCTAGACCAGTTCTACACTAGTTCTCGCACCTTTCGATTTATTAAAAGAGACAGAACTGGGCCAGCACTCTTAAGGAGTTATGCCTACCTGTGAGCTCTGAAAAACATGCTTATTCAGGAATTTTTAGGGGAAAAACTTGAGAGTTTTTTTCAATCAAACCTTTATGTATTCCAAAGTGTACATGTTAAACTACTTGTAGTAATTTTTTTGATAGAAAATATAAACAAATACCGAGGAGACTTGTGTTTTCAGACGTTCCAGGTAGGCATAACCCCTTATGCCGGGTTTACACCAAGGCGAACACGAACAAAAACAGTGTTCGCGAACGTTTTCGTCTGTTCTTGTCGTGTTCACACCGCCGCAAACAGAACGAAACATTCACATACGATTCATACGCTGAGTTTTGTTCATGTTTGCGGCGGAGTGAACACGACAAGAACAGAGGAAAACGTTCGCGAACAATGTGTTTGTTCGTGTTCGCCTTGGTGTGAACCCGGCATTAAAGGCACCGCGGACGAATCCACCATTGACATTAATACAACAGATCGAGCAACCTGCTCGCTGTTAATCGTGTCCATCGATAAGTCATCAGCGAACGAGCCCCCAGCTCGATCGCGTAACACTCCGGTAGCGTTCGTTGGATCGAATCGGTTTCCCGTGGCGATTTTACCGGGAAATCGCGCGGGAACGGTAGTTCGGCCTCTGACATTAAAGGAGGTTCATATTGCTGTTTGGCTGCCTCGTGACACGGCCGCGGACGATAGGATTGAGCGATTAGGCAGAATCCAACGGTTCGCAGATAGCTATCGCATCTACACGGCCGGGCGAAGCTCGATGCCGAGCAGCGATATCGCAGCGAGCTTGGGGCTCATTGAAAGCAACCCTGACGGCGATCAATTTAACCCTCTCGTTAGCTGGCCACCATAACCCGCGTGCCCTACCGTAGACGGACGTGGAAGCTTTCGGTTGGACCGGAGAGTCTCTCGTCGAGGATTCAGGACACGTCCGGCAACGTAAATCAGATCTTGAAACAGTTTGCTGGGTGCCCTAGCAGGCCCTGTCGTACCGGCCGGCTTAACTCCTGGGAAATCGCGCGAGCGGCTAATATTCACACAGATAACGAAGATTCGTGGGTGTACGCTTGAAGATTGGTGGGTGGTCGCCTGGTCGGGAAGCCCTGCTTGTAACCCAGATAACTTTTCAATCAATTTCGTACGGCCCGCTTGTAAGGTTACCCGGGTCAAGAGCGCTTCAGGGTTTGTAAAATGCAAGGGTTTGCGAGCTTCAAGGTTTACGAGCCTTGATATTGATCTACATTCCACGCGGTGGTAACGAGCGCGATATATTCGTGCGGGGAATTGAAGGCGGCCCGGGAGACGCCTTGTTACAAAGCTGGAAGGATGAGACGTCGTGTTTCCCGTTTGGAAGGCTCCGTGCTGAAGCGCTAGGTGGTGTATACAGCCAGCCATCAGATATCAGCTGGCCTGTGCAACGATGACGCAACACTATCTCCACGATCGGGGGACGAAATAATGCGTTTGAAGGCACCGAGTCACGTGAAGGGAAAAATGCAGCGACGACAGCCACGTCTCTTTCCTGCGATTTAGTGGAATAGCCCTGCGTGCTTGTGGCGTTGTGTAGAAGGAGGGAATTTACGAAACCTCTTCCAGGAATCCTCTTAGTCGACTATTCTTTAGCACGCGCACATAATTCTGCAATTCCTCCAGCTCGATATACAATACCAAACGATGGTAAACGCATGTTTGCTTTCTGATTGCTGTGGGTCAGAGTTCCTCTTCCTTTCATACCCAATCGCAGTGGCGCACTCAGGGTTTAACCTTTGAGGGAGCCGAGTGGTTCGGGTAAAAATAGTTTTAAAGCAAATTGAATAAAATTCTTCAGCTGATTACAAATAATTATTTAAAGACTAAAATTCGGCATTCTGTTCTTTGTTCTGTCAAGTTCTTGACTTACTTCAGTTATGATTACATCTTCTTTTTCTTTTTTCTTTGGGCGGTGCCAGGGCCCCTTGGCTCCACTGTGGGTGCGCCACTGCCCATTCGTGTGACAGGAATCGAACAACAGTTTCTCTCTTTTTTTTTTATTAATCGTGGTATCGAGTCGTAGTTCATAAGAGCTGGCCCGCAACAGGGCGGTAAATAACGCGCGAGGATCCAGAGAGGATCCTTTATAAATTTCACGTGGCTTCCTTATAAATTGCCGTGGGTCCGAATTGGACGTCGCTGGGGCATTTCCCATTCTTTCTCGGTCCGGGACACGTAAATGTTTACAGGAATTGGCCCGCGATAAAGAAGATTCGGGGCTGGAAGGAGCGGGCAGAGGTCAAGCAGCCACGGAGGAGTAACGATTCCAAGGGATCGTACATCAGAATACTTATACGCGGACCCTTTCGGGGCCCGACCTCGAAAACGGGGGTCAGAGATGGACCACACGCGTGGCACGTACCTGATCCTTGGGTGGAATCCTCTCACGAATCCTGCTCGCTATAATACTTCATGTACCTCACGGAACCACCGGCGACTCCTTCCTTCTCGTCCTTTTCCCTGCGTCTTCTTCGCTGCTGCCTCTCGCCCGTTTATTTTCCCATGCCTTTTATTTCTTCCAAACGATTTCTTCTTATCAACATCTTCTTCGATTCTTCCTTATTCTCTTGTTTCTTTCGTTGCTTCTCTGTCGTCGGTTTATCCTATGGCTGTTATTCCTCATGTTTCTCGGGTTCTTATTGGGTTATATCTTGGTCCTGATGGTCTTTCACGATTCGCTTTAGACGTCTGTTGAGTAATAAGCTTCAATTGCAAACGGTTATTCGGAAGATCTGATTCCTGGGAGTAGAGTAAGGTGATTGGTGAACTGACGATTGAAGAGTATTTTGCAGGGCATTAGTTAGTTGTAATGTCAGGTCTCGAAGAACTACTATTTACAGATAACTGTTGATTAATGTATGTTTTAATTGGGCCTAGTTATGCAGAAGGCTGCTAACCCTTGGAATGATAAAAAATTATTTAAACACAGTACGAATCCCATAATTTTGTGATTTTTATTTTGCAAAAAAATTGCTGTCTTATACAATTATTAAAACTACCATGCCATATTTCCATTATTGGCTTAAAATACATAAGCTACATAAAATTTAAAATAATATTAATTATGCAACTCACTATTAAGTAGCCTATTAAAAAATATTCCAATAAATAAAATATAACCAATAGAAATAAAGCTACATACAGCTTTAACAATTAAAATCTTCAAACTACAATTACTCAGTTTCAAATCATTGGGGATTGGTAGATTTCTGCATAAGTAGGCCAAATTAAGCCCAGAGTCAAAACCACGACGTTATTCCTTGCCTGCCACAATTGATCGCCAGTTTGAGCCATCGTATGGAACGTCTTATACTTCTCCAAGTATTATCAAACGCAACATTGCTTCGCCATTCGGGGATAATTCATTTCTAGCCAGAAAAGTCGCCCAATTTTTAGCATTTGCTACCTCGACCCATTCCTTGTTCTCATCATAGGGACATGGCTCATTGTCACAGAGAAGGAACACAAGCTGTCTGCTTGGAAGTCGTTAACACCGCGACACGTTTTATTGCTCGACGGATAGTGTACGCGTATCGTTGAATGCAAGTATCGAAGGTGCAATATGCCATTCGTACTGGCTTTGATAAATAGCCAGCACACGGGGTACACGTTCGTGGCGATTCCGTGTAAGAAATTATTGGATTTTCGGTATTGCCTGCGACGCGTCACAATGCCACGACCACGGCATTAAAACTTGTCGAACGTGCAAATGAGCTTCGAGTCGCCTGTATCATAAATCCTGGCCAGGGAAATGAGAGAGTTATAAGTTGGTCGCCTGTCCAAGGAGGAAGAACGATCATATCGTTTGCATTTTATTGAAATTATTCATCGTCCAGGCATGAAACATGTTCCCTGGAATTACAATGGGGCTTAAGAGAACAATTTCTGGTAACGTAATTCTCTAACAAATTATTATCTTTCTGTTGCAGGTAAGCTGTGAAACATCTACGTTTCTCAAGTTTTCTCTGAGTCTTCCTTCGAGGCTGAATAATTGCAGAAGTGGAGGTCTGTGAGTGGTAGAATCATTTTTTTTTAACAATTGAAGAGAGATTTTTCAAAAGGGCACTTTTCCACATAGAATTTTTTCTAATAATCGCAAAAAACTGTGGTACCAAAGTTGATTAAAAAAATCTTTCTCTTTTTAGTACACGTACATTCTATTCTTCCATTTGGTAGCGGTAATGTTTTAAATTTAGTGACATTGTTATTTAATAGTAATTTAAAAGAAGGTTTGGAAATAGGCTCCTTAGATCGAAGCTATAAAAAAATAAGCCCTTTTGTATGAAACCATTTGGAAATAAGCCCTGTTCTTATAAACGCATTTGAAAATAAATTCTTTTGTAATTTACTTACATATTACTTCGCACAACTTTGTAAAAAAGTGGAAACAAGTGAAGTTGAACGTTTTCAAACGCTTGAATCTCAAACTTCGTAACATTAATATCGTGTAATAACTTTAACACGAAGAAACAGCTGTGAAGTTTAGATTACAGTCACTGTAACCTATTTTAGGGACAGCTATCTTTTTCCATGCATAATGTCGGATGTTTGATAAGCTCGAGTACACGTCACGTTCCGGCTTATTACGCAAGCCAGGGAAACGGAAGCTAATTAGATATGATAGCGAAGTTTACACGGCATCGATGTTTGCCTGCTGCATAATAATACAAGACCCTGGTAGAAAAATCAATACGATGCTCAGCGTGTTAGCCCTCCACGAAGCCACCGTTTGTTCGTCGTTTGGAAACTAACTGACGGGTCTGTTTGAACAATCGATTTCATCTGAACTATTGATACCAGCGCAGTGGTATTTGAGGTTGCTGGACGTTAACTTTAAATATTCATACACGCTCTACGGTTAAAAGCTCGGTCGTCCCTCGTGTGGCTTGCTCCGAAAGAGTTTAAATTAATTTGGAAAACGTGCTGTTTCTACATAAGAGATGATTCAAATAATTAAAAATTAACTGTGCGTACTATTTGAGAGGCGAAATTTTACTTCATTAGAGAAACTTGCTCAGACTGTTTAACTGAAAGACAAACAGTCTCAGTGTTTTCTGTAAGACACAGTCACTCGGTGTTTCACAATAGAAACAATTTAAAGCTAGGGCATAAATTATTTCGCATGCTTCTTTGTACGCGGGCAATTGGAATATCGAACGAATACATGAATTATGAAAGCATTTCCGCGGTAAATGTAGGCCAGTAGAGGGACGAAATATAAATTGATGTAAAAATATACGCGAATCCAGTATTCGGTCGATATTTATTAGTTTCCAGGCGAATGCCAGAATATATAGCTTCAGTGTTATGTACATTGTGCTCTTAATTCTATGAAAATTCCAGTTCTCCACAATTTCGCCACTTCAGCACAAAAATCGGACAAACTATTACCATCCTTTTACTTCCACTGCTCGAAATATACTGAATTCTATTTTCACACTATTTTGACTTCGCACGGTCTAGAAAAAATTGAATTCTCTTTTTGCACGATTCGTTTAGATTCAACACTGTTTAGAAATCTTCACTCAATTTTAATTCCAAGAAGAAATACTCCCACTAATTATTCTAGAATTTTTCTCTCAATTAAAAAAAAATTCATAGAATTAGCATTCACCATTCCAATTTTATCTCGCAAGTGACGCAGTCAGGAGAAATTGAGTTCAACGTTTCGACGATTTGTTTGTATGCTTGCGGCCCGGTGGCAGTGCCGCATTTTTTCCTACGCAGGGTATCTATTTTTGCATGGATTTTTCTGGAATGTAAATATCTACGGCGTGAAAACAGAATTGAGTGCATGTCAGTCTCCCGTAACAAGTGCATCGGGAGCAGCCGGGGACAGATCTGTGCTGGGTGCGTTCGGTGCATCCAGTGGCACACTTCGGGAGCCGGGTGCATCGTTGGGTGCGCGCGTCCAGCACTCGCAGATAAGCGCCATAAAACGTCTGTCAGCGGTGCTCGCACAGCCGAGAGTGGCGTGTCAGCCGGGGTAATGAATTTATTGTTGCCAAAGAACAGTATTCGTGCCGCGGGCAACACGATGCGGATAAGATAACCGCGCGGAGATTAGTTCGTTTGCCAGAGACGCCGCTTTCGTTCCAGTTAAAACGGAGAAATCGCGCGTTCCCGCCAGGCCCAGAGCGGGAAACCGCGGGCGCGCGAATGATTAGCGCGGAGGGAATGAATGATACGCGCGATAAGCTCCGCTATTTGCGAAACCAGTGTAGGTGGTTCCACTGAGGACGAGCACGCGGTGCAAGAAGGGAATGAAAGTTTTCCCAAGCCTCAGTTTCTTAAATGGAAGCTTTCGGAGGCTCATTATTATTATTATTATTAAATGTCTTTATTGCACCATTACAATTAAATTAAATTAAATTACAATGGCGAGTAGGCGAGGTTCAGCATTAACTGCTGCTCTACAACCTAACCTAAAAAGCCGTTGGGAGGTAAGAAAAATGAAAGAAAGAAAAGAAAAGGACAAGAAAGGAAAGAAAACAAAATAAAATAAAATACAATAGGAAATAGGAAATAGAACAGCTTATCTCTGTAATATCGTACAATTATTATTTATTAAATTCATGGCTACCATTTCAATGCGTGTAATAATAATTATAATTATTTAATTCCTGGTCGCCGAAGGTTTTGATTTTTGATTAAAGACAGTTGCGCTTTAGTTTGCTCCGCGATCCAGCGTCGCAGGTAGAATAGTATCCGTGCAGCAATTTTGAGGGGAAAAACTCGCGGCATGATGAGTGGCCGAGGAAAGTTCTCAAAAGGTCTTTGACTTCGCGTGGGCTCCAATTGGGGTTAACCCACATCGCTCTACGCAACCGCGTACCACTTTTCTCTCCCTCTGTCGGTCTTTCATTTGTACTCTTTATCTCCGCGGCCAAAGAGAAGCTCGTGCTCCGCGAAAACTGAATGCCGCCCGACCATTTGCGCTTTGTTTGTTCGTCATAATTGGACGAGTGTTGGCATTTCGAGCGCGGAGGATCGTTGGGAATCCAGTGCAGCTAGGAAGATTTCCCAAGGAACGATCTCTCACGGAGTACGTCGACAAGTAAACTAAATATCGACGCTGTTTTTGGCGTTTTCGGCGCGAGGGAATCGCGGAGGTAGGCGATTAACATCCAGAGAAGAGGTTCTTTACTCGTCGAGTTTTACGGGCGTAAAAGGACCGCGGTGACTAGAAGCGAGGGATACCATTCGACTCGTAAAACGCCGAATGTTTACAATCGTTAATCTGTGTACGCAGCTGAAAGAGCTTGCATATATCGCGTGGAATGTTACGAGCATGCCGAACTGGATTATCGGCCGCTCGCGGACTGTCTGCCGAAGCACGCTGCTTTGGACACCAGCGGGGGTCCAATATGCGATTTTATAGCCGCGTAAAAAACATCCAGTCTAGTGCTTTATCATCGGTGCATGGATTGTAATGCGTACTTTACGCCCCTTCGCACCTCGTATTTCCTTTAGTCGATCCTACGCGGTTGCCAATACTTGAGGAGCACCTTACGACAGGGGATTTGATAGAATTTCAGATATATCGGAGATCCCAGCGTTGCTTCATTGTGGGTTGGAATTTATTGAGCAATACTGAGTTACACTGCTGGGACGAAGTGGAAAGCGGTAACACTTTGTGAGCTACGGCACGTAATTCGTCGAAGTTCCAGGTTCTCTGATTTATCTTTGGTATGAAGGGTAGCGAATTAGGCGGAGAGGAGAAGTGACAGTGCACCGAATTGCTGGTTTCAGGCTTGAATTCAGGTCATGTAATTCGTTCTCCCTGTGGGCGATTTCAGCTATGCGCGGGAGTTAACATTGGAAACAAAACGAAAAGGGTAATTACGAGGGTAATCCCATTTCAGAAAATTGTGGAGGAAAAAGGAATTGGCTGATCAGATTGAAGAGTGAATGTTGGAATTCAGATCTTTCATTCCTGGACGACTGTCCCTACCAATCAAGGATTGCTATCAAAGCCGAATGTTGGCAGGACCCAATTTCTCACTTCACAATTTACAAACGATGAATTTGGCTTGTTGCACGATGCCCCAGCACCTCTCCTCATCCTCGAGGTTGTTCTCAGTGAGTCTTGCAGTGTCTGGACGATAACGCTCGGCCTAGTCAGTGACACTCGGAGATACTGGAATTACGACTACCGGTTTTCTTCTGGAAGTGCACCGTGGAAGGTTCAAGGCACTCGACGTAGAGCCTCTTCCAGGAAGCTCGTTACGAAATCTTCGAGGAAAATCGCATCCTAGCCGGCGCAACGACTTTGTTCTTAACATTATCCACGACATCGAGGATTCAATTCCTACCCTTCCTGCGAGCAGACACAAATATTCGCATTACGAGAACATACCTAAGGGAAATAAGGAAGAAGAATGAAGGAATTTGCTTTCTGTTACGAACATAAGAATTCTCAAGCTACACTGCTATACATAAATAAAAGAACATCTACTCTGTGTAAAATAATTGTGAAAAACGTTTCACATATATTGAAGACACTGACAAATTTTACATCATTCGGTATTTCACATTAAAAGCAGTGAAAAATATTCGATCTATACCAAAAATCACATTTTTTGAAAATACTGCAGTTGCCTTAACACTCATGAACGACAGTGCACGCATGTATAGGCTAAGTAGGCTGCAGCCTAGGGCAGTCAATTTTGGGCGCAGAAAAAGGAAAAAGGTTTAAACACCGAGACTTCAGACAACTTTAAAAACAAATCACTTTTTAATGTAGCAAATTAGCAATAACTCATATGTGAGATGTCACATTGAATGAATTTTCAAATTGTCTCTTCTGTTCTAAATTAAAATACAGTAGAGCGTCAATTATCCGAACTGCTTGGGACAGAGATGATTCGGAAATTCGAATTGTTCGGATAATCGAACAGTTCGCAGAATGAAGCATGCAAGTACTTTACACAGTTTATAACTATAGAAATTACACCTAAAATTACTTATTAAATACAAGAGCACTACTGCGTTAATTTATATTACGCAAAAATCATGAATCAATCGGTACCGCTACACTGTTTCGAAGAAGTGGTGGAGATAACGATGATGCAACATTGTTTCGGATAATCGACCGTTCGGATAATTGACGCTCTACTGTATTCGATAATATTCCAAAGGAAGGGCGGCAGACACTTGTCACTCTAGAGACGCCAAATCTCCAAACCCGCCCCCGAAGGACACGCTATCGTCTGATTCTGAAAACGTGACCATGCGAACGGAATGCTACACAGATATTAGAATGGCGTTTGAATAGGACCCAGAGAACTGGACGTTGAAAAGAAGCTTCACCATGAATTCCAGAAACAGGGTCCGCCCCACCTCGGTCCTTTATCTCACGAGATTTAACCCACTATATCCGCTGTCTACAACATTTCGTGCTGTCCCTCTTTCAGTAAACTGGTTTCGGACTTTGTTTCCTAATGGGATTAGCGGGATTAGCATCTGATCTCAGCTTGCAGGGCCGACCAGAAAACGCGCGGGCCCATCGGTGTTCGTTAGCTCGATACCCGGGCCCACACACGCTCGTCCCACAAGAAATAAGGGAACACTAGAGCAGATTTCGACGCAGCTTTCCCGAAGTTACGCGAGACGGTGCTCCAATTAGCCGGGGCGCGTAAAACTAGATCCAATCGATCGGGTTAAACAAGAAACTCGATTTTCCCCTTTTCATCCTCGCGAGGGGATGAAACGCGAGACGAAACGGGAGTAGGTGCGCAGAAATCGAGATTGTTCGTCGATGCGCCTGGAAGACGGAATAAATTTGTTAGATACGATCGCGGTACTCTATTCATCCTCGACTTCTGTCCGCTTTTCGGTTTCCATTCACGTAAAACCCCCGGTCTTTGTTGTCTGTTCGACCGAGAGAGGAATGCAAAGTATCCTCGCGATCGTTCTTGCTTTTTCGAGCGTGAAATTAATTCCAAGCAACAAATGGGAAAGGGATTGGGCCGCTTTAAGGGAACCATCCTTGCTAACGCGGGAATCCTCGGAATCCGAAGCCGGGCGGTTAGATTCTTTTCTATTTACTGATAGATGGAATGTTAGCCTGGACGTTCTTGATATCTGCCCGCGTGGTTAGAACACTGTGTCGGTGAATCGCGTGTCAAGGGATGAAACGCGTGAGATTTGGGAATAGAGAGATCGACAGCCGCTAGGAGATGGGATCTTGACTGATTTTCGGAGCTCTGATTTCATCGTTCCCTTTGTAAAGAGGCCCTGTTGCGTTAATAATGCCGGTCTCTTCTCTGCCTTCTGCTTTATCTATTTATCTTCGTGTCATCCGTACATCCTCCTTTTCCTTTGTGCCCCCATTTCACGTTCTCGCGTTCCTTCGTTAATTTAGATATCTGTCCATTCATCTGCTTCTTTGTCCCCTTTCGTCCCTTTTCCAAGTTAGATTGTCACCGCCAAGTTTACCCTCTCATGCTCTCGCATTTCAGATAAATATTTCGTTACCTTGCCTTAGATTACGGGCCTTTGTGTTCGTCATCAGTCTCAGAAGATTTCCAAACTTCAACGTGCACGGAAGTTTGTGATGTCTGTCCATGTTCCACGTTGTAGTCGGGCTCATCTCCATCGTTTGGATCTAGTTTTCACCATGAACGATAATTTGATACGCGGGTATCGGATTTGGGTCTGTCTCTCAGGATTCGTCGAGGTATCAGCTACAAATTGACGATCGATATTTTAAATCCCCTTCAAACAGAACGTAGGTACAAAATCTACTTTGCATAGTGACACTAAATGCACATTGGGAGTCGTTTTACAGGGTATATGGTACTCGAGAATTCTCAGCAATGCAGCTCCTCTGCCTGGTTTTCTTCTTTAAATGCCCGACGTGATTTTTGTAGTGTTTACTTTCATTTTGTTATTTATGTTGATGGGAATGCGTTCGACAGGTTTTCTTCGGTGGTTTCGATTCGAGGCACACGGACGACGATTCCGTTCCCGCCTCACGTCCCGCCACCGCAACGATATTGAGGGCAATTATTTCTTGATCTATAAATCTCGGAGGTCGTTTTATACGGTGGCGTGACCGACTGGTCGCACGAGATCTTAGTGCATTTCAGTGTCTTGCCTCGAAAGCCCGACCGGAGGAGGATTTCTCGTGCGCATAACCAAGTCGCTTCGGGTATTTAAGCGAGACAATGAACGTGTCGAAGTAACGAGGTCGGGCGATTAAACGCTGAATGGGAATTCATTGAATGTATCTTCTACAATTTATTTCCACTTCACATCGACTTTCTTCGATGTTTCAAAATCAGAAAGTGATTTTTTAGTGAACCTTGATATTCCTCTTTGTCGGATAAGTCTTATAAACTCTTACTTCTGTCGACGTTGAAGCACCGTATTTCTGCTACAGTCAGCGGAAGCGGGAGCAATAAATCACAATGAAAAAACGTCCGGCGTATTCAATAAGCTAGCAATAAAGCGGGATGGAAGTTTATTAGGAGACGTATGCTATAATAAGGGGGAACTATGAATTCGGCCCCTTCTGGCGCTGCCAGCGTCGTCCCTTATAAATCTTGAGATTAATACTTCCAGATGTAATTTGGTCGATGCGAGATCGCGGGTCCCATAAAAATCGAGAGACTTACGAAAGTGGATTGCGCAGTAATGGAATCTACTAATTCGTTTCTGGCGATGGATATTTATGACTGGAGAAAAGGTCGCATACCAAATAACATTTTTCATTTATTTTACCATATTTGTTATTGAGTAATTGATTCAAACAAAAATAAGAAAAATTGAAAACTGAAAAATGTATCGACTTGCCCCGCTCTCGCTTATTTATTCTCAATCAAGCTTTGATATTCCATCTTCGTTAGACATTTCCGCTGTTACACTTGGCTACTAATTAAGCGTCCTGCTGCGTTCATAATTCATGTTCAAGCTAATGCCCACATCAACGATGCCACTTTAAAAATCACTGATTATTTATCCGCGGAATTGCTATTTATCTCGTTGGAAGTTTCGCAAATGGGTTAGCAACGTTCACCCTCCACTGAAAGTTGAACCATTTACAATTTACACTCTATCCATCTCGCGCGAGAACTTTTCCGCAGCGCGAACTCCGGGAGCCGCCAGTCTCTCGATGAATAATAAACTCGCGTCTCCCTGGGCGCACGGTGGAGTTGCACGGCGCAGAAAACGGGGCAGATTTTGTACGAAATGGTCCGCGATAATTCATCAGACCTCCTACGAGCCTGTTTTCATCCGTTCTCGTAGATTTGCGAAGGAGGATCCCGGAGTCGCGTATAATGAGGGGTATAATGACGGCGGATCGAGAGAACTCGTCTGCTCTATCGTGCTCGTAGAGCAGGCTAATTGTATTATTATTCCGTGGATGCAGAAAGGTGTTCGTTAACTCTTTCGTGCCGGCGTAATTGCTAATCTCTCCTCGCGATTCCGTTTCCATCTGTCTTGATTACCACGGTGGAACTGCTTGCTGGAGAATCGTTCCTCTTAGCCGATAACGTACGCGTTTCGCAGTGCCTAGCTAAACAAAACTAAAACGTCATTACGTAACCATAATATTAAGATCGGTGGCAGCGAAATCACAGTGCCACGATTAAACTCATTAACAGTACTCCCGCGTCGGTTTCAGCAAACGATTCTCTCGCTCTGCTATCTTCATCGAGCTCACTACTCCGCGAACAGCACTAATTTAGCGGTTGCAACAGATACGCTTTGATTGCCCTCCGTCGCGATTATCATTTCTGTGGAAGCACGCCTAGAGCGAGCAGCTTTGCCTGAAACGCTCGAGCCGCAGAATAATCCTCTTCGCTTTGCAATGTTCTCTGCGCGAAATATTCCGCGGTATTTCCAGCCCGAGTCGTTTCTATTTCGTGCATCGTGAGGTATCAGAAGCTATCGATATCCTCTGTACCTAGTTCCGTGTGGAAAATATAATAGTGATTTTCTCGAATTTCGATTTTCACGATGGCACTTTGGTTCCGCGGATCGAAGATGAGGCAAGATTGCCAAAGTAATCTTCCATCTTATCGTCGAAATTATTCCAGTGCGAGCTTTCTTCAGACCTTCTACACTTTGGGACGTATGGCAAATTCGAAGGAACTTGAAAGAAACGTATGGATTGACTTCGAACGTTCGGAGGTCCAGAATCCTCGAGTCGATTTGCTCGCAGCAAGGGGTCGAACGCAGACAAAGTAAACGGGGGTGAGAGTGGAGACATACGAGAAGTTACTCTGGGTAATAACCGAGTGGCGGAGCTGAATTGCCTCGGACGCGATACTCTGGACGTCCAACCGGAGGCGGATCCGGTATCACGTCACGCTCGTGTATATCGTGGTTGCGCCAGACCTCAGAGGATCGCGTGTTTCCTCGAGATCTCTGATGGATCGGAGTCTGGAAAAATCCCTGCCGTCGGCTCACGCTGTCTACTTACCTCCGTGAGCGGACCGGCTGTTTTTAAGCTGGCCATTTTTAATCCTCCCTCGCCGTCGCGTCTCTCTTTTTGCGATCCGTCTCACCTTCTCAATGTCGCTTTTCTCTCCGGCGATCTATTCTTGAACCATCGATCACTATTTTCAGTGAGCGTGACTTTGAGGAAACTCCTGACACTCCTGAGTGACTCCATACTTTCTACTAGCACCTACTGACAGATCTCTATGTAATTGAACTGTAGCGCAACTAATTTTATAACGAACTTAGGTTGAATCGAGTTGAGACGAAAGTATAAGGTTCTAAGAATTTTCAGTCTAATAACTTAGCTGGTAGGTCAGGGAAAAGTTATCTAAGGTCGGGGCCAGATATATTGGCCGGTGAATTCGTTTTCGCAGCTAACGCACACCTATTCTGATGTATGTATTTCTACGCTAAGAACTCGGTTTGGCCTACACGTCAAGAGCTTGGCGCTATCCCCACCACTTCTGGTTCACTCCTTTTCTGGCAAGGCGAGAGCGAGTCAGAAAACGTTGAGAATAGAAGAATACTCCTCACGAAACTCACCGGCCAATATATCTGGCCCCGACCTTAGGTATAGTAAGCTATTTTCACTGCGAGCTAAACAGAGGAAAGACACGCGGCAGGAACGAAATCTCGTTATTCACTCAGAGCCGCGTGACGATCTCGGAGCCAGGCTTCCAAGCGCAACATTTCAGCAAGACCCGTGGGTCTTCGAACCTGCGCCGGCCAAAATGAACGTGCACGGCCGTGACAGACGGGAATGCCCGCGGACAGGGCACGGAAACGCGCGAATTCCCGCGTGGCTCCCGAAATGGCCAGCACGCGAGCTCTTTGATTTCAATTTTCACGGTGCCTGGCTTGAATGAGCCATTAGCCGCTGGCACGTGTGCCCCCGCGAACAGACAGTGTGACGCTCCTCTGCAACGGCGAGTTTCTGCGACCGCCGAAAATAACTCAGCCGGCATTACCGCCGTCCCGTTTGCCTCCGCCGCGCCCGTCTATGGCAGGTGCAGCGGCGGTGCAGCAGCAGCATCCTGGTACGCTCACGCAATCGAAATGCAGATTCGCGGAAGGCACGCTCGTCCCGTTTAGCCTCGCCCACTTAGAGCCAATTAAAATTACCCTTAATTACCCGCTGGCCTACCCGGGTACGCCTTTAATCTCGAAATTTATGAAGCCCAGCCTGAGAACAAACGCGTCCCTCGATGCTGAAAGGATTCTGATTGATTGCCTCCTCCGGCTGTTCGTTTTCACAGGCTGAACACGAATTAACGGAATGGACGCTGGCTCTCCAGTCGCCTAATTGTACGAGGATTGAAATTTTATTAGAAAGTCACGGCGGATTAAGGACGTGCTTGTAACTCGGTTTGGGATTAACTGCGAGGATGCTGGCGTGGAAATGGAAACGCAGCGGGAAAGGTCAGGCTGTTGTTGGTCGCTTGGTGTTTCGCGGGGAAAGTGTTCAAGTCACGCGGGGATCGTTGGAAAAACTCGCAGGTGGAGTTGCAACGAGTCATCTTTTCGAATGTGAAATATTCGAGGCACGCTCTGGACAATAGGCTACTCCCGATACGGGGATAACGATTGAAACGGTCAATAGAAAGATCGATGGCCGTTCGACGGCGTTGAATGAATATAAAAGCCGCGCTCGGATCTTGATCGGTCTCATCGACGTGTTCGGGATTAAATCCCGATTCTCTGACCGTATCTGTCGACTTCCATCGCGATACCAGCGCGTGTCAGCGAGTGGACGTGTCTCGGGAGATCCTCGGGATGATTAACGACACGGGAGGATTAATCGTCCGCCTTGATCAAAGTTTCCCAAATTGTAATTATCTCGCATTAATCAAATTAACGGGTCGCAAAAGTTGCCAAACTTTCACCGGTTTCAACGTCCATACGATCCCACCCATATTTCTCTGGCGCGTGCACCGTACAGTGGGTTACCAGATCCAAAAATAAAAAAGGAGGACAATCTAGTGTGAAATTGTTTGGAAAGAACGACGTTGTAAAATGAAACCCAATTTTAGGTATCAACTTTTATTATACAAGAAAACATTAATGTTTACTTCCTATTTAGGGCCTGAATATGTACCTAATAGCTATAAGATTATTCTAATGAAATGTAAACATCAATAATCTAACTTAAAATTTGGTTTTATTTTACAAACGATTTCACACCAGATTGTTCATCTCTTTTATCTTTGGATCTGGTAAATAGAGATGGAATTTTGCCGGGGGAAGCCGAGGCGAGTGGATCGATGAAACAAAAAAGGAGGACATTTTTAGGTGATAGGAGGACTAGCATTCCATTAAAAAAAAAAAAGAGGACATGTCCTCCTTTTGGATACCATATAGTAACCCTAACCATACAGGATGTAATTTAATATCTAGAACCCACTTTAAAAGAAACATGTTTCATATTTTTAGCCTTCTTTATAATCTTCCTCTGTCAGCCTACTTCTAGTCTTCGCACGAACTCGATCCAGTACAAAAAAAAACTAGATAAATTTCCCAATATCTTAAAGTCTCTCGCGCGCAAACTTCGGCACGCGTGCCGCGTATCTGACCATCCCTAGTGCGCGTACACCATGCTCCAAGCCTGAAGATTCACGAAGACGACCAGCCACGCGAAAGATTAAGCGCGAATCAGCCTGTCATCGTCGTGACTGTCCCAGCGAAGGGATATCGAAAGGGTGGGACCTGAACATCGGTATCCAGGATGGTTCACACGATAAATCTCCGCATTTGTCCAGCCCCGCGGTATCTGATCGTCGCGCATGTATCGGCGATGCATCCGCCAGGTGAGAGGTCCGCGGATGATCCGACGATAGACGTAAACAATGGCGGAAGGTTTGCCATTATTACGACGTATCGTCGCTGTACCGAGGACTGGTTTATGTACGACTGGTGACTCAGCCGCGGAATGCTGCACACGCGCCCTGCCTTGATTGCCTATCAGACTCCGTGGCTCTCGGGCTTCTATAAATAATACGACACACGTATGCGCGTACCTACGTATGTACACCACGGTTAGGTCCGCTAGAGATGGGATCAAGCCGGTAATTGATTTGTGGATTCCGAACAATCGGTCGGCGGCTGGGAAATTTCGGGCGGATCCGCCAGCTATGATGTTGGACTCCAGGCTGAGGAGAGATCGAGCTTCGAGCTTGAACTTGGTCGGCAGCGTGTAAACCTTGAACTTGGTCGAGTTTTGAGAGCCACGAAGGTGGATTGTATCGTGAAAGGCTGCTTTATGGCGTTGCAGAGTTCACTGTATTACAAGCGACTTGGTTGGTCGAGTGTCTTATCACAGCCGAGTGTTTTACCATGCTGGTAATACGTATGTTAGCGTACTCGGGGCCTCAATTTCCCGAGGTGTCGGGGCTATATAAATGCAGCTTGATCCCATCTCTATCCTGGAGCAATGAAAGGCTGCCACGGTGTTCTGGCGAGGTGTCGAGGAGACCACATCGGCTGCGTGCAACGTATGCTTCATAACGGCCGTGCGTGCACTCCCGTACACGCGTGACAAAATTGGTGTTAATTAATGCCGCCGCAGGTATTCCGGCTGATCGAAAGCCGCCGAAGGAAAGCCGGTCACGTCCCCACCGTGTCCAATATGGAAATTTGTCGAGACTGCGAGTCGTGTCAGCGGGGAATTTTGGTTTGGTGAAATTCTTCTCATCCTTCGGTGCAGCACGTAGCAAATAGAAGTGTCTGCTTATAGTGTCCGCTTCTACTTCGGAGTAGTCTAACCGCCTTCAGTTGTTTCGATACAGGATCTCGCGTGCTTTCTGTCTACAAAGCCCAACCACCTTCATTCCGAAAGTAATTTGGAATATTCTAATTTCTACATGATATCCATTTGAATCATTAAATATATTGAATACCTGGATACAGAAATATTGTAGTAAAAGGAATGCTACATACTAGAGTGGAGATTATTTTTCAACTATGAAAATATGACCTTACCATCTGAATTTGTTCCTTTTTATAAAAATAAAATCGAGCAGAATACTAGCACAATTGATTTACATATATTTAGGAGCTCAATGATGATGAAATTTCCAATGTACATGATAATTATATGGAAGGGCATGGAACACTGGACATTATTTCAAATGCATTGAGTTGTTCATTAAGACAAATAGAAACTGAGAAAACGTATTATTGTGCCCCATCTGACGTATAATTAAATAAAACAATTAGTAGATTGTACCCTCACAGCAGGAAACAGACAATGTTTGATGTCTGAGCCTCTGTGAACAATAAATTGAACAAATAATCAAACATAAATTCAATGTAAATGTATAAATTAAAATATTGCCATTATATTTATGTTGAATTTTCATAACTTCTATAATCTTTGACTCACTTGAGCTACCCCTAAACGTAAGAATGTATTGTCCAAAGTTTTTATATAGTGTCTGTATATCTAAAGGAACAAATCAGGGTGGTAAGAGGTTTTTTTTTAACTTTTAAGCTCCACCCTGCCACATACCTATCGTATAACCTCATCAAGATTTCAATTAAGCCTGAGCAACCGAGGGTCTGAAAAAACCATCCACGTTGCGCCAGGTAAAAGAATCGACTCCTCGTATGGAACATTACAATGAACCCGTTACATCACCAGGAAACGAAGGTCCATTAACCTTTTGCATCCTAATGCCAGCGAGACGGGGGAGGGAGGGCGGAGGAGGGACGGAAAAAAGAGGCAAAGAGGAACCGTAGAGTGAATGTAATTAGAAATGTTCGCACCTTCGACTCGCCTTAGCGTTACTTCGGTGCGTACGGACAGAATGCACACGTTTAATGGCCCTCGATGCTCGTGTGTGCAGCTGGGACGAGGATCGTGTGGGCTGCTGCCCCCCGTCGAAGAGTATTTTAATGACGCGGCAGGCATTACGCGGACGTAATTTACGTCTTATTGTGCCAGTTCCTAGCCAGTGTATATTTATCGAGTAATGGTCGGACGCTCGATATTTTATTTCCGCGGAAGCGGGCTAAACACAAGCACCGGGGCGGTGCTGTTGTTTCTAATAGAACGTTTTGATCGTTTTCTCGACCGACCCGCGAAGTTTATTCTGCCAGTCTCCCGGCTGTAATTTGCGCGTTCCCTGTGCCCGTCCGACGCAAACCATTTCCACGTCCCTCTCCCTCTCTGTCAGCAGTTTCCTTTTTGAAGGAAGCCTTCCTTGGCGATCGCTGATGGAATGGTTTTAACGGGGCATGGGAGGAATTTAGGGAAAGTTACATAACGATTTCAGGATCGAATCATCGCCCTTTTCTCTAATACAGTGTCTTTCAACATTTTTTGAGTTGCGATCCCCTTTTATAATAGTCAAATAATCTCTCTCCCCCAAATATAAGTTAAGGTAAATTTAATAAGATAAAGAAAACACATTACAAATAGGTATTTCAGAATATAATTCTAACTTAATAATTAAAATAAATAAGTAATAAAAGTCGCCAACTAAAAATAACCGTGGCGACGGTCCAGAAGACACTTCGCGACTCACAGATTGGGTATCACTGCTCTAACATTTATTTTATTAAATATCACTGCGTTACTCTTATAGACTGTTTCAAGAATAAATATTCCAGACACATCAAACTTCACCGCGAGTTCCCGTCGATTGATGGCAATTGGTGCCCGTAAATCATCCTCATCATCTAATCAAAAATCTCCCGAATATTTTCAAACAGGAATCAATGAAGGGAGATTATGTTGGGTTGCCACGAAGGTACTTTACAGCACCACGACGCCCATAAATGTAATCTCGCGTGGCCACAATAAAGCGCCGTTTACCTCCGCCGGTTTGATACCGGAACGAGCGATCTGTGTAACTCAGTATTTCACTGTGCTCGATAAACGACGCGCACGCAAATACGATTTCAATGTGCACCCACAATTCTCGGGAGGGAACAGAATCGGGCGTCGAGACGTAAACAGCGAACGTCCATGCACAAGATAGGCCTTTAAGGTGGGCCACGTCCGCTCCGTTCGCAATAAGACATAACAACGAAACGCGGCGCGCAAATAATAACGCGATACGCGCTCGCCGTTCGCCCGTATCTGCATATAAACCGTGAGTAATGCACCAGGGACGACCGCAACGGCCCGGTGCTGCTATCGGAGGAAATTCGTGCGTCGTTTTTTCTCATGCAAATCGGGCGGTGAGTAATGCTGATGTTGCGTTGCAACAGTATTTTAGCTTGAAAAGGGGAACAACGTTGCTAGGGTTGTGGGTGATCCTGTCACGTGGGCGAATATTGGACGTTAATCATCTCGGGGCATTTGTTATTGTATATCTTTGGCTATGTCCAAGGAACATTCACGCTGCAAATGCAAATTGAGGACCTTGCAGCAAGAGGGGTGCAGCTCCATTTTTTACAGTTTTTCAGATACGACGTGTAATATACGTAAAAAAAATTCTACATCGTTTGGTGCATGTTTCATGCAAATGAGCGATTTATTGCAAATTTTGAACCTGCACCCATTATTGTTTTGTGCAATACGAGTGTACAAGTCCCACCTTATAAACAGCCTTTTTATAAGGATCTTTTATGTCTACAACAAATGAAGGGTAAAGGGGAAAACAGGGAATGTCCATTTCTCGTGATTTTGAGATTTATAGCATTTTTTGTTAATGGCAACTAGAACTACAGAACTGTCGAATCACAGAGGGTTATAAAGTTCAAATAGCTTCTGTCGTCGAGGTAAAACAAGAAATTATTTCAGAAGGAAATTATATAAGAAAATTAAATTTATTTAATGTTGTTCCTTTACTGATGAACTAAGCCTTAGTCATTAAGGTATTGAAACTTAATTTTCTCGATAAAGCTGTTTTGTGACATTTCCTGTTTTTTCCCTTACCCTTCAAGTGTCAACATATTTTTTCCATATATGATTAATAAAGCAACAATAAATCAATCAATTGTATTTTTATTGTGCATAGTTATCAAAAAGCAACCATTTTGGTACACGTTGATGCAAAATTCGTCAAAAATAGAAATAAAAACTTATCAACTTAACTACCTACTCTTTATTATGTGAAAATATAGAATTTTCAATTAGTTTTCTCTTTTTAATGTCAAAGAGAACGTCAGAGAAGTCAAAGCAATAACTTTATAAACAGTTTTGTCTAATATACTCAAAGTTGGTAAAGATGGAGCTGCACCTTTCTCGTTGCAAGGTCCTCAGTTACTCTTCTCCTCTGGAAAGAATTGAAATCGTGTCTACTTAAGCTTTCTAGAATATCAT
This sequence comes from Andrena bicolor, assembly GCA_960531205.1. NCBI lineage: Eukaryota > Metazoa > Arthropoda > Insecta > Hymenoptera > Andrenidae > Andrena > Andrena bicolor. The sequence continues at coordinate 33,816,080 of OY482666.1, read as the reverse complement.
TAAACTATTCCCTTCACTTATATTAGGTCGGTGCAAAAGTTCGTTCGCTTTATCGAACCAAAGTCTTTATTAAAAGTAAAAGTATATTACACCTTTTCTTACCAAACTTATCTCCCTTGTCTATCTACGAGCGAAGTGTTTTTTGGGGGATCGCCACGGTTTTATTTATTTAAGATTGCGAAACACTGAATTAAGCGGAAGAATCTAGTCCCAACTAAATCGTGGGTTAAACGAGCAGTTACTCTCTCCGCGCAACCTCTCTATAACCCGACTGGCGATTTGGTGAAACACCTCCAGTGCCAATGAATATCTGGCCGATCGAAAAGAAAGCGTTAAGCCACTCCGCGAACGGATCACGAGAGATCACCGTCGGAGGATCCCCGGTGCACGAGGCTCGATATCGGCAAATCTGAAATTCCCTCGCAGGGGCTCCTCTCGTTCCTCTTTCTATTCGTCGCCGTTTCGCCCCGGCTACATCTAAGCACGGGTAAAAAGAATCCTGGCGGATCGTGCGAGAAACCTTTCGGGTTCAGCTGGAGCGTCTCTTCTCAGTCTGCACGAGAATCCAACGAGATTGGAAGCTCGATTCTCGTTCCTCGCGTTCCCGTGGCGTTTAATGCCCTCGCTGTTCTCTCTTTTCACGATGCCTCCTTCACGCCGCCGTGGCGAGGCGAGGATCGTAATTCGGTATCGAGCACGCGAGGGGCCACTCTTCTGAATACGAATTCGGTCGAGGGCGTATTGTCGGACGCATAATAGAACGATTTTCAAATTGCTTCCGAGCCATCCGAGGTATACGAGAGAAGAGTTCTGCGAAAAGAGATATCGGGCTGACTATAAGGTTCCGAAAAAAAGCCATTCCAAACATTCTTTACTTCTGGGTAACTCGGCCAGGTTCTCATAGAATCCATACGTTCCGTTTTATTTTAATCGACGTCTTAAGCGCAACTTGGCAGAATAGATCGAAGAGAAAGCGCCTCACCTTTGCTTTCAACACACCTCTTGCGTGTAAGAACAAGCGAACACCGGCCGAGACACGAAGACAGGAAACGCTTGTCCGCGCGAGGATAAATCCTGTGACACGTTTCCAGTTCGATCTTAACGAGGAGGAACGCCGGGCGCTGGTTCTCGCCGTAAATCATTCGCGATTCACGCTTATCTGCCTTGTTATATCTGCTTAGCAGAAATGTTCTGTGCCCGGGGTGACCTTTGCTCGTGGCTTCGGGACCACGAGCAGTGTCATTCTGGACATCCCCGGCAGTGGTCGGATGAAGAACGACCGGAGGGGCCCGTCGTCAGCCTGCTCGGCGGTTCCCCGTCGGAAACGGGACCGAACGTTAACGATTCCGCCGCGAGGCACCGTGACGAATAATCTTGACGACGGGACCTCCGATCCCGCGCGATTCGTCTTCGCGATCTTGAAAATAATCGGATGGGGTCGAGTGCAATTGACCTGGGGCCGGGTCTTGATTCTCGGGCTAGTCTGGGGAGTTTGCTACAAATATCATTGATCCCTGTGTTTTTCTAAGGGGTTACATACCCTTGACAGATCGGAAATTGGGGTTGTTTTTATGATTTTTTTTTCATATAAAGAAATGTTTAAAAATCGAGATATACACCTTATTGTGTATAAATTATGATGTATTCTCTTCAAAAAGAAATTTGATATCTTAAGAAATGGTGACATAGCAGCCCCTTCTCCCAAGGCCTCTTTATAGTTATAGTATTTGCGGTACCAAAAATATCTCAGAGATTAGGCGACCCGTTTGAATAAAATTTTGCACGAATATTCTTAAAACTATAATTTAGTACTTGTCCGCGTTGATTTTGAAAAATTTATTTTTTGAAGAGTAGCAGCTACTCAAAGTCCAGCATGTGATTTTCGATGTAAGTTTTTATCTTCTTCTGTTAATAGAAAACAAAACAAGAGGGTAATCGAAAAATTGTCTCGAGGAGTACTAGATTACAGTCTTAAGAATCTTCCTGCAAAATTTTATCCAAATCGGTCCACTAATTTGTGAGATATTTTCAGGACCGTAAATATGGTACTCTTGAGAAAGGGGATACTATGGCACTATTTCTTAAGATATCAAATTTCTTTTTGGAGAGAATATGTACTGCTTAATTTATACATAACAATGTATATATCTTGATTTTTAAATATGACGTTTCTTTATTTATACCAAAAAAAATCACATTAATTATCCTGTTTTCCAACCTGTCAACGATATGCAACCCCTTAAAGAAGAGTGATCAATATCGGCATGCGGATACGTAATACCGTGGACAATCGATAAGGTGTGTTCCCAAGAAGCGAGTAACAATCGTAACGCGAAAAGCTCGTGTTTCGGTCCTCCAATTAACAGCGTGTGGTCGAGCACTGTCGTGAAATAAAATGGAGGTTTCGAGTAGCACTCCTCCGCGTCTAATGAGAATGGCAGACCTCTGTTCATTAATTAGCGCTCGAGGATTACACCGGTTCGCTGGGTTGTTCGGATTTCTTCCTCCCCCTAACATTCATCCACCCCGAAAGCTAGATTCGTGGCAAGGCGGTACGTAGTCCGCGTGGAATGTTTACCGGCCGACGTTTGTTTTTAAACGGCAGTGAAAATATCCGTGTAAATAGTCGGGCTGGATGCATTATTCATTCGGCGAATTCGGCAAGGCGCGAGAATAAATCTTACGCCCCTGGTGGCTGGCACTCGTTTCCTCGGCGCTCATGCATGTATGTATTATACATACGTATGATGCATATCGCGGCAGATGCACCGGCAGATAGCCGGATGCACATGCGAGCGTAAATGCGGTGGGAGGTCGCGCCGATAAAAGAATGTATCGCGATCGCGAGGGGGCCCGAAGAGGACAACGCCCACGCGGCGCTTTCCATTTTCGTGTCGAGTGTCTCTCGTTCGCGGCTCTCGAGTGTCGATCGGCGCTCCCGCCGCGAAACGAGATTCCCTCTCTGACGAGCCTCGCACCCTCGTTTCTCCCGTTCGTAACTCCTCCCGGGACGAACGTTTCTCGGTTTATTAGCTTCCCTGTTGCCTCGAAATGGAAGACACGGATGTCGTTCGTTGCTCGAGGAACATTAATCTAGAGATCGATAAGCTGGAGGATCGCGGATGGAGATTCGTTTTGCAAAGTATGATTGGCCTTGCATTTGGCAGGAGAAAAATGAAATGAATTTGAAAACTCTGTAGAGGTGGTTCGTTAATTGCGGAAATAATTGTTCGCGAAATTAATACAGACACGAAATTCGAATTTCATTTGTGAATTCTACCGAGCCCAGAGGACAATCCCTGGTTCAGGTACAAACGGACAATTATACTTTTAATTGAGCTGCTCGCGGTAGGAGGGTCTTCGTTTTGTAGCAATTAAAACTTGTGCTTTCGGGATCGTAATGAAAAATTTCATTTTTGTGACTCTGGAATACCTGTGTAATTATTCTTCACTGTCGCCGTTCGCAGAAAACTTGAATTTACCATTTAGCTATCTAAAAGTGCCATTTCATAATTTCTTTTGATCATTGCTGTAATTGCACTGCTGTCATCCTCGTAATATAAATCGCAGTAGCGAATAGTATCACTCCCCAGGAGATTCGTCAACGATCTTTTAGCCAACCCCACGTTGGGAAATGGACAGTAACTCCAATCGATATTTGGCCCGAGTTTACATCTCCACGTGCAGTGGTTTTTCGAGGTTTGTTGGCTGACGAGGTTCCGTTTTGAAGCGCATCAGGCCAATTATGCCGTAGGTTTGACCAGCCCTCGGCGCTAATCTGCAGCCGCATAACGAAATAACCCATTCATCGGGCGGCGGCCGAGTAGAAACGTTCGCAGCGGAATTGGCATGGCACAATTAATCTGTCCGGCCACCCTCGAACGTTCGCGGATCGAGTACGCGCGAGCGGAACACGCGCGCTGCCTCGGGGGTGCAACGCTTGCTCCTTGCGCTGCATCATCCACGGACGTCCTCTCAATTTTGCTCCCCGGGGCTATCCGTTTGCGATGACTCACTTCCACGCTGCCTTACGGTGGCTTTTATCATAGGAATTCGATTTCCAGCGGCGCAAAATCGGGGAACACGGGTTATAATACGCCTGGCGAGCCGCGAGCCGTAGAAAATTGACGCCGAATTGGCTTTCCGTTCCGGGACGCGTACGGGATTGAAAATTACGAGGTTCGATTCCGTGAAGCCGGTTTGACGCGATTCCGGGGGAGTTTGCGTGAACCGAAGCGAAGAATATCGAGCATAATAAATTCTATCACTGGGAGTATATTCGGTATGGCTTATTTTATTCGCTCCGTGGACGAAGTGTGTAAAGTAAATGTCCCAACACGTGGGCACGTCCCAGTAATTGGGCACTAGTGCAAATAATACTGATTATCACGTTTAATATTCGCTTTATCCATTAAAGAACTATGTTATTCAATTATTCAAATATTTAATAAAATACATCCATATACATATTTTTCTCAGGGGACTTGTAGCACTCGTAAAGAAAATTAATTTTCTTGAACTCTCCAGTTTTCACCATTTTAGTATTGCTATTATCTGATTTCTTAAACAGTCTCTACTTTTTCTTAAGCGAACATTATTAATAATGTTTAGTACATTGGTATAACTAATACATTTTTATAAAAATAGTACCTTGTAGTATTAATTTTTTATTGAAAGATTAAATTCAAGTTCGTATTACTTAGTGTTTTATTCGCTTGTCTATGGACTCTGGTACAGTGAAATCACGGAACGGTCCTGAATTTGACCCCGTGTGCAAACTTTGAAATAAGGCCGCGTTATTATTGACACAATAATAAAATAATTACGTAACATCTTAGCAATTATTACTGTTATCTATAAAACTATAAAACTAAACTAAAATAGGTACAAACAATATAATTATACAAAAGTAAAAATAAACAAGTAAGAACTTAAGTTATTAAAGGATAGAACGGATAAGTGGATTGAGCTAGGAATAGTGTTGCGGGATAAATAATCTAGTGTGAGACTTGAAGGACGAGTAGGATTTTAATTCGCGAATGAGAGATGGAAGAGTATTGACTTATTATTATTATTATTTAACTTATTCTATAACTGAAAAATGCTTCAACGTCTTTCCGCCGTATCTTAAATGTCCAAGTAATGGGACATTTACCTTATAGTGTTTACAGTATCAAAGACAAAATGACAGAATCCTCAACCACTAACAATTACCCTCTTTTTTCTAACGAAATGTTTCTTTTGTTTTAGGTAAGGAGAATTAAAAATTCGCTACAAGCTTGTTTACTACTTAATCATTGGAGAGGAACGAAAGCGTGAGTGTATAAGTTAATTTCTCCAACTTGAATCATTTATTGTCTACTTTACTTCACTGACAAATGCAACGTCCACTACTGTTACGTTCGCGAGAAAGCGTTGAAGCAGTTTGCAAGTCTTGTGACGCGAGTGAAATTCACAGTGAAGCAACATTCTCATCGAACCGATACGTCCGAAAGCTGTCGCAAATCTCGCGCTCGTACTTACGTGTCGCGACGTCATGGCCCAGTTCTCCTTTTGCTCCGATTGTAAATCGAATTCCCTTTAGCATTCGCAATCAGTTGGCACACGCGTTCGATATCGAACGAGCCCTTGCTTTTTTTTTCTCACAACCGTACCGTTACTTTTTCTGCCTTCTGGCTGCCAAAAAATTTATCGCCCGACCCGGCTTCCCCTCCGCCTCCCCTTCTCCCAGCTTTCTTCTGATAAATCCAGCGGCGCGAGGGGCGAAGTACGCCGTAATCGTCTTACAGCCGCCGCAGGACATTTTCAGGAACTCCCCTTATCGCTGGATATTATCGAGTCTTTCAGCCAGGTTACGGGCATGAATATATACGGGGCTTCCTTTCGCGCAGGATCATCGGGCCGAACGGATAATCTCATCGGAGTGGCCATTTTACCGTCGAAATTGGCCCGCTGGCGGGTCTGTCCCTTCTTTCGAATTCAGAATTCGACGGCAGGGCGAAGAATACTTCCTGCCACATTGGGGATCCGTGTGGGGAATAAAGGATTCTAAATTCGGCGAGCTGTTGCGTTTGTCGACCATCGGGCACCCATGGATGTAATAATCTCGCTGAGTTACTACACTTCCAAGTGGGGCCCTACAGCTGCTGTGGTATAGCAGTGGGCTTTCGACTTGGTTGTTTCGCAAAGCTACACAAACAACCCACCCTTTTCACGCTGAATTGGAATTTACACTTTCCATAATCAAGTAGATCATCACCCACTTTAATTTTCGAGTTCCCCAAGCTCAACCAACGCAGGTTTCGTAGGACAGGTGATGAACGATCATCGATGCCCTTTTTTTTTTCCACCACCGAATGCAGTTCCTGCCTTCGATCTGCGAAAGAACCGAGAGCCCTTCCATTAGCATATAAATTAATCGTCGAAGGGAGTCGTTGCCGGTCGTCCGCGCGAGTGAATTTCCTTGTCCCGTGGTTTGACGTAACACGCGTGTCCTCGGGTCCGAGTGCAGTGGTCGGAGGTGGGAATAAAAGGCTCGGTATCGTGCAGACGTCCCGTCGACGGGCGCGCAGGGACGTGTGTCGCGGACTTTTTCGTCGTCGGATTAAAGCCTCGTATCGACTTGGCGACGCTGAGCGCCCTTTGCATCCGAATGGACGGATAAGCCGCGCGGGCAGAGACGCGAGGAGTAAATTATCCACGGACACCGAGCTCGCTGGAGGGAGGCCCCTTTCGGTCAATTATTCCGGATGAGGCCCTAAGGGTACTCCCGAAACTTGTTTCGGTCTCTCCTTTCTCTCTGCCGGGGCTACAAGGAGTGGCGATATCCGATGCTCTTCTTTCCGTCGTTTTGTTACTCAATCGGGGCCGTTAAGGCGGAACGAGAGGCTTCGTTGCATTGTGCAGCTCCTCCCTGGCTGCATCTCGAGTCCTGGCTCTTGATTGTCTCCCTTTTTTGCTGTGGATCAAAGGATCTTTTCGGTGGGCAGGATAGTTCGAGGCTTTGAGATTTTATAAGCTTTTGAATAATTAAATGTAGCATTAGATCAATATGCTAAACTAATACAACAGAACACTGGTGGAGTAATGTAATTAGTAATGCATCGATGCACCTGTGTACTTAGTGTGTTGAGGAGGTGATGCAGGTATGGTGTAGTAGTATTTTAATATTTCCTGAAAATATCGTTTCGTAAGGTAAAGGGCCAGTAGTTGACCATCAATCAGTAGTTGACCTTTGTTCAGAAAAACATGACAAATAAGGTTTTTAGAAGTGGCGACCTTTTGAACAAAATGCAGTTAGAGAGTGCAGTTCTCTGACTGCATTTTGTTCAAAACTTCTAAAAATCTTATTTGTCATGTTTTTCTGAACAAAGGTCAACTACTGATTCATGGTCAACTACTGGCCCTTTACCTTAGTTGTCGAAATGTAAGTGCATCGCGATTCTGTAAATTCCATAGTCTATTCCATAGTCTTCAGGTTGTAACTCGGGGTAAATTGTAACATAAGTGAAATCTTTTGAACGACAAATCTGGTAACCCACAGCATTCGAGAGGTGCTTGAGGTTATTCGCACCGTCGGTTTTAGTGACACAAATGAGCGTTATGTATTCATTTTGTGGTTATAGCCCAGAATTTTAGTATTTAGAGCACGAAAGTAAATGTTGTCTTAGCACTTTTATTTCAATTAACCGTCGTTAGAAACCGTTTGAATTTTTGCTTCTTTGTCGCAAACGAATCAGTACACATTGGTACTGCAAACATTGCAAACTTTTTTTGTTACAATCTGCCCCGGTCTCTCCTACCCTCCGTTTGTGTGCTTAATCGTCAGACAATTCTCGTTGCACAAATACCAGAAGCAACGATGCAGTTCAAGTCTTCATTGATTCGATTCAATCTTCCATTGACCTCATTGTATGCGCGCACAACAGAGATTCTTCCTACGTATGATGAAACAGCGCAAAACCACGAACAATCACTTATCGGCGATGAAACATTGCGTTATCGTCTAACGATTCACGTGCTGGCCGCGATCGCAATCGGGCGCGACCTTAATTGCAACGATAAAGCTAATTTCCCATAAACACGCAATCGACATCCAATACACGTCAAATTAAACTGTCGCGAGCGCCGGTGAAGGTAATGAATGTCCAAGGAATTATGACGGATAGTCGAATCAAATCTCGATACGCTTTGTTATCAAACTAATCGCGTTTACCTGAAATTAACGATTCGTTCAACGAATCGAGTGGATTTATAATTCAACGTAGGAAGAGAAAAGGACTTATTCTACTTATGGACTGCAATGATCGATGGCCCCTTGGAAGGCTCCTTATCGATACCTCTTCCACTCAACATACGATAATGAGAGTCGATAAAATAACCAATAGGTCGATTATGACACATAATGCGCCTTTAAATTAACCTCTAAGTTCTACGAAGACCATTCAATGCAGGTTCAAAACTTCATCCCATCAGTCCATCGAGTCCTAAATTGTTCCATTTCTAATTGTAATAGAATCTTAGCCCAGTTACGGGTGGATTTGAAGATTTGGCACCCCTAGGGTAACAAGCATCTGCCGCCCTTTCCGTGAAATATGATCAAATATTTTAATTTCAACGACTCGAGATAATTTCTAAATTAGTTCAATATGGCAAGTCACATAGGTATGAGTTATTTCTAATTCGCTACATGAAAAAAATGAATTGTTTTTAAAGCTGTCTCAAGCCTCTGTATTTAAACCTTTTCCAATTTCTTTCACCTAAAATTTGTGGCTTCCCAAAATTAAATTAGTTCAATATGGCAAGTTACAAAGGTATGAGTTATTTCTAATTCCCTACATGAAAAAAGTGAATTGTTTTTAAAGCTGTCTCAAGCGTTTGTGTTTAAACCTTCTCCAATTTCTTTCATTTAAAATTTGTGGCTTACCAAAATTATCCGCTCCTCCTTTTTCGCTCCCCAAAATTTGATGCTCCCCAAATTTTGTGCTCCTCAAAATTTGCAAAAAATTTACCGCTCTTCAAAATTTGCGGTTTCTCAAAATTTACCACTCCCAAAAATTTGTCTTTCCCCAAAATCGCCGCCCTAAGCTGCAGCCCACATAGTCTATACCCAAATCCGTCCCTGAGCCCAGTATATCATTGTCAAAGCACCTTTCAAGAAGCTGGATGTCTCGTTCCAACAAGTAACATCTAATCATTGCCCACCATTGTACTCGAAAGCATTCTCCACTGTCCTCTTCTGTAAGATTCCGTGCCGCATACCTCCCAGGCGCCAGCGCCTGGAGCCTACTGTTCCGTAGCTGAAAATTACCACGTGTTTCAAAGTCGATCAGCCATTCCCGGGGCATTCTGTCTGCCTGGTCCCATGCGCCGGGGGACAGGCTATTGTTTCTTTTCGTAGAAACCGTGTTCCGTTTCTCGCGCAGCCTGTGTCAACGCCAAGGACTCGGGCCCACAACAATGTGGTCCGAGTGGTAGCAGGAGGGCAGCCACCGCTTTCTATCGATCTTATCATATCTCACCGCGAACAAGGCGGCCAGTTATTGTAACACGAGCAATGAATAACGACTAATGCGAGGGGATTAGACAATGCTCGCGCAACCGCGCGGCCCGTTTCGCATCGGGAAAAATCCACCCAGTTTAATGAGGCTTACGTAAAACGGGGGGAGGGGAATTATATAAAATCTGGCGTCGCGATAACGGAACAGTGGTCGAAACAAATTATAGGCGAAACGTACAGGTCGCCTTTAAATCAATGATTGTCGGCGACAGTTGCTGCTGGGCCCGGGACTTAGAACTGCATAGCTGCCGGCGGTCAACGCACGCGAAATATACCGGGAAGCTTGGTTGATGTGATTGAAATCAGTAACGCACTCAGGATTCAATCTTGGGGGGAGCCAAGTTGAGCGGATAAAAATATTTTTTACGCGAATTCAATAAAATTCGTAAGATGATTATAAGAATTTATTTAAAGAATAAAATTCATTTGTTTCTCTTTTACAAAGCTCTTGAATACCACCTATTGATATGGAAATAGTACCTATGTATGTAGTAACTTATGAAAAAATTTTGAGGATTAATTCGTTCACGGATAAAAATATTTTTTACGCGAATTCAATAAAATTCGTAAGGTGATTATAAGAATTTATTTAAAGAATAAAATTCATCTGTTTCTCTTTTACAAAGCTCTTGAATACCACCTATTCATATCTTGAAATAGTACCTATGTATGTAATAACTTATGAAAAATTTTGAGAATTAATTCGAATTTCTGCTGTTCAAAGTCCTGCTTTGAAGTGCTGCACGTTCAATTTTCCGACTCGGAGTGGCGTTTGAATCAACGCGATATCGATGTTGAAGGGCCAAATTGGAAATGAACCCTAAGAGCCTATGATCCACGATGCTTGTATTCAGTGCTTTTGGACGGACCGATATCATTCGAGTTTGAAAACATCAATCGATGCTTTCCTTTTCGAGTTTAAAGTCCTCGTGACCATGGCGAAGAGCAATGAGCAGTGGAACGTAAATCGATGCTTAACTCCGAGTTTCGTGCTTGATGGTTTTTTAACCCTCGAACGTCTCATAAAAGAAATCCTTGGATAGTTAAGCAGCACGGAATCGTACGTATCGGCCTCGGCGGTAATAAATCCTGGTTCTGCTTTCTGGTTAATGCTGCGTTTACTAGAAACTTCAGCGGACTTTCAAATTACTACGGACATTATACATTATAACGTTTGTTTGCTGAAAAATTGCGTGAAATAATTCACGTTGATTCTCGGCACTCGCGGAGAAAGGAAATAAATGAACTGCAGCGGACCCCTGTTCTCTTCGTAATTCACATTCAGCCATTTATCAATTCATCGAGGCATTTTAAAACGCAGATCAAACTGTGATATTTTCGATAGAAATGTAAATATCGCCGGGCGTTATAAACGCGCACGTAGCAGACGTACAGCGAAATCATTTTCTCGATTGAAATTTTGAAGAGGGTTGATTGATATTGAATGTATAGAGGGTTGAAAGGTTTTAATATTCGACGAACGGGAACAGTAATACAAATTGATTCGTTAAAATCGACATACATAAATTCACGGTTATGTTGTATTAACTGCTTTTGTCGAAAACTACAATACAACCCTCTGTTTGCATTCGTTCAGAGGAGAACAATATATACAAGTTTATTATTTTAATGGCTCCAAATAAAACGAGATGATTTACGCCCAGAAAATTATTGCTAGTGGAATCAGACGTTCATGGTCAGACCACGGATAGTCTGAATAGAGCACGACGCAAAATGGGAGAGTAGTGTACTTCTATGTGATTGCACGTGCAATATTCATTTGCAGCTCCGCATTTTCTTTGAGATAATGAAAGTGGTCGCGTTATATTTTTTCCTTCTCGCGGAGGGGAAGCAGCGAATACCATGGCTGTGTTCTTCTCGCAACTGAGCTCTCCTGATATTAAAATTTCTTTGAATGCCCGCGTTTGGCGAGAATCTCAGACAACTTCTTCCTTCCCGCCTCTTCCATTTTTAATATCCCTTAGCGTGTAACAAAATTCCTGCGTAGGAGGACTCTACGCGCTTCCCTTATCAAAACACGTTATATTCTTTGAGCCACAAACCGATTATCGCTGAAATGCCATCTCCACTCGATCCATTATAAAATTTCTAAGATTAAATTTCCACTTAATACTACCGCGATTAGAATTCTACTCAACGCCGCTTCCAAGTTCAGAATTCTACTCGAAAACACTAAATTAACAATTCCCCTCGGAAATACCTCCAAGCTTAAAATTCTTCTCGACGATACTTCCATGTTTAAAATTCTACTCGACAATACTCCCACGCTTACGATTCTACTCAGTCATCCACTTCCAACTTCAGAATTCTGTCCCACGCCCAATTAAACATTCTATTCAAGAATACTCGAAATACTTCTAATTCATAGAAACCCGTCTAACCTTCCTTCTCTTCTTCTTCTTCTTTCTTCTGTTTCGTCAACCCTCTTTTAACTCACGCAAGAGTAACTCAGCATCCAACCCCGTTGCAAATTCTCCGAATACTGCACTCTTTACTATCCGGATTAAGTCTCCTTTACGCGCAGTAAACGAGGAAGATCGCCCGACGCCGTGACGCGATATTTTCCATCGAGGCTTCGGTGTCGCCTCGACGTGGCGTCAAAACCATCGCGGTTACTTCGCAGAACTTTGCAGCGACCGCACCGCGGTCGACGCTGTCGGGTCGTAAAGACGGTTTAGTGCGTGATGACCGATTTTGTGGTCGACGTCTCGATTTGCTACGCGTTGTTAATGGACGCCGTTAAATCGAACGTAATACGGCTTCTCGCGATTAACCCCCGCGATGCACGACCAGATACGCTTACATTGCGGCGAAACAGTGCGCGCTACTCTCCGACGCGGACGACGCTCTTGCACTCGAATCGTATCGACGTGTCGCGGTTCCATTCCGACACCTTATCCAGCATCCTGCTATCACTATTTCTCTATAATATAGCGTAAAACCTAGTTCACAAGTTGCGACTGGGAAATGGAAAAATTTTAGGATACACGTACAGTTACTCGCGAAAGTATCCGTTCACACTATATGTAACAGATTTTACTTAAGGGGAGGTTCCGATTTAAAAATGTCGAAAAAATGACTTATTTTGTATTTCATTTTTCGAATGTTTTAAGAACCTTTAAAAATACGGGTTTGGAAGGATTTTTTGAAATTCGAAAAGTTCCTGAAGGTATCTATAGGTATTTGAGGTACACTGGCGTAAAACTTTAAACGCGTTTTTCTCGAAACAGCGTTCTTCAAAACGGTGGAACAAATATCTTAAAAAGTTATTTTCTGATTCGATTGAAACTTTTTTTATTTTAAAGAATGTACTTTTATACAGTGGAGAAACCTCTAATTTTAAAAAAATTGAAAATTTGTATTTTTTAAAGTCGTGGAAAGGACAAAAAGCATAGGGAAAACGTGATTCCAAATTTCAAGTGTCGTTATTTTGCCAAACAATGTCATTTTTGTCATTTTGAAAGCTTCATCCACAAGAGAAATTTGTTTGAGAATTTCTTTGATAGATGGTGCTACCTAAAAATATATGAATCAAGGCTTACACCTTCCAATATAAATTATAACGGGTAATTCTGAATTTAACATTATCTACTTAAATAAGTAAAATATGTTATACGTACGGGGCGGCCGGATACTTTTGTGGGTAACTGTATGTTTACATAGGAATCGGAGCTGGAAAATTAATGGTTTAGTTCAGAATTAGCAAATATCTGAACGATGTCGAAACCGTTCACGTGGCGCAACATTTAACGTGATTAGCGATAAGGATGCAAATTCACATTGACACCCGAAAGAACAGGAAAACCGTCGGGATCGTAATTAAGATGAATGGTTTTGTCGAATCGGTTTCACTTAGCCGTGTCGCGCGCCGTTAATTTACGACTGTATGTCGGCCGCAGGAATTTGTCTCCATCAGATAGAAGCACGCTTTTCCTCGGCCGTTTTTCTGTAACGGAAAAGGTATTTTCTAGGAAAGGTCGCGGCTAGCAGTTTCTCACGCCACGGGTCGGATAAAATATCGCCGAAGACGCGGCGAATAACTATTGCTCCTCGCTAAACAGCATAAAATAATGCCTGTCTCCACTAGTGCCTTTGCTTCGTGTAACTATCCGCGATTTTCATGGGCCACTTGCTTCTCAGATATAAACTCTTTATAACCCGTTAAACGCATTTTCAATCGTTACACGAAATCTCTATCTTTAATTACAGGTAGATATCCAACGACCTATCGCAGAATATGCAAAATGAACCTCCTATTACGCATTTACATCCCGTAACGAGTTCTCTTCTACCTCGAAACGGAGCCACCCGCGTGATCCAATTTCGCGCTTCGTTTGCGAACATTTTTTGGCTCCGCTGACGTAGAACGACCTCCCTCGAAAATCTTTGCGCTTCTCCTACCAGAAACGTTAATTAGATTCTCGATCGATTGCGTTACTCCTAAAATACCAGCTAGCTTCCAATAATCGCACTAATACGTCAAACACAGGCCTGTCTATCTAGTGGAACTTGTACAACATCAATTCCATCGATTCGTATGCATTGAAATATGTAGGAATGAAGGATGAAAAGCATTAAGTCGCAGCAGTCTTACAACTTCCCTCACTGTTGCTTCACCCTGGTCTCATGAATCTCCCTTTGAACCACCTCGGGCTCATGGATCACTCGTTGAAATACATCCAACTCATCGATCTCCCATTAAGCCACTTTAACCTCGCGAGTTATGCAGAAATCGTACCTCCGGAGTGACGAGTCTCCGATGCACAACTTCATGCTGATGAGTCACTCGTTGTAGCACCCTAGAATCGAGCCGCAATGCACTTGCTATCTGATCTCCATGAAAGGGTAAAATTGACTGATTTCCATTCCATTTCCTCGGAACGTGTACCTCGTCGAGTTGGGCTCTGTTTCTTTTTAGCGAACGCTAGAGACACGCGAGGTGAATCCTGAACGGTCGCGGGTCTCGAGGGTCGTTTTCCATCGTCCAGCGATCGCGGTCACGAAGAACGCGAATGGGGCACAGCGGGGCCCGTGTCTCGGTCGACGGAAACGGGCCTGCATATGCAACGTGCAGCTGCCACGGCGCTCGGGACTCGCGGCGGGATCATTACGCGTCATTACAGAGTTACACGCTCGAATGGCCGACGTTACAAATTACAGAGGGACCGACCAACCTGCTCGCGCTCTTCCATGCCTGCTGCTAACCGCGGCATGCGCTCCGATACCCGTCCCTCGCAGCTGCGACTAGCATTGTTATCGGTATTACTCGCGTCAACGGCGATCACACGGCCGAAGGATCGCTGCAACGTCTTCCCAGGCTTCTAGCAAACGGATTTCACGTTGTAATCTTCGCGATTGCCTCGATAGCGCTTCGCCGACGGTTTCGGTTACGTTGGATTTTGATCGATAATGGTCGGGTGGGCAGGGCTCGGAGAACTCGAGTGTATTCTGTTTTAGGTAGGATAGATAGGAAGGATATAGTCGAGGTGGTAGAAGCTGCGAGAGTCCCAAAGTTTATAGGTCTGAGGTTTTGGAACAAGGGGTTTGGAAATCTTATCTCTCCCGAAAAAGTCAAATTAGGTACTTGGTCTGAAACTTCGAGGATGTAAACTTTGGGACTCTCGCAGCTTTAACGACCTCGCTATAACCCTTCTAGGTACTATATGTAAGTTTAAGTTGCGCGGTCCACAGTATGGGGCCTCTTGTGTGTTTTTTATCTTTTGTGTCTTTTATCTTAGTGCGTGACTAAGCGGCCGTCCTTAAATTATGTAAGAGTAATTTTTGCGAATTCTTACCCTCTCCCTCCCCCGGTATAAGAATTCTTAAGATTTGATATTCCAACCCCCTTCTTACTTAATATTTATTACATTTAATTTTTTCGGTTATAAAAATTATATTTCAAATCGAAATTCTTAAGATTTGATATACCAACCCCCTCCTCACTTAATATTTATTACATTTAATTTTTTCGGTTATAAAAATTCTTTTAAAGGTTCATATAATTCATTTAACTCAGTTTCGGGAAATCTAAACTAAAACAACTTTTCTGAAACATTAATGATAGAATTTGTATTTATTGAAAATTAGATTAAAAAATATTACGTAAGTCGCTACCGGACTCCCCTCTCTTGTACGAAAACGTAAGAAATTCGCGACTTCCCCCTCCCAAAAGCCTTACGTATTTTAAGGACGACCCCTAACCTCCTGCGGCAGCGGAGTTAGTTATTGCATTTCGTATTGGATAGTTGTAGGGTTGTAAAAGGACAAATCCACCTGGCTACTTGTTAAAACAACATGCCTTTTGTATTCCCCTGGTGTTTGGTTGCTATTTGATCCCTGAATGAATCTTATGGTGGGTATTTAAAGTGTTAGGTATTTGTTGGGAAATTTTTATGTTAACAGTTAAAAGTAGTAAAATGCGTCTGTTACCAAGACTTACAATTAAAATAACAGTTAGAAAGGGTGACTTACCACGTATTGAGACTGTTTGAGCTATCGAGGGCTTCTCAGGGACGGTTACTAACGCTTTGATGAAATTCTGGGATTAGTCTGAAGCGTTCTCGAGTACCAGATCCTCAGATCGGACCCAAGCTCCTCACAAGTAGAATCTCGAGTAAGAAAACGGATTTAGAGATCCAGGGACTCTGGAGAGATCGTACCAGCAACTTACTTGCAACTCCTTTGGCCACGTTTATAAACGAGAAATTGTCGATTGGAATCTTTGGCTGTCGCATTGCTGGGTGAAACAACGTGGCGACAAGTAGAACACACTTAATTGATCCTATCAGCGAATGCTAATTTCATTTAAATTCACCTTTCCGCTCGTTTCTGGTTCGTTTAAGTGTGAACTTATGTAAATGCATATTTCGCAAACGCTTCCTTTGTTCCGTTGCATTTGTCACGCCTCGGAAACGGGACGCTGCACGACATTTACGCGTCAAGATAGATCTCGGCTTTTGTTTGACACTTTAACGAAGAGTGTTGCGAATGCATGCAAATTTCGCATAGGAAACTCGTGCCAGAGAGGTTATGCTAAAATAAACATATGACTCCACCAGAAGGCGAAAAAGTTATATTTATCGTGTTCTAGAATCAGGTCGGTTATAAATTATTAAATGTACATTCATTCTGCACTTCGGTTTGCTTTGGTTTTTAAGCGAAATATATTCGTGCTCTTCCGTGGAATCCATTGTGGAGAATTCCGCACAGATTTCCACGATGATACAACTTGCCTCGCGAAATATACGGCGTGGTGATCACGCGTTATACATTAAAACTTTCAGGCGCACGAGCAAAGTTTGAGCGTTGTAGTATTATGCTATGAAATATTGTGGAATATTATAGCGTTATTTCTGAGCTATATTCACGGATTATATTGTTC
This sequence comes from Andrena bicolor, assembly GCA_960531205.1. Taxonomy (NCBI): domain Eukaryota; kingdom Metazoa; phylum Arthropoda; class Insecta; order Hymenoptera; family Andrenidae; genus Andrena; species Andrena bicolor. Next base: position 33,799,119 of record OY482666.1, on the reverse strand, counting down.
CTTACTACACAATCCTTCGTGGTCACACCTTCTTTTAATTACAAATCGGCTAGATGGGATTCACTGTACCCCAGCGTCATTTTTCAGTTACCATTTTCGTATTTTTGAACTACCTTCGCACTACTGATGCAATCATGGTCTAATAGTCTTTTTCTAGAAATGTAAAGTTTGATATGATGAAATTTGTCATTCAAGAAGAGCCATTTCCCACGGTTGTGAAAAAAGGGATTTTTTTTGCGATAAGTACCCTTTGGAAGTCGGAAAGGCGCGACATCAGAACACGAAAATTGCTCTTGGGGTGCGATCACGAAGGGTTAATTCAAACTCGACGTATCGAAAATACGTGGTACGAATGGCATCGCTATTTTTGTGCGAAATAATACTTATCTATACTTAGTGTCACTGATTCATCACCGTCCAGCCCAAACCGCTGACCCTAAAAACATGAAATTCGGAGGGTATATACCTTTTGCGACGTAGGTGCTGGATAAAAACGAATTTTTTGAAATTCCATCCCCAAGACGGTGAAAAGGGGTAAAGTGTGTTTTCATGGATTCCTTAATATCTCTTAGGCCCGATTATATATCAACTTGGTTTTTACTTCGAAAGATTACCCACACAAATGCTTAAAAACCACATTCAACATTTTGCCTAGTCAACCCCTAAGAGGGTGGCGAATAGGGGTGAAATGTGTTTTCATGGAATCCTTAATATCTCTTAAGCCCGAAGCGAAGCGCGGGGGTATTTTGCTAGTCTTAGCATAATCCTATACAAACACAGCTACAAGATATCTAAATCCACAGACGAACGATGCTCAGCTCTGAAAATGACCCACCTCTCTCAGAAAATACGAAAGCAAACAGTTTCTTTGGCACGACTTCCCTGGAAACGTAGAGTCTGGATAAAAACTCGACAAGGGAAGTGGAGGTATAAATAAATGAACTTATACCCGCGGAAGTGTGTGAAATTATGCTTTATGGCGTAAATAACGAAAGAGAAATCGTACGATGGTCAGAGAAACCGTATTCGAGTGATGCTCGTTGACAATTTACTGAAGACTACGGCTAATTAACGCGTTTCTTTACGAGCAGTCACCGTATCTCGCATTTCCGACACCGTGAAAGTAACACACATACCGTTCGCCATATTTTATGCGTCAACATTTAAGTGATTGTTTGAGCAGAGTGTGCAGAGGTGCTGTACTATTTATAAACTCGAATAGAGTTTATCTTCGGGGCTCTGTCTTCCTTTTAATTGACTTCGTAACTCGCGGAGTCGCTTGGAAACGTATCGAGTGGCTCGTTACCTTGCGACGAAACAATAGTCGCTTTTCTCCCCGCAGATTTTAATCTGAAACCCGTGCAACTTCTGTACGTTTGATAGGAGACTCGTTAAGTCGAAACGAAATTCATTGGCCTCGCTAATAACAGCGTTGTTACGAGAAAATTGTGCCACCACGATTCTTGGATGACAATTTAATTAACTGTCGAACTGGATCCATCGAGGCACAGCCGACACTTCTGTCTTCAACAGTCAAACTCAATTTGCAGGATTACATATCGATGCTGCACGCCTCCTTCCGCGAGCTACGATTTCCTTAACGATTACTTGACGAGTTTATGCTCGCTGGATGCTTCCATTAACCTCGTTGCGCCGTTCAAACCCGGCGCCGTCGCGGATACCAATAACATCGTGGTTTTATTTAACAATTAAATCCCGAAATCACGTTCGTTAACGTGTTTGTATCTCTTCTTCAGCGTAAACGTCTCCTTAATTAAAGTTCATTTTCCTCTCCGTGCTTGAGCGCGAAACGAGGATTGGACTAAGGATGCAGGGTAAAAGTGTTGCGTATAAAGCGTTGAATTTTTATTCAAGTTACTTCATTAAGGGGAAGAGACGCTGTCGCGTGAATTATTTTCCCATTTCCCGTGTTTTCGAGCCTCGGACGGATCCCCGAGATAGATCAAAGAAATCGAGAGACGGTGGCTCGTGAAAGCGTGTCTCGATTTCGTTCGAGAAGGGATGTCGCACGCTTTCACGATTTCTGCCGCCATCTTATATCGCATCCACGCGACTTACGAGTAACTCGATACTGGGTACACGTGAAAAAGTTGTTGAGAAACGCTGCGAAACTGAGACCTACTGCATTCCACGAACAGACTTCATTTAGTGGAAACTCTGCTTGAAAAATAATAATCGCACACGAAAGGTTTCGACGTTCCCCTTTCCAGAGAACATCAGAACAAAACCCAGCTTCAATTTATTTATTTGTAATTAACCGGTTAACTGTCAATGTATCATATATGATCAAATGGAATAACATTTTTGTTTTTCAAACGATTTGAATGAAACTTGGTATGTAATGGTTTTTGGGGTCGCTGAATCTGAATTTCGCAACGGAATTGTAAAATTCAATATGGCAGACTCAAAATGGCCGAACCAAATTGGCTGCCAAACATTAAAATACAATCGGGATATAGAAAAATTATATATAGGGGTTTTTGGGGTCGCTGAATCTGAATTTGGCATTGGAATTTTAAATTTCAATATAGTAGACTCAAAATGGCGAACCAAAATGGCCACCAATTGACCAACTCACCCCTAAATTCTATTTTTTTATGGGTTGGGGGTGTCAGATGAAAAAAATTACCCCCGAAATCGGTTCAACGACTCAAAAAAAAAACCCTGTAAACCAAATTTTGTGTGATTCACTTAATTTTTCGATGGTACCAGTTTGGGCCCGAATAATGAAAAGGACCGCGCCAGTTAACCGGTTAATTGAAAAAGAAATGTTTCTTGCCTAACCTAACCCATAACTTCTCGCTAAATTCCCAACAACCGGAGTAATCGAATCTCTTAAGCAGTAATCGGACTTTTGCCTACCTCGATTCACTGATCCTCGAGAAAGCGCTTCTCGAATAGGAGCCGCTCAAAGGGGATCGAAGTTTATCGCGAACTCGAAGCAGCGTGCACTAGCGCACGCGTGCGATTGACAGCGCGCGAACGCGCTCCACTTTCGTGGAGTTCTCTGATCGCTAGCAAGCGCGACGCGTCCGTCTGATCCTCGGATGGATAAATATTCAAATGAGTCTAGCGGATGCGTGGGAGCTCACCCACGCGATTCCAGCTCTCTCACGCATTTATAATGCCCTGCGAGTGTTCCCGTGTCCCCTGCGCCCTGGAACTTTCGTTCGATAAATTTCGGCGCCTGTTCATCGGCGAAGGCAGAGCCAACGTATTTGTTCCGGATTGTGAAAACGCCGGCGATCGTGGAAGAAACGGTTCCTCCTCCCACGCGGAATACAGGAACCGACGCATTAACCTATTCTACGTCCAACACGTTCCTCTGTGATTCGAGAATCTTTAATAGAATCTAGAATTCTAGACTTTTAGTGGCACAGAGAAGACTCTGAGTAACAAGTTCGTTTGACTTTCGAAGGCGTGTATCACTTAATGGTAATATGAATTTATATCCCGCCACGAATTCGAGCGGATCTACTTATTCACGCCGAAGGAAATATGTGTAAGAGACTTGTAACCAGGTTTAATAGCACTGCACCCACATCTGGCGCGACATACGTTTGCATTAGCCCGAGCATTACAAGTTACTCCGAGGCTGACCGTTTAATTCAATCTTCCCAGTGGACGTGCGCGAAGCGACTTTCACGGCGTTTAAGATGCTCCTCGAGGCGCGCGTCAACACGGAAACGTTTCGCGGTACCGGAAAGCGTGTAGACGCGCGGATTCGAGACGCTTGCGCGGGAGGAAGCGCGGCGTGAATTCGCGCGCACAGAGGTCGTAATCGTCTGATAACGCTCGACTCGTTTGTCGTTCTTTCCTCTCCCGTACTGCCGTCTGGGAGGCTGAGTAACGTATCAAGAGATAAATCGTCGCGTGCACACGTGCTCGTGCACAGCTGCGAGTACACGCGCGGCTTCTCCTCTCTTGGAAGAAAAGTCGCGGGGGAACGCGTCGGTTTCAGGATTTACGATCGCCGACGGGGGCGAGTTTGGGTAATTATTTGGAATTTCCATCTTTCATTTCGCCGGGGTGAATCTCGAGTGGAACGGCTTCTCGGCGACGATCGAATCTCTGCGGAGCGCGAGGGGTTTCAGAAATGTGCACGCGACGTTGATCTATCTTGGGGAAATTTTCAGGGCGCCGTGTGCTTCGGCACTTGACGGATGTGTTCTATGTTACATGTATTTTCTGGCTTGATGAAATATTCCATGTTCCACCTGCTCTCATATTTGAACAGGAATTCTCAAAGTCCCGTTGATATTAATACTTTAAAGTACAAGCAGATCGAACTTCTTGGAATACTTCGCTGAGGTACTGGGACGTGGAATATTTCAGTAGCTGAAGCAGAGAGGATTGAAATTTTTACAAGTCCCATCAGTTCTAATACCTTACTGAAATATTCCATGTTCCTTCTACCTTCTCTTTTTGACTCTATATTCGACGGTAGAGGCAACACGAAGTAAACGGCACGCCAAAGTGTCATGACACTATTCCATACAGAAGGACGCAAGGGATGCATATTGAAATGAATTTCTTGCAGCATTTCATTTTATCTACTAGCAATCAATCGCCTGTATAATCTTCTCTCTGTACACGTACCTACAATTCTTCCTTATCTCCACGCGAGTTTCCCTTATCGGTGCATAAACATCGAGCGTTTTGAAATGAAAAATGTGGAAAGAGATTCTATTTGCGATGCGCTTAAGGGGCTAAGTACTTAGTACTACTCAGGCAGTTGTTTTCCGTGAAAGAATGAAAAACACTTTCTTTTTGAATTTTGTAAAAAAATGGAAGCAAATCCAGATGTATCCTTTTACCCAATGTTTATTATTATCATAGAGATTGAAAAAATTTGCTATGAAATATACATGTGCTTAAACATTTTAACGTTCTTCTGTGGTTTTGCTGTAATATTGGTCATAAAAAATGACATAATCCAATTTCAAGGTGGGATTCTTGTTCGTTAGTTCCGTAGTTTCTCGCGGAACCGATATCAATTAAAATTAAAACAGAATTGTTAAATTCGTCGAAAAACGGCGATTATTTCAAGAACAATTCGGTCATGTTTGTGAGTTACTAAAAATCCGCGCCTTTTTTTTATGAAGATCTCGAATTTTTATATATCCTGTAATTTTTTCAAATCAATCTGAACCTCCGTTCATTCGCAAATACGGCAAAACCCAAAGAAAAAAGATTCGAGCAAAACACGTTTAAAGTTTCTGGGCAAAGGCGACGCTATAATTTGCCGTTTGACCTTTTTAGCTGCCAAATCAACAATTTTCCGAATTTTAATATAAACCAAACGGCATTTTATTCATAAAAGATAGCACTTTCGGAAAATGCAATAAAAACGATTTTTCGACTGCCTAGTCCTCTTAAGTAGGAGAGGAATATTGGAAATCTGAGCCTACACGAAGACACGCGCAGAAGTAGATGCTCCAAACGGATTAACAAAACTTCCATCTCGTACCGAAATGAACATCGGTCTGTTTCACCTTAGCGCAAGATCAAAGCCAATCGTTGGCCAGACAAAAACGACCAGCGCCCCTTGGTAGCGCTATAAACACTTGTTCCTTGTCTATGCGGAATTCGTACTCGCGACTTTGGCGGAGGTGCAATTAATCAGCGTGGAACGTTTCATTCCATCGCGCGAGCCACGTGGAAAGGAGGTTTCCACTTGAACACAGCGATATTTAGACTTGTCCACGACGGTTAAGAGACTGAGACGAATGTTGGACTCGCTGGGAGCCTAGGCTTAATGGAAATGACACAGCAGTGAAACTCGAATTCTGTCGACGGGTCAAAGTAAGCTAATATCTATGTATTTTGTTCTGAAATCAATCAAGTTAAACATTCCTCGACTATCATTGCTCTCCTCGATTCTTAACTAATCACTAAATGGCTGGCTATAAATCAAGAGTCAGTTTCGAGAATACTACTCCTAACTTTTTGAAAGCCCAGATTCACAGGCAGAGTTGATAGAAACTAAAACTTTGCATTGTCGAGAAAGATGAATGGGCAAGTTTAATGGTAACAGTTTATTCATCTTCATTAACCATAGAGGCGGTTCATTATTATTTGATGGATTTAATGTTCGTTTAAGTGCATCCAATACGTCGCTAAAATAGCACCTAAGATCAATCACGGGGACGGGACTATTAATATACCCGGGCAGCCTCTATTAATATAGAAAACGGAAGATCAGACATTTCTTACCGCGTTCTGAAAGGCTATTTTGCACCGACGTCCGCGCACAGAGTAGACACTGTCAACGATGCAATGACTCACGTCGGCCGCCGCGAAAGCTAACTCAACCCCCGGCTGGATTCGTTGAAGTTACAGTAGGAACCAGCATATGATTCAGCTGGTAATTACATTCCGCAGCCTGGGGCGCGGTGACCACCCCGCCGGATCTGAAATAGACTTTCCGGAACACGGAAGAATGCGGTGGTCACTCGCGTCTTTCTCCCCCGGTAATTATAGGGCGCCCCATTTCTCGCGAAACTTTCGCGTCATCCCGCGACCCGAGGCGTCCTCAAATGTCTCCAGCGAAGTCCAACGAAAACCTGCTGGAATTATTATGTAACGTAGAAGTTCGGGAGTGAAGTAACTGTTTTAAAAATTATGTTTCTGGGGGACTTGTTGGGAAGTGGAATTCTAATGGAAGTTTGAAGTAACTTTCTTTCGTTGAAGGAGAGATGGAAGCGTCTCTTTAAAATGGTTGACATTTTCAGCGCATTGTTCATTACTATACCATTGTAATTGTGGGCGAAAGGGTTTATTTTCTTCTACGCATTTACACTCAGCAGTGGCAGATTTAACTATATATATATTAAATAAAAAGAATTTGTGATTTTATCCAAACATTATAATTTTTCCCTGCACGCTGTTAAAAAATTATTTCCCAGCCCGCTGTTAATAAACTACCTCTTCGTTTTCCAGAAAAATTTGGGCCCCTCGATGCGTTTGCCGCTTGGGCCTTTTTCTTTAAGGGAAGAAGTTCGTATAAACGGCTTATTTTTTTTTTAACAATTTTTAGGAATTTTTTGCAAAGATACTAATGCGCTAATCCTTTTGGAACTTTAAGGGTACTTTATTTAACATTATAAAAACTCATTTTTTTTTTATGACATGAAAACTAATCGCGTAAGAGGAAGCTTCGCGATAAAGGTTGATTCTCCATAAAATAATAAAGAATAGCCGCTTCGAGCATCGCTTTGAAAAGTTTCACACGCGATGGACGATCCTGGCATAAACATGCCGGAAGTTTGCGCGTTTGCCACGGTTTTTTCATTTCACCATGAATAAGAACGATCGAAGTTTTCAGTGGGGTTGGAGGACCGCTTTCGCATCGAAGGTCGAGCAGAGAGGAGTCGTTTGGCGGACGAATCAGGGGGATAGAATGGCCGATGGGGCTGAGGTAGGCGAAACTTGGCCAAGAAGTTTCCAGCCCGTAAAACGTCAGTCGTTGGTTTTTACGAGCCGCGAAGAAATAGAATTTAACGAAAGTAACCGTCGAATAAAACAATTTGTCCGTGTCTATCTGCGCGGCAGCCGGCGGCGGCGCAGAGAAACTTTTATTGCACCGACGAAAGCTGGAAGGTGTGTAGTCTTTTTTGCGCTACCTCGAACGATGCTTCACGGGAGTATAATATTAACTGAAACGGAGAGGAACCTCCCGTAAGCCGCAGTGAACGATGATTCCCCCAGCAAAATTGTAAAAAATTCTTTCACGCGTTCTATTCAAGAGATACAAGCTTCCATTTTTATCAAAATGGGTGGGCGCGGATTTTCACAACAGAATATGAAAATTCTAAGTGAAATAAAGCGCTGAAAATATGGTCTTTTGATTTCAAAGGAATAATTCCTGTCTCGAGATAGAAAGTGAAATATTAATTCCATTTTCCTGCAAAGAAGCTTAGAAATTGAATTTTCATGTCTGCGGTGGTTTAGCTAAATGTATTCCGCAAATGGTACAAAGCAGAGGACGAGGAATTCAAATTTTTCGCGTCGCGACTCCCACGATTGTAATCACGCGATTTATGCATCTGAAGTCCCGTTTGCAAGGGAGTGGATTATATTTAACTCGGACGCTCATGTTCGTAAACCAGTCATAAATGTCTGGGAAATAAAACGATCTCGTTGTAGCTCCGAAGCTGTCACATTGTTACGCTTCATTCAAGTAGGTATATTTCTAGTTTCATGAACCACAAACTTCATTCGAAAGAATTACCTGTAAAATGAATTCCCTTGCTGCCACATTTTCGTCAACTTCAAACTATTTACTACGATAATTCTAATTTAAATTCACCCTCTGTCATTCTATTCGACTCTGAACACCAGCAACTCGATCAAAAATTGAATTTTATTTTGCGAATCAATAGAAACCGTTTAAACCATTCTGTGCGTTAAAAATATCAAGAAACGAATGACACGGTGGTGATTTATCCCCAAGCTATTCGTGTCGGTGCAATTCCCTCGAAGTGTGTCGCGAAAGAGAGATCATCCATGGGTGCAGACGGTGCTTGTCGCTATTGTTTATGAAAAAGACGAATGCAGCGGTCGTTGTTGCTAAGATACGCGCGGCTCTTTAATTTCACCTACCGTGAACGATTATTTACATAATCTGAAACGCGATATAGCAGCTATTCACTTCGCTCGACCGCCGACTCGCCATTGTAATTTGTAAGTTACCGAGTCGCGCCGCGGTAATAATTATCCGTTGATGTATGAGTGTGTCCCGCGAGTTCGCGAGCCTCTCGGGCGATGCACCGCGAACTGGGCTACGCTGCCGGCTCCGTGGTCACGAACCTTCCCTGCAGATTTTTACTACGTAATTAAATAAGTGCTGAATAATTGCCACTACTCCCTGCGATCTTCGTGATATTTGAACAACTCATTCTATTACTATTTTTAAATGATTTTATTTAGCTTCAAATCTGGAAACTTAATTTTCACCCACTTCCATCAATCCAATGGTTTTGAAACTTTAGATGCGTGCGCAGTTGGATGACAATACAATTTTAAAAAAAGTAAAAAGGAAATCTATAAGAAAATCCACAAACACTAAAAGCCAGAAAGATATATAAAAATTAAATAATCTACAAACACTAAAATCTAGAAACTAAAAATTATATAAAAAAAGTTATGTTTAACAATTCTACAAAAAAGACACTAAATACTAAAAAATAATTATTTTCTTGTACTACAATTTCGATGGGGTTTTTTCACTTTAAATAAAATCGTGGTGCTGTAATAAATTGATTCACATTCTGTTATGAAATTTTGTTTAAAATTAGAAAACACCATCGAAATTGCATACAAGAAAAGAATTACTATTTATTTTTTAGTGTATTTTTTGTGAAATCGTTTAACATAATTTTTTTTAATATATTTCCTTTTAAAATCTTCTTAGGAGGAACAATTCTTTTAAGTAGTAGCCAGGTGCACAGTAAAAACGCAGAGCATAGGCCGCAAAACTATCTTTTATTTCCTATTAAGGATCGTGAAGTACAATCGACTTAGATATTATTCTTAGGTGTACCATCCAAGGCAATTCATTCCAAATGAGGGAGTACAGATCTGCGAATCCGCACGTCTCCCAAGGAAATATATATCCATAGAACGCGCCTGAGGAAGACGCTCAAGTGCAGAGGTTAATTGTATTTATGACCAATTTGAATGGTAACCAGTTTGCGATACGTGGCTCCTAAAGTTACGCTCGTAACGCGGACGATGTACGACAGCCAGCCACTCGTAGATCATTCACAACGACGCCGGTTGCGTAATTCCGTGCGACACCGACGCCACGCGGAAACCGATGGATCGCTCGGCTAGAACCAGTTCCCGTCACCTTTTTCGCACCGATGCCGATTCGCGCGAGCCTCTCGGGCCATTGTGTTTCGTTTCGCGGCTAGGATCGTTGAAATAATTCCGCGTGGGTCGGCGGGAACCGCTCGCCGCTCGCCGGCATTAGTAATTCGTAATCAGGACATGCAACCGCGGGCGAGATTCGATTTTTATCGTGGCGCCATTGTTGGCGGATGCTGAGATTGGGCGAGCGGGACGGACGAAGCAACCCTCGGGGGAAACACGCGCCAGGTCGTCCATCATTTTGGAAATTTCATTTCGCGGCGAAGGGGTCGCGATAAGCCGCGCCCCGGGATCGGCTCGCCGACGCCGGGGCGTCGGATCGCGATCAAATCTGCCGAGATCGGCGGGCAAATAAAATCGAAAGTCACGGAGGGAAAGGAGAGCCGCGGCGGAGAAAGGAGGATCCCGTGAGTGGCGTATCCGCCGGAAGTAGTTATCGTTCGTGCTCGACGAGTGTTTTCCCAAGCGTTCCGCTCTTCTTCGTGACATTATACGACTTCGCGTTTCGCTGCCTCGCCGGCTACTTCTCCCTCTTTTTCCCCTTCCGGGGAGTCGCTGGATCGTGTCGAAAATCGTTGCTTCGATTACTTTGTTGCTGGATACACATCTAAGCAGTTTGTCTTATCTCTGAAGTACTTGCCGATGCCACTAATAAGGAGAGTATTTTAGGTGTCCGCCTCCGATCATTTTGATTTTTGGATATGTTATAGAGGACCGAAAAATAAGAAATACGTGTTTTTTTATTTTTCTCCGTTTTCATATTTGGACGGTGAAAACTGCGTTCAAAGTTGGGGTTGAAAAATCATTTTTGTGGACTTTTTGAAAATCTAGTGACTCAGTCATATTTCACATTCAAAGACACAAAATTCGTCCAGTGATACTATTCCCCTATCTCTAATAGTTCTCGAGATATTCCACAAAAATGATTTTTCAACCCTGACTTTGAACGCAGTTTTCACCTCCCAAATATGAAAACGGGGGGAAATAAAAAAAAAACACGTATTTCTTATTTTTCGGTCCTCTATAAAATATCCAAAAATCAAAATGATCGGAGGCGGACACCTAAAATACTCTCCTTGTAAGTAAGAAACCTATTAGACAGAGTTACTGTTACAAAGGAAGAAAATTTCTAAAAAAAATAAACAGAATCTGCTGAGCTTCATTGGATAGAATTCTTTGGAATGACGTTTCATTCGACGAGTCTCAAAGACGATAGGGTGGATGTACCAGTAAATGAACACGTACCAGTGAATGAACATTTTTTATTAAAATGAGTAAAATAAGTTATTAAAGTAAGCAACTAATTAATTAGAGACTTCTTTTCATTTCTTGCTTCATATCCAAATGATTTTTTGCAGCACGTGGAATCATTCGCGCAGCAAACATAATTTTATACTAGTGTTCATTCATTAGCCTTAACTGTTCATTTACTGGTTCGTTTACCCTACAGAGCGTGGAATCGTCACGAGCTGGCTCTAAAACGATCGAATAGTCAACCCGATTGCTCTAGCGTGAGATTCAAAGGGTGCCGGTTTCGATTGCGCGCCAGAGGGAGGAAGAGAAGACTCGGTCTCGCGCGGAGTCCACTTCTACTGTGGCGAGCCACTTGTTTCGCGCTGGAACCCTCTCCTTCTTCCTCCTCGGCCGCCGAGACTTTTGACCCAGAACGGGGAGTAGCTGCGGAACGTCTCGAGTACGAGGAAGCGGTAAATATAACGCCGTTTCAGCGGCGCGTGAACAACCACGTAGCAAGTGACATCGGCCGGGCAGAAATAGTAGGGAGTCGTGCAGGTGCCCTCCGTGGGAAGCGGCTCGTTTCTTCCAGGGATGCGCCTCTCCTATCGGTCTCTCCTCTTTCCTTGGGATTGCCCTTCGTCCTACGATAGGTCGTGCGACCTTTCTCGGACCTCTGCGAGCGAGAACGGATCGACCAGAGCGCAAAAAGGAAATCTACGTTTAGGTTCTTCGTGCCTGGACACGGTCGAGTCTTCTTCAACTCGTGAGAGTGAAATTCCTCGCGTTCCAGTCGGTTCCTTACGGTTAGACGAGCTGTGAACCGAATCTTTAAAAATATCCCTTGCTCCATTTTCACCGCAGTATTCCAAGACCTGGGAAGCGCAAAGAATCCTGAATTTCTAAGTAAGTATAGCGGTGCTCATATGGAAACTCTGGAGGAAGTTCCTTTCTGTGGATAAGGTTGACGTTTCTTCGCGCGGATGCGTCAAGGCGCAGGCTAGGAAGCGCAGCGGGTCTGTTTACGCGACGCTGCGGCAGCTTTCTGCTCCCGTCACTTTTTTCCCTCCACGGCTGCTAACTTCCGCTCGCAAATCCTCGGACGAACGCATCCGAAGCTCTTGGCAGCGAGTCAGACGTTCACGATGAAATATGTAGCGCGGCTGACTTTGATCTGCCGTGGCGGGGCCCGAACAACCTGCAAGTGTCCTGCGCGACAATCGGCCTCTGGAGAACGCATTCATTGAACGCGCGGCTTCCTTCGGGAATCAGGAAGTTCCTTCGCGAGATTTTGAAACAAAAATTGTGGAGGAGAATACAAGACACGTGGGAGGTTTTCATCGTCTATTTAAATTAGTTGCATTCGTTGATTCTCTTAATTCAGAAATCTATAACTGATTGGGACACTACGAAGTATTCGAAGTTCCAACCGCAGCGCCCCCCTCGTTCGCGGTGCCGAAACTGGTCGTTTTGCCGACACCGAACCGTGTATCAAACAACGATGTTACTCGTCGTCTCGCGTATCCCGTATCCCGTGTCCCCCGTCACGCATACTAAACTTAACCAATTACCGAAATTGCTGACAGGCCCCGCTACAAGGAGGCGCAGCGAGAGAGCGAGAGAGAGAAAGAGAGAGAGAGTAGAGGCGACCGACAGCTGCACGCATACGGAATCGCGGCCGAAATCTCGCTTGACCCCCTTCTTCTCTTCGTCTTCCACTGCTTCCGTCGCATTCTCACGTGGGAAAGGGTGAATCACCGCCCCTCGGTGAAATTCTAAAAGCGCCTGTTTCCCGAAAGTCTATTACGAACCACTTAGAATCATACGGCTCGGTATTCCCGCGGCGTGCGAACGGCCCTTTAAAACGGTGTCGTGGCCACTGAACTCAAAGCGAACGTTCGCGCCGGGCCACTGTGCCTCGTTTTTAGGCTCGTTACCAATGAGAATCGTCTGGCCCGTTGTTTGATGGTTTTTCCACGGCCCTTTTCGCTCCGGCTTCCTTGGCGTCGCTCTCCCATCGGCGAGATTTACGACGCTCGCGGCATTTTATGCCCAGCTCCAGAAACGTTACTTTAATAATGTACTTCGGTTGGCTGCGGTCGAAGCTTTTCGTTACGGCGGTTCGACGTTCCACTTCCGAAAGAGCTTCTTAAACTGGGAATCCATCTAGAGGCTAAGCTATACTATGCTATGCTACGTTTGAAAAAAATCAACGTCAATACATTTTTATGGAACCGTTTCCACCAAAAGATAAACTAAGCTGCTGACATGCTATGCTATGTAAAGCCGGGAATCCACCGGGAAGCTAAGTTATGCTATGCCATGCTACGTTTTAAAAAAAAATTAGCTTCAATACATTCTTATGGAATCGTTTTCACCAAAAGCTACGTTAAAACATAGTATCGAATTGCTTTAAGCCGGGAATCGAACTTCTTCTGCTGTCATTTGTTAGCTATCATCGTCACCCTATCAACAACGTAGCAAAAGGTCTATAGTGAATTCGGTATACGGTATCGCGGCACGTGAATACCGATTACTTCGGTACAGTACCTACCTTATCCTTATTAGAATGCATTCATCTCTGTCGACTAACTATCCAACTCCAAGGTAAATATTCCCGGTGTAAGCAACCTGATATCCATCCCCAGTGGCGCATCTAGTGGAGGACCAAGGGGCCCTGGCACCCCTGAAAAACCGGGCTTTGTAAAAAGAAAAGAGAACTTGATTTGATGCTTTAAAAAAAATTATATAACCACCCAAAGGATTTTATTGAATTTGCATTAACCCTTCGTGGTCACACCTTATAATCACAAATCGGTCACACGGGGTTCACTGTATCCCAGCGTCATTTTTTGAGTTACCATTTGCGAATTTTTGAACCTTTTAACTTTACAGTGATAATTCTACATTCGTAATATTTATACAGTCATGGTCTAATAGTCTTTTTCTAGAAATGTAAATTTTGATATACTAAAATTTGTAATTGAAAATGCGCTCTTTTCCATCGTTGTGGTAAAATACAGATTTTTTTAAAAAAAATTCTTTTTTTGCGATAAATCCCTTTTGGAAGATGTAAAGGTGCGGCATTTCAAATAAAAAATTGCTCCTGGTGTACAATACACCCCGTGTGACCACGAAGGGTTAAAAATATTTTTATCCCTTCAACTCGGCTCCCCCGAGATTACATAAATCCTGAGTACGCCACTGTCCATCCCACGTCGACGCAACAATTCCGCGCGACCACTTTGAATCGAACAAGAATTAGATCGCCCCGCGCGCATACGCGGCCGAATTAATGCCCGCCTGTCCCTCGCGGGAGAAACGACGCCGTAAAACGGGGCACAGCTACCGGACAGCAATAAACGCGGAATATTTGCCTGCGACTCGTCGGTGGCATTATCATTAAGGCTGGCGACAGCTCGGAGGCCCGCGGCTTCTCCGCGAACACCGCGTAGCTGGCCGCGGTGCGGATAATATTAATCCGCGTGGCAGGACGTTTTACGCGCCTATCGGGCTTGTTGTGCTTCATTTTAAGCGGTGCAACCGTGTAACGGTGCTCTCGCGGACCGGCTGTAAACCACCGCGGCTATTGGTACGAGCTGAACGAAAATGGCACCGCGAGATAGCGAGGAAATATTGCCGGTGCTCCAAGGGACTTTTAGTGGCCCGTTGAAGACGGTGCCGGATGGAAAACAGCTTGGATGATACAGGGTGGTCTAAAGGAGAGGTCGAAGGATTTAGGGGCACCCGGTAGTCGGCAGAAATGGACAGAAAAATTACAGTTGGCAGGGGTCTGTGAATCAACCTCGATGGAGATAAGATGATACGCAGGCGACTGTTTGGTTTGAGCTCTGTGGGTTTAGTTTCTGCTGTGTACGCGAGATCGTTGTGGTATAGGATTACGCAAAAATTACCATTTTATTGGTAAAGTATTTTATTTGAGGTCTGAGCAGCACAAATATTTACAAGTAAATATTCTATCGCTGTATTTCTTCGACCTCGTATTTTAGACCACTCTGTACAGCTCGACGGCTCCCGAGAGCGAATCTCTCTTCGGTGAAAGATGCAGTCGGTCTTGCTGAAATGTTTTCTCCTTTTATGCTTTTTTACTTTTCTTTTTTTTTCGAGACAGCGAGATAAAAAGCAGGATGGAAGCTTTGCGACGGGAGATAGGGAGAGTTCTTGGTGGGATTTACGAAGTCGTTGAACACCTGCGACGATTTTATTTCTCGCGGTGCCTCGGTGTTGCGCCTGATGGAAAACTGTGAAATATAGAATCGTGACGTGGCATAAAGCCGTGTTACATTTACAGTCCAAGTTTGGAATATTCGTGGAAGTGAAACATTCAGTGGGAATTGTAAGGGAGCTTCTCAAATGTTTCTTTCCGGGTTGAGAATTGCTGGGAATATTTATTTCCTCTGATTATTCACCAATACATTCAGAATAATTAATGCATCTCGTAACTGAATACTTGATGCGTGAAAATACGATTTCTAAAAAAAATGTGTATTCTTTTGTTGCAGGTAAGAAGGCGAAGCTACTAGGTTCTCTACGTCTGCCTCCGCGAAAAGCATGAAAATTCTGAGCACTGCCATTTTGAGGGGAAGAGTAAGTATTATTGTACCAAAGCAGAAAATAATGTATCTTGCATATATCTCGGAGAAAACGTGATCCTCGAGGATCATTCTGCCGCGCTGAGGAAGAAGGGCGAAAATTTTCACACAGATTCCTTAATAAAAAATAAAGGGGAGGGGATTACCTACGTGACACGAAACTAGGCGAAATCCACGAAAACGTCAGAACGAAAATCTCATTCTCGCCCCGGCGAAACCTAATTTGTCGGGTGCCGGTCGACTGCCTCCTTTCCCGTAAAAAAATGCAACGGTAACGTCCCTGCGGCCGAAAAATCGTGCCTCGGAGAAGAGAGTGGCCACCAAGAAGGCGAGTTATTTCGCACTCAAGATTCGCCCGGTTGTAACTTAAACCCCGCGGTAGCGCTGAGCTCTTTGATGAGACGAGGGAAAAATAAGAAGAGTCCCCTTGGGGGGGAAAAAAATGTTTGCCAGATGACGACGCTGGCCTGCAGGTTAGATAAAGAGGCTGCTGATTCCGTGCGACGAGCGTAGTTTCGCGGTGTAATGAGCTGCGAAAGAGGTCGCCGAAAAAATCTCTCGGCAACTTCCTTTCCAACGTAATTCAAGCAAAATATTATAGATCGAAAGGCAACGATGAAACCCTCTCTGTGACTTATCCTCGCAATCTTCCCAAGCCCTGTTGCATTTTACTAAACCGACATTAAATTAGTAACGTCTTCGTTCGACTTGAAAGCCGTACGTGTTCTTAGAATGGCGGGGAAGTTAGTAACGAGACACCTCGAAACTAAACTCAAGTGGAAGCAAAGGTCAGCTTGAAAGGTGCAGCATCGTTCTCGAGGAAAATTTACGGTACGCGTCGGCACTCTTGAAAATTCGAGACAATTTCATTCCCAAGCTGCCTCCGGCCGCCTGGAGCACGGAATCGCGCGACGTGTAACACGAGAGGGGGCGATTTAATTAACAAAGGAAAAATATAAAACCTCCTTTCCCGTTCATTTTGCATTGCATAATCCGCGACAGCGAAGCGGCGCGACCGGTAACGGAACGGTACACCCTCGATGCATATTCCAGGAACGAAGTCGGTGTCAGATGCTGGTGCATTAACAGCTTCAGGTCTCGTCCCCGTGATGTAACACAATATCCTTCTGGAAGAACCACAGCTTCCACTCCGCGTCGCCGTCGAGCTTTCGCTAACGAGAGATGCAGGCTGCGGGGAATTACCGTTCCTGACACTCGGCTGATGAAACTTTAACTTGGCGAAATTCTCGCGCCATTAATAACGAAGGCGGACCCGAATCCAGGTTATTCGAGGCAAGGGAACTTCTTATAAAACCTGTACTGGCAGGCTTTGTAAATTGAAGTGGAAAGTTTGTCGATCTGCGACGGAAATCCTGGAATCTTATGAAGACCGTTTGATACCCTTGGCTGTTATGAAAATGATAAGAATGTAGCCATGGGGAATAGTTGCTTTGTTAATTTGGATCCAGATGAGCAGCTTTTCAGAGTTCAGTAACTGTTGTGCGAGAGATTTAGGCGGAAAGTGGTATAGGTACGTTCTTGGTCAGCCATCGAGCGAGTAGTCAAACCTCGCGCACCAAATTAATTTCATGATATCCAGTACTGTGTACGTATTCGTGTGACTTATTGTCATGTTAGGCTCAATATAGGGGACACCTGTCCAAAACCGTATACCGAAGATTCTAGATTTTTTTAAATTATAAAACAAATTGTGTAATGGAAACGGTATTTATTAAATATTCTTATAAAGAACAGAATATAATAAAAATAGAATTGAAAAGTTCAAACCGTATGCACTATACGATTTTGCTCCGATTTAAAGTAACAATAACGTAACGAGCCCCTCAGAACTAAATAACTTTTGTCTCAAACATTTCTTCCTATCTCAAAAATTATAGAAATTATTCAGGTGGCTTGTCTTAGGTGGTTCATCATGTACACACAAAAATTATTTTCTACGTTTCTTTGGTTTGCATTTCTTGTTCGTTAATTTTTGGTTTTTAGCTCTTATGGATTGTTCTATATTTAGAGTAGTTGTTTTTTTTTCTTCTTGTTGCTTGAAATAGCGGGGTACGGTTTACTGTCCCCCAAGACGTAAGCACCTACACTTTTGGTTGCAGCTAAATATAAAAATAACAACAATAGGCTACGATCTTCAAAATATAATAGACATAGATACTGCTACTAGATATCTTCATCTAACTTACATTCGAATTACCAAAACACTATATCGTCCACTTAAAGTCAGTCGAAAATAAGAACAGAGCACTTAGAAACAGAATCAATTTAATAATTCCCTGAAGCATGCGTATTTCGTCACGAATCTCTCTTCACTAACAGTCCAATATGGCGGAAAACAATTGCCAAACGCGCGTGGGCTTCTTTAATTTATTTTCAGGAACAAGTATAGTATACGGTTTCGCCCTGGCACACGGTTTTGTACAGGTTTCCCCTACCACAGGGGCAAGTCCCACGGCATCGAAAGTAATAGGTACTCGCAGAACAAACTGACTGCAGTGAAAATACGTAAGGAAGAAATATAAGTTTTTCTGCAAGCACGCCTTCATCTCCATTTCGATGTGCGTAAACGATCAGTTTACGAGCAACGGTGCGTGCACCTGAGAGCCTCCTACGCATTAGAAGTATCCTCGTTCCGCTGGCTGAGCCCCTGATGGACGTAAAGGCAGACCCACTCCTGTTCGTCGGCCAAGGTAGGCAAACTCCTGCACACCGTGCCAGGAAGCCGAAGGAGCACCGTGAATTACGATTCGTCGTACACTATGACCAGTTAAAGACGGAAGAGATTAATACCCTCGCTTTTCTCCGCACTCCACTAAACGAGCCTCGAGTATGTTTGGGCGGAAATTGCTTCTGATGCGCAATTTCCAGACCCGTTTTGATGTGTTAATAACAAGCCTCCTTACCACTCCGTGATGTTCAGTACAAAGCGGCTTTGCGTGAATTATTCGACCAGCGTGCAGTATCCTCTCTCGGCACACGGTTAAAGGATTATCAAAATAGATGTTACTTGGTCGGCGATGGTTGCGAGGTGCGGATAAAATCGATCTCGGAGGATGACGTTACTTTTATTAGATGCTTTCATCTCGATTACGCTAAGCATGAATAATTAAACGGGGTGAGTCACCTGGCGCGGTCTAGATAACTACTCTTTTTACATTATTTGCCTTGGAAACACTCTCAACCGACGTGTTCGCTTTTTTTTTATTCCTTTTTTATTGAGTCTCAACGACTTTGTCACGGAGCGTGTATTATGTGACTTAAATTTTCAATCAAATTTCTGTATTTTCAGTGAACACTTCTAAGCGGCAATGAAACTGTCTATGTTAATTTTTTTCTTCATGGGAACTGAATTCACTTTTCAAATATTACACAATAAACGCTGCGGTTCGCAAGTTCGGATTGCCATTTTCACCGATTATGGTAACGTTTTTAACCGCGGTTGTTTAGCCACCCGGAACCAGGAACGGTTTCAGAATGTATATTGTTGGCGTTTTGCTTGCGTAACGCCGCGATCATTGCGTCACGATCTAGGAGGAATTACGGAAAGCGGTGAAATTTATACGCGGTGTACGCGAGGGTGGCGAGCCGCGAGTTTATTTCCCTTGGCAAGTTGCGTGTCAGTTGTTGCTTCAGTTGACGAGGTTCCCGTCTTTCCGTCAACGAGCTCTGTTTTCCTTGCTGAAATGTCTACGCTCCTCTTTGCGGGGAGCAGATAATTTTCGGCATAATATTCAGATTTCTGGCGCGGTCTACGGAGCTCGCGAAATTTCAACAAACCAGAAACATCTTCGACATATTGCTTCTTCAACACTAAATTATTTATCGTGGCCAGCAGTGTTTAACCGTAAGTCAGTGACAATTATCTTTTCTTTACGTGAGAAGAAAAAATCACACATTTGTCGTAGGTCTTTGATTCTAAATAACAATTCCCATATTTTGAATGTTTGAATGTTTCTTCCTTTATTCCCTCGGGTTTCTCCTAGAATCTAGACTCATACCACTTCACTTCCCAACTCCTCACCCGTTAACGTCTCAGCTCCCCTTCTTCTTCGTTCAAAGACGAAACGTTGACAAACTTCGGGGTTCGCTTTCTTTCCTCAAGTCGAGCTTATTAAATCGACCCCCGGAAGACGCCGCAGTGCAAACGCTTTGTCGCAAAGGGCGACGACAGTTTGGATGGAGAGCACTCCGGGCGAGACGCAGCCACCGACGCGGATTCTTGCGGCTAATGCACGTTTTGTGCGAATTCAACGTCGTCTAGGCTTCCTCGGAGGAACGAGGCGGCTCGTCGCGGTTGGGGAAAGGCAAATGGTTTAAAGAACGACGAATGGATCGCGCGAGAAAACGCGTGGCACGTTAAAACGCCCTCGGGCTCGCCGTGTCGTTCACAAAGGGTGCTGGTTGCTTCGTTTCTTCTGTCCCTCGCGTTCTCCGCCCTTCCCGCCATCTGTTTCGCGAACAGGTAACAGACGTGTACGCGATTTTTCGTTGCGAACACTTTTTCCATGCAATTTTCAGGCGCCTCGATTAACCGAGCTTCTATTACACATTTATCGTAGCAAATTGATGTCTGTGAAATTTTGAAATTTTTAACGGATCTACTGGGGGTTGTGGGTAAAGTAGAATCCATATTTGCAAGATTGTCCACTTCGTGGTTTGTGTAACCTGATCGTCAGCTTTTCAGATACAATTTATCTGTACCCACTTGGTGCTGACATATGAATTTTTTAAGCTCAGTGAATTAATTCCATGCACGAGGTGATGACACGATCGCGGACGTTTCAAAGATTTCAACTGCAGATCGCCGTTAGCATCGCGTGTTTAATAAATAGGAAATGATAAAATCCAGCGGAGCGTAACTTCATATCGCTCCGGAGTTTCTGTCGATTTTAATTAAAACGACTTTAACGGGCCTCACATTTGATCGCGGGCGGGAACATTGAAAGAGGTGGAAAGGTACGTCTGATGAAAATGCTCGAGGCGGTCTGTCAGCTGCTCCTGTAAAAGGATGGTCGAGCTGTCTACTCCCCCTTTTTTTCCGGTGGGATTCTTTTTTCCGCTCGCTTCGTCCGCGGATCAGTCGCTCGCCATCAATCGCGAATATGCAAATCCGTGGTTTTGCACGCGGAGTCGGGATTAAAAAGTTCGAAAACGAGATTGTTCCTAATACCGAGATGAAAGAAATTCTGCTAGGTATATCTTTCCTATTTCACTCAATTCCGCGGCATCGACAGTGGAAATCCAGTATATGTGTGAATAAAACATGCGAATCGCAATATCAAAAGAAACCGAGCATGCGTAATTGAGAATACTATCTGTTTTCCCTTCGTTAGGTTTTTTACCCTGTACGCGAATTCGATGCATGTGAAAGCTCTGGTGCGTGCGAAATTAACATACGACCGCATGCAATGCCAATGTGTACCTTGGGGCGCTGTTTTTGCATTCTAGGGGCGTGCTCGATCGACGATAATAAATACAGTTGTAGTACATGATAATAAAATGTTTAAAAAATGAGAAATAAAATTGCGGCGAAACTATCGACCATCGTAATGATTTCGGAGGCAGAATTGCTGTTTTAAGCTGAAGCAGATGTTGCAGGAACAAAATTGCACGAGAAATGGTTGTGCGGAATAATTGCCTGTTTTTGTTACGCTAACAACGCGGTGTGTAACGGTGTATTTTACCATGTAATGGCCGCGATAACGTCTACCACGGACGAATTATTAAATTAATCAGAAATCTCTCTCGTGAAAATTCATATCTGGTATCCGGTTCTCCGGCACACGAGAAATCGATCCGTTTTTTTTGCTCGCTCCAGCTGCGCGTGCATGCTTCTACCGTTGCAAAATAAAATCTCTGTGAAAGCTTCCGGTGCCCATTACTAATAGCTTCGTAGGGATAATGATGTTACGCGAAACCAGGAAGCGGTCATTCTTCGAATGCCAATAGCGTCATCTTTGCTATCGTTGCATCCACCTAGGGGTTAGGAAAAAGCATACAGTTCGAGACTTTTTTTGGGGGAAAGGTATAAGTGAAAATCATACACAATGTTTTTCTACTAAAATATACATCTTTTTACTATATTATTCTAAATTTTCACGAAATATTATTATTAACTAAAGGAGATATCGGCTTGGATATGAAACGTGTTTTTTTAAGCATTAGCTGGTATAAAAACAATAATTCAAATAAATTTTAAAAATAAATAACTTTCAGAAGTAGGTACTTGAAGTTCTCATATTTTTAAACTTTGCTTTGAATTTTGCAATAATGGAAGTACTTGCAAAGCCTTCTTGGGAAAAAGAAAATTCTTTTCCACCGAAATTCGATATTTCAACTTCCAACGACCACCTTTTGTTTTACCAAAATACAAAATTCGAAGACCGTCAGGTACTTCTGAAAGTTATTTATTTTTAAAATTTATTTGAATTTTTGCTTTTACACCAGCTAATGCTTAAAAAAAACACGACTTATATCCAAGCCGATATCTCCTTTAGTTAATAATACTATCTCATGAAAATTTAGAATAATATAGTTAAAAGATGTATCTTTTATTAGAAAAACATTGTGTATGATTTTCACTTATACTTTTCCCCCCAAAAATTCCCGAACTTGTATGTTTTTTCCGGACATCAAGGTGGATGTAACTCCTTAATTCTCTACGCTCAATACAGAAACACTCTAGATTTTGTATTTTAACATTAGAACGGTTATTGGCAAACATTGCAAAAGCAGAATGTGTATCAAAGTGGGAAGATAAGGTCTGCGGTACAATTAGTTACGGTTTCGCATTGCGAGACGCGTCCATTTACTGCGCTCGTTGGATTAATTAAACATCGACGCTCGTAATGCATCACTCGAAGAAACCGGGTTCGTTTGCATTTGCAAAATCAATCGGACAGACGATCGTGATCTCGAAGATCTAATTGCAAACATCCTCCCCGACTCTCCTTAATTGATTAATAGCAGATCTGGCGGTGTACAAGCGTTCGTAGACGTTTTCAGAACGAGCCGGCATTTTAATTGAGATAAATACGTGTTAACGTTTGCGCGGCCAGATCGCCACTTCTGAAGGCAGACGTAATTACAAACGACTGCTTTAGCCGGGTCCCGCGATAATGTACAGGCTTTATCACGGGGGACCGACCCGCGGATGATTATTATTAATTAGCCGCAGCCTCGTAATTACACGTTTCCTGACTGGAAGTCCACATCGAGTGGTATCCCTCTCTCGTTTCACTGAAATACATCTGCTTCTCTCCGGATATTAATCATGGAAATAACGGTTTAAGAGCTTGAAATCGAGAAACGAATCGCGTTGCTGATTATATTCCTCCATTTTCTCTTCTTTCGCTGTTTATGGTATGGATAAAAAACAGCGCCGAATATCAAGAAGAGGCTTCACAATGCATTCCATCTATAAACTCAGCTTTTTCTGCGCGTCTGTTTAACTGAAAATTCCTCTGACGATTCCTCATCGTGTTTGATGAGGTAATATGTATCTTACGGCGACGCTGTTCACAGTTTTTGCGACCCCGAGGTAGTTTCCGGAAGGCGCCACCGCCAAGCTCGCGAGGTAGTAATTAATCATGGCCGCTAGATTAAAAGAGTTCACGGCTCTCTTACAAAACACAGGAGTAATTACCGTCGTAATTCCTCCCGGCGTGGAGTACAGTTTCCGGAGGATTAGGGATGAGACAGCGAAACGGCAGCTTCCAGTATCAGTCAATCAGGTTAAACTTCTTAGCCCGTGTCCGAACTACCTGAAACCGCACATTAATCACAGCATTAGAAAGTTCCTGTATAGGGCGGAGCGGGTTTGTTGGCGCGGAAAGTAACTTCTTTGCCCGAGATAGTTGATGTCGGCGGTCCAGCGAATAAACTGGACCTCCGAAATTGATCGCGGTACCTACCTGCTCCCAATTTGGAGCAAGCAGAAGCAAGTTTCGAAGTATTCTATTCTACATTGGAAAATGTATGGCATATTCAACAGAAATCCTCAGAAATCTGGAAACTTCATAGATAATCTCGGCGTCTCGATGATATCTAAGTTTCTTAAGGGATCGTCCTTAAATTACGTAATGTTTTTGGGGTTGGGGTCGCGAATTTCTTACGGTTTGTTACAAAGGGGGAGAGGGTGTCAAGTTTTTGACGTAATTTCGTTTAACCTCAGTTTTTATATGAATACCCTAAAAAACGATGTTTTATCGCATACGAGAAACCTAGTTAAATAAATTACCTATATAAACCTTTAAAAGAATTTTAATAACTGATGAAAACGCACTGTAAAAAATATTACGTAAGGAAGGAAGGAAGGGGTTGAAATATAAAATCTTACAAATTCTTATACTGGGGAGGGAGGGAGTAAGAAATCGCCAAAATTACCCTTAGGTACGTAATTTAAGGACGACCCTTAAAAATAACCTGTTTTAGAACGCTGAAAAGAACGTGATTTTCGCGAATTTTTATAATAAAGAAAAATAAATTCGATCTTTCCAACACTTTGTGGGTATTTTAATATATATTCATACAATATATAACAAAAATTTAATTGAAAAATTTCAAGTTTGTCGCGCTGCAA
The DNA here is from genome assembly GCA_960531205.1 of Andrena bicolor. Classification (NCBI taxonomy): domain Eukaryota; kingdom Metazoa; phylum Arthropoda; class Insecta; order Hymenoptera; family Andrenidae; genus Andrena; species Andrena bicolor. The sequence goes on along the minus strand of OY482666.1, from coordinate 33,774,777 downwards.
GTGATTTATCATTTGTTCGTCTCGCCACTGGAATTATGAAATGCTGGGAAAGATAGCACAAAAACCGACCGATCGATTTTACCCGGGGCTTTTTAGTTAAATAATGAATAACCATCGTCGACGAACTGAAAACGTTTATGAAAAAATTAAATTAAACCATGTTTTTTGCTAAAAAACGTAAAAATTTTTTCTTTAAAGTCCTACAATTTTATCAATTAGAGATTTTTCTCTCATTTTTTTAGTTTATCAACGATGTAAGTTTATGAAAATTAAGAAAAACTTCACCTCTTTTATTTTGACTCCTTTTTTCGCGCCATTTCACAATTCCAGTGGGATAAATCAATTTCGGTACAATGAACTTGAAAATTTTCCATTAAATTTATTTTTTTGTATTCTATTATTATATATTAAAATAGGTCCTCAAGATTTGGAAACATCGAATTTTTTTTCTTTATTAACAGAATTCACGAAAATCACTTTCTTTCAGTGTCCTAAAACAGGTTCTCCCCTTAAAATTAATAAATACCTGGAATACCTATCGATTAAAAGAGTTATTAGCGCAATTCGGTCGATTAGCTACCATTCTCTTTGCGGGTGAAATAAATTTCTTTTGACAATTGCGCAATCTTTACATTAAGACATGCATCGACTGAACGATCAGATTCAGGCCTCCCCAGCATATCACATATTTATCGCCCCGGTCATGCAATCGGTTTTGCGGGTCGATGCATCGAGGGGCCAGCGTAAAACGAAAGGCATATTAATTCTACGATCGCCCGTAAAGTATCCGCGGCTGTCGCGTTTATTCGTCCGACTTATTAATTTATGTCGCGTACGCCAGGCGCCAGAAGTTGAATTACGATCCGCTGGCACGAAAGCGTACTCCCGATATCGAGTCGTCGTACGGTTGAAATATAAATATTGCGTCGTAACACGGTAGAGGTGGGAACTGAATCGCGATTACGTAATCGCCCACCTCCGATCCCGGCATCCTCTTTCCGATACGCGGGCGAAAAACGTAGCGCAGATCCGATGGAGGCGCGGCCCGCGAAAACGAATTCTGCATTAACGCCGAGCACGCGGACTCGCGCGGCTATTTGCCCGGCCGGATTCGTAAAAGTAAAGCACCCTGTCCTCGAGCCTTGCGTAACCACGACGAATTATACGCGCTCCGATAAAAGAAATTCATGAGACGACGCGGGAGATGTTTCTCGCCGCGTCTGAACATGCGAGACAGTAAAGCAACGTCGATATATTATATGACACAGAAGGGTGGCTATCCTCCCGCGAGGCATATTCTGTGAATAATCGTTTGACCCGTCCACCGGAGATATTCATTTTCCAATAATTTAAACCACGCACCGTGTAATTTACGGCCGGTCGAAGAGATTTTATTCTCGCAACGTAATAACAGTACTCGCAACCGGCACCGATTCAATAAGTCGAGATCGTTTTGTATTTAAAGTGTCGCTCTGATATTCTCTGGAATAATACTGCACGCAATTCTGCTTCGACTGTTATTCCGTTATTCAGAATATCGAGTCGCATAATTTTACAATTTAATTTAATCTATAGTTCCTCGCACCTATCGATCGCTCTTTATTCAAGGCATTTCCATTTTCAATTGCAATACGATTCCATTATATTTCCAAGAGACAATAGAAAATCGCCCCCGAGATTTTCATTATGTCATCGATTATACGCCTTTGAAAATCACGCGCGCTATTTTGAATACTAAACGAGAGCTTAAGCGCGAGGACAGTAGTGCGCATGCGTCCTCCAGGTCGGAAGTAGTACCGTGTATATAACGTGAGTGCATCTTTTGTGTGGCAATTTAGTAAAATATATAAAATGTGACAAGATACGTGGCAGAAATTGAGAATAACAGCTCTATAGTTTGTGTCTAACCACCAAAGTTGATCGCAATGAATTGCTTTATAATCGACTTCAAGAAGGAGGAGGTTATAGATTCGACCCGTATGTAGTTTTTTTTTATGCTTGTCTCTGCATAACTCCTTAGAATTTTTTTTATTCGAAAGAGGGCGATGGTGGTTCCATCTTACACTGCATCAACATTGGCCCAATATTTTACTAATTCTGGTTAATAATAAAGACTATTGTTACCTAATTATTATTATTTTATGTACGTACACGCATATCTCTTCAACATGTTGTGTCAATATATATAAAACTAAAAAGTTAAAAGCAAACAATTAAAAAAAAATTGAAACCGACTTAAAAAAAAATAAAAATGTACTAAAAGTAAAAAACAATTTTTTCCCTTATTTAATCTACGACTCTCATATTTGTTAAGTCGGTGCCTCATTATTTGCACTGTTTAAATCTTGGACCAACTTAAAAAATATGAGAGTCTTAGATTAAGTAAGGGAAAAAATTATTTTTTACTTTTTAGTGCATTTTTATTTTTTTGAAGTCGGTTTTAATTTCTTTAAAATTTTTTTAGGTAATTAAATAATATGCCACATGTTTTCATCCTCTTACCATATAATTTAAGATTGCCGATCCATTGGCAAATGTGAAGCACAGAGTTCACTGACTTCCTCCGCATGCGTCAATAGTTTTTCGATCGTGCGCGGTGATTTAAAATGGAGTTTACAATTGAATCGCTTAAAAGGCTATGGTTGCGCACTTCTCGCGAAAGATTATCTGTTTCAATCGACTTGCGGACGACTCGCGTGTGCCGCTCCGCTGGTCAATGAACTCGATTGGCAGACGTAAGAGAACTCGTGATAGATATTGGCTTCCGAATAGTAATTGAACTAACGATAATTCTGTTTGCGTAGGGCTTCCAGCGTCCGCGGACCCGATTCGCCCCTCAGCTCGGATCTGGCGCTCGATAAGCCTCGCCCCATACCATCACCCAGGTAAGCCACTTCGTGTGTGTAATTCTTTCTCGCCTTTACAACCGAGTGAAAAAAAAAGAAAAAAATGGAAACCTCGACCTCAATTTCCCGCGTAATAAACTCGGTTTAATTGGAAAACTTGACGGAAAGTGCCGAAGTACCTACTTTCTCCTCGCGGCCGGGCTTTTCATCTTTTGAAGGGCTCCGACCTATATGCGAGAGACTCAATGGAATCTCGATAAAATGTAATAATTCAAACGATAATTAGAGACTGGGTACGATTCCGTCGAGCTTTGAAAGGGTCGACTGAGTCAATAAAATTGATCGTTTCATGATTGCATTAGAATTGCCATGTTTCGAGAGTGACTTATTAAAAGTAATGTTTGACATTGAAAGTTTGTAGTTGTTGGTAATATATGTGGGCCCTGGCAAATAATTCAAGAGTTTTGTAAAAGGAAGGAAAGTGGATTTTATTCTTCAAATAATTTTTTACAATCACCAAATGAATTTTATTGAATTTGCATTCAAAATATTTTCATTCGTTCAACTCGGTTTCTCCCAAAATTAATTCCTGAGTGTGTTACTGTAGTAATTTATTATTTGCGATTTTTCTATTCAATTGTAGAACGAGGGGACTAAAACAATTATAAGTCTAATTTTGGTGAAAGCTTAAACCTTAAACAGTTGCTTTTTCGTGAATCGAAGTTAAAAATAAAAGTTTCCTTTAACATATGTGTTATCAACTTTCACGACCAAAATTTTAGGAATTGAATTTGAAGATAAAAGTTTCTTTTAATATATATGTTATCAACTTTCACGTCAAAAATTTAACACCTTTTCTTAAACAGCGATTTAAATATTCAAAATATCCTTCTGCAAAACTAACAAGTCTGACTTACACTCGTTTTCCCGGCCATCAGAGATATAATATTAAAATGCATTACGCTTCTAACTGCAATCCTAGAAAATTTGTGTTTCGAACAAACTCTATGTATCAAACGAAGAATCGTGCGGTACCTAGTAGGTAATTGAAGTACTGCATTATTGTCGGCTTGGAGCGTTCTTTTCTGAAACAACCCCGCCCTATTCAGTTTCGAGAAGCGTTAATAAACCGTACTTCCCGTGGCATGCTCGGGAAATTCTATTTTTACCCCGGCTCGTACGTTTCACCCTACCCGACGAGATTCATCCCTCGATAGAGTCTTGACGTTCGATAAGCCTGGCAACACAATAACCATTCGCCGTGCACACTGAAACGCCCATTTTATTTCCTCGTCGACACGTGGTATTTCAAGCCCCTTCGGTCGGCAACGAACCGAGCCCCCCGTGAACTCAGACTCGCCACCTGACGAGATTCACCCCATCGCGATCCCTGGCTAAACCACTTACTATCAAGTATCCGCGCAGTTCTCTTTTATTTTTCGTCCTCCCGTACGTTTCGCTTTGTCTGCTGTGCAGTCAGAAGAGAAGGTCCCATCCAGAACATGAAAGTCACGCGGTGGAAATGTCAGAAGAACCGTAATTAGAATATTATTGCTTTCCGCCGTCTAATTAAAATATTCTTGTGGTTCCCGCATAAATCGATTTTGAAAAATATATTCTCCAGATATTAGAAACACCAAACGATAGGCAAAGGGTGGCTTGGATAGAGTAGATTTATATTTTTTTCGCGAAGGTTTCGCGTTTACGACTCTCCTTGTTACGACCGCGCTGTTTCATAAAATTTCCACAGCCATAAAAACCCACGATTCCTAGACTCCAATCACCTCAGAGCCAATGAATTTCCTGTCCCCGCCGAAATCACTGACCACTGTTTTCATAGACTCCACGCGAGGATCAAACAGTCAGTTTTACGACAAACCGAGTGCGAGCGTTACCTCCTAAATTATCCGTGAAATAGTTGTGTGTTCGTTCCGCGTAGTTTCGTCGTTTGCATGCTTGCCGTGCTATTTGTGTTCATCAATTCGAGCGCAGCTACAAGCAGGTCAGTTGTAGAATAGTTCGCTTGAGCTTTGCAATTCGCCGCTGCGAAATCAGGGTCTTTATACTAGTCGAGCAGATTCTCAGGCTTTTTATTGGAGTTTCTTGAATTTAAACGTGTAACCCAATAAGCGTCACTTCTTTCAAAGTTGCACCTCCTAAAATTTTCACTCGTACGAAAGAATTACATTGTATCAAATGAAGAAAGATAGCCGAGTGTACGTGTGCCGTAAAAATCAGCAACATAAAAATACACTCCGTGTCGTGTGATAAACGTAAAGTTTATAGGTGCCCTTAGATCCTTTGCGGCTTTATTTCGAGAAAGAGTCGACGATTTATTTTGCCGCGTTAACTTTTATGCCGGCGCGAAGTCGATACAGAGTTTCATGGCAATTCTGTGTGAACGATAAGAAATATTTTCGAACACCCTTCTTAAAAAGAATCGATCTTTTTTCCTTCGTTTATACATCTTTCAATTATTTATAAATTCATCGTAGTGCTTCAGGTGCCACTAATGTATTGGTTTGTAATTTTATTAAAGCCAGACCTTTGCCATATCGTTAACATTTGCACTGCTCGCAAAATCGATCGTCACTCCAACACGCAAGGAATTAGCCAAGCGTCTTTGTCAGCGTTTAGGTCACCCGGCTAAGTCGGTCAGTTTTCCGGTTGCTCAACAACGTCTCGATGCATTGAAACGCGTGTCTAACGCGTGTAATGCGTTAGGTGATGTCAGAGTCTCTTATAGAATTCTAATCGCTGAGAATCGAAGTCCCATTGATTGGATCGGGAGCCTTTGATTCGATGCATCAATCACAATTGTTGAGGTCAGACCTTCAGAGCTACCAACCGTATTCGCTTGTTACAATTTTTATATTTTTTTTAAACCCACTTGATCGGTTTGGTTAATTTATAAAACAGAGTATAAAACGTCCCAGAAAAGGAGTTGAATAGAGCGCCCAGTTTGAAAACGTTAAATGTTTGCATTTTAGTAATTAAGCGCTTTGAACAAGTTCGCCTGTAAAAGAATAATAATTGGCCGTGGAAAGGACTTTATTCATTAATTGCAATTTACGAGTTTCGCATAGCTGCGCGGCGTCTGTGCCCAAGTTGCGAAACGTTTTTACCAGGCGAGCCTCGCATCACAAAAGAATGAAAAAGCGTGTGTCGCGTGCACTTTTTAATCTAAATAGCGAGTGTCTGTCGCGCAAATTCAACTAGCGATAATGCAATTTTCCCTCGACATTTTTACGCCATCGGACACGGTCAGTTTTACTTCGTTGTGACCGCATCAAAAAGCCCTCCCTGCAATTTAAATAGCACCCGCTGGCTCCGCATTTTCAACTGCACTTTTATTAATTAATTGAGAGCCGCACGCTGCACGTACTTCGTGATACCAACCTATTTCCCTCGTTTCTACCTTTAATACATAAAACGAAGCATCAACAAATGAGAAAGTACCATAGCTTTCACCACTGTTTGCTTCTCTTCAAACACTGTAAATGCCTCTTACAATTTTCGCGTTAGAAAGAGGCTTTAACGAGCCCGAGGAAAAGTGGGTTGCCCCTTTAAATTGCTAATTTCGAATAAATAATGCGAGCCACTCGCGCGCTTCATTAATACCCATTCCGACTATCCATTATACAGATTCCGAAGAACAAGTAGAAGATCCTATAACATTGCAATTACGCGAACCAAAACAGCGTGAAACGAATTTGTCGATAGAACAATTAAACCCAGATTGCATTTTAATTTCATTACACAGTGGCCCGTTGCATCGATACGTTTCCCAGATCAAAAAGCTATTTTCAACTCGCGCGGGCTACTAAATTCGATTGTGTCCGATGAAAACTCTATAGCCATACAAATTGTTCGTTTCCGATTAAATAAAGAGTTTGTACAGAATTCAGGGGTAGTTTTAGGGTTTGAATTTTCGACTCATGTTCGATGCTGGATGAGCATAAAAACGAGTCACTAATTGTGCAAGCGATCGCAACTCTTCGCAACCCTTCGCTCTCACACTGGGAGCTCCATCTGGAAACACAACCCCCTAACCAAGGATATACGTTTACCGACGTTTACAGACAGATTCATCCCCTGTACGGCGAGAAAGCCGGGCTCCTGGGCTACTGCGATCCAGTCGGTAACGCAGAGAATTTTCCACCAGCCCCTAACATCGTCGTCGAGGGTGGCAGAATCGAGTTCGTGCGCCCCTCGCAAGATGGCACCACACCCCGTAGAAACACCATGTCCAGGGGGTCGCAGACCTTCAACGACGAGTCGGAGAAGTCTGATCCTGCGAAGGTAAGTCGGCCCTTTTTTCCTTTCTCAACGGTCGTTCAACTTCGTGGTTGTTTGCCCGGACGGTGTTTGCGCAAGCTGCACTTCACGGCGACTGTCCCTATATCTACATAGACCGCCTCCGAATTTACTTCTTTCCTGCAAATAGAATGGAAGATGACGGAATCTCGGTTGGACAAATAGAACTCTAGCTTGGATTAGGTTTCGTGTTTGGCTCCCTGTCTGGGAGGCAGTTTAAGGGGTGTGTTGTGATGTACCAGCTAGGAATAAGTAGGGCATCGCCTATTCGAATCGACTTGTTGGGCATTAAACTTTGAAATCTCTCGACATCCAAGCTAGACTTCTGAGCTTAGACATCCTCATCTTTCAAGTGAAAAGGGGACACCTGAATAGGGTGGATGTACCAGTAAATGAACACGTACCAGTGAATGAGAATTTTTTATTAAAATGAGTAAAATAAGTTATTAAAATAAGCAACTAATTATTTAGAGACATCTTTTCATTTCTTGCTTCATATCCAAACAATTTTTCCAGCACGTGGAATCATTCGCGCTGCAAACATAATTTTATAATAGTGTTCATTCATTAGCTTTAACTGTTCATTTACTGGTGCGTTTACCCTACGCCGGGATCGAAGCATACGGTTCATTCGGATTCTTCTTGCGTCCGAAGCATTAGCCCCTATCTCGTAAATTCACCGGAAGCTTCATCCCCTTCGTAACGATTAATTGACGCCGCGCGACGTTTCTTAATGCAATCCACCACTGTTTTGCATTTCGCTTTGAGATCGCATTCCTTCGACTAGCTCGGCCGGAAATTTTGTTACCCGTGGTTTGAACGGGGAACCGGGGAAAGGGCGAAACGCGCGGTGATTTTTGTTGCACCCTTTAAACCCTTCATGTTGTATTCATTAGATGTAACCATAATTGAATAAGTCGTAACGTGTGAAGTGGCTTAACATGCCGGCCTGCGAGCGTAGCCTGGAATCGAGGCGGCTCGTTAGTCTCCTGCTTCAAATGTCCCGTTGAATTCTCTTTTTCTACGCTTCTTTCAGCCTTAACTGACAATGCGCGAAAACTGTATCACGCCTTTTACATTCGGACAAAATGGATTCATTAAATCTAGAATTCTACGTCTTGGCTGTTCGTTAGATGTTTTTCCATTTTCTCTCCAGGCGTTGTTAAGATTTCTCAGCGGTGCAAATTGAATTCTTCATCTGTGTCGAATCTATGGAAACTTGTGCAACTTTTTTTCTTCTTTTCTCTAGCTTTATCGCGTTAGACTTCTACCGTTGCGAAGAATCTTGCATCAAATAGTGTTTACTCATAAATGTTGCAACTTCGAATAGAAGACGCATGGACTTTTTATTACATCGATTTGCTTTGCAAATCGTCGTATGAGAATTTCGCGAATTCATTTAGCCCTTTGGTTCGAGTTTCGTGCACTGGATATTTCACTCACGATCTGGGGAAGTTTAATGAAATCGTTCCGAACAAAATCTGTCGCGGTCATTAAGCCTTGACAAATCGTGTTGGACGACTTGGAGAATTTTTGCCCTCCGTCGCCACGACGTCGGCTAACGTTAGTCGAGCGGGTGAAAAGTGCGCGCAGATTCCTGCCGAACCCTCTAACCCTTCATGTTGTATTCATTAGACGTAATTGATTTTCTCGATAGGGCGTAGTAGGATTTCCATATTAAATTGGAGCGCGCGAGCTTTCTCTCGGTCGGCTCGCAGAGCGCGTCGATACGCGACGATTATTCCGAAATTAACGGCGTTTCGCGTCGCGACGTCCGTAATTCTAACGACTTAACCCTTTGTCCGCGCCTGCCCGTCCGTTCAACGGCATTTAGGGCCAATTGTTGGCGACTGAAATTGCATTGCCCGAGTCCGTGGAAATTTTAAGGATAACTAAGGATAATTAAGGTTGGTAATGCCGAAGGACGATGCTAATAATAATCGCGGATAATCTAGACTCCCAGGAATAGCTTTGCATTTGCGGACAGCCGCGGAAGACTGAATCACGAGTCGCAGAACTTTTAGAAAATTAATCTACGAGCCACTTATATTAATATCCGTTGCCATGTCGAAATATATCTCTGCGGATAGTTCACCGTCTACTTGTGTTTCCCATATCCCAGTATGACAGAGCACATAATAGATCGAGATACTTAGCCGTAGTCGTGAGTTCAGCATCCAAGACTATCGATTCCTTCGTACACAACGCGGAAGAATAACTTCAGATACGGTTAGGAGTCTGTGACGAAATCCCCTTTCTAAAGCGTTCATCCGACCTTTGCAAAGAGGCCCGGCGTGACGCGTTTCCTGGCAAAGTATTAAAACTCCATGGAGGTGTCGTCACGGAGCATTTGCATGCGATTAATTCGTCGTCCTTCTCTTTCGTGCAGGCCGAACTCGGACCGGGGGCCCCGCAAACGCGAGTTATGCCGAATTTTTACCACTGGACGAGAGAGATTAGGGGAGACCCCCAAAACATTTTAATGCAATCCTCCCCGCGACGAAGTATACGCAATTTCGTTTGATGCCAATAAGAAAGGGAGGGGGGTTGCTTTTAATTATGGTTTTATTCGGCTTTAACGCGTGGACGGGCGAAAAATTTAATTTCGAGATTTTTTTAAGCTTCCGCTGTTGATATTAAGTCCCGTATATTACTGCTTTAATAGAGTACTCAAGGGAGATTGTGATTCCCTTTTGCTCTTAGCTCGGGCGATTATTCGGGACGTTATTAAGCTATTGAGGCTGTTTTATTAGCGATTTATGATTCGTTTATTAAGTCGAATCAGATTTCGTTTAACTCTTTAAATATGAGAATTATATTTCCCTGGGAAATTAACGCGAAACTTCGGATTTATCCAATAATCGTGGGTATCGTTCTGTGCCGATAAACTGGAGGGACTTCTTTCGAATTTATATAGAAACTGAGCAAATTACGGCGCGGAATTCAAAGAGTTCTTACGCAGTGCCGCGCAGCCGGACGGAATAATTCGAAGGTTTTTTGCGAGCGAGCGAATTAATTATAATTACGAACGGTCTATGTGTGGTCGGGTTAAATAAAGGAGAGTACGGAAGAAAATAGGGGAGTATAACTGAAATTCATGCACGCGTGCTCGCGATTTACTTTTATATTATTTCGTAATTACTTCATTCGCCGCTAACTCAGATTTCGACGAAATTCCACGAAGAGGAGGAAAATTACATTCAGCTACACTCGGATGGTCGTCTCTAATTTCACTATTTCCTTCATTTAGTTGCTTAAATTGTAAACATATACTGAATTCGCGATGGAATATTATACGTTTTCAATTTGAAAATCAATGATGATTGTGAGAGAAATAATTCATAATTTCTTTATTAAGATTCAAGTGATTATTGGCTCCATTAAAAAATATATTTGAAACGTAGTAAGTTTGAGAGTGTATTGAAGGGTTGAACAGTGTTCTACGAGAACTTTTGACGAATCGTTTGTTCGCAAGCGAGCCGACAGAGTGGCGCAGTTTGAGGCATGCGTGACGCCATTCTGAATAACAATTAATCGCGACGGGTGAGTTGATTAAGGCGCTATTCATCGAGTGGAAACGTTATAAATCACAGGGACTCTGGATTATTCCTACGCCATCAAAATAATATTGTCCTATTGTCCAAGTGAAATTTCGTGACGCGGCTTTTGCCAAGCAGCTGTTTCGATTTTCCAGCTCCATGTGAAGGAGAGAAAGCTAGCAAAGTCTCTGCCGATGACTGTAAACCTTGTAGCTTAGAGAAAATGTTGAATCACTAAATTCACACTCTCGTTTAATGGCTTTCTCGGATTTTTTGTTGCTTCGAATATTTCTGATAAGAAGAATCTGGTCGAGTTTCAGCAATCTGTAGATCATTAATCAATGTTTATGTATGTGGCTGGAATCTCATTTCAACAATTTGAAAGTGACTTGGTAATTATAAAACAGGCAACTGAGACGCAGACGCAATAAAGAGATAAACGGCTCGTCTAACTTATGCTAATTTTGGGTAAAGAACGTTTTACATCGTCTTATTCAATTAGTTCCACTCTTTGAACACTGTAATTAGCATATTTCACTGGCGCGCAAGTGGGCTAAACCATGCATTGAGCGCGAAAATTATTATTATGTGTCTAGCAGTGTTATTGATTATGTAATGAAATGTTTTGGAATGATAGATATATACATGATATTAGGAGGACAAAAAACAAAATTAATTTAATTTTGTTTATTTACCCAAAAGTAATATACGAATACCCTTTTCTTTTTACTTTCTTCGCGTTTGAAGCATGGTTTAGCCCACAGTGTGGCGTCTGAAATTCGAGGAGCAGATTCTGGAAAATCTGCTCCTGGCGATGTGGATTACCTTGTGCAATTTTATTCGGCTGGGTGTTCTTCAAACACAAACGAAATGTGCACCGAAGTGCACAGAAGCACATTCTGTACTTCTGAAAAAACACAATTCGATCCTCAAAACTCCCAAATCTCACCTACATCCAATTTCTTCTAAAAGTCTGTGGACTTTGTATCAATTTCTGTGCCTGAATATCTGGATACCATTACCGTGGCAATTAGCCTAATTGAATGATTAATTTTGGTGGGTAACTTTCGACTTCACCAGAATTAATTTGGTACCAAATTAGCTGTTAATTGTAACACGGAATTTATTTAGAGATGGAGCTCTTCGCCCATTAATCAATGATCCCTGTGAATTGAATTCAGTAAATATCGTTTCATTATAAATCTACATCCAAATACATAGCAATGTGAATACCGATTTTATTCGGTACAAGAGTCCCTTATTGCTTGTCGAAAAGTTAGTGAAAGTTCGTGGAGTAACCATCGACAAGAAACAAAATCACCTCGATACCTACTTAGGTACTAGTGATTCAGTGGAACCGATCCTGGAGGTATCGAAAGAGTTTGCGATGAAATTGGCGTAATCGAGTCAGGAAAGTTCTCGAGGCTCTGGGAGTGCTCCCAGGCCGAGAACGAAGCAGACATAACTGATTGCTGTTCCAACTTCTCCGGCGCTCTTTGTTTCGAGAAGGCGCGCACGTTAACAAGAAAAATGTGTAAAAGTAAAATGTTCCTGACGCCGCTGTCCGAGAGCGCAATAAAGACGTAACGTGGCTTACCTGTTTTCTCGCGTGCAACGAAGGTCTCGGCGCTGGAGAAGCAGATGTGTTGTCGGGAGGAGTAACGAGTAATCAAAGGAAAGTAATTCTTCGGAGAAAGCGAGTCGTGCAAGGAAAATGACTCGTGTCTCTTCAAAGAATTCTTTCCATTTGCTTAGGCTTGAAAGATGGATTGCTTAAGGGGATAGACCCGTTTAAACTCTCGGAAAATGTGTACATTTTGTGGATTTTTTTACAAGTCAACAGGTTGACGAAGATTTTCCGTTTTTGTATTATGTTTACATAGTATTATGAACTACTTAAAAAAAAGTTTTAGTTAAAAAACTGACGTTTTTCGGAAGTTATGGCTATATATCCGAAACTCTCTCGATTTTAGACGGCTTCGTGGTGGCACTGAAAAATGCTGTATTTTGTGTCTGATTGTGAAATCAAAAACAGTACATTTTTTTATAAAATATGTTAATAGCTATCGATCTACGGCGCCGATTTTGAAAATTTTGAAAAATAAAGAAATGTTGAGATCGATGATAAAGTTAGAATTCTTTAAGAGAAAAATCCACTTTTTTTCTTTATAACTAATAATAGAGGAATCGGAATTACAAAAGGCGACGTAGATCGATGTGGAATCTTAGTACGATTTTGCATGCAAAATTGGAAGTGAATTGATTCAACGTAGCCCGAGTTTTTAGGGCCACCGTAATGAAAAATGTAGTTTGTAGAAAAATGAAGTTAGATTCTAAATTTTGACATCGGACTTGATTAATAATATTTCTAAAACATCAATCTATGAAAATATGTAAAAAAATAATCCGATTTTTGACACTTTCAAATGGTTACATCCTGTTAAAATGTTGTTAAATATCCCAGTGAGAGATCAGATTGTTATATGTTAGACGCATTTGTCAATTATAATTGTTTCAATATCAATCCAGCAAATACACTCACAATTGTAACATCTTTTGGAACAAATTTCCACCCCGAAAAAGGTCCGAGTGTCCAAGATCCGATAGCACCCCCGGACTCCTGATAAAACCTACCATATCTGCGTGTCGTTGACCCCAGTTTGGGTTATCTGTAGGGATCATTAATCGAAGGGATTTTCCTCAGACTTATCCGGCGTTATCGTGAGACGTACAAGATTTTAAAAGGTCTAGAACAGGCACGAGAAAAGGGAGAGTAAGGACTAAGTACCCACATAAAGACATAGCACGTGACAAATCGTTCTGTCCCCTCGTTTTTTGGCTAGGCCCAACTCCGTGAAAGATGGATTAGTTTCTGGTAACGGTTACGGAACATAAAACCATATTTTCAATATCAAAGATTGCAAGGATCCGTCGTCTGTCAGCACATTTGCATCACTTTGAATTTCAATTGTTCACACGTCACAGCGTATCGTTGTTCAAACAGCAGACTTCTGCGGAGCATCTGTTGCGAATTTATACCAGATAGACAGCACTGGAAATATTGATTGCATCACTCGAATAAACACGTCGCCACTTACACTCTCTTATTATTGCTACTAGGGAAATATTGCAAAAATATGTAGCTCGTTATCTGGCCCGAAATAGGTTAGATACGAATCCTTTTATCAATCGTATTGCTACGAAACTCCCACGTCAATTAAATTTCAGAGTGATGCAATAAATATTTCCACTACTCTGCTTGCTGTACTTCACGTTGCACCGAGTCCTTGAATTAAAAACATCTATCTTCAGACGTCAATGGGACGCGCCCCATCGGAAACTGTCGATACCGAAGTTTTCTATTAACATCGTCAAAGGGACTTGTATATCACCTGTTCTCCATTCTCCCATCTCTCCACGCCCCTCGAAACGTCGCTCCGTTGAAAATTACACGCAGGAAGAGCGTGAAACACGGCCTCTTCTGTATCCCAGGACGGCATCGGCCAGCTTCCAAACCGAATTGAATAGGTCAACAATACGGTGGGGTTGCTCGAACCGAGGGGTGGTCCCACCCTCGGAAATTTTCGCCGGATTTCTTTGTGACGGACACTCTCCTATTGTGCCCGCCATAGAAGCGTGCAGCTCGAGCGACGGGAGCAATAATCGCTCTCCGCGTCGTTGCATCCCCGCGTTATAAAGTCCTATGACCAAGGGCAGCTGTCTGTTTCAGTGTCGAAGGTATCGAATCGAAACCCTTGATATAGGATATTGCGCCGCGGAATTGTTGTCACTTCGACGTGTCTAGACAGTATTTTAATAAACAAGCTCCGTTCAGTTTAAATCATAGAAATTTAAATGCTCGAGCGAAGGCGCAGATAATTGCTCGTGACAGACATTATTATTATTAAATCGATGAGAAAGCGGCTTTCACTTCGCCAAGGGACGAACGTTTCCCTGCTCGATTTCGCGAGTCGCCGCGAACAAACGCGTAACAATGTCGATAGCTGGCGATAAGGTTCAACAACCTGTTTCATTCACGATCACGTTCATTCACGTCGAAGAAATTCACGGACCACGTCGGGATCCTAGCGGCCCGCACACAAGGCGCACCGGTTTCGCGTGAATGGCAAACGAATTTATGAATGAGGACGTCGCGCGACCGAGCTCGTACGTTCGTTTTAATTAGGAGCCCTCCGGGGCTTCGAAACATCGTCGACCGTGGAGAAAGTTTTAAGACGGGCTATTGTTAGGTGCAATTAGCCTGGTCGACCACTTGTTGTCCAATGGTTTCGTTTAAAGCCGTCCAGCGACTATGAGGTCGTCGTGAAGACGTTGCATTGTTCCTTTAATTAATTAAACATCGCAAGATTCGGTGGGAATAAATACGAAGAACAATTGTTTCCTTCCGCTCGTTCGTTCGTTAATTGTCCCGTATAAATTTGTCACCTTGTCGAGGTAATTTATGGATGAGCCTTTTTTGTATCCCGTGAGGAGCTAAACCAGTGCGGACTTAGATATATTCTTAACCTCCTTCGCCTCGTTTAGGACTCTGTTGCTTAGGAGACTACTACCTCCTTAATTTGAGCTCAGTGGTACGACGTTATCGTCGTTTTTACATTGTTATGTTTTCTCGTTACTTTATTTTTTCTGTTTTATTTTATTTTTCATGTTGCGTTGTCTTTCTATACTTATTGTACTAATTTTGTTCAAATTTTGTATTGGGAAACCAAGTGGAGGCGTGGTTAGATTTCAGCGCTGTGGTGGTAAGTTGGCAAACTATTGCAAGTAGGCCCGGATCCCTCCAAACATTCCGAATAAGTATTTATTAATCGAAGAAGTAAAAATTTAGTGTTCAAAGAAATTTAAAAACACTCGTTTTTCACTAAATGTTTATATAATATAAATGTCTATTTCGGCCTACTCACAGTAGTTTAATTTTCTGTCACTAGTTGGCGTATCGAAATTCTTGGTTTCCCAATACTAAAGGGTTCTCTCGTAGAAATAATAATAATAATAATGATTCTAAAGCAGGAAAAAAGGGGAAAACTTGCCACTAAACAGCCGTGCTTGTACGTTTACTCGAAGCATTCATCGGGTCCAGAGAACTTTCGAATAAATTGCAATTGGAACGAGGACATTCCCTCCTTTTCCGCGTCAAATCTCTCTGACACCGTGGAGGGTGAAAGTATTCGCAGAATTTCCAGGTGGGATGAAAAATCGCCTGAAATCTCACGGCTGAGGGCGTCGCGACGAAATCCCAATACACAGGCACTTGGAGACACGCTTTGATGTTATCGGCTTTGATCACGTGCGCCAGAGGAAAAACAGCGCCGCCGATTAAGCGACGGGTTATCGAAGGGCCGGCTGACAATCCCCCCTCGTTAATTAAGCATTTGCAATAAGTCGCGATTAAGCCCGCGTGCGAGTGGCTCGTGCATTAATTAACAGATACAATGTACTTGGCCACCGTGGACGAAAAAACTGCGCGCGGTGCACCGCTGGTAACGGTGAATTTTAATTAATCGAAGGATCGCGCGTACCGCTGTGCTAATTGAGGAATAACCTCGCCTTGAAAATGTGCACTCCTTTCAATTCCAAATCGAGATTCTGATGTTTCGAACAGAGATCTTCGTTATCGTTCAGGAGGGACAGAAAATTCATTGCTAGAATTCTGCTCTCCTCGTTACACTAGAGTTTATACCCTGGGGACGGTCGACTACTTAACAGCACTAGTATCGCCTACCTCGCGTCGTTTAACAAGCGCGATTTAGCCGAGCGAGTTCAATTAAATTCCATGCACGCGGTATCTGAAATAATGATCGGGGCGTTTACGGTAGCGCGTGGGAGACATATTTTTGCGGGTTTCAGCTATCAGTGACCGCCACTGTAACCGTTTCATTACCGGTCGACACGTTAAGTCGCCACTTGCAAGTGCTACCTGAACCCGAGGTATGTTATCTCGCCGGCGACACTTGCCCGGTAGTCCGGCTATCTTTGTCCCATTATCCACTCGGTGGCTGTTTTGCAAACGAAAGGCTCGCGCTATAATCTCCGTTGTGTGTGTTGCGTTCAGAGAAGCGCAGCGTTCCGGTTACCAAGCGAGCCCGGCGCTTTCGATTTTCCTTTATCTTATCGCCGATTCCTTTTTCATCGTGCCTTGAATTTCATTATGCATCAGGTTTTAGAAGTCGACGGTGCAGTGTCTTATAAGGAGGATGGACAGGATTTAAGTTGTCCTCTCCTGCTTTCCTTCCAGTCGTTTCGAATGCGCGACGTGGTGGTTAACACTGTGATTCGGTCATTTATTAGCGAAATTACGTTTGCCGTGGAACGTGATGGGTATTCCACCCTCGTCGACATGGCTATGTACGTATCGTTTTCGGCAAACAAGCGATTCGGTCGGTGGCGGGGTCCTTTGATGTCCACAACTATGCTGGCATCACGCTCATCTCTGGCATATTTCGCGTGGAAAACGATACGCACCTCGATTTTCGCGTGTACAAACACGAGCCTCTCTAGTTGCTGCACCAGTTGTAATTAAATTTAGGAGAATCGAGGTCTGTTTTACACGCACCGTTAGAAAATTAATTCTTCGTTATTGTCGCATTACGAAAGCAATTTTGGAATGAAAGTTATCAAGGTTGCACTTACTCTAGCTTACGGTCCTGGTAATTTGGAATTCTTCGCAGAAGAACACTTGGATTTGAATATTAATTCCCGAGATCCAGCACCTGAGGTGTAAGAACACCTAGTTGGTGTTGCTAGGATTCTGTGCGTTTTCTTCTTGAGGATTCTTTCGTGCGAGAATAATGGAGTGGGCGCTGCTGGCATCAGAGGTGCTGGAGTGGTTTGAATTGCGTCGGAGCGTCCAGCCCGCTGCATTCTCGGTGCACGGAAAACTCTCCACCTTTGCGGTCGTCCCTTTGAAGTCCAGGTGATCGTCATGAATCCACGTCATGTACCGTCATATCAGTGGCGTACACGTGTACATACACGGACCATGCGATTCGATTGATTAGCCTAATTACTCGTCGCTCTATCGCCATTGCTGTCGCTACCAACGCCGCGGGGAACGACGACGAATACATTGACGCACCCTCCTGCGGAGCTTCGCGTTCGAATTTGCATCGAATCGCATGAAATAGTTCCGGCTCAGTCCGACGCTAATTTAAGACTGTCGTTCCAGCATCGATCGCGTTAATTTCCCAATTAAACGAATAAATAAGGTAAACATAAAATTAATCTATTCGTTCCATCAACATTTTTCATTCGTCATCAGCAAAAATCGAACGAAAACCCTTGACAAATTGCTGTGCGTTACTTAAATTCGTCTTCCACCTGCAGGAAATCAGAAGAAATGTATAATTCGATGTTTATTTAAACCCGTGGTTTAATTAACTTCTCCCGCGATAAGGCAACCAAACGAGACGGAGCGAAGCCGCATTTATTTCCATTAATATCCGCGAAGAGAAAAATTCTGCGGACTGGTCTTCGACTCGATCGATAGTTTCGCCGGCGGAATACGCGACGTTGCTGGGAAAGTGCCGCGCGAGGCCCTCGGCCCTCTGGTTATTTAAAGCTTTTTAATCGCGGCATCAGACCGGATTTGCTCGAATTAATCGGGGAAATTTATGGACGCTGGTCGAGAACAGGTTGCCTTAACTTCCGTCGAGCGGGAGACGGCGGGCGCTAGCGTGTGGATAAATCCTCCGTCTGGTTAGACGCAGCGCTGCGCCGCGCTGACTTCATTACGAATTTCGCCTCGCCCCGGCACCGCCGCCGCAAATTCACCTGCGGGAGCCGATAAATAAGACCCGCAACGCGCGCGGGGATCTAGTCGATACGAAATATAATCCGGCTGATCGCGTCTCGGGAGCTCGCGAGGAGGCTGGCGCGACGAGGCCTCTGTTCGTCGCAGTACACAGTTTCGAGGCTTGTAATCCCCGTCGACGTCTCTTGAAAAGTGGGCCCGCGCGAGGGGACCGTGAGTTGAGCAGAGGCGACAGTACGGCTGACGAGCGGGAATATCATTGTGGCGACCGGTTTCGAGGAGCATTTACGCTTCTGTCGGTTTAATAACATTGATGCAAACTAAACGGGCTGCTTAACGAGTTCTCGAGGGATAACGAGGCGAGGTATCGTCCCGCGTTATATCAAGTCTACTGGACAGTTTCTTTTTTATCAACCGTGATGGGCGCTTCTTTCACTGCGCCGTAATTGTGCCGGGTTGTCGCCGGACTCGCTTACACTTAAGCCAGCTTGTCCCGATACGCGAGCTCGCTCCTTGACAGATCTGCCGTGTTGAGACGCGTTTCCACCGGCAATAATTAGATAGAATAGCGTGGTTGCAATGCGCTATGCGGAACTTTCGATAGCCAGCTCTACGGGATGCTTCCTGTTGTTACTCGATACGGCCCTGAGGGTCTGGCACGTATGCAACCGATTGTGCGAGAGCAATCGCCTCAGGTCGCACAGGTGGTCGGCTAATAATAGCTGGTGCTTGTGTGCCGGTAACGCGTGCGGGCACAATCTAGTGCGAAGCTGCACGAATTTTTATTGATTAATAAACCGTAGTGTTACGAAAAGTGTATGATGAGAAGAGCATCTTAGAACGTTATTTATATTAGAAACGCGAAACGAATTTGTTTATTATCGATCGGTACTTGTTGGTTTTCTTGCGAGGTTCTACTATTTTCGAGATAATCGCGTTTAAAGTTTTGACAGATTTTATTTTCTGCAACTCAAAGATCGCAGCTGAATGCGGTCTTGTCGTGGCCAGGGATTCTTTACCTAGTTCTAAACAATATGTAAGCTTATAATCCCTCTTCTTAGATACATTTTGATTCTTGGATATAAACTTTTCGGGCGATTAACACTAAATCACATACCTTTGCGTGTATTCAATTCTGAACGCTGAGCTATCTTTACAAAACCTTCCGTGGCTCCTGGAATTTTTCGAAATCCACTTTGAAATTATACAAGTATAGTTTTGAGACCCCAAATATTATTAAAATACCCAAAAAGAAAAATCTGGATAAAGAATTTAACAGTAATGGAAAAATATACCTATATTTTCACACAATAAGTAGTAGTTATTGAGTTGATAAGTTTTTATTTCTATTTTTGGGGAAAAAATATTCTATAATAAAAATGATATTTATTTTTATTAATTTCCAATAAATCACACATTTGTTCAACTGAGCACTTGGACGTGCATCCAATGTGCACCAAACGATGTAGATCTTTTTTTACATATATTATACGCCATAACTAAAAAATTATCAAAAATGAAGTTGCATCCCTTTGCTGCAAGGTTAGTAATTTTTAAATGCACACCTCGAACGCCCATAGGCGGTCACCGCACACACGCAACTGCTAGACGGAATGCTCATAAACACCCACAGAGCCCGAAAGGTTAATATTATCATTACCACCACCACGAGGGAGGCGTGAGAAAACATCAGCATACGATAACTTTTAATTAGAAACCACAGATGCGTTAATTGAATGCAGTGGCAGGTTCCGTGTCATTGATGTAACGCGTCGATAGTGCACACGTTATTCCCGCGTAGAAATACGTGCGCGAACCACACGTTGACACAGTGTACCTGCGGCAGTCGCGGAGGGAACGACGCAACCTGCGCTCGCCGCGGTTAATAATTCTCAGGCGTTGCAAAAGGTCGCGTCGCGAAATGGAGGGTTCCGCGTGAAACTGGAAAATTATCCAGCGCCTGATTACGGGTTACGCTTAGGCGATCGTTCAGAAGGAAATCCCGTGTTACACGCGGCTCGGTTTTCATTTAACGCTCGCATTAGAAAATTTCGAGTCCCTATAATCAGGCGATCCTTAGCGTCGTCGGGCCCCGAGTAATTCCTCGCGTGTATCAGCCTCGACGCAGTTACCTTGGGCGATACTTTTGCGCTGGAAGTAAGTAATTTGCGCTAAAACGACGCGGGATAAACTATTTTCATGGGTCACTCGCGTCCGTTAATGTTAGAGATTTCTGCCGCCTCGGTAACTGCTCGATTAATAATAAAAATGAAATAAGCAGTTGCGAAACGAAGGGTGCTAGTAGCTATCTCCTTTAATACGAAGTTTAAAATGTTTGGGGCAAGAATTCAGTGACTTCAAAGAAGAAGCTTAAAATGGGGACCCAATCTTTAAAAATTATAAATTATCAATTCGTTAAGGACATCGCGATTAATCATATTCAATACTGGCTATAAAACTGCTCTCGCGAATTAATTAGAATATTAATGCTCGCGAAGTGTTCATTCGTGGATTGGTAATTGAAGTTGTTCCAAAAGCGTGAACAGCAGTGTGACGTCGAACAGTACGGGGCAACATCCGTGGAACACATTCCAGAAGTTACACTGGAATATATCAATAATAGTTAGTCGACTCCAGAACGACTTTCCGTCGAAACATGCGGCAACAAACGGAGCGGCGTTGTTTCCATCGTACGGAACTACCCTCGTGCTTTAACCCGCGTGCAAACGGGGTAGGGCGATTCTCGGTGCGCTATACTACTAATATCGATGCTCGAAAGAGGGTCTGAAACCTCAAAGGGTCGACTAATTACGCCTGTTCCTGCCGGCCTCCGATGCTGGGTACGGTTCCGAGCGAATTTCCAAATGCTTGCTCGAAAATATCCTGCCTTGAATGATGCCTGCTAATTGCTAATGGGCACGCTTAACTAATTTAATTCCTGACTGAACGCCATCTAATTTCAACCTCCAACATATACCTAGCACACAGTCTTGTGATTCCTCTGGTTCATTCATTAAAACCTCTGAATTCTACAATCTCGTCGCCGGACGACATTAAACAGTAAGGGATGGTCAGTGATTAATATACAGTGATTTCACTGTTGATCGTAATCGACAGGCTAGTTTCGAGAGCCACGAATCTTTATTGTTTATTCCGAAGAAGCATCGCTTCTATGGATAATTGATAACAAGGCTCGTAGTACTAAATTTATTTTAGTTACAACTTTTTTCCAGATTCATTAGATCACTAAGTAGGTGATGGTCTTGAGACACTGCTTTTTATTAGGCAACCCTTCGTATCTGACTTGCACAGTTTAAGATAATGCACTGGAGTATCAGGAATTAATTAAAAAAGTCGTGCATTAATTAAAGAGGCGCGAGGCACAATGGGGGTAAAAAGAATGGATGATAAATGGAATTTACGCAAGGGGCCCCGGAATTTCAGGCAATTTCTCATTGTTACGCTCCTCTGCGCTGACGTAGAAGCTGCCTAACAGCGTCAGGCACGTAGTAGCCTGTGCCAATAGCATCCAGAGGCCGGACGGTAGTTGGCAGGAACGTTAAACAGGAAGGGCGCTTGGTAATCATTGTTAATTAACATTTATGGAGACACGTACAGGCTCTCTAGACACTTTCAGCAGACACACGAGTCTGCCTGGTCGCGATCTGTCACAAAGGTGCAACCACCAAAGGGAACAGAAGAGGCTCCATTATATTCTAATTGACGTTCTAGAGCTCTTGACGTGGCGAGGGATTCTGAAGAAGACGCGAAAATTACCATTTGTTCGTTATACACTCGCCAAGAGCGTGGAGAAGGTTATTAAAATGCCATGAATATTTCATTATAAAGAAAGAAGTCGGCCTCGAAATATCAAATTTTCGAGAACATCTTATCCCTTTCTAAAAACGATTTTGCATCACGGTTTAATTACACTTTGTTAAATGGCGAAACATCCGAGTTGCCCACCCAGAGCCACGTTCGTATCATTAAATTCGATTACCCAAATTAAACCAAACTATCCCGCGACGCAACCGCCACGTGCCTGTTACTCCGCCCGAGTTCCTCTTATTAACGCTCGTAATAGCATCCACTTAGCTCAACAAACACAGAAAAAACAACACCGCGCCTTTGATCTGGTGGCTCGTTTAGGATGCAGATAATTCCCGATGAAAGTGTATCAGCAACCGCCGCGTGGGTAACAATAGCGGGCCATTCGCGCCTCGATCTGCCCTCGAAACGGGAGATCAAAGATCGCCCCGCGTCAGCTCTCATTCCGCTGATGTTTTCCCGACCCCAGCGCGTCGCTTCTTTTTCTCGCAACAAGCCACCGCGATGCTTTCACTCGGGTCACCGAATTTCCATAAATCAACCGCCCCCCTTCGTGCTCGGCCGCCCTCTTCCAAGTCCTCTGATGTCTGCGTCCTTGGTAAAGGTTGCTTCGCTTTCTCCTTCCCACGACGAGCAAGGAACTCCCAGTTTCGCCGAGGAACGGTTGATTATTGCTCGAGTACTGTGAGATGATCACCGACTCATTAACGCGCAGAATTTCAAGGACAGAGGAAAGACATTGAGCTCGGGGGAGGTTCATCTCACGCGTTCGCTGAGGATCTTTACTCAGCACCTCGGCGCGCGAGTAGTCTCGCCTTGACTTTCATATTTATTTATTTATTTATTTAATATATGTAGAAGGAGGAACCATATTGCTATGGAGAAGTTGGGATGAGGAGTATAGAGAGGCTACACACAGTATCCCCTGTCTGAGGCTTTCAGTGGATCGTGTCTAAGGGTGTATCGTGTTTGGGCGCCAATGAATTTCGTCCCTCTCTGTGATACTTTCTAAAATGTCCAAGGCTGGTTGACTTGAACCCACCACTTTACTGGCACCGTCAAACGCCAATTCGCTGGATTGACGACCACCCTGTACCCTTCGGCTCTGTCAGCCACCGTCGATCTTAAAACGCAAGTGCGAAAATTTCCAGCTCATTGCTTTGACAAAGGCGTAGCCAGTCAATGACTCGTTGCTTAAAGGCTCTCGAGCAGACAGGAAGCATCGATCCTGTCTGCTGGGTGCACCGTACACCAGGAATCCCTGTACCAGTATCTCCTCCCCTCGCGCTCTCTCTCTCTCTCTCTTCGATGTCTGGTCCCAAGCATTTACGCTGGAAACCGGCTTTACGTCCCAACACCCTCTGCCAGAATTCATTAGCCCGCCCCTCCTTGATGCTGGCGAGCGGTCCTAAAAAAGACTCCAAAGAGATTTTAATTGGCTACTTCGACGTTCAGGCGTCGCGGCGTCCGGACGTTCAGCATCATCGGTTTCGCAAAATGAATTCTTTTAACTCGGCTTGACGCTTCATGCCCCAGCGTCGGTGACCAAGCGAATGGCTAAAGTATTTTGCTGCAATTTCGCGTCGATGAGGTTCATTCACCGGGGTCAATGAAGTCGAGCCTGCTTTTCAATGAAAACTTACGTGAAAGAAACGAGGGGATTTAAGTGTCGGCCAGCAGTTCAATCGCCCGAATGGAATAACATTGATTGTAGGGACTCGTATCTTAGAAAACACTTGGCTGACGGTTTCAGCTGTAAACACGCCCCGTTAGAAACACCTATGTGCGCGCCCTTATTTCTGTCCTTTTCCACGCGACAACGTCTCGAAGACCAGCCAAAGCATCCGTCAATTCTTGCTCGACTTGGTTACCACCATCGTTCTTCCGAAAACCCTGATCCCTTCGATAACCTGGCGACCGTTTCCATGCAATCTCTCGCACCACTACGCACCGCGGTTATTGTTTATCGTCCAGTCCCTTCAGCTGGGGCCGCCGGCTGTGTCGCAGAAACGTCAGTCGCGCAACGAATCCCGCCGGTGGACGTCGATGGAGTATCTAGATCGCCATTCAGGAGGCACGGGAAGCTGGCATCGAGCGAGTTGGACGGGTGGAGGTGGAAATTGCAGTCGCAGCACCGGTGCATCGACGCTTGCAACGAGGCGCGAGGGTGTTTTATACGCCGTGCGACCGGCGCCGGTTGTCGGCGAGACGAGAACCGTTATCAGACGGCGTTCTACCCTCTGCTGTCTGTCTCTCTATTTCCCTTCCCAGGATCCACTTTCCTCACACCTCATCTTTTGCTCCTTCTTATCTGACCCAGCGCTCATCCCTTTCTCTTGCGTTCCTTCGTTACGAGCTTCGTCCTCCCTTCGTTACATATTCCTCCAATTCATCTTAATTCGATTCCGCTCTGGTACCGAGCGTTATTGCGCCCGAAAGGAACAAGAACGCGAAGGGGGTTCGTTGCTACCTCGGATGAATTCAATTCTAGTAACAGTCTGTCCGTCATCCCTCGTTTTCAAGGCTAATGCTTCACCGCGAAGATTGCGCACAGCGATAGAAGGCTGGTTCCTCTGCTTCATTTTGTAATTCACATTAAAATACGCGATCGCTGCGGTATCTCCGCCCCGCGTTACGCTTTCGTTCCTGTGCCGTGGTCTCTGACCTTTCTCTTCTTCGCGGTATCTCCGTAATCTCGCAGTCGGCCACCCCTTTTTCCCTCTGCTTCTTGTCCCGGTGCCGCTCGGAGTCTCCCTTTCTGCGCTTCTCTCTTCGTTATCTGCACCACTGTTTCTGCGTTTCGGTCTGAGCACGCCGCGTCAGACTTTCACAGGCTGCAAAGGCAGCACAGCCCCACCGCTCCCTGTCTGTTCTGTCAGGGACCAGTCACGCGCGTCCACCGAGATAAGGCTCGCCATCATCGCCGTCGACAAGGTCGAACAATACCACGGCTGCCACCCTAACGCGAGGACCAACGAAGAACGAAAGATCCCTCGGCGGATAAGGCGACCGCGCGATGTGTCGCCCTAATAGTTCTTCGCCGCTTCTGTCTTCTTCGGCGTGCATCGAGATGGTCGTGAGGTCGCGTTCGAAGGGACGAAACGTACTTTTACGGGGAGGCATTTCGCCGATCGGAGGCAAAAAAACTCTGGAAGGTTCTGTAGGGTTGAGCATAGTCGGATAGTACTTTGTCAGTATTGGTTCCTTGAGAAGCTTCACTGGTAGTGGATGAATCATCTCGTTTGGGACTCCGTGAGGTTCTCTTAGGAAAATTTCGGAGCTCCACGTCAGAGACGTTGAGATCATTCGTGGACTAATAGTGTTGAAGATATCCCAGGGGGAAGAAAGCAGAATAAGTAACGTCTATGGAATTATTTCCAATAGTAATTTATTAGGAAAGGTCCGAGGCTACGTTTTGTTTTCTTAATAGGTGGAAGTGTAATAGTTCCCCGTGGAAAAAAAACGCTAAACGTAGCTCTCCAACGTGAAATCCTTGCCAAATTGAGATTACACTTGATAAAAAAAGGAAGCATCCAGCGGGGCGGACGTTCTGCGAGAGAAATCGTTGCTCTCTCCTGTGCAATCCATCGGATTCCATTAAGGGCGCCGCTCATATTCGACGCGGCTCTCCTTTTTCCTGCGGGGTATCGAAAAATACTGTAATTTATCAAGCCGTGGTTACGGCACTGCCCTCAAGTTCCTGAGCAGGGGACTTTAACCCTGTCTGGGTCTCCTCTCTCTCTCTCTTCCCCTTCGTCCGTTCGCTGGCTCGTTCTTCTTCTTCCTTCGTCCTTTCAGGATCCCTCCTGTAGTTGTTAATGCATACGTCCACCGTAGCCGGCCTCGAAAGTCGACGCCCACCGTTAACGCTGTGCTTAACAATTCCGAGAAGACCCGACTACGCCGAGGGTACACGATGAAAAGGCGACTCCGCGATTGTCGACGAAAAATGGGAACAATAGGCGGGGGAAGGATTTATTTCGATGCTTATGAAAATATTACGTCTCGTTCCTTCCAGAGAATTATCCGCGATATCGTGGAGATTTCCTACCACGAATTCCTTTTTAACGTTGCACTCGTAATGATATTTCCGTGACGTGCAGCGTTGGTACTTACAGTGTTCCGGGTTAATCGATCGATTACCTTGAAGTTTCCAATATTATTAAATTTCTACTACAATGTTATGTTGATACTGTATTTACATCGCTCGATTACTAAGAAAAGCGTGTTTCTTTATTTTCCAGGTACGTACCTTGCAATGTTGATGTAGCGCTTTGCCCCGATTTCTGCTGAAGTACGTAAGTACCTTAATTCAACCTGATGAGATTGTTTAACACCATCGGTGCATCAGTGTTAAATAATTCTAAGTGGAAACTAAATTTGTAATAATGAACAGTAATACACTAGCCGCGCCACTGTCGAAAAATTAATGGGTTGGAAGGGTTCACAAGTACCCAGCACGAAAACTAAATTTGACCCTCGACATTGGTCTGGCCGGGTCCAATAAAAATTGTACACCCGCTTAATGGGTGTTTCATGTAGAACAATTTTTATACCGTGGTAAATGCGCAAAAAATCAATCTCGGATCGCTTTACACTCTACAGTCTAGAGCTGCCCCTAAAACAGTAACCATCACACACAACTGAAACATCGTGGTCTCCGATACCATATACCATCGAAGGGAATCAATTCGAAAATGAATCATATCTCATCCAATCTCATCTGATCCCCCGCTAAAGCTTCTTTCAATTTAATAATGCCAGAAAAATTAAAGCTATCTGGGATTGTCGATCTCGTCCTCGGCAAATCCAGCGAGGCCTCGCTTGGAGCAACGTAATTCCCGTGGAGCACGCGAGCAATGCATTTACTATGTAAATGAGTAATTAGGAGAATTTCAACTAATCGAGAGGATCTGCCACTAAACGAAGAATGATCAGTGATTAATCACTTGGCTTATTGTAATCGCACGATGCTGTACTTACGAAAATGGTTCTGAAACGTATTTACACGTGCATTGCTAAGTAGTCTGAACTTTGGGATTATGAACATTAGTTATAGTAAACTTTAGGAATATCAACATGAAATATAATAAACTTTGGGAATATCAACATTAAATTTAATAAACTCTGGGAATATCAACATTAAGTATAATAAACTTTGGGAATATCAACATTAAATTTAATAAACTTTGGGACTATCAACATTAAATTTAATAAACTCTGGGAATATCAACATTAAGTATAATAAACTTTGGGAATATCAACATTAAGTATAATAAACTTTGGGAATATCAACATTAAATTTAATAAACTTTGGGAATGTCAACATTAGGTATAATAAACTTTAGGAATATCAACATTCTTTTTTCTTATTATATTTTCAACATAGGTAAAGATAACCCATCCTGAATATCCTTGAGTGGCTAATTAATTTTTTTTGCTCCGATTAAAATAGTCAATTGTATCGTGCCGAAGCATTTCCAAAAGCCTCTATACTCTATAATCTTCAAAAGCCTCTATGTTCTATAATGAATCTCATAATCTTCGGAATTGCCCCACCTTTCCTGTTTGTGCAGTTCTAAATTAAGCAGTGGTTAAGTGGCTTACGCTTCAGCTCGCGTTCGCCGAGAAAAATGCGCACGATGTAGGTGTTGCAGGCTGTTGATCGTTAGTGTACGTCTGTATAAGAGCGCATGGAACCATTCATTGCCAGTGGCGACGCGGATATCTGATCGTTGCCAGCGAATTCATTAACGGAAAACGCGGTGGCGGGCGTCGGCGGAAGAAAGAAGGCGAGCAAGCAAGCGAGCAAGAAGTTGAATCGAAATTGATTACCTGCATAAAAGCCGTCGTAATATCGCTAAATCATTTCGGGTATTTATACCATCGGCAATCCATTTAGGTGTGAGCATCGCGTTTCGCGTGCGTGGACATTTTCGATTGTCGGTCCGAAATCCCTCCTCTCTTATTTATTAACGTAATTAAGCGATCCAATTACCCGCGTAAAATATGAATTTTATCGGCTGGAAAGCTACAATCGCCGGCTCGCGGTACACATTTTAATTACGGCGCGTGCGAGATTAATAAATAATTCCGCGCCGAGGGAATACAAATAATTCGTTAATAGCGCTTCGCTAGCCGTTTACGACGGAGCAGGAGGCACCGAACGCTCGAAATGGCACGTGATAACGGGATTGTGGTGAAATTAACATAAAAAGCAACGCGGCGCTTCTTTACACCTCGATAAGTCCCCTCGTATTCACTCCTGCGAACTATTTCAATTTCATACAGTCTCCTCTACCCTTCCAGAGATTCTCTTCATATATCCAATTAACTTTCCACGAGGAATCATCTCCCACTCGATTGTACCGCAACTTACCACTCCAAACTTCTAATCGCAACAGCTCCATTCCCAAGAAAACGGGATATCGTGTTCCCTCGGTTCACCGCGAGCTTTAGAACAAATCTCACACCACCTACCTTTAATTTCAAGCGAATACATGTCGCGCAACAGAAACGGAATCGTTAACGGAACACAAGGTATCTGCGACGTTCATCTTCCAGGGCGTTCATTAGCATAATCCTTGTACACGATTCGAGTTAACCGAACCGTACGAAACGCTTTTTCCGCGCTGCTTGGGGTATATCGATAAGCAGGCATTGCCGGGGAAAGAGAGAGAGAGAGAGAGAGAGGGGGGAATTCATTAACAAGAAACTCCACGGTATCGGTGCGATGGTGTGACGGCGGTTGCCCCGGCGGAGGGAAACGCAGGGGGAGCAACAAAACCGAGCAACGTTGCTCGTGTGCGCGCGCTAGGGTGGCGGACAATCGAAACCGAAATCGATAACTCATCGTGTGCGTCTGGCGGCATCCGATCGCCACCCCCCTCGCGTTCTCTGTTTCAGCCCCTTCGTGTCAATCACGCGACGTTAACGGCGATCCTGAATGAGCGTGGAACACCGTCGAACGACGCTTAATGACGCGCGCTTTCCTTGCTTCGTTATAACCAAGACAGAATCCATTGGCCGCAGGGACGAAACTAGGGGGGGGCAGCAGGTGTTTTTGCCCCGGGCGCCGATTTGCGGGGGGCGCCAAATGAGAAATCTTTAGAGAAAATACATAGTTTTAGAAAAGCTACATCAATGCCTTTATTCAGATTTATATAGGTATTACGTTATTCCATTAGAAATAAAGGAGATACACATTTTATGGAAAAGTAATTAAAATTTAGTAATCTGTTATCAAACAATAAATTAGGGTACCTGCGATATGTTTGAAATTAGTTAATAAATGCGTTTATTATGCCTTTTATATGTAAAGTGTGGACTGAACCTTCTAAGGTGGGCGATACAAGGTTGGAAAATGTTGAGGGAGTGGGGGCGCCAAATAGAATCCTTGCTCCGGGGCGCTTACAACCTAGTTTCGTCCCTGATTGGCCGTTCAAGGTCGCTTCCATTATTGCGAGCCAAGTCAGACAGAATTTGTGCTGGCGAATTTGCTTCAGTGGTTCTATTTGTAGCGGTACCGCCGTGCTCGCCACAAGAAGGCATTTCAATCGATCCCGTTCCTTCGCAAATTCTCAATTAACTATATAACGATTCCTATGGACGTTACTGCAAATATTTATTGCATCGCCCCAAATCCACATGCTGTGAAACAATCTTCGTAATTACTTACCTGCGTGATTGATAAAGAAGTTGGTATTCAAATTATTTTAACTGAGATATCGGACACTGTATGCCTAGTTAAAGAAGGTGATAAGTTGATTTGGAGGGTGATAACATAAAATCGGAAAGAAAAAAAGATACGGGACTTCAGTAGGAGTCTTAAGTGGACCTTAGAATATACAGGAAATGTAAGAAAATCGAGTTCGATTCCCTGGAATTATTCCATTTTTAAAGCCAACGTAATCTACCCCGACGCAAACCTCTGCTTAAATAAATTCGTACAAGACAGACGCATCGTTCATTCCCGATCCATAATGCTGAGAAAAATAAATTCCACGTCTCAGTCTCCTTAAATCATCCCATCGCGCCAACTTCACGCTTCCACCCCTGACAGTCTGGACTCACGCAACAAGAAACAAGACGTCACACCCCCGCAAGCTCGCTCTGTCAGGAAGATGGAACGAGCCGGGCGATACAGAGCGCGTTGAACGCGCCGTAAACGAGCGGATCTCGTGATCCGACGATCGTTCCGTAAACACGGCGCTCTAGACGTCGAGTAAATTGGGAAATATCATTGCTGTTTTCCAGGGATGGAAGCCGAAAAGACTGGCTGGTCCCGGGCGTTCCGCGCGAACTCGTGGAAAGACCATTAAACTAACATTAAAGCGACATTCACGAGGACCGCGGGGACGCTTCCCGCCTTCCTTTTTTCGTCCTCTTCTTTCCTCCCCGTCGCCTCCCATCCTCACCGTCTCGCTGCCTTAGCCGACGATGCTCTCTAATGTCGATCCTCCTGCGTGCCAATCGTTAAAGAACTTTACTGCACCGTAAACTCTGCGATACTCGCCAACTGACCTTTCCCGAATGGGATACGCATTCGTTCTTCCCTCCAGATAAGACAGTGGGAGGTGCACGGTCCGCGTCGTTTATAATGCTCATCTGGCGGATTTTAGAAGAGCCCCGAGAGCCACCGCTGACTGGGCAGTTTTCATCTACGAGTCAGCTTTAGAGTCGTCGGCTTTCGCGACATCGTTTCACCCGTGCTGTTCGGAAGATTGCCACTCGAGTCTGCGCGTAAAATATGTCGCTGCGAAATTATTTCTACGAACTTACGTTAAATCTTCTTTGTTTCCTTTCGCCTGTTCTACGAAAAGAGTTAAGCTCGCCATCTAATTCGTTCGAGCTGAGGATTTCTCGTAAACATTCGTTAGGAAATGGATCGTGGAATCGCGTTCTCCTCGTTAATCCCATTTAGCCAATCCTCGTTGGCGCGGATTTCACTATTAATTCGGCCGTGTTCCAAACGCGTTCCACCGTGTTCGGAGATTTTCACGTGCCAGCACATCGCGTCACGCCTCGTCACTGACGGCCGCTGGTCTTGCTCTCCCTCTCTCGCTTCTATTTTTTTTTATTTTTTTATTTTTACCGTCTGACGTTAATGAGAATTGGCAGGGCGATAGCGGGACGCAGGCGCACGAGAGCGTTAGGTAACTAACGAGACTGGTCACAATGCACAAAGGGTATTATTTCCCCGATAGGTTTGAATGGATCCGCCGAATCCCATTCACTCCACCTTTCCCTTCGTTGCGTGACCGGTCTCTCTTCCCCTGCTTCTCTCACTCTACGAGTTTCTCTCCCTTTCGATCTATTATTTCCCCTTTGTTTGTAGGTATCTCCATTTCCCTGCTTACCTATCTCTTTCCCTCGCTGAGAGTCTCTATCGTTTCGTACCTTGCTCTTCTGCATTCTCTATTCTCCTCCCTTTGATCTCTCTATTTATCTATCATTGAGTAAAGTAGCATCTCATAAAGATCGCGAATTTGCTTCTGTTTATCTGTATAATTAAAAGTCCTTGCAAATTCAAGGTTCCGAACGAGACTTCTCCGAATGAAGTTTACCTTGACTGTGAACGCTGAATTTCCCAGTAAATAAGATGCTTCAAGATTTGAAGAAACGGTTCTCCAACATTCAGTGAATCCGACTAGAAGTACGAGCAGATTAATTTTCATACGACATCAAAGCTTGCTCGTCAAAGGAAGAAGTACCTTGTATGTGAAACATCCATTTCGTTTCCGCGTTCGTCGGGAAAAGTATTCACGCGCCTCGTCGTGCAAAAAACGATTAAAATAACCCGATGCCAGCTCTCAGGACGGAAGCAGCTAGACACGAGGGGAAGAGGAATCCAGCAGCTCGGCAAACTCGAAGAAAGGATGATGCACAGGACGCGAGGACGATTTTTTTTTACCACCGCGAATCGTAGCTCTATCTCGAATCCTTTCAACTCGCCTCTTACCGTGCGCGCGAGTTTTTAACGAAGTCTTCGCGCTTTGCCGGAGAGAAAAAGTAACTTCTTTACGACCGCGTGCCTTGTTATCCGCGCAGTTTACGTAATTACAGGCCGCCGTCAGAGGAAAAGGAGTCTCCTTGTTTAATCCCTCCCGGGGAAGGATGACTGTTTATCTATTCTGAAAGGGAAGCTGGCGGGAGCGAGGATTCAGGGAAGACGTTTGACGAGTTCAACGCGGAGGCGTTGAAATTGTAAAGTTTCCATCCCTTTCTCTGAATTGCTTGGAGTGTTTTTTTAGTGTCTCGTAAAACGTCAAACCTTCGTGAAATGGAAAGTGTCTTTCACCAGTCTTCCTCACAGAGTTCCCTGAAAGCCTTGACTTAAAAAGTAATGGCAAATCTGTTGCAAACATCCGCGAAAAATCGGATCTCAACTTATATGATATTCGATCTATTATCAAACTACTTACAGAATATTCCACACCAAAAAAAAAAATATAGAGTATTCATAGGGTCGAAAACCGCACGCAGCTGCCGATTCAGCGTTCGTCGAATTTCGTTGAAACGCGACGAAAACGAAATTCTAAATTACAAGAGTCACTGGAATCGTTCGCTACCGCGTGCCCGTTTCGCGCTCAGTTTCATTAAACGAGCGGCCCGAAAACGCGTTCCAGCTGAAATCCGTGTAGCAAAAATTCGCGATAGCCACGTGTGCAATTTTAACGGCCGCACTGCATCATCGCGGCCGTCGATATCATTAAGGATTTCGGCTGTGAAAAAGAGCCGACCGTAATCTGTGCGAACGCGCGCAGCTGGTTTTTGGCGTACCGACATCGCGACACCAGGTGTGCCCGTGTGTTGCCGGCAAATAACCCGTTTAAATTGCACGAATGAAATACTGCACGGTGTGCGCCGGCGGATCGCGTTCCTGCACACGGGGAAATGGACAAAGGAATGGCGGAAAGGGGTGGAGAAGGTGTCGATCGACGTCTGTCTGCCTATTTATTTGTCTATCGGTCGGATAGATAGCCGCGGGGAAGGGAGGGCCAGCAAACACGTGGACAGGAGTAGGAAGAAGCACGAGCTTGTGTAAACGAGAACGAAAAAGCGAGCGAACGTGGTTCAGGAAAAGTTCGCCTGAAGCAATTCAATCTTTTTTTTAAATGGTAAATGGTGGGTGGATTTATTCATTCTATGAATGATAATCGAGATATTCGTAATTATGGAAGTATATTTTATATCTATCCTTTAAAGAGAATAGTTATGGTTATTTCTTTATTTTGTTTATGTGGAGTACCATTTTTATCTGGATTTTATTCTAAAGATTTCATTTTTGAATATTTTGTGGTTATTATGGAGGTATATTTTATATTTATCCTTTAAAGAGAATAGTTATGGTTCTTTCTTTATTTTGTTTATGTGGAGTACCATTTTTATCTGGATTTTATTCTCAAGATTTAATTTTTGAATATTTTTTGGTTAGGTTAGGCTACTGATAATCGTAAGGGGTGTGTGTAGAATGTAAGGGGTGAGTCGAGGAACTGAGGGGACCATAGCACTTTTCGATGAAAATAGAGAATATTGATAGGGAAAAGTGGGTTCGTTAAACTCCACAGTGGATCGTCCTGGTTCTTACATTGAAAAAAGTTATATGTGTCGCCTTGTGACGTAAAAAAGGTTGGAGTTATTATTTATTTAGCAATCATCGTAAGAGAAGATAGATAAAAAACCAGCGACACTCGTGTCGTTAGAATTGCATTAAATTGTTATTACCTTTGCGCGTGTAAGTGGAAATTCGATTGAGTGATTGTGTGCGCGGTGACGTTCGAATTAATAACGTTCTATTAAAGTGAGATTACCGTTGATCAAAGAACCATTAAACGCAATTTATAAGCTGGATCTGTTTTGATCTGCTGCTCGGAACAGACGCGCAACTAGAAATTGCTTTCAAAATAGCAGTAGAAAAGTGCAGGTACGCGTGACTCCGTACCCCTTCGTCCACGATCGTGCTTGATTTCTCTTAACGAGTAGGAATGAAGTAATTTCCAGATGGTCATTCAGCTGGCGCTGCAAGAAATTTCGAAATAATCGTCATGGTCGTTACGGGTTCAGCCTCGCTGCTACGTGAAACGAGTGTGAGCGATTAGCCATAGCGATCAGTTTACAAAGAGATTCAGTTGATGAAGATATCTTCCCGTATTAGACTATCTCTTGGTTGTACGTTTCACCCTATTTTTAGTAGAGTATTAAATCAAAGGCAGCGGTGTAATTCTGACAGGATCAAAATAAAAATGGTAATCCGTAGTGAAATATTCTTCGGCGCCCGTGAAAAACAAACTCATCGATTTTTAAGTACGACTCACACGGACGATTCCATAATCCCTGGGGCGCAAAATGGGGCTGGAAAAGGGATTTCTTCCTTCCGAAACTCGTGGCCAACGTTCTAGAGGCTAGAGGGTGTTCAGTAGCGACCAGCCGCACCCTCGTCCTGTTCGTAGCAGGATGCGTAAATAATGACGGCCATACGAGCCACGAGCATTCTTGCATTGGATTATGATTTACAGCGAGGGGCCAGAATTTTGCTAGGTAAACACCGATATTTTGCAACGTGAAAGAGATCCCATGAAGATGAAAGACGTAGTAATATCATTCTGTAGATAATATATCGATAAATCGTTGGAAGTAATTCAAAAGGGAACGATAGCAGGATTTTCCAATTTCTGATAAATGATTACACTATTTGCAGTTGGTAAAATAACATTGTTGGTAGGTATGTCGAATTTCCTGTACAATATTCTCTTAACTTTCAATTGAGTGTCCACGTTTGAATCTTTCATTTTAAGTTTTAGATGACCAGTTTTTTCTTTTTTCCACAAAAATAGTGTTTTTTCAGTTTCGGAACGGTAATAAAATTTTTAACATTTTTTAATTTTAAAAATACAGTATGTTTGGGGTATTAATACTTTAAATCATTTTTAAAGAGTGTGCTTACTCAAAGTCCCGAAAGGGGCTTTGTCGGTTCCCTAAAGATGAAGTATTACTACTGCATTTATCATTTAATTAGTCAAATTATTGTATTAAATTAGCGTGAGTCGAATGTTAATAAATCAATTTATCGTACTGTTCCGATCCATACTCAACTTGGTACTTGACGTAGCAACTTATGTGGGTTCGATAAAAATCGCGTCTGGCCACAGACGAACATATACTACTTGGAAGCCACGCACGGGCGTTAAACTCAAAATGCCGACACCTTTCTTTATTGTCCTCCGTTACCTAAGATCTTTTATATCGAGACATCACTTTAAGCTGTTCATTATCAAGCATAAAAGTAAGTTTCTGAAGGAACTCTTCTAACAGCTTCCGGTTAACTTTTGCACAATACCAACATTGCGCCCGAAGAATAATCTCTGAGAGGGTCCTCCTTTGAGAACGCTGGCAATTAAAGCTATTTTACGAGGAAAACTCCAACTGGAGAGCAGGATCAGCTTCAGAATGGCCACGCGGATGAGAGGATTTCGTTAAGTACTTCCCACGAGATGGGACGTTTATCCTTTTTACTCCCGAATCCGGGGCCATCACGCAACCTCTATTCTTTCACTTAACCTCACCCTCTTGGCACGAAAGCGATTTCACCGCGTGCTCTCTTGCCTGTCCTGTTCTTCTCGTGCCTTTTAAGAGCACCCGCTAATCTGTTTTCGATGATGCCAAGAGAACAGGGAGAGACCGATCAGATTTAGGTGCGGCAGTGTTGGAACCACCAAATGGTATCGTTGAAAACTGACAGTCTTCTCGCGAGCATAAAACTATTAAAAAGAATTCGTATCGATAGTAAGATTATCTCACGCATCACTTACTTTGATGAATATTATAGAGAAAGATAAAATGAAATTAAGAAGTGAGTAAAGTTTTCTCAAGAATTTTACTTAAGTATTCATTCTCACACATTCATCTATACAAATTTTGGCTGTAATCTTGCAAGACGATAGCGTACCAAGAACCGTATTTCAATATTAACGAGTCTGGCGAAGCGGTGAATTTGCAAATTCGCGGCAGGAGACGAAGGAGAAAGGAGAGAGAGGCAGAGAGGTTAATTTCGAGCACAACGAAAATGTTATTCGCCCGTGGATTACGATTCAGCAACGCCGGCTCATTCCTGTGACCTAATGACGTAATAATTCTCATCAGACCGTCACCGCAGGCCAATTCGCAATACCGCGAAATAAGGCAATTAATTGCGGGCCGCGATGCACGTCCCGGTAATTAATTAGCCATTTAATTTAGATCCTATCGGCGGAAGAGGTCACCGCATTCTTTATCCCCGGCGATACGGAGGGAATTTCTCGAGGAGGTCGGAATGAAAGGAAGTTAAAGAGGATTTGCTCTTTTTATTCCCTTCGCTGCATCGATCCCCCCTATCTCCTTTTTCATGGCCCCATTATCGGTACTAAAAATTCAATAAAATTACCTCGTGAAGTACAGGAGAGAACGAGACGGTAATAGCCGCAAATTATTAATGTATCTTAAGTGTAAAGAGGAATCTACAGGGTGACCAAACGGGAGAAGCAAATATTACCGCAGAGACAATTTCAGGTGACAGAATTAAGCTAGACAGGGCTACTTAACTCCTCCATTGAAAGAACGAAGAGAAAAGACACTGCCAAAGATTAGCATTACAGAAGCTCGAGTCGTCCAAGTGCAGGACTCGCGAGAGCGCTCTGCCGTTTCTTTGTCGCCGACCGCAGCCAGCGTTCACCGTCTAGCAAATTATTTCCCTCACCTGCGCTCCCCTCCGGCACGTCGCCTCGCGTCTTTCGTTCCGTCCGCGACCCTTTCGCTCTCTTCCACCCGGCCGATCCACTCAAGGATAACGTAAAAGGAGAGGAGAATTTCCTCTCTGGCTCTCTGCCTCTCCCCCGGACCTGTTCATTGCCCTCTTGCTCGCGCCGGTCGCCGAGCAGAACGTTAATTACCGCCCCGGACCGCCTCGCTGTTGCACTCTCCGAAACTCGCTGTTTACGCCGCCTTCGTGGCTACTCATTTTTAAGCGACAAGTTTAATTATGCCCGCAGGCCAGACCGTTTATTCCGGGCTGGTTGCTCGATCCTCGGCTCCACAGTGGCCGTCGCGGGGTGGCTCCGCTCCGAGGAGCTCCGGTACCAAGTCCACCGTCCTTTCTTTCCGCGGCGTGGCGTCTCCGGCGCGCGTGTACACGCAGACGATCGAGTGCCGGCGCGGATCGTCACGCGATACCGCGGTATGGCGTGTCGAAATGATCCTTTATGATCTTTTATACCGTTTCCCGCTGGCGCCAACAGCCAGCCTCGTACCGCTTATTATCCGCGAGCCTCGTTGCTGCTTCGTGTACCAGCTATCTAGGGAAGGTGTCCTCGTCGCGCGTTTTTATCCCGAACACTGTTCCAGCTGGATTACGGGATGCACGGAGGAAGCGACCGGGGAACCTTCGTGTTCCTTAACGGGGTCGTCGTTATTGGGTCCAATGGAGTCATTAGGATATGCGAGATTACGAGGGGGTGAATAATTGTAGGCCTGAGCCGGCAAACGTTGCGAAGGGAACGTAAAACTGTTTAATCATAGCGATACGTATTTATCGCAGAGTGTGTAAGGATTGGGATGGAAAACTACAGGAGGATGTAAATAGAGATAATGCGAAGGGGATTCGCTGTTAGTGAGTTCAAAGGTAGCCTCTCACTGCACCTCGTCTGGGTTCATTTTATTCTTCCTATGCTTTTCTTATGTATTTTGACAATTTGACTCACACTGCGACTCCGAGCCGCGGAATCTTCCTCGAAAATATTTTGAGGAAGAGAGGCGAAGCGAGCCGAGGCGTTGCGTAGTGTGAGTGGATGTAATGCCACCGCTTTCGGTGACCGCTAAAAAACGAAGGAAGAGGTTCTCTCTGACCAAACACATGAGCCGAGGCAAGCTCAGGTAACTTCAGGTACGGAAAACATGAGGTGACGCGAGCCTAGATGTGAGTGCGAAAAGATGTTGCGCCGAGGCGTAGTGAGAGGCTACCTTACCGCTAATGGTATTCGAGCTATCCATGCAAGTTCGGAGTAAAAATCATTGTTGCAGTTGAGTAGCTATCGATCTCGGCTAGGTTGGTTCGGTGAAGAGGCAGTGGTCAAAGCGTCGGTTGCATTATCACGCATGGGGTCTCCCTTTTATCCCGTATTAACGTTTCTTTCGTGAACAGTGATTCCTGATGGTATCTAATATCGTTGAGGCTAACTGGGCCGCATTCGTCATCTGCTCCATAAGCCATCAGAGAAATCGTCCACAAAGACACTGAGCAGCCTGCCTCCCTTCTGTTTCTCCCTTGGAGCACCAGCGCTCGCCCGTCATTAAGCCATGACGAATTTCAGGCTCTCCTGCAAGAACGGCCCCGATAGTTTATCTATCGATTTGCCCGCATTCTTCTAAATCTCCACTGATCTTTCGCCGATTTCTAACTGCTGGGGCTTAACTTGGCCCATTAAGCTAGACGCTGCTAACTGCCCACATCACTTTCGGTCGAACCTTCGTTGTTCTTTTCGAAGAAACGCTTGTTTCCTTGAAAAATGAAAGACAGGCGAATCCGGGGAAAGAAAGCGGCTTTCTTGGTTTTCGGTAGATTCGTGTGTTTAGTAGAGGAACTCGATGTTCTACTTTATTTTTGTATAATTCCTGCGCGGGGAAAGCTGTTTCTCGATGATCATTGACTCCCGAAGGAATTTATACTGGAAGCAACGAGAGGCTCCTTCTGCGCCGGACACTTTCACGCCTCGTTGGCGGCAACATCGATTATAATGCTAGTCAGCCCCGCAATTTGATCGATACAAGGCACAGATAACTTGGGGAAAAATGCGGATACATTAATGTTAGAGGCGGAGTTACTTTCATCAGCGTTGTACGTGACGAAACTATCAAGCCCTGTCACGACATCGATATTATATTTCACTTATCGGATGCGAGGTTATCCTTCCTTCTGAATAGCATTTTTCATTCATGGTAGACAGACTTTCTTCGTTCTGAAATTAATCATATACCCAATGCTTTTAAAAAAAAATTGGCCGATGACCGCCAATGGTAAAAAGCGAAGTTTAACCTAAAATTCATTAACAATTACCTTTTATTGAGAGCAGAGGGTTACAATGTTACAAAGGACAAGTGATGAAGCCAAGATACCAAGAATAATCCCCTAACATTGGGAAATGAAGGCGTCGTTACTCCGTTTTCCGTGCTGCTAAATGTAGCCGAGATAGATCTCGCATTTAAACCCGCAAGAAGTCCCTCTCCGATAGCCATAAATCGAGATAGTGCTCGTTGGCTTCGGGCTGTGTGCGTGCATTTGCCAGGGACGAGTTAATACGAGCGAGCCACCGTACGAGCAGTCTTCGAGGGGGCAGGGATCGGGAATAAGCGAATTCCGCGAGTCGAGAACCCGGAAAAGCCGATGCCGCCTCTTAGTTAGATGAGAAGCAATTACCGTAAATAAGACGTATACCCATCGCGTACGTGGGTGTTCCACTCGTGGTCCCGTCGATGGTCCCCTTGGTTCTCTGCGAAGCGGAAAGAGAACCGGCTGAAAGAGGAAATATGTGGCAGAAGGCAGTCTCATTCGCTTGCGTCCACGTTGTCGGCGGCGCGGTGTAGGTAAGCTTTCATCGGTAGCTCGACTTATATCGTGCAATAATAGCGGAAGCGTCGCGGCTGCCGTTTTGCGCGTGTTACGCTTGAAATCTTGGGAGGCGAGCGGAATGAGAAGCAGGCGAGGGTGAAGGATGGAAGAAAAACGGCTGAGTGACTGTAAGGCAGTGGTCTGCAAGATTAGCATCTCGAACCACGATTTTAAGTGAAATGTATTCAGCCTTTGTACTTTTTAAGGTTCTAAAGCGTGGCGTGGAGAACGTGCCAAGGGAAGTCTAGGTAGGAAAAAGGTGGGGTAGTTGATCACAGTTTTTCTTTTTTATTAAAATAATAATAATGGTTTGCTTTGTTTGTATTTAATTATTTGAGTTGTGATATAAACTGATGGGATCATGTATCCCCGCTGATCAACTATCCCACCCTTCCGCTACTCTATTGAATTGGAAATCGATGTTTTTATTAGTTCCTTCTGATAGTAGCTATTCAGATGGATCAGAGTTGCAGCATGCAAGTAGCTTCTTCCGCAGGTGTCGCGTGGTTCTCCTCTCTTCCATCGTAATGCACGGTTATCGCAAACCAGGCGTGTATTCAGGGTAGGCGTTGTTCCCGTGATTCATTGTTCCTTCTTCCCTTCGGATGAAAGTGAAAAGGGGAGGATGCACCGGAAGGCAACCCCTGTTCGTTTACCCCGGTACAGTAACAAACCTGCGTCAATCAGCAGTGTTTGAATACACTGTGTGCACGTCTCTGAACAAACTTCTTTATCACAAAAAGAATAGCAAAGCATGAGTTTACGGAATCGTGTGTATAAGATTCACTAAACACCTACATTAACGTAATACTTTCTGCCTATGCTAAATCCTTCAGTATTCCTCTTTAAGGGGTTATACCTAGTCAGGAGGCCGAAAAGAAGCGAATGTTTGCGAATTTTTTTTGAAAGAGTGTAAGCATATATTTTCACAGAACTTTTTGCACTTTAAAGAGTAACATTTAAAGAACATTTGGTAATTTTTTTGTAGAAAAATATTTAACGTTTATAATAAAAACACAACGACATCCAAGAAGCCTTTTTAAAAACGGTGAGCACGATATCTCAAAAACTACTGCACCAATGTTTCTCATACTTTGTGGGATTATTTTTTATATAAAAATCTATCGACTATCGTTCGCATTTTTTTTTAATGTATATTTTCGATTTTATCAACGAAAAATGGGCGTTTTTCGCGCGAAAATCAGGTCCTTCGAACTTTAAATAGCCGCCATTTTATTTTAAATTAATATTTCGAAAATCCCCCGCCGTCAGTCCAAAGATACATTAATATAC
This sequence comes from Andrena bicolor, assembly GCA_960531205.1. Classification (NCBI taxonomy): domain Eukaryota; kingdom Metazoa; phylum Arthropoda; class Insecta; order Hymenoptera; family Andrenidae; genus Andrena; species Andrena bicolor. Next base: position 33,733,545 of record OY482666.1, on the reverse strand, counting down.
TAACGAAACCTTTTTTATTTTTTTATTTTAAATAATCTGATTCCGAATTACAGTGCTCACCGCAAAACAACTTTTTATAAAAGGCTTCTTGGATATCGATTGTAATTTTATTATTGTTGAAATATGTATAATACATTTGTCCTGTATGGTCTACGTGTGTGGGAATGGGTCGCTCCGTGTTGTATGTATGTGTGTGTCACCTGACTGCGAGAGACACCGAAACGGTACGACGCTCTAGCGATGTTATTCGAGCCTGTACTCTTGCCGCGTACACAAGTATATCTTAACAAGTGTTTATTATCTAATATATTTTAACATGGTAGCAGAGCGTGGTTCTGTTGGTTGAAGTGAAAACGCTAGAAGTTAAGCAAGAAGAAAAGCCTGAAAAAGAAAACTCTGAACACGAAGGAACGTTCGAGAATAAGAAAGGCAAAATGGAGAAGAAAGATATTACGATACCGGTGTTTGATGGGGAGGATTATAGTATGTGGAAAAAGCGGATCACAATGTTTTTGAAGTTTAAAAAGTGTGAAACAGTAATTACCAGAGAAAAATCCACAACAGACAAACAAGAAGAATGGGAAGAAAACGATTTAAAGGCAATAAATCTGATTTATAGTTCGATTTCAAATAAGCAATTGGAATTTGTATGTGAGGAAGAAACAGCTTACAAAATAATAAAGAAGCTAGATGAAATATACTTGAAAGAATCGACGGCTTTGCAAATTGTGTGCAGAAACAGATTGGAAAAATTAAGACTGAATAATTATAGTGATACGGCATCATTTTTCAGTGATTTTGAAAAATCTGTAAACGAGTTAAAAGGCGCAGGTGCAAAGATAAGTGAGAAAGAGAAGTTAAATTATATGCTCAACACGTTGCCGGAGTCATATAGCTATATAGGCGATTTGATCGATACATTAAAAGAAGAAGATCAAACGGCAGATTATGTGAAGAACAAAATAAAATTAGCCGATTTGAAAAATCAAAATGAGCATGATGAAAGAAGTTCAAACGTATTTGCTGCAAAGAAGAGTCAAGTAGGAAATTGCTTCAAATGTGGAAAAGCAGGGCATTTTGCAAGAGAGTGCCAAGATGGCGGCCAAACAGGACACAACGGCAGAACATGGCGAGGCTCAACACGTGGACGAAACCGAGGCAGAGGCGGAAGAGGCAACTACACCAGAGGTCGAGGAAACTTCCGTCAACAACAACAAGGAGTCAGGACTACACACGAGCAGAGCGACACAGGTGCTAGCGCATGGGTGGCAACAGTGCACACGGCACACAACAGTGAGACAAACGGGCTACGTAATTATGAGATAGAATGGTTACTCGATAGCGGTTGTACCGACCATATAGTAAACGATGATAAATACTTTGAGAAGTCGATTGTACTTAAAAAACCGGTCAATATATATTTAGGAGACAATCGGTTGGTAAAAGCAACAAAAACTGGAAATGTAATAAGTTACTTTAACGCGTTTGGTAAACGGAATGAAGTAAATATAACTAACGTATTTTATGCAAAAGAAATGATGGCAAATTTGATAAGCTACGGGAAATTAACTGATACAAATACTATTGTCTCCAAAGGAAATGTAACGAAAATTATCGATGATACTAATAGAGTTATAGCAGTAGCATATAAAGAAAATCAAGTAATTAAAATGAGAAGTAAATTGAAATATGATAGGACCTTTGCAAATAGTGCCGAGCGAAATAATAACATGAGTCAAAAGGAAAGGTGGCATCGTATCTTAGGTCACGTAAACTTTAGCTATCTAAATACATTGTGTTCACAACAGTTGCTGGAGGGCATTCCAAATGAACTAGAGTCTAAATTTATGAAATGTAAAACTTGTATCGAGAATAAAATGCATAACTTACCGTTTAAAAATAATAGAACTCGAGCAACTGATATTTTAGAAATTGTACACACCGACGTGTGCGGTAGTTTTAAAACCGCTGGTTTAAACGGAGAAAGATATTTCGTTTCTTTTATTGATGATTATAGCAAGATAGCTAAGGTTCATTGCATTAAAACTAAAGATGAAGTTTTTGATTGTTTAGTTCAATTTATAAATGAAAGCGAAAATTTAACTGGAAAAAAGGTAAAATTTTTGAGATGCGATAATGGCAAAGAATATTTAAATAATCGTTTTTATAAGTTTGCAAAAGAAAAAGGTATTATTTTAAATAACTGTCCCCCGTACGTACACGAGTTGAATGGGACAGCAGAACGATTTAATAGAACAGTAATGGACATGGCGCGATGTTTACTATCAGAGGCACAGGTACATAAACGGTATTGGCCAGAAATAATATGTGCGGCGACATATTTGAAAAACCGTACATTAGCAAATACAGTAGAAAGAAAAACACCGTACGAAATATTTTTTAGAAAGAAACCAAATGTTGAACATTTACGCATATACGGTAGCAAAGTTTTTGTAAGAAAACCAGAAAAAAAGAGACCCTCAAAATGGGACAGAAAGGCAGATATGGGTATCTTACTGGGATATAGTGACGTAGGCTATAGAGTTCTCATAAGTAATAAAATAGTAATTGCAAGACATGTTGATTTTGTAGAAGAGAATATAAAATGTATAAACCTTGATGAAAATGATCATGAAAATGTTAGCAATGCTAGTACTGATGATGAGTTAAATGATAACATTTTTGAAAGTGCAAGTGAAACTGAAGAAGATCAAAAATATAACGTAAAAGGAAAAGATACTAAAAATGTAGAGTTAAAAAGTCCACGTAGATCAACACGAGATAAAAAGAGCCCGGTGAGATATCCAAAAAACGAAAGTCAAAACATTCATGTAAATTATTGTAGAATTGATACGCCTTGTACATTTGAGGAGGCGATAAATAGTATTGATAGCAAAAATTGGGAAAAAGCGATGAATCAAGAAATAGATTGCATAAACAAAAATAAAACTTGGAAATTAGTTGATAGAATAATAGAAAAAAAAAGTTTAGATGTTAAATGGGTTTATGCGAGAAAATCGGACGATAGGTATAAAGCTAGGCTAGTAGTAAGAGGCTTTCAACAAACAGATGTTGTTGATGACATATATGCTCCAGTAGCAAAAAATCAAACACTAAAAATTTTATTTTCGTATTGTTGCCAAAATGGTTTAAAAATCGAGCAAATGGATGTTGAAACGGCTTTTTTAAATGGACAAATTAACTCGGAGGTATATGTTAATCAACCAAAAGGTTATGAGGATGGAACAAACAGAGTTTATAAACTGTCGAAAGCATTGTATGGATTGCGAGAAAGTCCTAGGGATTGGTATGAATGTTTCGATGAGTGCATTACTAAATTAGGATTTGAGAGAAGTAACGTGGATCTCTGTTTGTATAAAAAACGAAAATATAAACACGAAATTTATTTATTAATTTACGTAGATGATCTATTAATCTGTAGTAAAAGTGAAGAAAATATACGTAATATAAAGAAAATGTTGTCTGACAGATTTAAAATGAAAGATTTAGGTCAGATTAAAGAGTATCTTGGAATAAATATAAAATATAACTATCTAGAAAATGAACTTACTTTAAGTCAAACAAAATACATAGAGACTTTAGCAGATAAATATAAGATAAAAAACAGTAGATTGTATAGTACTCCTATGGAGACAAATCTGAAACTTGAAAAGGCTAAAACTTGCGAGTCAAACATAAAATATAGAAACTTGATAGGTGCTCTGTTACATATTAGCTCAAGTACAAGACCAGACATAAGTTACAGCGTAAATTATCTAAGTAGATATCAAAATAGTTATAGTGAAACACACTGGAAATATGCATTGCGAATCTTAAAATATTTATATTTTACAAAAGATTTAAACCTACTTTATAAAAGAAATGAAAAATGCGATATCATAAGTTGTTATGTAGACGCAGATTGGGCTGGCGATAATTTGGATCGAAAATCTACGTCTGGATATATAATAAAAATGTATGGTAATGTGATTGATTGGAAATCGAGAAAACAAAAATGTATAGCCAAAGCGTCGACATATGCAGAGTACATAGCATTATCTGAGGTTGTAAGTGAGATAAAGTATATTAAAGAGTTAGTAAAAATATTTGACATAAATATAAATGAACCTATAAAAATTTACGAAGATAACTCAGGAGCGATAAATATTGCGAACAATGGTAATTTTACAAAAAACTCAAAACACATAGAAATACATTACCATTTTGTACATGAAAGTGTAAAGGAGAAATTGATTGATGTTTGCAAAATTGACACAAAGAAAAATGTGGCAGATATTTTTACTAAAGCGCTGTGTAAAGAGAAGTTTGAAAAATTCAGAAAAGATTTGAATGTAATATAAAATAATTATTATAAGTAAAACATACAGTACAAATGTAAGGAGGCGTGTTGAAATATGTATAATACATTTGTCCTGTATGGTCTACGTGTGTGGGAATGGGTCGCTCCGTGTTGTATGTATGTGTGTGTCACCTGACTGCGAGAGACACCGAAACGGTACGACGCTCTAGCGATGTTATTCGAGCCTGTACTCTTGCCGCGTACACAAGTATATCTTAACAAGTGTTTATTATCTAATATATTTTAACAATTATAAACGTAAATATTTTTTTACGAAAAAATTACCAAATCTTCTTCAGATGTTGCTCTTTTAAGCGCAAAAAGTTCTGTAAAAATAGATGCTTCAGTTTTTCCAAAAAAAATTCACAAACATTCGTCTCTTTTCGGCCTCCTGACTGGGTATAACCCCTTAAATCAGCCTGCAGACAGACTGCCAAGTGGAAGAAAGTAAGCAGAAGTTTTATCCACGCGGAACGTAGGCGTTCCTTCGATTGACAAGACCGAAGCGCAGCAATGCCTCCCCCGATCAGTTATCCTCGTATCTGTCGCAGTAATTTCCAGCGAACGGTGCGCCCTCGTTATCAAGAGAAATTATAGCGGCCGTAATGATAGCAGCGAAAATGTCAGCCACGCGAATAGTGTAAACCGATTCGCCTTTTCTCTCGGCGTAAGAGTCAAGAGGCACGCAATCATACATCGTCCTAAGGACGCGCAACCCCCTGACAAGGTAGCGAGGGTCAATCTTTTGTTTAGCCGCGAGCTTTTGTCTCAGGATCTTTGCAATTACTCACGTACCCCGGCGCAGTCGCAAATTGGAGGGAAACCCCTCGCTGCGCCGCTTCCTTTTTTTCGTTTCCCGTGATTCCAGCGTGTCCTCGCGAGCATCCTCTTTTCATGATTGGCGCCTCCTGCTCGCTCGTAATTAATGATAGCATCGGGAGGAACAATACCGCGATTTCGTGCCCCACCCTTTCGTGATATAATGATGCTTAAATACTCGAATACACTGTAGTGGTATATATACTGGGTTCAAATCAAGAACCGAAACGTCGGATTGCTTTATAATTAATTGCTAAATAGCTGTGTCATTTTATTTTATTCTTAAATAAATAAATTAATCGTATTATAGTGACCGAATCAGTGCGCCGAACCCAATTTATTTAATATTTACGGTCGAAAATTTTAATTTGAGTATATATACTGGGATTTAGTTCAAGAAGCAAAGACTTCGTCGATCTACTATTTTATCGAATGGAGGAAACTGAAAGAAGTGGATGGAAAAATATTGTAAATATTCTTTCTGAGGCGAGGAAAATTTCCATTTTCCTCTCGTAGTCACTCGGAAATGGTAAGTGCATTTGAAGCCGGCTGGAGGCACGAGAAATACAGATTGTCACTTCGTTTATCCCATATTTGAAGCCGGATTATCGTTTTGAAACATTGACGAAGCAGCCAGTCGAAGGCACCGGCGTCTCGTGAAAGTTTCAGGAAAGAAAATTCGCTTTCCAGCGCGTGCACCCTCGAAAGCTCTTTACAGATGGTAAAAAGAGTCTGGAAAAGTCCCCCTCCGTGGAGCTCCGCGAAATGTCCACTCTGTCGACGGGTTTCCAAGTGACCGTTGCCAAGGGAGAGGCAAGAGACTCCACTTCACCGACCCTCCGCTTGCTTTCTAACCCCTCTGCCGAAGTAGTAGATCGAAACGCGCGGGACCCCCGGTTTTCGAAAACGAGGAAAACGGCCGACCATGCTGGAAGAATGGGAGCTGATCGTCTCTCTCTCGAAAAAAAGCGATCCTGACGAAGGGACCGACGTCGAGAGCGTAATTTGTCGATGAGAGACTTGAGCCATTTTCACCCTTCCATCTTTTTTCCTTCGCCGGCTCTTTGTGCCGAGGTTTCTCGCCACGCACTTCACTTTAGACGTGCGCGTGCTTTGCACGTGGATCGTTAAATTTTCGTTTTGGGGAAATTTTGCACATCGCCACAGGTCCGTTGAAATTTAATTTATTAACATTCTTTAAGCTTCATTTGACCATCGTTAATTACGTCGAACAAGGGGCGATAACTGTTGGGAAAAAAAGTTCGTCGAAAAGAAGACACGAGCGAGGAGAATTCTGTGTTCGCTCGTGCAGTGTCCGGTAATTGAGAAAAAGAATTAAGGAGCGAGGGGATCGACGGACGCAACGAACAGTTCATTTAGCTACTCGTTCGCGTAGTTGGGGGAAAGAAGAGACTGGTCGTATTCCCTTGCACTTGAAGCTTTAAAGAGTTTCGAAGGTGCTTCGAGAGGCCATTGAGAATCCTTAAGAAGCTTTCGTGCCTTGGTAACTAATTAAAATTCTTCCCCTCGAATCTTCAAAACTCCGCTTGATCAATCTGGTAGGATCTAATGTTTCCCTCGGACGGGGGTGGGGTGCGAAAGAACGTCCCGTTGGAAATGTTTTGTTGAGATGGTCCATTTTACACGGTTGTTGATAAAGATAGTCAGGCACTGCTTATTTTATCTTGTCTGACTATTTTTCAAATCGTGTTGGATATCTGACAGCTAAAGATGGTTTTATGTATTCTTTAGTCCACAATTGCCTTCCTAATAACAGAAAATAATGAAAAGCTGCAACACAAAAGTGCTCTAGTTTTGGCATTTTTCATAGAAATTTAAAAAAGAAAGGAGATCTCTGTTGCTCACAGAAAATATTGTCCAATTATCTTGAAAATTTTCATTGACTTTATTGGCCTTTTAGCAACTTTTCCACACTATTAGAATCCGATCCTCGAAATTTTAATTTTTTCGCTCCACTCTAAGGAACCTACAACCCGTGTGAAGCGAAAAGAAGAGTGGTGGACGATTCTGAAAGAGAATATTAACCTTTGTTGACCCTTGCGACAGCAGTCGTGATTATGCCAATCAGTGAAATTAATTCACCGCTGCCATTCGTTGTTGACCTCATCTTGTGAATTGCCTCCTTTGTGTCGGGTAGATTCGTCTTCATCGCTCAACTTCAACCGAACAGATTCAGCTCCCAGGTTAAAAATGTACTAAAAAATCTACCAAAACAACGTAACAACGCCTCACCCAACGCCACGGAACCAGAACCGACTTGAGCGGCGTTAGAACAGGCTGGCGACGAAACTTTCACCTGCACGCCGCAGGATATAAATGATCGGGGATTTAATTAATAGCGATCGTAAAACATAAAGTCGTATCCAAGAAAAGTGTCGTTTCTCACGTGGACGCCGGAATACAAATGTACGAACGGCCGGCACGGCGAGTAATGCACCACGAACAAGATTCGGAAGCACCGTAATACAGGGTGTATACATTAAGGGGCAGGGGGGAGCCGGACGTAAAAATCCATTCACGTTTCGTGGTATTAAAACACCTGAGAGGTGTGACTCAGCCAACGGAGTTCGAGTGGGTCTGCGGCGAGCGCAGTTTGTGGTCGAAGCGAATGCTAAATTACATCGCGCCTCACGAACGCCCGAAACGAACCGGAATTCGCAGGTGTCTGGGAGTAGATGGGCCGACGACGAACTCGACAGGATCCCCCGTGTCTGCCCGCTCCTCGTATTGCCCCCCCGCCGCCCTTCGCGCATCCCCTTTGTGCTTGCAATTAACCGGTTTGTCTTGCAAACCGACGCTCCCACTTACTCGGGGGCCCGTGAAAAACTTGCCGCGAATAACGTGCGCTCATTTGCATGCCTTTGTTCCAATATTTGCGCGGACCCCCGAGTGTTTGGCCGTTCCTTACAGCTGGACAATCGGGGAAATATAAAGTCCCGCGTCGGCGACTTGGCTCGACACTCCCGACGGGAATGTACCTGCAATGTTCTCTGTCTGCGTTTGCGTTCTCTACTTTATTTTTGCTTGCGATTTGTGTAGCTTTACTTCCTTTGGAGATATTATTGCGATTCTTGTGAGGGAGGTTTGGGAGGAAAGAATGGCACGTGGGTAGTTCTTGAGGAGAGATTTGGAATTGAGGGGTTTGCAGGGGTGCAACTCCATTTTTAATAGTTTTTGAGTTATGGTGTTGAATATACGGAAAAAAAGTTTTACGTCGTTTGGTGCACGTTTGATGAAAATTAGATAATACATTATCGATTTGTTGCAAATTTTGAACCTGCGTCCATACTGTTTTGGGCGATATTTTTGTTTTGGGTAGCTCCAGATTTGAAGAATTCGCCAAAAATAGAAATCAAAATTTATTCACTCACAAAGAAAGATTCCGAACCCAGAAATTCAAAAAATTTGAGGATTTGGAAATATGTATGGGATTTCCTCCTTATTACAACGCCTTATTATAACTTTTTTTTTTCATTTCCAGGTTCAGGATTTCCCTATGTCAGTAACTACTATTTATTGTGTAAAAATATATATTTTTCAATTAGTGTTCTCTCTTTAAAGTTAAGTCAAAGCAACAATTTTATAAACAGTTTCTTCTAATTTACTCGAAGTTGGTAAAAATGGAGCTGCACCCCTATTGCCGCAAGGTCCTGAATTTTGAATGATAGAAGCACAAGTGTATCTTTTCTTCTTTTATCAATGAATGAATATTCTAGAACCATTTATTGCGTGCATCGAATATCAGAATTTGCGTTTCGAGATCTTCAATGGTACACTCTATCTTCATCCATTCGCCTGCGCATTAGACGCATTTGCCTAGCTACTCTAAATTGGCCGATTATGCTTCAGAAGTCCGTTCGTCAGTCCTCCCGTTGCAGGATAAGCTCGATGATTTCCGCCGAATTATGTAAACGAGCGATCTGGAACCGCGGGCCAACCCAGATCCTGGGTAATTGAAGCCAGAGGTGTGTATCTGCAGGAAAACGAGTAACTGGATACAAAAATCCCACGTACGGCATCGTGGAACCCCTTTCGAATCATTTAATTCCTCACGAAACTCCCATGAACATTAAAAATAAGTGTAAAATTCAAACATAATATTTAAAAACTCACCAACAAGGAGAAATCCTTCTGAGAACTCGCAGATGCTTATCTCCTCCAGAGTACACCGCCAATACAAATTAACTCGTTAGAAATATAATACCTGAGATCTCAAACTATGCCAAAGGCATAACAAACGTTCTGCGATAAAGCGAATCCGACCATGTGTTGCTTGCGAAACCGTCTACCATGAAACATGAATCATCATTTCGCTGAAGGGAAGGTATCATCCGTAATGATAATTACAAGAGTCGGCTACATGACCTTACAAAGTGTCTTACTGAGAAAAAAAAATGGGGGCAAGGGAGGAGATGATTCGACACATATGCACGCCAGTACCGTTATCCTCGAAAGAACCTTAAAGACCCCGGTCAGAGATAATGAGGGATGCGCCGTGATTTTTCGACGGTGAAACGCGGACGGTCTTTTGCGGAAACAGATTAAGAGGTCGTTAAAAACGACGGCTCTCCCGTGCAATAAAAGTGCGACGAAGTCGCTGAGATAACAAAGAAACGGCGGCAAGGACGCCCCTTATCGAAAGCAACGTTTTCACCTGCGGCTTCCTCATTCGTGCGCACCGAGAGGGAGATAAATTTATCGCGAAACCCCGCGAATTCCTTTAATGCACTTTAATCGCGCGGAATGCACTCGACTGAAATAAGCTGTGCATATTATTTTTAACTCCGCCGAGGTTCCCCGGTCTCTTTGGACCCGTCCCTGTCTTCTTTGCCCAGATAATCATCTTTCTTAACGTAAATGCGAGGCCGAAGGCATACCGTGGAGAAATGTAAATTGGCAAGAAATGTGCGCGCGAGAGAGAAAAGCTGAGCGAGAAACGACTGACAAGGAGAGTATTTTAAGTGTCCGGCTCCCGATCATTTTGATTTTTGGATATGTTATAGAGGACCGAAAAATAAGAAATACGTGTTTTTTTATTTTTCCCCGTTTTCATATTTGGGGGGTGAAAACTGCGTTCAAAGTTAGGGTTCAAAAATCATTTTTGTGGAATATCTCGATAACTATTAGAAATAGGGGAATAGTGTCAATGGACGAATTTTGTGTCTCTGAATGCGAAATATGACTGACTCACCAAATTTTCAAAAAGTCCACAAAAATGATTTTTCAACCCTAACCTTGAACGCAGTTTTCACCCCCGAATATAAAAACGGGGAAAAATAAAAAAACACGTATTTCTTATTTTTCGGTCCTCCATAACATATCCAAAAATCAAAATGATCGGAGGCGGACACCTAAAAAATACTCTCCTTGTGAGAAAATAATCGGCAGGAAGTGGTATCGAGTGTCCACTTGATTTTGTCCTGACTGTAGCGGAGTATAAAAGTCTTTGTGCCCAACATTCCCTTTCCGTTGTCTTTCTCATCGTTCGATAAAGTTCGCGGCAATCGGGACGACCATTACGCAGGTTTTTCGTCGCGAGTTCGCGTGGGCGTGCAAATTTCTCAATTCGCGAATTCCCGAGAGTCTCGGGAAGCCGAGTCATTAATCTCGTTATGGATATACCGCCAAAGCCAAGGTCTCTGCCACTCCGGAGATTCAATCTCTCTTCTTCGTCCTCCACCTTCTGTCTCTCCTTTTGTTCCCTCGTCTCTCGTACTCGAGCACCGCGACTGCACCCTTCTCTCTTTCTCCCGGTGTACAGTCGATGGTAACAAGATTTAAAGCCAAGACGTGACACCTTTTATACACGCCACGTACTCTCGCCTTCTGCTTTTTCCTCTTCCCCTCCTTCTTCTCGGCCACGGTTGCCCTCAAGTTCGTCGCGGGAGGATTTCTGAAGATTCCTCGAGGACGAGTCACGTGGCCAGCTGCCTTTTTACGAGCCGAAACCTGGATGTTTCGGTGGAGGCTTATTCTCATTTCGCGCCGCGGACGTTGCAGAAGGAACGTTCGGGGATATTTCTTTTCCCGCGGGATTCCCAGTAAATCGCTTATATTTAAGTAGTTAAGCGCCCGTGCCCGCGCATAAATTCGGCCATAAATACCGGATTATTGCGGACGAACCGCCTCGTTGAGGCAGTGCAGCAGTAATTGCGTGATCCACCGTTAACACTCGCGTGTGTGTTAGTAGCTCATTGTCGGTTAAACGTGGTAGCCTGCCCCGCGGTTAACTGGCCACACGATAACTGGTTATTGACATTTTTCCTCGCAACGCCCCCGTCTGATTACCATCATCGAGTTCTTTCCAGACGCGTCCATTGATAGATAAATTTCTCGAGATACCTCGGGGCCAAGCAATAAGAAACAGTCCCTTACCAAATGTTAATCGTCGGTGAATCGATCGTGAAAGGTAATGTACATCGTCCTACGATTTACATATTTCACGGTGAACAGTTTTGACTTCTTTTATCGGCGGTTAAAGTCCTGATTTAATTGCAAGCTAATTTGTCGCTTTATCTTCTGTCTTTGGCGGGACAATTCAAGTTACCACTGTATGAATCAGTGAATCCCTGCACTAACCATTAAATGTTTAATGTCGAAGATAGGTTCTGGATACGGAATACCGTATAAGAATTCATGCGCGTTTAATTATTTAAATAGTCGTATCAAAATCTCTTGAGAAATCGCTGTTCGGAACATACGACTCGCCACATTTATTTTTCACACGTTCTAATGCCGTTTTCTTCGATGAAATAACGATGCACCTTTCAAAGTGGGATATTTCTTTCAATAAATAAAGAGTTGGAAATATATACGAAAACTTTTTATTCGACAGACTCGGTATCGGCAATTTAGGGGAAGTTTTAATTTCTGAAATTTCAAATAGCAGGAATAAATGGCGAGCCACCCTGCGTTGCAATTGGAATGCCGGAAAAAGATCACCGCGACGTAATTCCGCATAATCTGCATAATCGGTCAGCAGTGGAGCAGACTTCGATTCCCGATTGGCAATTTGAAGCGGCTACGCAATGAAACGTGCCTCGTTAGCCGGAAAGCAGCGGTTCGTTCGTCCAGATGTTACCGAACATTCGTGGGAGACGCGAGTTAGGTGAATCAGCCTGAACGTCGGATTCGTCTACCTACGAGTTTTAGCTTTCTCTTTGCCTTTCCCTGGTTAACGTTCTGTAACCGTATTTGCATTTGCGCGCGTATCACTGCTGGAAATTAGCAGGGTGAAGCTCATCCCGGGCTAAACGTCCGGGCACAATTGTTGTTTGGGAATTTCTTCGTGTTGCTTTCCATCGGCATTGCTGCACATTATAATTGAATTATAATTTTATTATACATTTTATAATTAAATGTCTAATTATACGGCGTAAAGTTTTATTGGGTTCTGTGCTTTTTCAATTCATACGATTATGGCGATTTAATACGATTAAATACGAAGATTTATAAGAACATGCCCATGTATCATTCGAAAACAGATAGTAAATATGTGCATACCATATCGAGCTTCTCCCGTTACACTTGTCTCCATCCTTTCTGTCCACACATGAATTTAGAAGAGGATTCACGTATGCCTCGGTTGCATATTTGTTCGTCTCTTGCCAAGCCTTGATTCCCCTTATGCGTCTTATTTCATGGGTTCTCTGTATGCAGAAATCGCTTAATCCGAGCGTGCACGATTCGCCTCTTCTGTCTTTGCCAAGGATTTTGCCTATTTCTGTCTTTACAGGCTTCTGTTGCTACGCACCCTTTCAGGAAAAGGCATTGATAGATTCTCTATAAGCCACCCTTTAGGGAAACAAACTTGAAACAGTTTTAAACTTTTCGTTTTTTTTTTGTTTTTGTTTAGCGACTCAATTGTATAACAGACTATTAGAGGCAATAGCTTGTGGTATAGATTTATATTTTTCATATATTTTAGAAGTCTTTCTATCGATGCATTGTCATTTAGGTAGTTCTTTAAGGTAGATTTGACTTTAAATAATTGTTCTTTGCAAGAATATTCTCTGGACTCAAGAATCATGTGGTCTATAATTATGACATATGTCACGTAGAATATCTAACAGTAAAAATTATAGTCAAATATAAAAATTAAATTCATTATTCTACATAAAAAATATTCAAAAATGAAATCCTTCGTATACAACCCAGATAAAAACGGAACCCCACATAAACAAAATAAAGAAATAATTATAATTAAACTCTTTAAAGAATAAATATAAAATGTCATATATGGGCAGTCTTCTTTACTGAGGAGTAATTTTCGAGTATCCAATCCTTGTTCTTCAAATAGCGACTTGTACTATTAAATTATTTACACTTCAAGTCGAAGTTTCTTCTTCACCTAAGAAGAAACCATTCTACCCGACTCCGTCCATTCACGGATCCCTTTCAACCGCAACTTCTTACTTCTTCTCCAATTTCCTACTTCCTCCATTGCCTTTTCTTGCCCATTACTCTACGTACCAAAGAAAGAAGCTTCTCAACAACAAAATACTGAATACCAGAGTCTTGAGTTGATTAAACTTTACTTCTCTTAATCACCCAAACCCAGTGAGCCTAGAAACAGAAAAATAACTCAGAAAATTCTCATGAAAAAAATTAACCTTCAGAAACCCACAAGCCACTGCAACCGCGACTCGAGTCTCATCTATTCGCACGTTTGCTCGTAAGCTCTCATCAGAATCGCGCGCGATTTTCATCCCCGTACACGCATGTGTCCCTGCCGGTCTCGAGGCCCCCCTCCCCGTTCATCTTTTCTGTCCACACGTGAAGTCGAGAATAGAGGGTGGCCAAGTGTAACCACAGACTGAAGGAATGCCTAATGAGCCAGACATGTCGCGTGGGAGCAATCATTTCCATGGGGACCGCTTCTGGATCGGCGCGCGCGGCCCACGAAAACGAGCAACGCGACCGGCGGAATCGTAATTCAGAGGGGCGGGAACACTTGCAGCCGCGGCACGGCAGACCCGAAATTTGAATTTAAAGCGGGCCGAATGGCCGGCGATCAGGAGGCTCCCGACGCCACCGAATTAACCTCGGCCTCGGCTAAATCCTGCCTACGTGATTATATTTGCCCGCACGGCCGATAAAGTCCGCGGAAACGAGGGATTTCGTTTTTAAGCTCGCGCCGCGGATTAAGCGTGCTCATTTATTCGGCTTCGTTTCGTGGCCGCGGTCGTTCCTGGCCAGTCCACCCGCCTCGTTACTTTCTCGCGCTGTCCTTCTGATACGATGATTTGCGACGCCTGGGGAATTGGCTAGCTATCGCGGCTTGTCAGGGGCTCTTTTCGATAACCACAGGGATTCGGCTTTGTCACATAGACGCGACTTGTTGGCTGTTTCTGGGGTCCCTTATATAGTGGCTTTGGTTTGCATGTTTCCGGAAGATTCAGAATTATACAGAGGGCATGTGAAATCAATAATTCCAAATTATTTTCGTTCACAAAGGAAGCACCGTAAACTGGGGGAACATTGGCATGTTTTTGGAACATTTTGCCATATAATATAAAAATTAACATTTTTACAATTGCTTTAAGTATTTTATCATAACATTGCATCTTTTGTGAACGCACTACAGGTGTAAAAATGCATTAAAAAAATTTTCTTTCCTTTTTTAATAGATGTTAAGTAGATGCCAATGTTACCCCGTACTGCCAATGTTCCCCCAGTTTACGGTACCTAATAGTAGGCTTCTCTAATTTATAAAGAAATCTATTGGGAGGATGAATTCACGATAGAAGATTCTGTCTCACAGCTTTGTTTGACCAACGATAATAAGAAGTCATCGCTTAAAGCAGTTCTCGGCTCATTTCGGTGTCCAATTTCCTGCCCCCTGTGTTTGGCGCGACCAGCAAAACGTTTTCGAGAATCGCCAGGACCGAAGGCAGATTGTTTCGCGATGCTGTCAGGAGCTTTTCTCCTTGTAATCCTGGCGATCCTCGTTGGGGAAAGCCTGCAATCACGGGCACTCGGGGCCCGATAGCAGACCCAGAAAATAACCCGGCACCGTGGTATAACTCGGCCGAGCGATACTGTTCATCGTTCGACCGGGGATCCCCATCCTGTTCCTCGGCGGAACGCTCTCTCGGTACGGGCGATTATCTTAATGTCTGCATCATGGTGGCGGGAGCCCCGATGGCAGCGACGCCGCTCAGGGGGAGAACGGGGCGGGCGAAAAAGTTTACTGGCGGCAATAAAATTTGTTCCCGTTCTTGCGCGGCCGAAAACCGAACGCCTTTTTCTTTGGTCGACCCTCCCGGGCTGTTTATCGAGCGGAGCCACTGGAAGGAACACATCTTCAATAAGAGCGGTACTCTGTTTCGAGATACTTGCCTGGAAATAATTGGAGGGCGACTTGGCTCGGGTAACTTTGTTGTTTAACGAGATGGCTGGTATCTCTAGGAAGTCCTTCATCCTTGACGTTTGTTTTCTGCTGCTGGGACTTTGATTTCTTCCTATTTCCCAGGAATATGATTCTCAATGTCTGAACGATATATCCTGTCATGTCGAAGTTTGATATTTCGCTTGACATGGGAATAAAGGGGCAACGAATATTCATTTCAGTCACACGGGCATCATTAAAACGACGATAATGCGTAGGTACGCGGTGAATGATATTCAATTTGAATCTTTCGCCGTTCCGTGCTTGAAAGGACGTGACGTTTCGAGTGAAATTTATTGCATTACAACGATCAGTTATTGTTAAGGTGTAATGTATAGTAATGCCCATACGCGTCGCTATTTATGGGCGTATATTTTTTCACGAACCGCGGAGTCAGTGATTGAAAATACTTCATTCTATTCAGCCAGAACGAAAGGGCAAAGATCGTGCTGTCGGTAATTCACGCGAATAATGGCAGCATATCTCTTCAGTCCTGTTCGAAGCGCGTTTCATTATTGTCGGCTTTCCTTGGCGGCGTTAATTTTTAATACGCCGGAGCCTCTGATACCCCCGAGCGTAATTCATAGCGCCATACGAAACATAACGTTCAAATGCAATCACTTTTGTAATTTATAGTAATACACCGATTCGCTTTAACTTATGGGAACCTGATGAATCACGGGGAATAATGTGTCGCGCAGCCATTGCAATGTGTGTGTATAGCGTCAATTACCATAAGATTGGAGGAATAATCGTGGCTGCCACGTGGTTGGATCTTTATAGCAGCACTTTTCATTTTGTAGACCCAAGATTGTGACCTAAAGCTGGGTTTACATTAGTCCAGTCGCTGGATCCAGTGAGTGGTTCGACTAGAAATCACGTCGACGTCTACATTATTCCAGTAGCTGGATCCAGTGAGTGGTTCGACTGGAAATCAGGCGATATCTTGATTATTCCAGTCGTTTCTGAACCGTTGAAAGTGGTAGAGAGTAATAATAAATAATAATAGATTCACGCAAAATAAGGATAAAAAAACATAAAAGTAGCATCGAAAAGTAGATTTTCGATCCAGTGGAAATCTGCTGGAATGACAGCACTGTACTGGAATGAACACACTGTTTACATTATTCCAGTTCTAATCCAGCACTGTACTGGATCACTGTACTGGACTAATGTAAACCCAGCTTTAGGTTCGAAAGTGACTTATATGAGAAATTAAACTCTACTATATTTAAAGAACAGAACCTATGGGAAACTTTTGAAAAAGGTGCTCACTTATAAAGCTACAAATTTAATTTTTTCAAAATCTCTACGTTCAGTTCACGCAAACTAACGTGGTTGCTAATGACTCAAATGGGTTGCTGCAACTTTAAAAATAAAATAAAAAAAAGTTTCATTTTTTTTTCTCTGGCATCTACACACGTCGTTTATTTCCCATTTCAACTCATGAATTGGCATGAGCCCTTCCGCACATTTCCGTAAGGAGGTCGATGAAGACATTCTGCGTGCAGGATGGCTGCAAGAGCAGGTAGAAGAATAATCGAATTCCCTGAACAAGTTCCCGGCGTTCACCAGGGATAAGTTGGGTCTGAACAGACCGTCGAACCGTGACGTGCTTCGGATCAGTAGCCTCCGGGGCAGCCTCGCGAAATTCCCTCGTCTTCGAGATACATAATGGACGTCGAAGCAACGGAGCGTCGTTGTTGCTGCTCCGTCGGCTCTCTCCCTGGCCCGATTGGCCGTAATTTACGCGTTGCGTGGAACAAATAGTCCTTCGAAGGATGAGGACCCGACGTGGCCAGACACATTCACGGTCGGAGTAACGCTCACGGCTGGACATTATCGTTCACCGCTATCTCCTCTTCCCTCTGCTCGTCGTGTTCTGCCAACCCGTCGGCTCTATCCTCCTCTTCTTCCTCGTCTTCTTCGGGCCGTGTTACCCAGTCGCGACGCATATCCTCTTCCACCTTCGCCCTGCAATCGCTCTTCCGTGCATACTCTCTTGTTTCTTCCCTTTTTCTTAATTCCCTTCCGCGTATACTTACCTCTGCTGCATCCCTAATCTTCCGTTCTCTTGAGCACCTTCCATCCTCGACGGCTTCAGTGGTTTCACTGTGTTTTCGAGTTGCACGCGCTCCCGCCTAACGATCCTCCATTTTTCCCAGCCGAAGCTCCTCTTTGGGGGGTACTTTATTCTTGGTTTTTAGATACTATGCACTTTGTGCTTAGGTACGTGGTATGCGAATTGCAGACGTAATTTCTACTACTGGGGATCTAGGGAGCTTGGGAATAATAAACTGCACTTTATACTTTTCTCACGATAGAACATTTCGAGTCACAAAGTTATTCGTATTTTCATAGATTGTCTAGTTGGCATTAAACGGGGGAAATATTGCCGACTAAGGAATATGTCAGGATCTATTATAGAGATGGCTCGAGAGACACGCCACTTTCTTTGCAGATGTTCGGAAATTATTTCTTCCAAGGACCACCTTATTTCCATTCTCTCGATTCAGTTTCTTCAATTTCTTCAATTTCGCCTCGTCGCGATTCCACTTTACTCTCCCGTGTTCTTCTCGCTCGTTTCATTCCAACGATAGAGTTGCTCACGTTGCTACGTAGCAGCACGTTTCAAGAATACCCGCGTAATTTTCCGTTCGATCGGCCCTGAAGGACAAAAACCGGGCAACGAAGCGTTCCCCGCGGATTAGGTGGAAGATATGGCTACGTACTCTCCGTGGAACACGGCAAACGAGAAAACGTTTCACCTCGTTGTACGTATCCTCCCTGGGAAGGCTCCGAGTATTCGCGCGCAGACGGCTTTCATCGTTCTTCTATTAACGGCGTCCGTATTCTTCAAGGACAATCGGTGGGAAGACCGCGAGCATTTGTCTTCGTGGAAAATGGCAAATGATTATTACTCGTCTTTTCGGCCCTGTAACTATCGCGTTCCATCAATTCCTGTGCAAGGAAAATAGGTCTTGGAAATGGTACTCATTCATCCTCTTCAGAATTTATCATTCGCTGGCCTGTACTTGTCGCGGAATTCAAATTACAAGCTTTATTTGGCAAAAAGAGGATAATTTCAAGTAAAAGCGCTGCATAAGATAGTAATAACGTCTGTTGAAATATTTTTTAAATATTCATTCACTAATGTATCCTTTTTATTTTTTGTTCCAGGTGAGTGAAGCAATCTTTGGATACTGCAATACTAATCACCATCCGAAGGTATTAATCACTGAGGTACTTAGCGATAATCGATTTAAGTCACCGCGGTGCTATCAGCGGGGATATTTTGCAATCGCAGTCGTGACTGATCTGCTTCTGGGAACCCGGCTGTCACCGAATAATCCAATGGTTTTGGTGATTCATCGCCTCTGATGGCAAGGTGCATCAGAGCGTTGACTCGTGAGATTCCCTGATTCAGAGTGTCGCGGTGAGAACCGATAACGTTCCATTGATCTAAGTGACTGGAGACAGAGATGCCACCGGGATTGTAATTGTTCACGAATTTCCATAATTTTCCTCGGTCGTCGAATATTAAGCTACATTCATGAACTTCCATTTTAAACGAAGGTATCTTGGAGTATTTGGCTGTCTAACGTGTATTGAGAACTAGTGGTGGTACTTACGATAGTTATCGATGGTTTTCATTATTGAAAACTATAGATGGCTTATTTTCACTATCGATAATTATCGGTATTGAAAATCATAGGTTAGTCAATTGAAAAATAATAACAGCTGAAATTCAGAATCCCAAATTTAATTTGTAATAATATTCTATCGAAAACTATAGATGGCTTATTTTCACTATCGATAATTATCGGTATTGAAAATCGAAGGTTAGTCAATTGAAAAATAATAACAGCTGAAATTCAGAATCCCAAATTTAATTTGTAATATTATTACAAATTTCGATAGTGAGAACCATCGATAAGTATCGTAAATACCATCGATAGTTCTCCACCACTATTGGGAACGCCAAGTAAACTCGTCACGAAAGTTGAAACTTACACCAAATAGATACGATTGGCAGACATTGTTCAGATGTTTAATTAAGTGTTTCAATAATTGAGATCGCACTATCTTCAGCATAACCCCAGCCAACGCAGGCGTCCCTCGATTCCATCTCCAACTCGTGGCCACCTAACCGCGTAAACAGTTATCGATCGCGGTTCATACCGATCTAATACATTCTCGAGTCGCTCATAAAGCACTGACAGTTAATCTACCTATCTCCGCGGCATGATTACATCCTCCTAACAGCCAGGTGCCGTGTTCCGGGCTACAATCGGTAGCTTCGTCGATAATGGAGACCCACCCCTTCGAGGAGCAATCTGTTTCTTTTCCATTGTAGTCGCCCTTTGCCACGGCCAGGGGAACCTCTAAGTGAAACAGGCACGATAAAGCGTAAGCATTAAGCAAGACCGTTGCGCCTGGAGATTGCCTTTATCCGAGTTGCTTTCGTCGTTTACTTTTCGCTTTGATGTACGATCGAGATACACTGTCGATCGTTGGGAAGCTAACTTTCGTATGCCGTGTTCTGCTCCATTATGGAGCCACTGGCAGGTCTATTGTAAAAGTCGATCGACGTACTTTCATCGCGTAAATTCATTAAAACTTCACTGTGTTCGCAGCTCGCCTAACTCCGCACTGAAAAATCGAAATGGCCCGAAGCGAACTGTGTCGAAAAGTGCGAAAGATCCAGTAGGTTCATCGCGAGCTGTGGCAGAATTTATTATTCCTCGAGGTTTCTAAGTTTCTCCCAACGAGCTCGGTTATATTGATAACTCGAATTGAATTTCCAATTACCGCGAAAGTCGATAAACCACCGAAGTTGCGCGCAGCGCGTTGCATCGCAAGTGGAATCGTAAAGTACAATGGCACCGAACGGGAGAGACGTCAGTAGCACCGGCAGCTTTCCCTTATCTTCTCCATTGTTCTCGTGCTCGTCCATTACGGCCTTGCCTTAGCTACTGTTGCCTTCTGGTTTGAAGGACGATTACATTCAATTGGTTATCGTAAATTCAGTGCACGGTGCAGTAGAAAGCACTATGGTCATCGCTGCGCGCATTCATTGACGGCGAGCGCAGGAATAATCCTTTTATGACGGAGAGAGTTAACAATGGGCGGAATCGAATTTATCGCTATTCCACTTTTCCTACTCGTTACGCTCGGCTTTATGACGGGCAATCATCGTAAAGCTCGCCCGATAGCAATCAAGCTGCTATCCATTATTTCACTGTATTTATATTAGCTATTACGCGCGGCTGTTGTTACCTAATTTACAAGTCCGCGAAAGCTCTATCGTCACCGCTTGATTCAATAATAGTAGCTCATCCAAACATTTTCCATATCGTGACTAGTAAATTGCCTGCTTTCACCGTACTCGATCCCCTTCTAATCGCAGAGATATTATTGAACGGTGTCAAGTTGCAATTACGTGTAATTGCGATCTGGCTAATCTGATTAACCGGATCACGATACCCATTCCTGTCCGAGTAATAGATCAGTGTGATGTACCATTACCGCTGTGCAGCGCCGGCGCTCTAGTATCAAGCTCGTATTAATAGTTTAACTCGATGGAGTAATAAGATGCCTGACTTTCGTGATTTCCAAATGTACCTGTGATTGGGCCCGACGAGAGGGGGAAGGGAGATTGGGGAGAATTCCCCGGGCCCATGGGTCTCAGGCCCCGGACACGCTCCAATATATCGTTCTTTATTTTAATAAAATTTCTATTTTTTTTTTAAAGAATTTTTTAACATGCTGCAGTAAATATTTCATATTCGACCGCGCGGTGTCGTTTCATCTTCGCGGAGTCACTCAGGCGATGATTCACAGCAATTTTTTGTAAAAGATATATATTTATATATAATACAATTTCAATTAAAGATTTCTTAATTCTTAATTTCAAGTGCTTCAATCTGTAATTTTTAAGCGCTATTGTGTGTAATTTGTTTTATGTTCGATATATGTAGTCTGATATAGTTTTACAATTGTTTTTATATTTTATATAAATAACTTGGGGGCCCAGTAAGAATCTTTTCTCCGGGCCCGGCGTTGGCTCTCGACGCCTCTGCCTGTGACCACATTTTGTATTGTATTTTATGTTTAGAATAATTTTATTTGCATAAATTCTCATAATGCACGACTAGATTTAAAAAAGAAGTTGTTTTCGGTAATATCTACTCTTATAATTTCAATACCTAAAAAAATACCGGTAAATTACCGATAAACCGGTTTTGATTAAAAATTACCGGCGATTGAAAGAGTCGGTAAATTTACAATCCCCATTGGCCACAAACACAGACCTCATCCAAAGAGTCCTCTCTAATTACGTCTTTGACGATCTGTGAATCTCGAGAAGATCTCGCTCCGACTTCGTACGGCGACGTTAATGTCAAATAGACTTCGCTGACAGCAGGACCAGTATCGTGCAAGGGCAAAAGTAAGTTTGTCACGTGCGCCTGTCACTGCAATTACCGAACGATTGTTCGCGATCGCTCGGGGCCCGACAGATTTATCGGGGCGCGATAAATATCGACGCGCGTGCAGGATTGCGCGTCGATCCACGCTGCGAGGCCTGCTGCGAGGACGCGCGGGCATTGTGCTCACGGTTGTCCTGCGCTCTCAATTAATCGGGGCGGCTGATTGCAGCGGCGATACCGTTGCCTCGCGATGCAGAACGATGCAGGACGCGGCACCGAAAGAGAGGTGAATACGACGTCATTAACGGTGACGCCGCCTACGTCGCGACGCTGGCCCTCGAAAAGCTTCGTTCGAACTAATCGAAAATTGCTCTCGCCGCGGACGAGCATCCACCTACCGCCGAGCGATTCTAATTAGGAGCCGTGCGTGTTTATCTTGCTATTCGACGTGGAGTCGGCTACCATGTTTCACGTGGGGCGGCTTTGATGCTTCGCGAGTGCATCGGCTAGTGACGGTCAACCATTTCGGATTGAAAGAAATTGATTAATTGTTAATTATAGACCTGGAATCTATTCTACGTGCGTATAGTACTCACCTTGTGATTGTTGCGAAAACTAGGTGTAGTAAATTAATTTGCGACGGCGCGAACGTGTGCAGGATCGGTTCCAAGTTTCTCCGACAGCCGAGGCGAGGGGATCGGATGCGCTCACGCATTAATCGCGTTATCTACTTATCCGTCGCTCTTACGGTTCAGCGACGACGTTAATTCGCTTTACACCGTCGCTCCGTGGAGACATCGACAAACTGAGCGCGAGAAGTCGAACGCACTCGCGACACGCTAGTCCTATTATCCAGTCGCATCTGCTTAACTGTTCCACGCTGGAAAGGTGATTTATGTTCGGCTAAACCACGTATCAATCTAATTTCACGTGGTATGTGCACCGTCGAACCGTGTCTCGAGAGCCTACGATAATTACATCGCGGTAGAAATTACTCGCGGATAAGCCTGCAACGTGTCAGGCAACCTAGATGATAGTTTGATGAATCCCTGACTTTTTCCACTGATTTCTCTTTTGGAAATGGACGGACTCGCCGGCAGCATCTGTTCTTTTCTGAATATGTCTTTCAAAGATGCGAAGATCCGTCGTGAAAGTCGGAACGCAGCGCGGCATACAAGTTTGCATACAAAGTGTACATTTCTTTCGCGGAAACTTGTTTCGCGGTAGGATTTACGTGTCATTTATTAAGTCTATAGCTGTAATTTGATTTCTTCTTGTAAGGGAAGTATCGAGGATCTTCTATTCCTGCATCGGCGCGACGAGCAAACCGGTGGCGAAAAGAATACAATTCTTCTTCCTCGACTCCACGAGCCTCGAGTACCCAATTTTATAGCGCGGGTGGTAATCACGGTCGTAAAAGAATTTCACGAAACATCGAAACTGTCGCCATATACTTTCTAATTCCTCGCCTTGGACAGGCTCAAAGTGGTTACGCAGAATCGTAAATAGTGGGCAATTTCTTCTTGTATTTCCAACGGGCTTTATTATCCTATGGTTCTTTCGCGTTTCCCTACAATAAAAAGAAAACTTTCGCGGGACTCGCCGCCACAGAAATGAACACAGTTGTCGTTTCTTGGAAGAAAGACTTTTTGTTCATCATTTTCACATATTAATAGATTATTTACTTATTTATTTCGGGATAACAATTGTAGAAATAATTAAATTTCGGTGGCCAAAGAGACCTAGCACCCCTCAAACCAAGGACTTCGTAAAAAGAAAAAGAAACTGGACTTTATTCTTTAAATAAATTTTTCTAATCGCCTAACGAATTTTATTGAATTTCCATTATATAATTTTTTTTATCCCTTTAACTCGGCTCCCTCCAAGATTAAATCCTGAGTGCGCCCCTGATCTTCGCTGTTACAATACAATTGTAATTATTACTTCTGCTTCTCCAATCCATCCCAGACTTGGAGTGTAGCCACCAAGGAAACCATAAATTGCAACCGCGAGATGATCTATAATCGCAGTAGTAATAACCGTAATACGCTAGACGTCTGGCATCGGACAGTCGATGACTCTTTCCCAACCTTAATCGCTTCTCGGAAAGATCGATCGGGCGGTGGTGGTCGGAAGCACTTTCCCCCGAGCTTGGCCAGGCAAGTGGCCGAAAAGCGGAATTATTTCTACGCATGAAGAATTCGCCCATTACGACACGAGGCACGATCTCGCCGGTCGTAGAACCCTGACGTGGTTCGGCGTTTGTCGCCACGGTTACGGAAACAAAATAATTAGAGGGGTTAGACTAAAGAGAAGTTGCCCCTGCCGCTGACAGGATGCGAAACGGCGAAAAGGAAAAGGGATCCCTGGGAATTGCGTAATCGTGTAAACTCTCTCGTTCAGCAGTCCTCCTCCCCTTTGTAACTTCGTTTAAACGTTGCCGTGCGTTTATCGCCGATTAAATTTGCAACGCCGCTTCTTTGTCGATACAGGCTGCCCCTCGGTCCGCTGAAACGCGAATTAAAAATTCCGGCTTCACGGTGAACTCGATTCCCGGATAAGCTGTTCCTCGATAGTCAGTAATAAATGCGATACCGTTTTAGATAAAATTGTGAATAATGGAAATTTGAACCTCCTCTGTTCTCTGCTTATCGTCAAGGACCCAGTTCCTGATCACTTAAGATGCAAAGGGACCAGTTTCTGATCAACCTAAAACATTTTACTATGAGCTATCAAATGTTTGCGTATAAATTTAAAAATACTTCATAATTATTTAATCATTTTTTGGACTAAACTAATCAGGAATTGGGTTCAATCAGGAACTGGATCCTTGACAGTACGAGGGTAGATGCACCATTTGTGGCCACATTAAGACATTGCACCAGTTTTGGCCACTTGTTAAAAAATATAATATTTTTCCGTGTAAAAAATAATTATAACCTTATATTTCTGGTGGTATACTAAACAAAATATTTATGATGTGAAATTCTCCGCATAATAATGATCTGCAAGCAATTTAAAAATAAGATAATTATGCACATGGCCAAAAACAGTGCAATGGCTACAAACGGTACTTCTACCGTATAAAAACACGAACTCTCAAGTGGAAGACATGGAGGTTGATCAATAGTTTGTCAATTATGGAACTCGAATTATAAATAACTGTTTGATATCGACTCGAAACAGTCGATCCCTCCTGTTTGACGATGATCCCCTGGAAGGATCTCTCTTCCTGTACCGCTCTAAGCAAACAGCTTCGTGCTTCTCGACGAGGTGCCTTTGATTTCTCACCGCGACGTACCTTTCCGCGTGTTTATCTGTCTGCGCCGTTGATCGTGCTCCTTGCTCCGTTTCACGCATCGTTCCTCCGCGTGATAAATTGTCTGCCTGGATCAGGGTTACCTTAAAAGGTCGATATCGATCGCGCGTGCTCGATAGAGTCGTTCAGAGGGAACGCGAACTCTCTCGCCCCGATGATTGATGGGATTCCGCGGTTATTTCTGTGCTTTTTCTCTCGCGGTGAATTATTACGCCTCCCCTCGAACGATCATTAATATCTCCGGCCCGGGGATCATAAAAATCTTTCCTCGAGTCATTGTGATCCGTGTACAACTCTACGGCAATCCGCGCAACCTCGGCTCTAGAAATCTCGTACGCGCGCGATTCTCCATTGTGGCGTGAAAACGGGCAGATCTTTTTAAGAATCTCGCGGCAAAATTCGCGTGACAAGGTAGCGGGAAGGGCGACGAACCCGAGGAAGTATCCTATCGAGATTTCTCGCGCGACGGAAAATATTTGTGCTCCAGTCATGCGAGCACCAGCACCAGGGGCACTTAATAATTGCAACTTGTTGCCCGGTGCACGCTAGCAGCACGCGGACCAGTCCACGGTGCACGTAATTTATGGTCGTGGAAGCGGCTCGAGTGGGGTGCAATTGCGACTTTAACGATCGTGCATGACGGCATAAATATCGAAGGACGGTGGAACAAATAATTGATCATGAGCGTGGTCACGTTCCCCACGAAACGATGTGTCCATACATGAAACGGATAGCTATTTGCCTGCCGGTCGGTTACGTCGCGGAACGCTGAATTCCTCTGCAAGTCGGCAGCGAAATCCGTACAACCTTATCGAAGGTAGAAAAATTCGTTTCCACAAGAGACGACCAGGGATCCCTTAAAAACACATGGATACTTTCAGCAGACCGGACTTAATTATACGTACTTCATTGTCCCATATCTTCGTTGGATCACTTGCAAATGAATTGGCGAGTTGTGATTTTACGCGGAGCCGCCGGGAATCGCGGAAGTTCTGAATCTTGAACAAACTTTATGACCGCGATTACCATAAAATCACAACGTTTAGTACATGATAATGAAGCGGGCACGATTAAACGTGAAATGTTAATGAGAAGGGTAAAGAGCTGCTCGTAAACAAGCATGATTCAAGGGAGTGTTTTTTTTTTTTATTGCAATCGTTCCTTGGTTATATTCCAGCGTTGGAACTATCCGAGTTGTGCACGAGTTCCCTGTGTTATTAAAACAATTTTAATCAAGGGAGACTGCCGGTGGCGAGTCGCGACCGCCTCGAGAAGCTTCTTTGTTCTCGGATAGACAAAGGACTTCTCATCGACGGTGTCAATTATTTCACGGCGTTCCTGCCGTGGGTGTAATCGTTTTGTTAGGGACAATAAACGACGGTCCTACGGGGTTACGAAATGTCGGAGTGATGGCGTGTTTCGCGTTCCTTCGATCGCTTATCTAGGCTCGTTTTACGAACGTTACGTTTATGCTTCGCTCGTTCTGCGATTGCCTTGTTATTTGCTTCGTCTCCACGGTCAGGGAACGGAGCTGTGACTGGCGTGATAAATCATAAATCGATTCTGTAGATTACGAGTCCCAGCGTATGAAATGTGTGAACAGTTTTCTCGTCGCGTGGCGGAGTAGCGCGAGAGTAGATAGGGAAAGACGAGGGATGCATTGGGTACTGGGTAATGTTGGAAGCATTAGATACCGTAAACTGGGGTGACTTTGCCCACTTTTTTACTCTAACTGATAAATTACCATATGGTTGAATTCGCTATTTTTTTTTTATTTCGTTTGACCTTGGAGAAATTATTGCTATTGATTACAAAACATCATATGTTCTAATTACTTCACAATAAAATAAAATAAAGTCTTTCCGAAAAGTGGGCAAAGTCACCCCAGTTTACGGTATTTAATATTTGATACTCGGTATTAAATATTTTACTATTTTATCCCCCCACTCTCGTGCACAAAGTCCTCTCACCCTGAACGTCACAGAAGAACCCCACAAATCTTCTTACTGCCCATAGCATTTGATTACGTTTCATCGCTCAGCCACAGGAACTCCGTGCTCCTCTTGGTCTCCGCAAGGCTCGTTCCCAACACGCATCGCGGAACATGAATCGATGGAAGCGCTTCCCGTACGTCTGTAATGTAAGCCAAACGAATTCTGTGTACCAAGCACGCAGGAAAAGGCCCCCCGACGTTGCTGGAACAGTTTTAATCAAAGTAAACTTCCCTTCGGGTATTCTCAACGTTGTCGCCGTAGTCACCGCCGTCGTCCTCGACGCTGTCTCTTTGTCCCATGTAGAAGACGAGAGGTTCCTTCTCAGTGGTTTCATTCACCCGAACCCTCGACCCACTACCCGTTCCTCATCTGTCCTTAGAAGCTCGGTCTCTTCATCAGTATCCTTCGTGTATTCCACTTTCCTTCATACGCGTCCTTCGGTTCGTCTGCTTTTTCTGTATTTCTTCTTCATTCATATAAAAGTGAACATCTCCTCGTTTCAGGCATATTTAAAAATGAAACTTATGAGGAGAAACAGGAGCTCGCGAATTTAATAATGTATGATCCCCTTTTATTATTCTGGATTCGTAGAAGGAAGTTATGCGGCCGTTTCTCTCTGCGAGATGATCACAGTGAATTTTAATTAGATTTAATAATACGCTGGGAAACTCTTGCTTTTAAAAGTAATAGGAGATTGAGAAATGGGGTGGATACGTTGCACTGCCGTGTCGCGCAGGAGAAAGGGGCGCCCGAAATATCGATCAGCAACCAAAAATTAGGTCCATCGTGGAAAGGGTATTAATGAAAAGGGAACACTCGAGACAATTTCGGTTCGGCACTACATGAAAGGTGAGAGGTGCCTCCTTGAAGGTTTCATTCACGGCAACCCTCGACCTAGTAGCCAGCCTCTGTCCTCAAAGCATCTCCTCCTCTTCATCAACTCTCTCTTCTCCTTATACCACTGTCCTTTCTTCGCGACCTTCGATCCAGCCCCTTAATTTTCTCCCTACAGTCATCCAGTACTTATAGCTGCTGGCCTTTTCACGAGGGTTTTAACCGCTCATTCAATTACCTCTGATAATTACTTAAGATACGCAAATGCTCGCTGTTAATGGCGAAAAAAATTCATTTTGGTCGACCGTCTCGTACACCACCAACCCCTGAGTTTATGGACATTGAAAGGGTACGATGAGTATTTCGGACGAAGTTCGTGTCTCTTTTACCAAATGACGGAGTTGCCTTGCTGTGGGAGCGAGGAAAATAAAATTGTGGCTCAATATGAGTAAAGGGGTGCAGAATTTCGATCGAAATTAGAAGCTTTCATACTTTTGCAATTATGTATAAAATCCATGACTCGACGAGTATAGATCTGCTACTCGCGAATTATACTCGATGGAACCCCTCACCTGACAGTGATTAGCCCTATTTTGAGAAACCAAAAAGTAGGTAAAGAAATGCATGTTATGCCACTGAAACAATAACGAGATAAATCTTAAAAATGAAATTACTATTCAAAAAATAAGACCAACAATTTTAAGTAATGAACTGTGCCCAAAGAAAGTACTGTTAGTCAGAAATAGTAATTAATAATAAGACTTATTTGAGTCAAATAAATAAATTTATTTTGTGTTCAATAAACAAATACATAAAAACTGAAATATCTGGTCGGGCGATCAGTAAGTCACTGTCTTGGCCTGGCCAATACTGACTTTCTTCATAGGAAACATATTTTTTGTAAATTTTTGTGAATCCCTTAAATTTTCTTAATAAATTTAATTTATTTTCTGGCTTTTAGAGTCTTTTAGAGATATTTATACTGGTTCTGTTTCTTAAATTTATAAATTTGAATTTATAAATCAATGTTTATGTGACCCTGTTACTATTTACCCCTCACCTCTGAAATTACTCATGCTTACAACCCTTTTTCGCTTTCTCCTTTGCAAGTAATATACCACGCTGCCTAGACTCAAAAACAATGTATCCATCCATAGCCTATGAAGTTTGCGTTATCCTGTTCTCAATATCTTCTTGAAACTTACCCTCTCCTACCTCTGCTACTATTTTACCAGCCAACCTCTGAAACCCCAAGACATTTTTCACTAACTTTTAGAACCTGTCAGGCAGTAACCCTTGTCACTTAATCGCTGTAAAGTTCAGAGCGTTGTGCTAATAAATCTCTTATTTAAAGCGAACTGGTGGTTCGAACTTCCTTGTGTCCATTACAGAGGATTACGCCGGTCCAGCGTTTTCGCATGCCGGTGCGCGGTTTGGGTGACATTCGAAGTAAATGTACCGTAACTGATTTCGAGATGGAACGCCCGTGAGCGTGCGTCCACGAATTACCCTTTACGATTATTGGATCGTCAATGAAGATGGCGGCTCGGTACGAAGAGATTAAAGATACGCCAGCAATTTACGTGGGCACGCAATTTGAGAATTCACACAGGTTGTGTCCTCCTCGCGAGATTACTGATTTCATTGCCAATAAACCATCCAGCGCACGGCTTAACGTTGCATCGTCTAATTCTAGGAGCACCTCGTGAAACTGGAATTCCAACGCGCTCTGACCTAACCGCTGTTTAGACGTGTATTTCACCGATATTAAATTCCTAACTAAATGACACTGCAGACAGTCTGTAATCGAGGCAGAAACTAGTTCAATCTTCTTTAACTCCTAATTAGTTATGTGGTAAAAAACGACGAAACTATTATGTGGGGTGCTCTCGACATCCCATATAATTTTTTAATTCTACTGTTCCTCGATAAAACTAGTACTTAATAAATTATATTGTGGGCAACCATAAATAAAAATTAAGAATCACTTTTAAACTAATTTAATTTATTACAAAATAAAATTCATGGGGCAAAACATCCCACAAATAACACAACAGGGGTGTCGAGAACACATCGCATACCTAATAAAAATTGTGTTATAGTTAGTGGTGGAGAACTATCGATGGTACTTACGATAGTTATCGATGGTTCTCACTATCGAAAACTATAGATGGCTTATTTTCACTATCGATAATTATCGGTATTGAAAATCGTAGGTTAGTCAATTGAAAAATAATAACAGCTGAAATTCAGAATCCCAAATTTAATTTGTAATAATATTCTATCGAAAACTATAGATGACTTATTTTCACTATTGATAATTATTGAAAATCGTAGGTTAGCCAATTAAAAAATAATAACAGCTGAAATTCAGAATCCCAAATTTAATTTGTAATAATATTCTATCGAAAACTATAGATGACTTATTTTCACTATCGATAATTATCGATATTGAAAATCGTAGGTTAGCCAATTAAAAAATAATAACAGCTGAAATTCAGAATCCCAAATTTAATTTGTAATATCATTACAAATTTCGATAGTGAGAACCATCGATATTTCTCCACCACTAGTTATAGTAGCAATTATCGCCAATTGAAAATCGATGCCCCGATGAATCCATCGAGGCAATCTCCCAATGAGTAAGACACTACCTGGAAGTCGCAGAGGGGTTGCGTTCGCTCGCTGTTGGCGGCGATGCTCCGTTGGTTTTTTCGAATGAAAAGCGACGGGCCGCAGGACGACCGCGCGCGTATCTCCGGTAATCGATCTCGAAGCGCGTCGCGGCGGGATTCTCACACGTTCCGCGATCGCTCGTTCGGATCGTATTCCAGATAGGCCAATGGCATTGATCGCAATATCGCGTATCCGCGTTGGGATATTGGCTCGCGTGGGACGAACAAGCAAAGCGTGACTTCGCTCTCGCGTCGGTTCCCGCCTTCGCCTGTCTTTCCGTTCGCGTTTTCTTCCTGGCTCGGTCCGCGTCCAGTAAAAATTCGTGGGCTTTAAATAGAGGTTGTACGTGAATCAGAGGAGGCCGTGCACGCGTGTGAGCGCGGACGCTTAGAAAGGTCTGCGCAATTATCTCGAACAATTAAGGATCGAGGGTAACGCGATCGACCGCGTGGGCGTTGGACGTTGGACGTTCCGCTGTAATAAAACACTCTGTTCCATTTCGCAGTGAAACCACGATTTCGTTTGATCGATCGTGGCTCGTTTACTTCGCGGGAGGCGAAGGCGACGATGACGACGTAGATGACGCCGCGGCGGAGAGCTCGTCGCTTTATACGAGGCACTAAAAAAAAAAGCACGGAATCTCCGTCGAACGGATTTCAGGGGGCCGCGGTACCACGATATTTACATTTATCTTCGATTTATCTTGCCACGAGGTGGCCGTAAAAAAAGAACCTCGTCGTCGCCGTGGTCCTCGTCGTCCTCGGCCGCGAAACGATAGGAATTTAATGCCTAATCTGCGTGAAAACAGCCACGGACGACTTATCTCCCCGCGCGCGCAAGTGTCTGCCCGCTTAAAGAGGATTAAGAGGCCGGTTTCCACGAGCTGATATCCAAGCTTTTAGAACGGTTATAGATGTAGCTGGCCTGAGAGTCACGAGGATCAAGGATCGAGCGTGTGGCACCGGTGATTCAGGATATACGCGGGAAACTATGCCGTCAGGCTTTTACCGGCGGAGAAGAGAAACTTTCTCTGTTTCTTTCTCCCTCTTGCTTCCTCTCTTTCGCTTTCTGTCCCTCGCACGGCGAACGGACCGGCGATAATTATAAATCGCTCGTGGTTACCGCTAACGAGCCTCGTGAAGACGCCTCCGCTCGATTCAAAGCTGAGACTGTTCGTCTACGTTCCTTCAGTGGAGGATACTATTCTAGAAACGTGATTACAGATTTTTTTACACTTAACGTAGAGATGATAAACTTCATTTAGGTTGAATTTAAGATAATTGTGGATCGTTGACACAAAATTCAATCCGCCATGGCAGTGCATGGAAGCTATTCACAGTTCACAGACCAAAAAGAGTTCAGTCGATATTGGGAAACCAAGTGGAGGCGTGGCTTAGATTTCAGCGCTGCGGTGGTAAGTTGGCAAACTATTGCAAGTAGGCTCGGATCCACCAAATATTCCGAATAAGTATTTATTAATCGAAGAAGTAAAAATTTAGTGTTGAAAAAAATTTAAAAACAATTTTTTACAACATGTCTATATAAACACTGATAATCCTATGAACTTCGACGGATTTCGGCCTACTCACAGTAGTTTAATTTTTTGCCACTAGTTGGCGTATCGAAATTCTTGGTTTCCTAATAGGTCCACGAATTTTGTGAACCCTTATTTTTTTTAGATTTCTTTTTTCACACCGCCTTGTGGTGGAAGCCACGACCGCGTTGATTATTTCCCGGCGCCTGACACGCGATTAAAATCCCGTGCAAATTAAAAAAGGACGAAAGAAAAGAAAGCGCGCCGCGACCCTTTGAAGTAGATTAATCCCAGTGTGGGTCAGACGTCCGGATATTGGGCTAAACGTCACGCGCACCCTCTGCGCGATGCACGAGTGCGGTTGATTCACCCCCCGTGCTGCTCCTCGCTGTTCGATCATGGATTGTTTTGATTGACAGGAACAAATACGAGTGACGTGCATCCAGGGGGACATTCTGTTATCGCGTCGGATCCTTCTGTATCGTGTCCCAAGGGTGGATTAAGCGAAACCTCTTAGTTGTATATGTATTCTCTTGCACTATTCAGAACAAAATTGTTTGCAACCTTTAACGAATCGAAAAGTGATTGTTTTATTAGAATTTCATAGTTCACGTGCGAGTTAAGGGTTCGGAAGATTAGAGACTCTATTTCACATTGGAAAAGCTGTATATTTGATTTAAAATCGCAAGTTTGAATAGATCGTCGAATTACTCCCACGAAGATATCTTCCGGAATGATATTCGAGGTTCTGTTACGTCCCGTTAAATTCGTAATAGTCTCAGGTGCTGTATCTCGATGTGAACATAGGGGAAAGGTAGTCGCAGGAAACCAGAAACCGCAGTTTCTGCTTACATTTTGCTGCAAATGGCCTTCTTTTCGCGGTTAGGAAGCGGAAACGTGTTCCACCTTTCACTGTTTCTTGTGAATCGGCGACCGGAGCATCGTTTTAACGTGAGTCACACAAGAAATCGAAGAATCAAATCAATCGAAGGATCGATGCCGACGTAAAGAAGGCTTTATGTTTTTCTAATTTCTATCTTATCTGGGAAAACAAACGTAATATCGTTGTATTGATTCACCAAGATGCCTGAATCTCCCATTTCCGTGCAAGTGAATGGAACCCCGTCGACGATCATCGATCTCCCTTTTGTTCGCGAAACCACGGCTCCTCCGCGACGCCTAGTCATGGTTATTGTGATTATTTTCAAATTCATGCCCCCGGGAATTGAACAAAGGGCAAAGGGAAGCAGGTAGTTCCCTCAGGATTCGCTGAGCGGTGCTCGCTTGTCCAGCCATCTGTCGCCTTTCAAGGGTAAAACCGAAAAGAAGAGCCAGGAAATCCAACATGCTCTTCCTTGATCCCCGCCATTCTTCGTCTCTCCCTTTTGTTTGAAACAATTTACTCAGGCTCATTCAGACAAACCCACTTCGCCACAGTGACATCGATTGTGTAACAGAAAGACTGGAAATCCTTCGGTAACTATTCTGTAATCGGTACCCTGTCTTTCATAGATCTCCATAAAATCCCTCTCATATTCTTCCAAGAATACGCTATATTATATCTTCCAAGTTACTCACAAGGGAAGTTAGGCACCCCTAAAATTCAGAAAATTATGCTACTTTGTGTGCAAGTAGAGTAGTTCATGCGTAACGCAAATCTATTTTTTGTTGATGCCATAGTATAGTTTTAGAGGGTGAAATCACCCTTTGAAAAAATATAGAATTTTCTTTCTTCGGGAATATCTCAAAAACAATGAGAGATATCGAAAAGAAGTTTAAATAAAAATTGCATCTTGTTTTGTGTCTACAAAACTGCGTAATTATAATTATCGAATTAAGGAATACTGGTGGGGTTAATTTAAAAAGTATGGATTTCTCGATAATTATTTTTACGCAGTTTTGTAAATATAAAAAAAAATGCAACTTTAGTTTTAGATTTTTTTTCAATATCTATCACCGTTCTCGAGATATTCCACGAAAAAGAAAACTCTGAATATTTTTCAAGGGGTGATATCATCCCTCAAACCCGCACTATGGCAGCAACAAAAAATAGGTTTGTGGATGAACTACTCTACTTGCACACAAAGTTGCATAATTTTCTGAATTTTCGGGTTGCCTAACTTCCCTTGTGCATCAAACCCACCCAAGACCAGCTGATAGATCATATGCGAAGGGAACCCCAACTTGTATAACATATTAGAACTGCTCAAGTAACTCGATGCAATTATAGCAATCATACCGCGAGTACAATGAATCCTTCCGTGCATCGTTCAAGACAATAGAAACCGCCGAATACCCACAAGATTAATATAATTCCCCGCGTCGTTATATCGTAGGAGGCGTTCCAGGATTCTCGTCGAAGGGCTCGCAGGAAATTACGCGGGGAATGAAATTTCTTTCGGTGGGCCTGGTGTTTCATTGAGCGCTAAAATTTAACAGCAAACCCTGGCCCCGTAACTTCCGGCGTTTCGGGGTGGTTCCTATCCCCGATTGGGGTGGCAGGAGTCACAATGGAAGCCACCCCGCGTGCAGCTGGATAACAATGGCGCGGGAGCACCGGTCGCGGTAATACCTTGATCCCACAAAAGGTAGCTAAACACGGGCCGGGACGCTAGTCCTCCCAATTATACGTGCTCTACGTTCGCAAGCGGATTGACGATTGCTGCGCAACGATAAATCGCGCGGGCGATCTGACTTTCGCCATTCAATCGCCAGCAAACACGGGGCAGGGGAATTCCAATCGTGCCACCGAATATTTCGGGCGTTTTGCTCTCACGGCTTCCGATCGATCGCTTTGTCGAGCTCGCGCCCGCGTTTACCTTACCCCAAATAGTCCAGGGTTTCTCAGGGCATCGGTTTACGAGGTTACCTACGAATTAGTTCGAAAGTATTCATTTAATGTCCGTCAGAGGACGAGTTGCTTCCTCTCTTGAGTTCGCACGCTGACAGCTCACACGGTCGCAGTTTCATCGCTCCATCGCAATTATCTTTTCTCCCCAATATCCACTCCCTCTGTCGTTCATCTGGCAGCTCGCGTGATGGATGCACAAAGGTCCCGTCGAATTTGTCGCCGACGAATTCTGACGTTTGCCAATCCTCCACCGCGGTTCGTTACTCGTCACAATTTCCTAAAGTGCTGGTCACACTTCTCGTTACGATCGCTCGCGATGAGGTGTGCTCGCGGGGAACACTGATGAGCTCCGTGTGTATGAACCTGC
Organism: Andrena bicolor; assembly: GCA_960531205.1. Taxonomy (NCBI): domain Eukaryota; kingdom Metazoa; phylum Arthropoda; class Insecta; order Hymenoptera; family Andrenidae; genus Andrena; species Andrena bicolor. Next base: position 33,697,949 of record OY482666.1, on the reverse strand, counting down.
TCCACCTAATCGATGATCAATATTAATAGGCATGCAGATTTTTGTTTAATTTTTTTGTAGCAAGTTCAGTAGTAGTGATTGCGGAATATTTCAGATTAAAATTGTCCCGTCAATAGTGCTTTCGCATTTGAATTTCGATTGCGCGCAAGTTGACGAAAGGAGCAACTGAAACGTCAGCCTGGGATTACGATTCACGGGAGTAGTATTGAAAAGTTCCGCGGCGTGCACGAAAGAGGAGCAAAAAGGGGAGTACCGATGGTGATGAGAAACGCAAGGCGACGGAGCGCGACGATGCGAGCTAGATTGCCCGGCACTTTCGGAGATATGAAATTATTGTTCGGCCAGCAGCGCCCCCCGTCAAAGGATCGGCTGACAAGCGATCTCGAACGAAGCACGACAGCTTGACTAATGCGGTTACATGCCAGCCCCTCGCGATCTAACCAAATGAAACACCCCCGGCTGGCAGAAGGAGCTGATGTCACGAAATCACAAGTTCCCTCCTTTCTAACGAAGAAATCATCTTTCCTACTGCATCAGCAGGAATTCTCCTCTTCCTCCTGCCAGAGGTATTCGCGAGTGGCTTCCACCGTGGCCGTTCAATCCCGCCTAATTGAATACCTCGCCACGTCGAACCTCTTTGCGTGATGAACGATGCCTCGAGGAAGAAGCCAAGGGGATTGGATCGACCTACTAGCAACAGCGGCAATCAATGGTCAAGCTATTCCGCGCGACCTTGCGCGCCCAACGTAAAAATCGAAGCAACAGTTACTACCGTGAAAGGAGACACACGAGAGGCACTGTTCCTCTACAAGCAGCGTCCAATTTGAGCACAGCGCGGGGCGACTATCCTTCCATGAAACAAGACACTGTAAAGTAGCAGAGTACATATTGATCTTCCATTTCCTGCGGTGATTCGAGGGCCTCCGTCTACGAGTCGCGATATCCGACGTAGCGTATCCTCCCACGTTGCTCGTTGGAGGATGACGACTGGGTCTTCGCAGGCAACCTAGACTCTAGGTCCCACGAGGCAGCGATTACACGAATCGGTGATTCATAATCGGCGTTTCGAGCTTCCTTCCTGAATGCAATCACGGCCGCGAGGCTTTCGTCCGTGAGAAAAAAGAAGAAGAAAGTTTTAACCCCCGAGGCGTTGCCTGATGCCGATTCATGGCCACCGCCTGAATTCTTCTATCGTTAATGACGATTCTGCGGTTGATGAAAATATTGACTTTTTTAGTAGCAAAGTATCTTTAGAGGGAGGGTATAGGGTAGATTTGTGTCCATTGTACCATTTTTAGCCATGTGTATAATTATCGCGTTTTTTAGCTCGAAATTGCTTGCAGACACTTAATTAGAATTTCAAATCGTAAATATTTTGTTTAGTATACCACCAGAAATATCAGGTTACATTTATTGCTTACGTGAAAAGTGGCAAGTGGCCACAAACGGTGAAAAATGGATTTCTTATATTTTTTAACTTTATTAATTCTTTAACGATTTCTCTAGTTAATGGTAACTTAGACATTAATAGTAAAGCTAGTGTAAAATTTAGTAAAGCTGTTAGTTTCCTGATTTGAAGTACAGTTTTAAAGATAATTACTGAAATCCTTAAAGTGACCACAAATGGTGCATCTACCCTATATTTTACTACTATGAGCTTGATAAAGTTTTCGAAGTATGGAAGTAGATTCTGTGTCATTCTTTAGAGTTTCCGCTCGCGCCTCATTTGGCTACCAGTCTGTCAATTATTTTTTCATACCCGCCGCGGTTCATTTGTCTTCTCATTCATGAGGGCTACGAAGATCCCCGTATTTCATGCAGATATGCCTTGAATTAACATCTGGGACGTCCAAACAATGAGCCCCTCGGGGCATTCAGACAATAAGACACCTGTATCCGAGCATTCAGGCTGGTCTCTGATGCCAATTCCGACTCTCCTTCACGGATGAAATCAATAGGAGCAGACATCGTTGCATGCATATTCACGAATACTGAATGCAATTTACATTCTAATATTCGGAAACCCACAGCACTCGGCGTGCCTCGCAAACATCCCTGTGAGGTTAGAAAAACCACTGACTTTGAAGACTCTAAGTCCAAAGGTAACTTGGACGTGAAACCACGAGTCCCATCGGAATAATTGTCAAACTGGAACGAAATAAAATTCCTCCCTAACCCAGAACACACTTGGAACAGAGTTAGCTTTCTTCAATCGCTTCTATCAAAGGCATAGATGAGGCGAAGGCTTCCCAGAGGAAGTCGTGAAGGACGATCCTTCCGTCAGACGCAAGGTCCAGTTCGCAATGGGAATGGAAAGCGCTTCGGGGTGGAAATCAATGGCCGTTAAGCCGATACATTCGAGGCTGTTAGACGTGCATCAGGGACCCTCGTTATACCATCGATTCATCATTCCTCGAGGAGTCTTTAAGGGCGATTAGACGAGGCCACGTCGGTGAGGAAAAGGGTCAAGGAGGTTGTCCTGCGTCAGGGCCTGTCGTCCTCCGTCGACGTTTTCACCCTTCGTTGCTAAACTTGGTTAACCCTTTCGACCAACTCAACGCAAGCCTCTGTTTTGCGTGTGTTTTTTGTCTCGTCGAAAAGGAGGGGCCCGCGTGCCTGCGAGGCTCGTTCCGGCGAGAACTTACCTTGGGCTCTCTCCATTAAACGCGGCAGAAGTTGAGCTCGTGGGGGATGAAGGATCGCGGCCTGGTGTCTTGTAAACGCCACCACTAGGGGCAATCTTGGATCTAAATTGAGCCGTACTCTCGACGACGCGACATGCCCCCTTTGATTAAACACAGTGTATTATTGACGAGGAGTTTCTTGCCTTCGACGCTGCTGCAAGTTCGTCGGAGACGTTTTCGGAATGGAGGAACTGCGCGGAGGACAATGCGAGTGAAAATGTGTTCCTTGGCGGGGAAAAGGAATTGTTCGGAACTTCTATACACTTTCAAACTTAAACACTCTAATACAGTCTGCGTTTAGAGATACAGTGCCGGGCAAAAGTATTGGGACTCCCTGTAAAATAGAATAACTTTTTTAAAATTGGTCCAAAGGACTTGAATTTTTTTGAGAAGCTAGAAGGATTAATAGTTTACTGGTACGATAAAATAGCATTCGTTTTCGTCTATTTTCAAGTACGTAACTCAGTGTTATCCACGGTAATACCTCTCAAGCGTTTAAAAGCTCCACAGAGAAATATTCATAACCCCGAGGCGCTCCCCGAAGAAAACGTTGTCTCTCTTCTCTGTCTTTTTTCGCCGATAATAATGAAAGTCGAGGCGCGTCCCGCGCGTTGCACGATTGTTTCCCACGCGAACGTAGGTAATCTCGGGGGAACCTTTCGCGTGGACTCAAGGCTGATCCCCGATGGGAGACAAAGGAGGACGAAATTTCAATTTTCGGTGGGAATTTCCGCGCGATCCCCGAAATCTGCATAACTTAAGGATCGCCGAGGGTCGCGGGGAGAATTGTGAGATACATAAGGAGAGAGGAAACTCTGCTTCCACGCCCGGGAAAAAGGGGGGCAAAAGGGTGGAAGGAGAGAAGGCGCCGTCAGAACCGAAGGAAGTCGTAAATCTTTTAAGTCTCCACCATTTTTGCGCGAAATGCACAAATAAAAAGGGATCAGGGTGTATGTCGCTTTTCGTCTGGATGAATCTGCCAGTGGGCTTACTCTTTCTGGAGTTTCCCGCGGTAAATGCTTCTCGAATTGAAATCTGAAAATCCGCGAGCCAAGAGAAGAGCCGAGGAATTTTGGACTTACCTTTGGCGAGAAGTAGAACTCGCGAGGGGAAGGGGTTGGGCGAAGATGTTGAAAGTAATGGAAAGTAATTCTTCTTTGAAACATTTCATCCCCTCTCAGAGAAGTCTTCTACTGATTCAAAAAAAAAATTTATTTTCGATCACTGAGTAGGGATGAAGTGGAAAAACAATCTTGAGATGGGACTTGGGTAAGTAAACAACAAATACCAAGGAATCGTGGAATGCATGCTCATTTCATCTCCGCTCAGGACAGTCTTCCCTCTTCCCATCGATTCGTTGTGAATTCATGGCCGTTATTTCGAATACCAAGCGTTCCTTCGAGAACCTCCACCTTTTATCGACACTTCCGAAAATCTTCTAAGGAGATTTCAAGTTTACCGCTTCCTCTCACGTAGATTGCAGATAATCTGTTTCTTTGACAGGGCAAATTTCAATGAAAGTAACATCGATTCTGGATACAAAGAAGCACTGACGAATTACATATGTATTATTTCCTGTTAAAAATCTGCAGGGAAACGGTGGTCGCGATTATATTTTATTCATAACACAGAACATCCTACTTTTTTGAGGAATAAGAATTTATAGTAACCGGCGTCGCTTCAGCCGTAAAGCTACCCCTTGAATTGATTTATCACCCTATCCCTAGAGAAAGCATGAAAAGTCGCGATCGTAGATAAAATTAAAGCTCATGATGCCTGCGCATGGAAAATAGAAACGAAACCTTCGTTCCCCTTAGACACTATTTCAAATCATTTGCAACTTGTTTAAACTATCTCAGAATAATTCCTCTCTGTTTCCCAGTTACTCTCAGCAAAGCTCTCAACCCTCGACGAAATCGATAAAGAAAAACACTATTAAAAAACTAATTACACTTTCAGTTAAGCCTGTAATCCAAGTATCACATGTTTCCTTTCTCTTTCTTCCCAACAAGATCGTTCTTTCAACGAGTAGGTTCCGTCTATCCCGAAGCCGATCGATAGCAGCTCCGTTTCATATTCTTAAACCATCGGGGACGATAGCACCTGTACGGTTTACAGCTTTATGCCCCGACGCGACGACAGGCGGCCTCTTCATTTCTATTAGCTTCCCTTCAAGCTCCTTCACCCTTCTATCTCTCGCTAGGCCTTCTACACCAAGAAGCCCAAGAACCCGTCGCACAGCCTCGAATCCTCCCCTCGCCCTAAACCGCTCTCGTACCCGTTCATCCTTGCCCCATTGTTCTTCATTCTCCGCCGCCCAGACTTCGATCTTAAAGGCGCACCCCTCGAGCCCCATTCGAGCCAACGTCTAACTCGAAGGCGAGTCAATTATTCTCTGAGATGATTCCAGGATCACGGAAACGATAAATATTTTCCATTCGATGCAAAAGCTCCGAGACGGAGTGGCCTCTCTTCAACGGGATAAGATTGAACGTTCACAGTGTGGTATGTAAGTTAGATTAAGATCATTTGGCTCGTGCAAATCCTAGACACATACATTTTCTCAGACTCCCCCATAGACGACGTAATAACAGTGATTTCTACAAATTTTCCTGCTCGCGAACGTTTCCGTTTATCTGTGTTTCTGTTTAACACTATTCCTACCGACACATTTCACGTCATTTGACAGGTCGCGTTAGGTAAGACTACAAATTTTTCTCAGAAAATAAACAATAAAACAAGAAGTGAATATTCAAAAATGTATTATACGTATATTTGAGGCAAAGTCGTGAAGTTTAAAGGCGATTCAATTACGTTGTATATAGGAAATTCTAATCGACATTTTAAGAACGGTCTTTTTAATCGGTTCGTGGTAGGAATAGTGTTAATATGAAACGGAGATATAGGAAGATAGATTTTTTCTTAATTTAATACGCTTCATAAATCATTAACTGTATCTCTGTGACCCGTGTTCTCTACGTTCCGCTATATTACCATAAAAATTTCTATCAGATGAATTTCTGGGTGAGATATCGAACGACCGGAGAGGCGCAAATAACGGTGCATCGATAGGAAAAACAAATACACGCGGACGTTGCACGACGAAACAAAATAAGGCGATAACGTATCAGCCCGGGCAGGAAAGATAAATTATCTGCACGGTTATACGTACATTAAACGTGCACACGCTATATTTTAGCCGTTGTCAGTTTATCCGCGACACCTGCTACACCGAATCCCTCTTATTTCGACGGGTATCAGACGGCAGGACAGCCTGGCCAGGGGATCCTGGATCGGAGAGATCGATAGCGCCAATAAAACGCCACTTTCCTCGCTATAAATCGAACTCGAGATCTTTTATTGCGCTGGATATATATTTGCGTGCGGTAATCACTGATGGATAGACGAGTCGCGACGATGTATGCCCCTCGAAAAATACCTAAACACCGTTTGGTATTTCGTTGCGTTTAATCTACCAGAATTAAAAAAAAAAACAGAAGCCTGGTCTCCGACAAGGAAGTTTCGAGACTTCGGTAGATTTTTGATGACGCGGTTTCGTCGGAGGCGAGGGCGGCGGCCTTGTCTTGAATAAGAAACGACACGAACTTTCAAGAAGCCGCGGAACACCATAACTCACTCTGAATTGATTAAAGCTTCCATCAGCGCTGTCTGTCCTCCAAGCGCTGGGAGAAGCTTTTAAACGATTAAATCGTTAATCTTTAGATCAACCTCTGCTGATTTTGATGTACTTTTGCGTAATAATTAATAGCGCTTTACTTCCAAACCGTTGAAAGTGAGAGGCTCGTTCGGGGAAATTTTTCATACAGCATATTCAGTGTCTTTTTCATTTGAAGAATTCTGAGATTAGTATTTTTAACGTACACATTTTTCTCGCACAATTTCACTCGTACGAAAATCCCCGGCGTGCACTCGACGCCTAAGAAGACGGTTTCCAGTTTCTGCGACAAAAATAGGACGAGTAAATGTTGATTCAGTTAATGGCGCACCCGTTTCGACTGACATTCGGTTCCATCAACACGGCTATACAGGGTGTATCATAAAGCGTACCTTCAGCAGAAACACTAACGAAGCAAAAGTTCAGATAATCCTTCTGAAATTGAGCTACTTTCATATTCGTCGACCTTTAAATCCATTTACTACGACTTGTACGAAACACCATTCAACCTAAGAAAACGTCCACGGCCTTCAGAATTTCTGTTCGAAAGGAAACGACGGGTTCCAAACGAATATTCGACGCCCACAAAAGTGACGAAGTTTCTCTTAAGTATGAGCAACGCCTCCCGCAGCATCTGCTAATTAGCCAAAATTGAAACAAAGGGATGTAACGATGATCAAAATAATCTGAAACTTGACGGAGTTCCTCCGTTGGTTCCTTTATCGCAGAATATGACAATACGAGTCCAATGGGTGTCTGTGGCGCGGAAATGGAATTCGATGCGATATCGTGCCGAAGGGGACGTAAATTAAAATGTCTCCGTCGAAGGAGCGTATCGAGGGGAAGGTTTTTACCTTTTCTTCCTCCCCGACGTCCGCCGTCCTGCGTCTAATCTTTGCTTCCCCACCAGTTTCGTGCCCAGCTCTCCTCGTCTCTTCTCTTTCTCTCCCTGTTCTCTTCTCTCGGAAACCACCCCCTGGCGTCTTTCGAGTTTCGTCTTCCGAGAGAATCGATTCCCCTGGGAGCGCTTTGGGAACACAGCCGCAACTTCTTTATAAAACGAAACCCCCTTCGAAGGGGCCTTCGTGTCCTTCACTGTTCGGTTTCTTGGGCTTCGTTAAGGGAATTATAAATAATATACACATATAGTAGCTACCTACATCATTAATTTTCCTTCTTTTTGCTAGAAAAATAATTAGCCAATTAGTTGCTTTTGGTGTATTTATATCTAGATTGCAATCCCTTGTGTAACAAAAATCCATAGAATTTTGCTGATCAAAGGAACCAACCCAATAGTTAGTACAATTTCACGATTGAAGTTTCTCCTAATAGAAGTGAAAGAGATTTCTTAAGTTCTCAAAAATTGTAGCATGTTTCTTCGACTTCGTTGAACCCTTTCAACGCTAAAGAGTCCTTCATTCGGGACAAAGAGGTCCTCCAGAAATTGCAGCGTCGTTGCAAAACGAGGTTTTCGCGGGAATATGAAATCGAGCGTATTATCAAACTTTATTTGCTCGCGAAGGAAGAAAGAGCCCGGCCGTTCTGCCCCCGCGCGCGTGTATTCGAATTCTATAGGCACGGGACAATAAAACGCAGATGCCAAATTCAGGAGAGGCACTTTTGCCGATCTTTATTTTTCTGTTTCGCCTCTTTGTTCGCGATTCTTTTTTATTTCGACCCTCCCTGCTGCACCGTCTCTCCCGAGACTCATCATTCAGTGGAGCCAATTCTCACCGAAATGCCCCGCTGTTTCCAAAGTACTCCAGCATTCTTTATCTAAAGAAAAATATCTGGTTTCGTATATCTTCAACTTGCCTAGAACTTCTAAATTAACTTCGAAATAAATACAACAAGTTCCTACATCTCTCGAGCTGAAATCTAAATTTGAAATGACATTCTTGCCATTTACCCTTTCTAATCGTGCTTCCCTATCAGAATACACGTTCTTCCACACACTCCACCTTCTTCTCTGTTCCCTTTCGTCGCCCCGTCCCAGCTCCTCCTCTCCCCACGCTTCATCTTTCTTCTCAATTTCGGCGGCATCCTCCAGAGGATTCAATTCCCCGTGGGACGCTTCGAAACTTCCCCGCGGCTTCCTTATAAAGCGAAACGTCGCCTGGAAAGGGTTGATATATTCTACGCGATTTCTCGCGAAAGCTAGCATTCGTGGGCAAAGCGGCAGCTCTATCATTCAGGCTTCCCGTTCCACCGAAGTGAACGCGTCGACTCGATAAAATTGACCATCAACGTGCACCCTTTATTCGACTCGTTGCGTATCATCGAAAAAAAGTCTATGAAGATTCATCAGTCACGATAGGAACTACTTCATGGGTGCTTTTAATTTCCTCGACACTCACTTCCAATTACAATTCAGAGTGTTTGCGACCATTCCCTCGGAAATTATTGACCCACACTACTCAGGGGTTCGAGTACACGCGCTACGGAGAAGAGAAAGGGTGGGAAGGAGGAGTTGATGAAAGGGACGAATAAAATTTCTCTCTACGCAGTTCCACGGCGACTTCCTTTTCACCAGAAGTCTATTACCGAGCTCTGCAAACAGACGTCCTCGGACGTAATAAAGTTAGAGCCGAGAGATGGCCGGAAGGGGGAGGCGAGCCGGCGCGGTGGCGAAGGTGGAACCGCAAAAGTTCAAATTGATTTTGCAAAACCGCGACCCGTTTTATGCAAATCCCGCTGGCAGGACACTTGACTAGAGGGTGTTTTCATGGTCCTCGGCTCTTCTCCGTGCCGGGCACTGAATTATGGCCGTGATTTCCGGCGAGATGGACCTTCCGGTCTGGCAGAAGTCCAGTACTTCGCGAAAGTGCGCGGATAAATCAAAAGCGTTTTTCCAGCCGCACCAAGGCGTTGGTTTATTGCCGTGTAAATCATTCGCGGCGGACAGAGACGCGTCGATCGAGAAATGCGAGTCCATCATCGCCTTCGTATAAAACGGGTCACTTACCATTTTTGTAAATGTAAATGTCTTAAACAAGCCTCCCAGTTGCTAGGATGCCCACAGCTTCGTTCATTTGTTGTTCATCTTACAAGGAGAGTATTTTAGGTGTCCGCCTCCGATCATTTTGATTTTTGGATATGTTATAGAGGACCGAAAAATAAGAAATACGTGTTTTTTTATTTTTCCCCGTTTTCATATTTGGGGGTGAAAACTGCGTTCAAAGTTAGGGTTGAAAAATCATTTTTGTGGACTTTTTGAAAATCTGGTGAGTCAGTCATATTTCGCATTCAAAGACACAAAATTCGTCCATTGACACTATTCCCATATCTCTAATAGTTCTCGAGATATTCCACAAAAATGATTTTTCAACCCTAACTTTGAACACAGTGTTCACCCCCCAAATATGAAAACAGGGAAAAATAAAAAAACACGTATTTCTTATTTTTCGGTCCTCTATATCATATCCAAAAATCAAAATGATCGGAGGCGGACACCTAAAATACTCTGCTTGTTAGTTAATGAGCCATTACTGGATATATTAAACTATCAGTGGAACAAAGAGTGCCTCGATCGAAGATGAAGCGCCTCTGTGCCCCAACGATTTTTATTCACAATTTTTGCTTATCTACCGTTCTGTATCCTCGCCTGGGATGACAAACTTCTGTAGATAAAGATGACGAATGGAGGTTGCATATTTCCACGTTACCATCCCCGCCGAAAGAAAACTATTTCCTCTTCGCTCGAATTCCAGCTCACTCCATAGGTGGTCCTGTATTCGCGGCGTGTAGCCGGGGGATCCCACATAGAGGCCGTCCAGGCTGTGTTATATAGCATTTTATTACCCCACCGTAGACTCGCCAGAAGTAATAGTACGAAATTTATAGGCACAGGGTCTCCGGGCGTTCCTTTCCACGGTGTAACCTATATCGACACGTTGTTATCTTCACTTACTAGAGCCCCCAGATTTCATTTCGGTTATTTATGAAAGCCCGCTCGCTGGTTGTATTTCATTAAGACGTGTTATACGCTACTTTGAGTTTGTATCTCCTTCATCCTCGCTTCGCGCCGTACTCTTCTGCTCTAGTGGTGGAGAACTATCGATGGTACTTATGATAGTTATCGATGGTTCTCACTATCGAAATTTGTAATAATATTACAAATTAAATTTGGGATTCTGAATTTCAGCTGTTATTATTTTTTAATTGGCTAACCTACGATTTTCAATACCGATAATTATCGATAGTGAAAATAAGCCATCTATAGTTTTCGATAGAATATTATTACAAATTAAATTTGGGATTCTGAATTTCAGCTGTTATTATTTTTTAATTGGCTAACCTACGATTTTCAATACCGATAATTATCGATAGTGACAATAAGTCATCTATAGTTTTCGATAGAATATTATTACAAATTAAATTTGGGATTCTGAATTTCAGCTGTTATTATTTTGAATTGGCTAACCTACGATTTTCAATACCGATAATTATCGATAGTGAAAATAAGCCATCTATAGTTTTCGATAGTGAGAACCATCGATACTTATCGTAAGTACCATCGATAGTTCTCCACCACTATTCAGCGCGCACTCTTTTCAAGCGAAAACAGTGGAACAATTGATGATTGGATTAATCACTTTGGATCAAAGTACTCGTTTTCTAAATAACCAGCGTTAACGTTGGTACGCAACGAGGTGATCGAACACGACGGCTTGAAACGACAAATTCGCTTGACTTCCAGTTGCTTCGCGCGTGCCCCGATGGTTTTAAGCAGATGGAGATTTATGCCTGGTAGACGAATTCCACGCGATCGCTGGGCAATGGAGAGCACTCGTGGAAAAATCATGCATTCGTTCGTTGACCCCTTTTGCATCCTGCTGACTCTTGGCAACGCGCGACGGCCCTCGAGGATACGGGCCCCACGTTCTAACAGAAAATCGAAGAAGCTCGTTGCCCAAGGTACTTCAGATTCCGTTGCCCCCGGCTCTGCCATCGCTGTCCCTAAATTTCGTTCGTCCCAGGATCGATCGTGCGTCAGTTGCGTGCAACTGAGGCTCTTTAATTTCTTTAAAACTGTACGCCCGAAGTCACGCTTACTTTCCACACTGTCTTGAATCATCCACCCAGACTTCGACTTCCGAGGTCCTCGAGTAACGCGCGTACATTGCCATTTAACACGTTGCCAGAAACCGAGAGGAAGAGAGATAAATTTGCATTAACGCGTCAACAGCCTCGAAGTCTGCAGTTGTACGAAATCCGTGTGTTGCACGGAGCAGAGAGGCGAGCACGTTTTCTAGCCCCGACGACCAATATACAGGATCGTCTTGTACATATTTCCTGCATAATTTCGCGCTGGTTCCCGTGCCCTCAGTATGCGAAGCTTGTGGAAGCCCTCGAGATATCCGTGGAACTTAATACGCCGTGCCAGAGCTTAACTCGTCGCCACCCTTCCGCCGCGGAGCTGCGCTTTTCGGATCAGATATTCCCGGGAACTTGGTGTGAATCTCGACTTCGTTAGGAATACTGGAATCAGGCGAGTTAGGGGAATCGGTGGCTCGCTGAACAGACGAGCGAAGGTACGGTTTTATTCGTCGCGGATGAATATTTGCATTTCAATCTGCGTCGTCGGCGCGACGAGTGGCGTGGAAGCTTCAAGATGTTTCGAGTGAAAAGGTAGCGCGGTAACTCTGCATTGTTAAAACAGTGTAAGTCAATGCGTATGGTTTTTCAGAAACTGAATTTAAAGTTTTTGATCGATTTGTTGGAAGAAACTAGATCTAGAGTAAATAACTTAAAGGGGTATTCGGGAATTTATTTAACAAAAACTATAAGTTTATACTATCTGGCGTTTTGCCTGCATATTAAGGTATGTTTGAAGTAACACTCAGAATTTTTCTTTATTTTTTTATTAGAATTTATAGATATAGTCGGTAACGCAAACTTCTTCAAAAAATTCTTTTCCCACGGGCGTTGGTGTGGGAACTGTTCTAGTCATCCGAAATGGAAACACTAAGGTTTATTTTCTTTATTATGTTTGTCGTTGTGGTTGAAACCACAGAGGCCCCCTAACAATAAAAATTTGCAGAATGACAGCATTTTTAAGAAAAATGTTCGATTTTTGCTCATAAATTTAGCTGTTTTCGTTCTGTAGAATTAATTTTATACAAAATAGAAACTCGTCCGAGGTGTCAACCAAAGCGACAAACATAATAAAGAAAATGAACCTTAGTTTTTCCATTTTGGATGACTACGTCCATCGATAAAGAATTTTTTTGAAGAAGCTTGCGCCACCGTCTACCTATATGTGCAATAAAAAAAGTTATAAAAATTCTGAGTATTACTTTAAACATACCTTAATATGCAGGTAAAATGCCAGATAATATAAACTTATAGTTCTTGTTAAATAAATTCCCGAAGGTGGCGTTGAAAAACAGACAGTTACACTAGACTACCCCCTTAATTTTTTGAGTTAGTGTGTTTTATCAGTCTACCCTCGTTGTAGAAAAGTCAGTGCGGAACTCCTCGCCAGTCATGAATGTAGGAAAATATGTGATCGGTGTTAGCGACTTTCAGGTTTCCTTCAATTCTTGCCTCACACATATCTCGACGAGCCCGAAACTTGCATACATCTGAATCTAGGCACGTCCTCCGTGTATAAAAAACGGAAGCGCCTGAACGGCAGTATAACGAGCGTATAGGCCTTTGAAGTACATTGTTTTCCACCTGATTTGTCCCATCCCCCGTTTCCACCTCTCCCCTTTCGCGCCACCTAATTATCGGCCCGAAAAGCTCAGCTGGACGTGACGACATCTAAAGCCCGCTCCTTCTTCCGTGTATGTACTACGTGGGATGTACGGAACACGCGCGGCGTAGGCCCCCTTTTGTGAGATTTTCGATAGCCCTAAAAGCAAGCTCTCGTTACGAAGGGGGCGGCAACGCTAATCAGGATCAAAGTTACGGCCCCGTGGAAAACGGCAAAGAGGATTTCGTTAGTCGAGGTAATGGCAACTTAAATAGTAGTCCACTCACAGTGAGCGATGATACGGGTGTTTTTTATTTCCGTGGAATCGGCTAATCCGCCGGTACCGTGAACCGTGACTAGCTTTGATCGATAAGGGAAGGCGGAGGGTGAGAAACAAAGTAAAGGAATAAAACAAACGTTGAGCATCCCTTGGAAATTCTTATTTCTGGAATCCAGTATCTTAACGGTTCCAAAGACTTCGGCTCATTCCGTAGCAAATTTCATCCCTTAAGTGGCAGTGGAATTTATATTTTTTCTAGATCGATAGACCAACTAAGGTAAAGGACCCAATTACTGATACCTGACCAATTACTGTCACCTTAAGCTATTTTACTTAAAATAACAAATAAATAAACTATAGTATATAATTTATAGCATAGATTATAGGTTGAACTACATAATTCTTTTTGTGTATGACTTTACAACGTTTATTTAAGTAAAATAGCTTAATGTGACAGTAATTGGTTAGGTGTCAGTAATTGGGTCCTTTACCCTATCATCAAATATTGCAGTGCATATAAATACATCTTCACCCTTCCCCAAGTAAGTACCATGCTTCAAAAGAGGAATGTCCCAGAATTATGTAGGCCATCGTCTCGAAGCACTTTTATTTGAAGAAACTCGAGTTAAACCGTGTTCACGATCTCGAAGCGGTACATTTGGTGGCCAAGTATCTGTGTGGTCGTCTTTGAAACTGATACGGGAAGTTCTCGGGGCCAGGAGACAAGCAAGGGACAAGCACGTGTTGCATTTCGGTTGACGTGCATGCCGAGCGTTACTCGGCCCTGCGAATAGTTTACATGCAAACGAGCTGGGCGTGTTCGTGCATGTTAGAGCACGTGTACATTTTCGGGGCGCCTCCACTAAGTTCATGCATTTCGAGTAAATTTGGAACAGACGTCGGCGCCGTAGTCCGCCGTTTCAATTATTACTCATCGCTCAGTGCTGCATATTTCCTGGCCAATTTCTCCTCCGTGGTCGATTTGAGTTTCCTCGAGCGAACATTGGAATCCGCTTTTTGTTTGGAGCTTACACGAAAAAATCAGTGGTAAGAATTCTCATAGAAGTGGTTTAAAAAAAAATATCGATCGTTTATAGTGCACCAATTAATATCAATGCGACATATGCAAATTGACCAGTCCTTGTTAGCTCGCTCCAATCGACAGCTGTAATGTCGCATTGTTCCATAGAAAGCGGCTGTAGACATTGCAGACAGTGTCTATAAAGAAATTCTCGTCACATGCTATTTCAGTCGCGTCGTAGAAGCATACTGCAACTGTAACAACCGCGTTTGCGCAGGATTTTGAATAATTAATAGTAAAACAGCGTTCGAGGTGATGATTGTTGCGATTATGGTTGTGGCAAGGCTAAAGGAAGTTGAACGTTGAAACGTTACCAAGGTATCGATCAAGTTCTGCATCTTATTATTTACATATTCCACTCGATCTAGACTGCTCGACACTATTTTTTACCGATCGATCACGCGAAAAGTTAAACGAGATTTGTGTCAAGTAAATATCGTATCATCTGATAGGTATTGCTTTAAATTATCAATTATTAGTTAGAAGATGGCGTATTCTTTCAACTTTAAGAATTGGTAAACAAGTGACTATTCAAAGCGACAAACTTTATCGTCAAATGAAAAAAGTATTCAATAAAAATTTTAGGTTAAACGCTTTTATTTAAAGTGCACTAAAAACTAAAAAAATAATTGGTAGGTAAAAACAATGGATAGTTGGAAGTGGGTTAAAATTGTGTTTCCAAATTTTAACCAAACAAACATAGGTACATACATACATACAAACAGAAGATCGAAGCTGAATAAAATCGTTTAAAAAATGTGTTGCGATAGATTAGCCCTCGTTATAAGTTTTCTAAAGTTCTATGTAAAACTCGTGTATTCAAATCCTTTCCTCTGGCTTATTTAGTTGTCACATGATTTCTAAAAAATTGTACATGCCTTTCCTTGAGAATTTATTTTTCAATTAATGCATACATAATGTGTATATTCGGCAAAAAATATTGTCGAGCAGTATTATATATTCTGCATTCTCTTTAATACTGTCGAACTCAAATCCCAAATACTTCACTCCAAAAAGTCTCAAAAGAAGGCCACTTAATTTTGCTGCAACTATAACCAAGGACCCAGCCTTAACTACACTTTCTTCTTCGTTCGAAGCAGTCTCGGTATTTCACGAGCAGTAATTCATTTACAGGTTTCCTCTGTACAGAGAGACGGGGGGACAGAGGGGGGAGGAAAAGCAAACGAGCGAAATTAAGAGTAAGAAGTAACAAATTGTTGTTATAAATATCGCTCTGGGAGCACGGGGATTAAGCGTAGGGTCGGCCGCGGGATACGAAGCAGGATCGCCAGTTTGTTTCGCATTTTCCGCGGTACCCGAGGCCCAAGGAATATTCCGCGAATGTAGCGGTAAATTATAGCAACGTGTCAACCGGCGGATAATAAATCGCCGTGGTGTACGCGCATTAAAGACTGCACCAGGAGCATTAAAAGGCGGCGCTGAATCTTGGACGCCGGTGCAATCAGCATTCCAGATACACTACCGCTTTGATACCATAATCGCCGTAATTGCGGCCACCTCCCCTCCGCTTGTGCCCTATTCATCGCTACATCGTAGCTAAATCGTAATCCGAATCGTTATCGGGGGAGAAAGGCGGAGAAAGAGGGGAGAGGCTCTACATGCTCGCGCGCGTAATATTATAATTGCCCGGCCGTTAATCGGAGCTGAATTATTTGATCTTCGGCGAGATTGCCAGGGGGTAATTGAAATCTAATATACGATCTTGCCAGCAGGAAGTTCGATCGCGCACAGAGCTCTTACGGTAACCTCTGGATTAAGGAGCGAATTTTACTGCGAGCAAAAAAGCCGCGGTCAGGAGATAACGTTGGAGAGTATCAAGGATTCTGTGGACCATAGAGGGTGCAGAAAAACTGGTGAATAGAAACTGTGTAGACTTAGGGATTTGGATCGATGGAGATTCGTTAGAAAAACTTACTGCGAATATCCTGTGGATTTTGAAATTTGAGATGGAAATTTAGTTTAGTGTTTGTTTCGCTTTCAACATCATCAAGAATATTCTAATTTCTTTTGAAAATAGTATTAAATTGCTTGTCTGCTATTTAGCAACTGTTTGAAAGCAGCCTTCCCCTCCAGTATGAGCAATTTCGTTGAACCTGATCGCGGCAGTTTTATATTTCTAACTCTTTGCCCATAATTCAAAGGGAAATCCCTCAAACGAAACAAGCCAGTTTGCGTTCTTGATGGTTCGATTTTCATTAGCTGTACCTGTGAGGGTGGAGCGAGCTTTGCGAGGGCGAGGGCTTTGCTATCCACGTCGGTTTCGAGCCTGACTTTAAAGTGTTTCTCGCGCGCGTTTCCACGCGGAAATTAAAAACACGTGTCGCCGACACAAATGTCGCTTTGATTTCGTACCTTCGTGCCTCGCATCTGGCAGAACATCACAGGGCTGGCTAATAATTCATCGGAAAGCGCTGAGATTAACGGCGTCGAGCGATGTAAGCGCCATTATTATTCGGGAGGTGTTGAAAGACGAATCTCGCGATACCTCGCCGTTGAAAATCATTTTTTTTACACAAACTATCCACATGCCAAATGGAACCGATATCTGTATTTGACTGAAACATTTCAGAGCTCAATATCGAATTTGCACATGCCGATTAATTAATGAGACTCTGCAGATTTTCAGAATAGAGTAAAATATTTGACACCTATTTTTGTTATCGACAATCATCCCTGTTGAAGGGGTAAAAGCAGCCCCTAAAGTTGGGGATCGAATACATATTTCCTGGAATACCTAGAGAACTATTAGGCGAAGGACAATCTATTTTTGAAGCGTGAGTTTTTTTAAATACGAATCCAGACCCCTGCTCAGTTTTTTGGAAAATTTCAGAAAATATGTTTTCGACCCTCAACTTTAAGGGTTCTTTTCATCCCATCAATATGAATGATTGCGATAATAAAAAATACGTGTCAAATATTTTTCAGAAAATCTGCGTGTTCAGCAGTTTCTTGAACTGTCCAATGAATTTCTTTAGATATACACTTTGCTTTAATCATCCCCTACTGGTCAATTAGACCCAATTAACCTACCCAACGGTTGATTACGAATTTCGTGCCGCAACGATCATTGAAGCAAAGCCGAGGATCCAAAGGCGCGGTATGTCTGCAAAGTGCCACTCGAAATGTATGAATTAATCAAAGAAAGTTCGCAGTAGGACCAGCAAGAAGATTACAGAAAGCGGCTCGGAACTCGACCAGTTATGTGGTTCCACGTGATATTCCGTTTCACCGGTTCACTTAATCTCCTCAAGCGTCTCGAGCAACATGTATAAATGATTCGTAAATCCTCCAAGTTCATTAAGATTTATGGTAACACGTTTTGATGGAGGATGCACGGGGTGTGTATCCGCGGCATGCAGAGGTGGGAAGAGTGAAAGACGACCGGGTTGCGCGGAGGTGGGAAAGAGAGGGGGAACGAGAGATCTTACCCTAAGGCGGTCGCATTTAGAGGCACGAATGCTTCACACGTATTTCGACACCAAAGAGCCGTTGTCGTCTTTGGGGTAAGTCGCTCCGTAGTAAGTGGCTGGCACGCTGCAAAGGACACCCTTCCTTTCGGCCCGCGACCTCTTGCGTATGCAAAGCGATCATATTTCGCGCTGAAAGTCTATTAAATCACCTCGCGCGTTCGCGAGTCACTTTCCGACGCGCGCGCTCTTCTGTTAATTAGTCCAGTGAAATTAGATGGAAATATAGCCAATCTGGGGGATAATGCCCAGCAAGCTACATATTTGTATGGGGCATTTATTTCCTTGGTTTAAACAATATGACAAAATTCCCCATCAACCCGACATCTGTTAAAAATTTTGCAGAGGATCGAAGGTAAAACAAAACAGTTTTTCTCGAATACCTCGGTATCTGTTAGTTTTACGGCAAACATAATTAGTATGAAATTTGTAGCTCAGGAAAGTGTCTACAAAAAAGGTTGAATGAGTTTTTTCGTAGGAGTAACTATTTTCATGTATGACGGCTTACAAAGTTTCAACCCTCACACTTTTGACAAGGGAAGATTCCGAATCTGGAAATTCAAAAAATTATGAAACTGTGAATATGAAGGGGATCTACTGGTGAGTACAACGCAATTTTATTTGTTTCCCAAATTCACTATAAGAGGGTGAAATTGAGCCCTGAAAATCCGATTATTTTCCGATTTTGTGTGATAACTCGCGAACTGTAAAAAACTGTGAGAACTGTCACTTACCAAAAGATAGTTCTAATGAAAAACAGTAACTTCTTCCTGAAAACTTTTTTCTATCTCTTACAGTTCACGTGTAATAACAAAAATCGGAAATTTTTCAAGGGCCAATTTCATCCTCTTACAATAAATTTAGGCAGCAAACAAAATTCTGTTTTACTTCAGAGGACATCCCTTATATATTCACAAAGTTTCATCATTTTTAGAATTTCCGAGTTCGGAATCCTAATTTTGTAAACCGTCATACATGAAAATGTTTACGCCTACGAAAAATCTCATAGAACCTTCTGTGTAAATAATTTCCTAAGCTACAAATTTCCCTAACTATTTTTACCGTAGAACTGATAGATAACTAGATGTTCGCCAAAAACTCTTTTTTACCTTCCCACTCTGTAAAAATTTTTAGTAGATGCCGGATCGATGATAAAACGACGAATGAAAGGCCCCAAACAAAAATTTAGCTTGCTGGGAATTATTCCACAGCCAGATCCGAATTTCACCAGACTATAATTCATAGCCGACGATGCGGGACAAACCGAAATTCCATTTTATACTCCATAATCCGTGCGACTTTCATTTCATCGAGGAAGAAGACCGAGATAAGAGTACGTTCACCTTGGACTCTTTCCTCGAAAAGGAGCACGGCCGCATCCACGTGGCGGAGGCTCAGGTGACAGCCGTTCCCGTTTCATCGATCGTTCGCGAGTGCCCGACTGATGCGCCTTCAAGCGAGATTTAATCTTTTCTCGGCAAATCGAATAAATTCATTCTGCCGAAATTAACATTCCCCGGGGAGAGCGTCGCAGGAGGAAGAGATACAGAGACGGGCGGAGGAGAGAACGAGAGACAGAGAGAGAGAGGGAGGGAGGATGGCAGACGCGAGGTTTTCTCCGGGGCATAAGAAAATCGGCTCGAGCTGTCGTCCCGTAAACGTTCCAGGGATCGAGTTAACCGTCTGATTACTCGAGGGCGACGCGGACCCGAGACCTTACCCTTGTTCTCGTTCACCTCCCTGTTCACTGGAAAATGGGCGTTTGCAATTTAACGGAATCTCTGCATATAGAGTGGGCTCATCGCGGCGGTTCTGTACTTTAAATGACGTCCCGGAAGTCCCTGTACTAATTCTATGGGTCTTCCAATGGATCCCGCGCACACTGTCCTCGGCCCCCTTTTCGCCCATCGTGAAGGGGTTCACCCCAAGACAGAGGCTAGTTACACAGGGGCCAGCTTGTTATAATTGCACGGGTCGGTCTACTTGTTCGCGTGCACCGAAAACCGATACGTCTTGTTTCTGGCGCGGATCCCGCAGGATTTAATTAATCGCCGAGCGAAATCCGTAATTTCGCACTTCCTTGGGAATCGGCGAAGAAATTCTTGACAGGATAGGAACGAACCAATTGCGAGGTGAAAATGATGAATTGGCGGTTGAAAGAGAAATCCTAGTGTTGAAGTGGATAATGTTTTGATAATAAGGAGTTGGTGATTGAAAGGTTCGAAGTAGGTGCGCTGAGTTTTTATAGCGCCAGGATAATTGGTATTCATTTCGATATCGCTAATTGTACGAGAAGAAAGAGTGAAAGTTCAGAAAGCCAAGAATAGAAAACACTTAATCTTGACTCCTTGCAAAAGTTACGGCGAAAGGAGCCGAGCTTTAAATCGTTTCTTGTTTATCCTAGCCTGACGGGTTCATAATTATTCAGGGCGCAGGGCGCGCCATTAATCCGAGGAAAACCAATACTTTCCCGATAACGTCAGCCATGGTCATTCTGGAGAGCCTTTAATACAGATTTACAAGTACACGCGAGCGGGCAGGGAAATCCTTGCATGTGTATACAGGGTGTATTGCGAATTAACTCTAGAAAGAAGCAAACTTTCCGTACTTTCCCTTGAATTTTCATGTACCCATCTTCCAATCCTCCATTTAATTTTCCATACATTTTAGAGAGATAAACAGTCGTCTGACCAACAACGTCACAAACAAACGAGTTAACTTGTACATTTTATTCTCCACGCGTGACTTTATCGCACCAACGTCCCACAAATTCTACCAAAATCAACGTGTCTTATCAGTGTATCACTAACGAACGCGGGAATTCGCGGGCTTCCGTTTAGCAAATGATGTTCGTCGAATTGAACGAGTGGCGCGTGGTCAGGTCGCGCGGTTTGCGGCGCGCGGCACACCCGGTATAATTTCGTTCGCTCGCGACAAACAATAGCCAGGCGTGTGGAGTACTAAAACGTGGACTCGCCGAGGGGTTAGAAAGGGTGAATTGCAGCTACGTGCCCCCGCATACGAATCATCCCCCCGGCCTCGCGTTGTGGAAGCGTCGCTGGGTGCCTCGAGGACCCCTGAAACCGTCGCCGCCGCCTCGAATCTAATGGATTGCACCGATACTTATGGTCAAATCGCGACCAACAGCCCTCAGAGACCGGCACTCATTACCATTCCGCTCGGATGGCCCCAATGAGCGCTTTTGATAATCAGGAATGCCTTGGCGGGCACCTAAATTGGAGAGAAATTTCGTTATTGGGGAAATTCAGATTATACTCTTCCTGAACACTCCGCTATTTTCCATGGCAATACGTTGGGTTCTTCAAACAGAGAGGGTGGAACTAATTAGGGGTGTGACTCTGTTTTGTATAACTAAAGCTGACAGTGTGTCTTTTCTGCTAAATGTATTGAAACTTTGAACGCCAGGAATTCTAATACACCTTTCTAGATAATTGAGAGTCATCGAATTGAAATTTGTACGCGACGATACTTCCATATTCCAGTAGATCCGCGTGCTCTTCTCGAAACCGTGAATCCTTTATACTTTATGGAACAGAAACGCAAAAATTGTGGTTCTCCGCGTCGTAAGCCCCGGGTTCGCCGGGTTATCTCAGGGAGCAGTTGCTGGTTCGATCCAGAATCGCGCATAGATCGGAAGCTTACGGTCGACCGTTTCTCAATTAACTTTCGCGGCCAGAAACGCAACGGGAGCTGGGAACTTTCCCTGTAACTTTCAGCGGGATATTCCCTACCCGTAATTCCTGTTGCTCGAGTTTTAAGCTGCCTTAACAGGGGCTTAAAGTTCCTCGAGAGATCACGCTGTACGTGTACTTAGAGATTACGAGAACGCGGATGGGCGATTCGGATTCCCAAAACCGAGAAATACCACGAACCCGTGCCCGTTTCAACTGCTTTTCCGTGGCTTGCACGCTTTTACCGGCGGGAAAACCTGCGACTGGACAACGCTGAATGTTTCCATAAACTCCGAAAGGTTTTCAAGCTACGGAACCGTGTCCAGCTTATGCTGTCGTTATCATCCTCTTGTTTTTCGAACGTTTGTTAATCCGTGCAGTGTTCGGAAGGTTGATTGCCTACTAAATAGTAACAGTGTGTCTTCTATTGTAACACAGCGAGAGTACACCAATAGGCGACAGAGTGACTAGCCACCTAGGCAGTGACTTCCGCAGAATTCCACCAACTGAAAGGCTTAGGGGTCAAAGAGATTTAAGGGTTCATAGTTCCTAGGCCAGAGTGCAATTCCAACGCGAGTTTAATCCAATCGTCATCGCCAGCGTTTAAATTGTTCACGGTGCCTAAGTTCGCGTGCTGCTTCTTCTCAAAACAGACGTAATGTGAAGGATAACGAGGAAAAAACAGAGAATGTCAGAAAACAGCTTTATCGAGAAAATTAAGTTTTAATACTTCAGTGTTTAGTGTATCAGTAAAGAAACAAGGTTCAATGAATTTAATTTTCTTCTTAAATAATTTCTTGCTTTACATCGAAGCTTGTGTTTAGGCAAAGAGTGGGAAGATCCCGAATTTTGTTCCAATGCAGAGTAGACATTTCCTAGTTTTAACCAGTATACTAAATCTTTAACGTTATCTTACGGGGGTATTTGAACCTATAACCCTTTATGACTCGACAGTTGCAACCAACGAAATACAAGGACCCAGTTCCTGATCACTTAACATGCAAAGGGAGCAGTTTCTGATGAACCTAAAACATTTTACTATGAGCTATCAAATGTTTGCGTATAAATTTAAAAATACTTCATAATTATTTAATAATTTTTTGGAATAAATTTGTATCGTGATAGACTTATTATTTGGTATTTATATACTAAACTGATCAGGAATTGGGTTCTGATCAGGAACTGGGTCCTTGACGCCATGCTATAAATCGTAGAATCACGAAAAATGAACATTCCTGTTTTCCCCTCACCCTTCATATTAAAGCGAAGCTTCTGTTCCCGTCCTCCCAGAGCGTCCAGAGCTGCAGGTGCAGATAGAGGCACAAATATGTCAACCTAGATCATTCTGAGTGATTAGTCGTTCGACTATCCGTTCGCATTATGTAAACCGCCGGCTGGGCGTCTCTATTAATCGTTTTGATAAATCTCCTCCACGGTTGCCATAACGACGCCCGGAAACCGAGCTGGCAGTAGATTTTGGGCAAAATCCACTAATCTCGCCGCAGAGAGCATTCCTCCAAGAAGCAGGAGAAGCAATTACTGTTGTGGTCATAAGGCACTTGGCGCTCGTTGTCTTAGTCATGCTGTAATCCGAGATGAACGTTCCTCCCCGAGGCTGCAGATAGTTTATCGTATCTCATTACACGTTGTTTGACAACGAACTCCATGCAGGGCCATCCTCTTTTTCCGGTTAAAATGAATTTTCTGTGCACCAAGAAGCACTTACTGTTATATGTACCCACAAAATTACCTCTTTTAAAAAAAGGTACAAAAAAGCGCGCCAAGTATATAATCCCATCAAAAAGGATACCATTTAAAAACTTTGTCATAAATTAATACCCATGAAAAAGACTCCCATTTAAAAACATTGTCGTAAATTAATAGCTTTACAAAACTAATGATATACACAAATTGCGCCAATTATCACAATGACTATTTATACAAAGAAAAAATGTATTAAATAATATTAAGCAGATATATTTTTATACAAATAAATATTTTAATACGAATAAATATTTTATTCAAAATACTTGGCGCTGCTCTCTGAAAAAAATGTTAATTGTCTTGGTTTAATAAATAAAACAAGGCCAGACTTATTGATTCAGACATATTTATTCAGTTTAGCAACACCAATTCCGAGAGCAGCGCCAAGTATTTTGAATAAAATATTTATTCGTATTAAAATATTTATTTGTATAAAAATATATCTGCTTAATATTATTTAATACATTTTTTCTTTGTATAAATAGTCATTGTGATAATTGGCGCAATTTGTGTATATCATTAGTTTTGTAAAGCTATTAATTTACGACAATGTTTTTAAATGGGAGTCTTTTTCATGGGTATTAATTTATGACAAAGTTTTTAAATGGTATCCTTTTTGATGGGATTATATACTTGGCGCGCTTTTTTGTACCTTTTTTTAAAAGAGGTAATTTTGTGGGGATTACACACATTTTGTAGTGTTTATTAGTGACTGGATAAATTTTTCACCCCCGCGGGGTTATTTTTTTTAATTAACAATATATTATATTGTCATCCAAACTACACACACCTGCAAAGCTACAAGACAATTGGATTGGTGGAATTGGTTTAAATTTGAGTTTCCAGATATGAAACAAACATACAAGAAGCACACAGAGGATCGAAGCAGAATAAAAGTTTAATTAATATAATACAATATCACAATAAATTTTTTTCTCTGACGTAGATCACACTGCATCATCTTGTGCTTCGATTATCTGTAAATATATAAAATCCACATTTTAGTTACAACATAACTTAGAACTTATAGAAGAAGGGTGGACTTTTCCTATAGTAAGTGTAGAGACTACATAATGTGTCCGAAAGAGGGGAGAGCGTATGGCAGAAAGTCTGGTTGGAGGAAATTTAAATGCGAATGGTAATTTATTGAAAATGAACAATGAAATCCAATATTTTTAACGCACATTTTATTGGTGTTGGTATAAAATTAATGTACTATCTTTATTGGTGAATTGGAATATTGTTAATGGGAAACTAATAAAATTAATGAATAGCGAGGGAACTACTGTGGATTTTAATAAAGTATTAGGAATATCATTCACAAAAGATTGAAAAGTATCAAGGGAGATGTGTGTTCAGCATACTTTCTTCAATAATGTGACTTGCTCTATGTTGTAAGTAGTATGCTATAATTTTTTTAATTCTCAATGCTAAGATAATTTGACAAATTTTGTCAATTTACCTTATTTAACAAATTTTCAGAAACTTGTGCGAAACAAGATGTTCCTCTGTGTATCTATAACCTTCTCTGGACAACCTCCAAACCTGTGCATCACCTTCATTCCTATCCAAGCCTGTGCGCCCCCTTCATTTCTATCCAAGCCCACGTGTCTCCTTGATTCTTATAAGCTTTACATAAAAACTCTAATGTAAAAATAGTTTGCTGGTATAAAAACAATATATTGTAGAACTGTAGAACCTTCTCCGGACACCTTCCAAGTCTGTGTGTCCCCTTCGTTTCAATAAGCTCTACATAAATCATCTATTAAAAAATTTTGGTGACTTACCTTTTTAATTGAGACAATAATTCAGTGTCCTATATGTTGTAAATCCTCGTGATATTTCAAACATTTTGACAGGCCTCCTCATTTAACACTTGCAGGTTATAATTGTTTTGACACTACCTCGACAGATCTACTCTCTGTGTGCTAGCTGTCACATGATAAATATTTGTTACGCGATTGGCCGAAACCCGCATCCAATGAACGACGTGCCTGAGGGACATTTCCTCACCCTTTCATACTCCCCTCTTGCCTAGAAGTGTAGGACGACGACGATGACGGGGACGATGCTGAATTTTAATAACATAAAAATCAGCAAATTGCAACTTTACATCGAAATATCTCAGCTCATAAGGCCCGTAGGAACAAAACGAAGACACTTTTCTTATGTAAATCAAACCCAAGCTATCCATTAAGACCATTCAAAACCTCATCGAATCAGCCGTTATTGAGATTCGGAAATCTCAGGGTTCTTGATAGCGAGTCGTGGCGTAATAGATACACTCCGTGTTCGCGCTGCGCATATATATATGTATATATATTATATACTTGGCGCGAGACACTACCGTGTCTCTTGATTTAACGATTGTTTATCCGCTGTTTCAGGAAAGTTTGGAGGAACGAGTGCAAGAATTGGAGCAGGCATTGCAAGCGGAACGGGTCGCAGCGCAACGCGATCGAGCGACCATCACGAAGTTACAACGACAGATCAACAAGGTGAGTGAAGTGAGGAACGCCATTCTCTGTACTCGCTTTCAAGATGCTTGCGTAGTCTGCTACCGTTACATCCGACACTGCGTCGCCAATTCGTGTCAGATAACAGGAACCCTTCGTACACCCGAAGCACTACGTTCCACGTAACCGTAATCGCTCCACTCCCCTTTCCTCTGATTTATTCCGTGTTATGTCATTTCGACCGCGACTCGCCTTTAACGCCTGTAATCGCTTCCGTCTGGCTTGTCTGGCCCGGTCTCGCGGAATCCGCTGAATTATCTCGCACAGCTTTGCGGATCATCCGCTGCACTAGCCGGCGAAACACCAGCGGCAACGTGATACCTCGAGAATCTCGCTGAAATTCGAACGCCACGAACAATTTGCTCCGCTGTTATGATGGGAACGCAGCGTGGCCATTCTTTTATGCCTGTCGAGAGATTTCATTTGAGCTTTAAAAAATGAGCATTTAATCTTCGGGGTTCTGAAAAGTTTGAGTCTTTGACATCCAAATCTCGGGGGAGTTCCACCCCTCAGATCCTTAATCTTGAGTGAAATTAGGAGGTAACGTCACGATGATTGGCCAGGAATGGTGGGATCATTTTGGAGGCGGTTTTAAAGATATTTGTGAATTTTATTAAAAATGTAACATAAGATACTTTATGATATGCGATTTTAAAGAAATTTGTGAATTTTTATTAAAAATGTAACATAAGGTACTTTATGATATGCACAAAGAAGAACAAAAAACATTTTTTTTTCAGATTTTTTTAACCAAAAATGGCGGCACAATAACCGCACAGCCGATATCTATTTTCCATTTGAGGCATTCCGCGGTGTAATTTCTCACCTCCACACAGTTGGACCTAGAATAAAAAGTTTTGTAACCTATACACTAAAAAATAGAGAAGTACCCAAGATTTCGAGAAAAATATTGACTTCTGAAGGAATGGTTGACATTTGAAAACAATCCTTTTTTTCTGGAAAATTCAAGGTGATGAGAAAATTCAAATGTTCGTCATTCCTTCAAAAGTCAATATTTTTTCGAAATCTTGTTTTTGTTCTTCTTTATACATATCATAAAAAGTTCATAGAGCTCATAAATTTCTTAAAAATCACCTCCAAAGTTACTCCACCATTTTTGGCCTCTCATTGTGTTGTTGCCCCTTTAACTTCCAACTGTTAACCTCCAAGAAACTCTGACCCCCTCGGACTGTGATTTCCGAAATAAGTAGTTTAAACCCGGACGGTTCTATTTCCCACGCCCAGTGTTCAAGGTTCGTAAGAAGGGCGAGCGGTTGGAGGACCCATGCGTCTTGCAACAACGCATAAATTCGCCGCTGCGGCGGGGCGCCCCAGATATAATCCCGTTTATCCCATTTTAATCTGTTTCTGTGCCAAACATCCGCGGCGTCGGGAGGCGATTCGAATTCGTGGGCGAGATCGCGCGGCGGGTGGAGGATGATGTACGACAGGGCTGTTGTTGGCCTGCTCCTGACGTGGCCGAGGCCCTTTTCCACCGCCTCCCCATTTGCGAGCCTATAAAGTATCGTGACAAAAACAACCGCGGGCAACGAGTGGAAAAACGGGAAATACTCTACCGGTGTAATCTCGCATGATTTATGCAGCTTTTGCAGCAGCCGCCGGTGGAGACCGATGCCCCCCCTCCCCCGTTCTGGCGTTAAAATTATTTATTTCCCATCGATGGACCGCGTGATGAATCGGGGCTTGAACGATTCCGCGAGCGCGGCGAGATTGATTGCCGCGACTTCGGTTTAAATCGAAAACGCGATGAAGCTGGTAGCCACGGAGGACACGTCATTCCGTGCAGATTCGCAGTTTCGGCTGCTGGCGATAACGGGCTCATTCTCCGTGTAATTATTCAGCAGATTTAATGATGGCAATTGTAGTTTCGTGGGTCAATCGCGGTTGAGATTAGGGTACGTTCTTAGTTTGAAATTGATAGGAACTATGTGGAGAGGAAGTTGGTCGGAAAGTTCCTTAGTCACGAAGAACCGGCACAATTTTCGGCGACACGCGAAACTTCCACTTTTGCAGATCGGATCTACCGAATTTCCATCCAAATTGGAAATCAGCGTGAGAATTAGGGAGATTCGGTTCTTATCTCGGCTCGCTGAATGGAGTCGAGTAGAAGCTAGACACCGTCGTTTTGTCCCGCCGGTTTCTATTTAATTCATACTGGCTTCTGGGTAAAATTTCAATCGTACACGGGGGAATTTCGAAAGTTCGATAGCGGAAGAACCGTTCGAAACGTTCGTGGGAAATTTTAGTTTTAATACAGCATATATTTCTAAAGGTATTTCGAATGGCACCTAATCTGCTTTCAGAGAGAAATTTTTATTTAAATTCTTTTTAGGATGAAGGGAATCTGCTTAATCAAGTGTTGACGTCACTCTGGCTTTGTATAAAGATTAAGAGGCTATTCTTCGTTGAGAGGAAAGAACACAAAAGTCGTACTTTTCAATTAAATTTCATTTCTCCACGTCTCATCTTGGATTATCCTTGGCGCGTATTCGTCGCGAGCTTTTCTCCTCGGAGAAAAAGGGGAGAAAGTTTAAAGAAGTCCTCTGGCAACTGTCGATAAGAGAGTTTCCCGCAACTTCTTCAAGAATTTCACTGACGTTATTTGAATTTTCGCGTACCTTTCGGTGCTGCTGGGCCGTAAGAAACTGCTGCGAACACTTTCAGACAATTTTCGACGATGTTTAAATCGTTCCGGAACTATTTCAAGCTATGCACTTCTTAAACAAGCTCGTCTTCTAAGTTTTCCTGACATTTTTTCAAGGATGGCTGAAAGTACTCTATTTTAAAAAGAGTTCTTCCTCCACCTTAACATTGCTTCGACATTTTTCATATCCATTATTACAATAGGTAGTAACGTTCCAGAATTTATCTTATCCTCTTCCCCAAGTTTATGCTGTTTTATAATTTCCGAACATTATTGCATACTGTGTCACAGTATTATTTTAAACAAATCCCACGATAGCGAATTATTCCTCCGAAAACAGAACTTCCAAAGCCGCCAGTACACCGCAATTTCTGTTCTTTATCCTTTATGTACTTCGCAAGAGAACGCAAACGTTTCCGTGCACTCATAACGGACAAGACTAATTCATTAGTCGAAGGACAATAAATTGCGGGGACGATTGTCGGGGGCCGAATTCAAAAACCCGCTTTGTAGATTCCGCGGGAAAAAGGAAGGAGACAAAGCGCATTCTCTCTGAATTAACCGCCCGTGAAAGTGAATTGAAACGAAAGACGAGGGCCGAAAAAGCACGGCCCTTAAGGAAATGCCGTTTCGCTGGGCTAGATATTGTTCTGCGTGAATTCTTGGCGGAATGCTAATGCAACGATATTGCCAATTATGTGCACCGTTTCCTGTAGAAAATTTCGTTTCGTCAGGGACCCTTTCCCCTGATAGAATCGATCCTATCAACGTATAGGAAATTACTATGAAACGCCGGGCGACCAAATTAATTTCGCGAAAAGTTGCTAGTAGTGCACTTGCTCATTTATCAGACACTATCTACTCCACACTGAATAATTACTCTGCTGTAAGTGAATTTTAAAGCCGATATCAGTGCATCACTGCCCTAATAAATTAACGAGTATCGCTTAAAAACCATCAAAACATTTCCACACGTCTGCGGATGCATGATGGAATCAATTGATTTATATCTGCCACGGATAATCGTCCATATTCTACCACTTAGCGAACACGAAACA
The DNA here is from genome assembly GCA_960531205.1 of Andrena bicolor. NCBI lineage: Eukaryota > Metazoa > Arthropoda > Insecta > Hymenoptera > Andrenidae > Andrena > Andrena bicolor. Next base: position 33,668,345 of record OY482666.1, on the reverse strand, counting down.
ACTCTCCGCGATTTATCGATATTATTAATAATGGTCCGCAATCTTCCGCTGGGTGCATTAACCGAAACGAGGCCCGACACTTTCGTTCGCTCCGAGATACCGTCTAATGCGCGAATTCCCTGCGAAATGCAAATGCAACGATGCTATCAGCTGCACGCGGTGTTCGACGCGTTAAAATTTCCTTCATTCCTAATTACAGTTACTTTTCATGAATCATCGTATCCGGGGTCCGTTTATCCGAGATAACCGCTGGCTCTGTGATAGATGGGTAACATCGAAAATACTTTAGACGCTTAATGCAGGTTACTTGACGATATCTGCGCAGGCGATAATGAAATGGCGGTACCGTTTAATCGCCACATCCGTGCTGTCCCATCGGGAAGCATTGATAATTTACGTTCGATGATATGGTGGAGTGCAAAATTGGAGTGGAAGATTAGGTGTCAAGCAGGATTTTAGGTGAACCTTGCCATTTGTGCATATTACACTTTCTTTTTTTCTTTAGCTTTGCTAAAGTTGTATTAAATTATTCTCATGTGCAATAAAACGTTAAAGTTAAAGAATTTAAATTTCAGGAATTTATTGCGACGAAAATAATTATAGTAATGGAATAAAACTTTTTTCTATTTATTAAACTACATTTCTACAGTAAATGAAAAATATAAAAGTAATAAAATTATTGCTTTTAAAATGTTTTTGAAATCGGTCTTGATGACTTGTTTAAAAATTTATATCTCGCTCATGAAGGCGATTTCAGTTGTTAGACTTATCTGAACCCAAAAATCCAAACAGATACTTAATCAGCGATAAATACACAAATATAGATTAAGGATATTCTTGACTTTTGTTAAATAGCTAGCATTTTGATTTTTTTTTTAAATATTACCTAAGTGTGTAAAAATAGACATAAAGTTTTTAATTAGTATAATGTAATGTTTTCCCTTTAGAAAAATTCCAAATATTGCCTTCTTTTCAGGCTGTCACGCTAGAGAAACTCCTTAATCCATAGACTATTCTGTAGAATTCAAGTGTCTTCCCAAGTAACTTCGTCCTCCCCAAACCCTTGCGCGCTAAGCTTGAAGCTTAATCGAATCCAATTAAGCGCGATTCTTTAAATCGCCTCGACCAGCGTCTCAAGCCGGAACTTCGCTAAAAACAAAGCAGTTACAGCCGTTTTGCCCGTTACGAGCGTCGCGTATGCAAATTTCCGCGATTCGAAAGCGTCGTGGAACGACGCGCCTTAACTGCAATCGTCATGCCGTTGCGCGCGATTTCTGTTGCCCGCTGCCGGCGACGCGCCGAGTTTTTCGCGTTTTATGAAAAATTTTTACGACCGGCACACCAGCAGGCGTGGTGCTCTAATGAACTGCACGCGTCACGTTAATTAAAGCGTTTAATTAGAATTCTAACTCGCGGGCCACACGCGGATCCCGCGAGCTAACGAATATCCGCGGGAACATCGATATAAATTAGGTGTACACGCCTGGGGGCTGGGAAGATTCCGCGTTAACGACAGTGGTTAATTGAACGCCGTTACACGCTCGATGTTAATAAATGAAAATCCACGGGCCCGATTGCGGGAAAAGAATCGGGGTGGGTGTAATTGAATACCAATAATTGAACGAGCGACTCGTGCGCGAAACAAATGGCGCGACGTCCGTGAAAGCGAAAACGGAAGAACACGATTGAAGATCGAACACATAAAAGGAAGCAGAAACATTGCCAAAGTCGAAATATCAGAAATGTTCCCCAAAATAATTCACCAACGTTTCGATGAACGGCTAAAAATGATGCGCTAAGTATTCAGCGCATAGTCAGCTTCTATCTGAAAAATCTGAAAGGGGAATTGTGAAAGATTCTTGCTGCATAGAATCGTGGAAGGAGAACGAAATGCAGTCCGCGCTAGAAACGCGATCCTTGCTGTCTGCCGTGGCATGCAAAACAACGGAATAAACAAGCAATAACCAGGAGCATTTCATTCCGGCACGTCAGAGAGGCTTCGTCTTTGCTTTTCCCTAGTCGCCCGCTTCCTTTTTCGCCCTTTCCCGATATTTTGCCTCGGCGAGATAAATACCGCGTTGCGCGCGTGCTTGAATTCCCCTTTGCTTCTTTTGAAAGCGTCGGAACGCGGGGACTCTTAAGCGAGCAAAGATTCATATTTCCCTTGCCTTTAGCACGACCTTAAAATGAATTTTCCGCTCGAAAACACCTCGCCCGATTAATTCAAAACTTGACAGAGAGACGCAGAAAACGTACCGTATATTTTCCTGTGCCATTTATTCTTCAGTGTTCTCTGTGTAGACTTCACTCCGACAGAATGCGTGGAGGAAGAATAGAACAGAATGTTGAGGAAGAATCTAGCGGAGGAGACACTGGATTCTTGGCGCCGAACAGGAAGAAAGGCAAGGTTGTGTTGAATAAATTCGCATTTCCAGACTGATGGAAGGGTGACGGTTTTTACCGAACAGAGTTCGTGCTAAAGGAAGGTCGACAAACGGCGACTGACATCAGAGGAAGTTGCTGAAATTCCTGCAGCTAGATTTTTTTTCGCTATCTGTGGCCCTCGGCTGTGGAATTCGACGGAGCGTCGCCAGTGTGATTTGCCTTCGGTCCATTTGCAATCGGAAACGGCCTTAACTTTCCTGCCGTTTGCGGCAATGCGTTCCATTAACCTAACTGAGAAGCGAAGGGAGGCCCCTTGCCAGCGGAAGGGAAAGTATAAGGGTGGAGGGTGAGTTTTAAGAAGAGCCGGAATCGCCTTCACGGCAGACTGGCTCCCTGCCCCGAGTCTCCTTGTCTTTCACTGGCTGTCGAGGCTGTTGCTGCTGAAGATGCCTCCCGGTTCCTCTCCCTTGAACTTTGCCAACGAACAATAGAAGCTCGTTTTTCGACGAACCTTTGTGGATGAATTTTCTCGTAATTAATCAGGATGCGGATTTCGAAAGTATTTGAAGTTGGACGTAGCTCCCTTCAAAAATTGTTTTCTGCTGGTGATAATTTGAATTCTCAAAGGAAGGTTCAGAAGCTCTTCTTCCTTAGAAAGGAGGTCCCAAGGATGGGGAGATTTCTTTCGTCGGACAGGACGCTGAACCATTTCTGATAAGCCATCGACAACAAAGTCAAATTTGCATCGCTTCCTGGCTTCGAACGTGCGGATGGCTATCTTCAAAGTGGTCTACTTCCCGCCCAGATCGTAGATATCCCTCGAAAAAGTAGGTCACTCGTTGGAGAGAAGTTGCCTTATCCGAGAGGGCCAGTCCCTCCCTATTCCGCGTGCTTTAAAGTGGCTTTATGGACAAGCTCGAAATTCAAGCGATGCCCAGTGGCCGTTTTACGCACGACCGGGGTGATATCGCGGAAAAATGAACTTACGAACGGTGAAATGGACCGGGGAAATGGAAAGGAAAGGAACTGGGTGTATCGTATAGGGGCTAGATAAGATACGTAACCATTTGCACCGAAACACGCGGGAGTTATAAGGGTACGAAAGGGGAAAAAACATTGGACACGGTTGAACATACTTTCGTGGAGGAAATCCATGATTCTTTCGCGCAACAAATATCTTCCCGAGGCCTCGAGAGGGATAACGATGTGTGCTATCGAAGTTGTTATTGGTTTATACCGGGTTTCGTGTTACGATTTTTCAAGAACTTTATTTCACAAAACTCGCCCATCTTCCTCGAATGGTATGACATTCATTACAGTCACTATTCGATACTCATCCTACACTTCACTCAGAAGGAGAGGTTTTTAGGCGTCCGCCTCCGAGACTTTGATTTTTGGATAGGTATGTTTTGGAGGACTGAAAAATAAGAAATATATATTTTTTTATTTTTGCCCATTTGCATATTTAGGGGGCGAAACCACCCCTCAAAGTTCCTAAGAAGGGGTACAAAAGTGACTGACGGGAAGAACATCATCCATACCTACAGCAAGTTATCACGAAAATGAAATTTATATCATATTATAATATTCTTTAAAGTAAGAACAGAAATTTTTGTACCTCTTCTTATGAACCTTGAGGGATGGTTTCACCCCTAACTATGAAAACGCGCCACTATTAAAAAAATACATAGGTACATCTTATTTATCAGTCTTCTAAAACATATACAAAATCGCAAGCAATCAGAGGCGGGCACCTAAAAACCTCTCCTGGTCAGAGGAACCTTTTGCAATCCCAGAGGACTACACCACCGTTGCACCGAATTCTAGGCAAGTCCAGGGTACTCCAGACGCTTCATAGGTATGCAACAGAAGAAGTTGGAGAAAATGTGCTGTCCGGTGTACAAAGCATTACCGATCAGCCAGATACTCCGCGATTCTCATGCAGTGGGTTAGACAGTTTTGCGTTCGGCTGGCTGCGTGTCCTTAACGGTGCAGATAGGTCCTACAAGAGAAGGGTGGCTACGTGGTCAGGTTGCAAGATTCCAGCGGAAGCTGATATATGTGGACGTGGCGGTCGTCTACGAAAGGGCCGGAGATAAACTTAATTGAATGGCTCGGTCCCGGCGCGAACTGCCGTTTTGTCGTCCGGTTTTCCTCGTTTCTGGTCAGAATCGTACGGCCTCACTTCCCTATCGGGGTGATTTACGCCAGCCCCAGTCGGATCGCGTGTACTAAACGCCTTGGATCCTTATACGTTATGAGGTGGGTAGGAAAAGTCCTGGGTGCGCGTGGACCACCGCTCGCAACTCGATCCATCGCCGGCGAATATAAATCCCCTGTTAATGGAAAACGTCCACGATTTGTTCGATCGCTGCTTTCCCCGTATATCTTTGCACTTTCTTCGATTGATTCTCACGCGTTGGTGGCAGCCTTGTCTTCTCTTCGCTATTACACGTCTGAGGGAAACTGAGAGGAATAAGGTTGCTTCTTTAATCATTCTCAACGAAGATCGGTGATGACACTGGCAACTTGTTTCTTTGAACGTTTAGAATATTTTATCGAGATACGTTGAAATGTGACAGTTGAAAGGGAATGCTTGGAGAATGCAGTCAAAAGAATTTTGGAGACTACTGTTAACCCTCTTGTGCATACGCCTGCCTTAAGGCGGGCACCTGTTTAGTCCAGGAGTTGGGAATTCTCATTTGCCAGCCCAAAAATAGTGCCACAGCGCTCTAAGAAATATGTCAATCTGAGTCTTCAATTAGACAAAAATCTAGTTTGAAGTGCATTTTTGAGCTACACACGCTGCAAAAAATATTATTATTATTATTATTTCCTCCAAATTGAAAACTTACATCGGATTCGGTATTTTCATCCTCAAATGAGAGTAAACTAATTTTTCCAACTGAATTAGAAATCTATGCACTAGAGGGTTAACTACACCGCAGTTCACGAGGAACTATTTAAGTAAACGTAAGAAAGCACAGCTGAAGGAAGCGCGAAATCCAACACCATCTCCTCGTCAATCTCCGCGAACACCACGATTAGAAGATACAAGCACGATCGATCTGCCATTCTGTCGAAAGTTTCGTCGTTTGGTTACCCCACATCGGGCAGAAAATCGTCGGGCCAAGCGCCATTCAGGACAGGCGTTCTAATCTTTATGGGACATAAAATCAGCCATTGGTGTCGCGCTCGTGTGATCAATAACTTTCATCCATGCCTGCCGAGATCGCGGCGGCTGGCAATTTACTTCCAATAAAGGTTCTTCCGCAAAGGTTAAAGAACCAGGGTGCCCGGCCGTCCTCGTCCCCGTGGCTCCTGGGCTTTCCGAAGTGGAAAACCGGCCGTCGCGACGGCGCCACGCACCCACACACCCTTACACATGCGAACGGACACGCGTGCCCTGGACAATGTTGTCCGTTCCGTGGCGCACCAGCGTGGCCTTCGCTCTGATCTATCGTTACCAGCTTGCAAGACGAAATTGTCTCCCTAAATGAGAGTTGGGTCAGGTCAATTACCGTTCCAGATTCTACGCCGTTACGTTCATGGCTGCTGATCATGCCGCTGCTTGAATGCCGCGGATGATTTCACGGGTTACAGGTTAGGTTTATCCTGCACCGTGAATTTGATGCATAGATTGGCAGATTTGGCAAGGAATCACGCTAGAAGCAAGTGGGAAGTGACATTCGAGACGCTATTCTAGGCATTCAACAAAGATATCGTCCGCAAAACCCACTCAACCCTTCGTGTCTTACGCAGCACCACTACTAAGGTCGGGGCCAGATATATTGGCCGGTGAATTCGTTTTCGCAGCTAACGCACACCTATTCTGATGTATGTGTTTCTACGCTAAGAGCTCGGTTTGGCCTACACGTCAAGAGCTTGGCGCTATCCCCACCACTTCTGGCGCACTCTTTTTCTGGCAAGGCGAGAGCGAGTCAGAAAACGTTGAGAATGGGAGAATACTCCTCACGAAACTCACCGGCCAATATATCTGGTCCCGACTTTAGTAAAAGGAACATCGTAAACGCATTACTTATAGTAGCTACAACGAGCAACGACACTGTATCATCTTGCGCGTATACACGCACGTGCGTGATCAACGAGCTGCTCATCCGTCAAGCTTGGAAACGTCGTTCCCCATTAAATTCCCCTGATCGAAATAGATGGAGCTCTCATGCATCATCGAAGAAACGAATTCATCTTCGGCTAATGAGTGCCACGGTCCCCGCGGAGGCAAGGATACGGGCGGAAAGTCGCTGCCGGCGAAGGGAAGTCGTAAGTTTAATGCGCAGGACGACAGGATAATCATTATTGTACCGCGGGCCGGTCTGCGGGGGCGTAAACCGGATGTTACCCCCGCGTGTCCGCGGATCCGCCCCGCGGAGGACGCCGGGATCACGAATGAAACGCCGTCGACGCGATGCGACGTGATGCACGCCGCGTCTGGCGATTTGCATCGCTGCCTGACAAAGAGCTCCGCTTCGCTGACGTTCGAGGTGTACGCGTTACGCCGCGGATTATTCATGCCGGGGCCCTTTCAAAGGACGTTTCCCTAGGTTCTTCAAGCTGTCATTTTATGGGACGCGTACGGCCGGGTACATAAAGGAAACAATTCTGCCCGAGCAATGTAACAGTGGATTTCTTGTAAGTACGAACACTTTGCTGGAGGAATATTTTAAAAGAGTCACAGTAGAGCTACGGGCTAATGAGTCTGGGACGGAGACTCTTTGTTAGGACTCTTATATTGCAATACTGGTGCAATGTACTTACCCTTATTTGCTCGTGACTCGCGCATTAATTAATATTGTTTAGCTCCGACTTCCTTCGCAAACATGCAGCATACCAAATAGTCGAACGGTACTTCGTAAACACTGTGGCATCTCTGCCATCCTTCGGTATCTTAGCCACTGCGTCATCCTACCAAAGTCCTGCTCAATCCCGTTATCCCGTCTCTTACTCTCCGGGACCCTAAAAAATCAAGGGTCGAATGAAACTTAAATTTTATAGATGAAAGTTATTTACCGAGCTTTTAATTTTTAAATTGTTTCTTTTCTGTTTCACACCAGTGTGAACGGTGTTCACTCTACTGTGAGGGCCGGAAAAAGTAAGCCATTTTTGAGAATTTTTTCAGGAATAATTTACATTTCTATAAACTATGTGAGGGTAGTTTCCGTTGCACGTACGGATTCTTTGATCGAAAACTAATTTTTTTAAATACGCTCGAAAAACTGTCCATCTTATTCGCGGATTTTCGAAATTTTTCTTCTAAAACGCACCATTTTTACAAAAATAATTTGTTTAAGAAATCGGTATATGCAACACAAACTACACTCATATAGTTTATAAAAAAAAATGAAATTTGATTTCGGATCTGCTGTTCCATATATAGTTACACATTCTACCAGCGCGCGTGAAGGGTCTACTCTAGAAGATTAATTAATATATTAAAATTAATATAAGTTTTTCTATTCATTTTTTTTTCGTATAGTTTCTTAAGAAATTGTACTAAAGGTAGGTGATAAAAATTTTATATGAAAACTGTAAATTATTCCTGGAAAAAATTCTTAAAAATGGCTTATTCTTCCGGCCATCACAGTGGTGTTCCCCCTTAAGTGAACTTTGTACATTAAGTACTCTACTTTTATAAATCTCCAGGAATCAGAGTTTGAAAATAAATTTTCCCTCTAGTTTGTTCACCAACTTCGATTGTATTTTCGTTTCAATAGAAACATCACCGCGGACACGCGAGTGTCTCTGGCAACGAATGCCAATTTTTCGACTACGCGTGATCGCTTGCTCGTCACCGCGTGGCTTCTCATCGTCACTTTGGTGCTACTCTCCCTATCAACGTCTCCTCCCCGCGATAACAAACGCGAGCATTGCTTTCGCGCAACACGTGCATAACGAGCCACCTCCGTGGCGTTGACGTATCGCGGATATTTGCATGCGGTCGCAATTTATCTCGGATGTCTCCGTAAAGTGAATCTTAGAATTGCTCGTAGCCGAGTGGTCGGCGTGGGGGGCAGGGGGATGGGTCCTCCTCATCAGTCATTCATTCCCGCGGGAGCCACCTACCTAGACGTGGTTCTCCAGCAACCATGAAACCCTCCTTTCAGTCAGATTCCTTAACGATTATCGATTAACCGCCACGAGAAGGATGGCCAAGAATGTTGGAGAAACTTTCGGAGCTGCGGCGGTGACGACCATCTCCTGGTGATCTTTATCTCCTGCGTGGCTGGGCTTCCAGCAGGGTTAATTGCTGACAGTGATTTGGACGTCGACGATGCTTGCTTCGAGGAGCTCTTCCAGTTACTTTTGCTGCTCTGGGAGTTGTGTTTATAGCTATACTATTATAACAATATTATTCTCCCGATTAAGAATACTACTACTAATAATAATACGTCTTTATTACTCCATCAGATTAGGTTAAATTAATACAAAGTTAAGTAGTTGTTTTATTCTTCTATTTTTTTTTTCTAAAATGGGCGAGATTCAGCAAAATGCTGTTTTCAAATTTTACCCTTAACGAGTTCAGCTTTGGATAAATTGTTACCGGACAGTGTAGGAAAAAAAGAAGATGCACTTAAAAAAGATTCTTCCCATTGCACTCCATCTTTCCAACTTGCTACTACAGATTTTTCATCGAAGCTTCCACTTGAAATCTAAAATTCCACGCGAAGCAGTACACGCCGAACAATGTTCCCGTGCGCAGACACCGGTCGACTGGTATTCATCGCAGGAACGCTTCCGCAATTCATCATCGTTGAACGTTTGTACCCGTTTCCCTGGTCCGCCAATTAAGACGGTCCCGGTAGTGAATTTTCCCGCGTTAAAATATCGGGCTGATTGATGGGCGAGCGGACAAGCGGACGCGTTATTAAATATTATTTCGCAAAAAGTCGCGAAACCCTGCAGCCTTTCATTAACGCCATTAATCACCCCTCATCAAGTGGAATCGATCAATTCACAGTAAGTGGCATAAATCGTCGAAGGAACCGTCGCCCGGCGCCTTATCGATTAATCACGCTGACGCGTTATCCGCGTCGCCTCCTCGGCCGCGACCAGCTTCTTCCAGAGTTGCGCAATTGTTGAAAGTCGTCCTCAGTCTCGTTTAATTATTAATCGTCGTTGATGAATGGCGCCGCGGGTCTACCCGGCTATATACCAAATGGAATTCCACGTTGCAACGGGAAAACAACCGTTTTGGTCCATCGAGCGATCCGCTCGCGAATATTCGTCTCCATTAATCTCCGTTATTCCCGTCGCGAAACACAGTGTCGTTGTAATCGCCATTCGCGGGTCGTCTTCCTCCGAGGACTTTCCTTTCTAGCTTTTTCCAAAGCGTTCCGCCGAGTTTCGCGACGAGGAAGGGCAACAGACCGACAAAGATCTCGGTTTCCTCCCGGTCGTTAGCTCGCTGAAGGCATCGCGGATTCCCCCCTTCTTCATGAGAATAAACGAAGTAGCGGCTCGCGAGGGAACCGCGGGGGGCCGTCTCGATAATCGCGCTAATATTCTTTGTTTGCCGTTTTGCAACCGCTCGGTGTGGCGGGGTGTGCGGGAGGAGCGTCTACCATCGACCCGGTTAGGGTGCAGGGGTGGATTAAAATTTTACGTCAGGCTGCTTCTTCGAGAAACTTTAACCCCTCGTCGCCCTCGTACTTCTGCCCTGTGAACGGCCCTCGAAACGAGAGCGAGAGTGAATCCCCGGTATATTTACGCCTGGGAGAATATAAAAATCGCGGCGGCAGCTCGCGCGCGCGATATTGTCCCGGCGCGGGAAACGTTTTCGCGCTTGCAGCACACCTTTTGCCTGCCGTTCGCGCGAATTCTATTCGACTGTTGGAGAAAGAGGGAATTCTTTGGAGGATTCAAAGTAACGAGGGGATATGCACAATGTAGCGGCATCGTGGAAGGTTATAGAATGCTGGAGCAATGGAAACGCAACCGTCTATCGAAGGAACAAACGATTGGTAATAATCGAGCGTTTGATATAAAGTACTTGGTATTTAACTTGGGAAATCCACGGTTGAACAGCGCTGAATAATAATGATAACCGAGCAGGGAACGCGAGGTTGGCCACCTCCAGTTCCTACGCGCGACGATAAATCTCCGATATCGAGAAACGTAATCATCGGCGGGCAACCTGACTGTTTCTCCGCCGGCCCCAGAACACGGCGATAAACCCCATGAATCGTAGGTACGTGGAAAGAAGGCATGATTTACCGATCCACCCACGTCCACTTCAATTATGCGCGGCCACGTGGTCCGCGTGGACCGAGGCTTGCTGGAAGGAATCTTGCCTTTGCTTCCGTGCGACGTGCGCGGCTTTAATTAACCAATTTCCGAAGCATAATAACGTGGACGGTGATTACGCCAGTGGGTTTCCCTGCTCGTTAGACGAGCGTGACTTCTTTCACCTGGGATTTCGCCGAAAGAAAGAAGCTCAACAGCGTTTCTCTTGAGTCTCCGGGTCGATATCCCTGGTTAAACGAATGTAAGAGCGACTTGCGTTTGAAAGCTCAGCGGGCTCGGAATGTTTGAACGAGCGGAGCATTGTCGGCGCGAGGTCGTTTAACGAGTAATTCTTTTGGAGCACCGGTGGGCGTCGCGAGTCGAGAGTTGTGAGAATAGGTAACGTTTTATTCGAGGGCCACGTGGGAGAGCGGATAAAGGAGCGTGTGAAAATGAGTGGCGCGAATTTTTGGGCAAAGCTATCGGTATGGGGTGTGAGGAGCTTCGCACTCGTGGGCATACGCGCCCCAGCCTGAAATAAGAAACACCTCGCGATAGGAGGGAAGGCAATATGTTATTACTTTTGGATATTTTCCGGTCAGATATCGCACCGTGCAGTTCGCTCCGTATAGGATATACCTTGAATTGTTCCTGTGAATGAAATTACGTTTTACATACAGTACTTGAAATATTTATTGCGTAGGTATCATTCCCAAAGCCTCATGCTATAAAATAATATTTAAAACTAATATTAAATGAGGTCCAGATGTATATTCTTCAAAATAAAAAAAGTTTCAGAGTTTGGAGATACAGGTTCCACCAATTTTGAGAACACAGTTTAGAGAAAAAGGCGTTTAAACTTTTACGTTTATAACTTCGGAAATTTTAGAATTTGAAAAAATTCCTTTAAACACGTATTCTTAAAAAATTGAAGATTCGCAAACTGAAATAAAAACAAAGAATCGAAGCTGACTAAAATCGTTTAAAAAATCGATATTTAGACCGGAACCTCACCTTAACACACCAAAAACCACTGTTCGAAGTGGAGAATGATCACAGAACAGTTTGCGGGACGATTCGTGTTGCGAATGACTTCACGATCAGTGATTTAAATTATGATTGACAGGCCTGGTATTATTAAGAGATTTGTGGCAGTTCGAATAATGAAACATTGGATCGATGGCCGTTTTATTAGCATCGTTCCCTGTCACTATGAATAAGAAGTGAGCGAGTGGCGGCGATTAAAGGTAAGAACGCCTTCATTCTTTCGACCAGCAAGTTTAATACGAAGGAGGCGATGCTGCGAGGAGTCGCTGCTCGCTCGAGCCGCCTGCTGAGCCCTGTTAAAATCTTGCCAAACTTATAATGAAGAGATTTTTCACCGAGTGCACCGCGTAACCCCCAGGCCGCGGTTAATTAACATTTTGTTTGCAACGGGAAAGTTGCCCGAATGGTCCCCGGGCATCCTGGGAAATTATTAATATCGCTGGCGATTAATTAAGCCCTTGCTAACTAATTGGCGTAATGCCGGAATTTTTGTTGTATTACCGCAAAATGATCGGAGAAAGTTCACCGCGGGGTGTTCGAAGGCGTCGAACGAGGAAGAAATTCAATTTCCTGAAAAGCTGATGAAATATTTAAATCATTTATACAGTTTTCATCTTTCAAGGAAAATTCAATACTGTCGCGTGGATTTATAATACATTTTGGAACAGACTGTATCAGTGGTAGAATCTAATGACAGTAATTATCCTCGACCACTAGCGCCAATTTATTATGCAAAGGTAGAGTGCATACGCGAAACTCTCGAGTACTTGAATATTAACGGAACAAGTATGAAAACTCGCCAACTCGCATTCGCGTGGAGAGTAGGTATTCCATTCGATAAATCAACGTTTCTAGGGCCACGGGGGCGTCGCGTGCTTCAAAGACGAGATCCACACAAGATGGAAGCTCCGACTGGAGCGTTCTGCATACAGCTAGCGAGAGCAATTTCCTCTCGGTCGAATTTATTTCAAGTTAAGTCGAACAAACGTCGCTCGCCGGAAGACGTAGCACCGCGAGGGTAGGAGGGAGGGCTGGAGGGAGTCGCGAAAGGTAAACGGAAGTAAGAGAAAATAAGGGAAGCCGGGGAAAGGGGCGTCGATAGGCGACTTTGACCGATCGAAACGGAAAGGCCTCGTATGATGGAGCCGAAGTTCGTAGGGAGAACGGAAATTCAGGCCAGGAAATAAGCGTCTCGACGGAAAGCGCGGCGATAGGAACGTAAACAATGAAGTCTGAGAGGAGTGGAAATAGGATAGTGGACGGTTCCTAAGGGAATTTTTATTGTTTTCAACTGTGCAAAGAGATTCGATTCTGTTTAGTGACAGCTAATTTAGCAAATAATGGATGTGTCAAATTATAATTCACAAAATTCAGCAAGATAAGCAACCCAAAAGGGAAAACGGTGTACGCAGGATTGACACAAGAAGGGAAACTGTGGGAGAAGGAAGTCGTGGGGTTGTGAAGCATTTGATACAGGGACTGGGGAAAAAAAAGGAAAACGTCACGTTGAATAGAAAGCAAATATGAGAGGAACTCGGTGGAGTCATACGGGTGGAAATAAGAGTCGGCGGTGTGCTCCTTGAAGATATACAAACGCATCTCCACGACGATACGTACGCTTTTGATCAGAGAGCTTTCGTCGGAGAGGACTCGAAAAAGTAGACACAACTCGAGTGGTGCCGGGCCGAGTGGAAACTCTGATTGTTACATCACCTCTTCCGCGATAACGAGGAAAAGAAACTATCACAACAGACCCAAGTATCTACTATCGCTGAAAACCCAAGGGTGTTAGTTTACAGTGACGTCGAATTATTCCAAACAGAGGAACAATAAATAAAAACCAGTAAACCTAGACGAGCACACGAAAACCATCGAAGAAAGGAATAAAGGAGCATTCCGGAGTGTAGTCCCCGAAATCGTGGAACAATAAGCGCGAACGACGAAGAGGCCAATGGAAAGGAGGACGTCGAAGGGTGGAGTGGAAAAGCGTAGAAAGAGAGGGAAGAGGGACAGCCACTTGGAAGCAACAAAGTTGAGGTGAGAGAGGGCTGCGAGTGATGATGACTAATGTACGTGCGAGCAATTTACATCCCACTTTGCAAGAAGATATCCTCCACCCCTGGCCCTCCTCCTTACGACCCTCCTTTCTGGCTACGTCCTCCACCCCCGCAGCCTCAACTCCCCCTTTCTCGAGTTCTTGCCGAGTTTCCTGTCGCGGGGGCTCCTCTCGAGCCTCCCGGGCGGCGTTACCCTCGCGTCTGCAACGCGAGCAGCCATCAGGCCGACGTTTTGGCAAATTGCCTCTGTTTTTATCATCCGCGGGAATATTTTCCGCGGCCTCGTTCAACGGGGACCAGGGAGCCGTCGCGATGCTCGTCGGTCAAACGAAACGACTCGGTTGATTCGAAGGGGGACGCTCAGCCCCCTCCGGGCGACGATTCGAATCCGTCTCTGGAACGGACGCGCGTCCTTTCCTCGTCCCCCGTTTCATGGTCCCGTTGGTGGCGAAGTTACGATTGGCCGGGGCGAGAGAAAAATTCCATTGGAAATTTGTTTCTTTCGGACCGCCGCGGGAAGGGTTGTTAATTAGAGTCCGCCCGAAGTTACGCGACTCCGTCCCATGCGAAATTAACATTTCGCGCGATGGCCAGTGGTGCCCCCGGGATCCCCGCGGTTCATTCGATTCCTGAATACGGCGTCGGGGGCGTGCGTAATGTAATTATTTGAAAAATAACGCGACAAACACCCTGCGAATTACACGAGAGGTTGCGCGCTGCCTGGGGCGTGGGTGGTTTCCAAACTGGCCACCGCGTGATCGTTAATTGCCTCAATTGTTCGGATTCGCGAAATATTTTCCAACGATCGCGAGGGTGGCGGGCTCTGCTATCAAGATAGAATATTTTCATCCACCCTGAGAATCCTCCATGGACGTTAACTTAACGCGTCCGAGAGTATGAATCTCGCGTGCAAGATATTACGTCGATAAATAACAACAGACAAATCTGCTTGGGGTTTTAATTCGTCAGATGAATAGGCATTCCTTCGGAATATAAAGGATTTGCATGAAAATGCGCGAGGCTCGGGGATCTTGAATTTTAATCGTGCACTCGAAGGCCGGCGAAGTGGTCGATATATGTTAATCGCTGGATATTTATGTAAGGCACCGGGAAAGCCTTATTGATGACTATACCGTGGCGTTACACGCATAAAGTCAGCCTTACCCGCGATGAAAAATGACGCATCGGGGGAAAAATGAAGCGAAAGTAATGGTGAAATATATTTTTTTACGATCCCTCGATACGCGACGAATTCGCGGATTTCAGACTCCGTAAGATTTTCACCATCAATCCATGCGCTGCGTGTCCGAGAGGAAAAGATTAATATATTTGGCAATCTCTGACATACGTTTTCTTGATAGATTCGGTGCGACAACTGATTCTGTCAATTTAACGACGATAGGTTCGATAAAATATTGCAAGTTTTTCTGTCAATCTACTTGACCCACATACTATATCGATAGGATTGTTCGTTTTTCCATCGTTTATCGAGTTCCCCTCTCAATTCTGTATTCCCGCTGCCTCGAGATCAACGCAGAAGGTATGCTAAGAAAGGGTGAAGAAAATAGGGGCGAAGGTAACAAATTACCTCGACAGTTGATAAAACCGTGATAGAAAGTGAGCGAAGGGAATGGCAAGACGAAGAGAAACGAGGGGAGGAGTTAATTTAATACAGAAACGCGACAAGTAACACGGTGAAATAGAATTTTCATTTTCGGGCGCCACGATTATTTCCGCTTTGATTACGTTATCGTCATTCACTCTGTATATTTGCAATACAATAAGTTTCTTGTTATGACGATTCAAAGGGCCAGACGGCGAATAGTTAAAATATGCATGGAATAATTATCCTAAATGCAAGGAGGCCAGACCGTCTCACGGTATAATTACTTCTGTCTCCAGGCGAGTAAATAATAATCAGCGAGACATTTTGGCGAGCGAGCTTCGAGGGGTGTCTATATAAAAATAGCTCGACGAATTGCAGCTAGAAAAATAGCTCGTAAGAATTGCGGGTAACCATTCCGCGCACGTGTAACCAACTTGCCAGTCTCCCGCGTCAACCTAATTTACGCAATCTGAACGTGGCACGAGAACGTTTCCCACGTTGAAATTCAAATTTCGAACGGCAGCGCGGTGCTCGTCGCATAATTTCTGCCCCGCCGTGGCATTGGGATGTGTTTTGAAAGGATTTAGCGCGGCGAAAGGGGTGAACACGCGAGGGTCGAAGGGGGTCGCGTTCTTTGTTGCCCCGGCGTATGTGACGTAAGGGTAGATCGCCGAAGAATCGATGTTAACGGCGCGCATGATACGAATCTGCATAAATAATCATCGCTCTTTACAGGCAGCCATCTTTCGCGGTCCAGGATAACATCGTTACACCCGCTTTGAGGTAGAATTTTTTTTTTTTTTGAAACTCTATTAGCGTGGCCGGCAAAGGAGATACAGTTTGGGGCCAGGCTCGCGGTAATTTCCTTTGCAAATTTCCGCTTCCCGTACGCTGCACACGTTTCAGCTTATGAATTAGCCAGCCCCCTGTGTCGTCTCGACAATTTTTCATGCACTTTCATTTCACTTCACTCGGATGCTCCAAACGCTTCGCTCGGCTCTATCGCGTTTAAATATTCGGTTGAGCGAGGTGAGAATGGTGTACGAAGCAGCGGTGATAATGGAACGAGGTAGAATGTACAATAAAAATACAATAAAAAGAAACATATCTAAAAGTAAACAAATTGATGCACAGATGCAATCGATAATCCAACACGAATCTGAGGTTTTCTCATTCTGCTGAAAGTCTAGTGATGGGACTGGTACCGTATCGATACATATCGATACCCTTCCACAAATTTCAATCTGGTATTGATATATATCAAAGTCAAATTTATCAAAAGGAATCGATGCTTCTTTGATACTTACATACCAGAATATATATCTGCACAAAAATATCGATACCTACTTGATACCTATACGAGAATATCGATACCTGCAATATCTTTACCTCGCGCTGAAGTGTAAATATTAAATGTTTACCAAATGACTGACAAGTATCGATAATTTCGTAAGTATCAAATAAGTACCGATGATTTCGTAAAGTATCAAACCGGTTTTGATTCGGTATAGTATTGATATGGTATCGGTTGAAGAAGAATCGGTATCGATGATTGATACCAAGTAGGTACATAACATTTCGATATTTCCTATTGAGTACTTTGGTATCGAATTGATTGAATATCATCAATAGTATTGGTATCAGTCCCATCACTAGCTGGAACATCTTATTTTCGCCAGAAGATCACCACCATTACTAATTTCGTTTCTCCTTTCTTCTTATTCATACGTCCCTCGTTAAAGGACCCGAGGTTCCAGGATGAAAGCTATCGAACGGGCTCCTTTTTCTCGATCAACGATCCATCGGTGTAACACGAATCAGGACACCGATGTATCAATATACGAGACAGGCCCCCTAGGCGATAGAAGTAAATTCAAAGGCGTCGGGGATGAACGATGGCGGGAGACGGCGAGGCTAGAAAGGGGATGAAAGCGGGGCTAAGAGAGCGAGACAGCGCGAAGTCGAAAGGACGAGGAAGGGAAGGGAAGCTACCCTCCCGGATTCCATGGCGCCGCGACGTCGCAAACCGTCTAAAGGTACAATGTCGCCTCGGCGACGTCGAATCGTGTCTCGTTGCGATATCGATCATTAATACGATGAAAAACAATCGGGCGAACGAACGCGGGGGCGAGGACAGGACCCTCGAGGAACGTCTGGTATTATCGAAAAGATTGTATTTCTTCTTGGACGATTTTTTGTTATCAATCATTGGCTCCTCGGTTATAAGTATCGATTAGTGTCGGCGGAGTTTCGTGGGGGATGGAAATTGCTACAGCAGGATGGAAGAGGGTTGTCGTTTTTTACAATGCAATTCTACTCGCTCTCCTTTAGTGCCGACTGATACAATTACGCCATCTAGGCAAATTTATCTTCTATAAATCTGATTGTTAAGCTTATCAAACTTAAGTATGTGTTTCTGACGAATACACGCATCGGCGCGGGGAGTTTATCAAGCATTTCACCGGAAATTTGATAAATTCGTGTAGTTTCTAGTCGAAGGGTTAGATGGAGGTTGCGTTAGGGTAGTTTTAATATCTCGACGCTAAGGTTTTTAATCGTTCGCGAGGGTTTCTAGCGTGGCCGTGCTTGATAATTTCAAAATGTACTCGGGACGTTTTCACCCCCTCGTCAGGTATCTCTCGTGACGAGGGTTGCGGGCGGAGGGCAGTAAAAATGTCGTAAAACCGCTTCCAAGGATTACCGGGGAAACCGTGGAAATTCACGCGTATTTAAGTACAGGACGATCGTTATCGTTGCATAAACTTTACTTTCATTTGTCGCCGGCGAGAGTTTTAACATTGTACGTGTCGCAGATAAAATTTACTATCAGCCGGTTCCCGCGGGGCGCTCAACTTCCACCGAGCACCGCTGTTTGGACACGGGAATTGTTTTCATCTCCGGGAAAAGTGAAACGTAATCTCGCGGGAATTCAATTAACATTCAGTGGCATTAAAATCTCGCCGTGTACGTATTCAAAATTACGTAGCGCGGATCTTGATACCATTGTATTTGGTTTACATAGACTTAAAGCGTAATTATAGGATTTTAACTTAAACAGACCTGCCAGCAAGGAACAAGAATACACGGGCCACTCAATTTCCCAAATTTTCTTCCGCCACAATTTCTGGCGAAAGTAAATACTTTACCGAGTCTGCCTTTCCACGTTTAAAGCATTTTGTAGCTACCCCATCTACATTAAATATTCCTGGCTTCCTGTTCGTGAATTCGAAACGACGAAGGGAGTTTTATTGGTCAGCTGCGGAGGCTTCTGGCACAAAGAAAAACACATCGAGCTGCCTTGCAAAACCGCAACACGGGAGGGAGGAAAAGCGGAAGCCGCTGGGTTTCCGCGAAAGGGTTGAGGAACCTATCCCCGAAGGGTTAAACCGGATAGGTTCGCGGATGTACGCGTGCGGAGCAGAGGGCGCGAGACCCTTTAATGGATTTCGACTACTCCGGTCGGAGCGGGTGGACGCGGTATTTAGTAGGAGCGACGCGTTCTCGATAATCGAGTGATATTCATGCTCACGCAGTTGCACGGCCTGCTGCAACAATTGTCGTCATCAGTCGGTAATTGCTGTCCTGTCTCATCACGGCCTAAGGCTCCGCTGCGAGGGGTGGGCTTTCGGAAAAATTTACGTGATCGTTCGTTCGGAGCTTGGGGCAAGATGAATTCCAAAATTTTTGCACGTAATGAAGTCAAACCAGAAGCATAATCGAAAACCAAATGAATTAGATTCCCAAAATAAATGAAACTTTACTAGTTCCAACTAAGTTAATTTTTGTTTCTGTTTTTACAAATATAATATCTGGTTTAATTGCTAATTTTGAGTTTGATTCTTAGTTACTATTAGTTACAATAAATCGAGAGTCAAATGTCTTAAGATATCAAAATAAATGAAAATGATGACATAATTATTTACATTAGTTACTATTAGTTACAATTAATCGAGAATCAAATGTCTTAGGATCTCAAAATCAACGAAAATGATGACATAATTATTTTTCACACTCATTTCAATTTTAGTAATTCTAGTTACTAGTTACAATTACGCATTCCTGATAGAGTTGTAGTTTGAGTTAATAACGTGTAACGGATACCTTCATTAACGACACCATCTTGCCAGTTCAGACATTGATGTCGGTTGATTATGGAATACACATGGAGCAGGATTTCATCCAAAATCGCATTATCGTCTTACACGCGTTCCGTTACGAGCCCAGCGGAATCTTACGCCTCGTGTAATCTCGTGATTGCGCCCCAATTAATCGCGGCTCCATTCGAATCATCGACAGGAACGATGGTTAACGATGACCGTGTTATCAGCGCGCGCTGATCAAAGGACCGTCGATAGTTGAAGATAGATTAAGTTTCGCGCGACGTACATTTCGATGATTCCTCGAAACCTCACCTGCGAATCGCTGATTGCCCCACGATAATTCGATAAATCATAGAAAGCAATTAATTCTAGGCAAAGGGATTACTAGTAATTCACTTGTTCTCTCTGAATCGCCAGTATCGTGCATTGAGTTACAAGCGAGTCTTAATTATAAATTCTACTGTATTTCCCTTTGGAATGCAGTCGTCGTTTTATTCAATTATGAATCATCCAAAGTTGATTTCCTTGAAAAGAATATCTTCCTATAAGGGAATCCTTTGAATGAGAAATTGTTGTTTTTTAAAAAAAAAGAGAAGGTAATAAAGAGTACTCCAGATTTTTAATGGGTTCAGGCAGACTGCTTAAAATCATCCCCATTAGAAGATTAGAAGATTAGAATCCTCCCCTCCTCTTCATTCTCGTACCAAAATCATTCATCGTACAATTGTCATTCATCAAAATTATGTACTTGAAATTCCCCTCAAGTTTCGCAAAGGGGGTTAGGTACTCAAGTCCCAAGGGGGTGCACTTGGAATATCCAGCCGAGTTGAGAGACAGTAAGAGCTGTTCTCGTATCCTCAACTCTTTCGTGGCCGCAGATCCCCCGCGCCTATTTTTCCATAACAATAGGGATGTTCAAAGACGCGTGGCATATTAATGCAGGCAAGAGGCCGAAAACTCCCGCGGGACGCTAAATCGTATCCCACTAACCCATTCTAATCGCTCGTACACTGGGAGCCTAAGTAATGACTAATGACTGAGCCACATTAGGGGATGAAACAGTGCGCATTGTGGTTTACGGTGGGCCAGCTGATCGGTACATAACTTTGCACTCTGACCCGCGTCGTTTCCGGCGTGTTGCATCAAATCCAGGACAGTATGCTCATCGTTTCGAACAATGAACAGCCCCGTACAACTAAACGGCGATTTATGCCTCGATGCGTTCAGATCTTGTCTTTAACGATGCGCTGTCAGGCACAGAATCCATTTGGATCCATCCTCGCCAATTACTCGGGCTACTTGGTATTAGTTAATGGTGTTTTTAAGAAAATGAGTGAGCTTCAAGCGTAAAGATATCAAGTTTATTAAATTTTTATTAATGTTATTAAGTAGTCTTATTATCCGAGCTTCATTAACGATTCACGGCGGAATATGTGATTCATTTCGCTCAGCTTCAATGTTACTTGCCGTTATTCGTGGGGTGTAGCAAGATTTTAGCAACGACAGAGCATGGTGAAAGTGTAACAGTATCTTAATGAAGAGATGGCTGAATGCTCGTCGAGATAATTCGCTGAGAAATAAAGCTGTAGGGCGTAGCTTACGCGAGGCAGCAATTTCTAAATGCGTGAAAGGTTAACGAAGTTGTAAAAATGTCGAGGAAAGGCGAAGGGACAAAGTGTACGTCAAGAAGCTAGCGAAAGTGAAGGGAAAGTGAAGAAAGAGCAAACGACGTCGGCGACATTTAAAGATTTAACTTGCGTTTTATACGTTTTGCTCGACTATCGCTGGAATTTTGATAAAAATGGCTGCAGCGTAATGGAAATTTGCCCACGCATATTTCACGATAAGAATTCTGCGAATCGAATTCTTTCAAATTCGTCATAAATTCCTCGCGCCAATTTCGATTAATATCGAGCGAATAGATTTTTCATTTTCACGCGCGCCATTCCATCTCGATAGTGAAATACGCGCGTCATTGCGTTGCGTCGGTGATGCGCAAATTGATAAAATAATACACGGACAATGTGGAAGCACCGCGGATATCTGTTATTTACGAATGGCCCATCGAGTCGGTCAATAAACTATCGCCGAGGGAAGAGTTTGCTGGTATCCCGACGTTAACACCGACAACTTTTTACGCATCGGCGGTTTTTTAATAGACAGAGGGCTCGTCCGCCGAATAAAAGTCAAAATGGAAAAATCCCGACGGAATTCAGTCTGGACCCGTGTTCTCCATTTACTACGCCCCCGTTCCTGATCGATACGTACGCGGCAGAAAAAAACAGCGCAACCGAAGTGTTTCTAGTATTTCAATTCGTGCCGATACACTTCGACGCCGCGCGGGGGAAAAACAAGCCAGACGACGATAAATTGTTGCAACGGCCAGACAACGGACATAAATTGTCCGTCGGCAGGATGATACCGGAAATCTGCGTCGCGATCGAAATCGAACCTTTCGATGAGATTCTTCCTCCTTTTTCCGCGGGAAAGATCGCCTTGATAAATGAAAAGGTAATGAAATTACTGAAACAACTACGCAGACGTGCAGCTCGCTAAAGGAACATTAAATATTCATATTTAGATTAAAGATACAAGTATTTCTCTTACGAGCAGAATCTCTTGGTGTTCCGTAGAATAAAAGAGGCGAAATGGTGATTTCTACGTTAAAAAGATTAACACGATTGCGCTGGGAATGAGATGCCGAGGATCGATCAATTAGGCCAGCGTTTCCAGCGATTGGAATCTTCACAGGAGATCGGGATCCCTATAAATGGACGTTAATGACACGGCTTATAGCTCTGGAAATTTAAACTAAAAGCCCCGAGATGTCGGTGGACCGTTGGACCCCGCTGGTTATTCGAGCTATCTCGAGGCCGCACCCCCGCGTCCGCGGGACAACCATCGGTCGCCCCCACGCTTTATACGCCCGAAGGTTTTTATCGGGGAGGGTGCACCCCGTGGCCCCTTTAATTAATGGCGAGGCACACACGAACGTGCGCATAGCACAGAGGAGGCAGGGACCCGCGCCGTTCCTGGCCGACGAATTATTTGGAGAAGCATCGAAGCTTCCCGGGGGCTGAGGCAGAAAGTAAAAGGGGTGTCGTTGCTGACCCACCGAGGGACGTGTCCTCGTTCGGGAAACTTACCACGAGATTCGGAAAATACAGCGTGGTGCAGGTTAAATTATATTTTTTTCAGCTGAAAAGTGGAAGGTTAATAGGTGGAATTATGTTTCTACTGTGGAATTCAGGTGTCGATTCGATGCCAGGGAATTTGAGAATGAATTACAATTAGACGTTTTTGTAGTCAAATAGGGAGGAAGATTGGTGTCTTTGTCCTAGAATTTACTGCGGATTAAATGGAGCGGGGGAAGTTCCTTTAGTTGGCTCTTCAGGATTCCCTTCGGGCAATATCGCGTCACACGCACGGCTGGGAACGAATAACCACGCGGAAAACCTAAATAATTGTCATTACTGCCCTACCAATTATTCGAGAAGCATCATCCAACTCCCCTTTAGGGTCGGCACAAAGAGTAAAAGCATCGGCGTTACTGGCCCAACGAGAAGCACGCCCCTGTTTGCCGGATACATGAGTGTTCACGGGAAATATTCCCGTGGCAGGTGGACGCGGAAAATGATACCCACTCGTAGAGAGATGTACGGAAGAACGCAACGCGGATAATACAATGCTAATTAAAACAATATAAGGGAAATTGGGGAAAAGACACGTGAAATTAATCGTGTGAAGAATAAATAGAACTAAAGCTTCAGAGCTTTAAATCACGATTTGTAATACGTTACATTCCCTCTTCTATCGCTCCAAATGATCTTTGACAGAAAATCGACAATTAAAAGCGTCGCTTCCACAAAGTATAAAATGTGTCTTTCAAAGAATTAATCTTTTAAAAAAGGGATCCTCCGTGTCGCAAAGATCCTCGAAACTTTGAAATTCAGTCCCCACACGGCAGTGTAAATTAAGAAAGCAGCCCCATGCGAAAAGTTATTTCATTAAATGCAGCTAATCATTGCTCCCAGCGCGGTACAAGTCGCCCAGAGTTGTTTCATACATTCGTGAATGGCAAATATGTAGACGGTACACTGGAAAGCTCTCGAGAGTGTTATCAACGCGCGTCGTACTTGTTCGTATTCAGCGAGACGTAGCGAGGCTCAGGTTGGCCGTGTAAAAGCTCCTCGAGTACGGGGAAACCCGCCACGCGGAATATCAAATCAAGATTTCGACCCCCTCTTTCCCCTGCCTCCAACATTTTGTTGGCTGGCGAAAGCGCGACGTTTCCTTTCCGCATTGGACGTGTAATTTTCATATTAAGAGGCCCTCTTCGCGATCTAAAAGTGCCTCTGTCGCGACGATACGCCTCGCCCTTTGATCCCCTTCCCCCTGAAACTGAAGTTATTCAATGCGCATCGCTTCTTCGGCCCCTTATCTCAGTATTTTCAGCTAATCTCGAAAAAACACGCAGGGTCCAACAGGAAATCTAACGAATATACCCCTACAAATAAAGCTTCCTAGTATTCCATCAGCTTTAAAAACTTCATGCACTGTAATTAACGGTTTCGTGGCAGTGAAGCCTTCCCACCGAAACGCGAATGGTAAAACATGTATGTAAATGTACATTTCAGAATGAAATGAAACAACCACTCAACGTCTACACTTGGCGCCCAAACTGCGTGCACCGCTTTGTTTGGCATGCCACAGAGAAACGAGAGGCCGTCGATTAAACGCGAACGGTAGACGCAGAATTTAATAATTCCGCTTTGCAGGCGCGTCGAGCACGCGTGGTTCGACATCGATCGACGAATGTTTTCGGTGTTGCGATAGAATACGTTGATCGCGCCGATCTTCGTTAAACGGCGGTTAGAGGAATATCGGCCGGTGGATTTTTGCCCGGGAAACAAATAAACCGCGGTGCCTGGCGCGTGTAAAAAGGGAAATTATTCAAAGGGCTCCGCCCCGCCTGGCTTCTCTCCCTCTTTTATTCCTCCCTCTCGAGCCGTAATACGGGGCTACTTGTATACGTGGGGTTTGCGGCGACCACTGGCATAAGCACAGTGCATATGGGTATCGGAAACGCGCGTAGATCACGCGGGATTATTCGGACACCCCTGGCGTGCCCTAAGCTCTGCTGGATGCATGCTAATTGCCATGAAGACGTACACACCGCGGCATTATGATGCGCATACGTCACCGTCCCCGCTGTGCCTCCGTGCACGGTTATGAGCAGGAACAAGTTTCACGCGACGCGACAAGTTTACCTGTGGCAAGTCGGTGGCAAGCGGGGAGAAGTCGCCTCCAGACACGTCGAATCTTTTCGTGGTGGTGGAGGAGACAGGGGGATGCATTAAAGTATCTGAAGGAAACGAAGAAGGCAGTATATTTGAGTAGGAATATATTCGACATAGTTTGTGGTCGCAACTTGTTCCCTCGAATGTATTATAATTGAACTAGTTATAACTATCATGTGTGTGGATTTTAAGTCAGTTATTATAGCTTTGCAAGCTGTTATTAAAACTAGGGCTGGGACTATTTGTCGAATTTTTCGGTATTCGAATATTCGAATATTAAAGTATTCGAATATTAAAGTATTCGAATATTAAAGTATTCGAATAGTGTGGTGTGAAGTATAAATCAAGTTCTTTAGGTTCATTTGTCAGGATGAAATCTTGTAAACTAATTTTGACCCACTTCACACCATACATTCGAATACTGAAATATTGGAAGTTTATTCGTAGCATTTGAATACTTGTAAAATATTCGAATATTAAATTATTTGAATAGTCCCAGCCCTAATTAAGACGTAGCGTAGTGCTAAAGATGTTCTTGTTGTTAGCATCGAAAATTTTTCTCGAAAAGCATAAGTGTATGAGAAACAGATTTACTGTTTTCTACATGCAATGAAGAATTTTGCCGCGAGTCTTTTATGTAGGTATGATACTTCGTCAGGGCGTGTTCGAGCACGAACAGAAATAAGGGAAGGAAAGAAGGGAGACGCAGACTCGCTCCCGCCCCTTCGAGCGGTACTTGGAGGGTAAAACACTCGCGAAAGTAGCGCAGTCAATGAAAAGTGCGACACAGTGCTCAGGGATGAACGTGCCGCGGATCGAAAATCGCGGCTTAAGGAATCCTCCTCGTCGCTTTCGTCTTAGAATTACATTCTCCTCGGCGTTTCCATTTAATAATCGCGGAAACCACTTCTGTAAAAGTTGGAGATTTCGTCCTACCCTTTTATCCATGATTATTATTATTCGTCTTTATTACTTGGAACATACAAAGAACAGTAATACATGAAGAAGAGAAAAGTAAAAGGTGATGCTGTAGTGCAATACTGTTAGAAGCCTAACAGTAACTAAATAACTGAAACTAAAACTAAAACTAGGGAAAAAAGTAAAAACAGAAAAATTAAGAAAAAATTTATTAAGAAATTTTTTTTTATTCTTCTGGCGTATTAAAATTGAAAAGCATAATAAACGTAGATGGACAGACAGAGACGATACAAGGAAAAGAAGGAATATAAAGGTGACTTAGGAATAGTGTAGAAATATATACCGTCGAGCTTTAAATTTAAAATCAGGTAAACGAATTTAGCCCTCGAATATCAGGTGGAAGGAAATTATAATAGCGTGCAGAAATATAGGCGAAGGAGTGTACCGGTGTGGAAATGAGGTTTTGATGCCGAGTAAAAAGAGAATTAGTCCCATGATAAGAAAGATTGCTTATAATACTTACACGCATTCACAATTACTAATACAAAGCTTTCGAAGATATTCGGTTTCAACAAAAATGCTTATCGAGAAGCCTAACAGTAATCCTCGCTATACCTAATAATCCCCTTGTTAAATCAAATCTACTGAAACCACCGACAGCATTCAGGCGTATTTCCTTTCCTCCTGCTTGATTTCCCAAGCAAGCACGATTACGCAAACAGTACGAGGATCATCCTGGTCGAATACGAGTTGGATGAAATTCTTCGATGTCCCGCACTCGAGCTCTTATCCGGTTTAATTGTTTCGGCGGAGGAGAGGCGGCGGGCCGAGGCGATCCCTCAAAACGGAATGCCACGCAAATTCCACTTTCTCCCAAATTGCCCCGCGGAGCATCAACATTCAGAGGACATACCGTGGGGCTTCTGTATCGATGATACGCGAGTAGAAGAGCGGGCGAAGGCGCCTTTCATCCGGGTCCCGGGGATCGCGCGACGGCAGAGCTTTCCAATAAACGGAGAGATCTCGGCTTTGTGACTGCCAGAAGACAGATAAGGTATGCCGAGGAAGGGTCCTTAGCAAGGACTTTCGCCGAGAGGCCGCGCATATTAAATTGTTTGCCTCACAATGTCGCCCTCCGGGAGGATCCTTCCAGCCACTATCGCGATATTGGCAACCTGTTAATATACTTTGCGGAATGGCTCGCGGTGGAGAGTATCGATCGCAGAGATTCGCTTCCAGAGGAAATATCCAGTCGCGAGGGGAGGGTGTTCTGTATGCAGAGAACCCCCTGTTGGCCACTGTCGGTTCGTCCTCTACTTGACAATGGTCACCGATACGAACAACTTTCTTTTTAATAATGACACGCGCGAAATACCTGTTTGCCAGTTATTGTTCAGTGTTAGCCAATGACACACTCTTCGTCGAGAAATCCTCCGCGTTATCAGTATATAAAACAAAACAAAATTGAGGACCTTGCAGCAAGAGGGGTGCAACTAGGGAATACAATCCCGGGATACGGTATTTCGAGATCCCGGCTGTTTTTTGGATTCCAAACATCCCGGAATTTGATGTAACTAATTACGAGAATTTTGGGATTTTTTAAAAATGTGAATTTACAAGAACACCTGAAAAATATATAAATAAATATAGTCATTTCATAATAATAAGGACAATAATAATAATGATTTATTTAAATAATAATTTTAAGTCGCATATAAGTAAGTAGACTATATTTATTTTTACAATGACGTTCTCATTTTTCCCTATTTCGAAATCACGCGAATTGAAAATCGCAACTTGTCTGAAAACATAATGTCGAAACATTGTAAAGATGTGACGATACTTGAACGATACATTGACAAATGTTTACTGTCAAGACTTTCATCGATTGGCGCGGATTAAAACAAGATAATTGGAATTGTAAGGTGCTTGTGAAATTCTTAAACTGCTATCAACTTTCTTTAATTCCCCCATTGGGAAGACACTACGCGGTAATCAAATAAACGACGTACGAAGACGATTACACCGGCACGGAATCGCGCCGATTACGGCCAGGTAATCTCGTTTACTCCCCCAGGTGATAAATTCATAACTTCGATTGACTCGTAATATCCTTGGACGGTTAATCCGCTTTATGGCTTTTTAAAACTGATTAGGGGTAGCATTAACGCGATCACGCGCTGGGGCACATGCGTATAGGTAGTCGTGCGCGTTACCCACCCGCCTCTGGGAATTTCCGTCGTCGCAGAAATTCGACGGCTGTTGAGAACAACCGTAAGCTGGCTCCAAGCGAGACGCTTTAATCGTGCGACCACCGCCTGATTTACAGCGCGCGATTCGCGGCGAAAGAGACGAGATCTCATTCCCGCCGCCCGCAAGGAATACTCGAACGCCGTGACAACGTGGAAATTTCTCCGTGGTAGGAGCTACGGGCCGTGTTTGATATTTATAACGCGAATTTTTCACTGTCCGCCGCTTTTAATACGAGCTCGGGGATATCGGACTTCGGGGACGTTTACAAATTGTCCGTGGCGAACGATGCGGTTCTTCTTTCGCCCAAGAGGGTACATTATTCGATGGCATGAATGCTCGCGAGGTACTCGGAAAATTAAATCACTACAGCGAAACTACAGTGGTATACGGGTTACAGCTCCCTTTCGATCGAAGAAGCACGAAAATTGAATAAGCAATTCTACGTGACGTGAAATCTTCCCTCTATTCTTTATTCTAGAGCTTGAACGTTGATCCTTGGATTCCGTAGATGATACTTTCAATAATCTAAAACAAAAGTGTCCTTATCCATATTCTCACCAACACGAGGTGAATTTTAATTTTAAAAACCCCCCACCTCGATGCACACTAGAAACTCAAAACTCAACTACTCAGCCTCCAGCATGAGGAACCACCTCAGGCACTCAGAAGCCTGAAAGATTTCCAATTAAGGAGCTCGCGATGCTCGCAAGCTCGCGAAGCATGTGCCCTGCTAGCCCAGAAATCCCAACGAAAGCGCGACTCACGGGGCGAAAGGGAAGAGAAAGGAAGATCGACCCACGTTTTTCGCCGGTTTATTTGCCGGCGCGGTGCTCTCAATCATTTTTCAAGCGGCGTGATAGCGGCGCGTAGGACCGCGCGGGGACAATCGAGACGAGGCGCGTTCACACGCGCGCGGCTACGTATGCAAGCGCGAGGCGTCGAGGGTGCACGCAAGCGCAGCGCCACGAAAATCCTCCCCGAGGGTTGGAGTGAGTCAGACGCGCGGCCGAGGGAGGCCAGGCCGTTAATCGGCGATAGGCAGTCAGTCGGTCGGCAACCAGCGCGGCACACGGATGTCAGCTCGCGTTTACGCCTCGATTCCGCACGCTGCCTTCGTCCTCCATCGCGCGTGACTTCCTCGCGTCTACCACTTCCGCCACTGTGTCACAGACATTGGCCGTGCGTTCGGCATTACTAAACTTGCAGCTGCACCAGAGACCACAAATATCGTCCCTTTGGTAAACATCGAGGATGCGAGGAAGCTGCCTCGGTGCAATCATGATCGTGGCTCGCGGGGACACGGATGTCTAAGTCGATTCGTTCAAGGTGGAAGGGATGAGACCCTCTTTGTTGGGTTTCTCGATGAAGTCCTTGGAGCGCCGGGTGTTCGATTGAGCCGTCGACTCGACAGCCAACTATCGACGACGGACGGTTTCGATGTGACACGAACAACCGCTTTGGTCTACGTGCGTTTCGATCGAGGAACAGTGGCGAAGTGGCTGGACAGTGGTCCGGGGGACTGTGAGAATCTCGCGACGAGGAGGAATCGACTCGGAGGGATATACCGATGTCCGTTGGACGCGAACCAAAAAGGACATGACAGTGAGCGAGCCGTGTAATGACAGTTGACAGGGGAGCAGCGGTTTCGTTCGAGAGATGCTATCCAGCACAGAGGCGAGCGAGATGTCGAGCTGATGGTGCAAGTTCTCTTATCCCTAACACTTAAAGTTCTCTAGTTCGATCGTTGCCTTAAGTCCCACAGAGGACGCGTACACCTAGCCTTCGGTGTCGAGCTGGGAATCCACTACCTCGAGATCGTGATATATTTTTTGCATGTATTTTCTAACGCGGTTGATAGCTGCGACACTCTCCGTCACGCGTGCTAGCCACCCTAGCGAGCCTGGGTCGTCCAAAGGCTCGAGCTTGCACGGGGTTCTTCCGAAAGCGTCGTCGGTTGTAACAGCGGAGGTTCGTTGCTATCTGAACGCTGTCGCGTCACGGCAACCCCCCGACCACTCGTCCCTCGGACGTAGCGATCTCCCGAGGGGCTCGCGCAAGATCCTCGAGGCGAACGAAAGCGAAAGCGACCGTCTACGGGGCTGGACGTGCGGCGCGCTCGTCCATCGATCGGTTGCGTTGCAGCTGCAACGATTTCGGAACAGCTGCGACAACATTGTTCAGAGGGTGGCGAGGATTACTCGTGCCTGCTACAGCGCTCGTCGAAGGTGACAGAAGAGAGGAGGCGAACGGGGGTGGAGGAGGAGGATAGGCCGAGGCTGGAAAAGGAGGAGGCGAAGGGCGGCGAAGTCGCGGAAGGCAGTGGTGTAGACAGTGGTGGTAGTAGTGTTGTTGGTGACAGTGGAACTGGTAGCGTCGAGGAGCATTGCAAAACTAGCGGCGGCAGTGGTGGTAGTAGCAGCAGCAGCGGCAACTGCGACAGTGGTGTCGGCGGGCTGTCGTGCAGGGGTGGCACGTTGCGACTTTTAAAGGGACTGGTAGAGGGCCCGATAGGCAGGGTGGCCGCGCGACTGCACCGTTGGGGAACAGCAGGAGGGGTCAATCCCTCTGCACCCTCAGGACGGGGGGAATGTCCCGGCGGAGAGGGTACCCCCCGTCGGAACGTCCTCGACGCCACGAAGAATCGCCGACTGATGGGCGCCAACCTCACTAAGCAGAGCAGGGTGAGTCTTTCGGGGGAGGTGGTGCGTGTAGTCCTTCCACTCGCAACCCTCGCGCGTCATCTGCGACCGCGTTCTTCCTTCGTTGTCACTTTTTTTCTTCTTTGAATCCTCAACCATTTAGGTTGGACGGGTAGATGGAAGGAACGGAACGAAAGTCGGAGCGGCCTTTTTTTTCGACGAGGTAGACGGGTAGTTCTCACTTCTGTCGTAATCGCGGCTATCAAATTTCATTCATACTTGAGGAACATTCGCCGGGTAAGGGATTAGCTTCGTTTTGCAAACTTTCTCCTGTGTGGGAGGGTACACACAGATTTTTTCGAAATTCTTACACTTAGGTGGACCTTATTTTCAACCCTAATTTTTTTTGCTTTTTTCCATTTCATAAAAGAATAGTCACTCAAAAAGAGTATTGCAATCGAATAACAGGAAAGGGTGCCGACCAGGTCTTAAAATTTAGAATTCATCAGTGGTTTGAATTCGAAAAATTTCTCAAAAATCGGAAGACCTATCGAAATTTCGTTCAGATAATATTAAAAGAGCGTTAAATTATCTACAATTACTGTATATATAATTTTTTCGTGCTTTCAACCATTTTTTAGATAATAGCGTTTGAATCTATAGACGTCCGCACTTCGCGCGTCCCACCTGTACGGTGTAACATATTATTTATACGCGCGTAATGCAGATCTCTTTATATTCGAACACTATTATCTAAAGAATGGTTGGAAGCACGAAAGAATCCTGTATACAGTAATTGTAGAAAACTGAATGCTCTTTTAATATTATTTGAAGCAAATTTCGATAAGGTTTACCAGTTTTGAGAAATTCTTCAACTTCAAGCTATTCACGAATTCTAAACTCGAAGGCCTGATCGTCACCCTTTCCTGTTGTCCGATTGCAATAAACTTTTTCAAGAACTATTTTTTTATCAAATACATACCACTGTTGTAAGGGGTGAGAGTAAAGAAATACAAAAAAAATTTCGACACGTAGAAATAAGGGCCACCTTATTCTTACACACCATACAATAAAACATAGAAGAAAGGGCCAAATGGCATACATAGCTTGTACGAGTCTCCTTTCCATTACAATATTATGCAGAGTGCAGTGGAGCGGGAAATTCGAGGTCGTCGCGGCAGACTTTCCCTGGAAAAAGCTGTTCAGGCCGGGGAGCTTGTTTGGATATTCGTCTCGCGCCATAAACGATAATCGCGGGGAGAAGTTGCGGGGAGTTCTAAACGCGGAGGCATAACCATTGTCGTGGCGAAGCGCGAGTTTCTCAACTCGAGGCAACTTTTTCCCCAAGTCCAGTCGAAAGCCAATTCCCGTCGTGGCGAAAGAAATTTCGCGATAATCGGACGGACGCCGCGTATTCTCCTCTTTTTACGGAACAGAGCGTCGGACGTTTAAACGGAATCGCCCGAACAAGCGAGAACTCCAATTGCGAAATCTTTCCGCGTGACTCGACCGCGGAATCGAACCCGCCGCGAATGCAACGGCTCCACCGAGGGGGGCGGGTATATTTAAGAGTGCGGGGAAATAAATTATTCGCGAGGAGCGAAAGCTCCGCGTCCAATTTCCGCGTCGAAGGGAAACGTGCCAGCTCTCGCTCTTCGTTTGAATTTCACCCCGGCCCCGCGAAAGGAAATTGCTAGCGAAATCGAAGATTTTCTTCAAAGACGAAACACGCGCCGGCACAGGACAGAAAACGGATGAATTATTCCGCGAGAGAAGGAGCGCTCGTGCTTGAAATTTCCGCGCCAACCGAGCAGCATTTTACATATTTCCTCTATTACTCTCCGCCCAACTGAGTCCTCTCGTCGAAGGCAAACTGATATCAAAATCCTACCTTCTGGGAATACAACGATCCCAAATACGAGTAATGCGTTCGATGACATCAAATGAATTATTCACGAAAGATGCAATCCTCTCGCTTTGTGCTTTCGTGTCGATGAAGGATACGTCGAGCCCACTGATCTTTCTGCTTCCGGCGAAGCGGAGCTGTTGTCGGGAGATTTGTGATTTCGCGGGCCTTTCGATGGGAGCCGATACAAATGCAGAGGGGTGGGGGAAAAAAGAAGGTAACGACGGAAATTCATGGGCCATTTAAGCTCTCCTGCAGGTATCACGTGCAGATATCTATGCCCATGAGAGACACCCATTCACTGGCCGCTTTGCGTACCGATGAATGAAGCATTCATACGGCTCGCGTTCATAAAAGTCAGAGTTTACTTTGACGATCTGGATCGCGCACGCTCCCTATCGAGCTTCAACGCGCTTTGCCGATTCGTGTTTATGGCGCGCGTATTTTTCCATCGAAATTGCAGGGGTAACGGCTGTTCCAGAGCAGTCGAAATCTATCGAAAAGGATAAACGTTAAATGGAATAGAACGATCCATATATTCCTCTACTGCACTATTGCAGTGTTAAAAAATTCAGCTTCTGGTGTTGATTCTCTATGAATGAGCTCTGTTGTTCCATTTAGAAATTCAACTAACTCGATAATGATTACGACAGCGAGGCTCGGGCAGATGCTTATTGAAGAAGCAAGTTTGCGATCCCCGAGTCCAACCCCGTGCAAAACTTACTCCAGGAAAACACGAATCTCCCAAGTTCTAATTAGAATCTCAACTTTAGAGCGTGCAGTGAGAAATGCTGGATCTTAAAAACAACAAAGAAGCCGGCAGTTGCTTGTGTTGCGATTGCCCAGAAAGTTCTGAAATTACCCTGCGCGATGTCAGCGGAACGTTCGTCAACAATCATCGTCGCATTTTCATCGCTCGAGCGGAAGCGCAGCGCTGCCGCGGCATCGTTCGCAGCGCATTCCGCAGAAATTGCTTCGCTGCGAACGACTCGCCATCACAGGAACAAAAATGTCGGTGCACGAGTTTTATGCTGCGCAACGTCGCGTCACGAAACAACGTCCCACGTTATCATCGATAATACGCGGTTCGACGTAACCGCGCGTATCTCCACTGTTCGCGGCGATAAATCGTGGAAAAGTGGCCTTAAATAACACGATGCAAGGTGGTGGTCGTCGGGGCGCACGAAAGTCCAGAAATTCTCGGAAAAGTGTCGCCGTTCTCGTTAATTTCGTAAACGAACAGGCTGGGCGACGGGAGTCGAGCGGGCGGATTAATAAATCAGGCTACGTGCTGGATAATTAGCATTGAAGAACGAGCAATCCGATGACATGCCTGAAAGGAACGTGAACGAACTACAAAACAGGAACAGATTCTAATTATTCTTCGACAGTGAGATCCGCCGGATCTGCCCGTTACACGAATTACAATGCGACGAGGAGCAGCACGATTAATGGTTTCTTTACTAACGACGTGGAAATTGTAAAACCGTCGCCAAAGCTTCGAAAATACGAGAATCTAGAACCGTGTTAAATTATTAATGGCACAGGGTGATGGAAAATTGCGATCCATTCAGACGAACGAAATGGGCAATTGGCGCTTGAAAACGTGTACAGAAACCAGAAGAACTCTTCTATATTAAATATACCTAATGTAAAATTCCGACGATATTTCATCGATCTCGTATAATCGCGAGCGTGAACTTTTATTTGCGGACCATTACTCATTAAATGAAATGGAATCGCGAATAGAACGTCGCTCCCGTGGAACTAGTACCTACTACGCTTTCGCCGTTTACCAAGTAGAAACGATTTCGCAGTAACAATAGGACAGGGAACAGCAGAACGAACCGTAAAGCCAGAAGGGAAAGGCGATTCGTAACCGCGACGTAGGATATTAACGCGTGCAACGACCCAGCTAGTTCGTATTCGAGTAACGACTCGCTTAAGTGCACGCAGAAGCGTGTAACTTAGAAAACACACACCAGATACAGGTGGAGCATGTAGGGTGCGATGCTAATCGGCGATCGAGGCCCCAAGCTGCGGGCTCTGTTGTCCCAGCTGTGACGCGAATTTTCGCACGCATAAACCGTGCACGAATTCGATGTACTCGCTGCGGGGATCGAGCGTCCGTGCGCAAACAGCGGGGCAAGATCTATCCGTGGAACGGAAAAGTACACAATGCTCGCGTTGCACCGGCGGTGCCCGAGGTTCAGAGGTGCTAATTATTCTGTTTGCACAGTTGCGCGGCCACGGGTCGATCGTTTGTCACGGCTACCTTTGACGCGTGTCTGCTGCCCGTGTTGTAGACTTTTCTGATTTCAACTCGGCGAAGAAAGTCCTTCGCGTTTTTCTACCCGTTCCATCGGTGTTTCTTGTGTATTTCTCTTCTTCTCCTTTGCCTATTTCAGACGATAGCCACAGTCATACAGCTTACACAAAATTTTATATTTTCTATTTCAGACAGCTGATTTTATGCTAACCATACGCATAGGGTGGATGTACCAGT
This sequence comes from Andrena bicolor, assembly GCA_960531205.1. Lineage (NCBI taxonomy): Eukaryota > Metazoa > Arthropoda > Insecta > Hymenoptera > Andrenidae > Andrena > Andrena bicolor. Next base: position 33,633,387 of record OY482666.1, on the reverse strand, counting down.
AAATGAACACGTACCAGTGATGGAACATTTTTTATTAAAATGAGTAAAATAAGTTATTAAAGTAAGCAACTAGTTAATTAGAGACTTCTTTTCATTCCTTGCTTCATATCCAAATAATTTTCGCAGCACGTGGAATCATTAACGCTGCAAACATAATTTTATAATAGTGTTCATTCATTAGCCTTAACTGTTCATTTACTGGTACGTTTACCCTATGATTTTTCTAACGCGCCCTATTTGAAGCACTTTAACTCCGGATATAACCACTGTTTTTGCATACAATTTTTTTTTCATATTCTCTGGAGATTGACAAGTAAAGCCACAAAGCTGAAAGTAAATAAATTTAATGGTTTCGTTTTAAAAAATTCTCAAAGTTCCCATAATTTTTCGTCCGTCAAGGTAGGGAGATAATTTTTTTAGAATTCACAGAAAATTGTCGATTCCAGGGCCATAGAATCCCCCTTCTTTCGATGTTGTAGCTTCTGCGAATTCTTTATTAGAAAAATCAATTGTTTCAACCATTCTAAGTGTATGTAACTCCTTAACGTAACATTGAAAGGTGAGTTTGGTCGGTCGTCGAGGATCGCTAATTGCCACGGAGGAAGCTGTAATAAAGCGACTAGCTAATTCACGAATGACACATTCGCATCCCCTCGAATCGGCCCCCTGCATCCCCGAAGGTGCGAAGCCTGCAAGATTTATCGCGATTCCTTCGCCGAGCGACGAGTGGCGAGGATCAGCGGCACGTGACCCAACGATCAATCCGTTTGCCCCCAAGAATGCTCACCTGCCTTCGCAGCTTCTACTTTCCCTTTCCTTAGCCTCGATCCTCGCGCGGTGCTAGAAATCCGCTCGAGGGGGGCGAGAATTTCGTCGGCCAGTGAATTATTGAGACTCTTCCCCGCGATGGTCGTGCAGGGACGAGTCGCTCGCGGTTGTTCATTAATTATTTGTTGCTCGATCACCGAGGCCCCCTCCTCGAACGGGCAACGGTCCCCTCTAACTCGATGACGGCCGATTGGCCGGCGTGCGAGGCCTTCTTGCAGCTTCCTCGCCACGCACGTGCCCCGAATAAAACACGTGCGCGCGCGCTCTGAGTCACCAGGGACTTTGAACCTACGGTGCAGTCTTCTCCGCCGAAAAAAACATGGGAATACTAATACGGGAAGGTGAAAGGAAGGCCTGCCAGGCAAAGAATGCACTCGAGGCTCGGGGCGAGTGGGATCGGGCCCGATAGTCCGTCGATGAATAGATTTGAAGTTTGCGATGAGTAAACCGTATCCGTGCGATTATTTTCCAGGGAGAAGAGTGGGAATCAGCACTTCGCGATGAATGATCTGGATACATAATTTAGGGACCGGGGATCCTGGTTAACACTTGGGTAGTGGCTGATATCTACGAGAGAAGTTAGGCAACTCGAAAATTCAGAAAATTATGCAACTTTGTCATAGTGCGGGTTTAGGGGGTGAAATCACTCCTTGAGATAATGCACAATTTTCTATGTCGGTGGAATATCTCGAGAACGGTGAGAGATATCGAGAAGAAGTTTAAATAAAAATTGCATCTTTTTTTATATCTACAAAACTATGTAAAATAATTATCGAATTAGGGATTGGTGGTGGGTGTAACTTGAAAAATAAGGGGTTCTCGATAATTATTTTTTGGCAGTTTTGTAGATATAAAAAAATTCAACTTTTGTTTAAATTTATTTCTGATATCTCTCACTGTTCCTGAGATTTTCCACAAAAAGAAAGGGGGATTTCAGCCCCTAAAACCGTACTGTGACACCAACAAAAACTAGGTTTGTGTTGCGGATGAACTACTCTTCTTCCACACACAGTTGCATAATTTTCTGAATTTCCGGGTTGCCTAACTTCCCTTGGAAGTAAGGTTTCAGTAGAATCAGTTCTGTTTCCGTCTGACTTATTACTGGTTCGTGCTACTGGGAATAATTGATGAGTCTATTACTGAACGAAGTTTGCTGTTCAGAGGACAATGTTTCTATTTTATAATAGATCTTCATTGAATATATTAATATAGTAAGTGCACTGTAGCTGTTTCCTTGCAGCGTCGGGAAAATTCGTTAATCGATCGGCGAATCCTTTCGACACGCCGCAGAGATGGGTTACCCGCTGAATCTTGTTACGAGCGCAAATTTTTCACACGATGCACGTGCCCCCGAGCGAAACTCACGTGCAGCTATCGATCGACGTGCCCACCTTCTCGGTCGTTGTGTAAGCGATGCTGTTCCTTCTGGAATACGTTAAGCCCACCCTCTCCGGCGCCGCTATCCAACCCGTCAAATTTTATTCCTCGCGTTCCACCAGTCGAGAACAATAGCCGCCAGATAATTACTGTGAAATTCAGTCCGAGGCGTTTGACAAGGAATCTTGATAAAGCAGGCGAGAATAATGGAATCGCGAGCGAAAACAACGAACCGCCGGGGTTGTGCTGGGAAAAGCTAATGAAAAGGATTGGACAGATCGTGAAAGTGAATTAGGACGTGTAGGATGATCCAAAATCCACGGGAACGGGTTGATGTTGACGAGCGCGAGAGAGGACGGGCGTAATTGGAATCAATTGGCTCGAATGATTAAATAATAGGTAGGATCTAGCATGAGGGTCCCCAATCGGCGGGAATAAAAGAAACGAAAAAGAGAGAGGAACGTCCCTTGCTTGGCGGATTGAATTCATTCAGCCTCGGCTTTCCCGTTTCCCCTTCGCTCAGTGAAATTTCAACAAGTCGCCTCGTCTATTACAAGATCTCTTACAATTTTATCTCTGTACCCCTGAATCGCGAATTCAGAAACGAGCTTGCAGCGCAGAATATAGTGCAGAAGGGGTGTTTCCAACTAGAACATAATTACTCTCCAGGTTGTGACAAGGGGTCTACACACCGACGCGAGGGTCTACTCTCACCCCTAAATATAATCGAAGGTGATCGAAGAGCAGGGGAGAAGGTAAAAGTTGCCTTTTACACTTCTGTGGCTCCCCTATTCAAATCCTCGCCGGAGGAGCGAAAGTTATAAGGTCGAAAGTGTCAACATCCGTAGCCCCCGAGTGGTTGGAACTTCCGGGGCGCAATCTTCGCAATGACAAGCGTTTCGTCGAGCCACGGCTCGCAGACAAGGACAAGAGGATCGCATTACGACGGAAAGCAACCCCCAAAAGAAGAATGGCGCATACGGGGGAGGAAGGAACGTTCGTCGGGATTTAAGGCTCCATAAATCCGGTCGAACCATCCCTTAAGCCCTCTGCGCGGTGGTCAGTCGGCTTTTACCAGATTGTATTCCGCGATATCTTTCGTTTGGACCCTCGGCTAAACGCCTTTCACCTGACTCTCTTTAATAGACCGCCTCCTAGCTGATTGCAACGACTTTAAGCGTGGTCGCTGGATTCCCTCACGCCGTACCTCCAGCACAACGAATTGCAAGGGAGACAGTACAGCGTCTCCTTGAAGATTGAATCCTTTTGTCGAGTCCAGCGAGACCGAGGAATAAGGAACGATAGGAGAAATCGAAGATAGGAGGAATCGAAGATTGGAATTAGTAGATTTTAACCAGTTTGAGAACGAATGCAGCTGATTCGAGAGGGGATATGTAATGGAGGCTTTAAAGTCTCCCGAGGCGGCGAACTTTTAATAGATCTAACAAGCCAGCATGCTTCAATTATTATCGTAACGTGCATTCTGCTTGAAGAATTGCACGTTTCTGCGTCCAATGGCCTCGGTATCCTCGTAACAGGATCGAAACAGTAAAGGTGGAGCTCATGGGTAGTTTCCTATAAGCTCTCTGTTCTCCCGATACAAAGAATGTAGCAAACATTCGCTGTATATATTTCTAGCAAGCTCAAAAGGAGAATGTACATTATAATTAGCATCCAATCTTTAATATTAAGGGGGTAATGGATTATTTCAGCTCAAAAAAATCGATTTTGTTTTACCGATTCTGAAACTCTTATGCTTTATGAAAGTTTTAAACAAAATTTGATGAAGAGATTCAAATAATTGTAGAAGTTATAGCAGCGAACTTAAGTGAGTGCACCGTGGATTTAACTTTGAAGCTGTTTTTCTCGAAACACCATTTTCAGACAAGGTGTACATCATAACTCTTGAAAAAATGAATATTTTGACTTGAAATTTTTACTGGACGTGTAGAATTCATTCCTCTACTGAGTGTAATTGTCGCATCAACATTGGATGTTTGTGAAACATTATATAACTGAAAAAGACGATTTTTTTCGTAAAAATTTAGGGAAAATTGACTCGTGTGTGACTTCCACAATTTTTGTTCAAATTCATCGACAAATTTCCATTCTGTAGATTTTGGTGTATAAAGTACTCAACCTAAAGCATTTTTCTTTCAGAGTATTGGCTCACCTGAATCAATGTACACCCCTTGCAACGATAACTTCGACAATTTTATACATTCCGACGATTTTTTTTTGTAATTAATCGCAAACGTGCCTACAATAGATTTTGAAAAGCACGACTATAACAATTATTTGGTATCAAAGTACTTTAGCGTCAAAGAAACTACCTAATTTTACGTATCCAATAGTTAAAATAAATTAACTCATCAAGAAGTCTTCCAATGAACGAGAAATCTCAATAAAAATCGCAATCCATTGATTCCATTAATCTCCACAATACGCGACAAACAATCAATTGTCACACGAAACTTGTCATCACATTGACGAGTGATACGAACGTATCGCCATCGCGTCGATTGAGAATCAATGACCGAATCGAGAAGAGAAGTGAATCGAATAGATCCACCAGGGGAATCCGATAGATCCCGGCAATGGATGGTCGTGAAATAGCAGAGGTCTCGGCGCGATCCAGCGAAATTGAAACGTTAAGGGAATGAAGTCCGCGCTAGTACGGCCGAGATCCCCGACAAATATTCTACTTACAGCTGCGAGCGACCGATACGAAATGGAAGACAGATTTTCCAAGTTCTGCGGCCGACGATTTATTATCGACGGCCATAGGCGGCGTGTCGGATCGCGTGAAATACTGCTTTCGGCACATTGGTCGGGCGCAATTATTGATAGGGGCAGGAGTCGGGGCGCGGAGGAGTAGGTGGAGGGATTTCTAGCCGCGCACAGAATCGAAAGGGTGCAATCAATGTACCGTGCCGCGGCTCGATTTAAATTCATGAATAATTCCTCCCACCGTCGATCGAAGATCGACGAGCTCTCCTCCATCCTTTTCCTCGTGTTCCTTCGTATTTTTCGGCCGTCCCATCGGCTCATTCCGCTCGATCGGGCGGAGCTTGCATCTTGGTTTAATCAAGGAAACGTCCGATCGTCGCGAGCCATCCTGGGCCTCCTTTATCCTTCATAAATATAGTGTGCATATATTGAAAGTGCCCCGCCGCGTTCAATGGAGGAACGAACGTTCGAGGAAACCCTACAGGAGAAATCGTTTATAGACTCGTAATCTCATCGATATTCAATCACGCTACGAAATTGATTATTTTCAGCGTGCGTCTATGTGGAAAGGACGCAACAGTTTTATTTAATCTGGAAAGAATGTCCCGTTAACTCGCGACAATGTTATTGTTTCCCGACAGACTGTCAAGTATTACAACGATGAAAAAATAACTTTGTCAGGCGCAGAGACGGGATTACGAAAACCCAATCAATTTTTCCATCGGCTCTTATAATTACAGCACAAACGGTATCAACGCATGAATGCGTATTAACGAGTAAACCAATATAACCGCCTGTCAATCCCTCTGCCAGCCAATCTATTTTTATTCCATATAGAGTCAGGCGAAAATAATCTCTGTACAAATGCATCCGCTTTACGCATCGAATTCACGTTGCTCGCGAATCGATCGGAGGCTTCTCTGCGAACGACGTCTCGCGCGATTTGCGTTCTTTGATTCACTTAGCCGTTACCCCCCGCGCGGAATCGAAGTTACAGGCGATATAAAATTCGCAACGGCGCTTCGAATCGACGGGGAATCCTTGGACAGTCGTAACGCCGCCGGAAGCGAGAGCTACGAAAGGACTCCCTTATCGCGGCAGATCAATGTTATCCTAACGGGGAGGGCGATCGTAAATAGAACGTATTTGCCTGGAGGAAGTTTTATTTGCTCGTTAGGTCCCTACTTTTTTCTTTACGATTCATTTCGCGTCCCGCGCAAGCTCAACCGCCGACAATAAAGCCAAGGCGTGCTTATGCCCGTCCGAGCTTGAAAGCGTGGACATTGTCTCGATAAAATTCAGCGGACTCTCCTGCGGGTCCGATGGGGGTCCGGAAGAATATTGAAAATTATCGTGCCGAGGGGAGTGAATCGTTGGCGTGAGTCAATGAACATCTGCAAAGAGAAGAAATACGTGCGACGGGTTCCGCGAAGGGGGAGCTGATCAATGATCTTGAAAAGATGCGAATTTGCATGTGAATCGGATGGAATAGCGAGGAATGAAGTTCTTGGTAGTCGCTATGGAGGGCAGTGGAACCTTTTCCAGATGATAGAAGGGAGGGGTGGTTATTAGTCGGGGAGTTGAGTAAGAGTTGTTACGCGAGAGGTTTATTCAGTTACCCACTTTTCGTGGCACACTTCTAGTGCCTATAACATTTAAGCACTTTGCAGCTTCGTAGCTCCCCCCTTTAGCCGAATGTACAAGCACGCACTTCCCTTCTTTAAACAGAGAAGTTGATGCGATGCGAAAGTACATTTCATGCTTGTTGTGATTCACGATGGAGGGAACACAGTTTTCGTACAGTTGCGTCTTACAAGCATAGAATTCCCTTTGCAGAAAGTCTCTGGCAAGTAGACATTCAATCATAGTGAATGGAGTTTCCCGATTTGAAATATAGTTTTTAATGTACTCGTAGTAACTAAGAAATCCTGAAAATTATATGCAATGGACCTAATTATTGAAGAGTACGAAAAAAAAATCAAAAACCTCTTATTTAAGAATAATTGGTTAAAACCTGGCATTTGTATGTTTCTTGACGTACTGAATCTGAATATAAAAAAAAATCCTAAGGTAGTTCTCTCAATAAAAAATTAGTTCTTTTTTTAGATAACTCAATAAGGAAAGGCCGGAGAATTTTTTAAATATTTTTTCGAATTCAGCACCTCACAAAACATACACATGCCAGGTTTTAGCCAATTATTCTTAAATAAAAGGATTTTGCCATTTTTTTCGCACACCTCGACAACATGAGTAAAATTACAGATTTAAGTTTCAAGATTTCTAAGTTACTATGAGTACTTTAAACAAATATATTCCACTTCGGGAAACTTTCATTCTCTATAAGTGAATGTCTACTTGTGAGCTCGACCACTAAGTTTAGAATTTGTAGTCGTTGCTAAAATTGAAGATACATTTACGAGCTAACGTACACGTTGTTCAACGACGTTCCACGATTCAACTAAGTAGAGTATCGATTTGTTTGTTACAGAGAGAGGCTACGCAACGAGATGTGGAACGAGAACGACGACAACGAATGGAGGCGGAAGCTCGGGTACGCGAGGCTACGGCTGAAGCTGAGAGAGCACGCTCCAGAGTCCATCACCTTCAAAGAGAGTTGGCCAGGTAACAAGAAGCATACCTGTACGAGCTCAAGCTCAATAGTCGCACGTTAGAAATGAAATAGCCTTCGGAAGCCCTATTCGCTCATTCGCAGAACGTGGGTAAAACAAAAATTCCCACGCGATTCGTCTGGGATTCCGTTGGCGTATCAATTGCTCTTTTAATTTCCCAGTCTCGACCACGGTATCCGGGCGATACGTTTCATTTTAATTAAACTCGGCGAGCTTATGCGAAGTAAAAACACGCGAACCATTGGTGTGGGAAATATGGGGAATAAATATCGCGAGAGGTCCAGACCGGGCGAGGTATAAGAGAGACCTTGCGCCTTATTGGAATTCGTATCATATAACAATAGGATGAAAATTATGCAAATCTATATTGAATATTAATTCTAATTGTTAGTAGCGTTTCGATGGTTCTAGCGTAACAATTAATAATCTACAGGACCAATAACTCTTCCACTCAAACCATTCCAGTATTAGCAAATAATCAATGACTGTCAATTATATAATAAGCACTCCAAAATGTTATGCAAACACGCTGAATCCTCCTTAAGGGGTTATGGCACCTGTAAGGTCTGAAAACATTAGACTCCTGGGATTTTTTAAAAACTTGAACACTTTTTTAAATAAACGGTTGTATACTCGAAAGTCAATCATTTTTTTTTGTTTCTGTTGCGTAGTTTTTATTTTACAGATGAAAAATTATATTTTTACTCGAAGAAGCCGTCATTGTGTAATTTTTCGAGATAATGAACGATTAAGAACTAGATAATCTAACATACTATCTAAATTCACGCGAATTTTTTATTTCGGATGAACCAGGTCAAAATGAGAGTAGTCACCACTAACTACTGAAATATAATCGTTGCGGGGAGATCGCTGATATTTTTTCTATTTATTTATATTTTCCATCGCAAAAATTTCTACGAATAGTTTAACATGTACACTTTCGAATACATAAAAGTTTAATTAAAAAAAAATCATGTTTTTGCTCTAGAAAATTCCGAATATGGGTACATGTTTTCAGACCTCACAGGTAGTCATGACCCCTTAATGTTTAGAGTAGTTGTATTCATTGAAGAAGGATGGACCTACCCGAACCCTGTATCCATTTGTGTTATGCATTTTAACCTCAGAAAATTTTTTTTATATAAAAATCAAATATTCGAACCATTTTTAACCATAAAAGGAATACGAGATATTTTTCCTTCAACGGGATCTAGGTGCCGGCACTAAAGGGTTAAACTCGTCTCCATTCGGCGATTGAAACTCAGAGAATCCTTTCTGAAGACGGTTGCGAATCGGAGCCCGATGGAGACGAGGAAAAGGTTGGTTCCTTGACGTGTAGGGGAGAATGAGGCAATCGCGGTCAGTTGGCAATGGCGGTCAGTATTGTTATTATAAAACGGTATGTCCGAAATGTACAATTTCTTTTCCTTACGTTCCACGACATCATTCGCTATATTGTCGAACGATTTCGCCTTCGTCGTTGCTAAGCAACCAAGGAAAGCTAGCCTTTTTGTATTTTCAACATCGTCGATGTAATATTTCGTGTACACAACGTAAGAGGTAAGTACTAATTCTGAAGCTTATTTTACATTTCAAGATTACGTAAATATAGATATTCTATCAAGGAAAAGGATTACAAAGTTAAATTAAATATATTTATATCAAATTTCATTCTAATCTTCAATCTTATCAATGAACACGTATGCGGGCAATGATGGTCACTTGACTGTTAGTGCCCGTAACGCGATTATCATTATTCACTAGTGTAAAATAAACAAAACTAGAAGAAAATAAACGGAAACACAAAAATAAAAGAAAAATTTGTAAAAAAATTAAGCTGGAGAAGGAAAACGACGAAAATAAGTGCATTATTTGCTTTCAATTTGGCCATGACAATGAGATGTGTGTTAAGATGTATCTCTTGTGGCCTCTGGGCCCATTCTGAATCCTCTGGATGGGACTCAGCGGATGGATACATTTGCGAAAAATGTAGCAGCCCCTAGACCGCAATTGCCCACAGCGTGACTGCTATTACCCGTAGGTGTAGACGATGGCGGAAAATCACATATTTTTTGTTTTTTGTAATTTCATTGAATAAATCAATATAAAATTAATTATTTTCGTATCCTACGTATAGGTTGATAGTTTAAGTTTACAAAAAAATCATTTTCAAGAAATATTGCACCTCACATCTTTGTTTTATTACAATTATTGCTTAAGTGACCGCCATTACACATTCTCCCCTACCTACGCGTTTCCGTTGGCAGGCAGGAAAGGAGAAACCAAGCCTGTAAATCGATGCGGTTGCCAAACATCCGGCAATAATTCGAGGCGCTTGTCCGACATCGATTTCTCTTTTTCCTTCGCCCTCCATCGCCCCTCTCTGCCCGGCCGTGTGCGGCGGCGGGGCCTGCGAAAATCGCTTATTTCATCGAGCCGCAGACAGCACTTTATTTCCCGTGTACAGGCTCGCCGGAAAAGTACCGGCCGCGATAGAACGTATAAATAATGAGACCGCGTTTCCCACGCAATAACTAGTGGATTTCATGGTAAATCATCGATATTGGCACTCTTCCAATAACGTATCGCGACCCGGGGGCGGCCACCCCCGCGGATATTTTATCAGGTTGTATCGAGGTAGCCGAGATTACAACCCTCCATCCCTTCATCCCCATCCCCATACTGAGCGGCGAAACTCGAGCGCGGCGGATCGTGAAAATTCTGCCTTGACTGCCGGTTAACGTTTTACCATTCACTTTCCTCGCGTCCCGTGGACAAACGGAATTCGTTAAAACTCTGCGTTGGATTGATGCAACACGCGTGGGACATTCGGTGTCTTCGTTTGTGTACGACAGAGTAAAGTTCTGCTAGATGAGGCTGAGCTTGAAGTAGAAACGTGAAGACGGGCCCAGGGATTTATGGGGACTTAGATCACTCGCGTGATAAAAGAAAGCGAGGCCTATAAGTTATTGGCGGATGTATGCAGATCAGTTGAACAAATTCGGCTGGGTGATTTAGTTTATGATTAAGCTAGCGTAGTTCAGAAGTGCTCGGAAGTTCTTCCTCCTTCCTTTTCTTGGAAAATATACGACAATGCAACGGTCTCGCTATAGCGCAGGGCCCCAAGGTAAAAGGTCGATAATAATTCTTTCATATTGGCTCTTTCCCAGCGACAAATCTCGACGTCGAAAATGGCACCAGCCGGATATATTACACCGAATATCGGAAGGCAGAACTCTGACATTAAATCTGCCGAGGGGTTTCACGATTTGCTAAAGGATTACATTCGCGAGCGAACAGTAAAGTTGGAAATTGTACTGAACGTTATTACGGATATATTCCAGCTTCCCCTATTCCAGTAAAACGGGAAAGAAGTTCACTTTCCAGTGTCATTCTGGTATGAATATTTGGCAATCCTAATGTTTCAACTTCTCGTGGCGTCCAACGATTCTAGCGGCCACATCTCTGCCCATTCCATTTCTCCCGCCAGCAATGAAGGATGAATTAAAACGGTCCATTAACAATTCTTATCGGCTCCTTATTTTACGCCTGGCGGCGTGCAACTCGATGTAACGGCTGGCAGGAATTTATGGTTTCATAGCGTAACACTTGCTGCAGAAGATTAGAGAAATCGATTTCTTCGCTTTCCCTCTTCCGCGACACGCGACTATAAATCCATATAAGAAGAAAAAAAGCAACGCTTCCGCGTCGTCCGTTACCCGTTAATAGCGCGGCGGCTCGCGACTGCGAAATGTTTGTAAAATATGAAACGTCGTGGAACCCGCGCGCGCACGCTTTCGCGATTCGAATAATTGCTTAATTATCCGCGATTCACTAGTAATGCCCAATTATACGATCCGAGTGTTAAATGGGGTATTAAGTGCGGTGTAAAATACAATGTTAAAGCGTCCTGGCGCGTGCCCTGGTATCACGTAAATGGCTGAAATTTAATTCCTCCCCGTTCGATTGTATCTGGCCAGATACCACGGAAAACGGTATTCGATTGAAAAATTCCAATCGGTTTACCGTGAAAATTTCACCGATCCGCTATTCGATAGCCCGTGCTTCGGATTCGTGTAACAAATCGTTCAGTGAATCTTTCACGAGGATTATCGCGCTTTGTAAAATGTTAATATTTCGTTAAAGGAAGAATGGAAATTAATTAAACGTTTGTCCTTTTTGCTCGTGCCTTTGTTTAACTTTAATTCGCACTGGCCTGGCAAACGCACGAGTATACTTGGTATCTCTTTTGTATCGTTAAACGGTTTAAAGGCTCTCGATGATATGTGAAAGCAATATACAGGAGACAGCCGCGTAAAAGTATCAGCCGTAGAACGAGCTTATGAATAATCGAATCGATGTAACGTTATTGTGCGGCAAGGGGCCAAGAAGTTTTTTGATAAAATTCAAACTTGCGCGATATAATGCGTGCCATTCCGGTTTCGGAGGGTTATTGGCTGCGGGAGGCAAGATACCGGTGCCAAATGGGGTCCGCGATAAAAATTCGTTTCGTTGGCTGGGGATAGCATCGTGGCTAGATCGCGAGGCACGCGTACGCGAGCCAGGGAGCAGAGCTAAAGTACCTTTGCGTTCTTATCGGCAGAATTACGTCTCGACGCTTTCATACGAATCCAGAGTAATTGCTTTCGCGCGGATTAAAAGTTTGCGAGGAGATCCTTCGCCAGGAAAACCTCCGCGTCAAGCTGAATGCCCTTAACAATCGCGCGGAGCAGATGGAATTGTGGGGCCCAGTGGAAAACAGGCATGTGCCACCGTTTTATGATTCTAGAGGAAAGCAAGTTGAAGGAAAAATTGTTTTTATAAGAATGCCATACGAATTTGTAAGTGTTTTAAACGGTACTTGAATTATATAGTAAATCACAAGTATTTAAAAAAAATATAATTAAAATAGTAAATAAATATTTGTACTTATTTTAAACATGTTCAGTTTCCTTAATATTATGGAATTATAATAATATAAGAAAATAAAATATACTCTATCTATATAAAACCAAATAAATAAAAAAATTAAAATAACTAAAATCAGTAAAAAATATGAATTTTTTAAAAGATGGTAATTTTTTAAAATAAAAAGAGTACAATACATTGCACGAACGAATTATTGGTACAAAGAAACGAAAATCTATGCGCATGTGGCGTGTGTCTGTTTCCCACTGAGCCCCTCAATTCTAATATCGATGAAAGTGTTTCCTACGGAACAATATAAATCCTCCGATCGAATGGTTACAAATATAAAAGCTCCGTGCTCAAAGTGCCTTTGAATCGCAAGTAACCACGCTGATCAAAGTAGGTATCCGAAGCGGCGAGGTGAGCCTCGCAAGAAAGTCCTCGATGACAGTGAAAACTAATGAAACGTCGCTTTCCACGGGTCCCAGAGATCCAAGGATCCCCACCCCGGCCCGAACCTGCAACAGTCTCGTCAAACGCCACTGCTGCAGCCAAGAGGACGCTTTTTAGACGGCTTTCAAAGGCTCGTCGACCGTGACGCGTCAAAGCGCGATCACGAAGATCGCTGCGACGATGCCGGGGCATTACCATAACGATCGTGCACGCGCAACATTCACACGACGGATGCAAAAGACGCGTCTGCCAAACGTCCCGTGTGTTGTTCCATCGCTGTGGAGGCGCGCTGTGTGTGTGTGGCATCCTGCACGAACCACGGACCCGTGAGAAGCGCATCGGTGCTTTTGTCGTTTGAACGCACAATGTGCTCCACCGTCTCGTTTCTCGTGGCATTCTGCCACGAGCAACCCCCTCGCAGGATCGACCATGTCCTGCTTCCGAGATGCGTTGGACGTGACTCGTCGAGGGGAGATCCCGTGGCTCTGGTTCAACGTGCCCGTGGCTCGTGGCTCGTGTCTGCTCGGCTGGATTCGATACACGCGGAAGACACGCTGGAACTTGGTGTCCCGGTTCCTTCCCCTTCTCTGGGTACGTTTGTAATAACAGCCACGCTTATTTGCCAGCGTGTGGACCTGGCGGAGAAAGCATCCTCTTTCGAGTAAGGCGCATGCTACAGCGGGCAAAGAGGATCTGAATTTCAAGGAACCCCCCGGCGGTTGCGGCATTAAATCACTCATGACATCGATCCACACCCTTCCCCCGAAACAATGTTACCAAGCCTCCGTGCGGTTTCGCCGCGGAACGAGTTCGACCGAGCAGAAATGAACACGGTATTTGTCCCCGTCCTCGCCACGGTTCACCGCCATCCTTTTCACTCGGGTCCGAGCTGTGCCCGCGGGATAACAATGGCGGAGAGCCTCCCCGAAACTTGGCCCGACGGTATCCGCAGTCGGGGGGCCAAGGAATTGCCGAAACACTTAACAAACATGAAACCATTTAGCGCGGAGTTCTGGCGGCTACGATGCCTGCCAGATGAAGATGTCTAATAGAGCCGCGTCTCGTTAAAATGCAGCCCGTAACTTGCAGGAACAAACTGGGAGAACTTGAAATTGCTGGAGAATCGAGGAGACTGGCTGCCCCTCGGGGGGTATCGCGCAGTTATTTGCCCGTGATGAGCCCGCGAGCCTCGTTCGCGCGAGATTTCGCGTCGTTAATTAACGAAGCACGCTCTCTCCGTGATATCCTAATTTCCAGTTTGCTGGGCCGCTCGAGCTTCAAGTGGTATCGAAATGCGATGCGCGAATGAGGATCGTTCGAGTAGAAGGTGATAGCGTGAGGCTTGTACAAGGTGGGCACAAATTACCTCAACCTTGTATTATTTTATATAGATGACTCTGAACTACGGAATGTGGTAAAGGTGGCTTGCGTTAGCAGAGCCGGATTTACCTTTTCAGGGGCCCTAGACTGAATATTCGGGAGGCCCTCGGTTAAATATAAAAAATAAAATAACGCTGATTTGATTTTTTTTATCATACTACTCGTATAATCTAAATAAGAATTTAATTTCAAAATTAAGATTGAATAGCAAAACTAAATACAACATTAACCCTCGGTAAGATTCTTTGATAAATTTTTCGAAGAAAAAATTTAGAATGTGGGGCCCCCAGCTAAACGAGGCCCTAGGCTTCAGCCTTGTTAGTCTAAAGCTGGGTTTACATTAGTCCAGTCCAGTGATCCAGTACAGCACTGGATTAGAACGGGAATAATGTAAACAGTGTGTTCATTCCAGTACAGCGCTGTCATTCCAGCAGATTTTGACTGGATCGAAAGTCTACTTTTCGATGCTACTTTTATGTTTTTTTTATCCTTCTTTTGCGTGAATCCATTATTATTACACTCTACCACTTTCAATGGTTCAGAAACCACTGGAATAATCAAGACGTCGACTGATTTCCAGTCGAACCACTCGCTGAATCCAGCGACTGGAATAATGTAGACGTCGACGTGATTTCCAGTCAAACAACTCACTGGATCCAGCGACTGGACTAATGTAAACCCAGCTTAAAGGGTAAATCCAGCACTGTGCGTTAGGTATGTGGTATTCCAGGGGTCTGAAGTCTTTGTGATATTTAGAGCCCCAGAGATTTTAAATTTTTGAGATCTCTAAGCAAAGTTCAGAATAATCTTCAAATAAAAATTTCGATTAAAATATTATTCGATAATAACGAGTGAATTTTTATTCGAATAAAAATTTATTCGGATAATGCTCAACTCTGTCCCTAAATCCTCAGAGCTCTAGAGCCTTTTAGATCTCTAGAACCTCTGAGATCTGGAGCCTCTTAAATCTTCTGGGCTTCGGAGGTCTGTCGCCTCTGAAATCTCTAGAGTCCCTGAGGAATAGGATCTCAGACACCTGAATGCATCTCCTTGACATCGTCTGTATCTAGCCTATAGCTGCTAGATATAGGTATTGGCATCGATGTCCCACGGAGGTCCACGTGTATTATATCCCACATATTCATCTGTATTCCCGGGTTCACTTATGCAGAACCCTACCCAGTGATTCCACGATTTCATCAGTGATTTTTCCTCGCAACATTGGATGCTCTAACCGGCGTTTTAGTGTCCATAAAGAACAGTTTCGCGTGATCCCACCTTATCTCCCGTCTCCATAACAGTCGTCAAAGCATTCGCGTTGCAACGTACGTAAATTCGTGAGAATCGTAAAGTGGAAGATGTGTTACGATCAATCGGGACTGGTATCCAGTGGAAAGTCGATAACAGCCCCGGCACAACTGTTATATCTGCCGCGCTACCGACGGAAATGACAGTCTGCAGACAGCAATAACGGCCTCCACCCTTTGGAAATCGCTGTCCCTCTACGTCCCCGCGTCTCAATTCACCTGAAAATACCGGGCGGAACGTCGTACCCGATAGATCTATGCCGTTTTTATCACGACTCTAAACTAAATTATATCCTGCCGTTCATCTCGCGCGGCTACAATCTCCGTTGCCTGTAATTTCATCGCGTTTCGTTTCCTTCGATACCCTTTCACAGTGATACTTATCCACTTTGGTGACGTTAACTGATGCTCGATGAAAACGAATCACCCATCGACTCATTCACGAAACTCCTTCCTTGGGGAGTTGAAATGGTAAACGATTAAGCGCCTGTAGTTAAAATTTTCTGTAGAGGCTAAAGACGCATGTCTGTTACCTAATCTCTACTTGATCGTTTATCGCTAAGGACTTTCAGCGTGTACCACCTTTACAGATTTAGAGGGAAATGAAAAAATAAGGCAGTGAAGATTGCTGGCACTTTTATTATTTTTCATCACGGCGAAGTTGGCATTTATGAGTTTAGCTCCATCTTGCGATAGTCCTAACAAGTTAAAATAAATTATTCTAAAAATTATAACTTTTGCCACTATATTTCGCATGGAATTCAAAATCCTTTTCCGCGAAAAAAATTATTTTTTATTTTTGCCACTTATATCGTTTATTCTGCGTATTCAATATTTATACTTGTTAGGTATTTCATCTCTCTCAGTTGTTTTCTTTTCTATTTGTGTACTTTAATCTTTACCTTAATGTTATCTTAATTATTCGTCCTCTGGTCATGACGTTTCATTTCATTATAATATACCAAACGGTTATTACCGGTTTAAATAGGCACCCGTAATAAATAAATAAATAAATAATGTATCTCTGCAAAGCCACAGCAGGTATATCAACATTCCCATAACAACCCCTTCCCGTAAACCCTTGAAACAAAGTATTACTCTCTCCCTTCTCGCACAACATTCAATCTACCTTCATCCCTTAATAAATAGCCAGAAGAACGCGAGCCCTCGTTGACTAAAAAAAATAGAAAAAAGAAAACGAGAAAACCGAGTGTCGGCGAGACGATGTCGGTAAAAAGCGCGCGAGCCAAATGTTCCGACAGCTTCGCGAAGGATCCTAATCATACGCTACCCTTGTCACGCGTCGCATCGGTGGCCGAACAGAGGGGAGAAAAGGTGTTCGGAACGGGTTGAAGGATCAATCCGCGCCGACGTGGATTCCTCGCGCGGCTCGTTCCAGGAAGGAGGGGAACGACGGATCACGCGCCGCGTACAACACGCGAGCAGAATGCGTGTACGCGAGCCGAGCGGACATTTTGTTTTTTATTTTCCGGAATATAACGCGACATGATGCATTACAACCGACCGGATATACCGGCTGACGGTTTTCTGTCCTGAATGAATAATCGCGTCGGTTAACGCAACACGTTCGCCCAGCCCCCTGTTCCTGTTACTTCCCTCGCTCGTACCTTCGCCCCAGCGTAAGCTTCTCGTTATCTGAGGGATCTGGCCCCTTTTTCACGCTCCTTTTTCCGTTTCTTGGCATTAATAAGGGATTAAAATTGGGCGACTACGGTGCGCAAGCGGAGAGAGACGATTGGGACAATTGACATGGATAGTTTATAGGAAAGTGAGAAGAAAAGCCTTCATTTCGATGACTTTTCTGGTCACCACTGTTGAATTCAGGACTTTGCAGCGAAAGGAGTGCAGCTCCATTTTTGACAGTATTTGAGTTATGATGTGTATTATACGTGAAAAAAAATTGATGCAATTTGATGGATATCCGATAATAAATGAGCAATTTCTTGCTAATAAATAAAAATAGAAATATTAATATTAATATTTTTGGTATCAGAATATTTTTTCGCCAAAAATAGAAATAAAAACTTATCAACTCAATAGCTATATACATTTTATATTTTGCAATTAGCGTTCTCTTTTCAATATTAAATCAAAGCAATAATTTTATAAACAGATTTTTCTAATTTACTCGAAGTCGGTAAATAACGGCACGTGATGCATGCTTATTGTTTCTCCACTTGATTCGGTTATTTGTACGCTCGGATGCATCGGCTGGTATTGAATTACACGCGACACGCGACATTAATAATCACCGCAGTCAGACATATTAATGTAATTCTCCCGTCGCTGTACTCGCTCGCCGCAACAGTAGGTAAATTCCGTAACAAATGAGAGGCAATATATTATTTAGCTCGTGATTAATTGCCGGAATAATTACCGTCGGCACAGATCGCGCAGCGATAACGAGAAACAAAGCGGCGTCGGATAACGCGACTCTTTCATCGCCGACAGCAATCGCAAACCCTATCGTTTCACTTTCAATCGATTTTTCAAATAGATCCTCAGAGAATTTCGTCTGCTCGCAACGCTTTCGTCTCGGGGCGGTAAAAAAGACGCAGGGGGTAATAAATGCGCGTGCACGCGCGCAAGCTGCTAGCCGAGTCGCGGCGCGTGAATCAGCGATAATTAATTTCCGTAATTTCTCCGCTAAGTACGCGAACCGTGTGCACCGTCGCAATTTATGAACGGCCTGCACGAAATGTCATCGCGCGCCCTCCGCCCGCAAGGGAACGTTTCGCGTGCACATTTCGATCTTCATTCTCGCGCATTAAAGCGCAATTCAGAGGCCCGTAATCGCGAGGAGAACCTTCGGCTTTCGATCGCCGTTTAAATGCAGCCCACACATCCGCGAAACAGCGCGTGTAGCTCGGCGTGCAACAGCTGCAACGGTCGCTGCTTCCACCCTCTAGACTAGGCCCCAATTCTCCCCCTCTTTTGCCCTTCCCTTCATATTTTTTTCTCCCTTCTTCCTCCTAAACAGCCCTTCTGCTCTTCCTCACACACCTGCTCCTTTTCATCACCTCCCTTTTCCGCAGCGCTTCTTTGTCTCCCAGTGTACGACTTTTTTATTGTAGCCTGTTCCAAGTCCTTTGTTACTTTTACTGTGTTTTAATTTAAACTTTCCTACGATTACTCTTTCTCTGTGGATTCTCCTTCGTCCCCCGCGGTTATCTTGTTTCTCTTGCTTCTATGACGTAGGTACGTCTGCGTAATACGCTTCGTTACTTGAGAACGGTGAAGTTACTTTAGCATTGATGTGTTAAAATGGAGAATTCACCGCGTGAATTGGAGTTAGGAGTTGCCGCGCGGCGTAGGAGGTCGAATTATTTCCGATTCCGTGAATGGGCGCCCTATTAGGCAGAAATTCGGCCGAGCACGGAAATGATAGGTGAGAAAATTATTATTCAATTCTAAAGTCCTGGTGGAAATGGCAATCTCGATGGGCAACGATCGAAAATTGCCCGCTGAAATTATGGCCCGTCCGTGTGTCGACGACCATTAACGTCGAATTAGCCGCCATTTCCTGCCGGCACTTTTCATTTTTCCCCGCAGTAATTGCGAATCTTCGCTGCAATTATGCCCGTGAAATATAATGCACGCGCGCGCGCCCCCCTGTCGTTATACCATCTGACCGTCAAATAATATTTGGGGAGCCTGTAAAACGTTACAGAAATTCATTACGGGCGGCGAATTTTCCCTGGCAATTTTGCAATTCATTCTGGATACACTCTTCAACGTTTTCACAGCGTGAAAATCCGAGGATTTTTATGAAACTACAACAGAAATTCAGGAACTTTTATACTCCCCATTCGAAGAATTACCGAGTTGTAAATTTCCACGAACTTTTTCATTCTCTCTTTTAGTCTCGGAGGAAGCAGCGTTCCCATTGTTTCATTCACATGCTGAATGAGAAAGTGTTCCAACGTGACCGAGAAAGCCGTGCGAAAGTAAGCCTAAAGCCACTGGAGATTTCCCGTTAATTAGCGTTGCCATGGAAAAGTTTAAACACATTTTCCATCGCGCGTGGGAACGCGGCTTAACGGCCTGAAAGTTTCGATCGCGGCGCGGCGTGATTCGCTTTTCCATTGTTCCGTCGCCGGGCAGATTCGTCGTTATTGCATCTCTCGTGATCGAGCCGCGCTATTTCGCCCTATGACGGCGCCGTTCAATTTATTTCGCCGAATACATACACGGTTTTACGAGTGACTGTTAAGCACGGTTACCGTCACGTTGTATTAACCAGATATCGCAGCATCGTTTATTACACGTTTTACGAGCAGGAAGGCCCTCCCGTCTCCTTTTGTCACGCGTCGACTCTCGTAAATGCATCGCGCGTATATCGGCTCCTATTCCTCGGAATAATCGTCGGCTATCGTTTCTGCGATCCAATGTATCGGACGTGGCACGGCTCGGGCGTTGATTAATCCTGCCTTCGCGGGAACGTAAAGAGGCATTCCCTCGGCGTCGCGCAGCAATTCGTGGGGAGGTGTAATTAGTTTCTGTGGTAGATTCGGTGTTTCCAATTTAGTATGTCGACTCCGCTTGCTATTGATTCCACGAAATTGCTTCGTGACTGATGTGGTGGGCAGAAAAATTTTCCGAGGGAGATTTGGAAGCGCAATTCTCGATACCGTTAAGCCGCGTTCGTTACTGGCATTGTACTTAGTAATTCGGGTAGAACAGAGTGAATTTTCGCCGCTGTCGATGCCATTTGATCAAAGCTGTCATAAACGAGGATAACCGACCGTTCGGTGGATTGAAAATTGGGGTAGATTTCGTTTCGAATAATAGGATCCCACGAATGACACGCGCTCCCGTTCGAATAAACGAGACCTTTGTGGGAAAACAGTCGGGCGAGCACCGCTCGATTATTATCGCCCTTCAACGAGGCTATACCATTAGACAGATAAACCATCAATTCCCATGCACCATGGAATACATTCTGGCTCCACGTGCGTCACGTGTTCGCTCACCGATACACGAGACGTTTGTGCTGGCATAAAAATGAATCGGAGGGATGCCACGAAGGGAAAGATATGGAATCTTGATTGCAGAGAAATTATAGATACGGAATAAAACAAATGGATCGTAGTAGTTCTGAGAATGTTATCATCGGTTTTCGTTGTCACCCAATTACCGCGACCCTTCGACCATCCCTGTGGCCCGTTCGTAGTGCAGCTTTCCGTTCCGAAGCCTTTCCCTTCTACTTGAAGCCTAGCATCTTTTTTAACAGAATTCCCTGCACGTAGCATTCTCAATAGTTACCACTTGGTAACGTTCTCTTCCTCGGGCGACCCCTACGCCGAGGTACGCCACCCCATCGCGCTGCACCCTAAGGGCTTGCTCACTTCCGCTTGCAAATGATTCTATAAATCACTGCGCGGGACTTCAAACAAAATTTCTATGGCAACAATGGCACTGGTAAATAATATCGTCTGCCGTCTCGAGGGCTTTTTCTTCCAACTATTCTCAAGTCGTCCTTCTTCAAATGTTTCTCTATCTTTGCTGAATAAATGAGAAGCTTTTATTATTGTTATTGTAAGGGGATGGTATCGCGATGCTAGTTATTTGAAAATGTGTCGTTGTGAAAAATTGAATGCTATTCTTTGCTATGAATGGGGAAATCGAACCACTCTTACTCCCCCTGAGGTTGTGCAATATTTATATACCTACCTCGAGCATAGTGCACGTCAGGCGGAAGCGCGATCATATCGAATAAACCCGGCTATTATCGTGTCACCACTCGCCGTACAATCTTGTTCGTTATCAAACTCCGCTACAGTGCTTCTGAGAAAATGTCCACGTCCACCCTCGTCCTACAAACCGCGTTTGTCTTGCCTGTCGACAGAACGTCGCCCCCACGCAATCCGTATGAATGCGTAACGAAAGGCTTTACCCTATATCTCAGTCAATTTCTGCGAGTCATAAACAAATTATGCACTTCTACGGCTCTAAGAGACCGAATGGCTTCTGGTTGTTTGGAAGCTGACTAGACTTCGAGGATTCCAGCCCGTGGAAACTGGATTAGGCGCACTTTCTGTTCGAATCAAGCAGCATTCAGTGTTACTCGATCATTTCGTCGTAACGCGATTTCAGGTGAAACGGAGAATGGCAAAGCTTGAAATTGTCCCTTCCTGAATTTCGTAATATGTAAACACACTCGCTTCTAGTCTCAAACTTTTATACTAGTGTTTCCCAAAATTTCTTGAGTCGCGATCTCCTTTTGTGATATTCAAATAACCTGCAACCCACCCCCATTTAAGGTAAATTTAATAAAGTAAAGAAAACACGTTAAAAATAGATATTTCAGAATATAATTCTAACTTAATAATATTAAAAAAAAAAGAAGAAAATTGTGACGATTCCCCAGGAAACACTTTTACCGGTTCTATACGATCCCAAGAACACCCTTGAAAGTATTTATAAATTTCTTTCTCAGGAATCGTTAGAAAACCTCCCCCTATCTTCCACAAATATTTCCATATCGTACGCATGCAAGTTCACTACCAGCGTGCCACTATAATTTATAGAAACGATTTCGTCGGCCCTTTCAACGTCCTCTTTCCGTGGAGTGTGACACGCGATCAGGCGATCTCCGCACGAACTTCCCAAAATGGAAATCTCCGGCGGTCGACCGTGGACCGTTGGTCAGGGCTGCTCGAGCGTCCTGTAATTATTGTTTACACGTTAGATCGGACGCGAGCGACAGAGGCACGCACGTTTACGCACACGTGAGCTGTGCAAACGCAGACGGTGGCTAAGGTAAACAGGTATCCACGAATATATTATTGAATCGCACGGTGACGAGTGTTGGAGCCGCCCTCGCGGCGGTGGCGTGCCTTTGTGTGCCGGCGCTATTATCGCCGGTGGAAATTATCACGCGCCCTGGCGAGGACGTGGCTGCCAAGGACACTGGCTGTTTCTGCTCCCGTCTCCTCTCGCACGCGAGATCTCACGACGCATTAAGCTCCACGTAGCTTCCAAGGATTTCATTGCGGACGAGCGTTTAAAGACGCAGTAATTACGTTTTCCATGCAGTGGAAGGGCTGCGCCCTGTGCACGTGCAGCCTCGAGATTCGCAGCGTCCAACGAGGCGTTTACGTTCCTCGTCGTATAATATTCGCTTATAGTAATCGTAGGGAACGAAGGGTGTTAAAGGGGCTATGCTCTACGATCTATGAAGTACCGTAAACGGGGGAAACTTTGGCAGTTACTAAAGAAGGAAAAAAAAACAAAACTTTATACATTTTCACTATTTTATAATAGGTACTTACAGCAAATTTAAAGATATTAATTTTAAAAAACTAAAGAAATAAAAACCAAAGGAGAGTGCATTGAGCATAAAACGAAACAAATTTGAGTGCCGATGTAAGTTCAGATTCAGGTACTGAAGAAAGGGAAGGATACAAATTTTATGCATCTTGCAACTTATAGTACAATCACAAAAGGTGCATTGTTATAATAGGATTCTTAAGGGATTATAAGCATATTCTGCTTTTTCAAAAAAAATCACAAACATTCGCCTCTTTTCGGCTTCCTGACTAGGTATAACCCCTTAAAGCAGATGTAAAAGTATTAATTATTTATAATATATAGCACAATGTTGCAAAAACATGCCAATGTTCCTCCAGTTTGCGGTATGTCACGAAAAAACGAGGCTGAGTTGTACAAAGAATTCACTACTGTGGATTCACTGTAGCTGCAAGTAGTACGAGTGCGTAATATGTCAGACGCGGACAGACTTCTACGTATTCTCTTACCGGGAAGAGAAAATCGGGTTGTTTAATTTCTACTTGTAGTCCCAGGAGAAAAGGATCATTTTACATATGTTACATACGTAATTAATATAATTTTTTTAAATGCACAAGAATTTTAGATCAAGGAAGATTGAAATCTAATGTAAAAGCATACATATTTTGAAATGTGTATGAATGGAATCATGGGTCAAAATGGACATTGATTCGACGTGTAAACAAACTATCCGTCCTTTTTATGTTTATTTCCCAACTATACCAGAGCCGATTAACAACAACGTCGGTGATCCATTAATTTCATCAACAAAACCGCGCTGTCGTAAATCTCACTTTGTCAGCCCGATATCTAATCCTTTTGCCGCGAATAGGAGACAAAGTGATCGCTCGGTTTCCAATTTATCGCGAAAGAATCGACCACGTTCACCAGCCACGCTCGCCTTGTAGCCATACATCTTCCCGCTCCGTTGTTCGCCGCTGAAAAATGCCCGCGATCCGACTCAATTCACGAACCGAGATTAATGGTTCGCGGGGAGAATGTTTTCTGTCGCCGCGGAAGAAGCCGGGCGGGGAAAGGAAACAAGCTCTTGATCAATCCCCGACGAGGCATCAGCCCGCGCTGGCAATTACTGTCGCCCGCGTGCCCCAACAGAATAATGCCCACAGTGGATTACATTCTGCGGAGCCACCCTTTTTTCCGCGCAGCCACGTTTCATGCACTTCTCCTCGCTAAAGTGCACCGACCAAGGCAGACCTCGCTGTGCCGCTTTTTCACAGCAGCCGGGACTAAAGCACGGGTCGCGGATTCCAATGAAATATGAGTTTATAGCGGCTCGCTAAAGGCCCGGCCGCCGAATTGAATTTCGATGGGGCATTCTATTTAAAACCTCGATAGATAAATGGGACGCAGTGCGCGGAAAGCGTTCGGCGATTTTCAGGGGGTCCTGAAAAGGATTAAAAGGAACGGGACGCGATTTCGAGGGAGAGGAGAAAAAACGATGTACGGGATTTATTATTGCACGGTTGGGTATCGTTTTCGAGTTACTCGCTGAGTACAACTCTATCGACGTTTCATATTAAATTCTGGTTCATGAAAAATAATAAGTTTCTCCGTTAATGGTTACTAAAGATTTTTAGAGTTTTTCCCCTAAATTATAGGTCGTTAAGAAGCGTTATTCTTTTTATAAAATAATAATTGGTTGACTAGGAAGATTTAATTATGAAGGCAATATATTTTAATATGTTCCAATATATTTTAATATGTTCCAATATATTTTAATATATTGCCTTCATAATTAAATCTTCCTAGTCAACCAATTATTATTTTATAAAAAGAGTAACGCTTCTTAACAACCTATAATTTAGGGGAAAAACTCTAAAAATCTTATCTGTACATGGTTGCATAGTTCCTTATTTAGTAAATAATGTTAAGTTGAAGTTGGGTAATTCAATTTATTGTAACTTAAGAAAGATTACAAATTGGCACTACAATAGCCAAAGTAGCTAGAAAAGTGTCTGGTGTGGAGAGGCCTTAACGCGGTGAGCTGCTGCAGGGGCACAGTTCCAAAGTCCCACCCCTCTGTCTCTTATGTCTGGCCATACGTAGTTTCTATCGCCAGCCGAAGCACATGGCAGCGGCCAGCCGTTTCTCCTGATTTACGGCTATCGCCGCGCAAACTCGATTATAATGATGCAGGGAGAGTCCGCGCCGAATTATACGCGAGAGCCGCGTCGCTGGACTTTCATTAAACGATAATCATCTTCCGCGGCAGCACTTGTCGGGAACCACCGGCAACCAGAACAATAACGCCTCTTTTTCGCATTGTTCCATCCTTCCGACGACTTTTGTCGCGACTCGAGCACGTTTCCCTACTAGAATAGTGCGTCGTGGACGTCGCGTCGCGCTAAGGTTGCCAATTCTTGCGAACGAGGAGAGTGTAAAGTTCATTTTCGATTCGATCCAAGCGAGGAGGGATCTTCAATGATGCTGAAGGAGTTAGAAGCACTTAAGTAGTCATCGAGAGTTTAATTTATCAAGTTCAGTATTCGTTGAAAGGGGAAGTTTTGTAAATATTTCTTTATATCTTACTCATAAGCTTGTAACAGAGATGGGCAACATTTTTATTTAAATAAAATTTCGGATAACGAATAAAAGATAAAATAATTATTCGTTTAAGTTAAAGTACCTAATTTTTCTTAATAAATCTAAAGTTAAAGTAACTTTTCTTAACGAATCTAAAGTTAAAGTAACTTTTCATAACGAATCTAAAGTTAAAGTAACTTTTCACAACGAATCTAAAGTTAAAGTAACTTTTGTTAACGAATCTGAAGTTAAAGTAACTTTTGTTAACGAATCTAAAGTTAAAGTAACTTTTGTTAACGAATCTAAAGTTAAAGTAAGTTTTGTTAACGAATTTAAAATTAAAGTAACTTTTCTTAACGAATCTAAAGTTAAAGTAACTTTTCATAACGAATCTAAAGTTAAAGTAACTGTTCACAACGAATCTAAAGTTAAAGTAACTTTTCATAACGAATCTACAGTTACTAAAGTATCTAAAGTAACTTTTATTTGATCCATTATTTAAATAATTTTTTATTTAGTTAATGCCCAACTCTGGCTTCTAAATTATCTCGTCGTGTAATACAAGTTATCTAAGCTAGTGATATGAAAGAACTGGAGGCACGAGGCTCTGTTTGGAATTTCTATATTCTAATTTTTATAAGCTTGACTAGAGGGAATCTCTGGAATCTTGAGGAAACAGGTAAAATGGGCAGTATGCAAACTGAACCCTCGGGTGGGCAATCTTGATTCTCCATCGTATACGAACCTCGCTAACAATCGCTCTTCTGTTTGCACTTATAATTACTGTTTGCAGAGCATTGTTCTTAAGCCTGGCGCCCGAAGTGGCACCCCAGTTGATAAGTTACGCGGATCCTCCGTGGAAAGTCCCCCATTTTCGTCGGTGGAATGGACCTCGGGGCCAAAACTCTAATGAAGGAGGTTACGGGGTTACTTCTGGATCCTGTGAATTATTGCGTTATCCCTCGCGAGAGGAATAAGATGCCCTCGTCTGTTGACATTTACGAGCTACGCGTATAAATTCTTAATTGCTTTCCCGGAGAAACCGAGGAACCCAGCAATAGGCTTTTCGAAAATTAGAAACTCAAAGACACAGCTGAATATCTAAAGAAATCGGAGTTTGAATAGGCTTTCACAATATTTCTGATCTCCTTTCGAGACTTTAATGTCAATTCCTGAAAAATACCCCCAAGCGTCGAGTAAACGAGATGTGAACAGAGAGAAGGGAAGAGTAGCAGAGGATAAAGGATAACGGGATAAAAGGCGAGCGCGTAAAACATAGTCACCTTCTCAGTGCGTTAATAAACCCGGACGGTTTATCTTTCGTTAAAGCCCGATCGGATACTTGAATCCTCCGAAGACCACTTTCGTAATCGTTTCGGAAGCACATTAAGAGTTAAGGCGAACTGGAAACTTTAACGAGCCGGAGTTTTAAGCCGATTAACGTCCTCGAACTCCTCGAATATACACAATCCGGTAGCCTGAACAAGCAAGCTCGCCGGGGCGCAATCAGCTTATTCGCGGAGTTTCTTTTGGCGATCCGATATGTACACAAATGAATCTTCTATGAGACGACGCTGGGAAAGAGACGGGCGATAAGCGGCCCCCTGGGTGTTCTAAGCGGACACTCGGTATCAGCACACAGATCGTCGAATGTTCTACCCGACGCGTCGCGACGCCCAATTGCAACCCTTCGTTTCAGTAACAAGATATTTCTGCTGAATTCACATTCTTCCTCTATCGAGCAGCTTTCAGAGTACACTCCGGAGAGGAAAGAATCAGTTGCGATTGAATTTGGAAGTGTACAGCTTTCTACCAGATTCTATTATTTTGAGTTTTTTCCCTCAAAAGCGAAGCATGAAAATCGCAGTGAACCAGCACCCCCCGAATAATCGCTAATTAATCTTCATTATGCCCTTCCGCGCGAGTGCAGATGGCTGCTACGAGATAGAAAACAATTGGACGTTGCCCCGAAAGTGTGCAGTTTGTTTGAAAGTTCGGTTGGAAAGGTTGGAAGGAAGTGGTCGCGCAGGGAGGGAGGCTTTGTAAAGGGTGTTGCCAGGCGTTGAGGAGAGCCCTCGGTTCGTCTCCCCCGGAAAGCTTAAATCGGCTTCATATCTCAGCCTCCGGGACCCTCTTGTATCTCTAATCAGATCATTAAGCTCGCGGAGCGTGCGCACGAAGGAAATTTGTCGCGGAAAGTTGGACGTCGCGGGCGTGAAGCGCGCGAATCGGTTCACGCGTGCCGGAGGAACGGATAATCGAATCAACATCGAGGGGGTCGAGACTTTTCCCGCGATTGCATCGTTTGTAGATAAATCCTTAAGTACACAGCGAATCATTGGCTTGGAAGTGGGGCATGGAACTGTGTTTCGAAAACGAGTGGCCAAACGTTCTTAATTTATTCTGCTCACCCCTGTTTCGCGTCAGACATCTTGGTCCTCGCTTTGTATCCCTTTTGAGGATTTCTCTTGAGGGTTCTGTACAAATATCTATGGTAGCTCTGCCAGGTACTTTGATCTTTGCAAAAAAAGGAGACGCTCACAACAACACCAAATTATACTATTTTTTTTTTATGATACTACAAGGTGGAAAATTATTTCTAAATTATTATGTATAAGGCATGTATTAATGAATGTGTTGTATAAATATTGTAGAGAAATATTTAAGCAACTTTTTCGAATAAAACTGATATTCTCTTCAAATATCCGCCATTATCACAAAAATCAATATTTTTACAAATCGCTATGTACTTCTGTAGTAATTGTCATATAAATCAATGTCAAAGTATACAGGACTTCAACTGCTAGCCGTTGAGAGTTTCTTTTCAAAAACTGCAAGAATGGAAGAGCACCAGCAATCCTATTTTGTTTAAAAAACATTATTACCATTTTTTTATATATCATAAGACATGTAGAATAAATTTCTTGAAAATGTTTCTTCATTCATTTTCTAATTTAGCCTTAAAAAATCTGAAAGTTACATATGACTTTCGGTCTTCCAAGGTGGCCTAAGCCCTTAAATTAGATAGTTAGACTTGACGAGCGTATGCAATTGTTCTGTTTCATTGAACAGCTTGGTTTATCGCGTGTACACGTTGACCACATCTTGTGCAATTAATCTGAGTTAATGCGTAAAGGGCGCCTAGAAAATCTTTGTTATTCAGCACACAGAAGCTTACGTGCAACTAAGTAGTAATTCAGGGTAACAGACGCAGCGTTTCCACGACAGATGGCTAAACATTAGAAGCATGTTCTGCTCATCTCGGGGGTGAAAGTCCTACGAAGTACAGTCACAAGTGTCTTCCAAATTATAGCCATTTCGTTTGCGGCGCAGCTGCGATCATCCATTTCACTCGCTCCCTTCATACCAATACAAAAGCGACAACTTTTTCCTAGCGCAAATAATCGGGAATATTATTTGAATTTTTCTTTACCGAAGAACGCTCCGCCCGACAGGCGCCCTGCAACTTGAAATATTAATATTTCACGGTGGGATTGGTATGCCGAGAGCAACTGAGACGTGCATAACAACGGTGCTGCCTCCCGTTGGCGTAAAAAGGCGAAAGAGATTGAAGCAGGGCCGTGGGTCGGTTCAATTAGAATCTTTTCGACGGGAATTAAAATTGTACTGCCCCTTCAAGCGTGTCTGATTTGTTGCAGGATGGAGGAGTCGTCGCGGGGGTTGCTGCAGCACAAGCACAGGGCCGAACAGCTGAAGCAAGAGAAAACTGCGCTCACGCTTTCTTACGAGGTAAGCTCGCCGTTCGACCAACTTTCGCGGTAAATTAAGCATCGAGTTTAAAATAATTCCATGCAATACACGTGGACCGTCTCTACCTGCCTCGACTATTCAAGAATTATATTCACAGACAAGACTATTCAGATGTAGCATGTTCGAGTCTTTCACAGTTTAGTCGCTTAGACTTTCCAGAAGTATCCTCCGAAAGTGCCTTTGAATACTGCGGCTCGCCAATGCGAAAGCTCGCGAAAGCTCGCGGTCTTCAAGAACCAACGAATAACGGAGGATTCTGAAAGGGCCGAAGGACAATGAGTGAGCTCGCAAAACGAGCAATCGGTGAAGCGTTAATTAGTCTTTGATCAATTAGAAGAGCGGTAGAGAGGCGTCCGACGCTAAGCGCGCTTTCAAAAGGCTTACGCCCAGAGTCCTCGAACAGTAGCAACCGCCTAGCGGGCCGAAACGATTCAGAAAATCCCCAGCCCCCGGTGGTGGCTCTTTCGTTACACGAATTTCGATATCGATTACACGGCATGCGAGCCCACCATTAATACTCCCAGCCGTAGGAGAGTTCGATTACCCGATAATTGGCCGTACTTGGCGTTACATCGTGCTTGCTCACCGTTCAGTCGACCGGAAACAAGCCCCCCCTTGGAACGAGCGCTATTTCAATTCCGCCGGGCGGCGGTCCTCCTTAAATTTATATCCGTTCGAGTGGCTCATCCGATTTTAATCCGCCACTCGGGGGGCGAGACGGGGGGGGGGGATGAAAGGCATCGCGAAATATCGGCCCGATCCTCCCCACGTTCGTCGCGTTGTCGATAAGCACGGGGCAGATAACGAAGAGTGCCGAGCAGCCCCCTCCGTCCGCTGCTCTCGCAGCCGATCGACTAGTCGAGCGTTCATTGTCACGGCTATTTCGTTTTTGCGCACGGAAGCCGGGGCACGCGATGACACACGCGTAAAAAGCTTCCCGCACCCCCTGCTCGATAACAGCCGGTCCTCGGACGAAGCCGACCGTTATTGCATTTCCCTGCGAATCGTCTCGCGCGATCGTTCCCGGCGCGACAAGACAGAGATCGTTGATCGCCGACTACGGCTGTACGCGACGCTAGTTCATTTCGCCCCCTTTTTTGCTCGGTGCCTTCGTTCCACGGAGCGACACGCCAAACGAGCGACGTCGGGACCGCGTCCAACGGATACTCGATTCTGCCGGGATTAAACTGTTACGGCGGTATCGACTTATCTGACGATCGGCGGGGTACGGGGGTCCGTTCTGTTTCGGCGTTTCCATTAGCTTCCCGGTAACTTCTGCCAGACCTGACGCCACCAGAATGGAACAGATCGGGCGGTATCTGCTCGCGGAGACAAAGCCACTTGAGCGTAAGCGCGTCAAAGGGTATATACTGCTGTGCGCGGGTATTCCTGGGGTAATTACAGTGGGAGTTGGAGCGATAGGAAGATGGAATTTGCAGGGTGCATTAATTGGGGAAAGAAAACTGTTTAAAGTAGAAGTTTGAACATTTCCTGTACCTACTGCTAGACTTTTCTGCAATATTTAAGGGCAGGTTTTCATCCCCGACGTAAGTGGAGCGAGATCCTGATTTCTGAATGGTTTCAGTGACACCCTGTGTATATGTCGCAGGATAGTTGTGAAATTAGGATTTTTACAAAATTCTTACTTCGATTAAGCTGAGGAATCATAGTCCTTTTTAATACGGCTTGAGTAATGGTTACAATATGAAAAACGAAATACATTACGGCATACAAGATTATATACAATAAAAACACCAAAGCCAAAATAAAAATTAACTGGTAACAATGTAGGAAAATCAAGAATTATTGAATAGGTAACTGAACAAGTAAACTAGAAAAGAAATTATCATATCCTTCGATAGAGAACTCTACAGTTCAGACCTAAACACATTGATGTTCTGTGCAAAAATATCTAAAGCAGTGATTCCCAACTTGTGGGTCGCGAAGCGTTTTCCCTGGGGGGGGGGGCGGTCATCACGGTTATTTGTAGTTGACGATTTATAGTACTTATTTTTTTTTAATATGGTAACATTGCCATATTCTATTAATGATGTAACACTGATTTTTCATAAGTGAAAGGAAGGAAATATTTACCTTATGGGAGGAGGAAGGGAGAGTCACAAGTTATTTGATTATTATAAAAGAGGATCGCGATTCAAAAAAGTTTGGGAAACACTGATCTAACCTGTCATTATAATTATTTTCCAAAGTACAAATTCTACAAATTCGATCCGTAACGTTAAAACGTAATGAGAAGAAAGATGGTCTGAAGAGTATAGGTGCTCTAACTATTATATGTATAGTATACATATATAAAAGTGACAAACACTATGGGTTCCTCGGCCTAATAGAGGTAAAACATTTTTCGACTTTGCAATTGTCCTTCGACATGCGCAACGTCACAGCGCATATACATGCCCACACACACGCGTTAGGTTCCTATCGAATGCAACAATTTCCAGTCTGTCCTGCAACTCTCTGCGCAATAACCGACGATACGTCCGCCACGTATTTGCCAACGGCCAATATTCCAGACTTAACAAAGTAACGGCGGCGCAATGGGAAGGGCGGAGAACAGTAAACGTTCGCGTTCACTGCGAACCCTTAGAATGTACGCACTATCTCGTTCACGGCCGGTTTGCTTCTAAAAGAGTCGTAGATTCAGTGGGGGCGAGGGGTGCGCATCGCTGCCCCACGAAATACCGTTTATTATCGATCGTCACTCGATCCCCTGGTTCAATGTCGTCCACCCCACGGACGCCGGCCCCTGAAAATCCCTCTATCGACTGCCAGGAGCCGAGCACGCCAGCAAGAGTTCTCTGTAACCGTTCGATTTTACTTTCGAGCCCCCCCCCCCCCTGCACCCTTCGCTAGCCACCCTGTCCCCGACGACTGTCGATCTCGCGTCGAAAAGTTACTTGGGAACCGCATTCGATAAATAATTCCACCTGGCAGCAGGCGAGGGTGCGTTCAATGGGTGTAATCGATCCTTTCGATTTTCAATTGCAGCGGTTGGTCAATGGGCGATCGACAGTGGTCATGCTTGGGAATAGAATGTTGAAGTAGATCTTCTTTTCTTCGGTCAAGACTTAATCTCTAGCGTGAATTACTAGGGTGGCCGTTCTTTATACCTACCTACGTCTCAAAATTTCTTTTTCGCATTTCTTTGCTCTCACCCTCTAGAATGGTTTCATTTCATAAGAAGATAATCCCCGAAAAAGTTGATTGCAATCGGACAACAGGAAAGGGTGCCGACCAGGTCTTAAAGTTTAGAATTTCTAAACTTATATAGGGACTTATATTTCTTTCCTTTTAATTTCTTAAGGATTTTCTTAAAAATGGTAAGCCCTGTCGAAATTCTGTTGAAATAATATCAAAAGAGCATTCAATTTTCTACAATTACTGTGTAGGACTGTAGGTATATAATTTCTTCGTACTTCCAACCATTTTTTTCAATAATAGTATTATACATCAATAAGTTCTGTGACTCCTCCATCTATGTGGATTCTCTATACCTCGTATTTCAAAGTGACAAGTCGCACGTCACGACTAGCGAGGCACTTGCTAGGGGTCGCGGCAGGACCGCTTCAGAATTAGATTAGAAATTTCACGAGACCGATGCGCGCAATTTAGAAGCGCAGAAGCGACGGGTCTGTCTCCTGTCGTCGTGCGTGACGATAAATTACCAGGATCCACAGCCTAGGCGCGCGTAGCAACGGCAGCGGTGTCGTCAGATGCGTCGCAGGGTGGGAGATTCCAAGAAGCGGCCAGTTTGTATTTTTATTTCCCTGCCCCTGGTAGAGGGATGACAGAAAATCGTTGGCCTCCCTTCACTTTCGGAAGAAAACGGGGGTGTAGACATTAGCAAGGGCCGGCTGGCTGGCACGACTGTTATAAATCAGACACACGCACCCTCTATTAGCACCCCTGTCTCCGACAGGTCTCCGCAGCCCTAATTTAACGTTAAACGCCTTTCTGCTAATAACGGCCGTTCGCATTATTAACCCTCGACGCGAGCCGCAACCAACTCTTCCTTGGAAGGTGCGCCTCGCGACTTGCCTGTTCATGCGGGAGACGTCATGGACCGACTGCACGGTGCACCAGAGGCACGTTGTGCCGCTGACGTTCGGATATATGGTGTGTTGTACTTCATCGCGAATAGAAAGGGTCCGCAAAGCCTCGTTCTAAAGCAACTCATACAAGATCCACTGGCAAGGTCTGCAAAGCCACTGCAATTGTTAAGGGTTAACCACCTTGGCTGGATCAAGAAATATCGCATCTTTGGGAATGTATTTCTAAGTGACAAAAATACTTTTATGGATAAAAAATTTTCAATGAAGATAGAGACATCTTTGAAGAATATATACAATTTTTTTTTATATATCAAAACATTCCGAAAATATTAAATGCATTTTTCTCGAAACCACGTTTTCCGAAACGGTGTACGCTGTAATTTGAGTATAACTCTGGATTTTTATACAAATTTGCACAATTGTTCATAAATGTATTCTCTATCGGCCGACCGTCAATTTTTTCGATTGGTTGAAAAATAACAAAATAGCTACACTTGGAAGCGAAAAGATCATTTTCGTGTGTAAGAAAATGGATTTTATTTACGCATAAATCAGGTAAAAATTAAAATATCGAAAAAATTGACGGTCGGATGATAGAGAATTCATTTAAGAACATCTGTGCAAAATTGTATAAAAATCCGTAGAGTTTTATTCAAATTACAACGTACACCATTTCGGAAAACGTAGTTTCGAGGAAAACGCATTTAATATTTGATATTTGAAAAACAATTGTATATATTATTAAACATGTCTCTATCTCATTGAAAAATTTTTATCGATAAAAGTGTTTTTGTCACTCAGAAATAAATTCCCAACGATGCGGTATTTCTTGGCCAGACCAAGGGGGTCTAATCCCTTAAGCAAATAGGTTTCGTATCAGGGCGTGAAAGGCAGAAAGCTTCTTACAGTAAAGGCTCGCGGATAAGAGTATGGCGTGGATGGAAGTAGCGAAGTATCGCACGGAATTGGTAATGAGGTTTCGATGTTTGCAACGCAGGCACGCGTGCACCAGTATCAGGCACAAATTTCGAAGCTGCAGCTGGAGAACGAGTCGATGAGGGGTCAGCTGCGGGGTTTGGAGGCTGCATGCGCTGGTGAAGTGCATGCCGCGCTGGTGGCACGTCTGGCGACCTTGGAGACCGAGCACGCTGCCTTAGCGCGGGACGCGGACGCTCAGCGCCGCCAGTACGAGCGGTGCCTGGACGACGTCGCCAACCAGGTGGTCCGCGCCCTTCTATCCCAAAAGGTTCATTGCTATGCTCTCGTTACCACGTCCTCGACTTGTCTTTCTCTCTCTTACTCTTCCTTCGCTCTTTTCTTTTCTCTTCTCCGATCAATCTTCCATTCTGGTTCACTCACCTTGTACCTCTTTCATTTCGTCTACTAATGCTATGGGAATCCTTCATACTGCGCTGGAGATATAACTAAGTAATAATTGTTTGTTTCGTGTTCATACGACTTATTTAAACGCGTCTGTCATCACTTAAACAAATGTCCTTAAAATCATTCCCGTCCGATCCATCTGCATCTGCTGAGCTGCAAGGTTGCAAGGCTGCGAGTGTGCATCGCGCATATCAAACTTAGACTGATTACGTAACGCGCATATTTTCGATATTATTTCACTTGTACATTTGTAGAAGGAAGTGCTGATTAGAGTGTGGAAGATTTGAACTGAATTTGAAAAGAATCTACCCTTCGTCATCCCTGCTGCACACGATACCGTAAAATTTTCACATCCCTTTAAATTTCTCAGAGTTTTAGAGTAACGAAACTAACTGGAGACCACTTCTGCCTTCCTAAGGGCTGATATTCAAATCTCGCCAGGTCTTTCGTTACTTAAAGTTAGCGCAACTTGAATGCATCGCAAACCGCTTATCCATACAAGCAATAGCGCCTCGAATTTTAGTATCGAAGTCACAAGCCTCGTTATCCGTCCGCTAACGCGCTTTCTACCGAATTATCGTTCGAGTCGGATCGACACCGACAAGCCCCGCTAATCATTACGCTTTCTCCGTACGCAGGGTCTCAGGGAAGAGATCGGTGCACTGCAAAGGCGCATTCGAGAGCTCGAGGCTCAAAATCGTGCGCTTTCAGGAATACTGGCTCAAGCCGCGAGTCCTGGAAGTCCGTCGGAGTTGATCCAAGGGATCCTCGAAGCTGGCCCGGCGGCGGTGGTGGCTGCTCTGGGTTTGGATCCGGCTTGGGTCCCTCTGTCGAGGCCTCGTTCTCTCAATTTACAAATACCCGTCATGGCGGCTACGAAGTGCCGAAGGAACAGACCCTTGGGTATGTCTATCATCGTCATGCTTGTCCAATGCGAAGCAAAAAAGGCTTTTACCAAAAACTTCAACTTACAAACTAAAGATTACCAAAATTCAGTGATCACCTAATCAGAAATTTAATTCTTCACACGAAACCAGAGTTGGGCATTAACTAATTGTAAATAAAAATTATTTAAATAACTGATCAAATAAAAGTTCCTTTGACTTTATTCGAAAATCCGGGTTAACTTTATTCGACACATGACGAATGATTTTTTTTTTAACTTTCATTCGTTATTCAAAATTTTATTGGAATAAAACTTTTCCTCATCTCTGGCGAAACTGAGACTCCCACTTAGACGATAAAATGGAAGCTAATATTGGGGTTGCTTGAAAATCTGATATCCAGCCCAGAAACCGTCGGAGGAGGAAGGCAGTGAGAGCCCGGAGAGCGGCAACAGGGACGAGGGTTACTCGACAATGTCCAGCGACGTGCAGGGCGAGGGCGCCCGGCAGGAGCCCTCCCGAGGGTTGGAGGATCTGAAGGAGGCGACCGACGAAACCGAGGCGGATGTTTCCCCTGACGCGCGGCTGGTCGCCCTCGACGCTGGCGACCCGGACGTCCTCTTCTTACCGCTGAACGTCACCATGGGAATAAATCCACGTCACAGCTACCCGCCGACCAAAGACCTGCTGCCGTATCAGCACGTGATGCGCAGCTTCTCTGACAGTCACCTATGCCTCAAGTTGACCACGACGACGAACTTCACGCCGTACAAGCTTCCCAGCCCCATGGGGTCGTCGTCCCTCCTCCTGGTCGAGGAGGATGGCTGGGACGCCGAGTACGTGCAACAGTGGCTCAGGTATGCTCCGAACATACATGTACCGCAATAACAAACAGGGGGATACGCTTGATAAAAGATGCCCGCCATTAACAGTCTCCTCGAGATACATTTAAATATCCCGAGCAGCGAGCACGACATTGAATTATTTATGAATGATGGGGCAAGTCCTTTCATTTCAGTAATTTGCATTTTTATAGAAGACGATCAGGTAGAATTGGATTCGTTGAATAAAATAGATCCGAAGGAGATGATTGCTCGTGTGTTTAACTGAACGGTAAGGTACAACAGCGGTGGCGATTAAACGGCGAGATAAATTTCAGGTTGGACGACAGCAGAAGTGCTCAACAACATCGAGATCTCCTCGAGTTGGAATACGACAGAGCAGAGCTGGAAGATTGGAGTTTCTCGTTGTCCACCGAGGACCTTGTTCAGAACGAATCCGCGGTGTGGAAGGAGCCCGCCGTCACCACCACCCCCGCCCTGCCAGCAATCAAGGAGCATAATCCCCTGGAATTGGAGGAGGACGCGAACGAATGCCTGTGGAATGGTGCCAGTTACCTCGCTGATAGAACGGGAGGAGAATTGGTACGAACGTCGTAACAGAATATAACAAGGACGATACGGCATCCTCCCTGACAGAAATACATTTAATTCCTTCGTCCCTCCATGGAATACTTCTGCCAATTCTTCCTATCGTCCAGTCCTTCACACGCGATAATTCTGTTTGGCGGTTCCTTCAATCCAAGAATGCTTCTCTTCCGTCGCGCCAGGTTGCCCTTCTCATGGACGCCAGAGCGACCGGATCGTGGCCGTACGCCACGAGCCCAGGCGCTTCGTGGAGCAGCGAGGAAGGAGCCCTGGAGAACTCCAGCAAACGATCATCAGCGGCGTTGTCTGGGTGCAGCGACGACCCAGACTCGCCATCCATTGGCACAGACTTCACCAGGGACTTCTACAGGCTGGTCAAGTTCGAGAGCACGAAGAGCTTGGCGAGCACGTCGTCGAGAAGCGGAAGACCGCCGCCGGACAGAGAGCAAGCCCTCCAGAACGTTCTGTCCTTCATCGCCGAGCAGCAAATGTATTTGGTCGAGGCACCGAATAATCGTCTGGAGCGTAATAACCCGTCTCTTACAACAGAAGGTTCGTTCTTTGCTGGTGTCTGTCGTTGACGCCGCGTTCGGCTGTCTTCGGCAGTGATTTATTAACGACGGTGATCGAAGTGTAATTTGGCGCGGGTAGTTCTAGAGGGAAGCGAAGGCAAGGACGTGTGCGGAACGGAGGCGATGTGCGCCGAGATGGAAGCGCCCGTCGATCAAGATAACAGTAACGCGGAAAACATCGTTGAAACGAGCAGTAACGACGATCTGCTGGATCAGATACCCGTGCCGTCTCTAGCACCGGAAGAGAGAATAATCAGCGCAGTGGCTTGCAACGGCGGCGTATCTTACACCACGGTTGCGCCGTCAGAATTGGGCGCTGTCCCTGAGGAGGACGAGGAGGCGGCTACGTCCTCCACGCCGAGCACAGTTGTAAGTTTTCTCTTACAGGACAGTTATTCCGGATTTAATATCGTATTATCGATCGTTGAACAATTCCATTGGAACTTGGAGAATGTTGTTAGTGATATTTCTTTATTGCTACTAGGTGAGCCCAGCAAGAGCACCTCTGCTGATCGAAGGAAGGGACCGATCGCTGAGCTTCCACGAACGCGCTACGTCGAAGGACGTCATAGACGAGCTAAATCGAATGATCAGGAAGAACGAGGAGAACAACGCCAACCAGGACAACCAGGTGCCGCTTGAAAAATTGGATCTCGCTTGCTGCTGTCCAACCGGATGGGTTCACGTTGAACGGGATATTGACTTCACCGACCCAAAAGTAAGTTCCACGGAGTAAAAGAGTCTGGTTGTTGGGTACCAAGTCCGAGTGTCGATGGCTTCTCGTTTAACCTGTTAGCTGGGTCATTTTTTAGCAAAAGAAGCCTCGTGTAGATGTGGAAATGTAAACTTCCAACGTCTGAACGACGAGTGAATACATCTGTCCCAGTTAACAAGTTGAGAATAACGACTGCTATGTCTAAGAATGAAATGATTCGCTTTAATATATCGTCATTCCTGCAGGCAAGAGCCAACCTCCTAGACGTGATGCTGGCAAGCAGCGAGAGTTCTTCAGCGACATCAAGCAGCGGATCAGCCGGAAGTGACTCGGGGGATGAACCGCCGGATTACCGTCACTTGCACAGACTACACCGGTACCGACGACAAAAGAAAGGTATTTATCAACGGTCCTCGTTAGAGCGCATCCTCATCCCGCCCAATCCTGCGCATCGCTCTCAGATGCTTTTTTCCTAACTGAGAAACTATACCCTCCGCTTCACACAAATTGCCGAGGCGCGTTCAACGATACCGATCGTGACGAAACACTTGATGACTTTCCACTTCTCGTTGATCTTTCGCTGTTGAAAAGGAAACGATACATGCAGCAAACGCGTCTTATTCACGAGCAATCTTCTTCCGAGAATGCACTACGAAAGTATCGCTTACGCTTGTTACACTCGACATAACATCACTAACGACATCTCTAAATCACGCTAATATACCCAGAAGCATCGTTGCCGGGTAATTGAACCAACAGATCATCGAATCATCTGTTTAAGATTCTGCTCGAGTGAAAGTTCCTAGAACGCGATGATGGGGGCCGAGAGGAATGTGGCGGTCTTCTAGCCACGGTGTCGAACGGTATATTAGCGTGGGCTCTGCACTACTAACGCGTGAACACGGTACGCTGCTAACACCATCACTGTACAGTCACAATGAAACGGAAACAAGACCACTGAACGCCTGGTAGCCCTCGCTCTGTACATAGCCTTTTCCACGTTTTCTGTTCAGATGGTAGCTCCTACGCGGTGTGCTTTGATTGTCACAAGAAAAGCTACGTAGTTCGGCTTAGTGACGATCAGTTTCTGTAACCGACATGCCAGTTGGGGAGGAATCGTTTCGCCCGGAACCTACAATTCAACCTGAACTGTACGGCCACTACGGACTTTCCATTGGCTTACTAACAGATTATTAACCAGAAGACGATACAGAAACGAATTCGATCCGGGCCACCTTTACGCAATTCCAACTTCTCGCCTCTCGCAAAGAACGCGGGGCGGCCCTCGTGGATTCTCATCTCACGGTTAACACATTACGAACACGATCGCACATTTATTTTTTATTATATCGAGATACAGCATCAAACGAATAGATCCGCGGTTGTCCGTAAAAAAGTTGTCCGTAATGTGTTAATAGATTATTTTTTCATTTTTTTTTTTATTTCCTTTGAACGTACAGACTAACGTCGTTGTAAAGCTAAATGAAGCAGCCTTTCGAAAACTGTATAAATTGTATAAATGGGTTCCTTCGGTCCCCGCTGTACATCGGGTATTGTCAGCACCGTATCGAGCCGGTGACGCGTCTGGAATTGCGTCAAGGGTGTCGCGTAGAGCAGTTACTTTCTCTCTCATTCTATATAAGATTGGTACTTTTCAAGTGTCATTGGCAGGTACTCGACTATTACACAATATCGTTCATTCATGCTATCTCTACTACGGCCTTCGAACGCTCTCATCGTTCTTCACTCTTGCCATCGTTTCTCTGTTAGGCCCGGTGCAGGTGAGCGGCCCCTAATGCAACTAACCATCGCAGTTACAAAACTCTAACATCTCGTTCATTTCGATCACACCGCATCGCTCGTGGCAGCCGACTAGCAGGGAGTCGAGTCGAGTAACGTCGTACCCTACCGTCGTTGTAAGAAGCTTTCTTAAGAGGATAAGACCTAGACGCGCTATTCGGCTGTCACGAGTCGCGAAACAGAAGGAAGTCGTGCGCTTGCCAATGCAAAGTGTCCTCGAGAGAACGGTAATGTCCACGAGAGAAGTTAACTGGCCCAGTGAGCGCGAGAATTGACAACGTGAGGGGGCGGAGATATGAGAAATCTATGGA
Organism: Andrena bicolor; assembly: GCA_960531205.1. Taxonomy (NCBI): domain Eukaryota; kingdom Metazoa; phylum Arthropoda; class Insecta; order Hymenoptera; family Andrenidae; genus Andrena; species Andrena bicolor. The sequence continues at coordinate 33,592,983 of OY482666.1, read as the reverse complement.
GACACGAGTAAATACGTTGTAGAGGAGAGTGACGGGGAGAGAAAGAGAGAGAGGGGCGTGATACGTGTTAAGAGTGCTAAGCCGAGCTACTCTGTGTCTGCTAGAGCCGGTATAGGAAGAGAGAGAAAAGAGATCAAGTGAGGTCTGAGGCATGTTGACCCGCTGCGCTTGGTTTCTCAGCATCGGCGGCCCAGGCACACCGTGTGCTGCGACTACCGTCCACCTGGGGCTCGAGGCCGTCGATTATCGAACGCGGCGACGACTTCTTCGTGCGATACGGGGACAAGGAACGCGAAGCGGTGGCCTCCTTCGACTTCCTCGACGAGATCGTGCCGCCATCCTCGGCAGGCTCCAACGCCAGTCTCATCGATCTGGACGATGCGGCGTCCGCGGAGCTTCGCGGCGACATCATGAAGCTATCCCCGTAGGATATCAGCTTCCAGTAGGATACGAGTCGCGCGATCAGGTCTCTAAAGCTACGCGCCAGCCGAGAGCTCTCGTCAGGGATAGGCAAACTGCTTCGCTCGATCGCGGGATCGACAGGTATTCCCGATAGCAATGGGCATCACAGCCCTTTCTTCCAATTAACTCCAGTCGCTTCGAATTTCATTCGGATCATAGGAGTGTTTGGTATATTGACGGGTGAGGGGGTTGGTGGATCTTGGGAATTTTTAGTCTTTTATTTCTGTCCATTGCCAACTTGTTATGATGTAATAACAATCTAGTGATTCGAATGGCACTCGAAGCGATTGGAAATGTGCTGAGCTGATTGAAAATTTTCAAGAGAATTGTACGCCTATCACTGATCCCACCTTTGTTCTGGAATACACTTGGCAAAGATTTATGCAACCTCTTCGTGGACGTCTATTAGCGAAGGGGAACTGTTGCGTTGTAACGTGTTATTTATAAATGAAAACTGGTGAAACGACTTCTCGAGTTGCGACGAATAACTCGAGTCGTATAATTCTGATGGATTTAAATACACCCGAATGTATTCGGCAGGTTTCTCATAGAAGGTCAGTATAGCTTTATTGTAGTAAGAAGCTTTAATGGAAACTTGTTTGTGTACTCATTTTCTGTGGTCCTAAGTGTACAGCGCAAGAGATTAAACAACCTTGCAGAATGCCCTCCATGCCTCCTTGCCATAAATTACATCCTTCCTTAATCAGACAATTTGACGTCGACGCAAAAGATGAACTAGAGTAACGAGATATGTAAATGAATAGATTTGTGTATCATAGTTTGCCTATCTGTGACAAAACTTCTCAAGGTGTGCACATGTTCCAGCCTCTAGCTACTCGCTACTTCTTACCGCATCCTGATCATTGAACTCCCACTGGAACGTTCGAATCTGTAAATAGGGTACTCATTTTCCTATGAATAAGAGCAGTTGTTCGTTATCCGATTGCACGTATCAGAGTTTTTGTACATCTTCAGAAACGCGTCGGAGGCGACTTACTGGAGATAACTGCGAGACTAATAGGATCGTTTCATCTGGACGCCGTTCAATGAGACGACTCTCGTAGAACTCACACGGCAAGGCATCCGTGCCTTGCTATTTTTTATTTGCGAGCTTCCTCGACGTAGAACTATTAAGCGAACCGTTCCCGATAAACGGATCTGATCTGTCGCATAGGAGGCTCAGCTCCGATCGATGAAAGAATTCCGTTTCGATAATACGATTCTCTCTCGACTACTTAACTTTATACGTACAGATAAGGAGGGGAGCCGGCAGAAGACAATTGTTGTACTTGAAACGTACTATTGCTCACGACGTGGAAATAGATTTCTTAATTAGCGTGCGGACTTAACACCCGAGTATGAGCCAATCTCTGCGAGAGGTGGTCCGAACACTATTAGTAACATTAGTAGCATGTACAGCGCATACGAATTGCCACGATGGAGACCATCATAGACTGAAACTATGATCCTACCTCGCGCCGCGAGCTCACACGAATCCCGTAAGAATGATCCCAAGCATTTTGAACAGTACTTCCATCGGCGATACTTATTGAAACTAGATCAAGTAATGGTACCAAATGCGGTAAGTTTTATTAAAAATCGTCTATAACGCGCAACGGAGCATTGCCGTCGTTGGGGATTCACGCACAGAAAGCTTCCCCCGACTTCTCGCCGCACTTTTCATCGAGCGTTCAAGAGTCTCGGGGAAGAAGTCAGACACTGATCGGAGACAGTGCAACCTCCGAATGATTTCCATTGAACGAACACGCACAAACGTGGTGTTCGACGGATAGTAACTGTTTCTACGTTTTCCAACGAAACCTGTATGATTTGAACGCGACGCGTTATCTTCCGAAACTGAGCTTAGAAACCACTAGATTAAGGCTATTCAAAGATTTTGTATGGATACGAAAATTTGTACCATTCCCTGGACGAACCTGGACGGACTGTTGACGAGGCACGTAATCTATTCTTGTTTTTGTAGGCCACGCATTATACGAGGTGTTTCAAAGCTCTAGGTACAAACCCACCCCGGATAATGGGAATCGTGGGAAGAAACAAGGAGGTTCAAATAAAGTCAGGTCTGAATTAAGAGAGGTTTTTCACTCGATACCCACTAACCGTAGGTAGGAACATTTTTAAATTTCTTTTTACCACCAGCCTGTGCTTATTCGAATGTTTTTGTCACTTTCAGTTAGTCCTGTTGTGTAGTTACGTATAGCTACGTTTGTGGCCACGGTTTTGAGACACCCTCCATACAGGCTGCCCCAAAATTATGGGGCAAGCAGAAACATGCAAATTCCTTGTACTCTAAGAAAAAAAAAAGTACTTACCACTTTGCAATCTGAGGCTTCGTTTTCAAGTTGAAGCCTAAAATTCCAACTTCTGAGACATGCTATTTCCACTTAACGCCGAGATACTCACTTATGTAATAAAGAATGTTAATCAAAACGAGCTTTATATCTCTATGTCCTCCGCGGAGATAATATTCGTCTTTACCCCCGATGAATTAGTTGAGGCGCGCTGAAACTTGAATCGTTTATAATTTAAAAGTGAATGCTTCGATTGCAAAGTGGCAAAAGATGTCCCCTGGTCGCTCACTGTTTTTGGGGCACGCTTGTATATACTAGATATATGTACGACTTTCGTTTCGTTTTCGACGAAGGAACATTGAGCCTCTGTACATCCGACGAGCTGTGTAAGATAGCGGAATGTTCAATTTTGAGCGGATACGCATGAGTGGTAGAAGATAGAAAGAAAAGAAACTCGCAAAGAAGGTAGATAAGTACGTTACGATCAGAACGCCGTACCAACTACATACATAGATGCGTTTCGTCGTGATTTGCACGAAATGTGCACGCTACTCCGAAGGAAACGTGGACACGTCCTCGAGATTGACGGTGTCGTGACACGCGTTTGGTCAAATTACTAGGAGTAAATATATCATTAGTCCGTGTAACGTTAAGGTAATGGATCGATAGAGATCGGGATATTTTACATGTAGGCATAATTAAACACGATGGATATTTTCAATATTTGAAACGAAGACTGTATGGGTACAAAGTTGTCTTTTGCGTTCATCCGTTAATACGCTATTCCCCGTACTGGTAGTCTAACGATGTCTGTTAATATGTTAATTGAACGGCTAAGTGGATACGGCACGTGTATGACGAAGCCGAATCCGACTTTACGTTGTCACGACGGAATAATCGATATTACAGGAGCACGTGTCGTATAATTTGTATCTAGCTTAACAATAGAAAGGTGTTAATCGTGCTGTATCGATAATTTTAATATTTAGCAACTACAACGAACAAGTTCCGACGAAAACAACTTTTGTCCTGCAGTCTCGGGAGTAATCGATTAACGACATAGACGTAAGGTACGCGTAAGGTTACATTATATCGGAAATGCGATTATTAAGCACCTGCTCCTCCTCCCAATCGAAGGGAAAAGAGAATGGAATACCAAGAAATCGATAGCCGTAAATATGTGATTGGGAAACTGTAAATAGTATGTATTATAGCACAACAGATGTAAGTTATCCTCTCTTGAACTTAATAAATAACGACAATATAACGAATGTAAAGGCGCATAATGGATGTTCAATTTAGAAAACCGTTCCTACAAAAAACAGAAAGAAGAAACATTAATGATATATCGCACCGTCAACGCGACCGTATTGTTCACTACGATAAACAAAGTAATTCAATAAATAATTGAAGTAATCTGCTCGCGTCTATGTTTGGTCTGCATGTAAATAGCTGTGACAAATATACTCGATTGATTTTGATTAAAATGAAATCTGGGAACATGGTGGAAGCGTAAGAGTTAGGTATGTGTTTTGAATTTCATTTTTCCCTCCATTATGAAAACAAAACACGGGAGATCAGTATTATAACAATGATAACTTGGACAAAACAGATTTTATTACAAGAGAGATAGTATATATATATATAATTCGACAATTAATCTCTGAAAAGTTTAGTGAATATGTGCTGTACAAACAACATGAATTGTATTTTATAAAAACATCCGTAAGCGATGTGTAATACTTATCAAAATATTCTTATAAAAAATATTTTTCCATACGTTCGCGGAGCTCCAGAACGCGCTGTGATTTTAGCTTCCCTTTAGCAGGGTTAAAGTACTCTAGGAATATAACATTTTTAATTTGAAGTATCACAAATTTCGAAACGCAGATCCCGCTTGCTTCAGCCCAAAAATTTGGTAACGATCTTTTGCCCGCTGTGTGCAGAAATGCTAGGTACTGTTATACGTCAAGGTACGAATGTCATATTAATTTCGAATTCTGAAAAGAATGGCCGAACCTCTAGAAATATTTTGCACCGATTACTATTATTACTATAATTATCACTACTAGTACTATTATTGTGTTTCGCCTACCATTAATAAAAAAATCTATCCAGTTCAATGGTAATATATCAAAATAAAAAATACATTAAATAACATGTTTACGCGTTCAATATCATATATACCACGGTCGAAGATTTGAAACAAAACACTATACTGGAAATTCAAATGAAAAGGCACTTCGTCGTCCTCCCGCGCTTACCTCTTACGTCTATCGTTCATTAGGTCTCTCTCTAAATTTGTTTTGCAAATTTGTAACTTCTACCGCGTCTCAAGACCGACTTGTTTATGGTAGAATAGTGTTATTAATTATATTAATTTTTCACATAACGTATATACGTATACACTTTTGATCGTTCAGCCTCCTTAAACCCTGTAACCTCTACGTTCAGTGTTCCTGATGGAATTCGCCAAGCAAAGTGCGAAGATAATACCGACCAGCTGGAACATAATAAAACAAGTATACGTGTAGTACGGATTCTACGCTACGACAATAATAAAAGTCTACATTCCGGCTATAGTTTACGCGAAGTTGCACGCATGCGTAGTAAACGCAGAGCATGTGACTAAACGCCCATTAGCTTTCGGTAGGTAATGTAAGTATGGTTTAACCAATTACGCCGCAATCTTTGCGTGGGAATAATTTAAAGCGAGATTTACCAAATACGTTGCAAAGCTTCCAGGGGCGGATTTGAAGATTTGTCGCTTCCCGAAATTTTTCATTTCCCAAAATTTGTCGCTTCCCGAAATTTTTCGCTCCCCAAAATTTGTCGCTGCACAAAATTTGCCATTCCCCCAAATTTTTCGCTCCCCAAAATTTGTCATTCCCCCAAATTTGCCACTCCCCAAAATTTTCCGCCCTAAACTACACCCTACTTAACTTATAGTACCCAAATTCGCCCATGAATGCTTCCCACTGATAAATAATCATTCAGAAATCACGAATGACGAACTCCGAGGAGAAAGCTTACCTCAATTCCAGCAATACCAATGGCGACACTACCCAGCACGGTTCCTGCGGTTTGAAGGGCTTCTGCGATTTTGTCTGCACATCCAGGAACATTCTTCACTTCACTCGCCGAGCAAACCCTCTCCCTTTCCGCTTTGCCGCAACAACTCCAGGGAATATCGCCGGTGAAGTTACCATGAGAACGGAAGTCGTCCGCAGAGTTGACGCCACAGCATTTCAACTGTAACGAATTATGCGAACCTCTCAGAGCCAACCTATTTATACTTGCGTAAAATCGCTAAAGACATCTCGCAGCGAGATCTGCTGGAAGAATTCAGATCCGCGAGACATTGCTGTAAAACACACTTACGCTGCTTTGGATAATATTGACTATTTCTGCGTTCTCCACGTGCGTAGGGTAGTCGTTGAATACCTTACTATAAGTGGCTTTGATAGAGATCTGGTTGTCGCTGTTCTTGAAGACGACGAAAGCGTACACAGCAACGGCTACTTGTATTATCAAGATGAAGAGGAGGATCGATGCGAACTGAAAGGAGACACGGTTTCCGTATTATTGTAGTGTCGGTTTCAATGGTACGATTGACTGATACGATTCGCACGAGCACTCACCGTGATAGTCATGCAATGACTCTCCCTGATGGCGCCGCAGCATCCGAAGAACGAGATCACGAAGATAATGCTCCCGATAACGATTAACACTATCGCCGGGAACATAACGTTCATTTCAACCGTGTCCGTTAGATGGGACAACTGCAGGTGTATGATGACACCGATGGCGAGGATTCCAATGCCACATACCTGCAACAGGACAAATTTCAAAGGTGAGTATGCGGTTGACCCACTCGATGACCCACTTCCAAATATATTAATATATTAATGACACTCCGTAACCCTGAATTTCTATAGTTAAGCCTGTAAGTTTCTTAGAATAAAAAAAATTTCGAAAGTTTCACATCCTCCACCCAAGAAATAAAAAAGAAATGTTCATCATCGAAGAGGTCTTTCTTTTTTGTTACTTTCATATCGAGAACTATTTTAAAAGTCTCGAACGTTTTACAGGAGTCACCCTGTATATACGCACCCTTCAATTACCGGAGTCTTCGAGTTTCTATACAATTATATAAGCTTGTGATTAAAGACTAGGACAACTTGCTCCATGGATAGCAGCGGTTTATTACATCACATTGCACAATATCAACTGGTTGGCATTGAACATTCTGTACACGGTACACACCACGATTGTGAATGTCCCGTAGGTGAATTTGGGTCATGTCCCAGGTGCGAGCCAGGTGGTTCAACGTACTTTTGACAGAGTATAGTTACCGGGACGTCGAGGGAAGACGGTTCTCAATTTGTCAATGAATAAGACAACAAATGTCTAGCAGCTTAATATAATATATAATATATAATATATAATATATAATATATAATATATAATATAATATAATATTTTAAGTAATTAATATAACGGTTTAATTAAAATTCTACCGCTGCTAAGCAAGGAAAGTTATTCGTATGCCATTGTCGCAATATAAAATTACTAGGTAAGCTGTTTCCAAGAAGACACTTTTTCTGGTTATGTCCAATAATGATTCACCGATAAAGCAAGATCAATACCGACAATATCTACGTACTTCATACGTTTTATACGATAGACGAGGCCCATCGCGTAACACGGGCAAACGTATAGTATAATCATGCATGTCATTAATGCTGCGATTATTTGAATGTGTATCAACTGATATCACCATTTGTGCAATTGAATAAATTGGCGTAGACAGGCGACCAGCAATGATCATTTAAACGCTTCTTCCTACCCTGATTCTTTCTACTGTACTACACCTTTCATTCTTATCTAACACTTTCGTTATCGTGTTATCTTACCGTTTCCTGAATTCGTAGAACGGACTTTCGGCCACGTTTTATCTGGCCTTTCCGACTTTACTGGGATTAGAAATACTTCTTACGGAACCGGGAGTCCAGAATACAGATACAATTCTTTATCGCCGCAGCCAAACGCAAGGTTTATTATTAAAGCTGAATTCCAGTTAAATTAGGTACTGTTATCTGCGATCGTCGCATGTGAATCATTAAACATTATTCATACTTCTGCATCGTCAGACTATTTAGCAATCGTAAAATGACGGTAATGGAATCACTGCCAGTAATTACGATACCCCGAGAGCAACGAGATAAGATTACCCTTTATAAATATTGCAAACAATTCGACGATAGTGCTTAAGTGACACTATTCGCAAGATAAAGCATTCGCAAGGTGAGTGGATGGAAATATTATTCTCAAAAGCTGCCAACTTCCATCACCACTGACAGCTTCGTTTGATTATTTGGCAAAATGACCTCGACAAACCTACATCATTCCTTTCATCCGTCGCGAAACTACAGTTCCATGCAAATAGCGCAGATAATTTCATAAAGGGAAGAATGAGGACGACCTACAAAAAGTCGGAGAAAACCTTCACCCGCGAGGAATACAGCAATGTATTCGTCCTAAAAGCTTTTTTTACTTAAGGATCGGCATTTACGCTGATAATCATGGTTACGCTTCATAACAGTGTCACCACTGCAGCCTCGCCTTTACTCTTATTGACTTATCACTTCTAATTTTCCTGTACCTTCATTCTCTTAAGTAATAAAGACGTCTAATAATAATAAATAATAATAATAATACTCGATATTTCTAGTAATCAATATTTGCATGGGTCGATGGAAATGTAATAGTGCATATTGTATCCTTGACACGTTACAGAGGCACACTTTCCCCGAGCTATGTATACATTCAAAATTATCCTGATCGATTTAGCTTTACTACTTGACAACGTGAGTTTAACATTTCAAGCCCGCCTTTGACTATAGTCCCACGACTTGCGAGTGCTGCGTCCCAGTTTCACCCGAGGATATGTACGAGTTAGGAAGTCACTTCTTCATGCAAGTCTTTCTCACTCGCAACTTTTTCTTCTATTCATATCGGAATAAATTTGTGATGCGTTCGAGAAACAGCTTTACTTCAGTTGTGTTTGTTAATACATGAACGGTTTAAATATGAAAATCCAGCTCGCCTGATGCCTTGTGAAAAGTTAGTTACGTACAACTGCTGCGATATGTAACACCGTCACGCAAAGATTTGATCGCTAACTGGATGACATCATCCTACTCCCGTAGTTTTCAACGCCAACTTCCGCTGAAATCGTGCGCGCCTATCGATGGAAATAATACTCAAACTTGCTGGCTGCATTTAAATCTAGCGCTCAAATACCAAAAATCTGCTTGGCGATATAAAATTTCTGTACCAAATACACCCCGAAACCTTTAAATAAAGCGAGGTAAACCATCGACGAACGTTGATTAGGGACCCTAATTTCAATTAAACCGCTAAAAATTAAAAAAGGTGTTATGTAATCACTCTAATTCTATTTCAAGATTTTGATTAAGGTAATACTTTGCAAAGTATAATCGTGGATTCGCAATCGTTTGACTGGTTGAAATAGCGTGGTAGAAATAGCTCGATTCATATCTTGGAATTTCTAAATAAGTATTTGCGATATCGCTTGAAACGTTACAAAAACAAATTACCTACATGTGATCATTAGAGAAACATTTACACGCTGAATGGCGAGCTCTGTATAAATTTTCTCGCGAATCGATAACCGTGAGCAAGTTCGATAAGTAATTCTTAGTAACGAAATGTTTAAGCACAGGGATAGCAAATCGACGATCCCAAGAATTGATTAACGAAATCTGATAAACGGATCCGAGAACAGTTACTTCTCAGATCACTACTTGGTACTTTCCATTTGTACATGTATATGCATATGTATATAAGACACAGTGGCCTAGCACTGATGGGCCAATTAAAACCACATAAATCAATTCGTACGTTTAACGGATGCTTGTAGCTAAAATTATTCATGGTATTAATAGGATTTGGCGCCAGTGCAAGTTATCGACGCGTTACTAGTTGTCATTAGCATTGCAGAACTACCACTTCATTGATCAAAGGCGACCGTTTCCCATCGATAACCAGTGATTCACTGATCTTCAAGGAACAAAACGTTATCTAACGCACGCCGTTATTTCCCCGTGTCAGCCTTCGAACTTCCCTCAGCAAGCTCCAAGCTATGAAAAGTAAACCGGCCACCGCAAGCGGCGGAACCTGTTCGCTGCTTTGACGAAGGTTCGAAACCTTGAATGGACAAAAGGACGCGCGACGTGCAAAGTTTCTTTCTCTGCATCTGCGTGTTTTAACAGCCGAAATCGCATGTGGCGGTGACTCATCGTTTCCAGGAATACTACGCTTTCAATATACGCAATCGATCACGACTTCCAGTATACGCCCATCATATCATCTTTATTTTCAGAGAGAGAAATTGGAAAATGAACGTTTCATTGAAAATTTACAGAGATCCCTTCGCATTGCACTTATCTATTTACTTTGATAATTAATTGTTAATTAATTTGATACTTCAATATTAATTACTAGCACCGATAAAGCCAGGGAGACTGGCAAGGGAACATCCCGAACCCGGAAATTCAAAAAATTCTGAAACTTTCTTACCCTAACCTAGGTAAAAACAGAATAAAGGTGACACGTGTGATCCTTGCGACCATAAATTTCGGTTTCTTGTTTTCCCACGTTCTTTTCAACGGCCTTTCTCAGATGCTAGAGATATGTTTACTTTAGCGCCTAGACAGTTTGACTCATTTCGCTATTCCTCATCGTCTAACGCTGTATGCATGGTCACCGAAGTTCGAGAAATTTGCCGGGCGTTAAAGTAAACAGGTTTAGAGCGTCGCTACAAGGACATTGAAAAACGTGGGAAAACTACGCAAACCTTGAGAGGGTTGTAAGATCTATCTCGTTGTTCGTACCCCTCACTCGGCTTCCATTCATAGGCGCACGAAAACCTAAAGTGGAACGCTATAGACAACTCTGCCGAGTCTTATTGCTTCCATCTACACTTTCGATGCATAGACCGATCATATATGTATTTCATTTATGTGTGTCACCGACTTTGAAAACATGATTTTGAGGAAAATGCTTTAAAGTTTTGGGTCTGAGCGCTACACCCAAGAACATCCACCTACTTACACGCATATAACTTTGTCAATTTTGGTGGGATTAGCTTGACACTTTCAGGGATTTGCAAGATGTACTTTTTTGGTGGAAATCGAAACAAGAAAATATTAAAAAAAAGTTACAGAACAATAGGGATGGATGTTGACAGTAGTACCTAATGAAAAAATAAAGTTTATTATAATATAGTAATACTGGAAAATATTTAACGATATTGTAAATCGAAATGTAACAAGTCTCTCGCGCGTAGGTAAATTTTCATAGAATCAATAGTTTCTTATCTCTATTCTTAGAAGGAATGAAACCACGTGTATACACTTTGTTGTCGTGGAGATGTATATCTCCGCTGAAGCTTTAACATGTTCCACGCTAATCGATATCGTTCAGTAAGTGGTTCCGAAAATCATTGTACTTGGAAAATGGATTATTAAGGGGGTAGGTTACCACAAAATTTTTCGAAAATTGTTTTTTTTAGGATGTTTCCATATTCCGCTACCTACACCTTTTCTACGTATTTTAGGCGCAACCGAGCCCCAAAATTAAAAAAATTGAAGAAATTACAGTAAGAAATGTAGGAGCCTACACATGAGATCGTATAACGATGTCCAACTTTAAACGCGATTTCCCAGACTAATCCGTTCTCTACACTGCACTGTAATCAAACGGATAAAACGCCACCGCAGAGAGCATGAGTCATTTTCACTTTAATCCCCCCTTGCTACTGGTTGATGGTTAAATGGAACTATCGACGTTGAATACTTGCTCGTCCATAAGGCTCAAGTTATTCGAGAAGAAATAGTTCCTACCTGCAGGACCAATTCAAAAACTCCGACGTCACACCACCTGCTGCGCTGTTAACGCAGCAACGATTCATTCAAACTTTTTTAAACGCTAACCCTGATCCCTCTACGTTCGTCCTACGTGTCTATCATAGTTTCCTGCGCCAAAATCTCATCGCGGTCTGCGCAACAGCGCGGTTAATTAAATTGTTTTAGGAGCTTCATTCGCTGGCAACTTTGTATCAATGTGCAAAATATTCGAGGTAGACGAGGAAACATGCCAGCCTCGACAAATAGTTTCATGCGCGGTGCCAACGGTGTCCGTGGTACAATTGAAAATTACAGAGTTATGTAAAAGAATCCGTCATAAAGGAGCGCAATTTTTTACTTTATCATCGTGGTCATAGTTACACACAACGTTGCGTTTCTTTCAAATAATAGCTCTCTTTGTATTCAGTTTTTTTTTTAATAATGTGATTTTAATGACGCTACGGAATAGTTATGTACTCTGAAATATTGCTGCTGTCATGTTGCTAGTACCTACTGTCAATACTACTAACTGGAGCGTAGATTTTGCATCCAGTAAAATCTAATAAATAATGCACTGTTATCGACTTATCAAATAAACGATAATTGGCTTTTAAACGTGTCTGAGATTACAGAACGACTTGGCGATAGTGTTGTCAGGAAGTGAAAATGTCTAATAACAGAAGATTAAACTGCGATAGGAGTCCCATTTAACGAGAATCCAGCTCGAGGCTCCAAGAACGCGCCAGTTCTTAATGACATCAGCCATAATGCATGGAACTCGATATGATTCACAGTTAACAGGGACACCCGTGAAATGAAATATAACCCGCGGAGCGTTTCACTTTTACTGCGCCTCAAGGATTGTAATTTCAATGTGACAGTGTCATGATTAACGTTGAGACCATTTGGGGTTGAAAGATAAATGATTATGCAAGTACGTATCCGAACCTTTAAACACTATAAACATTTGAAACGAGTACCTCTGTTTCGGTGCAGAGCCCAAGCGCGTCGCAGAATTAAATTTCAAGTTTTAAGGCTGAAACGTCATACAAGGGCAAGAAAAATAAAGAAAACTTCTGCAAATTCCACTTGATGTCACAGGGCGTTCACATTTTTAAATTTTACGCGCTTGTGTCAAGTGGAGATATGCGAAAGTTATCGCGAAGGCACGGTTAAGCACATGTAATGCGCGCTACAGAACACCCTTGAAAGGGTCGATTTTAGTAGGTCGCGGCGCAACGAGGGACCGCGGTGCCGTATGAAACGTGGAGTGTTCGGCGCGCTGTTGCACATGTTTAACCCCGCCTTAACGCGAACGAGACTCGCGTAAACCTTGGATTTTAGAGCGGAATTATATCTAGTCTCCCTCCGACCATGAAGGAATGACGTAAGTCGTTGCAAAGCATACACACTGCTCCGGACAAATATTCTATCAGAGATGCCGCAAAGACTAGACAATGAAATGTATCGCCCCCTTCTTACTGCTATCCTCTACTTCCCTTCTACTCCTCCTTCTCTGAAATCAACAACGGATGCTCATAGTGATGGGCTCAAGACCGATCGAATCTCTTCGAATCTATGACACAATGTTTCGAATCGCTTCGAATCCCAGAAAAAAATTAATATTTATTTATTTTAATATTGACGGTCGAAACCATTTCGCATTCTAACAAGTCCGACACAAATACGTAAAGTAGAGGCAGCGAAGACACAGCACATGAAGATGATACAATAAAACAAAAATAGGAAAAGAACGACAAACTGCAATAATTTCGCTCTGAACCTGCTGAAAGATAAAGAGAATAAGTCCAGGCTTTTAAAGTATGTATTGCCTAAGACGCAAATCCTATGAAGAGGGTAACTACTTTTAAAATAAAAGTATTAAGGTTTTACATAAACAATAAGGAAATATACTGTTTCTGGCATAAAAATTTACATTATTATTTTAAAACCATCCTCCTTTTTACACACAAAATAATGTTACTTAATGATTAATATTTTTATTTTTAAAGTACTTGTAAGTTTTACAACATTCAAAGGAAGAGTAAATGTTTAAGACTTCCCACAACTTCCTGTTTCAAATAACAATCGAAACGATACGAAAATTTCATCTGGAATTTGGAGAGAATCTTGAAACTCGAGAGTATTCAGATCTCGCCCGATCCCGCCCGAATTTTTCCGATCCGTTACGAAGTTTAACTTCCCGTGCTTCGATACTCGAAACAAACCACACACTCCTATTCAAGAACTATCAAGAAGACTGTCAAGAATTTCTTATTTCGAATAACAGTGGAAGGGATTTGAAACTTTTGTCTACTATTCGAAGCGATTCGAAACTTCTGTCCAGGATTCGAAGCAATTCAAATATTTACAGAATTGAATAACTTCGAATCGCCATCACTACTCATGTCGGAGAAAGTATTCCCAAGAATTTCTTAACCATTTCTTTCACGATTCTTTTCAAGGCCTCAGCGTACAAAGAACGCGTTAACGGCTGGAATGTAAACAGGTAGAGCTCTAATACCGATCCAGCTATCAAGTAAGTCGGTAAACAAACGAATATCGACTGTCATTTACTTACAGCGAACAGAAGATTGAAAATAAAGAGTAACCATTTGACACATCCTGAAACACAGCTCATCTTGGAATCGATTCGGTCGCACGGGGCCCGGACCCGAAAGGAAGAGAAACGCAACTAAAACTAAACCGCCACAAGGACGATCGGCGGCGACGTGCACGGGCCGAGGACGAGACGAGCGTGGAACGGGCACTAAAAACACGATGAGTAGTGTGCATCAGCCGAAATGCCTGCAACCAGTCTCTCTCTCTCTGTCCCCCTTTCTCTATCTCCCCCAGTCTCTCCCTGTTTCATCTCGCACCGTATCATCGCTCGGGATTCTGTGGCAGCCAATGACTCGCGACCACGTCACACATTGTATTGCCTAAGGAAACTGACTGGGGTCCACGGCAGAGTTGGGCAAAATGTAATCTAATTACAAATTACGATTAAAATGTAATTGTGTAATTGATTTATTTTCTGCAATCGTTAATTTAGGCAGTTAGCCACACTTTTATCAATTACCTGGCCCACGGACACCAGATTTCACGGGAAACAAAAAGGAGGAAAATACGATTCCAAGAAATTTTGTAATCTTGCAACACAAACTCGTGGAATTCTAATAAGGAAAAGATGCGAGTGGGATGATTGAAATTGCTTTTGTGATTCTACAGAAATGTCAGTGGATTTATTATGGTACAGTTGTTCTGCGATAAATGTGACTTGAGAATAATCAATGGGATGGTACAAATGTGTAACACCCACGCTGAATAAAAATTAGATTTATGCAGAGCAGGTGTTACTCGAAATATCGAACACGACCGAGTTCCCTGGACATCGAGCATAACGAACTGTACTGACACAGATAGAATCGCTATATCGATTATCTAATAGCTGAAAAGGATATACATTTATCCCCCTTTTTTCCTATCGCTATTGAGAACATACGGCACAGGTGTATCGCGGTCGCTTATTCAGCCTTATGATTAAACCGTGTCATCCAACGGTTTGAAAAAGAATATTTAAGAACTCCTATATGGAGAATTTCGAAATATGAATCGAGGACTTCTATTACACTTCGACGAGACGAAGCCGTGACGCGATAAGCAGAGGAAGGGCACGTAATCTAAACAAAACATTAGCCGCTATAGGCTTAGGTTCCAGTTGTAATACGGTTAAAAGTTTTAAGACAAATAAATTTGACATATAAATACGGAATAACATATCGACAAAAATGTTTTCGATGTATTATTGCTTAAACTCTGTCTAGCTATGATAATTCACAAAAATAATGAAGCTTTTCAACGGCAACGGTTTTTCTTATCGCATGACTCACGCTCGTTCTGTCGCTCGCAGGCAGACTGGCGCGTGTTTAAACAAGCATGTATGAAAAAAACACTGACTCAGAAATTCAACCCACTCCACAGAAATATCTTTCTTGTCCCACACCCCATACGCGAATTTTAATTCTCAGGACACCGAAATTTGCAATTAATCGACTAGATGGATTCAACGCATTCGGTTTGAGATACGATTGACGTGATGCAGCGTGAAACAGTTAAGTATATACGCTAGGCTATTCTCTTTTCCAGCAGAAAAGGGAACATCGCAATCACAATGTCATGAAAGTAAAATAATTTAAAAATGAAGTACATTAATCATGGAGTTATACTACACTTCGATAGGTGGTATCAAAATTAATCAATTTAAAAACATACTTAATAAGATCGAAAAAAATTAAGATAAGAGGTAATTTACTCCAACGGGGCAATTGCGTAAAAGAATGAGTTGTTGAACGCTCGAACAAGAGAGCTGGTTTATTGATAGTATTTAAAAATAGCGCATGCATTGATTGGGCAGTACAAATCAAATACGACGTAAAAACTTGGGCTGTGCAGGGCATACAGGACGAGAATCTTCGCGGTGCCAGCGCAGCAGCAAGGCAGTGGTAATTAAAAGTGTTAGAACACGTATCTATCTTTCATTTAACCACCCACTTGCCAATAAGTGGTAAATAGCAACATGATCTTCAATTACTTCGTGAGAATCGGATATTACGTCGTACACGGCTATTTAAGTTCCACGAGTAAACTACATACATGCACACGTAACTGTGTACGTAGCTTCGTCGAAAGAATGCTCTCAACTTACCGCAAAGATGAAGTTAAATATGAAGAGAAGGTATTTTATCATTCCCATTCCGCAGCTCATCTTGACTGATTTTGATCTCGTACAGTTAGTCCGGTTGCAAAGAAGTCGATCGTTGAAATAACGAAAGTCGTTCAGAGGACGCACAAACAGACGCTCAACAGGTTAGGTTGCGAAAGGCGCGGGCAACAACTGTGATACACAGGCGTCTCGCGGTCAACTGAACGTAGAGCCGAAACGAGTTCCCGTACAGCGCAATATGTAGCGCCGCGCCCGCCTTTATCTGGAAAGATTAAGGAAGCTTGAATGCTCTGTACACTTCGCATAGGCGTCGATAATGCGAGTAACGATGGAAGTAGGGTGCACGAAATATCAGGCCAGTTAAATTATAATCGTTCATTGATTCTGTCTTCTTCTCCTTCTCTATGAAAGATGGTTTCCTTTGGAATCGGTCAGTCGAAGAAGCTCTATAGTCTGTAGGATGTAACACTCGACTTTACGCGCAGAGTAATAAAATGTTCGATATTCAGGTTAGGTATAATACGATTGTGAGTTTTTTTTAAAGAAGTGTATAATGGCTTTGCTGTGAATATAACAAAATTTAAAAAGAATTAAAATTCACTTAAAAAAAATAAAAATGCACTAAAAAGTGGAAAATAATTTTTTCCTTCATTTAATCTACGACTCTCATATTTTTTAAGTCAACGCCAGATTTACACAGTGCAAATGATGAGGCACAGACTTAAAAAATATGGGAGTCGTAGATTAAATAAGGGAAAAAATTATTTTTTACTTTTTGGGGCATTTTTATTTTTTTGAAGTCGCTTTTAATCTTTTTGAATTTTTTAATTTGATGTTTTTATATATATATTGACACAACATGATGAGGAAATATGCGTGTACGTACATAAAATAATAATAATTAGGTGAGAAATAGTCTTTATTAACCATAATTGGCAATATATTGAGTTAATTTTGATTCAGTATTGGATGGGAACGTCGTCCTCTTTTGAATAAAAAGAAAATCATCATAATCGTCCATATGCTGAGAAATTATGCGGGGACAAACATAAAAAAAATATACATACGGGTCGAATCTATAACCTCCCCCTTTTTGAAGTCGTTTAAAAATATATTTTAACTTTGCGAGATTCGTATGCATATGAAACCTATGGAATAAAATTTTCTTACAGAGATTGTGAGAATTAAATAAGAATAGGGGAAATTATAAATAAAGCACCATATCTCAAATATTTATTCTGTGCGTGGTATAATCGTACAAACTTGTATACATTAATAATAATTGCTTTGTTTTCGTTCACGTTCTCATTACACACATAATTACATGTAAATAAAATAGGAAAGAAGTGTTTTCACGGCACTGAACTAGAGATTAATGTTTGGTTATGTTTCAAATATTCGTTTATTTTACACTGTAAATAATCTTTAAGCTATAAAGCTCGTAAAGCATTCGTCATACATCCGTGGATGCTTTGAGATGTTTTGCTTCGGGACTGAGAAAATTGTCGTTCACCTCTAAATCTTTGGATGCTCGCGCGAATGCTTGCGCGGCGATCATCAAGTCTTTTCTTCTTTCCATCCTCTCCCGAGATGACCTCGTGTAGCATGACATGCACATTATGAAACCGATCTAAACATGGTCAAATGATAAAAGCTCCGAACACGATTCCGTCGACCAATGGATCGAAAACTCACCTGTAATAATACTGTGCACAATGCGAGTAGAAAAATGTGAAGGAGGATCGATCTGTTGCGATTTATTACTACGTGCTGGCAACCCCTCGCGTACATCGTTGTACACGCGCCTTTAGAGTCGCTGGAATTTGAAATCGACGACGTATCGCAACAAGACCAGGGAATCGCATCTTGGCCACGGTAATCGGCTGGTCCATTTATTCCACAGCAGCGTAACTGAAGAAGAGATACATATAATTTTCAGTGACGATGTTAGAAATTAATAAACGCCATTTTAAATTTACCTTCGAGTGCATTCGATCCCAGAGAGGTTTCTCATCCGACACGGCAAGACTGAACGCTTGTTCGAGATGATCGATTGGTAACAGATCCACTTGCTCATGTCTGACCAGGGCCCAAATCCCAGCACTTGTGTTGACCACCGTCACAATTATTAGCAGTACGCAAAACTAAATGCAAGAATATATGTTATTCCGTTGTAATTTTATAGAAAAGGAAACTGTACCGATCAACACAAGCAACTTCGATCTTATGGTTTTAAAAAATTAAGTTTATTCGACTTGAAAGACATCCTCGACGAACGTAATTGAATAGTCCTTGTAGAAAACACTGTAACTGCCAAAAATCAAATTCTATACTATTTTTCTTAATTTTGGCACTTACTGTGTTTTCCACAAGGACTCTTCAAGTCTTACTACCCGCAGGGGCAGATTTCGAGATTTGGCGCCCCTAGGCTAACAAGTGTTTGCCGCCCTTTCCGCGAAATATCATAAAATATTTTAATCTAAAAGAGTCGAGGCAATTTATTAAAATTAATTCAAGAAGGCAACACATAAATGATTTATTGCTAATTTGCTATATGAAAAAGAAGTGAATTGTTTTTAAAGTTTTCTCAAGCCTCTGTGTTTAAACCATTTCCAATTTCTATCGCTCCCCAAAATTTGCCGCCACAGGCTGCAGCCTACTTACAGGGTTGCCAGATGATCCAGTACACAGACTGGCATATATGACGTCACTTAGCTTGGATTGGCTTGGCGTTGGCATGACGTCACGGCGCCACCAACCAAATGTAAGTATTCCCCTTCTCCTACATCGTATGACGTCATATACGCCAACACGCCGCCATTTATGGCAACCCTGCCTACTTAACCTATACACAAATCCGCCCCTGACTATCGGCGTGATTGGTAAATAATAGAGATGTAATATTCCTTACAATTATAACTTGACTGGTATTTGAAAAATCTAGGAACTGCCAAATACACCAGCCTAGCATAGCTGCCACCAGGCCCATCACTAGTAGAGTTATCGCTGAGCCGCATACATTACTGGGAGTGAGGGGTGAATATTCATACAATTGGTATATAAAATAGCCGGCGCAAATGCTCTCTATAACGCCGCATACCTGTGAAAAAGAAAAGTTTACCGTCATCTTTCGGAGACAATATATTCCCGGCTGATAACGAGCGCTAACATGTACGATAAGCGGGGATCGGTTCTATCTAATCTCTGCATTTTCCGTATTCAGTGAAGTGGGGATTTTAATAGATGGTGTAACAGAAGATTTCGAAATAACTTCTGTTTCACCGTCAGCGTTTAGCGTTAACGATCGCCGGTTTGAACTTAAACCATTGGTGTCACCAATTGCATTTATCTTCTTACTAATGATTACTTTTCATAATTGGTTTTCGCCACAAATGTATCATCCTTGGCACACTTCGATAATGTCCATTACCGATCCTGCTTCCACACGTTTTATCTTTGATATCTATTTTTTGGCTGCGATTTTTTTATCGCAATCTGTTCGAATAATTGTACACGAGTTGCATCGATTTACACGTGCACGTCTATGCAGTTGATATCATGGCCAAGATAGTGCACGTTACGATATCACGAATATTTTTCGTTGTACGTGCGGTATCGATACGATGGATAAACAATAAGGGAGTTGTCCAATCGAACGAACTTTATAGGTACCTGATTGCTAAAACGGTTGCTAAAACGTGTTACATAAATGGGGCTATTTATAACAGTGATTATTGTAAGATTTAACTTTAATTAGTATAACGTTTAACAAAAGCAAATTGCTAAATTCATGAATAACATAAACTCAGAATAAATGAGACTACTTTTTCAAGAAATCGTAGACGTTACTACTTCCTTACTCTTCGATAAGACCTCCATCGATAACGATATTAATCAATGACGACAATAAAATAAAGACTATTGATAAAGGCAACAATATGGCGCCGCGAATCAAACGTAAAATTGCGCTAGAAAACCATGGGATCGGAATGAGATTAATAAAGCAACAACGGAAGAGAGGCGAAGCGTTTGAAAAACCGGAACATCGCAGTTTTCGAAAGAACGACGCGCTAGCACGATAGTGTAAACTGGCGGGCGTCCAATTCTGCGACAAATCGGAAACTGGTCACCGACGCACGGCTGTATTCTTAATAATAGAACAACCGAACGAAAGTCGAGAACCCGAGCCGAAAAAGAATGCAACGCGTTGTGTAATTCCAGTGCGTTAGAATACAACGAATTCACTTTTAACTACGATGCTTAATCGTATAGTTCTATTACCTACGCCTGAACCCGTCACGGAGGAGCAAATATGTATGCACTTACGCCGACGACGATAGCACCACCGATGAGAAAGTATCGCAAACAGACGAGCGTCCGTGCCATCGTGAAATTAGCGAATAAAAAGAAGAAGTCACTTGAACAACATCTGCGGCGTTACAGTTAAAGTAAACGAAAGAAAAGCGAGAGGAATAAGTACCGCGATTGAGCAACCCGTCACCACGGTGACCAGACGCAAACCTCAGGCCCGAAGCGTCATTCCTCGTAGAACTGACAATGAGCCACAAAACGCAGCCGGCTGCGTGTTCTTCGCCTTATCGATGAACCTTGTTCGTTACTACCTCCAAACCTCCACAACCATTTTACACCATAACATTCCCTTTCCTTTCCTTTTCTTCCTCTTCTCCTTCTTCTTCCTACCGTTCTTCTACCATTTCGCATGAATTGGAATCGACGATTGTCATGCCACTTTGGGAACTGCGTATCTATAGGCGAAGTTCGAAAGCAACGGAAAGTATACCTATAACCAAAGCGACAGGTGTTGCATTTCGGGTACCATGAATCATACACTACTGGGAGATCGATAATTCTGCAACACTGTTTTCTGAATTCCGATCTTAAATTGTCGATATTAAACTCGACGAATGCTCACACGCACAAGTTTATAGTGTGCGTATTAGAAAATGTTGACTGGAAGCGACATTGTTGGTAAGTATGCTTCAACTAAGTTATCGATGGAGTATTCGATCAATATTGAAGAACTTGCATGTATAGTTATATATTATGTCTGTAAAAGATAAGAAAATTACATAATAATTTCGTCGCTTCTCGTTAATGAGAGTAGTGTCAATTCTTTTTTTTGAATCAATTCGATTCGAGAAACACCTTCAACGTAGACGCGCGTGCGCAGCGTTCGTTCTTACAAGAAATGAACGTGTGTGCATTTGGAACTTACTACGCCTTATAGTAAATATTTCATCTATGATTTTATTCTGCACTATAAAACACTCTCAAATTTAATTGTCAATGGTGGTGGAGTGACTCATGCTGCCAGTGACGAAAGTTCCACGGTCTGTTTTGGTCAACATTACACATGAGATCTGTCAGAGTGTTTAATTTGTTATAATTACAAAGAATATTGGAAGCAATCGAAGCACCAATCATGGTTCCGGAAAAAGATGAAGTTTGCGAGTTATCTGACGTTATTTTAAACGACAGTAGTGCAGCTGTCACAGAAGTATGTTAATTCGGGGTGTGTACTTCGTGTCTTTGTACATTCGAAATAATTTTAGGACCTTAAGCCAAAGAGACGACTAAAGAGAGTGTTACACTTTTCGGATGGCGATTTGGAAGAATATTCCGAGGATGAAACGGATGCCCCAGAAACGAATAAAACAGTAACTCAAATAGACCCAGTTAAGTTTTGTTTATAATCTTCACGCATCGCAATAACTTCCTCGACCATTTCTAATTAAATGATTTCGATACATGCTATGCCAAATTGAACGAATGGGAACCACAGAAGACACTCAATTGGCTGCCGTGGACTTGGTATCAAACAACATCTATCGGTGGTAAACTATTGGACGGCTGCGATTACTTGGGTGAATGTTTGGCAAGTTTTTTCGGTATCACGTCTCCAAAGTATCAGTTCGAAATTAATGAGTTCTATAGACTTAAGGCTCTTGAGAATGAAATACAACACAAGCAGGATTTAGAAATGGGTGGATGGAACGAACAGACCCAGAATAATCTTATACACAACAATAATGTACAAATAAGCGACTAAGTCATATTCTGCAGCATTTATTCGTCGAAGTATTTATTCAGCATTAGTAAACAATGTTCTATGCCTTCGTATTCCTTGCGTTGAAACTATTTTAAACTGTTACAATTTTAAACATTTCGATATGAATCAAAGTTTTGCTGTTCAAAAGCATTGCAAGAGTATAAAAAATTTAAAGGTACTGTCAAAATGTATCGCATTTCATTAATGCCAGAGATTTAGCGCCAGAAATGCTGTTTCGTGGAAAACTTAGCAATAGGTATTTCAATAGTATTTGAAAAAATATACTAATCTGACTAATGTGTTCAATTGTTTAATTTAATATAATAAGAATACTAATCTAAGTCACCAATCATAGAGGACTCATAATGTTAAAAAATTATATTGTCTCAGAAACATTTAGTATTAAAATACGTTTGTACATAAATTTTGATACCAATTCTACCGCAAAAATCTTGTATAGTTACCGTTGTAAAGAATAAAACACATATGTATATATGTATTAACTAAATACATCTGTATTTAATAAACCTAATTCTATACCTGTAATTATCACTTTTCATGTTATAAATTGGCATAAACAATACTTTTCTGTAAAGTTTTCATCAGACCTTGAGAATGTTCCCTTAGTATCGTCTATATATAAGTATTAAATATCGCTGTCACGTGAGAAGTTTAATCCGGAAGAGCAACTGAAATTGTATGTAAAACAAGTGAGATAACATTATTGAGTTAATGCGTACGAACGAGTATCCTCTTAAAGGAACATTCATAAGCTCTATGGATAGTTGCTTTCAGCACAGCGCGTACCTGCAGTCTTGTGCAGCAGGAACTGATAGTTTTGTTATATATGTATATATATATATATAAATATGAAAAATCTTTTGTGTCTTAAAAGTTCAAGGTAAAATTATGTTTCTGGCACAAACCTATGTAAAGCACTAGTCAGGACTAGTAAAGAGCTTTGAAGACCCTGAGGTAAATGCCTTTGTAACCACGAACCCTTGTATTGCTCTATGTGAGCCAACATTTTATTTGCTACATCAGTTCTAAATGTAGGTGGCAGATTACACACTCCTAAGTTAATAACCGCCAGACCCATATTGCTATTAGGATTCACACCGACGCCAATTAACGTTCTCCCGATTTTGCATGCCGTTAACATTAAGTCAGCGGTTAATTGAAGCTCCTGTATTTCCATCGACGAAAATTTCGATGATAAGTTACATTCGTACAGCGAATGCGAAATGCGTTTAACTTGCTTGGTTACTTTCTGTTAAGTAAAGTCGCAAATATTATTCCCCTTCTGTGCTTGATTTGAAATTATATTTACGTTAGAACTGTACACTTACTGCGAACAAATCGGCCGACAGATACTCCAAATTTACATTATCCGGGTCTGTTAATAATCTGTACAACGTTGACCCACGATTATCAGGGATTTGCTGTAAATCCTTTGCCCCCTGGTTTTTACTTAAAGTGAGCACTAAAGTGTCTAAACGCCCCAATTCTAATATCGCGTTTCCAATCTTATATTCGGAATCTTGGAAAACATGAATGTCCAACAATTTTGTAACACATTTTTGTCTGTAAAAGTAATATTTTATTATTTCGTGCTTTACAGTTAAAGTTATTTTTTAAATATATTTACCTCGATCCAAATACTTCCGATATCTCGTAATTGTCGTCAACCCCCACTTCTATTTCGCTGGCTGGATTCCATGATAATCCTGCTGCTATTAAATATCCAATCCAAGCAAAGGGGTGTGGAGTGAGGTGATGGCTGCCAGACCAATGTGCTACAACTATACCTACTGAATCCTGCTCGAGCGATGTTTTTATTGCGTTCTTTGTATTCGCATAAGTCGATGCTGGACACCCCGCTAAACTATTATAGCTTGCTGTCCCAGAACTAGGTAAAACATTACCGCCTGCTATTCTAAATGCTTCTGTCCACTCGGAAAAATCATAATCCGCCTGTGTCATAAATAATATGAGATTATTTGCGTAACAGTTACCAATTAAATTTCGATATTAACAAACTGACGAAATAAAGACTACGTTTACCTGAAACCCGTATTCGACGAGAATAATGTTGTTGGGTATATTATGAAATTCTGCCTTGGAATGTAAACCATTCGAACAGAGCAACAAGGTCGTACTCGAGCTTAAGTTTAAAATGTGCCACAGTTCTTGAAGACAAGAGTATGATTTAAATACTTCCGACATGTCTGTTTCAATAGTTTCATTAATCGACAAATTCAAATCGAAATTGTCTGCGTGAACGAGTAAACTAGCCAATCTCGGTCCGACGTGAACGTAACTTAGACTTGGAAATACTGCCAGTAATTCTTGGAATATAGGCCACATTTGTGACAGATGATGCTGGCCTACATTGGAATCAACGTCCAAAGTCGGGACCAAATCTAAATGCCGGTCTCTGAAAGAAAATAAATAATGTTCTGCAGGCATGAAATTAAGAGTAGATAAAAATACCTGCAGTACAAACCTGCAATAACGGTCAAGGGTAACCATTTCGGACTTCGAATAGCAGAGTTGCCAATCACAATTCGGAGTAAGTCTCGAATACAGATGCAGGTGGGATATTTTAAAGGACGACCACAAATCGATCATATGTAGCAAATATTCTAAAGTGGGTATTCGCCCTCTGGGCGAGATGTCCAATAATATACCGCGATGCGTGAATCTTGGTTCATCTTTTATGAAAACAGGTTCGATCTCGCATGCTTCTGATCTATGATTTTTGCTCAATCGCAGGATTTGTACAAACGTACAGACCGCGTAATGTAACCCAGCCAGGCTCCCGGCACCAACTTTGATAGCGTTTTGCGAAATATGCAATTGGTACCCATCGGGTTTATTAAATAACTTTTTATTCACTATACATTCGATCCTGTTGTCGTTAAGTAATTTCCCAGAGCTAGGATGGACTTCGCCAATTTTTACATCGTGACCCAACTCTAATAAGTGAGTTCTACTAATTTCCCAAACGTCTAGTATTTTGTGTATAGATTCGCTACCCTGTGTAACAGCAGAATATATAAAAGAAATGCAAATCGTACAATTATGACTGTATTAATTATAGTAAAAATCTGTACCTGTATTATAGATATAAAAAGTTCTTTCCCAGCAATGAAAGGTGCAGAAAATGTTTTCAGTTCGACGATGGTTTTCGGCTGCGGCCAAAGTGAACTATAAATCCCATCCTTCTCCGCACTTTTAGTCGGACTATCCTTGCCTGATTCGCGCAAAGGTACATCGTACACAGGATCTAATGATTTAGTAGATTCGATAGAAAGCTGGCTCATGTTACTCGAAATGCTTTTCTGACAGAAGTTTCCTTCCGTAAATGATGCGGTCGGGCTATGCATCGCTTCACTCTCGTTCGATACAAAGTTTGATAGAAATCTTTGAAGAAAACAGTACAGAGGTTGCTTTCCTCTGGAAAGATCATATGGCGTTTTCCCGGCAAATGTTCTGCAAACAATCTCCTTAAATTATGTGAAAACATTCATTATTATCGTACTATCGTATTATTTAAATACCCTTTAGTTGCTCGTATAAGAGGATTTGCACCCGCTTGCAGTAGTTCTTGACAAATAGCAACATCCCCACGATTTACCGCATCGTGCAGTGGCGTAGCACCGCAACCATTCACAGCATTCACATCCGCCCCTCTCTCTATAAAAAAGTTGCGTATTCTCGTGTTACGTAGTAACAGGTACATTTATTGCCTAAAACCGTGTTTTTAAGACTTACCAATTAAACATACGACGATATCTTTGTTTCCATAACAGGCTGCCCAATGTAAAGGTGTATTTTTACTACCATGGGAGTCCCATGAGTTCACGTTTAATCCTGCATCTAATAACTGCAATACTCTGTCTATCCTTTAAATAATCATGCATCGTCAAGAAATATGTGAAAGTATTAGCTACGATATTAAGTGTAATTGTGAGAAATAATATTACATACTCTGACCCAGCAGTCGCTCTTAATAATTCTTCAATGTAAGTGCGCCTGATTACGTCGCTCGATGCAACATCCACAGCATTATGCCCGCTGGTATTTTGAACGGCTGGATTAGCGCCACAGTTTAACAATGTTCTCACAATGTCTGGTTGATTGGTCTGGATTTTTCATATAAATTGATAAACGAACTGTATTCGTTACAAGATATTTTCGCGTACTATTCATTTATAATTCGAAACGAACGCATTACCTTGGAAGCATACGAAAGGAAAGTACCCTCCTCCAAAAGTGGTTGATTTAGAATCTTTTCTTTCGTTATTCCTTCGGCTGTATTACCATTTTCACCTGTCACAAAAACGATTAATTTTCCCCCTCTGCTTTATAAATATGTTATTGTAGCGTAATACTATGTAATAAATCATAAAGAAGCGGCACAGTTTTAACGTAAAACTCGTTACACGTACACGCGTCTAAAAGGGACCTAATTATATCGGTACGTCCATGTTCAATCGCTGTACGAATATTTTCGCAAATGTCTTGCATTGCTGCGTGTTTTTATGTCATATCAAAGTTGTGTATGGCACAACATAATGAGAGAATTATTTGAATGTCAGCTATCGGAGATTATGACAAACATATCCCTGAACCTGTCCATCACATCGCTGGGGTTACGTTTTATATCGATACATATCGAATACAGTAATTGACAGTAATACACTATCGAGACATCGTTTATCGAAGCAATGCACTTTTCAAATGTCGTTGCCTAAAATTCTTCATTTTCACAATTTGAATCTCGATTTAGAGGATTATTAACAATTTATTATACATATGAATGTAATGAATCGACGATTTTATGATTGATAAGGTTCTTACAAAATTCCTGACAGTTGGAAGTAATAGGTTCTTAAAATAATCGCCATTTTACCTGAAGTTTATGTTGCATCGTTGAAAGTTCGCGTAAAATAATACAACGATCGAAATAATATAACGCGGATAGCTTTGTTTTCGATGAAGTAGAAATTTTCTACGGCATATAGCTGTAGAATAATACGGAAATGAGGAGAAAATAGTGGTAGGAGAAAGACGGTAAACTGCGTCATGTTTACTGAATGATTTCTTGAAATTCAAGTGCATCCATTCGGAAGTATATAAACTTATGTATTCAAACATTACTCACTGAAAATAATGGCTTCAGAATTAATCTTAGGCATACGTATAGACCCTCAGACATTGACCACAATTAAGCTGAACGATGTGAATTTTAAAAGTAAAGTTGAGGACTTGAAATGCGAGACAGCTGGGAAAGTTAACCTATCGAAGGAATCGTTTGGTAAGATGACATTTCGCTTTGTTCTGACTCTTTGTTTTTTTTTTTTTATATCGAATCTTCGAAGCTTCTAATATAAATTCTTTTCAACGAAGCAGTTATTAAATTACGGTGACGAGAAGACTTGTTCTTTTCTTTATAGAATTGGTTTACTGTGGGTGCATTTTGGAAGATGAAGTAACCCTGGAATCTTGCGGCTTGAAAAGCGGCGCAATGGTGCACGTCTTGAAGAAAAGGGAATCAGACACGTCTTCACTGCCTAAATATATATCGGAGGATAATATCTTGCAGCTCGCGTCTGCGTTTAAGTCGTTTAAAGAGAATCCCGCGCTTCGAAGTGCATTGAATGTAAGTATTAAATTAATTTCTTGTAACTCGTGAAATACTTCATAACGCGCAATTATTGATCGCAGCGTTTAGGGAAACGACCAGAAGTCATAGACAATATTATTTCATCGTCTCCGGGGTTGCACGAAGATACTGTAGCGATTGCCATCTTGCAAAATCCTGACTTAATGGCCCACTTTACGGATGTGGATACCGTCAGAAGGTGAATTTTACTTCGCGTACTTATTCGTGCCGTAGTTATGTAAAATTAATGACTACGTCGCCTGTATGTGTAGGTTCGCAGAGGCGCATCCAGTCCTGGTAGAAGCGGCACAAAATATAGCTGCTGCTGTTCACGAAGAGGCACACAATAACGCGACTGCTGGTTCCAACAACTCGCTGTCCAACTCGCAGCCGACTGCCTATTCTTATAGTTTAGATAATCTGAGCGACGACGAGGAAATGGCAGGTGATTCTTCTCAGTCTTCAGACTCGACGCAACCTCCGAATTTATCCACTAATTCGTCGAATACTACGATCACTGCTGCGCAACTTGCCGCAGCCGTTTCTCGAGCAAGAGCTAGAAGCTTTCCCCTTTCCAATTCTCCTTCGTCTACCTCAGCCGGCAGTGCGAATTCGGGAGTGATAACCACAGAGATGTTCATGCAAGCAATGCAACAAGCTTCTGCGGCAACACCGGGTCTAATCAGTGAGGACACACTGCCGCCAATTCTACCCCCCGTTTTACCGCAATTCACGGATTTACAAAGACAGTTGGCACAAATGCACGAAATGGGGCTGCAAGATGACACGTTGAATATTCAGGCACTGCAGTTCACCAACGGCGACGTGCAGGCAGCGATTGAACTTGTGTTCAGCGGTTTCAGCAATAATTAAGTTTAATGAATAAGCATTTGGAGATTATAGCAAAATTATAATTGTATAATTAAATATCCTAATTTTACGTGTTAATCTAACATGTTAAAAGTTGTGTTCAATATGTTGAAGGAACGTGTAGTTCTGTTTGCTTTATTTCGGCAAAATTCCGCAGGTTCTGCATTAAACTGAGAAACAATTACTTAGAACTGTATTTTTGATAAAATCATTAAAAATTGTATACAATTTCGTTGATGTATATAGAGCTGGTACACTTTAAAAGATAATAAAATTTAACAATTCACAAAATGTGTGTCTGGCTTTGCAAAATATCCTTTATGTATTAAAATCTTATTAGAAAAGGTGACAGCAGTAGAATCGCCTGTTTAAATAATTTCTTTAAATTATAATATATTCATAATTAATGAGAAATCCGCAATCCCACCAATTTGAAATTGAAAAATTAAAAAGTATGATTAGTCGTTCACCGATTACTTGCAATAAGAATTAATCCCACCTCAAAAGAGTATCCTCAACGAAGTCACAGGTTCAGAGAACGCTACGAGCCGTCACTGCACGAAACTATGTGTGCGTGTGATAACAAGTGTACATCGGACACGCCGATGTGTGTATGCAAGGTAGCGATGGGTATTTAACCTGCCTTTTTACAAACTTCAACCACTATCCTGCATCCTTCCAAAATATTCATACAACAATGAAGACTGACAGTACCCCGCGAATTTGTACATACCTATTCCAGATCCCAACAATATTCAAAGTGATTCGATTATGTCGTCCAGGGCCGCATTAAGACCTTTACAGGCCCTGAACACTTAAAAGATTATGAGGCCCCCTTATACCATGGGCGTCCACAGGGGGAGGGGGGGCAAAAGGGGTAGTTGCCCCCCCTAGCTTATGAGAAAAAATCGCTTATTTTTCAAAACTGATCTTTATTAAGTTTATATTAAAACAGGGAATATTTTTAAATTTCGGTTTTAAATTTTTAATTAAATTGGCACTATTAAATGGGTTAAAAAAAGCAAGAGGGGTATATTTTTCTTAAAAATTATAGCTAAATCGGGTTTGACCGGTTTTCAGAAGTTCCGCCAAGTTAGATTTCAAAATTCAAAAAATTTCTACACTTCCCCCTTTCTTCTGATGCCCTAATCACGAGCTTATTTCGCTTACTGGTTAATCCAGCACTGGTGTCGTCAGGAACTCCGAGCTCCAAGAGACTCGAACGCGACTCAGAGCCATCGCTAGCGTGCGGTTGCAGGAGCGCGCGTGCACGCACCGAGGCGAAGTGCAGCCGTGTGCGTGCACGCACGCTCCCAGCATCGAAGTTAAAGGGGGATTCGTGCGACGTGCTGCCGTCAGTAGGAGTCGGGGTCTTGTATCGGTCGGTCGCGTCGTGAAAGTGGCGAGCCCCTGAGATCGCACGAGCCACCGTATGACAGACGTTGCACGTGCTTGCGAGCCGCGTACCTAACGTGCACCGGTTCAAAATTCTCTCGCAGCGCAGGAGAGGCCAGTGAGAGAGAAAGAGAGAAAGTTTCGGGGGCGACAGGAGCCTCGTAACGCGAGCGTGGAAAACGAGACGAGACGAGAACGCAGCCGGCATCCCTCCATGCTGTCCGAGATGCAGTTGCTCGGGTTTTCGGAAAGCATCGAAGTTTGAAATAGTGCGGCCGCATCCCGCAGGCAGATGTGAACAACTGGAAGGCGTGAATATTCACGGCGCGAGGTTATGGGGGAATTGGACACCTGACAGATAACCCGGCACCATTCGAGAGGACCATTTTGCGCGGCTGAGAGGAGTAAGGTGAAGGACGCGATACTTGCTTCTCTGTTTCTCGAATTGAAATCGATGGCGGCTCCTTTATTGAATAAGACGCGCGGAAGGACCGCGTGCACCGGTCCCGACCCTCGGGCGGGGATAATGCAACCAAAACTGTTAGTCTGTATTGTATTCGTAGCGAAGGCCGGCGGCCAGGGTGAGCCGGCTGCGCCACAACAGCGCCGTTACTTTTCGAAATACGTGCTTTTTCCCACACTTCGGGCAGTTGGTCCTACGACGTTGGATCTTCGTGTCTTTTTCTACAGAGGGTTAATTTACATATTTAAAACGACCCCGTTTGGCAATTTTTTTCGGCCGTTTCACTTCTACGGTTGTCTTAACTCTCTTCCTCCCTACCCCTGTGAGATAAATTTGTTCCTATCGGGGGTTTATTGACTTGCTTCACTCGGGTTGGAAGCTCTCCAGCTAGAAAATATTGTTCGTTATATTTCTAGAGTATAGAGAAATTTCTTTTCTTCTTAAGGGTGGTTCAGCAACGGTGTGCGCCGCTAAAATAGATGCATTTGTTGAGTCTAAAGTACGGAAAGAATTTGTCGCCATTTCTAACAAATTAGTAATATTTGCTTTGCAATTCTACAGTATAAGTGTACGGCTACAGTGGGTTTGTGATGATTTAGCAAAGAATCCTCATTATAAATGCATTCGATTTATTTCTGAACTGTTCTTTGCGTGCGTTTTAAGTTTATTTTACCCGAGTCTTAATTAAAATCAATATACGGCATAATTAAACTTTTTTAAAACTTTAATTACTGCTTAATAGAAATTTTCTGTTACAAACGCGTCTTACAAGGTTACGCATAGATTTCGGTGTATCAGTTGTTATGCAAAGGTTTATTCGAAAGGTTATCTCGCGTCGCTGCTTTCCGGGCGTTTTTACGTATTTATCCAACTGTAATTACGCGTTTATCAATGTAAGAACAACAAGGAAGCCGCATTTTGTACCGCAACAATAATAGTTACCATTCGTACGAGCTTTTAAACTGTCTGCCAAATTACTCTGTACAATTTTCAACGGTTAATCGAAAACGTCTTGAGACTAAAAACTGTAAAACAATAAAAGCTGAAAGATTAATCTCTGCATTCGACTTTCACGTCGCGAATACTCGCGCGGACTGAATTACAGTTTCTTTCATTCACCGAAGGAACTTAATTTTTTCACGGCGTGACAAGAGGCGATTAATTCGATAACTAGATCACTCATGCATTAACCCGTCGGGAGCCAGTAATTATGTGTAGTGTTGTAAACAAGGGTAATTTCATAATTGGCAAGCCTACGCGGCAGTTGTTAACTAATTGTAACTCTAGAGCCAAGGGCATCGGGCGACGATCTTCTCCAACGGAGACCGATTGTAGGGGATGCAAAGCGTATAAATTTCCTTTCAGCTCCGTCGAATCGATTCCAAATTAATTATTAGTCAAGGCACGCGAGTCGCGAGAATAAGCGAAGAGCTAAATCGTTAATGTACTTGAAGGTACTTGAAGAGAGGCTTTTATAGTCACCCATGTCGCGCATTCCCGCGGAATAGGCCGCCATCGCGTAAACCCAGCATCCTTCACGGTGCAACGATTGTTAACAGGGATCTCCAGATCGAGGCTGAATCAATAAATCGTCGAATTCACGGAGAAGATCGATCGATTCTTTGATCGTCCGCAGTGCAGCGGGAGTTTCCACAAACCAAGCAACAAGTCAGCTGTTGGTAGCTGCTACCTAGTTGCGCGGAGTAGCGAACATCCAAGGAAGAGCAGAGAAATCGCAAGGGAATAGAAGGCTGTAGGAGGAAAGATGGCTCACGAGAACGGGATAAGCGGGGATGTTGATTCCGAGACGGTGGAGTTGAATCCCCTGAGAAGAACGAGATTCCACGTGAATCGCGTGGATAGTCTCGAGGGCCGCGCCAATCTGCTTGGCGAGCAAGAGACGAAAAAGTCCCTCAGGCACCTGACCAGGGAGGCGCTGCCTAGACTGGACAATTACAGGAACATTATGAGCATCCAAGCTGCTCATAGGCCATCCTTGGACGAGCTTCACAATTCCACTCTGCTTAACAAGGTAAGGATGATGATACTTGACCATTAATAGCACCACTATTTCTTTGTTTTATAATGCCACGGTAGTTGTACTCATTACGGTCACGATGCTACGCGGTGCTATGTGCTTAGCATTCTTTTTCAGCCGCGCTGCCCTTCCGATACGCGATTTCTCCACGAGTGTCCCTTTTATGCGAGTTTCAGGAGCCCGAGAGCATTTAAGTGACATTCAAATTGGTCCGGTTTTCAAAATTGTTCTTGAAGAAGGGTAGTGAAAGCATGTCGAGCAGTGTCGTTTTAAGTTGGAGGCGAAAGAAGCAATCGCCTCGAGGCCCCGGAAATCGGGGACCCCCACGAAATTGAAACGTTAAAAAAAAAATAGGATTATAAAAGCTAGAAAAAAATTGGGAATGGGCCCTCGAAGTGTAACGGAAAGAAAATAACGAATACACTAAAATTTAGATTTTCAAACGTGGTTCTTTTTTCGTGGAATGAACCCACGTTTAATCTGATTTATTTAATATTTATTCACTTCGCGTGTTAGCGCGGTATTTTTTATTCTATTTAATTTAGAAGACCGCATATGGAGCTCGCCTTAGGGCCCTCGAAAACGACAAGACGGCACTGATGTTGAGTATGGTGTATATATATATAGTTAAGGGTTAAATGAGTGACGTGAATAACTATAAGGTAGAGTTTCATAGTGGAAAAGATGGCTTATCTAAAAGTAACATCCGCAACAACGAGTCGCGTACATTGACATTCGCCCATTTCTTAGATCCTCGCCCCTTATCTACGACCCTTCCTCGTCAATTACTGCAATCTAAAATTAAACATGTGTAGCAAACCTAGCTATACCTACGCCCGATGTGTAATAGTAGGTGCAAACATTCTTTCTGGGAAGGGTACACATAGAGCACGGTCGACTTTTTTCAATTATGTATATATCGGTAGTTAATGCTTCAGGAAAGTGCTTCAACGATTACGCAACGAAAATTAGGAGAAGATAATTCGAATCGTTTAATTGCCGCGCTTAGGCGAAAGCAAATTGTATTTTCTTTTCCTCGATTTCTTGGGAACACGTTAGAGTTTGATATTAACAGTTACCATGCATTCATATTGGTTTTTTGCAATTCTTGAATAATTAGAAATATTCTAGGAAGTCTTTGAGTCGTGCTTAACTCAAAATTTTAAACATAAAGCCCTATCATTTCTAAAAATCCTATAATTAGCGAAAGGAATATTAATATGATGATAAGATGATATCTCTAGTCGTCACTTATTTCATTTTCCTTCTATAATATTTTCGACGATGTAAATTAATAGCTAATATGTTAAGTTGCGAGATTTCTTGATCGATCGGTACCGCGACACAATTATACATCACGCGATTGTGCAAGAAAATTAATTACATCATCTTTGTCTACCCTGCGAATATTTTACAGTTGCTAGTAGACGGTTCAATGTTCGAGACATTCTTGGATCAAATACTTTCGTCTCCCCTCGAGACAAGATTCTCTACGTGTATTCCTTCGAGATATGTGTCGCCCTTACGAGTAACGCCCAAGTTAGAATTGAAATAAATTAATCTAAACGATCCCACTTCAATACTCGATACAGACAGCGAATGAACGATCCGAGAAGTAAATATTGTATTCAACGAATTAGTAATGGAATTAATAACTACTTAGAGGGGTATTTAATTATATAGAGAGAATGCTAGACTATAACATATGATTTTACTGAAACAGTTCACCCTCGAGTCGCCTGGAATTGTTTTCTAATTTATATTTCTGAGGTCCGAAGTTAAATAAAAATTAACTAAAGAAACCTTTATCTCAACCCTTCTTATTTCCATCCAATGGCAACTATCAATTATTATGAAACATTCTCACGAATCACAGTTTTTTGAAAGTCCTACGCGAGCGTAGATAAATATAATCTAGATAAACCGATTGATACACCGAAATATGATATGTCCAGCAGAACGTAGGGCAGTAATCACTTAAATCTGTCATCAAAATTAACCCCGATCCGAAATTAACGATAATTCAACCAAAATAAATTTTGGATACGATTTGTTTCGACGCGAGTCATTGGATCTATCTGTAAAAGATTTTGTTTATAACCATTGGCTTCATTAAATTTTACGGATATAAAGGGTGACTTGGAGGGAACTATTATTAACTAAAGGTAACTCAGAGGAATTGGTTTGTGCTCGAAAAGAAAGTTACAAAGGGAAGCTTTCAATTTGTTAGATTACAGAGGATCGTATCTAAAATATATAAGCAAAAGTGTCACGTTGACTGGCAAGCATTCTGCAGGTGTGCAGCGCTTCGTTGCATTCGAACATTTTCGGAGAGGCAAAGCTGTCACTGTTTCGTGAAAACTGTACAGAATTTCTCCT
Source organism: Andrena bicolor (assembly GCA_960531205.1). Taxonomy (NCBI): domain Eukaryota; kingdom Metazoa; phylum Arthropoda; class Insecta; order Hymenoptera; family Andrenidae; genus Andrena; species Andrena bicolor. The sequence continues at coordinate 33,557,664 of OY482666.1, read as the reverse complement.
TGTACTGCTTCAGAGTCTATCGGTGTCACTTTCATTCAACTTTTCGTGGTATAAGTATCGAGATATAGGGTAAAGGACCCAATTACTGACACCTGACCAATTACTGTCACCTTATGCTATTTTACTTAAAATAAGAAATAAATAAACGTTGTAAAGTCATACACAAAAAAAATTATGTAATTCAACCTATAATCTATGCTATAAATTATATACTATAGTTTATTTATTCGTTATTTTAAGTAAAATAGCTTAAGGTGACAGTAATTGGTTAGGTGTCAGTAATTGGGTCCTTTACCCTAACGATGCTTTCGTACAAGTTGCCAATTAGTTGGAATCGCAAAGTCGAATCGATCGAAATCACAATCATTAACATAAACTATTTCTTCTGCTACTGAAAATAATTATTCTAGCACTCACTATGACGCTCCATTAGGATCTCTTGCATGAATGTTGGAAAATGCACGCGGAGGCATACAACCTTCACGGTTTGCACTTTGCAGCAGGTTAATGCCGAGACCCCCACGTTCGGGCAATTAAAGCATCGCTTAAAATGATCATAAATGCCACAAGACTGTCTCACCCATTGGTATATTTATTCGAGAAACTTGTATCCCTGTGCGAGTAGAGCTGCATTCTGGGCTAGCTGGGAATTACGAATTACATTGGTAATTTCGATTCGTCGAGCTGCACACTTGATCTTTGACGCGCCCCGCCAATTAACGCGAAACTTCTGCCAGCCTCGCTGCCGAGATTTGAATTTCCCAGAAACTAAAATGGTATTTCGACTCGGTGGCTGACAGATATTCACCAAGCGCTGGCTGCCAGCCTAGGTATAGACGATAATGAAGATTGATCAATCAAACAACTAATGTGGACGACGGAAGTGCGAGTGCTAGAAAATTTAAATATCAGCCGCGAATCCGAATTGTACGGCACGCATTGGTTAACGAGAGTGTCAATAGGACCAGCAAAATGCGTGCTCCGAATACATTACGAGCCGGGGGATAAGCGTTTGTTATTATTTGACTATTATACCACGTATTCTGTGAACGTGTCTGTACCCACGAGTTCATGTAACAGTGCACGTGGAGCACTTCCTTCTTTGTCGTTCTTTTCTTCGATGCAACTCGCTCGTAATTCACTTACGCGTCCCATGCACTTACGTGCGTTCGTGGATCGCATCCGATGGACGATCTACAGCAGCGAGCGAGAATCTCGAGGGAGTCCATTCTTTCCCGTTGCACTTGTTGCAAAAGGCGAAGAGGAAAACGGCAGGGGCCTTTTAAGTGGCCATTTCTTTCGTTACATGAGTTTTTAATACATTCATCGTAAATGAAAGAAGATATCCAGGAGATCTAAGAAATTTCCCTCATTAGTTCCAAGAATATACGAGGTGTTATTAATTATTTATCGGATGTAACACGGCTATGAAAAACGATGCTCGAGTTTCCATCGCAGATGGTGATATTGATACGAAGCGAAATTGCTTTCGACTTCCATGATTCGTGTGAATATAAAATTGAAAGTTCAGAGGTTTAGGATCGATGTTATTGATTTAGTCGGAGCATTCGAGAAACGGTCCTGAGATGATTTTTTTTCGCGGGAGGCAGGCTGCAGCGAGATTGGCACCGCGCACATGCGTAAGAATAATTTTACAATTATACCGGCGTCCAAGGCACGATATTCGAGGATATAACGGGAAATAATGGGATGAAATAATCGTCTCTGTAAGAGCTATAAGCTAGTTGAGAAGGTACCCTTGAACTAGCTGATGGTCGTGTTCCCATTCTTCGAATAAGAAAAACGAACGTTACTTCCTGAAGGGAATCGAAATTCTCATTGTAGAGAAAATCATTCAATAAGGAATATCGGCCTTGGCATTATCGAGATTTCATTAATGATTCCTGCAAACCTAATCTCGATGACATCGCCGTGACATCCGAACGGTCTGACGATCCAATTATTGTTTACCCACTCGTTCATTTCCACGGCTTCCAGAAATATTTCCTTCATCAAGATCCATCCACGTGCATTTCTAGTAGATCGAAGCTAATTCCCCGAGGCTCGCTTAAGCGTGCAGCTTCACTCTGAAAATATTACAGCTAGTATTCTCGAAAGTTTACTTTTCCCGTTTAACCTTCCACGAATCCAAATTCCGACCGGATATCTGTTTCCTATTTCGTCAGCTTCTCACTTGGACTACATTCTGTTAGAGATTTGGGGCTTCGTGGGTGGAACTCCAACGCAGTTTTCTCGTTATAAGGGGAAAAGTACTTTCACAGGAGATTTAATTACGGAGTGAATGTGTCACGAGCCGATCGCGATGGTCACTAGGATTTTCACGCTGAATTCCGAAAAAGTCTGTATCAACATTGGGCGACGTGTAATGTACGACATGTGAGGCATTGTTACGTAAATCGTTAGTCTTCATTGGTCGACTGGCGACCCTTCCTCTAGACGAATCACCTTCAATGCCGATAACCACCTCTAAATCTCAATTTACGCGTAACGCTCACGTACAGAGATCTACGGATCTCTCGACATGTTCTGCTGTTTAATTCTATAAATACTTGTTTATTCGCGCTAACTTGGCCTAGCGCGATTTATCCATAGCCGTTGCAATAGAAACTCCATTAGCCGCGGCGAGTATGTAGGACAATGGATTTAGTTTGAACTCGAATGGTCTAGATAGGCGTCGACGGAGTCACCGAATTCTATTCCATTCGAATTAATCGACGAAAATCGCCGAGGAGGCAACGGTCTCTGAAAGAACAACACACCAGACCATGTAAATTATGATTCTTCTTGCTGTCCTAGGACCCAGGTTCGCACACGTTGCCCATAGCGCACGTAAAGCCACCGACATCCGGGATTAAGTTTGGATGGATCCAAGGAGTCCTGCTGAGATGTCTCCTCAACATTTGGGGCGTCATGCTCTTCCTGCGGCTCTCCTGGGTCGTCGCTCAAGCGGGTATAGGTAATTATCTCAGTAACTGGTCAGTCTCGTGTAACAAGAGAACATTTCGACCCCAAAAATTCACAAAATTCTGAAACTTTGTGAATATATAAGGAATTTCCTCCTGATTACAACGCAATTTTTGTTTGCTGCCCAAATTCACTCTGAGGGGGTGTAATGACTCCCCAACATCCGGTTATTTTCCCATTTTGTGTTATAACTCGTGAACTGTAAAATATTTTTTTTACTAAATGATATATCTAATTAATACAAGTAACTTTTGTCTTGAAACTTTTTTTCTATCTCTTGCAGTTCGCGAGTTATAACACAAAATCGGAAAAATTTCCGAATTTTCAGGAGTTAATTTCAACCCCTTCGAGTGAATTTGGGCAGCAAATAAAAATTGCGTTGTAATCAGAAGAAAATCCCCTAAATATTTGCAAAGCTTCAGAATTTTTTGAATTTCCGGGTTCCAGATGTTCCGTTCCTCCGTTCATTCTGAAACTCTGTTCCCTCCGTGCTTTTAGGAGAAGCCATTTTATTAATATTCACAACGACAGCCGTGACCACTATAACGTCGCTATCGATGTCGGCGATTAGCACGAACGGGCTCATCAAAGGAGGTAAATAATGCTTCCTCAAATGCAAGCAGAAATCACGCCAAGCTTTTCTCCACTGATCGATTCACAGATCTGTCTCTATGATTAGATTAATTGAACGTTCCCCGCAGGTGGCACGTATTACATGATTTCGAGATCACTGGGCCCAGAGTTCGGCGGGGCCATAGGACTGATATTCTCTTTGGCGAACGCGGTCGCCTGTGCCATGTACGTCGTCGGATTCTGCGAGAGCATGGTGGATTGTCTGAAATCGAACGGTGTCTGCATCGTCGACTGCGACAACACGGACATCAGAATCATAGGTATGAACGAGTTAGTGTATTCCCCGTTGCAAGATACTTTCATCGTCGTGTTCCAACAGGTTGCATCACTATCGTTCTGCTTCTGCTAATCGTGATGATCGGTTTGGAATGGGAGGCAAAGGCCCAGATCGGTCTACTCGTGATTCTGCTGGTAGCGATCGTCGACTTCATGATCGGCACTTTTATCGGTCCCAAAGACGACGAGGAGAAGGCCAAAGGATTTATGGGATACAATGGTAATGTTTGATGAGTATCTATGATTTACTTAGCAGATAGCAAAGACGTCAGTCTCGAATGCAAGTAGACGCTATTATATTCTCCGCAGATTTCGTGTAGAGTAGTTAACGATTTTCATGTTCCAAGATTCTTGAAGCATTCAAGGCCCAAATTCTTGCATTTGTCGTGCCTGAGGCTTCTAGAAGTAAGCTGCATATGTCGTTTTGAAAGAGCAGGAAATGACGGAATGCTCTTTTAAAAGAATCTCTTCTCTCTTCTGCTCGCAGGCGATCTGTTGAAGGAGAACTTTTATCCGGACTACAGATACAGCGAAGGGGTGCAACATAATTTTTTTTCAGTCTTGGCTATCTTTTTCCCAGCGGCAACAGGTATCCTGGCAGGTGCGAATATATCCGGTGATTTGAAGGTGATTTAGTCCTTCCGTCTATAGGGAATATTCCCGTAATACCGTAATTAAGATTAAATCCAAACGATCACATTGTTCCATCGCATGCGCCGTTCTCTAGAAAATGTGACTACGTATTTGTGAAATAGCAGAATAATCTAGATCACTTTGTTCACGAAATTTTCCGTTATTCTTTTTTTCAATAGGATCCACAGACAGCTATTCCCAAGGGGACATTGCTAGCGATTCTTCTGACAACAATCTCGTACATTTTCATGGCATTTATGGTAGGAGGGACGGTTATAAGAGACGCGTCCGGCGATGTTAATGATCTATGGAACGTTTTCAATAACTCGTACTCCGTCTTGTCTGCTTTCAACAACGCGAGCAACGAGACAACGGAAAGCACAACTATTGCTGCAGAACATTCCAGCCAAATAGTTTGGAGCATGTACGGCACGAAATTTAACTGCACGGGCAACTGTCCTTACGGCAGCCACAATAGTTTTCAGGTATTGTGATATTTTGTAAGAAATGGGATAAATACATGGTTGAGTTGTATAATTGTCTAATAAAATGGAATTCATTAGGTGATCGAATTGGTCTCCGCGTTTGGACCAGTTATATATGCCGGGTGTTTTGCAGCCACACTATCCAGTGCCTTAGCATCATTGGTTTCCGCGCCAAAAGTATTCCAAGCACTCTGCCTTGACGAGCTCTATCCTGGAATAGCGTGGTTCAGTGGTGAAAAAGACAAAGAACCAATCCGTGGCTATTTCCTTACGTTTGTTATCGCTGTTGGTTTCATTTTAATCGGTAAACGTCGCAGTGTTCCACGATTCACTTAAGCAATAATGCATTAAACATATCGGAGTAAAAAATGTTGTTAACGGTGGTTTCTGCTTTAGGAGAATTGAATGCCATAGCTCCATTGATCTCAAACTTCTTCTTGGCGGCTTACACCCTCATTAACTTTAGTACCTTTCACGCTTCACTGGCTAAGCCGATCGGTTGGCGACCAACGTTTAAGGTAATGCGCTTTGATCAAAGAACCGCTCATTCCGAGACGACGATGTAATCTTTTGTTCTTTCTTTTATTCTAGTATTATAATATGTGGCTAAGCCTTGCCGGTGCTATTCTGTGCGTTTCTGTGATGTTCCTGATCTCATGGTGGACAGCCCTGATCACTTTATGTGTAGTTTTAGCACTTTACCTAGTGGTGTCGTATAGGAAGCCAGGTAATAATATGTGAACCAGACACCTCGGTGTAAGATGTATAATAGTCGCGTTATTTTACAGATGTGAACTGGGGTTCGACCACGCAAGCCCAAACGTACAATAGTGCCTTAACTGCTGTCCAGCAGTTAGATAGAGTCGAAGAGCACGTTAAAAATTACAGACCCCAGCTGTTGGTACTCACTGGTGCACCGAACGCAAGATCGGCGCTCGTCGACTTCGCGCACCACATCACGAAGAATAATAGTTTATTTATTTGCGGTCATATTATGGAGGTACTGAAATGCAATTCGACTGCTTGGCAGCGCCGCGTTTGTTCTACGATGTGTCACGTTATTCTTCGTTTTGCTGCTTCAGACGCCGATATCGTACAAAACGCGCCACTCCATGATCACCAAATGTACTTCCTGGTTTAGAACCCATAAAATCAAGGCATTCTATTCTTTGGTGGATGGCGCGAAATTTCAAGACGGTGCTACGTCTCTCCTGCAAGCTGCCGGCTTGGGGAAGATGAGGCCTAACATTCTGCTAATGGGCTACAAGCAAGACTGGGCGATATGCCCGCGGGAAAATCTGAATATGTACTTTAACGTGATGCAGTGAGTATTTACACGTAGCTCGAAGTGAAATACTTGAACTTGTATGAATTAACCATATGCGTTACTTGTTATTTCTGCAGCAAAGCCTTGGACATGCACATAGCTGTAGCACTTCTACGAATAAGCGAAGGTTTGGATTACAGTGCGGTGATGGGAGATGTTGATGACCAGAAGAAGAATGCGCCAGCTTCCATACCCGGAAATCAAAGTTTCTCTCAGCTTAGCCAAGGTTTGCAAAGAGCTTGAGATATTATTTTATTTTATTTGGTGTAATGGGCGATGATCGATAATGAAATACTTTGCTTGCGCAGCTAGCAGCACGTCAGATATTTCAATTCCGGGCAGTCCGGCCCCGAGGCGCTCTAAAATGATCAACGAGTACCCTAATCCAACAGCGGAAGACCAGCGCGAAACCCGACAGAATATCATACCCATAGCGAAAGATATACTTAACGTCGTAACGAAATTTCAGCGGAAACAGAAGAAGGGCACGATTGATGTATGGTGGCTATACGATGACGGTGGTTTAACGCTTCTGTTGCCATACATTATTAGTACGAGGCACAATTGGTCTAATAGTAAATTAAGGGTTTTCGCACTAGCGAATAAGAATTCTGAATTAGAATACGAACAGAGAAAGTAAGTTACGGAATATGTATTTCGAGTTTGAGAGGTGGGTAAGATAAATGGTTGATACTATGATTGCGGTTCTAGCATGGCAAGCCTTTTGTCAAAATTCCGGATAGATTACTCCGCTTTGAAAGTTATACCAGACATTTCGAAACCAGCACAGGATAGTACGAAAAGCTTCTTTGATTCGTTGATAGCAACTTTTCAACAAACAGACGATCCAAAAGCAACAGACGACGGTATTGCTATTTAAATCGTACTACGAAACAAGTTATCGCAATTATGTTTTTACCTGTTCTTTTTTTTTCTACATTTTCAGATATCATTAAAGACTCCGAACTAATTGCTATGAAAGAGAAAACGAATAGGCATTTACGTTTACGAGAATTGTTATTGGAACATTCGATGGAAGCCAATTTAGTTGTTATGTAAGTGAAAAGGGGATTGATGGTGTTTTTTAACTGGACATGCTTATCGCAGATTGCATTTTTCCAGGACATTGCCAATGCCTCGAAAAGGTGCTGTATCAGCACCCCTCTATATGGCCTGGCTAGAGACTCTGACACGCGATATGCCACCATTTCTACTTGTTCGAGGGAATCACACATCTGTTCTAACTTTTTACTCTTAATGGCGCGGAAAGAGGAAGGAGAAACAAGAAGACTTGTGTGTAATGAAATCGATAATCATCGAAATTAGTTGAAGTGTCCTATCAATAATGACTTAAACATTATAGATGTGTAAATAAGTGATTTAATAAACATAGAAGCTGTCTGGTGGTGAGCAACAATAATGTGCCTTTGCATCTGAAAAGGCACACGTTTGTATGAGTTAATGTTCAAGAGTGTGTGTTTACCAAGAACCAATTTCCGACTACTTCCGAATACAATGAATGCAGCAAGACTGTTATATTTTTTAATGACATGTCAGCCAGAATAATTGTTCCTAAATTTCGATATGATGTTTTCCATCCACCAATTGTAAAAAGAAATTATTATATCCTTACGAATACTTAAAATAAATGACGATGCCAAATATGCAATTTGTATGATCACCAACAATACGTTCTACATGTTTGCTTGCAATTACGCTATGCGATGATCCTTGCAGTTAAAGTTTTACAGAAGCACGATTGTGATGCTTGATATTCACGTTAGGATTATGTTACGTATGAAGAATTTTTACAGAATTTTACAGAATCCGCGAGTTCGGTTAATATTAGCCACTCAGGTAATATTGGTAACTTCGCAAGTTTCACTCACACAAGGAAACTTCTCCAACCCAGTGGCTCCCCGATTTCGCATCGGGTTTGTTCACGTTTCACCTTCCTGCGGCTCCCCGATTGTTACAGTCAGGTTGGTCCGCACCCGACCCTATTCCTAGAATTTCCCTGATTTTACAACCAGTTTTGTCCGCGTTTACAATAATCCTAGCGGCTCCCTGACTACGCAGCAGGTTCGTCCGCACCCCTAATTTACAAGCTCATAAACCATATTCCTTGGGAAATACCCCTCTCACAGGCCTCTCGCGTTGCTTGCAGGCCCGGCTCGTAACGATTACTACACATTTCACTTGAGCTCCAAAATTATGTTCAAGTGCTGTATTATTTTAGTAACCCAGCTGATACTGGACATTTTTACATACATTCTTGCGCTTTTGTGGGTGAGGAAACAATTGATAAAAACTAGACTATAACGTCTAGCATATAGTTTTTATTCTGTTTACAACTTTTTAGCCTTATACACTTTGGAGAATTTGCGATGAAATTACACAGAATGGTGCTAAATCTAAGGTTAAAAATTGTGAAGAGAATACTTTGAGAATATTTAGAACACTTTCGTATTAAAGAAAGATTAAAAAATTACAAGAAATGAAAGGAACGCTTGTTGAGTTAACAAGAAAATACCTATGCATATCAAAATGTATAAAAATGTAATAAATTACATAAATATTGTCATGACTTTAAAGGATATGAAGAAACCATTGCGTTATATCACCGTGAGTTATATTAAAATTCTACAGACATTGTAAATTTGCCGAAAAATTTTAGCTTGCCGTAATATATATATCGTGTATACATATATCAAGTTTATTTATACAGAACTCTTGCCTTTTCTGTTTAGACTCTTAATTGCGTAACTTTGTTTTAATGTGAATCAGCACAATAACTCTTAACTATCAGTGCTTTTATATATCATTAACATCGTAGTATACTTGTTGAATTATAGAAGAGCTCTATTTGAATAGTTAAGTGAACACTTTATAGACTAGTAGCAAATGCATTCAGAGGTGTCAGAATACTGGTGATTAATTCCTAATTCATTCCTAATTATGTAACATAAAATATCAAAAGTAGAAGACATCGACTACGCGTCGACCACGTATCCCATTAATTCTATGATTTTGTTATTTTCGTGCTTATATTAAAAATTTCTTTTGATTTGCTTGCATAGTTTATGAGTCAATCTTTTAATTGTCATAAGTCTTTTTAGAAAGAGAAATTTGGTGCAATATTAACCACTATAACATTTTGATACTGAATTCGTCGTTTGTTATCAGCATGAAGCATAAAATATAAAATAATAAATAGGAAACAATGATAGAGTACCTTTGAAACTATGAAAAAATAAAAAAATATTAATACTAAAATAATATTATGCAACTATAAATGCTGTCGTAAAAGAATCGAGTACGAAACAAAAGGATATAATTTCTTTTTTTTTTATATAAATGACAAGATATAAATTATGACTGATGTAGCGAAAGTTTACAAAATTAGATAAAGTATTAAAGTTTCAATATATTACCTCTACTGTAAATATGGTAAAATCAAATATATTAATCTTTTTAATTATAAAATCTCTTCTATAGTAAGATAATCTTTTTATAAAATAATTATAAAATAATCTGCTCTGCTCTTTAAAGTAGGTTGCTGAAGTTTCAGAGCGACGTAAACTCCTACGTCGATACCATAGGTTCTTTTGCACAGCGTTTTGGTAATATTTCTCATTAGAAATATTCAAAGTTTCATCTCTCGATTCGTATCGATATACGAAAGTAGCAAATTAACGCGTTTGCTAGGTACGTTATCCTCTTTTCGTTTAAATACTGCGAATATGTCTGGGTCTACGTACCAATAAGCAACAAGAAGTTAAACCAGAACTGACCTTAGCTAATTCAGACATGTGCAATGATCTGGTTGGAAACTCGATTTTCTCTGCAAATACTTTACTTGATCGTGGAATCTCATCTTCTGATCGATGAATTAACGTTCCATTAACATATAGTACATTCGCGGCAGCATCTTCGGGGACAGTTAGTGTCTGGTAGGTGTACGTCGCCTCTCTTTCGATTCTCTGCACCACGAGGAACATGAAATCGTAAAAGATAATAGATAAAGACAGTATTAAAGGATATCACAAATCCATGTCCACGACGAAGTACCTTTAAAACTTCTTGCGACTCCTTTCCAGCGCCGACACAAATAATGTCTGGACCAGCCATCGTGACTAAAGCTTTGAGACGCTTAGCTTCAGCAACCTGTAAGCAACAATCGAATAAGAAATTTATATTTCTAATCACAAATGATACGAAAATAGTGATACCAAATGCATAAATTAACTTTCTCTGTATTCTGATATAATATTACTAATATTCTCATTTCCCTTACAATAACTATACATAGTTTAAGCATCATTTCGATCGTATACATATCACTTTTTAATTATATTCCGAAACGATGCACAAGCAAAAGAATAAAATGTTCCAAATGCATCCTGGATCATATAGCATTGCATTAAAGAAAGAAACTTAGTATCTTGTATTCACATAGTATCTACACTACTGAGTGCTACAACATCGCATACCTATATAAATAAATACAACGTATAATTACGTGCACAAGTGAAAGAACGTGTTTCTAATTGTACGAATGTGCGTGGTTCGTGTGCAAAATTGCACTAAGCTATAATTCGCATATTAACACTCTTCGTTTGGAAGCGTTTTGCTCGAGTTTGCAATGTAAAACGTTTGTTCACACATAAACTTGTTGGAAACGTGCTAGATTGTGTTTCTAAATCGTGAGAATTTTTGCTTCAATTGCAAATATGTGAGTCAGTCTAGTACACCCAAACCTGAAGTGGGGCTGAGGTAAGACTTTCCACTATCACCTCTTCGCCACCATCACCCACCTTAAACGAACATCAAAACGGTAAATTATATCACCTTGCTATTTCTTTCTGTATCGTTCATATTTTGAATCCAATATATGTATAAACACATTTACGTATTGTATAGAAATATATTTTATAACGCGAACGTGTCTTGTTAATATTAAATAACTACGATGCGAATATATGAAACTGGTGGGTCATGATAAGAGTATCAATTTTATTTGTACAACTACTGAATAGAGATTTTTATGAACTTTAATCGTGACACTGTACATATCAATCTATAAGAACACTAAAACTTAAAGCACAATTAGCTCAGCTTTTTATGTCTGCAAACATGTATACATCTATCCTATATGACCACATTCATCCTATTAATCTAGTTTTTTATCTATTAATGTAGTAATGAAGATTGTACTATATTAACACAAGAAACACATAAAAAGGACATATATTCTCTCTATATTCTAGATCAAACAATCACGATACATATATCTATGTTAATCTCGCATATCGTAGTGTACAACAAAATATTTAAATTAAATTCTAATATGCTAGAGACATCGATTAGTTATTACTTTAAGAAATACTTCGTCAAATAATTCATGCGATTTTTTTTTATGTTTATAGAACGGCTAGAAATTAGAAATAGTTTCGTATAAGTACAACGGCGAAAGAGTAATTCAATATACATTTTAAAAAGCAAACAAGTACATGAAATACACTGAATATTAAATGTGACTTTTAATAATCAACTTACCTTGATAGGTACACAAGGATATTCTGGAAATGCTGCTGCGACTGCCCTCGCACCTGCCTCGTTTGTAAAATGAGACAGTCCGACGAAAAATTCACGACCTGCGATAATCAATTAAACAGAGCGATTACTTCACCTGTTGCTATTAATCCTGAAAAATAATTTATCAATCTTGTTCCAGAGAAAAATTGTACCAGTAAATAAGACGTCTCCTCCATCAAGGCGAGCATTTTTATCTGCGATCTCGATAAGTGGGATCTCCAACTCCTTCTTCAAAACAGCTCTAATTGTCTCAATCTGAAATTAGATCATCGTCACTTTAGACACTCGTACAGTGGAAGTATGGCTATGGATCTCAGTCTTCTAGTAAATAATATTAATGCACGTTAAATTGATAAACTAGTAGTTGGGAAAACGGTAACTACGTAACAGAAAGAATGTAAGATGTGGTAAGTGTACCTCTTTCAGGCGGGATGGCTCATTTGGCCGTGCTATGAGCGCAATGCCATTGCAGACGACAGCGATATCTTCGACGAAAACGCACAGCGGCGAATTCTCGTCCGGCGGCATTTCAACAACATCGATGTCGAGTTCCCGCAACAGTTGAGCTAGTGCCAAATGTTGCGTTCTAGCCTCATCTAATGTGACCTCGCCTCTCGTGCGAAGCGAAAGAGGAATTCTGCAGAGAACTGCATGAGTGTAACGGTGGAGAGGCATGGCTTATCAACGAAACGATATTCTCGCACAAGTCTATGTGATCTCCGGCGTTTTCGGGCTTTCAATTACTCCGGAACAAACGCCGAATTGATTTCACCTTCCACTCCACTTAAGCAGAACGCCGAATACTACACTGCGGACGAGTTTGACGTTTATATAAAAACAATGAGGCAGTACTGCCAACGCTCGTACTCATAATGTCACCAAATTATGCCGCCAAACGATTTTCAAATCTATCGAATGAGATTTTGCGTAATCTATTTCATTAGAACATAGGTAATATATCGAACTCCGTCAGGGCCGAAGGAATTAATTATGCAAGTTATCACACGCTTAATACATAATAAATGAATCTAAATCCCACATAAACAAAATGTAAACGTGATTCTTTTTCAAAAATTTTCCTGCATAAGGGCGCCAACCATCTTCGCTGCGGCCCTGAACATTGTTACGATTAATCTAATAAGGTCGAATAAGAATACCAAGTACATTCTTTTTCGTATTTTAAATTATCATTGGAATCTTTTATGCGGAAAACGGCGGCAAACCTTGTTCACTTCCACAACACCGTTTTAAAATCCGGGAACCCCGTGTAAATTGTGACGATTGTGAGATTTGTAAGCGGCAAGTGATAGGTTGGCGACACTGTGTAACAGAATTAAAGCACGCAGCAAGTATCGCGGTCTGTCAAATGTACAAACGTTGTTTAGAGGTGCTATGACATGAAAATTTGACGTACAATGATACTGCGAAACACGCGATAACTATGCGCTTTAAGTTTGTGCGAACTTTATTAGTGCTTGCACTATTAGGCAATATAATTATATGGCATAGAATATGGAGGTTATTTTCAACTCAAAACACATTCCGCTTGTTGACACCGAGTATGGCAACACCTGACCCTCCGCACAAACTTCACCGTCGATTAGCTCGTTTGGTGACAGTGGTTATACGGCAGTTTGAAACCTTCGAAAACGATGTGACCGCCACCGTAGAGTCTGTGTTACACTTCTATCCCACCATACCAATTTTAATAGTATGCAACGAGCTACCTTACCCCCCATTGGAGCTTGATTTCACTAATGAAAGCATGGAAAATGTGAAACTGGTAAATCTGCAACCAGATTTTAATCAGTCTTACGATGAGAGAAATCCACTTTTCTACGTGCGTACCAAGTACGTTTTATTCTTACCCGACGGCAGTCGACTTTCTTCTAAGCAGGTCATGCAAGTAAGGAACTTTATACATTTCTATCGTTACGTATGTATTCGTTATATATCTAGAGTTCTCTTTTGAGGAAAGAAGCCATAACGTTTAAGACTCTGTTTTCAAAAGATTTATTGGTATCGGTGCACTGGTTCGGTCACTTTAAACAATTATTTTTTAATACAAAATTAAAAAATAAATAATCATAGCTATTTTGCATATGGAAACTTTCCTTGAAAATGGTCAAAATGAATGACCGAAACATCAGAAAATAATATAAATGTTTAATAATTGCAAAATAGCTATGATTTTTTATTTTTTAATTTTGTATTAAAGTGACCGAACCAGTGCGCCGAAACCATTTCAGTTAAGGTCTACGGTCGTAATTTAACTTATAAGATTTATTATTTTCGTTACAGGAGACTCTGTCGCAAGCAGCAAAATTAGGAATAGTAACAGTACCATTAGGAAGAGTAAGTTTGAATTGCATTCACATTGATTTAAAAGTAAAGGAATGGACTCTGAAGTTTTCACATATTACGGGCAATGAATGCGACGCTGTTGGTGGAAAGCACGCTACGATGGTTGAGACAAGGCTATTAAGGAAATTGACCGATCCGTTTCTTTTACCTTTCACGGACGCATTGTACATTCAGACGACTGCGCTAGGTGCAAAGGTTCGTAATTCAGATTTAACTTTACTTTTGAATTTATTACGCTTCTATTTTTCGTCCTGGTTTATACAATTGTGACAAAACAGATTTGAGTTGAATTTTTGTCAAGTAATTGTGCGAGTTTCAGTAGCATGTATGTATAAGAATCATAAATGAAAAGTTTCTCCAATATTACTTATTTTCTGGGCTTTATACAATATATGATAAGTTTCATTTTCTACATTGTGTTTATTATGCTTGCTGTTACTACTATACTTACTAGAAACAGATGGTAGTGTATGTGTATGTATTAAGAAGAAAGTGAATCTTACCTTATTAGATGATTTATTACATGTTACCAGATACATATATTGACAAATTATCAATTCAATGAAGGAAAATCGTTGCATAGAAACCAACAATCCCAATGGAAAGTACAACAATTGCATCAAAGTCGTGAACGATCGATGTTCGAGAAGTTGGGTATTAAGAAGGTCGTGAGAGCTTCCAATTCCATAGAATGGTATGGATGTTCGAGAGAAAGTAGTAGATGTTTTGGTTCAGTGATAAATGGAGTCCCATCGTATCTTTATCAAAATCGATACTCGCCACCTTGTTGCCTCTCAGGATTAAGAAAGGTTGCTCATCATGTGTTTGATCAATTAGAGGAAGTTGGTATCAGATTCTGGTTAGAAGGAAGCTCTTTACTTGGCGCCATGAGAAATGGTGATATATTACCATGGGATCATGAAGTACAAATAGGAATAAATCGTGATGATATCGATCGATCGCAATGGTTAATTAAAGCCATGAGTAAACCCGTCGTCGATAATCACGGTTTCGTTTGGGAAAAGGCAACAGAAGGAGTATTCTTTAAAGTGCAGTATTCAAAGACAAATCATTTAAATGCAAACATACTTCCATTCTATGGGAGGAATGGTTCTATGATTAAAGACGCATGGTTTTTAAATAACAGAGACTTCCCGGAACAATTTCTTCATCCAATGTCGAGTATCGAATTCGCTGGTAGACAAGTGCCATGTCCGAATAATATAAGGGATTTCTTAGAATTGAAATACTTTAAAGGTGTGATAGAAAATCCAGAAATTCCTGGAAAACTTTATTTCTAGGATTTGTATTTAAATTAATATAATCGGTGATTATCTATAAACATAGTAGGATTTTACAGTCTTTATTTATCATCTTAAATATCCGAATTAATGTATTCTATTAAGAAATTAAAACAGAAATGCATTGTAGTCTTCTTAAATGGCATATTATTTTCCCATACTTTATAAATATTTACGAAATTCTACCTTCTACTTTACCTTCTATTTTATTAATAATACATTGTTAGGTATTGTCACAAGTTCCTAACGATCATTTTAAATGCAAAGTTGAAACTTGTTATTTGACAAGTTACAAGGATCATGTATTTTAGAATGTACTACAAATTTTTGCAGATGAATTTTTTGATACCTCTAATTGTAATATTAAAAAATTGTGGTTCGTAATTTCGTTTGATAGAACGAATTAAATGTGCCAAAGATGCAAAGTTTATTGACTTTTTGAAATATACATTTTCCAGTGCGTTTTTTTATATGCATATTACTGGATAATTATTTTTTATGTATTGTATGCTCACTATAATATTTAATATTTTTTCTAATATTTTGGGAGGAAGTAACAGACACTGTGATAATCAGTGCTTATTATAATTGAAATACTTTTGCCCCAGTATACAAATATCTCTCATTTTTCATTTTTCTTAAATGTAGGTACGTGAAAGTTTAATTATAAATTTTGTAAAGTAGTATTTTATTATGAAGTAATGTTAGTACTATTACATGTACGGAATTGCAAGAACTTTTAACATAAATAATTCTATTTACAAAGTCATGATTGTTAATAAGTGCTTCTAGTATAGAGAATAACTGTTATAGCAAACCTAGTTGCTAAGTTTAAATTTGTAAAGTATAGGAATATTTTTAATGTATTTTAAATTTAGTGCCAATTTATTTATAAAGATATAGATACTACCATGTATTTTCCGTTATAGCAAA
This sequence comes from Andrena bicolor, assembly GCA_960531205.1. Lineage (NCBI taxonomy): Eukaryota > Metazoa > Arthropoda > Insecta > Hymenoptera > Andrenidae > Andrena > Andrena bicolor. The sequence goes on along the minus strand of OY482666.1, from coordinate 33,541,129 downwards.
TATTAATAAAATGTTGATGTTTACAAAAACATAGGTACAGAATATTTTTTAAGACAGTTAATAAAATATATACAAAGTGTCCTTTAGAAAATTAATCATTCTTGTGTATATTACAAACATATACATATACTCAAAGTACAGAATCTTTGCATACAAACAGATTTTCATTTACAGAAGTAAAATGTATACATATTTCAATTTTTTTTTTATTTTGATAAAATACACGATTTAACTATTCTATTCTTATATCTTTTGGTGGTAATAATACAGGCGGTTCGCGTACAAAACTCAATAATTTTTCCAATTTCATAATTTCTAATTCTTTGTGCGTCAGATGAAGTTGCTTCTTTGTTGGTCTTACTTTTATTCTGAGGTTTGGTGACAATTTCAATGTAGTCACTGTACCTCTGTTAACACAAAGCGTGAAAAATAACAGTGAAAATAAATTGTTATTAAATACTGTGCTAAAGAAACACTTACTTATCATCGCCAACTATAATGAATGGCAGTTCATTATTAAACGCAAGTCGAGTTAGTTTATTCTTTCTTTTACTAACAATTGCTTGACTGCATATCGGCCTGTATTTATTTACATTCAAATCAAACACTGTGACTTTCCCATCATTTGAAACACAAGCCAATACAGTTGAGCTGTATGGCGCCCATTGAACATCTCCAATCGGAACACCAAGATCAAACATAAATAAAGGCTCCCTATAAATAATTAAACATGTTATAAACATCGATATAATAGTTTTACATTAGGATTTTTCTCCTCAAAGTTCTAGATATTTTTACTAAATGTATACTATGTATTAATACGCTAAATACTTACATTCTATCATCTTCCCAAATCTTTATCCTCCAGTCGCTTGAACAACTTGCAAATATACTAGAATTAAATTTATTAAATACTATCCGATACACAGGCATATTGTGCGCTTCGTTGTAGGTTTTCATATAAACGCTGCTATACGCTGTATTGCATTTATAAATTGTTCCTTCTTCCGTGCCCACTAAGAATACATTTTGATCTGCAGGATGAAATGCGAGGCATGTACCGCACCCTGAAAGAACGTGGAAATGCTTTTAACACGATTTATCAATATTAGAACAGCTGATAATACCATCGTTACTACTAATATCAAGTGTTACTACCTTTAAGAGTAATTATAGTACCATCTGGCCCAGGTATCGGAGGTCGGTCCAGGAAAAGTGTCATCACGGTAGTCAAACTAAGGTCGCTCTGATTTAATATCCAGTAATTTATTTTCCCATCGATGCTGACACTGTAGAATGACAAATTACCTTCCTCTGTATCTGGCGCCCAACATACCTTAAACATTACATATTTTGAAGTTGTCGGGTCGATTACATGAGAATTTTCTAAACGATTGATAAATTCTAAACTAAAGATAATGGATCTATAAATGTTTATTGTAGTTTTACTAGTACTTGACGAACCTCCCATACTATACCTCCGTGTTTTTGATAAACATCATTACTCTTGTATTGCGGAACTGTTGATGGTAGCATGACATTGTAAACAGCTACAGCACCATCCATAGTACCTTTATCGTGGAAGAGAACATGAACGATATTGCTGTGAGAACGCGTTATATCTCTTTTCATTTCTTACCGATAACTAAAAGGTGTGGGTGTTGTTCACTGAAAGCCAAACACATCACTGGAGATTGTGTTGGACAGATCCATTCCGGATACGATGGATTTTTTAAGCTATATAAACATACTTTTCCGGTTGTTATCAGGCTATTAAACGACACTGAAACGTCACATACATAAGTAGTTGCAGCATACTAACAGTTTATCGTTTTTTACTAACTTGTTCCATAAGATACTGCAAATAGATCGTAATATCTGCCGTTAAAACATAGGTTTGTGACGTCATGTTTTTTGGTTTTGTCGTAACTAAATTTCCATAAAGGTAATAGCGAACCTTCTCCACTTTTAAATTCATCGCTTGGATCATCCCAGTATCTGTAGTCTAAACATTTTTCCATGAATACCGCGTCGAACGCAATCTAGCTGTTTAAAAAAGCTTGGAGAAAAGATATCGACCTTGAGCTATGTCGTCAAAATTATTTTGATTCACCATTCGTTCTAATGTTTTTACGGCTTGCAGCATTCTTGCTGTTACTGCCATGGATTCTGTTTGGGCCTTCTTTTTCAAATCCTCCTTCTTTGGTTGTATAAGTGGAATTCTCCTCTCTCTTTCTCTTTCGCGTTGTTGTTGAGCAAAATCTTTCTGAAATATCATTTACACGAGTTTCGAACTAATTAAACTCGATATAAAAGCACATACCTGATACTTATCAAAGATTGTCCACTGAAACACGTGGGTATTGAACATCCCCGTTGGTGGAGGTACGGTTTGCGTACTCATTTCCTACAGAAATGGTATAAAATCAGTTAGATATAAAAGCCATATTTTATTAAATGTAAGCCTATTGAAACTTACTCGCATAGGATTTGTGTAAGTCAGAGCAGCTCTTTCACAAAAATTAAATTGATTTGGTATCTTCTTAGGTTTTACTTCCTCTATCTCCTCCTCATCTGGTTCGATTTCGTGTTCAGGTTCTTTGTGCTCTTCTTCTTCTTCGACATCCTTTGGTACTTCATCTATAGTTATAAAATATGTTTAGTCAGTTTTAAATTTAATAAGCAATATACGCATACTGCTTGTGATCTTTTTTGTTCTTATTATTACCAGTTAACTTAAGATCCTGTTCTTCTATATTCTCCAGTTCTTCCTCCTCCTCGCCTTCTTCTTCCTCCTCCTCATGATCTTCACGTGGTATAGTTAATGCTTCGTGGTGACTTTCCACTATCAATAAAACAGTCATTTTATTTAATATAGTATTCGATACTATGAATGTGGTAAAAGGTTTCTATGTTTCACCAAGCCTTACCTACGAGTCCACCTGCTAGTTGTATTTTTGCTTCGTCAGAATCTTTGTGCAATATTGCTCCAGGCACGCTTATAATAGTTACTAAGTGAGGCGGAGGAGGTAACTTTATGAATTCTTTCAATTTCCATGACCATTCGACTAAAGAATCTGGAACCCTTGTATTATGTATAGTTAGAACTCGTGCAAATTCCTCTTGTAATTCCTAAAGTTTTATATTACAATATGATTTGCAGAACGATTAAAATGAATAGGAAGGTTCGCTTGAAAGTGTATAGTTAGGATATATAGCGTTAGTATAACTTAGCATCGACAAGTTAAACATACAATTTCTGTTAATTGCAACTGGTCGTCCGGTTTAAGATAAACTCTTCCACGCATCCAATCCATATCGCCACCGCCTATATCTAAACGACTCTTCGCCATACTCATGCGCTAAACGTATGTAATAAATAAGTTTTAATTTTTTATCAAATACACGTAGTTCCTTCTTACGAAAAATATATGTAGATACAGGCATTGCTACTACAATTAAGTATTCCATTTAAGGTACGGAATACTAACAGTTGATAACGCTCTTTGTGATTCCACAACTTTGGAGATCGTTCTCCTTGATACTGCAGATGGACGCATTGTTCTTGATTTGCAAACTGTATATTATCCAACTGCATACAAAAAAGTGAAATAATTTAGTATTTATTATGTTGTATATTCTTGCTATTATTTACTTCGGAAAAGTATCCACCAAAATGCTTACAATTCGATAAAAGAATGTAAAATTTTGCCCTGATTGTTTGCAGTAAGTAAAGTGCCTTTTATATTAGGCAAATAGGAAACACTGTTTTAGTACAATAAATGTATATTAGAAAACAAAAGTGAAGTTCACCACATCTCATTTATCTTCAGAAAATGTAGGGAAATAAGTTATGGTTTCCTAGGAAACTTGTTATATTGCTATAGAGGTATTTAAATAGTACCTATTTCAAATGAACTATTGTATCATATTATATAATAATTTGTTATCTCTACTCTCCTAAAATTTAAAAAAAAAACAACATACAAGTATCTCGAAATCTTTTACTTGAAAATAATTTTTTATTTCAATTCTGTGGAATGAAATTTAGGTCAAGATATGTTGCATATACATAGTATATATTGTGAATCATGATTTGTTGATTGCATATTTAACTATAAATTTGTCTATTTTTTTAAAATAGTGGGCAGTACTATTTAGATATTCTGTGTGGTTATATAGATGAAAGAAAATCAATAATGGGACATGCCATGATAATGTAAGCATGTTTGCTACTTGTAGATAAGTCAGAGTAATTTACAAATACTTGTGAGTAAAAGTGAAAGCAGTATTATATTTAATGCATCATCTATAGAACAAAGCATATATTATTTGGGCAATATATTATATTCCAGAGTAAATTGTTATTTTTTAAGTACCTGTTCAAAGTACCTGTCTACCAAAAAAGACAGTATGTAATTTATAAATGGAATTTGCGCATTATTGTTAAATGTTTAAGTCAGAAAAGGTATTATTTTCTATGTTACTTTCTGGAAAATTATTTTACTGGTACATGGTTATGTTTAAACGAGTGTCTGGTGTTCTCTTTGAAAAGGTTTTGTGTTACGTTTCAGATGAGTTGAGAGAAGTCTTTAATTTAATATAAAATTTTGTTTTGTGATGGAAGATAGTGGGATTGACAGTGATCCAAAACCTACTAGTCACATAGAAGATGAAAGGCTCTTTGTGGTAAATATACGATACGATTCGTTATACCTTATACACGTATAACGAATAAGGAAAAAACTTTGGACGCATTGTACATTTCTAGGGAAGCGATAGCAGCTGCAGTAGCAATCAGACGCAAATATCTCAACATAATTCTACTACTAAACAGCTGCAGAAGAAGCTTGGTACGACTGTTAATTTATTATCGTATTGCTCAGTTGTATGGCTTAGAACTCTTTTTTACATATTCCTTATTTCGGACAGAGGCACGAATTGAACAGGCGAAACGCATTCAACGTAACTCGGACTATATAAAATTGCCAAAGTATGATAAGGGGTGCAGCGGTGGTAGTAGTACTACCGGACTGATATCGATTCAAAGACTTCCTATACCGAATAAGAATAAAGAACATCTTCCTCTCGTTGAATACTGGCATAGCGACAGCGAAAGGTAAGTAGATAATAAATTCTTAATATTATGCTTTCGAATGTGATCTCTTGAATTTGTAGCGACGGTGAAATGACTCTTTTCCCATCATCTAAGTCGAAAGATTCTGCGAAGCACAAGCAAGATCTGACTGATACATTTAGCATCGAAGAACTGAGCGAGGAAAGCGAGGATTCTCTGAATTTAGGGCCTACCCAAACATCCCCGGAACTGAAATTCATGAAATCTTATGGATGTACTCGGGAATGCTTTAGATGTCAGTGCCACATATTGTAATTCATTGTTACATATACGCTTTAAGTATGTTACAGATTAATTATTTTTTATGTGTTATCGAGTATCAATTTGATGTTTCGAAATTCCGTACGATTATGTAAGTCAGACTTTATTATATACCGAAGAATGCAGGCCAAATATATTAAGCATTTACATTATGTAATTTAGGATTTGTTATTTATTCTGATTTTCATATTAATCGATGAATTCTCTGTAAGCAGTGTACATACAGTCTAAAACATTAAGAACAACGAGCTAAATACAAAGCATTTAATTCGATTCTTAAGTATTCATTAGTTTATGATTATACAATTAATTTATACAAAATAATTAATGTAATTAAAAAGCATTTTGAATTCAGTCTTATTCCTCTCATCCTGGCGCCACTGTTGATTTTCCAGCAAGTAGAAACAGTAAAGATGAATTTCTTTGGTAGCACTGTCAGTAATAAGAAGCAAAAATCTTCAGAATATTATAAGAATCCTGGATGAAATGGAAATAATGATTGCTGAGAGCTTTCATTCAGGTTTAAACAGAAAAATAACGAACGATGTCGAAGAAGCAGCACTTGGTCTAATGAATGCATTGGTTCATCGAAAACAATGCTTCTCTTCTTCGTGACCGAAGCAATTATTGCTAAGGATATTATTCAAATGGCATTTCCCAACTGAAGATCGGTAAAGCTCGTGATGTCTGTTTCGTACGAAGCCGTAGTAGGTAATATCCGCTGCTGTCACTCCAGGATATTACTTAAGACTAGAGATCATTGCTAATGGTGCCGTGCGAAAATTTCAAATTGACAAAAAGACAGCGTATTGTTACACCGTACGGCGTTTACCAGCGTGCAACAATTTGCAAATAAAATTGTACTAATAAGATTTACAAAATCACGCGATGTGACTTGAAATTGTACATCTCTCATGAGTGTGATGCAAGTCTGCACAGTTGATTTAACTGTCCATCAGGTCCTGAATGAATTTGATGTTGGTGGAAGACTGTACCGCGGGATCCGAGCTCTAGAACTCTTTTCCAAAGTACAGATCCCATTAGAAGATTGTACAAAGAAACGAACAGGTCCTTGAAGTAATGTCGTATGGAAATCTCATCTTGTAATGTGCACACGCAGGTACCTCGTCGAAATGCGGCTCCTCCGTAATGCGCGTTTTATTCTGTAATCTAGATCGTCCTCCGAGGAAAAAGGCCGCGTGCTCCATTTCTTGCGTTCTGCGAGCAACAGTTCGACTGTATTTTATACCGTTATAGAGGCTTCTCTTCTGTATTCTCACTCGCTGTATCTTACTTGGCCGATCTACTACACATTGTGTGCGTGTCTAGAAAAATTCTTTTAAACTACTGCACATTGTCTGCGAATTCCTTGACGAAGTGGATTATTCCTTCGGCGTACGTGTCTGGAGATTGTATTTCTTTTGGGAAGAAATTTGTTTGAATAACTCGCGCATTCTACAGCGTGTTACGTCTTCTGCTAATCGGTGGTCGTTAATTGTTCGGTATTTGATGGGAAAATATAAACAGATGTGATGGTCAAGCACAGATTTAGCACTGGAATATTGCATTGCTTCTTTGTACTTTTTATTCTCTACATTTCACTTTTATTTAATCATTTAAATTTTACTAAATAAGAGCGGATATAAGTAAACGGGAATTTCATTTGACAACTGCGTATTTCTTATCTGCTGATGAAACCGCTACAAATTACTTCTTTTACTTTAATGTTCATACCTTCCACTAAACTGACCATAAATCATTAAATGACATTCGGCCACTTGCCAAAATAAGGGGCCTTACATATCTTTTTTTTCAATCTTTCCAAAATAACTTCAGAAGCTTTCAGGTTCCAATAATTAAAGTAGCTTAAGGGGTCGTTCTACTTTGATCGGCCGAAAAATGAAGCTATTTTTAAAGATTTTTCTCAATAAATACAACATATAATGAAATAAATCTTTTTAGTATTAATTAAGTTACTCCTATATTATACAAAAAAACATTGACGATATAAAAAATCATTCGCAAACAAATTAAAAAAATCTTTTTAATTTTTTTTGTATAATACATATAGGAGTAGCTTAATAAAATCCAAACAGATTTATTTCATTATATGTTGTATTTATTGAGGAAAGAATCTTTAAAAATAGCTTCATTTTTCGGCCGATCAAAGTAGAATGACTCCTTAAACGAAAATTACAGACAGACTGATAAATGCAATGTACTGGCCTCTGGTAGTAACTACGGAGGTTCGATGCTATAAGTACCAAGACTTGTTGCAACGAACGTCGTGGCTGTTCGTAGCAGCTTCTTGGCACGGCCTGACTACTTCCCATGAGTTCATTGTTCGCGAAACCCGACAGCTGCAAATGTGCTCGTGCAGAGTTAATTATTTCTCTTGCCGAGTTCCTACCGCGACCATTTAGCTTCGCTTCTTCGCGATAAAGATTCTCTTCGAAGTCATTCCTGGCTTGTGTAATGCCGAATTGGGTATTTCATAAATATTATTAGAATTTCAATGCGATACTTTCTCTTAGACCGTAATCAGTCAAAAGAATCGCAGAAGTAGGGGTTTCACCGCTATCAAAGCACAGAAGCCCTCTTCTATTTTTCAGAATGTTACTTGCATATTCGATCGATGGTCTGTCCTCTTAGATCTGGCTTGCATAAAGAATCCGATTGTATTTTTTGGGGGCTACTTTACATCGGGGGTGGGTCATGTTTCCTTGAAAAATAATTTAAATCCAGATGTAATAAGGGTGTTATTACTAAATTTAATGTTTGTGTGGTTAAAAATTGGGTATCCAGTGCCAACATTTGGTTGTTTAAAAATATGTAATAAAAGGGGTGAAGGTAGGATATCCCAGCGAGGTTGAAGTCGTAGGTTTCATGGACTCCCATTGTACGCACGAGTAATGAAACATTTCGAGAGACGTATGGCCAAGTTTCGCTGCGCCAATGATACCATAATACATTTGTATCAAGCATATTTTACGCACTACCGTTGCCACTCTCTACGTTCCACGCGTGCACGAGACAAACAAATCGGTTCACTTACGAACCCTTTTTCTTTGGAAGCTATCTCGGCGTACGCGAACATTCGCGTTGTACGACAAGAATGTCGGCAAATAGGGACGCCAATTAATGGCTCATACGGGTTAAATTTATTCTTCTCTCTGGTATCCCGACAAGCTCGATTTTTAATTAAACCTACACCGCAGAGGGGCTTAACAACCTGTTGAGGGGGAGAAAGTGTCTGTTGCACGAAGCTTTCGTATATAGGGTGAAACTTTTATCACGTGACATTAAGTGCATTAAGATTCTGTGAAAACTTCTTTCCTATTCACGAATTAACCGTTTTTATTGAGCAGCAATTCGTGACAGTATGATATTCGTTGCGAAATATACAAAATTCTTGTCGATTTTAATTATATGACACGCTTCTCGTCAGGAGGTAGATTTTTGTGAAAATTTTCCCAAATAAGTAAATAGGTCTACTCTTCACAGCGATAAGAATTATCATCGCACGTGAAAGGTTCCTTCGATTAGGCGTCGATATCTTAAGATCCTTTTAAAGCAGGCTAATCAAGGATTTTACTAAAAATGCACTCTGTATGCATCGTGAAGTGTTCGTGTCTGTAATACGTATAGCCGCGAACTGATGCATGGTGCAGTGATGCATTGCATATGAATATTTATATACACCCGCTCTCTCGTATTGCCCTCGTATGTATAATATTATATGAGGGAGACGTATTCACGGGTCACGTCGTCAACACTGGCCGGCGCGGTCATAAATTGAACGAGAATTATGGCGTATTTTGTAACCAATTTGAGGTAATAAATTTCAACCCTTCGGCGAACGTGACAACCTGTAATGTGAGGACCACTAATGTCCTTTCATTTATTCCGACGTTCCAAACGAAAATGAGAGAAGAGACGCGCTTCTACGGCGAAATTCCGATTGGCGGTGAACGACTGATTTCTATCGAATATCCCTTGAAGCTGTTAAGAATAATCAGTCGATTTGGTCGAACTGGTCTGTCTTTTCTTCCAATGCAAATTCGATCACTTTTTCTTTTTCAGCATAGATACACGTGACGATTCTTTGCAGTCTTTTACACTGAATTATATTAAAAATTAATTGGAGGATAAACATTAAATAATTTTATATTGAAATATATTAAAATTTAATTAGAAGACAATCAATTAATTTTATATTGAATTATATTAGAATTTAATTGGTGGATAGAAATTAATTAATTTTATATTCAATTATATTAAAATTTAATTACTTTCAGTATCTCCGAATTCATTTAACGAATCAAGTTGAAGGGGTTAACGATGAAGGAATTACAAATGATCGACTCTTTGCACCGTGTTTCTTTTTTGATTCGTGAAGCATTCACGGACCTTGATTATGTGGGTTAAGTTAATTAGCATGCACTGTGCGGATTCCTCCGTATAATCTTTATACTTTCCCTCTAGTCTAATGAAGGAGCGAGTGATTTTTATTTTCTTTATGAATTCCTGTGAAATACATGCTTGATCTAGTGCTGAATTTCGTGGAATTATCTGTGCCTCGACGAAATCTGCAGTCTACTTAGTTTTCACGTCCAATATACTGTTACCAGTGTCTAAATTTCTCTTACTAAGTATCGACACGTGAATCCTGTTTGGTTATCTAAGAAACAAATTAGTCTACTACGGCGCCGTGCGGTACAGTAATCAGCAGGAGTACCGATTTCTCGGGCCACCGCAGCTAAGCCTCACCTTCGAATCTAACCCCAAACCAGTAGAACCGGATTTCGTGAGAATATGTCCCCCAGGGCTTGGAAAAGGGACCAAGTAAAACGAAGAAGCATAGAAAGATTTCGTCGTTACGTAGCGTCGTGTTTAGACGTCATATCGAAATTGCATACCGACCCTAACACTCGCTTCGAGCAACTTCTGCATGTTATTCGCGTTCACGAGTCGCCCGTTTCTTTATTTAACCGTGGATATGTAAATACGGTGTTTGAGCAATCGATTGCAACTGGATCTCTGGAAAGGACGCCTTAAAATGATGTTCCGCAGCAGATATGAAATTGAAAGAGTGCTGCATCGTACTCGAAGGCTAAAACAATAAGTTACTACAGATTTCGTAGACGTGAGAAATGCAACTGCGTAGTACCTTGGGTATTCGTTAAAAAGAGGATACACTTCACAATCTTCCAGATCTTGCGGGCTCCGTGAAAATTGTTGCTGTTAGCTGTTACAATGACCAAGGTGGCGAAGCTTCAAAAGGCTCCCCTTCAAACTGTGCAATATCCACGCGGACTGTCTTCTTGCCGAAGTCGGTAGTCGAAGAGTAATCGGGGAGCTTTCAGTTACATCCTCTATTCTATTCACTTTCCCCATAAAATGGCAATCTCATGCCGTGATCATTATGCGGCGCGATCGCCTCCGTGCATCCAGTGCCGCGAACGGTGCATCGGAGATTGTGTATCGCGATCGACCTACGACACCGGCAGCATCCACCGTCCGTTTCCTTGTCGGGGTGAAGAACAGGAGATCGTTAGCCGCTCTCGCTAGGGACAGATAGAGGGAGATAAAGCGGAAAAGGGGAGCGCGCTGGAAGGAGAAGGCTGGTGTGTTCTGCTCTGACCATTACTCTCCCTGCCGCGTGTCGATGATTTTTAAGGTCGACATAGTTCGCGATCCCCCGGAATACCGGTGAGGAGGTGAGCCGAGCATTCGGCAAGGGCGTCAGAACGGCACCGCGTCGGTAACGTTCGCGAAAATGCAGGGTGGCGGCTGATTACAGCTACGCCAATGCGTCTGTCCCGTAACGGGGCTCGAACCATGGTCCGCTGCTCGCGCACTCGAAACCCATCGCTTCCTGTACCAACCACTTTTTTTTTTCTCCGGGCGACCGGGCTTAATTAAATACCGGTGGACGGAGGCATCTGTGCCCTCCTGGCGGAGAGTCATCCTTACGTGACCGTCACGCGATTTCGCATGGCAGAGGGCAGGGATGAAGAGAGATGGTGGTATTTTTTTATTTGTGGCAATATATAAGATACTAGGAAAATACACCCGCGCTTCGATTCGGGCCTAAGAGATATTAAGGACTCCATGAAAACACATTTCACCCTTTTTAACAACCCCCCGTAGGGGTTGATTAGGGTGAAATCCTGAAATTGGTTTTAAAGCGTTTATGTGGGTAACCTTTCGAAGTAAAAAATCAAGTTGATATCTAATTGAGCCTAAAAGATTTTGAGGAATCCGTGGAAATAAATTTCACATCTTTTTACCCCCTCAGGGTTTGATTAGTGCAAAATCCTGAAATTGATTTTTAGGGTTTTGTGGGGGAAATCTTTGTATGTAAAAACCAAGTTGATATCTAATCGGGCCTAACAGATATATGAAGGAATCCGAGAAAATATATTTTACCCCTTTTCACCCCTTTGGGGGACAGAATTTCCAAAAATGCTTCCTTAGTGGGCGCCCATGTCATGAAAACAATGTATCTTTCAAATTTCATGTTCCTAGGTTCAACGATTTGAGCTGGGCGTTGATGAGTCAGTCAGTCAGGACTTCTTTTATATATATATAGATATAGAATATATAGATTTCACTCATAAATGACTACTCGAATTACTACTATCTCTGTGATCTGATACTCCATCTACATCAGTGATAAGCAACCCACGGCCCATATTTGGCCCTCCAGCCACTGACCTGCGGCCCGCAATTTTTTCAATCATAAATCCATGTCAGAAATCACAAATTCCCCTCAGAAATTAAAATTCTTTAATTAGTATATTTAGGTATTTAATATTGCGGCCTGCGTGGAGTATCACCTTTCCACTTTTGGCCCAAACGGGTCAAAGGTTGCTCATTACTGTTCTGCAGACTTTGCAAAGCGTCAAAATAGGTTTGTCAAATAAATCGCCAATCAAAAGAACGTCACTAATGCTTCACCATATTCCACAAAAGCAGAACGTCAAGAAGAAAAGAACAATTCCATTTGCATGTACGTTTGAGAAACAGTCTGCTGGTAGAGAAAGAGTATGAAAAGTGATGCGTGCGTACGGGGCCGAGTGACGTTTACGCGCGCAGACGGTCGTAGCGCGCAGTTGTAAGGGGGATCTGTCTCCATGAATGAAGTGAAATGGCCACGTGACACGGGGGGGAGCGTGCGCCGTGCGCGTGAAAAGCGCGCCAGCGGCTGCGAGTGTTGGGCGACTCGGGGACAGATGGCGCGGGTGTCGTATGGCGGCTGCTTGAAACACCTGACCGCTGCCTAGCAGTGTGACATGGGCTCGTGCGGCGCACACTTCTTTTAAAACTGGTAGCACGCGCGACCCCGGGCATAATTGTTTTGATTCCTCGCGTACGCGGAACGGTGGTGAGTCGCGCGCGCGCGCGAGTGACAGCGGTCGGTAGTGCGATGCCTACGGGTTGACAGCCCTTTCGAAGGGACGCGAATGATCGAAGGGGTGGGGAGGGAAGGGAGGCGCGGCAGACGCGACCAGCAAAGGATTCCGGCCAAGTTTCACCGACCTCGAGTTTCTCACCCGTGAACGGCGCACTCGTTTCGCAGCGGCCCTGCGTGCGCAGCAATTATGACAGTCGGCTCGATCGGGGCGCTTATCGAGCACGCGCCCGGTAGCTAAGCGGCCGCCGCCGATATTTAACCGTCACCGTACTTCGGCTCGTCCCGCACCGTGGTCCGATTCCATTAATGATATGCGAGATCTGGCGGCCGATACGCGACCCTGTGATTCGAACTTCCCGCGCTCGATAATTTCGAGCTTTCCTGCTCGACGCGTCGATCTCGTCCGCTCCGCGAAAATGTGATCGCGCGGCGCCCTGCTGCGTCGCGTGACGGACTTTTCGTGGCCGGGTTAAGCGCGTTTCTTCGCTTCCCTCGCGATGACGGTGAAACGATCGGTGGTGACGATGGTGTTCGTGCTGATCACCTCCGTGATCGTGCTGGTGCACGCGAAGGATGTGACGACGCTGGAGTACGACGACCTTCTTCCGGCCAACGAGACCAACGCACGGCACCGCGTCGATACAGGTGAGTCCCATTATTCTTCTTCGTTACAGTTCACTTTTACGCCTCGCGCGTGGATGTACGTAGACTTGCTACTCAGTGTCTTTCTTTAATAACGTGTAACTTATTTATTATTGATATTTACATGGGCGGAGGGGGTGCAGAAGGGGCAGTTCCCCCCCTGGCTTTTGAATAAAAATCGTTTATTTTTTAAAACTCATCTTTATTAAGTTTATACTAAAAGAGGGAATACTTTTAAATGGCTGTCTTAAATTTTTTTATTAAATTGGCACTACAAAATGGGTTAAAAAAAACAAGAGGGGTATATTTTTTTTTTAACATCAATCCCAAAGTTGCCCCCCTCCCCCTCCTCTTGGAAAAAGTCTTCAGATGCCCTTGGATATTTATATGAAAAATATGGAAATTTGCAACTTAATAAGGAGTTGGACAATGTGACGTTTCATTAGACGACACCATATTGCAAGTGCAGATATTTTTCAAGCGATTCGAGGATTTTAAATTTTAAGCAGGGGCCCTGTTTCACAGTGCATTCTCGCCGAATCGATAAGTTTGCATGCTAATGACCAATGAATATTTATTTGACACGAATAAATTTGCACGTCGGTGACTGTTTAAATACGTAGTTTCATAAATATTTTTGCTGACAAGAATCGTGTGTTTATTGCAATGCAAGTATATCTAATTGGGGTAAATTTAGTCTACCAATTGTTTATCTCATAAATTCGTTCAATTTGCTATGAAGCTATAGAACGATTTAAGAAAATGCAATGTAATTGCATCCTATAAAAAAGCTGCGGTTTCTCGAGGGGGCTAAGGATTCGCGATGTTGATTTTGTATGCGTCACGATTTGCATTGAATGTCACTGCTCATTTAAATTATCGAAAGTGTCGCTTATGCTCATTCCGCGATGTGTGTCACGATGCTGCTTCGAGACGTACGACCTTACCACAGGAACGATATTAGCAATTTTAATAGCACGTGCTATTCTCTACAATATATTTCCGTTGCTCGTGTGTCGAACACGATCTTTCGCGATTGCAGCGTGTTACGTGTCGTTTTACTTTCGGAAAGAAATTCCAGTCGGCGTACGGCATTTTCCACCGGAAATTTTGCGCGCCGCTATGGCAATAGTTGTTGACAAACAAAAGGTGAAACGTCCGCGACGGTTTCTGTTTCGCCGGATGGCAATCGCAGTCTCTCGAAATCAGTACTATGACGGTGAATGCTTGAACTTTGTGTTACTCGTCTTGGATTTGCCGGGGAAGAATGACCTTTGCTCTAACGCTTCTGTGAAAGTATTATACGCTCGCCGAGTGAGGCCTTGTGCCTTACCGAAGTTGTCTTCGAACGCACGCCTCGTTTTCGCGGGGAGGGACACAATTCTTCCACGATTTCTCTGTCGTCGGATTTCCTTTTCCAGTCGCAGGGAGCATTAAATATCTTCGGCTACTTGTAAATAATTAATGAATCCTTCGCTGGCAGTATCGCAAACACAATGTGCGCAGCTAATGCCATTGGGACGAGCCTGGATGTGCCCGAATTCCTTGCTCGTCACTCAATGCAAAAGGGAAACGTGTTTTGCGGGATGACTCGCTGCTCCATTCGGATGGACGAGCGATGAACTCAGGTTGAACTGCATTGTCTCCGATATCTCTCCTTCGACTGGTACCGAGCAATATCCGTAGCAAAAGTTGGCATTGCATAATTCATAGCGAAACTCCTCAGGTTCGGTCGCTTCGCTGCTCGATTTTAATTGTAAGCAGTTACATCGAGTAAAATAAATGGTTTGTACCTTCAATAAGGTTGCCAGATTTTTATGACCTCTCATTAAGGGTTTACGTGCGTCCAGAATGGTCGAAACAATCGATTCTTCCAATAAAGAATTCGCAGAAGCCACAAGACCAAATCTATGGCCCCGGAATAGACGATTTTCTGTAAATTCAAAAAATAAATTATCTTTTTTTAATCTGTACCGTAAACTTTAAACGCTATTTTCTCGAAACTACGTTTTTCAAATCGGTGCCATTGATATTTCAAAAATTACTGATGCGATTTGAATTAAACTTGGCACGATTGTTTCTCACGTCAATATATCTAATCTTTATCGTAGGGATTTTTTGTAATAACCACAGTTTGGTTTTAATCATTAAAAAACTGATGAAATTTGTCTGAGGAAATTGGGGTTGAATTAAAGTTCAAACACTCATATCTTTTTAAAAATGAAAATTTTAAAAACAGCGTGTGCTAAAGGCAGGTTTCCTTTACATACTTTAAGGGACCTTTTTCTTTTTTTCTTTTGGATGACAACAGAGAAGACATTTTTGGCACCGCAAACTCGGCGAACAAGATGAATTATAGTAACTTTTTGGAAAATATTCTTTAAATTATAAGCTTCCAAGTGCATATTACGGTTTTTGATTAACAAAATTACTTATACGTAAAAAAAATTATAAAATGTCCTCCCTTTTCACGGTCCTACTTATGTGTACGTAACCCCTTAATACGATTCTGACACTACTATTGTATCTCCAATGCTAATGAGACATTGAAATTAAGCCCCCAACTAAAATGCGCCCCAGTTCACCAACGCGGATATCCCATTAAAACCTAAGTCTCTCGATCTCGGTCGAATTGACCCCACCCACATATTTGAGAAAAATTTCCCACGCCAGCGAAGAATGCGTCGAACGCTGGCTATCGGTCATCGTTGGACGGTGTCCATCGGGTTAATCGGGTTCGTTTAATTTACATTCGTTTAGAAAGGCGGAAATGCGTTTCTGCGCGTGTCGAGCGAGGTGTCGTGTGCCAACTCGATGAGCCCCGGTGGCGTCTAACTGTGCGTGCAAATTATTTTGCGCGATCGAGCTTTCTATCGGCGGCTAAACGTGCCCGCGTTAAATAGAATTTGACGCCGCGCGACTCCAGGCTCGCCTCCGAACGTGTATGCGCGCGTTTTCCGATCGTTTCACCTCGGCCGATAATTAAGTCGGAATTCCTCGCTTAAAGATCTCCCTCGGCACGGCACTTAGTCGCTGGTGTGAAACAATACAGGATATGATGCAAGGGGCGCGTGTCGAAACCCATAGTCACGGCGAAACTGATTCGGCGACATTCTAAGCGAATGATCATGAACAATCAACAGTTCCCTGATTCGGTACGACAAAAATTTCGCGTACAGCCGTGCAGCTACGTTGTTGCAATCGAGTGCAGTCTATTGTTCACTCGCGTTATCAATGCTTCCTTGTTTAGGATTAAGTAGAATTGGGGGCAATTCAAGATAGGTATAGGAATCGAAGGAAGTCTTGTTCTTGTAAATCTCTCCTGCTGCTTCATTCGTTATAATAATACTTAAATAATTTTGTGGTCTGGCCAGTGTATCCTGTCTTCTTCTCTTCTTCAATAATTATTATTCAATAATAGTAGCTTGTACTAATCTAATTTAAGTCTAGGTTAAGTTGAAAAACAGTCTTTGACTGAACTTCGCCTGTGCTTGTGTCTTTGTTTACTTTCGTTCGTTGTTATCTTCTGTGTTTGCAATAAAGACGCTTAATAATAGTAATAATAAGTCGAGGGGATTTAGAATATCGTGAAGCTAGATGCCGACTTCAAGGTCATGTATATTTCCTTCAAAGTACTTGCAGAAGCTTTTGTCAGGGAATTAGAGAGCGTGACTGGTTAAAACCTATACCACTGGATCTATTAATTTTATTTAAATAGCGCAATCTTTGATATGGCATTCATTGCAGCGCGTTAGATATCCTTATCTGATTGTGTCGTAATTAGAAACACAAAAGTGTACACGCGTCTCAGCTAAGACAGGTGGATCAAACGGTCGTGCGTTATTTTAGAATTTGCGACAGTGTCTCTCGGGGCGTCCGATGCATATGCATGCAGCGACGTAAACGCTGCCAACGTAGAATTCTTTTTCAACCTTGGTGCCAATGGTACCCGCGTACGTGTCGAGCCTGACGTTAAGAGGAAAGAATCGTGCGAACGAGCGCTGGGGTTAACTGTACGATGGCCTGCCCTGGGCATTTGTTTAACGATACCAGGATTTACGATTCGTTAATGTTATTTACGGTTCGGAACGCGATCGCCCATAAATCGCGTGCCACCACTTTGGGCACGCGTGACGATGCTAACGCGCGATTGCTCCTTTTTTATTTTCTTCTTGTAACAATCGCGTGCACCGTTATGATCGACTCTGCTTCTATCGAGCTGATTCGCATCGTCGAAAATTGCGAGCGTTATGCCGTTAATGCAGGACGCATTAGAATTATTGGTATCGCCAGCGTCGATCAGTAATCTCGTTCGTAATTTCATTTAGTAGAAAGATGATAAAAGAAGGCGAGGGAAAGAAGCACTGTGCCGGGAGTAGAAGCGTATAGTAACGTTTCGCGCGATTTGATAAGGGAATCTATGTACGAGATTGCGAGCTGGGCCCTTATCTATTTTCACCGCGTGTGAAGCTAGTTACACGCGAGAAGCCAAACGGAATAAAACGACTGGTTTCGTGTTGGGGTCTAGGAAGCCTGGAAGATTAATGTACACGCAATGTTAAATGATCGAGGGAGATTTAATTAAGATTAACCCCGTCGCGTCGGATGATTCTTCTAATTCCGAACTACTTCGGATAATTCTTCAAATTCGACCTACCGTCGCCACTTGAATCCAGGAAGTTTCGTGATTAGGAATTACCGGGGATCGCATAAATGCCTGCGAAGTACAAACATGTAGGCGATATATTGATATTCGCGGGACATTCGTTGAACTTTCTTATTAACTTAATTATTTTTTACGCCACTTTACATCAAGCAGCCAAACGCCTTGGTTTTCTTAAGGGTTCCGGTCTAAAAATCGATTTTTTTTTATTTCATTTTCCGAATGTTCAACTTTTTAAGAATACGTATTTCAAAGGATTTTTTGAAATTCGTAAAATTCCTGAAGTTAGAGGCATTTGAGTATCGGAAAATGCTTGAGTAACACCCCCGGCTACTCGGGGCTCACGTATGATTTGAAACGCGTTTTTCTCAAAACAGTGTTCTAAAAATCGGTGGAACCTGTATCTCCAAAATTAATATTCGATTCGACTGAAACTTTTTTATTTTGAAGAATATAGTTCTGGCTCGTGGAGAAACCATTAAAATTTCAAAGAAATTGAAAATTTCTAATTTTTGAAGGCGTTGAAAGGGCGAAAAAATATTTGGAAAAATTAATTTCAAACTTTAACTGTCATTATTTTCTCAAAAAATGTCACTTCATGTAATTCTTACTGCTTTGCATTGTGTTTTATTTCAGACCAGTGGTTTTAGGTGCTACAGATTAATTACAAAACAAAAAATTTATTTCTATAGATTAAAACATCCTTAATACAATGCAAAAAGTGTCATTAAGTTATATGTAATAGTTTCCCTTTAATTAATTCCTAAAGATCACCTACTTTTATGGGCTCTAGACCGGAACAGCCTCTTAAAACGAGAAAAATTCTTCCGAGTATCACGATCTCACTATGAAAACTCGCTGACCAGTCGACAGTCGCTTCAGACTATTGCGCGCGTAATCTTAAGGATAATAGTTGCCATGGTCGCGGCTTGTTCCTCAAAGTATTGCGTATTGCCTCGTACGTGTTACGCGTATGGTCGTGTAACGCGACGCAAGGACTTCAAGGTTTCGCCTATACGGGTATGGGCAGCTTTGCCATTCGTCCGTGTCGCGTGTATGGACACGGTTGGAACAAGATTTAAACGAACCTGTAATAAATCATGCATACTTGCCATTGAAACTCGAACGGCAAACCAGTTGCCCCGAGTTATGGGGTTTCTGCTACGATTTTTATGAGCCTAATTATCTCTTCGCACACGTGAAATTGAATTTACATCGACTACTTCTACGATAATGGTGCCAATTACCGATTCACTTCGCTCGCTTCGCCAGATCAATTTGTAAGATCGTCATTCGAATGTGGAAAGGATTTGTAATGGTTACTCCGATGGTACCTGAAACCTTGAGAAGCTTCATAGTGTTTCAGAGTAATGGTGCAAAAGTGGTTAAATTTTCATTGAAATTTTAACTTATCCTTAAAAAATATTAATATTTCGATCACTCACGCCTATTAAATCTTTGACTCAAACCTTTTCCACTTTTTTCCGCCAAGTTTTCGCATAAAATTGTGGGGAAGAACGTGCGAACGAGTGTGCGCGAAGGTACCATTTTCTTGCCGCTCATTTTTGCAACAGATGCACGCGTTTCCTTGCGTATTCGCATTTTCTGCACGTTGAACAGTCCTCTCTTTTTTCGGTGGCCTTTACGAGCCGCGCGGAACACGTTCGTTCGCTCGTTCGCGATTCGAAGGGTGTAATTTTACAAGCGATCGTGATTAGGGACATTAACTCGGTCGAGTTCTTTTGTCGACACTGGATACGGCTCTGCGTTCATCCCGAGGGTATGCGAGTCCACCCGTTACGTCGTTTCGCTCCCGCTATTATGCAGAACAATGAATAGTTAAGATCTCCTTATTGCTGAGCTGCCGGACCTCCAAGTGGTTTGGAAGACTTCAATGCCTTCCTCTTTCATATTTACACCCTCTTCGACGACTCTCAAATCTTTACGTTCATTCGGAAGATTTACCGTTTTTTCTCAGTATTCTCCCTTCTCACAGGACCATCCAAGGGTGTCTGGAAAACACCCATAGCAACCGGTGCCTAATTAAAAAATTCCCCAGTAAAGAAAACATCAACACCTGGATAAGAAATACTTATTGTCCGCGCGGCGCTTCTTGCGGTGTTTATGACTCAGCCGCGATCGCACCTGCTGAAATTCGACGCGTACCTTTCGCACCTCGGCATTGCGCGGACGTGAGCGAACGCGCGGAAATAACTTGCTTCTGTTGAAAGAAACAAACGTCCCCGCCTGCCATATAATTAGTAAATAAACACGTGCTCGCTGGCTGGCGAGGCGGAAATTCGAGCTCGCGTCGGTGGAAGAACGCGGCCGGCGTTCGCCGTCGCCGTGCGATAAATCGCTATCGGCCCCTCGTAATTTACCCGCGAAGCGATATTTTTTGCCGCGTTGCTCCACTTCGCCGGAATGCCACTTTCCTTGCGCAGTTTTGACGTTCCGATGCACGGGGCCCGGTTTACTTCGCGCGGCTTTCAGGATTTTGCGAGCGCTGACAGTACAATAGCGGTCGCGCGAACGCCGCCAACATTCTGCCGTCATAGTTTCTGAGAGGCGAAACGCATGCATCGTTACGGAGCCTACGGATTCGTTGGCAGCTCGAGGGGAGACGCGGGCCCATTCTCTGTTTCCTCGAGATACCGCCGGCGAGATCGCCGGGGAAATAAATTTTCCGGTGCAGAACACCCGGGGCCGACAGTGGTACGCCGTTGGAAAAAGACGGCCGGGAAGCAAAATGACGATTATCGGGTGGCACTGGGCGGCTGCGGTGCGCGCAAGTGAACGCAAATGCGGGTACAAAATGCCTCGATACTTATAAAGGAGAGGGTGTGGAGCCTATACTCCGCGTAATAGCGCATTATGCTAGCGCTCGGTCGAGATAGTATCTGGAATGGTGTGCACAGAAATAGTAACAAATAAATAGGAAGACTGAGAATGCGGCAGGAGGTAGTAGAAGTTAATTCACCGATTATTTTTATTAGCGTTAGTTGGGAATTAGTTGCAGCAGGAAATTGGTATCGACGTAGTTGAAAGAGGATTTACTGCGCGGTTAAACGGGGGTTCAAAGGGTGAAGAGAGTAGAAGAATAGATTCCCTTGCGTTAGTTAAGGAATCCCCGCTTTCCGGGGAAGCGGAATTAGTATCGTGGCGCATTTGCGTCGATTCGTACCCTGAATTTGCGATCCCAGTCGGCGCGTTAATGGGTAGGAGAGAGATTTGCAGAAACGGCAGCGATGGCAATTAAAAAGATAGCGAGGCGGAATGACGATTATCGGCTGGCACTGAAATCCGAGTATGCACAGGTGAATGTAAATGCTAGCTAGTCTCGTGTAGCTGGATACCTGCTTATAAAGAAATGGGCGTGTAGGGTAGAGATTCTGTAACAGTATGGTATAGTCGGCTTGCAAGACCGCATTTCGCTCTGAGCTAAGGGAGGAACGGGTACACTTTATCTACTAATCTTTCGGCGTTACGTTACAGTTCCTTATCACCGTTCTTATCGCCAGCATAACTTTCCGCATGGAAAAGTAATAGTCGCGACTGGCTCGTGCTCTGCGAGAACTCCAGGGAAACAGAAGGTCGGAGGAATTAAGTTTTTAAGGCAATCAACGGTAGATAGGCCATCGAGATAAATCAGAGTCTCAGTGCCTATCATTAAATGCTTCACAAATTTATTCGATACCCCAACACCAGATACGAAAGATAGAATTCCTGAGGGCAAGCGACTGCAATGTTTGCTATATTTGGCCAGGCGGTTCACTACTCGCGGCTAGCTTTCTGCGGTCGATGACTGATAGACTTAAAAGTCCAAGTAGGTGACAGATGGTATCGAGTGGTGTTGATCGAACACGATCGGAGGGTTTCTGTAAGTCTATACCCATTATCTTACACCTGCGTGCCATTTGCAGCAGTCAGCGTCTATGAGAAATGCACCCTGATCGGCCGATCTCGAAGCAGGTTCGACGGGCTTCCTCTCGGGCAGGTTCCTCCCCGATTTACGTCTTCTTAATTAAAGTGGGAAATAATAAACACGCGGTAATGGCTAGTGGCGTTGACCGAGGGCCCAGATCATCAAGGTTCCAAGGCCTCTATTTATTAAACCGATGGGGTATTTGGTGGTACGCGCTAAAACACTACAATTACCCGGGATTCATGCCCACTGACACGCGATGGACGTAGAAGCTATGGTCAGATCGCTGGTACGTACGCCAGCTTGATCGCGCCGGGCACGTTGATTAAGAATAAAACGCAAAGACCATCGCGGGCGCGCACGTCTGAACGTCGTGTTGGCGTGTTGCACGCTTGAGGAGGAGGAGCGTTCTCCAACTTTTCTCCACAGGCCGCCGCGCGTCCGCTACGCGATCGATTTTTAGACGGCGAAGACGATGGTACGCCTAATTGCGGTTTTTATCGCCGCGATTAATAAACGATGCGCCGTTTCTCCTGCAGAATTTCTGGGACGTTATAGAAAGGCCTGGGGCTTATAAGGAGAGCGAAACTACCTGGCGTCGCAGCAAGGAAACGGTTAAATTGTACCGGGGATTTCAAGAGTTGCTTGACGAGACCCGCGGCGCGTTCTGGAATACTGGCCATGAGGATTCTTGCCCCGTTAAAATGGGAGTTTTATTGGAGAATTATAGAGACGCGTCCACGGGCACCGACTATAACGAGAGAAGCCTCCCCGAGATCTCGAGGATCTCCGGGATTTCATACGACTTCTCGTCCGACCGTCAAAAATGAAGTTCTTACGGGGCAGAAAATCATGATGCGCGACCGTGTCCTGCCACGTTATAGAGATTGAGCCTTAGGGAGCCTGTGTTGGATATTCAGAGAGGCGGTTGAAGGGGAAAGGATGTACTGTGCCGAGCAGCGCACCTTACATTCGCTGTGTAACACAGCGTGCGCAGCCTGGTACACGGCGCGCGCGTATAAGCTGCACAGGTGAAGCAGAATCTCGGTGGTAAACGGATGCCACTCTCTTTCTCTCTCCTCCCTTCCACCGTTCCTCCTCGCTCGGCATTTTATGCGATACGGAGTTACCGTCGTCGTGGTCCTCTTGCTGAATACGCGCAGGTTTATACCGGTCACTCGCATCCTATGTCATTATCCATCATTACGAACCTGGACAACGGTAAGGAATAGCCTCTGTCGGATCCACGGTGCCGTGTAAAGTCTCTTCCGTTCCTCTTCCTCTCTTTTCCCGTCGGCTACTTTGTCCGCCGTCCCGCGAATTCCCACAGTGATACCCATAACGCGATTCGCCGAACATTCGTGCCGCAGAAACGGATGAACGATGCATTCACTCTACGAGATACGGCGGAGCCTTGGTTCACGCACGAACATACGCCCGA
Source organism: Andrena bicolor (assembly GCA_960531205.1). Classification (NCBI taxonomy): domain Eukaryota; kingdom Metazoa; phylum Arthropoda; class Insecta; order Hymenoptera; family Andrenidae; genus Andrena; species Andrena bicolor. The sequence continues at coordinate 33,517,640 of OY482666.1, read as the reverse complement.
GGTGAAGGATTCTGAAACCTGTATCCTAGATTTGTCCTTCTACCACCACGAGCTATTTAATCCTCAGTTCCATGATAGACGTGGACTATGCGGGCGATGAAGTCTCCCGCAGCTCGCTTCTATTCTTCCCCACCTGGCATCGCAAGTGTGTAATACTGCTTTAGTTATCGCCCAGCTAAAGGCGAACACGCGTCGAGCAAATATTCTTCCTTCGCTCTCTATTACTCCTCTATCCACATTCCGCGCAACTCCACCACCTCTTCTTCCTCCATTTTCGTCCAATACATTCTAGCTTTCCCACGGGCACGCGCGATGTCCACGATCACCAGGTCCTTGCCACTCGAGCATCTTTCCTCCCCGTCCAATTATACCGCAGGCCATCAGGTTACACCGCGGGGTTCTCTGCTTGATCGTGACAACGCCTCAAATTCGTGCGATAACGCTCAGTCCGTAAATACCTTGGTGTACACGCGCATAGGGTTCCTGTTTCCCCTGATACGAAGCATTAAAGTCTCTTACATGGTATACCCCTCCCTTCTTGCTTGACTTACCTCTTGTTACGTCCCGCTGTTGAAGGTGGTTGCTGGTATATGGGGGGTACCGATGATTACACCAACCAGCTCGGTCAGCCGAGATAGCCGGACGGGGGCCTGCTCCTCTCGTGGATGCTTTATTTTCCGGCGAAGCGTTGGTCAGGTGAAAGCCTTCCTCGTGATTCTTTTTCTGCTGCGGGGATCCGCAGAAGGAAGGTGCACCTCGATTTTCCTGATTCCCTCGGTCGCAGCTTGCCCCGCGAATCCCCAGCAGAGACAGGGAAGGGAAAGTTTAGTGGAATCGCGTATATACTGGGATCGAGCGTGTACCGTGCACCATATACAGCCGTTTCTGCGGAGACACCGGTAGTTAGAACTTTATAGTCGCCGGGTTTACGGTACGATATCGAGTATAATGCGAAATTACGATCGTATTTGCATGCGACGCTGACAGTAAACAGTGTCTACTGTCTACCATTCGCAATTAATTCGGTAGAAGTTTTAGCGCCGCTAACGCTGGGGAATATCCTTTTATTCGTCAAGCGTAATGGCAGCGGAGGCTGAAACGACTCCGAGGCATTCGTTGCGTCCCTACCGTGCGCGGTTATTGGCTTACGTTTATTTCGGTTTCGTACCGTAAACGTTGCGAGCTCGTCTCGCATTTTTCATTGGGACCCAGAGCGGTGCTGGCGGTTATTCAGCGGCGTTGCAGCAGCTACAGACTATTTGCTCGCGGAAAAAATACCGAGCAATATGTTCTTCTCGTAGCTCCCCGAAATTTATCGGTTTTTACCCGATCAAATCCAGATTTGTGTGACCCGCATATATCTCTCGGCTGGCAGAAAGTGAAACGGGAAACAGAAGCGGGAGTGAGATTTAACTTGGATTTTTCTGGTGGCGCTAATTGTAATATATCGCTGCATAAAGTATATCTATAATAGAACGCCCGGGGAGATGGCTTTCAGGCGTTAGGAGATTTATTTCCACGAGGTCCTCCGCTCTTCTCGGAAAATTTATTGAACAAGATTCAAAGAGCAATGGGAACCTAGGAGATTCGCTTCGTAAACATATTTCATCCGCTGCAGCTGGCTCCTTAGAATATCTGCCAGCCGAGGGTTTCGTTTACACAATTTATTTCGTACGTGCAATTAAACTTGGGCAGAGGGAAAGTAAGAAAATTTTTAGAAATCACGAGCTCTGAAACTCGAGAACTTCAAAGGAATACACCTGTAAGAACATAATTGCATAGTCCTCTTTAGAGTAGACCCCCGTCGTTTTGGAACGCGATGCGATTACTCAAAAAGCAGCTTCCCCCGTTTCCTAGCTGTATAATTTCGGGGTTTCTACAGAGTTTCCCAACTGTGAAAAAAATTGTGAGCCATAAAAAACCGAGGGTACAGTTCCTTACGCATTACGAAAGAATGGTAAATTGTGCGTGTCGCAATGTAGCCATTTTTCTTGGAAGAGTAATTGCCACCAATTCCAGGGAATTTTGTGGAATTCTGATAGAATTCGTAGCTGGGCAATATTCTTGCGTGCACCATGTTCGAAAACATTAAAATGGTACATCCGTCTTATGAGGATTAGGTTTTAAGTCGACAATATTCTTGTCTATATTAATCGACTAGAAACTCTGCGGACGTTCACGTATTCCTTTCCTTTTCTTCTCCAATTTCTTATAAGAGGCAGTATGTTTGAATAAATACATGAAATATGGTACTCTGGAGCTTCTACAAACATTCCCGTCGCATGGTTTCACTCGAACACATCGTTGGACCTTATCTTCCATGCCCGCTGTCGTTTTAATCAGGAATATTGGCTGGCCATTTCCCAGGGCGAACGGTCGCGCGTCAGCCGCTACACATAGCTATAATCGTGGCGACTCTAAACAGGTTTCCAAGCGACGTCGGATGAAAAATCACCAACGACACCGGCGCATTTCTCAGAATCCGCCGACCAATCGAACTCGAACTTGAAATCGAAACCGGCTACCCGCGTTAGCTCGTAATAAGCGTGTAGTAATTAACAAAGAACGAGAAACTAGGAGAAGGAGGAGAACCATGCTCCGCGTGTAATCGAAGAGCGTGATCACTACGGACAGACGTAACTAAGATCAGGGCCAGATATATTGGCCGGTGAATTCGTTTTCGCAGCTAACGCACACCTATTCTGATGTTTGTATTTCTACGCTAAGAACTCGGTTTGGCCTACACGTCAAGAGCTTGGCGCTATCCCCACCACTTCTGGCTCACTCTTTTTCTGGCAAGGCGAGAGCGAGTCAGAAAACGTTGAGAATAGAAGCATACTCCTCACGAAACTCACCGGTCAATATATCTGGCCCCGACCTTAGGGTTTGAATCGAGCTGACAAGGCACGAAGGGTTGCGAGGACTACGAAAAGCAGAACGCCACGGCGAATGATAAAAATGTGCCGTTGCCTCTTCCTTCATTGTTGGGGCTTCGAAGCAGTAAATCTTTTCTGCGCCGACTACGAGTGTTCTTTTCTTCGTAGCGCTAAAAAGGATCGCGATTGCGCGCGTACGAGCGCGGAGCTGGATGTTGGCGGACGCGACTATATTATAGCAACGCTTGGGTACCATCCATCAACCGGGTCCAGGCAGACGAGCAAAAAGCTCAAACTCGTCTAAACCGATTGCTCGGAGCAGCTCTCACGGTTCATCGCGGCCTGTGCTCATTCCAGATTACCCGCGTCCTCAGCGACGGTGTACATACGCGCGGGCACTTTTATCGCGTCAACTTCATACGCGGCTCGCTGGCAACGCGTGTCCAAGAATGTAGATAGGATCGCCTGTGTGCAGGCTTGTGCCCATCCTGGCGCACACCCGTGGATCCGCTCGTCTCGGGTTTATAGCCGATGATGTCTTCTGGGAATATGGGCTCCTTTTACGTCTGGCGCGGCAATATGCGGATTGACGTTGCCTGTTGAGGCGACGTTAACGGGCCATCTAATTGTGGAGTAGAGATTAGAGCTTCTAAGACACGGAATGGCTGGGAGCCGGCGTGAAAGGGCTATCATACCGACGGTTCTGGTAGATATCGTGATGCATGAGGACCGTGTAAAAGTTAGCACGGAGGATAGATGGTGAAGGAGCTGAGGAAGTGTGACTGGCTTGGGAGCTGATGGAGCTTGATCTAGAAGTCACCTAGTGGTGAATTAAACCTTAGGTAGTGAAGTGAGATGGTAGTTTATTTGTTTTGAATTGACAGTGGGGTACAGATGATTCTAAGGGTTCCTTAGATAAGGACGAAGTTGGTAGGTCGTTGAACTGCTTCTTTCGGTGCGTGAATCAGGTTCGGTGACGCAGGGGTAGTGATGGTGATGTATGACAATTTTGAATTTTACGTGAAATGCTTTAGAGGGAAGGAAGCATTGGTTATATGCAGTAATAAGCTTCTTTCCTGCGGAAGATTGCACTCCACACTTTGCAAAGTTCTTCGTAGATAATAAACTTTTTAAAGAAAGTAAAGAAGCGACTGCAAAGGTGTGCTAGAAGGAATAAAATAATTTTTTTTAATCGATGCCAAAATAGAAACAAAATTAAATCAGCTGGATGCGTGAAGTGCCACTAAATTTTTGCTCCCTCTAATTCCCGTGCGTCAGTGTGCTAATGGACTATAATTCATAAAGGTTTAGAAACTGATTTAATTTTGTTTCTATTCTGGCACCGAGTTAAAAACAAATTTATTCTTTTAGCGCACCTTTGAAGCCGGTTTTTTACTTTCTTTAAAAAGTTTATTATTCTTTAATTTTTTGTTACCTTCCTTTGAAGTCTTGAAGTCCTTGAAGAATTGGGGAACATACTCCATATAACAACGAAAGAATCCTTCAAATCGGTCGACGCGTTACAAAGTTATGCGCGAATATACATTAAAACTGGAATTCTAGATAATTCCAGAGTATCTAGACAATAAAAAAAAAATGTAATACCGGCTCTTCATACGCTTTCAAATAAAAAAAGAATCATCGAAATCGGCGCACCTATGCGAAAGTTATGCGTGAAGATACATACATACATACCTAATGAAATATACGTGACGAATCGAGTAACCTCTTCCTTTTGAAGTCGGTTGAAAAGGAAGCTCATCCAAAAAGTGGCGCTTATCCGCTCCCTCGTACCATGGCGACTATAATCTCCATTTATAATTTGCAAAGGGTCTTAATGACCGCGAGATAGAAGACCAATTATAGCATATGCTTTGCAGACGCGCCCGCGAAAAAGGCTTCGTTACAGCGTCCATCAAGGTGATCGTGCGTTTACAGGCCCATGAGTCCGTATTAATGCATTTCCTTAATGCTCGTAAACCGTAACGATCGCGGCTCGTCGCGGGCTGCCGCCCTCTAATGAAGATGTCGGTGGATGAAGCTTTCTTCGTGGCAAGAATCCCTGCAAATAACTGGAAAAACGGTACTTTATTCTAGAAACTGGCATACAATTTCTACGCTCAGCCCTTTGTCGATCTGTCTTCTCCTGTATTCTATACTCTGCCATTTTATCCTCGAACGGTCCGTAATTAAATTGCATCTTCGCGTCCGATTATCTTGCAACCTCGAGGGGGTGAATTTCGTCAGGTGCATTCTACATTGCACGCGTGGCGAACCGAAAGTTTTCCCCTGCAAGAAGAATTGCGGTTCTACGTGCTGTTTATGAGGGCCGTGGAAGCGAGTTAAAGTGCCGCTCAATGGCCATTTACGCAAGGCGAAAACGCTGTCATAGGCGGCTTATTATCATTTCACGATGTAAAAAGGCATTCTCGCGGGTCCCCGTTACCCTGTTCATTATGTGTTTCGCGTTCCGTATGGAAACATTTTTCTGCAATTCCTCTTGCGTCGCCCGTTTGACGGTTCGTTTCCGAGAAGCCGCGCTTTGAAAACAGTGTTTGTGTTCCGTGGTTCGAGCGTTTTGTTGTCTTCAGCGTTCGCTGGCTGCGTTGACCATCGCGTTGCCCTTACGACTAATTGCACCGCGCGATCGTGTCGCTGCGGTAGCAACACCGTCATTAAATATTTCGTTTCGACATCCATGCATGCCTCCCCGTCACGCTTTAAGAAAAAGAGGTTACGGACCTCCTACCTTTCAAACACTTTATTATTTATTGCAGTCAACGTTCGACGCGAAAGCGATTTGTATAGTGGCATCGAATGTTTCAAACTTGGTCCCCAAAAATCTGGTTTTCAAACTCTCGTTTACGTGATGCAAGTAGTTTCAGACTTAGAATTCTTGTCCCTGTTATTAACGATGCACAGAAGTGATACGACTCGATCGATGATGCGTCGAAGTCAATCGAAGGCAAGCGTGTCGCCGGTGTCGTAAGTTAATTAGTTGAACACCTTGTCACGCTTCAATTATCGTGACATGATTTCGTTGATTCCGCGAGTCCTCGGCATTCCGACGTCGAATTCCAGTGACATCAATTTATCAATGTAGTCGGCATCGTTAACCCCATTCATTATAGAAGATTTCCATGGAAAACACGCATCTTCTATCCTTCGGGCAATTAACGAACTTCTTGTGGCACGCAAGAAACGTGTTTTCGTTTCATTAAAGCATAACGAGCATATTGAATGCGCGGAGAGAGATAGATCGTGTTACAGGATCTGATAAACTTTCGCCATATAATCTTCTGGATATTAGAGTCTTGTTAAATGACGATGATGCAGCAGCATTCGACGATCGAGTAGAGCTGGAACGAATCACTCGAGTCCGCTTTTTCTGACGTCTTTCAGCTACTGCTCCACTAACCCAATCTTGTCGTACGCCTTTTCATAAATTCTGCTACGTCGTACTTTTAGATCACTTTGCTCTTCAGCAAATACGCGCCACCTACGTACATCGCACGGGTGGTCAACACTTCTATGTGAATATTATCTAATAAATGTAGTTAGCTGAAAATTATTGAAAATTTTTGCGAAACAATTTGGGCACACTTTTGTGAATTATGAAGCACCGAGGATTTTGGAAAATTATAGTAAATTGGCTAATTAGTTTTTCACTGCAAACATTTCGGTGATTATTTCAAAATTGAAGAGTCCTTGTAAAAAACACTGCAAGTACCAAAAATTAAATTCTATACTCATTGGCACGTAGGATATTTTCCGATAAAGAATTTCTTTGTTTTTTAACTTTGGCACTAACAGTGTTTTCTACAAAGGACTGTTGAATTGTGGTTTCTGACGAAAGTGGCTAGGCTTTGTCGCGGCTTTTAATGTGGGTGGTTGTAAAGCAACGATGGTTGAATCCCGCCGCTAGGGTTTCATGAAGAGGCTTTGTTCTTGAGCGCCAGCCTCGCATGACTCTCGTTTTTACGAACCACTTAATAATTTCTGTTTTACGATCCCGACGCATTACAACCTCTGCACTTTTGGCGTGCCTGGGCTTGCCGCACGAGAAAACTAGCTTTTTACGTCGGATACGGTTCCCCTGCGCGTGCTATACGAGGATCATCATAGGAGCTGTTATAACACTAAACGTAATTGCACGGACGTGTAAGTTAAACCAGTCTCTCATTGGGGCCGTCTGTGAGGCTTCAACTATCACGGATTCATGAAAGTTTTACGCCTCGGACCTTCGCTAACCTTCCGACAGCCTGGAGCAATCGACCATGAGACGCTTGGAAATGACGACGATAGTTATTCGGACCCGTTACATCGGATCTGCGTTGAGGTTTATGAGGTTTACACTCACGAGATACCGCGGCAGAGAACTCGATCAACTTACAGGGCATCCACACCTTCGCATTTACACCCAACACAGTTTACGCTGCTTTTCATATTTATACCATCGCCTCCTAGATTTACGTATCGCGTTGGCCGAGGGAAAGTTTGAAAGTAGACGCGGATAGCGAAGTATATTAAATACACCCAGCCGATTTATAAATGCGAAATGCGTGCGCTGCGTGTTCGTGCGCCGATATAACTTCTTTCGTCGGCGATAGCCAGCTGTCCCGCGAGAAGTCGGCGTAATTTAATTTAACGAACGCGGTAAATCGCGGCGATCGGTCATCGGACGCCGGGGACGCACCGCACGTCGCATTTCACGGAGATCCAGATAAGGGTGGAGGACGGAGGCACGCAGGACGGCACGCTTAAGTCCACGGCTTTATACATAGGTGTATCGCGAAGGGGGTGCTATAGTCGTCGGGACGCATCGATCGTCTTAATTAATTCGCGCCGGCTACGGAGGAGCCCCCATCGTTTTATCAATGAACGCCGGCCAGATCTTCTGGCCGGCACGAAACGTTCCTTGGCCTCTGCAATCGCGGACACTTGCGTGCGCTGCTCGCTTGGAAAACGGTCGTACAGAGGAGGATGGGTGAGGAAGAGAATGGGGGGACGAGTGGGAGGGAAAACTGGGGGAGATTAACAGGAATTGGAGCGAAAGAGGGAGGAACGGAAGGGCGGTGATAAATGAACAGTGGCAAAGGGACACGGGGGTTGAAGGGACGAAGGATGCGAAGGGAAGAGGGAAGAAAAGAGGGTTACGCGAATCTAAAGGAGCTGGAGAAGCTTTGCGAGACGCGTGGGTGGTTCTGGTGCATAATTACGTAAGGGTCTATTAGACGCAATCATTAATAGAAATCTAACGACGCTGCGGCGTGGTAGCTCCGTTGCCCACATGGTCGCGTGATCATTTGTACGGCACGTCGGTGGATCGAGGCCGATCTTTGATTTATTTTGTCGCAGCGCTTTGCTCCTCGCACACTCGGCAACACGCTTCGCCGTTAATGCATCGTGACGACGGCAATAGAGCATCGAAGCGTCTCGATTGCTCCGGCGTCTTCACGCTTGAAATTCGCTGCCTATCGATCTTTGCGGAATTTCGAGCCGCTTTCGATGCACGACACGTAGTTAATCCGAGTGGCCGGTTTGCTCACGTCCCCGATGCTCGCGAGCATACGCGTGATTTACACGGATTCGCCGGGGTTCCGTGCTTCATATGAATTCCGTATTCAAGGATGATTGGGAACGGCTACGAAACGCCGGCTCAAGGAGCCTCTTTTCAAAAAAATCAATTCCTCCACGCGTGACTCGACTGCCTTGCAAGCTCCCATGAGCTGTCCATAGCGGTAATTACAATTCATTTGAAGTCGGTATAATCACCATTAACGTGGATCTGCCATTATAGCTGGATAATCACTACCTAATGACTTGAAACTTTCACCTTTTTAATCTAACACCAAAACAATTTATATTGCCGCGAGAATTTCCCGAACACCCTTCTCTGCTACAGCATCGCAATTTTTACGAAGCTCTTTCCGTGAATGTCCCCTCTGTTAAGGATGTATTGGACGTACAATATTAGATAAAAGTATATGAAATTTGAAATACTTGAATATCTGCGTCTTACGCATAGTAAATTTAGATGTAAGGAACTCGAACGACAGTTGGAGTCTTATTTTTCACTTTACAAATACCTTTTCAAGCATTATTTGCTAAACTTTTGGCAGTGAAAGCGGCCCGAATTTACAATTTTCTCAAGTTATAATTTATTTCTTTAAAACGGTGTAGTAAAACAATTGAAATTCGGCAGATATTTTCATCTATCCGTATACTACATGTAAGTACAAAATAATTGAAAACATGGGTACCATTTTTTCAGCTATTTTATCTGTCAAAATCGTCTCCTTCCATAAAAGTAGGTGTAAAATCAGTGAAAATTAAAATCGGTTTAACTCAGCAACCGTTCAGTGAATTCGTTTCAATTTTCCGAAGCACACCAAGAAGATTAAAAAGAACAACCTCACAAATTTTCATCACCTTGGTACCGTTTTGAAGATAGCTCCGATACACCTTTAATGGGGGCGTTTCCATAGATCTGGGAAACGCTGTTGCGAAACGGCAGGTAGCCGTGCAAATTTTAGACTCGTCGCCTCGTAAAATCCATGGGTCTTATCAAATTGGAGCAGACCCCGGCTCCGTCGGTGGTCGCGCAACCGTTTCCTTTTTAGTCAATTCGTTGGCCCGTAGACACGCATTGTTCTCCTTTCTCGTCTGTCGTTTATTGTCGTTCATCAGCGATCGCCGATCTCCTAACTAGACGTTAATGGAAATTCCGTAAGTCGTCGGCAGATTATGTTGGATAGTAACGTGGGACTTCCCCTGCTCTCTCCCGCTTATTATGAAATTGACTACCACGGGAACCGAGAGCCCAGATGCCAGATACGCTTTCGCGGAGACTAATCCCGGAATGCATCTTTCACCAGTGGGCGTTCTATCCCCCGGGGATCTTGCTAATTCCACCCTGGCAGAATTCAGTGCACCGTATCCAGCGAACGATGCTCCCTTTAGCCTCGCTCCTCAACAGTCGCCTTCTCGTTAGATTCCACTTTTCCCGTTCATCCCCGCGTTTCAGTGAAGCAATTACAGCCGTGACTAATCTCTTTCACTTCAATTTAAATTACAGCCCTGTCACGAGGAGTTCTGATTTAACGATCTCACCGATTTACCGTTGAGTTCCATGGGAGATGGCTCGCGAGGTGTTCTACTTTACTAGCAGCAAGATAATTTCTAGTAGATACCTACACTTGGGGTTCCCTAGAAATCTCGAATTATTCGCCAACGTGATTTAGTATTCCATGTAGAGGACATAAAAATGCTGCTTTCTAGGCTTTTGTATTCATTCCTTCTTCCAGCACGTCCATTGAAATATTTCGTAAGACAGCCTCTCGCGCGAGGATCGCAGCAGTTCTCGCCGTCCACTGATTTCTCGCGTGGGCGGTCTATTTTTAAGATGGACAGTTAATTAGCCCCGGAGAGAGGTTTCCCTCTCCCGCAGCACGATGGTTTCTAGTTCACTTGCGGTAGGACGCGTTATAAAATTGAATGTCGCCATAAAGTTGAGGTGTCTAACACGCTTTGCACCGGTGCCCGATCTCGATGCGCGCCTCTCGGCGTGCTGGTGGGCGTCCAATCGTTATTCACCACCTCGCCGGGGGTCTGCTTGCTCGAAGAACCGCGAGCAGTGCCTTTTCGAGCTTTATATCGTGCCGTGTGCCGCCAATCAACAGCGTGATACCATTCACGCTGTTGATCATGGCCGCGGGTCCGATCGGTATCGATCTCACCGGTCCAGATACCATCGAAGCGTATGAAAAACCTGCATTTCTGCTAGAGGTCTACAAATCAAGAATACCGCATCCTTTATTTCTTTACTTAAGTGGCCATTTCCATGCGCAAAATCAATCCTTTCGATCCCAGTGTAATAGTTTCATACAGTCCTCCTTCTCGCTCCTATTTCTACCCAACAATCTCGTTATCCCTCCTTAATCATTTGACGTTGACCTCCATTGAGATCCACGCACCTCTAATTGGAATCCTCCGCGGCCGCCAAGGTGATCAACGGTAAGCGTCTCCAGTCTGTCAGGCCTCCGTAGTAATTGCGTTTGACGTCTTCGAGGGCCGTCCGTGCTTACCAAAGACAAATAACGCTTGAATCGTCAGTGTCAGGCCCCGAACCGCCGTGCGGGCGTGCCGCGTAATCGATTTGAAAAATTGTCGGGACGGTATCACGGCCCGCGCGGAATCAATTCCGTCCCGGTTATAAATGCACGCTGTGTCCGCGCGTGATTATTAGGGTGTCCTCGTAAAGTGACCATCACGCGGGATGATTTATCGAGCTACTCGGAGGGGTCCAGGATTTAGCGCGTGATCCGATCTCCAAGTGTCGCTGTCCGCCAGCCTTTGTCGACCAACGGGGGATCCAAGCGATCGGTTGCAGCGGCATAAGTGGACGGGCCTTTTCGTGGGCGTTCCGTTCGATTATATTCATTAAACGTAGGACCGGTACGCTAGTTCTACTGAAGGTATCGGTTTCTTCTGTACCGAGCGCTCGCTGTCCTCCTCTCCCCGGTTCGGCCGAGTCGATATCGAGCTGCTGTGATCTGGAGCATGCACTTGGTCGCCCGGCCGAAAGGATCGAGATCGAGCGGCGGTCGGAGGAAGATATAGAGGGAGCGCACCGGGTGTAGGCTCCTCGTGGACGGAGAAACAAGAAGCAGAGGAAATCGGCAGGGGGGAAAAAGTGCGGTCGGCCGAGAGGAACAGGGGGGGCCGATCAGATCGCGGGAGGAGGACAGTAGAAAATGCTAGGAAAGGAGGATAACATCTCGTTAGACTAGTCTAGCCAGCTCCCCGGGCATGGTCCCACCGCTTCTTTGCCCTGCTCCCTCGAGATTGATCATCTACGCGTATGCCGCGGCTTATCCGCTAGCTCCTCCGTTTGCCTCCGGTTCGATGAATAGGCTCCGCTCTTCCCAGACAGCGCACCGTGGAAAATCGTCCGATGTTTGTTCTTGTAACCCGTTTGCTTAACGGTGCTGACCGACTTTTTGCTCCTGCGTTCTCGTTTTCCATCCTTACGCGTGTCGGGTTTGTATACGTCGCTCCGGTGCAACGAACCGGACGGGGATAATTAAAATTTGAACTGCATTTAGCTTCGAGACGACTGGCGAGCGAGTGGACTCAGTTGAGGAAGGAAGGTGCTCCAGAGCCGCGGCCTCTTTTGATTTATGGCACGGCCTGAGAGAACACGGAATGGCGATGTTAAGTGCAGAGGCGACGTGGGGAGTCCCAAATTGCTGTTGCTTCTTGTGCCTGCAATCCTTCACCACCCTTGTAACCCACGCAGCCCGTTGTCTCGTTGTACAAGCCGCGGGAACAAAAATGGCTCGTCAGCCTGCTCCGTGCAAATGAACGCCGTTTGAATATTAGCAGTCGGTTTCGCTGGGCAGTAGTCGCGGTCCTGGTACGCCAACTGGGTCTTGTTAGCCACCGCCTGCCAACGAACATTTCGCGAAATAATCATGTATGATGGAAAGCATACATCTCTCTATCTGAAATTATTCCGCGACATGAGAAATCGATTCAATGGAAGAAGTCTACCGTCGCGGATCGTTTACTCGATCGGATTTCCTTACATATAATTACACTGCTCCCCGATATGCAACAGTGGTCTATTAATCTCCAAGTATTCGAGAGCAAGGTCAAAAACCCGGCGCTAAATCGAGCGAGTAAAGTTTCGTTCGAGAAAGGTTGAAAAATACGCAAGAAACTAGGTGAAAGGAATTTCCATTTCTGCCAGTTCGTTCCGATGGATTTTACGGTTTCACGGTCTGCTAACTCATTTCGCTAGCCCTCGCTGTAATCCTGCTGTCTGTGGTAGGCTGATTCGAAGGAGTGGAATCTCGAAGACGAGACAGTAACGTGGAGGATAGCGGGCTGATTTGCATCGGATGACGCGCGACGCGTCCGTCCTCGCCGAGGAGGTGGCTCGCTCTTCATAACCGTGATCCCTGGAATTCACTTTACGACAGTGGCGGCAGTAGCCATTCCTTGGGGTCCTTTATTCACGCGTGAAACAACTTCCTTGTGACTCGGAAAAGGACATCGCACTTTTCGGTTCGTCACGCTGTTGTAGGATTTCATTGAATCCTTGAGAATCGATGCACGGTGCGCTTTCCTTACTTAGTTCTATGGTACTCCTTGCACATTCTTCAAAGGGAGCAAGAAAGCTGTATTTATCTTTATTGTAAAATGAACAGTTAACGGAGCGAGGATAAACGTATTGCTTCATCGCTCGAAATAATGCGGTAGCTGGTAGATAATGGCACCTAATGTCGCAGGCATTTGATGCCGACACGGTTCATTCGCGAGCCACCTACATTAGAACTGCAACAGTGGCGTAGGAGCCCACTCCGTTCTATCTTACTACTCCTATGCAATGCCATTCCCAGCGTGGATAAATAAGCGAGGTGTTTATCTTGGTGCACAGATCAAGATATCCTCGTTGCATTATTATTTGGTAGTACAGAAAGTGGATGTAATGTTATACCTGGGAGGGAAGGGGCAAATTGACCGATTTCGACGCCACTACTCGCTCCGCGTGGGCGGAAAGCAGTTGGACTGCGACTGTGTCAAATACCTGTGACATTAGGTACACTGCTATCTCTGGTGCTCTACTACGCGCAGATAATGCGGCGACGCTAAACGCAGGGAAAGGTGTTTTATGTTCACAATTGATTATCAGATGCATGATTTACGGAGTAACTTGTGCTCCACAAGATAGTTTATGCTTGTTAGGGTAAGTTAAGGTGAGTCGGCCCGGTAGGAGAGCTGGTGGAGTCGCTATATTTCGGAATCTATACGTAAGAACGCGTTAAAGTGCAGAACAATTGCTTCTCTAGAAGCCAAATAGTTGAATCAATAGCATCATTTCGCTTCCTCTGGTGTTTTTCCAGATTGATAAGCTACTAGATTTACTACTCGGCATCGCCCGAAATTTAGATTCTGATCAAGATATTAGGTTTATTCTGCCAAAATAAATAATATCAGGGTTAGTTTTAATAGCCACTTTATGTTAGGTGCGTCGACAGTCCTTACCCTACCTTTACACCTTTAGATAATTTTGTATCGAATCCTTTCACTTTGAAATCCATCAAAGAGCTTGTTGGACATTCAGCCTGAACCCTTTGACGACTGCTCCATGTTCGTCTTGCAAAATTATTATTATTATTATTATTAAATTCGAGTGGGTGCAGAAAACTTAAAGTAACGACGGGCCCACAGTGAAACCACTGTTACTAAACCTACTCATTAAATCTTCGTTAAATTCCAACACGTTTCGCAATTCTTCACCTGGCATCTCAAAATTCCAATTTTCGAAGCCGTGTACTTTTTCCCACCACCGTAAACTGCTCGGTGGGCGCGAACCTCGGCATCGTTGGATAGAAGCACGCGTCAAGTACCACCTACGAGAGAATTCCGAGTTAACACGAGGCGATTCGTAGGGAGCACGCGAGCACGGCGGTTTTGAGCGAGCGCGCAATGCAGAAAGCCCTCTATCATCGAATCCAATTTACCGAACACAACGGGGCCGATTACATCGGTACAAGAACAGGTCTCGGAGGAGCCCCTCGGAGAGCCGAGTCCTCTCATTAGGGTTTCGGGTCACGGGTTATGTCTATCACATTGTTGTCCGAGTCGGTGTGCGCCCGTGGATGATTGTTCGGTTCGTAGGGGTAATAACGCCGACAGCGTCGGGGCCGGGGATCGCCGAGATAAGCCGGGGTAACCAAATAAACGGGGGGTGGGAGTTAAGACGTTCGAGGATGGAGCGTATCTGCAGCTGGTATCCGAGAGCGTGGTCTCACGGTAATCAATTAATCTTTCTAGTCTCATCGTTCAGTGAATCGACCCCGCGAGAACAGCCCTGGATGCTAATGGTCGAGCCGGTGTGGCGCGATGATAGGAACGTCGGGGGCGTTCCTCGGGGCGTAATCGGTCGGGGAATAAGTCTGCGAGTGATTCCACTTGTTGATGATCGATGAGAATATTTCAGCGTGCTTGTTTAGCGTAAACTCCGCGTTTGAACGAACCAGCTTCGCATAAAGCGCGCTCCTCAGTGTTAAGGATGGTTCAGACACGTCGAGTAATTTAGTAGAGTAGCGAGTAATTTAGTAGTGTACCGTGTGTGGACACTAAAAGTTAGTCGAGTAGTTTAGGAAAACAATGGTAAATTACTAAATTACTCGCTGCTGGATTGAATTACTGAACGTGTCGGAATCAGCCTTTAACGCGGAATCGTTTCACCGCCCCGTTGCTTTGTTGCACGCGCCATAAACAAACAAACGCGGTGCGTTTGACCTTTGCACGTTGCTGCGAGCAAAGCGACGGCGACGTCGCAAGAGTGACACAAGAGGGAAATCAGGTTTTTCAAGGCGGCCGCAACCACGGAATAACTCTTACGTACAAAAGGCCAGCCACTCGGAGCGAGAAGAGATAGAGACCGACCGGAGGGAACGTTAAGCTCGCGACGATGCGTGTATTTCAGCGTCCTGGTCGGTTGGGAATAAAACAACCGAAGGAGACGACGGTGTGGCCCACTTGCGGTGACATGACATAACCGGCACGTAGTTTCAAGGCAACCGAATGCAGCCTGCATTTAAACAAGCTCTTCTGGAATTTCTCTGCCCCACCGGAAACGCAGAGGATGCGACTTTCTCGAGTCACGTTCCCTCGCCTTCGAGCGCGCTCGAGTTGAAGGATGCTCCGGGCGGATGCATGGAGTTATAGTAATTTGCATCGGATAATTTTCATGGGTTATGCTGTTCGATTCACGTGCTGGGAATTTGTTAGAGGAACCGTATGTTTCGTTCACACAAGTTCGGAGAAGTGAAGGGAGAGGAGGATCTTTCGAGATCGGAGAAAGCTGTTAACCTGAGATTATAAAACACGGTTCAAGAGCAACGAGCTTTACCTATGTATCTCGATCTTAGCTGTTTTGGGAACAGCATTTCAGTTGATCTTTAGTAGATCGAGCAGAGATAGAAGTGGATGAATATTTCGTAGGATTCGTATAATTCTCCGCGATTGATTAAGATCTCATGGGACACGCAATCGTTCTTAGGTTTCAGTGAAGCGTGTAGGTAAGTGAAACGATGGGAAGCGTATCGTGCTCACATTTCCAGAGGAAGGTGATAGTCTCCTGTAAGTTCCTCCTAGGCAATTAAAACGTTGACCTTAGCGCCAAGCAGCTTGGGCCTCTGGAAATCTGCAGATATCAATCCTGGTTGCATCAGCCTTATAATCTTTTTCAGGCATCAATTTATGACGATAACGCAATATGTATTTATCATACAACAATTGAAATGTGTTTCTCATTTATGAAACATAGTTCCTTGTCAGAACTATGGAAGGCTTTTTCCCAAAATGTTGGTGAAATAATTTTGAAATACTCCCATAGAAATTAATTGTACTCGTTGTATGCGGCCTTCGTAGCTATTACAGAAATCGTTTAAAGACTTTTTCGGTGTCAACGATCCGAGCAAGGTCGTCCGCGGTTGCTCCATTAATTATTCAAATTAGAGCGGTTTTTAAGCTGGCAGGGGGTACCAGACGCGTGTCCCTCTGTTTACTCTTGCCAGACTCTACGAGCACTTCGTAGAATCCCAGGTTCGAAGAAAACCACTTGATGGCGAGAGCACAGCGAAGAATACCACGCAAATGTAAGAAAAAGCCGGCGTTCGAGCAGCAGCAATCATACCGAAGGCTATGTCCTTTTCCTCTGAACAGGAACGGGCGAACAAAAACGGCGAACACGACGGGAGAGATGCTAGTGGAAGGATAAGGGGGAAAAAGTATGAAGTCGCAGCTGCAGGGATTCTTCGCGAATCCCAATGCCGGCTAGGGTATAGAGTAAACAGAGGATGATGCGAAGAATTCACTCCAATTACTAAAAGAAACTCATTAAACCAATCAACCGCTAATTGAGTTAGATCCAGATAGCTGTGAGTAGTAAACGAAGGTTTATCAAAAATCTTTCCATCGCTTCTATTCCCTCAATCCGTCTATTTTATACTTGGACGCATTTGTCGACTTTAAAACGTCACATTTCAAACTAAACATTCGGTTGAAAATAGCCACCTAATTATACTTCGAAGCAATGACATTTCCATGGAACCGGCGATGGAAAGCATCGTCGCAAATGGGACGCGAAGGTTTGCGGAGGACGAAAAACAGGAATTTCCTTTTTCCCATTGGGCGAACGAGTCTCCTACCGGAGCACGTATTATCGAGTTTCATCACAGAAGTCGAGAGAGCTCGAGTAGATGCGCGATCGTTGCTCGGGGAACAGGTTGCCATCCAGGTTTTTGCAGGTGGCTTATAGTGCAACCACTGTTCTGTCTCTCCCTCCCTCTCTGCCCGTTTCTTTCCCCTGGCATTTCTAGGTACCTCGTATCTAACGATCTCGTCTGGAGCAGCCCGCGCTGCTCTTGAAACTCGCTACGAAATGTTCCGGCCGAGACCGCGAGCCGACGTTAGGTTTATCACGGTATCTTCGCCGCCATTTCGATTACGTTTCGTTGGTACGCTTACCCGAGATGCCCTCGGACGCGTGAGTGTAAAGATCGCGGTTCCTTGTGCCGGCACCGTCGTCCAAATTAACGTCCCTCACCGCGCAAGATTCTTAACGTTGTCCCCGCGCAGATCGTTTCTCATTTGACGAAAGATACGAGGGAGGTAGATGAGGAGTGATTAATGATTCGTAAGTTTCACGATCAGCGCCCCTATCGATAGTCAAGGCTCCCAGATGCTAGTCGCGCCCGTGTGAAAAATGATTCCAACGTATTACACCATCAGTATCATTATTTCAGCGTGTTCCGATGAGGCGAGGTGCAGCGCTAACGTCAGAATCTTTTCTCATGTCGTCGTGGCCTGCACTTGGAAGCCGTGATCATTGATACTTTGAATCTCCGAGTGGTTTCAGTTTCATTGTGGAAGTATGGTAGTAATCTTCAATCTACTCTTCAATCGTTTCTTCAAACTACAGCTGAGCACAGAGTTCGAGGAATGAAAAGACAGAGTTATAATAATAATCTTTTAAACTTCGCCTAAATCTTTTAAACTTCCTCATAGAATCCCCTCAACATAATTCACACGTCTGACCATGTAAACTGGTTCCTTCTTGCTATTCCAGCGTACAAATCCACCCCGTTGCCAGTGACGTTGATCCAAAAGTTGCCAAACAACGTTATCACAGTTGTTCTGGTACGTCGATCGATTATGAATTCGCGTTTTATTGCGACCCCGTATTTGGCCAGCCGACTGGATGCGCCTAGGATCCGGTGGATTTAATAATGCCGCATCCGAGCAGATTTATGTGCGCCGATATGAAATCGAGATTGTTCCAGGTACTGCCTGGTTTTTGACGTAGACGTCTTCCTCCGCCCGTGGAGGAACTGTGCCATCTGATTCACGGTGCCGCGTAAACTTTATTCCAGTCACGTTCGCTTATGCGCATATGCTCTACGCACCGCTGCTTTATTTTTCCTGCATCATTTACGCACGTTCCCTGCCTTCGGATGCAGCTTCATTAGAACTAATGACGCTGTAAATTCTATGATAACTGCGATAGATGCGCTTTAAGCGACGCGCATTTCGCGATGCTTCTGCTACTGTTGCTAACGCTGGGTGGTCTATGAGCTCGCCGTTGCAGAACATCGCGAGCTCGTATCTAACTTGAAAGGGAAGTTAGAAAAATCGAAAGGTACGAGAAAAGGAGAGCCCTTGGTGTTCCTCTTGGATGCAATACGCATGATCGTTTACGACGCGATTACCCGCTCAACTTTTCGATTGCCACGCGGCAATGCGGCGGGACGCTCAAATCCCCATATCGTCCCTTAGAGTTTTTACGGCGTAGGATTCGAGACGGCGATATCCCGTGGCACGCGAGAGGATCTAGGCCCTGAAATCGGCTTCGAACGAGCTCACCCCGGGGGAGACGTAGTTCCAGTAAATAAAATCCAGCTGGATTCCTTGGTGGGCCAATTTCGTTCAGCTTTCAGCCTCCTATTATCTAACCCGGTTTCTGTGTCTCGCGTTACTATTCCCGGCGCGGTAATATCCTGCCTCCGCTCGGGCGGGGATGATTCTTTCGCCGGCGATAATCGTGGGTTGTCTACGCGCGTGACGGTTTTTACAAGCAGCCGCCGAGGGCGAGCGCAAAACGAAATTGAATTTCGACCGTGACTTCGTGCATCTTCCTCTTTATGGGATAGGTCAGGAGGCGAGGCTATTCTACACGCTGTTGCTGGCGGGATAAGGGGATAAGGGGATCGTACCTTCCCTCTCGATAGGAATTTCACTAGAGAGGCGTAGATACTCGACTGGGTCCCACCATTTTCCCTGGTTTCACTCTGTGCCTTCGCTTTTTTTTGTATACAGTTATTTGGCGAAAAACGAGGAATCGAATAGACTTTCCTTGTTAATCCATCGAACTCCAGTGCTACGAGAAATGACGATTTAGACGTGGAAGAAATTATTACCTTGTCGCGAACGCTCTGGGCCACAGAGTTTCTTAGTGGGCACAAAGTAAGAATTTTATCGCCTGTAAGAAACCCTTGCTGCTACGTGGTATAAGAAAGTTGAACAGGCATGGGTACCATCGGGTAATCTTTTGTCCACGCCATTATTCCGATACGATCTCGCCTATCCCTGGCTCGGTTTCATTCAAGCACGCGGGCATCTGTTAAGCTGGGTTTACATTAGTCCAGTCCAGTGATCCAGTACAGCACTGGATTAGAACTGAAATTTATGTAAACAGTGTGTTCATTCCAGTACAGTGCTGTCATTCCAGCAGATTTCGAGTGGATCGAAAGTCTACTTTTATGTTTTTTTATCCTTCTTATCGGCGAATCTATTATTATTACACTCTATCACTTTCAACGGTTCAGAAACGACTGGAATAATCAAGATATCGCCTGATTTCCAGTCGAACCACTCGCTGGATCCAGCGACTGGAATAATGTAGACGTCGACGTGATTTCCAGTCAAACCACTCGCTGGATCCAGCGACTGGACTAATGTAAACCCAGCTTTAGACCCGCGCCACTAAATAGATCCCTCCAACACCGAGTTCTCCGGCTCGCTGCTCCGTCCGAGTCGCACTTTCGTCACGTTTCGTCACGTTCCGCCTGTCCGACGGTTGGAATTTTTGCTGAATGTAATCGAGGCCAGAGTGCCCGAAGGTACTCGCGTGCACGGCCCATTTCGCCGGGCATCGCGGTATGCCGGAGCCGTATAAACAGAATTCACGCGAGTCTCGCGAAGACGGTATCGTTTACTTGCTCCTGTTTACGGGCGCACCGCTCGCGCCGTTCGCCCCGCAGCTATCCCGCCACGGGATCTAGTTTCTCCCCGGCACTCGCCACATGCTTCGTGCAGGAATCTAGCCTTAATGAGTAAAATTGACTCCGCGAGTAGCCCCGGCCAGGCGATGCCACGGCGCGGCTTCTAACCGCGGTGGGCTTCTTTCTGGATCCACCGTCTAGGGGCGTAAAAACCGTGGCAGCGTGGAAAAGGACGAAGAGGACGCG
Organism: Andrena bicolor; assembly: GCA_960531205.1. Classification (NCBI taxonomy): domain Eukaryota; kingdom Metazoa; phylum Arthropoda; class Insecta; order Hymenoptera; family Andrenidae; genus Andrena; species Andrena bicolor. The sequence continues at coordinate 33,497,218 of OY482666.1, read as the reverse complement.
CGGGGCCCGCGTCCCTATCGGGGAGCTGGCAGGCTGCTACACTGAATCAGGATCTGGTGTATAGGTACTACTGCCCCGGCCGCGGTGTACAGCGCGTTACGCCGCGCGTTCTTTGCGGTTCGTAGAATTACATCGCTCGTCGGACGTGTTCTAGTCAGGGAAACAGGAATCTGCGCTTAGGCCAGCGGGGAGTTTGAGCTTGCACGATGCGCTCGTTGATTATCGGGACAGCCAGAGAAGCTGTCGGCCAGTTTTGCTCCTTTTCGCTCGGCTAACAGCTTGTCCGATGCTGGAACGTGTCTTTGATAGGCGTGGCTTTGAAACTATCGGCTTAGGGGGGTTGTAGCGTTGAACGGAGTTAGTTAAGGTTGATTAGGTGTTGACGTTCCTCGCGCGGTGTTTGATGTGGCCTGACAGGCGGGACGGGATCAATCATCGTTCGCGTTTTTCTCGTCTTCCAGCCACGGGTAGGTAACGTTTTTCGTTGAAGTTCTTTTTGCTGGGGGGCTGTAATCCTCTCGGAATATATTAGGCTTATGGGAGAAGGATCTGTGATTGGTGGCATGAACTTAATTCGTAGATCAGTTAGCGATTGGTGAATCGTTTCTGATTAAAGGCAGATCCGGGCTTGAGTCCTGATCCTCGTAGATGGAGTGACGTGATGTTTTCTCTCGTTCCGTGCGCGATCGGTATTGTACTTTATTTCCAGTTACTGTATTCTAGAGTCTCTACGATCAATTTTATTGTTTTCCTTTATCCGCACAGCGCAGGGGAAAGTCGGCTATGATGGTAAAAGACTTTCCTGCTTCAATATTAATGTCCGCCGGGGATGAATTGTTTGAAGCGTAGGTGTTTTCCCGCGGTGAAATCGTCGCCAGCGTTCGATAGATCCTCTACCCGCCAGCTGCGTGGTAGACGCGAACACGTGTCTCGAGATGTTGGACAGTGACTCGACGTGTTTCCTTTCCGTGGACGCCGGCGAATCGCGATTTTTGTTCCTTCGGCTTGCATCTTCGCGCGAGAAAGTAAACGGGTCGACCAACTCTCTCACGGTGCGCAACTCCTACGGAGCTCTGCTAGATTCAGCTACTCTTCGGGTGTATACCGGGTGTCTAGGAAACATTTATTTGTTTGCTATTGATTCACTGAGCCCACTGACTACAAAACTTGCGAAGTTGCAATTCGCGGAGAGGAATGTATCAAGGAGCCCAAATCTCTATATTTTTTTACTATGACTCGAAAATAGAAAATCTTCATTGACTAACAAAGAAAATCCCCGACCCGGAAATTCAAAAAATTATGAAACTTTCGGAATACGTAGAGATTATATAGGTATTTATTACGCTTTTTTTGCTGCCCAAATTCAATCTAAGTTGGCAACTTACAAATCGGAAAATACCCGGATTTTAAGTTTCATCATTTTTTTAATTTCCGGGTTACTGATCTTCCCTTGTAAATTACTATTGTTAAGTAATTTTCAACCCTTTCCCTCAGCTATGATAGAAACATCTAAATGATCGAAGCCCTTTGACAGTTTTGTTTGCGATCCCCCATCGACGATTGAAATCGCTATCTTAAAATCTCGCGATGGACTTGTATCACCTTGATCGCACGTCGAATTCATTGGGGAGTGTTCGTGGAGCGAGCGTGTCTCGTGGCGAGTCACTCTTGCAGCTCGTTTGACGTTCATATCCCACGCAAAACCGTAAGTGTGTAGGAACGATCGCGCTGGCGAAAGTAGGATGCACTTGGCGACTGCTTTTCGCTCTCGGCCCGTAACTCGCACGTACGATGGAAACGGACACGGTGAAAATACGCGCGTGTAAATCCACTGCTCGCGAGCTGCGCGGATATCGCGGGAATTCCGACGAAGAAAGGGATTCTACGACCGATTCCAATGTTTATTGCGTGTGAAACGGTGATTGGCGGTTTTGCTCGTGATGTACGCCGGGTACAGGGCAAAGGTCGGTTAACAGAAAATATATAAACCGACTTTTTATCGTTCCACTCTGAGAATAAGGAATATAATGTTTATATGACAAACACATCAATCGTAAAACATGAGACGACAGGAAATGGTGGGAATTTGAAATAAGACTGAAAGTGATTTTCTCCTGCTAGTCGGGGACAGTAGAATAGGGCGGTTCGTGAGCAGACACTGCTGCAGTTGTCTCTGTGGTTCTGGCCGTCACGCGTTTTGGCGAAGCGTGGCGATACGAAGAGAAGAGTGTATAAACAATTGATAGCGAAAGCGCAGTGACTATTAATTAATTATTATTAATTTCTTCGATTCTATTCACTTCGCCGCGCCGGGCTTCGTCAATGTCCGCGACGGCTTTAAGGGATCTTCCTTCCTAGTGTGACGGCTGAAAAAATAATTTTTCGGGAATTAAAAAAGAATCATATATTGCACGTATAATTTTAAAAGTATATAGCTTTATTCTATCATCTTGTAAAACTATAAAAAAAATTTGCAAGTAAAAATATCGATTTGTAGAGAAATATTGGATGCCAGATGAGCAATACTTGTTTTTTTTTTAATTCCCGAAAAATTAAGTTTTATTTCAGTCGTCACACCAGGAAGACACCATAATTATTGTGTACAGTTGATAATGTATTTAGTTGAATGGTTGAAAAGCAGCGATTGCAATTACATTACTATTAAACTATATCAAATTTGATTTCTCTTATCCTCATCTATATGCAAAGAACGACTAGTAAACTCTGCAACTTCTGGATATTTAATAATCTGGTTTAAACATCATACATTGAACAAGCTTGCACTTTCGTTGACCCGAAGGTCTGGCCTCAGCTTCGATCGAGGGGAAGAAAAATGAAATTCCTCGCTGTCCATGGCGCGAGTTCACGGCGCGTCGAGTCACGACGCATGCGACTTTTAAAGGCGTCTCGACGTCAACGCACGTGAGAGCGGCCACACTAGTGAAAGTTCTCTGCACTTTATTAGCGCCCATCGTTGCCTTCGGAAAAGCGCGTAGAGAGTCGTTAATTAGAGGCAACCGATGACCGATTTTCCCGTCGATTTCCGATGCGCGCGCCTCGTCCTTCGCATTCCTATCGATCTTGGCTGCTTAATCGTGTCACTTGTTGCAAGTCAATCGTACGAGCACAGAAATGGTGGTGGAAAGTCTTGCGAGTACGAGTATAAAAATTAGTCTCCTTATTCTTAGTCACTTTTCCTATCTCTTCGCTCCAAAGGACACTTTATTACATAAAAATATATACATAATGAACGAAAATAGAAATCTTTACCAGACTCTAGAAGTAGCATTGCGCAATAAATATATGATCAAAGATTCTCGCTGCGCCGAGAAACATTCAAATTGAACAGGACCGACAGATTTGTTTTTCAGCCGCGAGCAATGAAGCACGATTCAGGTGACCGACGGTGAATAACGTTTTTAAGGAATCCCGTTACACCGCTAGCAGCTTTAATTCGATGATCGATCGTTCCATCGAATCGATTTGCTCCTCGTGTTTTCTCTCGCCGAAAAACCTGTCACGCTCTTTCAACACAGATATCACATTAAAATCCCCAAACGTGTTCTCAGCTTGCTGCTTTCACAGAGTACCTATGCACAGCTACCCGATACCCATGAAAAACGATGCAACAAGCTCGCCCAGTTTCGAATTAGCCTACACCCTCGTTGATTAGAGGCGAGCGCATAAAAGGCGCGTACTCGTTCCGCATTTGTCACGCAATACGCGAAATGTCGCGCGCAGGGACGAGGGAAGTCCATTAGCTGGCTGCCTGGAAGGTTCGTTTTCACTCGGGCCCTCGGTCAGCAGCAATATCACGACCGGGCTATTAATATTGTTTCAAAACACGACGGTGGTCCACGTGACTGCGAACTGGTTTGGTTGTCGCCCAAGGGGCCGATGGGACCCTGACACTGACATTCTTCAAGGCTGCCTGTGGGATCGTCTCGCGTTGCCCGGGGGCTCCGTCGGACCATGACATTGACTTCGAGATGGAAGCCTCGTGAATATGGTAATACCGGGTCTCTACGCGAACCATCCGTTTCTTCGGCGATGCCAGCGGTGATGCTGAAGCACCGTGTTCCTTGTCCTTCTCGGTTTAGCGAGGCCTTATCCGTCTTCTGGCCGTGTCCCTATCGTCCTGCGTAGCGAATCCTCGCCACCGAACGTCCGCCTCTCGTCTCTAAACTGATGCGCAGGTTTTAGGCGGGCGGATTAACGCGCGCCTTAAATCGCCGACAGAGCTGCGAACGAGCTGGGACCGTTGGTGGGCGTACAGTTGGGTCTCAGAGGACAAAGAGATTACGCGGTCAGCTTTTTCTTCCACGATTCCAGATGGTGGTTGAAGAGTGAGTTCAGAGTTGAATAGAAAGTCACGGTGGGTAAGAGTAACTGGTATTCCCATTTTGTCACGACTCTAACGTGAAATGTGAAAAAAGATGTGGTTAGAAAGGAAGAGTTGTTCACGAGAAGACTGCTTTAGTATTCAGCGTGATTCATATCTAATGTTTTTTTTTTTTTTGGTCTGTTACAGGTATATACCGTGAATGTTGTTACGTTGGAAGATAAGATCGAGGCAGGATAGAAAAGTATGTCGGGGAGATATGTACCCACGTGAGTCTTTAATGATTAATTTCACTTCTCACCTTTACGTTTCACGCGCCCATGCAATCGTATTAACTAGAAAACGTATCTTAATCTATTTGGGCCTCGAGTATAATTTATATGCAATGGATTCTGAATTTTATAAATTGGAAATTAGTATGACCTGTGCCTCCCTTCTTGGGAACTTGGATCCGTGAAAGTCTCTGTCGGAGGAGGCCAATATTCGCGTGGATGAAAGAAACGCGGTATTTCTGTAACGAATTTCTAGATCTACGCAGTTATTACTGTAGTTACACGGACTCGTCGCAGTAATTACAGCATTCTGCGATCATGCTGGTCGCTCGATGGATTTCCATAGTTAATTCCTACTATCTTTCAATAATCGATATCTCAACTTCCGTGAAAGTGTCGCGCCGCGACGGAAGGAAGAAGACATCCAGATACTTTCTTTTCGCCGAGGCGCTACTTACGAAAAGCTGCCATCAACAAAACCACAGTTCTACGCTGTGTCCTCGACCCTGTATAATCACCTCTGAGTTCACTTTCACGCGAACATACTGTCTGCCGGCTTATCGTTTACTTCGTACAGATTTCCACTTCAGTTCAGAGAATACAGCTCGTCACCCTAGATCCGCGACTAATCTCGTCCCACTTGAAGACACAGCATCTCATTTCCCGTGTGTCGCGACCGACAACGATCGCACTCCCGTTTCGTGTCAAGGCACCGTGCCGTTGCGCGCTCCTCGCGGTCTCGAATAATTCGCAACGCTAACAATGGGCGTCCTGCAAATTGCGAAGTTCGCCCCGAGTAACGGAATAGGACTTGTAACTTTTATGCAAGTTCCGCCGCGGTACACTTCAAATTCAGATCTGAAGGTTGAGCCGTGCATCCTCACTCCCACAATTCAAAGCAGCTCACTATCGTACGAGCCTTCTTCTATGAATCCAATGTCAGCCGTGCATCGTACGCTCCGTAACTCGGCTCTCGCTTGCCTGTACGTCACGTCGCTTTAGACATAAAACGCTGCCGCGCGCGCGCGCTTCGCCCCCGTGGATTTACATTGTCCTATGGGAGGACGTCTCAATCCCCGCGCATAAATCTCGGTGGAAAAGCATAAACGTGAGCGGGCGAGGTCGCGTTATCGCGGACCTCTGGCACTGGCGGGGCGCGTGCATCATTCCCGCTCATCATTTCTCGGGGGAGGAGAGAGATGCACGCGACGTGCCGCGTAGTACAGCGTGCATTACAACCCGAGATCCCCGCTCCACCTTTGACCCGCGAACGATGTCAGTCCGTGTCGTACGCGCGAGGATAGCGTTACGGGCCGGCCGCCGCTATAATTCGAACACGGCCACGGGGCACAGGCACGGCAGGCGCAGTGGAAACGGATGACCGCTCCTAGAAAGTAAGCGACGTGGTACATGGGAGCTCGTTACCGCGAGAAAGACACTCGCCGCGTTTCTCTCGGTACGAATCGAGCCGCTCCTCCGCTCCTGCGAGGGCCCGGGCAGCAAGCAACTGCCACGGCCACTGCCTACCTGATCCCACGGCCAGATTTATTGGCGCGCGGAAAACTAATGGTAACACTCGAGGGATTCCTCTAGGATGCCCTCTGCGGACCGTACTCGCGCATGTTGCACGCCTCAAAGTCTTTGAATGAAGCTACAGGAACCTGGGGATCGCGGCCGCTGATTTAACGCCGTCTCTTACTGCCGGATTCGAACGCTTGGGGAGTCGATTCCGCGCGAAACGGAAATCGAAGAGCCGGGGTGATCGGCGATGCTGCGTTGGAGAGGCTGGCTTGGCCATCGCGAAGGGAACTCGCGATGCAAACGTACGCACAATTTCGCTGATTCGAGTGCCTCGCTTGGGAAATTCCTAGCGGAGGGTGATAGCACGGCGTGACGTAGAAAAGTAGATAAGTATGTCTTACGGAGGGACTGGGCTTGTGTTTTCTGATTCGATCCGACACCTAAGGTGATCATTAGGCTCCGCATGCGTCGGACACGGTCGGTAACCGATGATTTGAGGAGAGACCGTTTCTATATTCGTTGTGCTGCGTTCACGCGAGATCCGTTGGTCGAGGTTTAGGGGAATGGAACAGATTTGGAGACCTTGCAGTTAAAACGGGTGCAACTCCACTTTTGACAGTTTTTTAGTTATGACGTGTAATATTCGTAAAAAAATCTACATCGTTTGGTGCAAGTTTGATGCAAATCCAAAAACAAATGAGCAATTTATTGCAAATTTTAAATTTGCACTCATTAACTTTTGTGCAATAAAGTTGAGTCTCAGAATCCACTGTATACTGCGCTTTTGAGACTGAAAAAGGAAAAATATAACGACATATGTAGTTAGCCACTAACTACGTCCCACGTACCTAATAAACAGCCTTTTTATAAGGTTATGAAATGTGCGTTGACTGAGTATGATGATATTTCCACAGATAATGATAACGAGCAGACGCAAGAATAATGTTTTATTAATCTAATATGGAAGAAATACGTCGAAATTTCTTGTAGACATAAAAGAATTTCTTCCACATTAGATTAATAAAGCAATAAAATGTGTTCCTTATTGTGCACAGTTATCAAAAAGCGACCGATTTTTTATTCTATCATGCAAGACAGGTGCAGCTCCAGACTTGAAAAATTCGCCAAAAACAGAAATAAAAACTTATCAACTCAATAACTACTACTTATTGTGTGAAAATGTATATTTTTCAATTAGTGTTCTCTTTTTAATGTTACATCACAGCAATAATTTTATACACAGTTTTTTCCAGTTCACTCAAAACTGGTAAAAATGGAGTTGCACCCGTCTTGCTGCAAGGTGTTCATTTTTATTATTAATCTTTGGTATTAACAGTGCCGCGTGTAATTAACGTCGGAGGAAAGACGGAGTTAGAAGTTTTTTTCGAGGCCTTCTAACTTTCCCGTCACGGCTAAGCTTATATTCCTATCATTCGATCTGATTGCGTTTAAATATCGAGATCATTGATAGGGGGTTTTAATTTATTCAGCTAGAATGGAGGCTACGTGTACCCGAAAACCTGTTTCACTGGGAGTTTTACTATACGGATAACTGGTTGTAGATAATTAAGAATAATGAGCTTGCGCAAGAGGGAGTAAGCTGTTAGAGGAAGGTGTTCCGTTCTATCGAAATGTTGTAAATAATCGTTAGTGTTCCTGTGCTTATACGCGCACGATTTGTGCTCGTCCCGTAGAAGATAAGCCTCGGCTAGCCTTTGCCTCGTTTGTCTTTCGATTTAAACGCCCGAGTAGATGCTAAACGCCGAGGAATCGTTGACAATGGTTATGGTTTCTTCTGTGTCGACTGATTGCGAATTATTACCTCGCACTTTAACCTGGCATTAAAAGATCTAATTCCACTAAAATTGAAATTACAAGAAGAACCCTTCGCAGCGAACTTCCACCGAAGGATACCAATTTCAATTCCTTCCTTCAAGGTGAAGTATTTTTGAAACGAGAATGGGTAGAAGATCGTTCCGTTCGTAAATGCAATTATGCTTCTTCATACTTCCCGCCATATTTCACCACCATACTTCGCTGTACGCGCGTGGATTCCGAAAGCAATAGATTCGAGTGGATGCGTTATTAGGATCGTAAATAAGTGCCGGGAACGGCTATCTAATAACGCTAATTCTTAGGGCTCACGGGGTGAAATTTATCGATGCTTAGAAACGCGGTTTATCGTTTAACATCCTTCCTCGATATCCCGCGCGAGCCTGGCCGCTAAAGGGCCTGGAAAAGCGAAGTACACCGAGGCGTTCTCAGACTTTTGCTGCACGGTCGCTAGGTTGCGGATAATTAAGGATAATGGAGGTGCCTGGGGGAAGACGGGAATGGATGAGGTATTTCCAAGTGATGGAATATTATGAATAGTACGTTAGCTCGATACCGCCGCGGTATTGGTCATCGTGGAACTGGTTCTAACTTTTATAATAATTCGTGCTCGCCGCGATGGAATCTCCGCCGCTCGTGCAGACCTTAAAGCGCCTATCATTATTACGTATAAAATAACGCATCCGGCGGTTCTGCGGCGGGAAATCGGGGGACTCGAGTTTCCATCGGCGCCGATCACTCTTTTGCTCGTGGTCGCGTTGGAATTTTAAACGTAATCGGGGGGTAACGTGCTCTTTCTGGTCGTACCATTAGCGTTGCGTCCATTATAATTTGACGAACCCGGGCAGAGCGTTGGGGTGTTATTGTTACACCGTGCAATCGGTGACTTAACACTTATGGGATGTTATTTGAAGGGGGGAAACGTCAAATGAAGTATAGACTTTAGTATTCCCTCGTTTAAGCTGGTCGTTGGAATTTTCGATGCTTTTCAGAATGTCCGGTTGATCCGAATAAGGAAGGCAGAATATTTTACGGAGCAATTCTCACGATGTCCCTCGGGTAAATCATTAGCGACATTAATCACGTCAATCTGCTATGCGTGTTGCGTTATAAATAATCAGCTGTGGAGAGTGTTCGTAATTTATATCGCGAGAGCTGCGCGAGATAAATCTGCTCGCCAAATAGATGCACTCTGATCACTCCGTCGGAGAAATAGTCACGGATTATGTGCTGCCCATTGAAACGTCGCGTTATTGTGTCGTTGCAGACGTTGGGTCAGTCCGTGCGAAGAATAACGTAATTATAGTTCCTCTGAACTTGTTCTGCCTGAAACTTGCTCGCCTGTGTATTTCAAGTTTGAATTTCGATAATCTTGCAAATAATTACTCGGAAGATTCTCATCAAGATTTTGGAGGCTATAAAACTTTTTAGGAGTATTATAAAAGACTATTGGGAAAACAAGTGGAGACGTGGCTTAGATTTCAGCGCTATGGTGGTAAGTTGGCAAACTATTGCAAGTAGGCCAGGATCCCACCAAACATTCCGAATAAGTATTTATTAATCGAGGAAGTAAAAATTTATTGTTCAAAAAATTTAAAAACATTCAGAATAAGTATTTATTAATCGAGGAAGTAAAAATTTATTGTTCAAAAAAATTTAAAAACATTCCGAATAAGTATTTATTAATCGAGGAAGTAAAAATTTATTGTTCAAAAAAATTTAAAAACATTCCGAATAAGTATTTATTAATCGAAGAAGTAAAAATTTATTATTCAAAAAAATTTAAAAACACTCGTTTTTCACAAAATGTCTATATAAACACTGATAATCGTATGGACTTCGACCGATTTCGACCTACTCGCAGTAGTTTAATTTTCTGTCACCAGTTGGCGTATCGAAATTCCTGGTTTCCCAATACAGAATCTGTTGCGGAAGAAATCGAGCTGCCCGACAGTTAGTGGCAGGCATTCAGATAATTACGCGTTAATGTTACCTCATTAAGGTCGTTGTCCCACGAACGATTATGGCAGTCCTCTTACCTGTAAACCAGTTTAGGTAATTCCGTTTCATTGAATTCCGTGTCATTCATCATCGCGGAGCGGGCGTTGGAAGGCAAAGCTTCCGATGACCTGCTGCTCTGAAATAGTCCTGGATGGGAACAGGAAGTGGCGCCCATATCCGGCAAGCACTGCTTTCATCGTCGCCCACAATGAAGCCGAAAGCGCGGCTTGCCCGTAATCCATTGTGTCTGCGTCCCCGTTTCAAGGAACCTCTTCCCTGCAACGGCGAGTTACGAATCGCCTCCCCCGATCGCGATAAAACTGGAAGGCGAACGAAATTTTCGCTCGTAAACGGGGGAATACGTTGCCACCTTGCTTCGGGAGAACGAATCGCAGTTCGCTCTACCGTAACACTTACACGTTAATCACAGAAAAATTATCTCTCGCGTGGCTGCCCCAAGGTCAACGCCGATTTACCACTGCTTGCCTTTCTTTTTCTCTGACATTACACGGCGGCGTGCGTGTTAATGTCAATCAGCCTTCATTGTCAGGTTGCCTTATGAATTGTCATTCATTGAGACAGCTGACGATTGCTTGCTGGACCTGTACCGCAGCCCTCGTGTCGTAGAAATGACGGAAAGATCGAAAGGAGAGATTGAGAGGATCGAGAGGAGAGCTTTTGCAAATTTTATCAGCCCCTTGAATTTGTACCTACATTTTCTGCAACGATTTCTATCTCTGTGGAGTATATTTGAGGGCGGTTTTTGATTGGATTCTTCTTCTGCGCGGGATCTACGTGGATTCTACAGTCGAAGAGCGTTCTGTACATTCCAAATTGCTGGTGCGCCTGTTGCCAGACGAAAGGCATTATCGCGCGCAGCGATCCGCTTCGAAAAAGCGAAAGCAGCGTAACGTGCACGTGAGGTCCACCACGAGTGAGCAACCTATCGATCCGCTGATCTAAATTAGCTCTCGAGTGGCCGTGAATCACCTGCGTCAGGTAGCTTTGCACGTGCATCGCACGATTTTCTGCTCTTCCCCGGACCACCTAATTTTTTCGTCCCTTTGGAACGTGTAATTTTGAGGGAGCGTTGCGGCGTGCTGGATGCCAGTGGCCTTCCCGGAGCGTTCCACTGAAATTAAAGCGATTACTTCTTAGCGAAAAGTGCATGGTAAATCGAGCGCTTAACATTTAGTCGAATTATCGAGGCGAGCCCATCGCGATGATGAGATTTCGCGCCAAGTAGTATCTAGAATGAAATTCTCCACGTTCCTTCGCCGTACTACCTGCAACATTCTGCTCCAATCAGCTACCACGTTCTACTCTAATCTATGAAGTGGAAAGTAATCTAACAGGTAGCTATAACTGTCTGTCAAGCCTTTGGTTTCCTTATCACACGTAACGCGGTGGGGAAGTTATGCAAAATTCACGTGACTGTTTCATAGCCGCGAAGTTTTATTCAGGGGAACAGGAAGATATGAACGTCCACTCTCGAATTCTGCCGAGAACCCGCCGCTCTTTCTCACGGTTGGTAATGATTTATTTTCGAGAAGCATGTAGGTTACACGAGCTTTTACTAGCCGGTATGCGAATCTCGGGGTAGCTAGAAACGGGATCGGTTCTAGAATTCGCCTCGCGAATATTTTATGCCGTTCATGCAGCGAGAATTGATGTCTCAGTTAATAAATGTGGTAGTCGAGGAATTTCATTCAGCCGCGTTGAATTCTGATGAATAGAACGGGTCAGCGTCGATGGAAGATCGCTGAAAGGCGGGGGTCAGAGCGTATTTATCAAAGACTGCCTCGAACTGATGCGGTGCTTGTGAAAAAGTAGAAAAGGCTATACTGTAACAGACTGCTCCTCAAGTTATGTCACTTCGTTGTTACTATTCAGACTCCACAGGCACTCGGCGCATCCTGCAATGTCTTCCTCATTTTTCTCCATCGATCGTTGGAAGGGTCGAGCCACTCCGCCCTCTTCTTCGTACATCCCCGCGGCGAGAAACTTTTTCCCGTCTATGGGCTATTTATGTGTGGTCCGTTGGCTGGCTCGTTTCCTATTCCTCTTGTTCCCCGGCAACAAACAAGCGACAATACGGTACAAACCGACGTTCGTCCCGCTCGTGCCTCATTCCTCCGCCAGCAACAGGCACCGCGCCCGCCGTCGATAAATCATCTCGCGGTCGTTATACTTTGTCGCAACCGCGACGTTGTCCTCCGTCCCCTGCCGCCCCCGTGGCCGATCCGAGCGTAGAAGAATCCAGCCAACGGAATCGAGAATGTGCATCGCGCGGCGTGACTATGCGGAAGAGCAACAAGATGATACGTTGTTTGATTTGTGGCGCTTAATGCCGCGCGGCGAAGCTCCTCTCCTCTTCTGGGTGTAGGTGCGACCTGCCCGTTTGCCGCGATCGCGATGCACACGCACGGCTGCACACGGCCACGACGATTTTACTCCGGGGTGTTTAATGATGGCCGATCGGATCAAAACCATCATCGTAGGAGAGGTACCGTTTCATAATCGGCGTGATCGATGGCCGAGCGTAAGATCCTGTCCGCGGCGCGCATCCTGATCCGCAGGGAGGCTCGAACCTCCACCCCCCTCTACCCGGGCTTGTTGCACGCGAGAGTCGAGAGGGGGAAAAAAAACCTCCAGCTGCAAAAGAGTCACGCGGACGGGGGAGGCGCATCAGCATTGCAAATCGTACCAAAGGCCTGCCCGTGCCCGCCGATTTCCCGGGAAAAACGTGACACGTTACGTGCCACGCTTGCTAATTAACCGTGATCTCATGCCGTTTCCATGGTAATGTTTCAAGTTATTTAGCGGGGGACACGTTCGCCACGGGGATTAATCGGGAGATATGGTAAAAATCGCCAGTTGCGACAGAAGTGATGTATCCGCGACGTTCGACGCCACTCGCTTTGCCGCTGGAACCATGGGAGGCGAAGTTCGCGCGACAACGCAATCGAGGATATTGTATTCAATCGATAGCATCGCGATTCGCGCTGCCGTTCGATGCATTTTTCCGCGAACTTTCTGAGAAATTTGCTGGCGAACGTTCACTCGTTGTATCAGTTTATTCTGGCCCCTCTGGCCAGTGGCGGATTAAGAAAAAAGGCTCAGGTGGCCCTTCAGAAGGGCCCATTTTTTTTCGGAAAAAATGAACAGGTACTTTACTAAAACCTACAGTGCACAGAATAATATAGAAAAAAATATTGTGCTGGATAAAATCATAATTTCTTTTTGAAGACTGGGCCCTAGGGAGGGGGGGCTTCTCTGCAGGACCCATTTTTCGGGAAAATAAACCGGTAGTGTACTAAAAACGGTTTGATTACATTAATACAGAAAAAAATACTTTGGATAAAATCATAATTTCTTTTTGAAGACTGGGCCCTAGGGAGGGGGGCTTCTGTGCAGGGCCCATTTTTCGGGAAAATAACCCGATAGTGTACTAAAAACGGTTTGAGTAGGTATAATAATAGAGAAAAAAATACTTTGGATAAAATCATAATTTTTTTTAATAATGTGGGCCTGGGGGCCCTTCTTAGCAGGGACTCAGGTGGCAACTGCTCATCGGCCGACCCGTTAAATCCGCCACTGCCTCTGACGAATAGAAGGAAACGGTTACTTCATATTATACATATTCGCTGTCGAAGTTCTAATAGGTACTTGGAGAATAGGAGTAAAAAGTGTTCAGGACATGGCGATTTTTACCAAAACAGTTGAGCAGTTTCATTATGTCGTATAACGATCGTAAAATTCTAAATAATATTTCCTCTGCATGCAAAACACTGCCGTAATCACCGACTTGGTGGGGAGCCGGCGACTAGTCGCCGAGAAGTCACCTTCGATTATATCATTAACTCCCAAGGATCTACTCCATTCCCACAAAGCTGATCTTCCGTTCACCGTATTCCGGCAACAAGATACTGCACCGATCCTATGCAAAGATCCGATCGCGCGTCTTCCCCCGATCGCGGAGCGACGAAGGTTGGAATGGCGCAATAGTCTGCCTTGCATTCTGCGCTCTGTCTCTGAAGGGGCGATTAATGATACAGAAACGAGTGAATCGGAGCTAGGCCAACCGATCGGCTCGCATCTGGGTCGCTCGTCTCGGAGATTCATATGAAGGGAATGCGTGGGATAAAGTTATTCGTAACAGTAACCCTGATAATGCGAGCCTAACAGTAATCTTCGCCGTGCAGATGATCGATCCGTTCAACGTGCGTGAGATTATGTAGTTCTCAGCGAGAAATATGACCTTTGCAAGATCGCTGAGCGCGCTTTCTCTTGTCTTGAAGGGAATTAGTTTCGATTAGCCAATTCATCGTGAATGAGTAGTCACTCACGGCTCAGCGAAATCGACAGAGCTTCACCGCTCTACAAATTCTTCTTACCTGAAATAAAAACGAGAAGACGTTTATATCAGATCACAGCTGTGTTTACACACGCTTCCAGGCGGAGCTGTGTAAGACCGTCGATTGAAACGTGCGTTAATGTTAAGCACTATGGGGATGAATATGTATTTTCTGTGCCTCGGTAAGAGATACCGAGATCCTGCACGATCGTTGCAATTTGTATTCGTTGCTGCTGCAGCTCCACACCTTCGTCTAACGCTTAGGATGCGACGCTCGAATTAATATTTATACAAACTGAGTAACGCAACACTTCTATTTTTGTATGGACAGCTGTTTTGCTTAGATTATAGCGAATTTTTTAAATGAATATTCTTGTTCAATCGGAACTATATTTGGATATTTCTAATGATACATTTCATCGATCGAAAATTCAGTAATACAAGATTCCAAAGTTCCTCTCCAGTGCCGCAATCGTGTCTTACAACGGCGATAAGGAATTCGAATGGTAAATCATTTATAATAATCGACGATTTCCGATCCGCGGGTGTAATAAATCTTATTGAAACGTCGCAATGCAAGCTTTCGATCGTCGAGTTGAAATCAACTAAGGTTTGCTCAGACTACCTAATGCTCTTCTGCGGCGTCCCGTTCCTTTCTTCTGAACCAACGAGTTCATTTGTGCGGCACTAGTGTACAATAGGCTCGAATGTTTTCTCGGGGCATTGATTAATGATCGACGATGCGTTTCTGCTGGGTAAGCATTGTTCTTTGCACGGGAGAGAGGGTCACGATATCGAAAGTATTCGCTTTAAATTGGCTGAAAGTTCCTCGTTTTCTATCAGATAATAGCTGCAGCTAATGAACTCTTTGTGAAATGTTCTGCAAGCTTTCGTTTAATTGGGGTGTCAGTAAACAGGGGAATTGCGATTTAAATTGCTAGAAATTGAATGCCTGTCGTCGAAAGTTGATAGATCGTAGCATAAGAATAGCAAACTATGCGGAATAGGTGAAGGATTTAGACACTTTTCATTTGAAGGCTCAAGGAAAATCAGAGCCACTTTTCAATCTGTTTATGCAAACATTATAACGAATGGAATTCCAACGACTTTCGTGATCACTTGGAGCCCGCGTGTATTCGGCGAATCGCCAAATTGGGATGGATCGTTTATCCCCAAGGTTACTAAGAAAGGATTACTTGCAAACGAGCCGGTTCAGCTTCCAAGAAGCGAATTATTATGGAGATGGGTATCAAGCAAGCATGTTCGCTGGTCCAGCCTACTTACGGCCTTCAATATGCATGTTCTCTACGAATTCGAACGAAGCATAAACTCGAACAGCTGTCAAAGTAAATTTTTCTCTATGGACTTGGAAAAAAAATATACACCTCCGCTAATTAGAAGAACTGGAAGCCTTATTTACCACCGTATCTCCTATCAATTCCTTCTGTCTTTTTTTTCATTGAGTAAGTCTTTAGCTCACAGTTCCTGGAACGATCCTGTATAAACTTGGATAATTCAGGTGGTCGTATATTTCCCCAAACGCCACTCCTCTGCGCTTAATTCCGCCCCAAAGCTCGTGGTGCCACTCGAACAGATAATAGACTACTGTGGATCGCTTCCTCCGCTAAAGGATGTTCGATTGTTCCGATAATACGGGTGGCAGCGGCTCGGTTCCGCGTTATCTCCTCTCGGGGCTGCCTCTCCTCCCCCGAGATCCTTCTCGCGTTCTTTCGACTCCCTATTATCTCGCTTTCCGTTTTCCTTGTTATCTCGTTTTATTTTCTCATGGCACCGTGCTCCTCGTGGCTCGGGGATCTTTTGATACTAATGAACGCGGCGGACGACCGTAGAAATCGTGGGACCGTACCGCAGATCCGCGGCCAGATTATTTTCATCCAAAAGCGGGCTACAAAAGCCGGGCTACATTTGGACGCGGCGAAACAAAGTAGAATGTAATTAGACGGACGGCGATGTTTTGCGGCGGAGATCCGCGGCTCGGATAAACAGCGAAATAAAACAGGCGAATATTGATGCCCAAGCGAGATTCGGGATCCTATCCACCTCGTAGGCGTCGTTGGCTGGTGCTCGCGTTTGTCATAAATCTGCGGGAGGCTTGATGTATCATAAATAGCGGGGCTGTTCGTTAACCGCTTCTCCCAGGGATCCCGAGGAGCGACGGGCAATTAATTCCTTTTTTTTTTTATTTATACGGCGAATTTTATTCAGCCCCGCGAGGTGGGGGATCGGCCGACTGGTAAACATGTGAGAAAAGCGGGCCCGCCTCTGTTACACGCATTTGTTCTCATTAAGCAAGCGTTTGCGCGCGCCACACCGCGAGTAGAGATCGTAAATCGGGCCTCCATATTTATTGCGCGTCGATTCGTATCGGCGGTCGCTTCGCAAGAAATTAGAATCGCGCATCGGGCGTCGCTTTAATCTGTGGCATCTCCGCTAACAAGAGGTACAGCTCGAGGTTACGGCTGCATTCATCCGACCCGCGGGGCTTATCTGCCTCGTCAAACGATTCGAAAAGTCACGAATGAAGGATCGTGTCTCCCTGTTAAGACACGAGTCGCTGAACGAAGAGATTATCCCCCAAGGTCCACTAATTACGCTGACTCGGAACAATGGCCGCGGGCGGACGTTGGAGAAGAAGCGACAGGGACAAAGGCTTTATCGAAGGTTAGGCCCAACAATGAACTCGATCGTCCTAGGCGAGGTATGCAACAGATATCTTCTCTGCCCGCAGCGAATCCTCCTGTAATAGCTGGGTATCCGCTTCCCCTCGGACACCGTTCCCCCTTCACAATGACGCCGGGACCATCTCTGATGTTATTCTAGGAATGAACTCCGCCGTGATTATCTTCCTCTAGGTATGCACGACCGTGCTTCCTTCCAACTTGTCAATTCAAACGTGATTCGAAGAGGCTATTAAGCTTTCGTTTAATTCCTCCGACGATGAATTCGTGCCGACTTAATCTTCCTTGATCTTTCAAACGAATTTTCGCAACGTTACTTTGGGTTAAGGGTCGTTCCTGTCTAAAATGAAGCATTTCTGTTTCAATTAATTACAAAGAAACAAATTGAAACTGAGACTTGTTCTTTGGTATGAAGTATATTAACGTCATAAGCTTAAAAAAAAGGTTTCTTTGGTCAAAAATATGCATTACATATGACGTAGGAGGTGAAAAAGTAGGATGGATTTGAAAATTTTTTTTTGTGGAGAAATATTTTTATAAAAAAAAAAACATTATATACATTAGAAAGGTCATACTTCTGTGTATAATATGTGAAATTTTTATTAAAAAATTCGGAGAAGAAACTGCGTGGTAGCTGTTTCCGTACGTTTTTTTATATCCTCGCTGCTTTTCATCAGAAAGAAAAAAGGAAAAATATTCTTAAAGTAGATAAAGAAAACTAGTACTTTCGGTAGCCGATTTTGTTTTTATTTTCAATTTTTCGCAAAAGAGCGGGCATTTGACCATAGAAGTAGACTTTATGACTGAAAATGTGAAAAGTGAAACCATTGTACGGAAACAGTTATCACGCAGCTTCTTCTCCAAATTTTTTAATGAAAATTTCACATTTTATAGACAAAAGTATGACCTTTCTAATGTATATAATGTTTTTTTGATAAAAATATTTCTCCATCGAAAAAAATTCTTCAAATCCATCCTATTTTTTCGCCTCCTAGATGCATGTCGCCCCTTAATTTGCTCCATTTTTCACAATTTTGATAAAGATAAGAGGTAAAGATTTAAACGTATAAGCTTTGCATGAAATTAGATGCAGAAGTTTGTCGTTAAGCCTAATTCCTCAGCGAACTGAATCGAGAAGAATTCAGGTAGACGTGAAATGCCGTGCGCGACGCTTAAAGTCCCCAGAAGCTAAACAGGATCTACGAACTTCTAAAACAGTAGACTGGTAGTGACATGTTTCTCCGTGGAATTAGCGTCGACCACGCCGAAAATGGGACGCCTACCGTGTCGATGGAGAAGCCCCTCGTCTTTTTGGAGCTCCCCGAAGTGGTTCGTTGGACCCGGCTACTTGTTTCCATCTGATTCCCGTGTCGGACAAGCAGCTGCCGAAGAAGAGCGCGTTTAGCCAAGGGAACACGCACACGATGGGATTTCACGCTCTGTTCGCGGCTAAGTGTCGCGCCGAAAGCTCTATCTCGAGAATGTATCTGAGATTTTCTCCTGAATTCGGTGTCGGCCGTTTCATCTTGGGACTCGTATCCCAGATGGGATTAAGTTCCCTCGTGGACAAGATATGTGTGTGTTCTGCCGTCCGTCGTCTTCTCCACCGTCGGATCTCTGCCATCTGTGCCCGAATTCTGCGCCAAAAGTGACTGCACGATATCGCTGATTTACTTCTTTTCTCTATTGTACTTTAAGGGGTCGCCCTACCTTGAAGTTTGGGAATTTTTTAACCATTGAGTATATTTGCCTCCAGCTTTGTGTCTGTATTTGTCAATATTTAGAGTTGTAGTGCTTCAAATAGAGCGCCGTACAAAAATCATGCGCATCGTTAGCATAAAATTAGCCGTTGTAGTTGTCTAAAATAGAAAATTTAAAAATTTGTGTAATCAGTATGAGTGTGACTATCGCATGAACTCGAATAAATGAGAAATACTGAAAAAAATATGGCAGTGTCTAAAACAGACATCAATTTCTGCAAAAAATTCGCTATTTTTTAGGTTACGAAAGTCTAACTTTATCGAGAATGGGATATCTACTGAAGATCTATACCAAGTTTGAAGTAAAAATTTGTTTTTTGAAATATCATGCTAACCACTTCGAAAAACATTGTTTTGAGACAAACGCGTTTAAAGTTTTAGGTACCGTTTTTTTAATTATTTTTTTTTAAAATGTTGCCTAAATATATAAAAATATATGCATAAAGTTTTCAATTAATATAATTTGAGGGTTTTTCTTTAAAAAAATTCCAAATATCGCCACCCTTTTGAGACCGTCGAAATATGAAGACCCCTTAAGAACAGGTGTTCTACTCTCGTGATAATTATTTATTCGAAGACTCTGAGAGCACCTCCAGTTGGACGACATAACTCTGGACTTAATTCTATGTCGACGAATAGGCATTCTTACCTGAGACTCGTATCCTATTATAACTGGAACTCCATAGAATTGAAATACTTAACATGATCATTTGCCCCGCACAAGGTGCACCGTTGGATCCAGGCTAGGGCCAGGATGCGCCTATCATACGCGACGTACGGGGATAATAAGGATTCCCTCGTGAATAATCGAGCCTCTCTAGGCTCTCGTGACGTGCTTAAACGTTAACGAGTAACGAAACTCCTCTTATCCTCTTATACGGGAGGCTCGAGCCCCAGGGAGCAGCGGAGTCCTTACTTTCGAGCTGTGCACGAGTCGCGCTAGAGTCTAAGCTACTCCGCGAGGGAAGCGCGGGGACCAGACGCTAAAGTCGGCGAAAGGATTAATGTCCCCATCCCACGGGCTGCATTGTGACGTTTAAGAGGACCGTGAATCGCGTCGTGCCATGCATCACTCCTCGCTGGTACAAAACGCGTATGTACACAAACCGCGGTTGCATCTAAGCTAAGGCAAAGTTATATTAATGGCACCGCCATTAGTTCCACTGTGGGACACTTGCATGCTTTGCTTAGCAAGAGCACACCTCCGCTTTCTAGCCTCCCTTTCCCTTCGCCCCTTCCTGCTCGACTTCCTCTGTCTTTGTGCGTTCGTCCACTTTTATTCTGCCTTCGACAGCAACTACATCGCTTTCCAGATACTTACCAGCCCATTCGGTCGATCGAACGAACTTGGGGCGTCTAGAACTCGAGCCAATTCACTCTACCAGAATGAAATCTGTAAATTTTACAGTTTCGTGAGTTCTTTTCGTCGATGTCCCTTTTTCTTACTGACCCAGCTACTTACTTGTCAGTGATAAACACATCCCTCTTAGAAAACGCATCTCCTTGGAACAATGCAAAAAGTGGGAACTCAACTTCAGAGAATTCAGTAAAGTGGATCGTAACGTCCATCTCCATCGATAGCGCGAAAAATGGTTAGAAAGGAATAGGCTGTACTTAAAGTGGACCATGAGCAACACAAGGTACAAGACTCCTGAGACTTAAAAAGTGTGCACTTTCATTGGAGTGGCGGTGAAAGGGGGTTCGGCCTGTTTGGAGAGGCTGGCTCGGTCGCATCTATCCAACCAGCTCGTTAATTTCGCGCAATTAATTGACCGGACCATCCCCGCGACGATTGGAGAGTTCAGTGAACGTATCGAGGATGAAAAGGATTGTATGGCTCGAACGGAATAGGTTCATTAGCTTGGAGCAATTAATTTAGCTCGCTCGAAGGGGAAGAATGGAGAGAGAAATTGTGTACCTTGCCTCTTCGTGTGTCTTCATTTTTCATCACGACCACAGCAATAACGTTTTCCTCTCTTGCTTCTGCTTGGAACAGCGCTTCCTGCTTCTAGCTGGAAACAGGCAGGTCGTTAAGTTAATTTTCTCGACTTTGTTACTGCCTTGTGTAATGACAGTTTCAAGAGGAGCTTGTAGATTTGTTTTGTACGGTTTGCGCCGGACGGCGTTAGCATCTTCATTAGCATTCCTGCTCGCTCCTCATTTAGGTGGCTTCTATATTAAGTGGCACAAGATCCTGCAGGATAATTAAATCGAATTTACTTTCACAATCTTATTCCACGCGAAAGGAGCTAATTCTTTATTACCTAAGTAGATATTTAAAAGCATTAGGTATTTTATTTCTTAATGGAATCTGAGGTGAAATAATATTACTTTTCTCGATTAAAAGAAAGGTACTTCTTATTTCACGACTTTCTTCATCCAAATTACTTTTAACAAATTGCATGCCACAGCGCAAAAATTCGATTAATACTTTATCCTACACGGCACGATCGGTGCATTCACCTTTAAGAGTCAGATGAACAGGCACGTATTAGGGTTCAATCTTCGAGAGGACAATAAGCATCCTGCTTCATCATCGCAATGTTCTTCAGGAGGATATTCCCCGCGTAATTACAGTCGTTTTGGAAGTAATGAAAGAGAAATTTCTACCGACGCCGTCCTAGCAAGAGAAAGGGAGCGGATGGCCGTCTCTGAGGATTCCAGCTAGACAATCCTGCTCCCAGCCCCAGACATTCGCCCCTTTTCTTCAGATTCCGTGTTTCACGGCAATTAAAATCCAAGACGAACTTTAATAGAGCGATCGCAATCTCGTCAGACAAAAAGGAGTAGGACTTAATGAATTTTAATTACCATTGATGCCTGTAAAAGAAATTGGGCTTCAGCTCCTTTGTGCCTCATCACGTCCGCTAATTCGGTATTTAATCCAAAGCAATCTGAGATTGAACGTCAAGGAAATAATTTATCGTTCCTGATCTCCTCGATCTCCAAGACATAGCTGTAAAATCTCTTCATAGTTCAAACTACTTACTTTTGTAATAGTCCCTATTGCTTTCGTCAATAAGTTACTCAATTTCCTACCTTTCCTCCACGCTGCCAGTAAGATGCGAGGTAAATTCGTTGGCCGCGTATACCGGCTGTATTTTAAATTCCTGCACGTGTCACGTCTCGGGCCGATAAAAAATCATATTTGCCATGAGCGAGCGTTCCGAGAGACTAGATGCCGGCAACTTTTATGGGACTTTATGGAGTGCACCTTTACGTAGTAACATTACACCGCGGTTAAGCGAGAGGAGCGACCAAGGGAGAGGTAACATTTCACTCCGGTTCAACGAGTCCGGCAGAAAAATCGTTGTGGTCTATGCACTGGCTCGCTCGGGGAGCCGTAATATTCTTATGATTCTTCTAGATGCAATCGTTTCTCGCGTGAGAAATCGGATCCGCCACTAATACGAATTCGGCCGTTCGGTTTTCCCATCTTGATTTCAGTCTGAACGCCACTGGACAGCATGCAACAACTTCATACCAGATCTTGACGTGATCCTGATAAAAATCATAATCTAAGCGTGCGTCAGCTTACCGATTTTCTTCAAATTTCATGTAAATTCAGATTTCCACTTGCCACCCTGTTACCCAATATCGGAGATATTGAGGCACAGCGGCAGGCACCGTTGCCATTGAAATTCGAGACAACAGAACAAATTGCGATGTAATTGCACGCGATATGCGTTCGTTCGGTAAACAAGCATAGTCCGCGCGGCCAGGTGATCTCTCTCTCTCCCTCTTGCTCTTTCTCTCTCGACATTGTATTCCCTTTAAGGCTACGAAGTCTATCCGGTTGCGTGTCGGCTGAATCTTACCCTTGTAGAGGCCGTTAATTGAAAGCCCGACGCGGTTCCGTTAATTGTGGAAAACAGGTTAATCGCCGGTCCCGTGTAACGAAGGGGAACCGTCGTAACGTAACGCTTTAGGTAATAATCGAGAAATGGTTCGCCCGGCGACGTTGAATTTCTCGCAACTGTTCCATGTTAAGAACGACGGTTCTTACGTGAGAATGTAACGTGTGCTCGCGAGCAAACAGGGGAAACTTAGGAGACGTTACCTGCTGCCTAACGGACGAGCACGCAATTTTATTGAATGCTTAACAGCTTGTATTGGAGGACCCAGCGGCGGCTGGGTTAAATAGATTTATCATCCGGAGCTGTCACGCGAGAAAACGGTTTCCCACCACGAAGGATGGCTGTCACAGGGGGCGAAGAGCCGCGTATTCGCAGCAGGTATAGGAGGAACGCTCTGGGGCAATCTAATCCAGCGCATTCCAGCTGTCAGTGCACACGAGAGCGGCTAGCAGCCACCTAGGCACACCCCGCTCGTAATATGCAGATGAGAGTATAAATATGAAACATGAGATCACTAAGCCACCTACGGGCCCGCTGTTACACCGCCGCGCCGCCGCGCGCTGCAGCTCCTCCGACACGCATGTATGCACCGATGCACCGCGAATATGCGCACCGACGTGTATGCACGCGTGCACCATCGCTCCACTCGGGCTCATCTCGCGAGCTCGTAAAAAGGCGGGCCGGAAAACGGCCGGGGACAAGGGACTCGTGGGAAATGAGCACCTTTGTAGTTTTAGAATCGTTTTTCTAATGAAACAAGGGTTGGAAGTTGGATGTTCAGGGTGCAGGAGCGCATTTAGAATTCAATCTTGGTGGGAGCCGAGTTGAAAATATTTTTAATGCAAACTCAATAAAATTCATTAGGTGATTATAAAAATTTATTTAAAGAATTAAAATCAGTTTTCTTTTATTTTTCAAAAGTTCTTGAAATACTTCAAACGTGGTTACATTTATATACTTTTTCTTTTTCTTTGGGGGGTGGCAGGGCCCCTTGGACCCCCTCTGGGTGCGCCACTGTTAAGGTGTGTGGAGATGGGAATGAAATATTGCACTTTGGAAATGTAAGAGTGATTCTAGGGAAAGAAAAGAAATGAAGTGGTTAGAAGGTACTCGTCTTTTATTCCTCTAGTTTTATGAGTTCTAATTTACTTTATGCTGGATTATGTAAGAAAGTGATAGCTTGTTTTGATCTATTCGGTGCTTTCACGGCTTCGTTCTAATTAGACGGGCTGTGTTATATTGATTAAGTAAAAAATTCCGTTGTTCGATGATCGTTGCGCCGTTTTCACCTGGCACGAAGCGCAACCAGGCATCTGCTATTCTTTCCCCGCGATTCTCGCCTGCAGAACTGAAACCAGCCACCGTGAAGACGACGCTAACGAAAGTACTTTCCTCGTGCCTTACAATTTCAGGATCATAAACCAAGCTGCGCGTCCAACGTCCAGTTTCTCTTAGTTGCCCGCGATAATTATATCATTATCTCGCGAGGTAACCCATGCAACTAAATGGCGGACACCCCGTCGCCGGAGAATAGAGAAAACCATGATTTTCTTGCTCCTAGTTTTCAATGAACTTCTCGCTTTCGCCGCGTTAAACTCGCGGCCCGTGAAGCCGTTAAAGAGTCATTAGCACCGAATAAATTTCTCGATACGAGTTTCGTAATTCTAGAAGTCCATCCGTTAAAACGGTTCGGGACTCATCTGACCAGTAATCTCCTATTACAATAGATTTGCGGATATTTCTAACTAACAGGTAAACGAAAATACACACTTTCTTTCAAAAATCGATTTATTAATTTAAATATAACTTAAGTATATATAATATTAAGCTGCGCGTCTAAATAAATCACGCACAAGTGAAAAGTATTTTCCCAGAAATTATCACGGAAGTGGTAAAAATAATATTAACGATAGGTATACGATATATTTTTTCTTTTTTTTTATACTGCGACTCCAGTTGCGAAAGCGTTTCCCTTGGTCAGTAAAGAGATCCTGTACTTCCAACGAAAGCAGAGAATATTTCAACGACTCGTGCCGGAGAATCACTAACCCTTACATTTCCATATCCACTGATTCGAAGTCAGCATCGATGACGAACGATTGTGCCACGTCTAGTCCCGACTCAGCGATTTGTCATCGGTCCTTCGGCCATTATCAATCCGTAATTGTGCATTTCAGGACTGTCATTCCGAGAGAATCGTAGATCGAAGCAAGGGTTCAGTTCGTACACTGTTGCGACAACCCGCGGTATAATCATACCGTCCGTATTTCAATAGACGCGTCATCGATGAACAATTCTTGGTCGTCGATTTTTCCACTGTCATAAGGATAAACCATCGAAGGCTCACGTTTGTATGGAAGTTGTATAAACTGAGCGATGTAAAGGGAGAATATGATCGTAAAGTTCTGGAAATCGGAAGATAGATGTGCGACTGATGCAACTCGCGACGAGCACGAAGATCGAACGTAAGAGGACTCCGCGCTTATGCCAGTAACGAAGTCACCGGCCGCGGTAGTAGCCAGACGTGGTCACGGTTATGAAATCGGCTGCGACGCAACGCGGCGTTAAACAACGTCCAACGATCTGGCACGACCGACGTGCACGCGTGCTCGCAGCGAGAAATCCATCTACCTGCTTCTAGAGACGGCCAATTGACTTTGAGCAGTTCCGTTGTCGTTGGTGCGCCCACGTGGCCTGGCCAGATACTTCGCTGCGGCGGGATGTTGCTAAAGCTAAGTGGCACACGCGTCGGATTGATTGATTCAAACTTGAATACAGCGCGTGGAAACGAGCGTGGTGCACGCACAATCGCCTCCTAACGACCGCGCGAATGATAGCTGGCGGTGCGCGCGCGATAATTATATCCCTGGCGTTGAATTTAAGTGGCTGTGACATCGATAATGTTACGTATCGCGGCGGTACTTGTCGTCGATTAAAATCGATTTGCCGGAAAACAATCGGGGAAACTGATTGCAAGCGTGCTTGGAATATGATTTCAGATTAGAGTCGTTGTAACTTCTGTGTCAGGCATCGTGACAACTGATTCGAGTTTTAGATCCTTTAAGGGGATATTCTCGTTTAGAAGGTCAATTTTTAGACTTTCTTTAGAAAGGACGCAAAAAAAAAACATTACACAGGTTTTACCGATGCGCATTGTTCACACATACCTATTTACGTATTAACATTTCAGTGCGTTGTAAAAAAATTTCAGCTATATAATAATTAAGGGGTGATAAGTCAGGCGGCCGAAAAGAGGCGAATGTTTGAGAATTTTTTTTGAAACAGTGGAAGCATATATTTTTACAGAACTTTTTGCAGTTACAAGAGCACCATTTAAAGAATATTTGGTAATTTTACTAAACTAAAGTCGGCGCTCGTAACGAAATGGTTAAACGGCCTTAAATATATGAAAGAAAAACTCTTTCGACTCGATTCTGCTACTGGCTAGAACTATATGTATATCTTCTGAAGGTGTACGAAAAAGATGGACCTGATTGGTCTACTAGAAGTTAAGGTATTGTGCGCATAAAAAACACCGTTTTGAGAAAAACCCATATCTCCACTAATTATTATTGTAATGGCTGAAATCTTTTTTATAAGGAAATTAAATTTCATTTATGATTTTTAAGGTTCTTCAGACCACTTAAGAGCTTCGCCCAGACCCTTAACAGCTACTTTTTGGTTTCATATTGAGACAATTACACACTTATTATACATTCACGAGAATTAATACCGACATGAGAATCGGTAGACAATCCTCGAGCTTAACCCTAGAACCCAGTCCCCGAACCTTACATCCAGAACTTCACGAGTTCGTTAGAATTCAAAGGCGTTTCAGAACCCCAGGTCATCTTTCATCGGATGTCACGGATCCGCGAATGTCATCTGCGGGGTTTTACAGGTCCGAGCCTTTCTGAATGGGGTGTGACGAATCCGCTACTGGTATACACCATATGGAAGTCAGCACTCCATCACTCCGACGTCGATTTTATTGTATGAATTTCAAATGACCCGAGGTGAGCAGAATACAATCATCATTTTCTGTGCCATCGATGCATCATGGGTCCGACCTTACTCATTGGTAGTCCGAAATCGTTTCGCGGGTGTTGGCATAGGAGCAGTCTTCGATAAAACTTTCACGAACGATTCTGGTCGATGCATAGAGAACGTGAGCAACACTGTTGCGATTCTCTTGACTAATACACGTCAGTAGCGCACTCAGGATTCAATCTTGGGGGGAGCCGAGTTGATCGGATGAAAATATTTTTAACGCAAACTCATTAAAATTCATTACGTAATTATACAAATTTATTTAAAAAATGAAACCCAGGTTTTCTTCCTTTTTACCAGCTCTTCATTTTTAAACTACTTCAGACGTGGTTACACTAATATTCTTCTCCCTTTTTGTTTGGAGGTGAGTCAGGCCCCTTGGCCCTTAATAAGAATTTCCTTTGTTTAAAACTACTTTAATATTACCTTTTGCGCAGACCTGAATGCAACTTAATACCTAGACCTGATAAACACTTATCTAAGCGTTACAAAAATTCCGTCTATTTCACGATCGTCTTCGACGACTGATTTCATCGATAACGAAAATGTGGTTTCTCTTCGAGGCTATGTGGCACGAGGACATCCTTTGTGACAGTCCGTTGTCACCGAGCTCCGTGCGATTCACATTGCGGTCAGTGCCGCGTACTGTGTTAACTACACAGTGTTCCCTGGAACACACGAATTCGTGACTCATTTCATTTAACCGCGGGTCAGCTCACCAAGCTGTGCGCGTCGATCTGTGCTCGTCGCGTGGACAATTTTCCTGCTGCATGTCTCATTCACGTGATTACGTTGACTCTTTATGGGCGCCGTATAAAAATAACTCGTGTTTTGATTTTTTTCACCCGGGCAATTATGCGTTGACGTAAGTCACAGCTGCGCGACGCAACACACGACAGGAATTTTAAAAGCAGACGGTGTTGTAAGGAATTCTCGCGGATATCTTAGAAGTGGAGGAAGTTAGCCACGGAGTTACCATTCTCGTAGTTCCGTTTTTACGAAGCAACGTTTAATACTTTCTCAGCTAATATGGTGTGTTAATATTCCTTAGTTGAGGGGAGCTCGAAGAATATTGACCGCGATACGTAATTAGTAATTACTGAACAAGTTTCGAGAGCTACGAAATCCTTTTATGGCATTTGTACTCGATTGTGGAGAGCTATTTCACAAAATACACCCGTATAGCTGTGCCAGCGATGCAAGAGGGGCTGACGACGACGAAGGCTGCTTTCATAAGCGGAAAGTGAATCTATAGGTGCGTCTCCTTTTGGTCCTTTTCGCCCTTTCGGATCACGAAGTCTGTACGCTAATTGATCGAGTCCAAGCACGGTTCTACCGTTGTATACACGGATGCCCTTAGGCCCTGAAGGAGGATAATGAAGATGCGCGAGCACGACGGTTCCTAGAACCACGATCCTTCCTTTTCTTCCTTTCCCTCGATGCTCTTCGACTTCCCCTCTTTTTCTACCCACCCGTTTCTGTGCCCCCCTGCATCGTGCCTCCTTCAAGATACGTTTCTTCTTGAGCCTACGTTCTACGCTGCGGGAGAAGACTCGAAATTGCGTCCTGGTTCCTCGAAGCCCTCTATAAATTCGGCTAATAGACGGGGATCATCCTCCCCGCCTCTGGCGAATTAGATGGGCGAGAATCGCGCCTAAAACGGGAGCGACGAAGAAACGATCATTCTCTTCACGCGAAGGATATCTTCTTCGATACGGCTAAATGGCGATATCTTGCCTCGCTTTCTCCCCCTTTCAAGCAATAAATTAGATCGCCACGATTTCATTTCTGGTAATTGGTCTCTGTGGCTCTTCAGAATTGTCAGAAATATATCAGAAAAAGGCCAATGGTTAGTTACTTTATTCTGTAAACCTTGAAACTCCTCGGTATTAAGAAGATTCTCAGTGGAAGATAATGTAACTTGATGTGTACATGAAAGTTTTCGTTGCCCTTTTGTGTCGTTTGTCTTTTTATATCGCCACTTACTGTATGACTGTTGCCTTTCTTAGAAACTTGTTGTTTTACGCTCTGATGAGTATCTCCTGTCTTTTAATATCTGCCATAACGGTGCACGACGATGAAACCCGACCCAAAAGAACTTCCATGGCCGCGTTTAATAGCGAAGACGGAGGATTATGAGAAGAACAAAAGTTCGCACGAACGAAACTGATGAAGACGTGCCGCGGCGCAGCTTAGGGAGCACCCTCCGCCGTGCGTTTTCGCTACCATTTATTTTATTTAGATTAGTTCACGGGGAACCCGCCTGTCAAATAATTTCTACTTCCAATCCTCTTCGTGCCTCCTTTCATAGCCTCGTCCTCTGGCTCTTCATAATTCGTTTTACGACTGTTCCTTACAGCCACCATTCTTTAAGTCATCCCTTTTCGCAGCTGCGTCTCGATGATGGATACTGCAATATTGAAATCCCCGCGGTCTTGCATTACACTCCTAAATTTCAAGTTTGAGAAGCAAGATGAGATCCCAAGGCAGCCAAGTACTAATTAAATTCACAGTACTCAAGTAAAATGGCGTGTAGACGGTGAATCCTGAAAATAGCTGAGAGGTCATTCATGTACCGTAAACCCAGACCGTGTCGTCATCCTTAACAGTCGCGAAACTAGAACTGCTCGATTGCCGAGGGAAAGAGAGCGCCAAGATTCTCTCTGCAAAAGCCACAAGATATCAATTAAAGGCGACGCTAAAAGGCAGAAACAGTTCTGTTTGCGGGATCGAACCGGAGAGGCGAATCGACCGCACGATGCTCGCGTTAACGATGCTGAAAGGTGACGCAGGAGTAACCTACGCATTCGAAAGTTCACGTTCTCCAAGTTGCCGGATCCAGTCTCCTCCATGATTTCCAATCGAGCGGAGAAAGTGTTCACGCGACACGGGCAAAGCGGATCGAGAGGTGCACCGTTATCGTTTTCCCTTTCTTCCTATAACGGCGCGTTCGAGAACGAGTTAATAGATCGAGGATTCCTGTGTTATCAGAACATGTTGTCATCTTCATAGTTCTCTATCTGGTTTCAAGCTTTAAGTTGAGTTCTAAGCAACGATCGTCAAACAGGCGCGTTATTCCTAGCTTCTAGTTTAGTCAGCTTCTGTGATCTCGGAGCAACAACTCGTGGGGAATATTCAGTGTGGCACAGTGATTTTCGTATGTTGTTCCGCGAGATAATATTTTGTTCCCCGCGATAGTTCCACTTTTGGAGAAAAAAATGCTGTTAAACGACATCTTGTTACTTCCTGGAGGTTTCGACGTAGCTCGACTTCAAGGAGATCCTTGAAAGGGCGAAACGAGTTTTGGAACCGGGTTACCCACATACGATACGAAATGCTGCATATTTCTTTTTATTCGCATCTTCTGCCATCGAATTTCTCGCATCGCTTCGCTTTGCCAACCGTAAATGCGTCATCGAACCTTGTAATTAATCGAATCCCTCAGGCCCGGTTTATCAACGCGTGTGAAATCCATTTAACTTCCTTCCTATAGATGTTACTATTATCAGTGCCTTCTTGATAATATATATAGTGTCTTCTATTTGCGTTAGAAATTCGCAATACCATAGTAATGTAGCTGTCTAAGCATTCAGTGGGACGCTGTTTCCCAGTCTGACCACTAACTCACTGATTCTACTTGGCAGTTCGCATTAGCACTTTGACTCCAACACGATCCATATTACGACATCTCTACTAACATACACATATCCCCAAGGCTTCAGAAAAGCGGACATCGTCATCGAAGGTTAAAAGAGTAGGTTAAAAGAATATTCAAAAACAAATATTAATTTAAAGAAGAAGAAACGTACAACCGTCACATCGACTATATATTACCATTAACAGCAGGTGCGAGATCTAAATGCTAAAGAAATCTCAGATAACTCAAATTCACTGTATTAAAACACATCTAGGCTTACAAGTGTCTGTCGCCCTCCCCGCAAAGTGTCATAAACTATTTTAATAGAAAAGAGTCGTGACAATTTCAAAATTAATTTAATATGCCAACACACATATGAGTTACATACAAATCCGCCCCTGCATCTCCAAGAATAG
Organism: Andrena bicolor; assembly: GCA_960531205.1. Lineage (NCBI taxonomy): Eukaryota > Metazoa > Arthropoda > Insecta > Hymenoptera > Andrenidae > Andrena > Andrena bicolor. The sequence goes on along the minus strand of OY482666.1, from coordinate 33,466,473 downwards.
GCAAAATTCCTCAGCAATCCATAAATCTGACAGAACATTCTCATCCCAAGTGCAAGCTATCCCAAAAGCAACTGTTGCAGCGATTACAATCCTCCTGCTCCCAGCGAGGCAAAGAGTTACACTCGTGCGGTTGGAGGAATTTCGACGTCCACTTCCTGGCCGAGTGCCTAAGTAACCGCGCGTACGGTTCAGCAGGATCCACGGAAGGGCGGAACGAGTTTCTGGGACCGGGTTACCCAGATAGGATTCGAGCTGCAAAGCCGTTGCAGCTGCCCACTTATTCCGCGTGCATACGGCCGGGGCACTCTCGGCTCCAACGGCCGCCTACAAACACGCAAATGAAGATATTCACCGTGTTTACACAGCCGGTCGGGAGGTCAACGTCTCTTAAGTGTGTCGCCGGCTGTACGGCGAGCCGACTGAAAAACGGACAGCTTATCCTATCCCGACCTTGGCTCCTTCTCGCTGAAGGTTCGTCAACCGTGTCCCGACTATCGCTCTCCGTCGCTGTTGCGTCGCGGATTTTTATCCTCCTTCAAGTCGAAGGATCCGACTGCCAGAGGTAACGACGCTCGGTGTCTGCAATTTTTGGCTTCTTCTGCAAGTCATTTCTTTCCTGTCTATCCGTTTTATCGTAAGCTATGAGCATTGTGCGAGGTTCTTGATTAACGGCGGTCATCGGAGTCGGGTGTGAAGAATTCAACGAGTTGGATTTTCTGGTAGAACGTGTTACCTCAGAGGATAAGATTTTTATCAGTTTTAGGGGCGTCGGGCTGAAGTGTTTGGTGTTCTTTTAAGAATCCCCGTCCACTACGATGACATGAGTTGTTACCATATGCAGGGATGTTGGAATGCAACCGTTGGTGTTCTCTTATTTTATTTGTATCTATAAAGCGAGATTTAACTCGCTTGCCCAGAGTTATGGTATTGTAATTCTTCACATTTCTAGGAAGTGTTGCTTTTTAATACGAACAGGGGACTGACTCTTGACGCTTGATGCTCACACAAGAGTAAGAAATCAGCGGGGAAGTTTTTGCTTTCTCACAGATCGCCGTTTCAATTCGAACCTCTTCCCGCGTGCTTTCTGATGTCACACACCCCCTTCCGTTGCTCCGGATCGATGGAAAAAGTGCGATATTTTCGGCAGGGATCGCCGATGTTCCCGTTATCGGCGAGGATCTCGTGAAATTTATTCCCCTTTGTATCGGAGGCGTGGTTAGAACAATGAACAAAGAGTACACGGGGATGTTGCGGATCGTCATAAAAGTCGCGGCCACCTGACAAGCTAACTCGCTCGTAAAACACTTGCTTTCTCGTGCTCGTTTACGGTGGTAAACTCTAAGGAAATACTCTATTGAATGGTTGGCGATCCACGGGTGTACGCACCGTTTCTATGCAGATACGGTCTCTTCCACGATTTCTGCTCTTATTTCCAATGCTCCTTCGCTTCGAGCTGGTCGGCTCTTTCCCTTCGCTATCCTGCGTAGCGCGACTGAGCGTTGCATTCATAAAATGCGTGCTCGCTTCGGAATGTATTCCCAGGAAAGTAACCTTCGTGATTTTCAAACGAAACTTTACCGCGCAGGAGGTTCCGTTACGCATAGAATTCATATAAAATGATCGTTTCGGAATCACACTGCGGCAAACACGGGGGTTGTGCGTGCAAGAAAATTGATCACCGTGGAAGGTGTTAATGTTATTAATTCGTAGTCTGCATAGAGAAACGGCTAATGAGCGCAGCATTTTTTTTCGATACAAGAATATGGAAAAAGCGACAGAACATTGGTCTTCGAGCACCCCCGTGGGCCATTGTCGGCACGAGCTGGGCACTCGCCTCGTCTTTTAGGATTTTAACCCATAAACTAACCGGCGTAGCGGGATTCGGTGGCCTTTGAGGGGCCGCTGAGCAACGTATCGCCTATGCAAGCCGTCTAGGAGACGATGGTAGAAAGGGGCCCGCGGGCATAAATCGCCTAGGAGCGATAAAACGTGGATGGAAGGTGGAACGTGGACGCACGGTCACGCGTGCACGTGAACGTGACCCTCGCTGACCGGTGATTTGTGATACAAACTGCTACCAAGCTTTGTCCCCTACCTTTCGGGCAGCCGGTGTATTCTAGGAGAAAAAGAATTTTATTTCCGCTCTGTGTCCATTTCCATCGATTTCCCTCAATTCGAGCTCGAATGGCTGAGGAATTTGCTGCACGAGGAAAATTAGGTAAACTTGCCTAAATCGTACTCCTTAAGAACAAATGCTTATTACATGAAAAATATCAGGGAAATGAAACAAAATTAGTGGTAATCAATTCTTTATTAATAGAATTAACAGTTTTATAAACTTTTATAAATTTTATAATATCAAATTTTTAACGATGTGAGAGTTTCCGAGTTTTAAGATAAGCCTTGCCTTTGTAGAACACAGTCACTCGTTTCAGGCTTCATATTTTCATGGAAAGTCGTAAAAAGTGGATCTCGTTGCAATACGTGTAAGGTCGATAATTATGATGATTTAATATCACCTCCCACGGCGTTTATATCCCGTTGTCCTTGCGGTAAATTGCTGGTATTCAGGGATAAGTGTCAGGTATAATTTGCTTAATCGTGGGTGCAGAACGGCAGAGTGCGCTCGCTTTGTCCGAGAGACACTCGAGCAACATAATGAATAGAGTGCAGACGTTTATGCAAATGCATATATTGAAATGCAAAAATTATTTTGCATATTGCATATGCTTTACTAAAATGCATATTCACGTTACATATTTCTTTTATATGTATCTCACTGTATTTGCTTGCGATCATAGATGAATTATCGAACCGTTACGTGACATTAGAGATAAATCGCAATGGATACAAGGTTTTGTACTGATGTTGATATCATGCGATAGAATACATCATTAGTAGAGACTAATTACTCGTTCATTATAATCGCCCGATACAAATAAACAATTTCGATAAAATTAAATAGGTTTGGCCACTTTTTTCTCGTGACGCCCGAAAATAGTAAAATGATTTATTTTCACTGTTTATTTTATTTCTGCAAATAGGCAGTTGAAACTTTTAATGGAAATAATGTCGTTGTAATTGCAACTGCTCAGAATATTTTCCAATAAACACAAGTAACTAAAAATTCAACATTTATTGAGACACATTTACAAATTCTTGTAGCCAAAATAAAGAAATTGGAAACTGTCGGTCTACCCTTAACAAATTCGATAAAAATGGACATGCCATGTTTTACATGCATAAACATCCGCAGTTTAATACTGAATATTACTTGTATCAATTCCATCGCAGTATATCATATTCTTGCGTGGATATCAATTCGATTAAACATGCTCCATGCAGCGTGTTATTAACGATAAACGTGCAATTTCGATAATTTGCTTCCTGCTGTTATACATGACCATGTATATTATCATCCGTACACGATGAAGCACGACCTCACTTTCAGTCTATTGAAATACAATTTCAATCCGTGGAAGTTTCGTTCAATTCCGAAAGGCGCAGGTACCTCGGCGGCTTTTCCACGAAACGTTTTGTTTCCAGTGAATGAAATTCAATCTGCGGGCGAGTATAACTGTTGCGCAGTTGCTAAGTGATTTCTTTGACGAGGTATTAAGAGCACTTTCGATTCGGCCACGGTGTGGATAATTTCTTTCTCATATTTCACGAACGCGAAACGCGAGCCTTTCAGGAAGCCATCGCCGGTTAAGTAGGGAAGCTTGTAGGTGCCATTCATATTGTCCAACGTGCAAACGTGTCCGAAGGAGCAGTCAATCGTGAGAAAGAAATAATCAGATCTAGGAGTAAGGTCGAGCATGCGCGCGGGCGTGATTGAATTGTTTAACAATAGCGGGGAACGAGGCTGCACGTTCCTCGCAGCAGGATCAGAGAGACCAACGCGGAAGTCGATCTAATTGTTCCTCGCGGTTAAGAGAAGAAAAAATCGCATCGGATAGCAAAAGAATTTTTCAAAAAAATAAACTATCCCCGTTCCGCAAAGTGTGGTGATATACGATCGTCCGTAATTTGTAGCCAGTAAATTCTGAAATCAGTCAGATAGTTAATCTTCTTTGAATATCTGGTAGGTTCTCCTTCATCCATCCACCTTCTCCTCGCTTTTAAATTTCCCTCCCCCTCTCCGGTGCTCGCCATCTGAAATGATGTAAAGTTCATTGTTCAATGTCTCAATGGTACATAAATACATTATTTGAGCGCATAAGCGTGCTCGTGAATGGCCCATGAACAACACCAGGGCTCGCGTTTCGCCATCGCGGGCGTTGATCGTGGCGCGTCAATAATAAGTATAAATACTTTTATAACCGTAATATTTCAGGCTGCACAAGGGATTTCGTGCCGTAAGGTATTGCAATTGTACGGCAGCGGTTACACGTGCATGATCGACGAACCGACGCGAGCCGCGAACCTACGGAACGGCGGGGGCGTTTTACGATACGCACCCCGAGGGGCGCGCTTGACGTCCCGACGAAATATGCACCCGGATGGTCGCCGTGCCTCCATGTGTCGTCGTTATCAAATTAACATACAAAGTCTAAGGCTCTACCATCCGCGAAAGTGTGCAAATCAACTAATTGCAAGCAGAGTTTTCGATGGAATTTATTCTGCATTTCCTATTCTCGCGTTTCCCAGTATACTACTTAGCAAAATAATCCTTTGTTAAGGAGATTTTCAGATAAGGAGATTTCAAGTCATGGAGGAATAAATTTGTCTTTTTGCCTCTCAGTCTACTTTCACAGGAAAGTTGTATTCACGGTTCGCTCTTTCAGAGAATCTTCCTGTTTCATTTAGGGCTGGGACTATTCGAATAATTTAATATTCGAATATTTTACAAGTATTCGAATGCTACGAATAAACTTCGAATATAGCAGTATTCGAATAACCACATTCGAATACTTGGATATTCGAATACTTTAATATTCGAATACTTGGATATTCGAATACTTTAATATTCGAATACTCGGATATTCGAATACTTTAATATTCGAATACTTGGATATTCGAATACTTTAATATTCGAATACTCGGATATTCGAATACTTTAATATTCGAATACTTGGATATTCGAATACTTTAATATTCGAATACTTGGATATTCGAATACTTTAATATTCGAATACTTGGATATTCGAATTATATTCGCCAAATAATTGAGCAACTGAAGTATTCGAATATTCGCATACCGAAAAATTCGACAAATAGTCCCAGCCCTAGTTTCATTACAGTAAAATTCCACTTTTTCGACGGAAGTGTATCATTTGTAACACGGTGATTCTTCTCGACAGCGCCCGATATAGATGGCGTGTGCAACTGCACAAAGCGGCAAAATTGGTAGAAAGAAAAAATTAAAATCAATAAAATAGTAAAACTTTTTGAAGAAGCCAAAAAATACGTTGGTAATAGGTACAAGGTGGAATTTAATAGCAAATATAAATCGTTTTTATATCATCCACATAAGTATTAAAGTTTTTATAATGCAAAAGGCTTTTGTTATTCCACAAATATCTACAAAAAGATTCACATGCTGTCAAAAATTATATTTCAACATAATTATTTACAACTAAGGGCGGCACAAATCGTTTTTGCCCAGAGCGACGAAATAGCTAGATCGGGTCTTGCTTCTCGGTGAACGTTTTGGTAGAAGCTAGGAGTAACATGAAGCTCCATGCGACCAGCGCCTGTATTGTTGAAAGGCACACGTGCGCAGTCTTAGGCTAGGCATTCCCTAGGGGCATCTTTGACATCCCGACGAGATTCACAGCCGGACGATCGTCGTTCCTCAATGTGTCGTCGCCATCAAATTAACATACGAAATCCAGCCGGCCGTAGCCGCGTATATCTCGCTTAATGGCCGGCAGTCGTATTACTCGCGAGCAGAAACGACCCCGGTACATCACACGCCCAGTTGTCTCGGAGCGTTGTTGTATACGTCGAAACTCGATACCCGATGTACTCGGTTCGAAGGCCCAGAACGATCGATCGAACGTTGTCGGCGGCCAGGAGAAAAAGAACGGATTAACAGTGTCGAACATTGCGCGAGTATCGGTGAAAACGGAACCCCTGAGAAGGCTCGCCTGACGTTTAGCCGAGTCGCACGGCGATCGACTGGGTTTCGCGCGTATACACGGTCTTCCAACCCGTCCCGCGATTATGTAAGTGGAAAACGCGTGAGAGGACGGAAAGATAGGATACGGGATACGATCTCACTTGGGAAATCCCTTCACTGGGAATTTATCTGCTGATTTTTTGCACCTTTATTCTTTGCTTACCTTAGTGCATTAAACCTAGCTCAACCCAGTTAAATAGATTTCATTTCCCGCGTTTCTTGAAACCTTCCCTGCAATGTTCGAGTTCCAAGTTCCTCGATTTTATACTGTCCTGTCATCCTCACCCTTGCTCCGAAAAGAAGATAGAAAAATTTCCGACAAGCCTGGTCAATTCTCTCATTGGTAATGACGGGGAACAGTCTGCAACGCGAATGCACATGTTATGTAAGCACCATGCAGCGTGCGAAAATAGATAGCGATGTAAATCAGTGCCGAGTGGTTCTAACTTAATGGGAAAATATTTTCTGTTCCAGGTAAGAACGAGCGTTCGCCTCTGCTTTATGGATATTGCTTTCCTCTTGCAGTGGTTTTCCTCCTGACGCACTTCGGCCGAGGTAGGAATTCGATGAAATTATATGGTTGTTTTTCGACCGGCATACCTCTAAACGAAGGAACTCCTTTTCTAGTTATTAAAAAAAATCCAATTCGTAACATCTGCCGCGGGAAATTATTGCAAGGTGCAGGAATGTAAATGGATTATCCATTTACTAATAGCATCGAATCATCCGCGCATTCTTAATACGAATGCTTGAAAGTTTGACCTGGTATTCCAGGAAAAGTAGACCGCGGCAAATCATTGGCGTGAATCCTGTAAACAGTGATTAGGAAAATTGCAAGTGGTCGCGAACGGAGTCGGGCAGGCACAGATGGCTCCCGAGTCGAGACGCGGGCGTAGCTGCGATTATTCAGAACGGTCGTTAATTGCGCTCGCCAGTAATCCTATTAACGACACTCGCGGTGTTCGGGTTATGTCGCCGCGGAGGGTCCCCGAGGGACCTCTCCTTGCTCCTTATTACCTCTTTCGACGTGCCCCGCTTCCAATAAATCCGAAGGTGGACGCGTTCGTGCGTAATTGCCTTTACAGTTAATTACTCGACGACCCGCTCGCGGGGCAAGAATGCAGTTAGGCAGGGTTGCGACACGATTGCGCGCGACCTTGCTCGAACGTCCCGACCCGTACGATTTCGATTTCAACACGAGCAGCACGCCACGCTGGTTACGAGAGAACCTCTCACACGATCGGTTCGACGATTAGAGTTTTGAAGACCCGGGGATTAGGGTTGCCACCCGTACTTTAAAATAAAGTATCTTACATTATTTTACGTAAATGTAGGTGCTCTATACTTGTGAATAACAATAAAGTATGTGAAAAAGTAATAAGAATAGTAGGGTGGGGTCCCACAGACCCGGAAAATAATTTAGTGTAGGTATTATAGAAATTCATATCTTTAATTAATATGAGATTAGGTAGTGTCGTCAAATTTTACAGAATAAAAACGCAGATCCACCAAAATTGAATTTTGAATACCTAAAGATATTTAACTAATTAAACATCTTTAATTTTCAACAAAAATATACTCTTCCTAGCTCATATAATGAACGAACTAAATAACGACTCACTGCCACGCGTTGTTAAAAAGTTATACTCAATTTAAAATCTTTGGGGTTTGTGAGATTCCACATTACCAACGCCGGGTTAATGATATTAAACCATGATCATCTCAATATAATTTCTTATCTTCTGTCTGTTCCTGCCGCCTCAGTATTTACAGAGAAGAGCAATAAAGTCTCTTAAGTTAATAAAGAACAAATTATTTATATATTTCAATATGAATATCGAGTGCCATAATGTCATTGAGTTATTTAAAAAGGATAAAAAGTTGTTCTGCAATGCTAAGAGCAATAAAAAATACGTATGTTTAGAAGAAATAAAAACTTATAAGTTTAAAATGTACTTATATCTTTTTATACTTCACGAAAGCAAATCTACGTTATTTTCCTGTAAAAAAAAATTGACAAACCTACCGGGGACCCAAATTTCCATCTCTCCTCGCATTACACAAGCTCACCTAAACTTAGGATTGCCGTGCGAGTGTGCATGGCCTGATGGAACTTGTGGCAAGGTTAAGGTTTATTAACTGGACGGTCAACAGTCAAAGAAACGTATGTATCCACGAGCTTACCCTATCCACATCGGTGTTTTCGAAAGCGAAGGTGAGACCCGGCAGCGGAAAAAGTGTCTGCGTGCCTGAGCCGTTAAACGCTTGGCAAACAGGCTCTAAAAGACATTGAGATATCTGGAGCACAACGTAATAGCTGAGAACAATGGAAGGTAAAGGCGATATCGGTGCGCAGAGTGAATGAGGAAAAGGATGGAATCGCGTTACGGTTACAGCACCCACCAGCAGCCTCTTCGGGAATAACGTAATCGGCCCGGCGTGCGGCGATAATTGTGTCGTTTCCAAACTCGTCGCATGCCTACGCGGCTCGAATGCTGGCGTTCCTCTCTCGAACGAGGCCAGGATTTACTCTCGATCGTAGGAATTCTATTTCTCGCTCCTCGATCGAGGCTCCTTCGCCGGCCGTATAAAGTTGCCATCGAGGCCGCGGGGTGGCTCCCGTCTGACGAAACTCCTCGTCATCCTTCCCTCAGTCTCTCCGAAAATGGCATCTTATACACAGCTATCGAGCTTTAAACTCGACTTAATCGAGTTCGTTGTACCGCAGTCTTTCTTTCATCTAATTGGAAATTTTGAATTAGCATTCGTTTGTATTTAATCACAGTGAATTCTTATCAGTTGTACCGAAAGCTATTCTGTTCTCATTGCCCGAAGCTTCATCAATTTATAATTTATTTTAAGCGTATTCATTATTGGGGAAAAGGTGCCACAGCGAAAGGGTGACCGTTGAAAATTTCTTCCTTCCGAAGTAATTGATTTTCGCTGTGGATATTCCTAAGGGAAAAAGCGATTCCTCTTTGGTACACGCGGTGCTTCATCGGGACCGTAATACACTACGTTACGAGGCAATACGTGATAAGCAGAACCTTTATACATTTTAATGACGAGGTCATAAATTGCACGTTCGGGGCGTGCGTTCAGTTTTTTTCGAACCTTATAGAGCCATCCGCAAGGTCGACGCGACTTTCTTTGTAACGTCGGGCGTGTTCGTCATTGGCGCCCGAGTACACAGGCTTGCAGAACGTATTAGCGCGTGAATAAATCGCTATTGACGGGGCGCGACTCGACAACACCGCTAAAAACCATCGCATGTATTTTGTGCAAGTTGTAACAGCAACTTTCCGTCGTAAACAAGCACAAAGTTTTAATCGGGGCAATTGCAAATTCAACGTTTCGGCTAGATCGTGTCTGACAATCCTACAAATGGCGACAAATCTACTTCCTACTTCTCGGTATTAAAGCTGGGTTTACATTAGCCCAGTCCAGTGATCCAGTACAGCACTGGATTAGAACTGGAATAATGTAAACAGTGTGTTCATTCCAGTAGAGTGCTGTCATTCCAGCAGATTTCGACTGGATCGAAAGTCTACTTTCCGATGCTACTTTTATGTTTTTTTATCCTTCTTTTGCGTGAATCTATTATTATTACACTCTACCAGTTTCAACGGTTCAGAAACGACTGAAATAATCAAGATATCGCCTGATTTCCAGTCGAACCAGTCGCTGGATCCAGCGACTGGAATAACGTAGACGTCGACGTGATTTCCAGTCAAATCACTCACTGGATCCAGCGACTGGACTAATGTAAACCCAGCTTAAAGCTTTCAGCTCCACGCGATGGTATGAAAAGTCAGGGGATCATTTAGTGCGGTTACCGCCGGCACAATCGAGCAAAACAATAAACACGAAGCTGGATTTTTCATGCATTAATCTCTGTCTACGCGGCTAATGCATAACGCATCGAATATAACTTTCACCTGTCCGCGGTATATTGTTTCCACGTTCCCGTATCGCGGTTGTCTTCTATAAAAAAAAAGCGTCGTCGTACACTCGCCTTTCTAGAGGACTGCGAAAGGAACTATCCCGCGACAATAGTCGCATTCGTATTCCCCCGAAGAGTATATCGCGTCGTCGCACACAAATGGCCGGGTGCGAACACCTTGGCACGAATACAGCCATTCTGGATTTCCAACAGGTGCGTGGACTTAGCTGAACGATGCAAATTGACGGGGAGCAACGTAAATCGTCATCCTTCGCCGATTAGTTCAAGGAACTTTCGGTCCGATCCGAGCTTTTTCCAGAAACCCACGCGTCCTCGACGGATTCCTGAATTTTCACACCCTCGTCGTATTCGCCGAAGAAGTCGAACACAATGCATTACTTAACAAAGTAAGGAAGTTCTCAGCACGCGAACGTGCGATACATTTCTCTTGTAAACACACCACAATGTCCACCGCGTAGAAAAGTGATAAGCTACGCAGGGCTGGCCTTCTCTATAGAGGAGCCCGGGTGCAAGAAATATTTTGGGGACTCAAACAATTTCTTAACGGTATAAAACATAACACCTTTTCACTGAAGTAAATCGCGAAAAAAGGATAACAATAATAATACTAAATAAAATAAAATAAATAATAAAATAAATAAACATTAACATATTTAAATATATAACTTTTTATTGCCATATCATTAATAGTATTTGATTATTATATTATTACATTCGAAAGTATGTTCTAATTTCTTTTTTCTTAATTTCAATGAAATAAAAAAATTTCGTTCTAATTTTTTCTTTTCTTCAATTTTCATTTTTCTGGAGTCTGCGGCCACCCTGTGGTCGGCCCTGAAGCTACGCAACAATGATTGTAGTTCTTAGATCGGTCGCCCGTATTCTCAGAGATCTTTGAATAGAGTTTCCTTGACAAAAAAGTTCGCGGTGACAGAATTATATTCCACATTCCGCACTTATTTTACCACAAAGAATCGCCTCTTTCATTGCTCTACAGCGAATTACCTCACAGCCCGTGTGCAAACAAGCTTAAGCAGTTGTTCCCGAAGGAGGCTAACATCGGTATCGAGCGTTAACGCGTCCCGCGGCGTTTTGTAACCGCGGATCGTACAGCAAAGCGCTTCGTGTAAAAGCTGGATTCCGTAAATCACCGGGTCGCGCAACAGATTCTAGGCCATCCGTGTAAACTTCGCGTGTAACGTTACGTCACTGGCGTGTGCATTCTTATCGAAGGGAAATACGCGTCCGTGGCCCCATGGCGTGGTAGACGCTGCGTGTGGGTGTACCGAGGGGGACAATGTCTGCGAGCTACGTTGAAAACATTAATGGAAAAGTTGATGTACGCGCGTGGTGTGGCGACTTGTTTATTAAGCTTCGCCACCACCCCGCGCACGTCTATTCCCTAGCCAGTCGACGAAGATGAAATGTGGCTGACAATCGAGGCGCATTTCGTTTCACCGGGTTAGACCATCATTTTCCACATGCAAATAGTTATAGGTATACGGGGTGTGCCGTGAATTAATCATCGACTATCCTCGCTGCTAATATAAATATCTCGACCGAGTGTAGTTTCAATTCTTGCCTTGTAGAAAACTCTGTAAGTGCTAAAAATCAATTTTTTTCAGGAGAGAGAAAAAACTTCCCTGACTTTAAATTATTTGATTTGATTTTATTGCTAAATACGCTTAAGTATATAATAACCCAGACGAATCACAAAATTTTCAATGCTTTGCATTAATATAGTCGAAATTCGTGAAAAGGGAATTGTATTTGTAGAAAACTCTGTATGTGCCACCTTCTAGTTTTAGAGAAAACTGAATGTGCCATTCGTTTAAATTTTCAAGCACTGTAAGTGCCAATCCTGTTTACCTATCTTTTAATTGACTCTTACATTTTCTGCAGAAGTGGCGTTGGACGTACTAGCGGTACCACCTTTTAGCACTATTAGTAACTTATGTAGAAAGGGAGATTGCATTAAAATTCTATACTAGCATTACCATTGCCACGTAGAATATTTCCCGATAATTTTTTTTAATTTTGGCACTTACAGTTTTTTCTACAAGGACATTTATTAACTCAGTGTGAGATTAACCAGACTACCCTACAACGCCATGAATCTATTTCTATTTCTTTTCGACTTTAATTGCCAGCGAGTCTAATGCACACGATCCCACAGTCGGTTATAAAAGATCCGTGCTCGGACGCTCGTCATTCACGAAACAGTACTTGAAAGCATGCAGGTAAGTGAGTGAATCACTTGGCAATGGATTCGCGACACACCCTATACATTTATCCGCGATAGAGCGTTATGTAAGGAGATCCATATGCTCACCTGCTCGGGGCCGATGGTTCGCGAGAAACGTTACTCACTGTTATTCTTATTAACTATTCCCCGGCGTTGTAACGATCCTGCTACGAGCGACGCGATACGATCTCGCGGAGGATCTTGACGCAACCATAATCGTATTGTGATCATTGATTACGCTGCGAGGCTCGAGATACGGCCGGCGTGTATTTCGCGGCAGTCGCTTGCACGCGACTACCTGCCACTTTGCACCGTAACGTTTAGTAATGACCATTCACGGGAATTTTAATTGACGAACGATAGCGTTCGACAGCGAAATTGCATTTCTTTCCTGAGTGCTGATTACTGTCTCTAATAAAACGTGATGAGTTTACGAGTTTTTTCTTCAGTGTCCAAAGATGTACAGATAAAACCACTTGAAATAGGCTATCTTGATATCTTCGACGAGATTGGCGATAACGGAAAACTTGTTAATGTGTTGATAAGAAAGTAAGAGGCTTCAAGGATTTCAATCACGGAAAATTTAAGAATCGCAGATTATTTGCTGGCTTCGGTTTACGTTCGTGGAAAGTGTTCTCTGTATTGTTCTTCCATTTCACTACAGTGCTCCCGTTCATGCGAAGAAATTCCATGCTCCTTAAAGTATTTCTGTGTACTTGGAGGCGGTGTTTCCCAGTTGCGGTTGTTGAGCGGTCGCTGTCGTAATTGGGGAAGTATGCGTTCTGTGTAATAAATGAGCAGTGATTGTGTAATAAGTTATAGGAATGTTATTACCCAGTGATTGGTGATCTGTGGATAAGAAGAGCCGTGTTAAATGTAAGTTCTCGGTAATTAGTCTCAAGGAAGTTGGAGAGCATATTAACGAGCGTGATACGTATGAAATGTTCGGTTATTAACGAGGGGGAAAGGATAATGCTTAGTACGCTTGGATGAAACAGATCTCACAGTTGGTCATTTGCGCAATATTCATTACATTGAAATAAAAGTAGCTTCTTTAAGCGGGAACACCACTGTGACGTCCGAAAAAATTAGTCTTTGTAAAAAATTGTTTTTCAGGAATAATTTACAGTTTACATATAAAATTTGTATTACCTATTTTGAGTACAATGTCTAAAGAGATTATAAAAAAATGAATAGAAAAACATGCATAAATTTTAATATATTAATTAATCTTCTAGACGCCTCACAAAAAAAAACATAAGTCGCTGGCGGGATGTGTAACTATGCAACAGCAGCTCCCAAATCAAATTTAATTTTTATTTATAAACTAGATGAGTGTAGTTTCCGTTGTACCTACCGATTTTTTAAACAACTTATTTTTGTATAAATGACGTGCTTTAGAAGCAAAAGTTTCGAAAATCCACAAATAAGATGGCCAGTTTTACGAGCGTATTTTAAAAAATTTGTTTTCTATCAAAAAATTCGTACATAGGACGGAAACTACATTAAATAAGTAATACAATTTTATACGAAAACTGTAAATTATTCCTGAAAAACAATTCTTACAAAAGATTAAATTTTTTGGGCGTCACAGTGGTGTTCCACCTTAATATCCCGGCTCCTCTTGTGAGATACTCGTTCTATTAAAAATCTGATATAAAAGATCCACGAGTATAACCAACGCTAAGTGTTAAAGCTTAACAGAAGCTCATAAAAGCATTGTAAGGTGAAATTTTTCACGGGGTACCAAGTAACCGAGATATTCACGTGTCACTACTGATAACGACGTCAATGTCGGCTTAAGCAGTGACCGAGGACGTTCTTAGTCAGACACGCATCGCTTTGTACTGGAAACATGTTAATCCCTGCATCCTTTGCCGGCGTGCCAGGCCATTCGCAAGGTGGCCGATCAGTCCGAGTGCCAAGAAATTGCACCGCGGATGGTTTACTGCCACGGAGAAGCGTAAATCTCTGTTAACAATACGGGGGAGAAATATAACGAGGCGAAGGCCGTAGGTTACGACGCTGATGATCTCGTTTTCTCGCTTCAAATGGAAATTTCAACTCGTTCCCTCGCCGCGTCTATCCGAGAGTTTGGATCAAAGAGCACAGCGCGTTGCAATGTTTCAAGCATTTATTCGACATAAATTTCTCAGAACTAAGGCACCTACATAAATCTGACGAGCTTACATAGCTGCACCACCTTTCGTTACATTTCTACGCGGGTAATTCAAATTCCACGATAGTCTGCTGAGAGACATCGACGGCTGACGAAAGACAATCGAGGGACAGTAAAGATTCTAGAGTCGGAAATATAGTTCTGAATAAAAAACGCCACCTTTGAGTGCAGACAGGAGAGAGAGGCCGATGTTAATGGCCGAGCGCGCATCGCGAAAACGAAAATAAATCGAGTCGGGTTCACGGCGCGCCGCCACTTTGCACGCCCGTGACATGAAAGTTGATTCGCACTCTGTACGTGCCTTTGCGCGATTAAACATCTTACGACGCAATCCTGGCGACTATACACGGCGGTCGTAAGTTTCGTAATACGTTATCGTTGGTGCCCCGCTGAAAGTGTAACGTTTATCGCTCGCGATCCATCAGCTGCCCGACTTATGCGCGTTATGATCTTTGAAGCAGCAGGTTGGCAGGTTATTCGAAGTGCGTATTGTTAAAATAAGCAATGAATTGATTGAATTTTGCATGTCAGTGGGAATTTGCATTGAATCAGCAAAATTTCACGGCGCGCGGGATCATCGTTCCATTTTCGCAGCTTGTCTCGCGCCTCTGTGAATTGATAGCACGAAAGCTGATCGCCAGCTAAAGCAGAGCGGAGGGGGGCCATTTTTCACCGTGTACAAAGCTTAATTACGCAGGTCCATAATGGAGGGCCCTGTCCGTAGATCGTGCACCATCCCTGCGAGAGTTGTTAACGAATACGAAAAAAAGGTCTTGTTATCTTGATGGGAGGCCGATAAATGGATGGCTGCGTTAGCTGGCCCCGCGCCACAATAAGCTGACAAGCGGCTCTCGCTTCTCAAAGACGACCCGGTCATTTTGTCTGTACTTTAATAAGGGACCTTCTCGACCTATTCCACATTCACCTCCCCACAGTATCGCGAGGGCATTCTCTCTGCCAGCCTTTAAACGGCTAATCGACAATTAGAGGGCTCGCGTCTATGATCGATCGTGGCTTCATGATCGCTCGACAGAAGATTCTGTAAAAAGCATACGCGTGTTTCACGTCCAGGCTTGGACTCATCTTTTGAGGATCATCAGTGGCTCCCATGTCCACTAATTTTGAGACTTGAAATAGGGTGAAGTTCCATATTGGATACCATTTTTTCGAACGCCCAATTTTCACACTCTTCAGTTTTTTTTTACTATAATTGCAAAAAATTGGATTTTTTTTATATTTTACCCTACTTTTGACAAGCTTTTGAAATCAGGTGTTCTATATTACCTGCCTTAACTTAGTCACTATTGCATACCGATTTAAGAACTTTCTTTTTAGACAGCAAGGGTGTCTTTTTCCGAACGGTCAGGAACAGAAGCCTTTCATCACAACGTCGTGCCCTGAAACCTGTCTCGATGCTGAAAGGATCATCGACCGGCTCCGCGCAAAGGAGTCCTAATCGTTTAATCGCCCGTTACACGAAATTACGGAGGCTGTGATTACCAAATCAAGCATAATTGCTGGCTCCGAGAGCCCCGTTGGTAAACGGTCGTTGTACAATTCTGCGCGTCACCGTTGCACCGAACCGCCGCGTCATTCGAGCCTAAGAGGCCTTAATCACGGGGACAAATTGAAAGATCGATGGGAACGATTGTTCTCGGGCAAAAAGGTGGCTTACATTGAAATCGAGTCTGGTCGTTTGAGAAGTCGAAAGCTAGAGAGGAAGGAACGATCCCACGGAGGGCGGCGTCCCAGGCGTTCAAGTCCCCGTTTCTTCTCGGACGAACGGTGTCCCTGGCGCGAATGCAATTCATTTTGCATCGATAATGCGCGGAATTAACCCAGGACTGACCGTCCGGTCCGTGCCTGCTCCGCTATCATTAACCTAATCGAATCATCGCGGCGAGGCCGATCGCGTAACCGTGAGCGAGTTTCTCACGAGTGGAATGTTACAAGCCCGGCTGGTAACACGCGTTACACGCTGGAACGAGTTGCACGTGAGCACGGCCACCATCGAGAGCGCACCATTTACTTTAAAGTTGCGCACGAGCCCCCGCGTCACGGCCGCTGATAACTGCCGGGCGTAATGGAAGTTTCGTTGGTGGTTTTATTGCGGATCGTGCTAGCTGGACTCTTACCAATTTACGAGTAAGTTGTTCGGCTGGTGGTACTGTCAGGTCGGACGTTGTGTACACAGTAGTACGCGGGTACGATAAAGCGCCCGGTTTAAATCCAGTCCACTGAATTACTGGGGCTGAAAACAGGGTGAATGTCGACGGTGGAAAGTGATTACAGGTGACGTTTATTAATGGTACCTACCACGTGACTCGCAATTAGAAGCATGCTAGGCTCGTGTAGACGTTGCTGCAGATAGCAAATTGCGGGTAACCATCGAGGTCGAGGAAAGTGGGAGTAGAGCAAAGAGACGTGTAGCTACCTCGCGGGTTTAAAAAGTTTCATCTGAATTTGAATTCGATCTAAATTGTACCTACTGTTGGATACGAGAAGGGTCTTAGTGCCAAATGTCAGTTTCCAGCAAAGTATCCGTAAACATTACGAAGTTAGATATTTTTTATATATAGTGAAGTTGTTGTAAAACTGTCTATAATATTTAAAAACTGGATATATCTATCTCCACTGTAGTTTCGTTATTGCAATCGGAATTATGCGATAAATTAATTAGGAAAATTAATTTTAATTATAGCCCTCTCAGGCTCTTCTTGTATAAACAGTTATTTTTCGATATTTTTTATTCAAATTGATGTGTTAACATTTACATCTCAGATTTTTCACAACTTTCGAATAAAATAAAACGATGTGCAGGACATACTGCTTGTTTACAAGAATCACAAATAACAGAATAGTAGGTATAATTTATTACTGAGAAACTGTTTTTCCAATTGCATAATATTTGACAAAAATATAGAACACTGACAAAATATAGTCATAAAACGAGTCATAGATCGTGTCATGTTCAGGTTGATGTATGCTTGACTTATTATTAGGTACGATTTTGGGGTGAGTTGGTCAACCTCGATTCCCAAAATTGACCATAGCTCTGTCAAATTTAAAGATACAGCAAGGAACATTAGAGGATATATGAATTAGGAAAGACTGAGGAATCTAATTATGCGTTCTATGCAAAAAGGGCCTGAGTGTCCTGAAGCCGTTGCTGCATCCAACAGTACAATATCCCACTCTGCACATAGTAAAGCACGTGATGGCTTTATTATTCACTAACAAGATGATTGAGTGCAAATATCTTGATCATAAATAACGTGTACATGGATGAGTAGTACGTTTTAAAAGTAGCTCCTCAACGACACGCATCACTCGGACCCTCTCGTGGCAGAGGATTAACACAAGGCTGATCATCCAGCAGAGATCGTGTTTTCATCACTGAATGGCTGCTTTATCCGAAAGCAATTCCGTTGGCAAATGATCCGTACTTCATTTAAGGAGAATTTAAACCGGTTTGCATACGCCGGAGCGTATAAACTAAGCAAGGGAAAAAAGTTGGTAGCCTCGTTGTTTGGAGAGAACTCGGACGGGGGATATCTTCGGAAAGAATCCAGAGCGGATGCGATTCGCGAAGTGAGCCGTGGAAACTTGTCGCGTAAATCGTATCGGCTGGCTGCGCGGCGCAACACCGCGGTTTCGCTGCGCCGCGGTGGCATGCAGAAACAGCTAAAGTGCACCATCGTAAACCTTGATTTCTTTCTTTACCACACCCCGTCCCGCTTCCCTCCCCGTCGATCCCTCCAGCCCTTCTTTCCTCCCTTTCTATCTCTCTCTCTTCGCTGCTTTCGGTGAATGGAGGCTGGCTCTCTGGTCGGTCTGGCAAGTGGAGCACACCTCTATAAAATAAATAGCGGCGAACCTTGCCTGCTTCGGTTGCTATTGAACTTTAGAAGTCGCCGTAAACCTTTCAGTGCTCCTTTCTCTGTTCGTCGCGCGCGCCTTATCGATCCCCGATTTAAATCGATCCGTCCTTTGCCGATCGACGGACCTCCGCCGCCAAGACGTTAACGAACTCGGAGCAGCGAACGGGGCTAATGGACTGCAATTAGATTCGCTAAGCACGGAGGAATGTATTGTACCGTTGATACGTAATGTGCTGTTGATATCATTCGAAGATTTATGGATACCACAGCGGAGGTTCCAATGAGTCCGAGAAAAATGTCTGTAAAATAAAGCGACAGCCCTCGGTGCATTACAGCCGGTGGATCTTAACGACCCTTAAGCGTGCAGCAATGCCATTTAGCTCGGGGGGGAAATTAAACGAAAATCCTTTTATTATTACATTCGAAACGGCGCCGCGAGAACTGACAAAGGAACGGCGCAGGGGCGAATGAATAATGGAAACGCACCGCGAAGTGAACGAAAATAAACAACGCCCCGGCAAGAGCCTCGATACTCAATTAAAACGCATTTATCGCGCCCGCGGAACCGGATTTCGCCCTAAAAATCGTTACGACGTTTTAATCCGAGAGATCAGCCGCGAGATTATCGCGTGTAACCGGATGATTCAATAAGAATTATTCGTCCGGGGGCCGTGTGTCCCAGCATCGGCCGTTTTTCCCACTGACGTTCCTTAAAACCGCTCTGACTAAAGCCTCGCCAGCAGAACGACGTCGCTCGTTAAGAGCTAAATAGTCGATCGAGTGCCGGCGAGCAAGAAGAGCTATTCGATCGAATTGTTCGATTAAATTGCCCTCTGGTATCGCATCGCAAATCTGCTAATCTGCTCGTTAAGGGAGGCTCGACTGCGCCTCTCAATTAACATTCGACCGCCAGGTGCCTCTCGTTTGCGCCGGCAGGATTTTAGGACTAGATCTCTCAACGGCGTTTCCGTTGAATCGCATCCATTACGGTGCTGCGTTTCTGTTACCGTTTCCAGCGGTTTAGCAGCCTCCAACGCGGAGTTCAGGCCGCTGTTGCAATAACTCGCGTGTGTAACTTAGTAACTCTTAGGTACTCGCACCCATAAGGAATGCTTCTGAAGAAAAATTGGAGAATTCAAAGGTGCAGCGTACCTAGGAGAAAAAAAAAATAAGCGTCCACTTATCTTAGCCTCGCAAATCAACTCCGACCGAGGTAACGTGAGATTCCACTAAAAATTAGTTTAATGATTTCCACGATGTTCGGGACGATGCACGTGGCGCAGTATATTACAGAGAGCATCGGGAATGTTTTTACGGCGATAAATCGGAACGAGCTGCATGGGAGCAAGCTCAAGGCTAGCCTTTTAATTAGATCACGGTGCCAGGTTGCTCTGCGCGTGCATCAGTGCTCATAATTAGCGCCAACATTTTTAGATCATGCCAGACGTGGATCGCTGAACGAGAATCCTTGGTATTCTGCTTTGAAGTTTCACCGAGTGAAGGAATCGCAGCTCCTGGCTATGTACTCCGTTTGGAGAAAAATCAGAAAAAGGAATGGTCGGAGTGATATTTATTACATTTGTTAATGAACGTTTCATTTCTATTTCTGTTTGCAAATAGAGCTTCTTTAGCTGGAGCTCTAGAGATTTTTCGTTTCAGCAAATTATGTCGAATTGAAGATTTCTAATTCTACCAATGAACACCTTGATTGGCGATATTTCTGTTATTACGTAAACGAGATCCTTTAGAAAATCAGTTATCCTCGATTTACTCGGCCTGCACAAACTCTGCTATTGATTGCACGGTCGCCTGATCGATCCCGCCGATCGCTTGAAATTACGTAGCTATTATCATACCACTTCGGTCGTATACACACGCTCGGAGCAGCATTGTTGGCCGTTTTGCAACATCTGGTATTTCAATTATTGGTGGAACCTGAAGCGGACGTATTGGACGCATGGGGTCTATCAGGGATAATTAAAATCTAGTGAAAGCGTTGCGTTGAATGTGATCTAGTTACACGTCGATCTCGTATTATAACAGACCACTCAAAGAAGGAGGGTAAATTACTCTTTCGATTATAATCACAGTGGAATCTTTAGAAGTCCGTGTCTCGTTTGTTTTAATCCTGCTACAGTTTCTCTGAATTATTCGAGTCGAAAGAATTCGTGGTCGCAGTGCTCCTCCCAAGGAAGCCATAAATACATTCTTAAACGGGGATAGGTGGTATTAATATATGAATCATCTTTCCTTTTTCGATACGCACGACTTTGCCTTGAAGCGAAAGACGCCGCGCCGTCTCGAAAAATGCCACATCGACACACATTTCGCCCGTGTTGCATCGTTATTTACGACCATGGATAAAAATGACCAGGGATCTCCATACGTTTCTCTCAAAAATCAGATTATAATTGGCGGGTACCGTAGACAGAAAAAGCAAAGGGAGAGATAGAGAGAGAGCAAGGTAGACGCGCTACCTTCTGGGCACACGTTGATAAGTCTGAAATATGAACGAAGTATCGCACCGAAACCATGCATGAAATATGGTAAGAGATGATACTTGACTCTATCGAGGCGGTCGGCGCGGTTCATTTTTAACGGCGCCGCGATGTCTGTTAAATACGTTTCCAAGGGACAATGGTTCCTCCAGGCAGGGATCGGCTTTGAAAAATCTCTGCCCGTGTATTCTATAAATGGCAACTTATAATTAGTGGACGAGGCGGTTCGAGATAATGGTGATAGCGTTCGTGAAATATCGAACGCACGCACGAAACGTTCCAGGAAACGCGGCTGAATTTATTGCTTACAAAAGGAATTTAGCGTGTCTGACAAAGGGATGCTTACTGCACTTTACGCCTTCCTGACCACCCTCGTAGATCTCGGAAAAAAGATGATACCCTTGATGTACGACTCCCACCCGAAATGGCAGCCGGGTGCACCGCGTTACGCGGTACCTGGCGAACTCGAACGAAAGTGAAAATGCAAGCGAGTGAATCGAGATAGGTTCTCCGCATCGGAGGCCACACGGTGCCCTTGAACCATCCACCTGTTCTCGTGGAACGTTACGCTCAGATTATCTGATCGTAATAACAGGACGGGCACGCCAATTGCCAGTGAGGTTTAATTGCAACGAACTGCAGCATCACGTGTAGCTCGACGCATCCTTGCATCGCTCCTGCGCGAATTTAACACTGGTTATAGTTGCGATCCCTCTGATTGAGAGTCATATCGATTCGCGAAATTAGATACGTCGTTTAAGAGATTGCATCGCCGTAAGGGAATGCACGAGTGGTTGCTGTGCAACATATAAACGATTGGAGGATTGCTAACGAAATTGCAAGTGAAGGGAAGGATCGACTTATCACACGCACTCTTATAATACTTCAGCAACAGGATTTATTCGAAAGCAAGAAGAAGAGGGGTGGAGATGGTTGGAGTAAGAATTCTTCTTAAGCTACGCGAGAATAGGGTAAGTCGGGGAGAGATGGTCCACTTTTTTAAAAAATCAGCACACCGTAAATTTAGTGGTTTTATAAAGGACAAAAATATATTTGCAAAAGGAGCGTGATCGAGCCATCTCACCCGGAATTACCCTATAATTGTGGATGTTTTCTTTCGGAGATCTACGGTCTTCCGATTCACATTCTTCTTCGAAAGGTGTAGTAGAACGGTCGAAAGGAAATACCTGTCGAAATCACTGGGATGGTCCTCGAGATTTGCCGTATCCTCTTTTATCCCACCACTTCGCAGGTTCGACGCTTGTAGACTCACCCAAAGTCGATCGCGAGGAAGCGTGTTCCCGCGTGCGAGCATCGCAAATGCTCCGACCGCAAATTCCTACGTAACCGTCTTAAGTGGTCGATTTGGCTGGCATCGAAGAAGTATTAGCTGCGAACGATCCTTCCCTCTTGTTTTCTCATTACACGCGTGCCTCGAATTTTTCACGCGGATCGACCGGCCACGGTAATAGCCGCTGCGAGGAATTTACGACGAAATTGTTTTCCCCTGTGTACCGATTATGATACTAACAATTCCGATCGACTTTCTCCCGTGCGTTTCCGTCAGGAATTTGATTAAGGAACTGTGCACCGCGCGGCCATACGGAAACGGTTTTAATTGTGACTTTCGAGCTAGTTATTTAACGTCGCTTGGAGAGTTGGTTTCGCGCTCGATTAAAATGCAATAATTGTCGGCATTAAATTCTGCGATTCGCGTGTACAAAATTGACATAGAAAAATAGGAAAGTGCAACTACTCAACAATTTTGTATTATTCTTTCGGGAATTTGAAACGTGTGATCATATTTGGAATCTCCGTTTTTAAGGGAGCAGGCCCACCTAGAATGGTCAAAACAACTTGCTTCTTTGGGAATTTTTTCGAGAGAAACCAATAAACTTTTATTATTAAACATTATTCTATAGGAAAGAGTACATCTGACGGATGTTTCAGTATTTTTTGTAGTAAAAAATATCGAAAGGTTTGTGAATTATAGACAATGCCCGAGAAATTGAAAATTCGATTTTTTGTTAGATAATATATCAATTATCTAGGCGCTTTTTGGCAAAAAATCGATTCTTTTCAAGTGTAAAAAAATCTAGGCGAAAAAAAGGAAAAGCTCCCGATAACGCTTAGATCTTTGACCCTGAAATAAGCCTGCAAAACTTTGAGTAAATCGGTTCAATACTTTTTGAGTTATGTGTGTCACCGACTTCAAAAACATGATTTTGGGGAATACGCGTTTTGGGTCTGAGCGCTACATCGAGGAACACCTTCCTACTTACACGCGTATAACATTGTCAATTTTGGTCTGATTAACTTGACACATTTAGGGAATATTTACAAGATCTTGTAGTTTAAGAAAATATAAAAATCGATTTTTCGAAAATTTGTAGGTAGACCTCCTCCCTTAATCAACCCCTAGGACCCGCCATCTTTCTCCACGATAAATTGTATCTCCTACATTCTTAACACTTGAGTGCATAAGGAGAACAAGAGCCGGTGGACCGTTTTGCTTTTGTTTCCCAAACAACTGCTCCGATCAACCGAGTTATTCAAACCCATGACAGACATATTTCCTCTCAATGTTCCAATTGGCCGGTGCCTGCGAATGCAAAAACGAAACTGCTGCATGGTCCCAACAGAGCAGAGCAAGAATGTCTTCAAAGTATCATTCCGTTGGATCGCTGGCCACGGGAACAACAATAAAGCATCATCATGCACGATCGAGTCCGGTTCTTTTATCACCGCGATACGTTTTTTCATACGGCTTGGCAGGCCAGGAATTTAGGGCGTGCTGCTATCCCGATAGTAATTGCCAGCCAGCAACGGATAATTAACACGGCATTAAGAGTTATCTCGGCGAATCTATCGGCGGTGCTTGGCTCGAAACGCCTCTTCGGCCAGGCCTGATATTCGCCTAGCCTGAGTTACGAGCCTCTCTCACGGCAGTTCGGCTCTATGGGAAACGAGGTATCGTTTCGCGAGTTTTATCTGCCGGTAAGACTGTTTAATTGGCTTGACAAAATTACGGCGGCTCGTTATTGCCGATAATGGGCCAGCTGTGCGAAGCGTTCCGCGATAATTCGTCGAGCAACGAAACAAATCGGATCTGCAGGCATCTCGTTGCGTGGAACGTTCTCAGCCGGCAAATTCTTCCAATCACCGGTCCAAGTATCCGTCCATCAAACTAATCAAAAAACTTCCCACACGCGATTAATTAATTTTAGTTTCGAACCTCGCTAAACGGTGGCCTTGAACATGTCGTCCTCAATGGCAGATAACCTTCCCTGGCGAGGTGCGTCAGCAAGTGACTCATCTTCCCCGGTGGAAATTTTTTTCAACTATTTTGGGTTCGCGCGTTCACTTACTGCGTTCTCCCCGATACTCCGACAGATGAGTATCAACTGACTCAGCGTTACTTGTACTTTCGAAAGTTATCAGCGGACGAGCACCGCGTGTAATGGATTCCACTGAGGAATAGTCTCCTCTGGGCGAAGCGCAGTAACCGTTTCCTGATAGTTTTGATATTTACAGCGACGTGTCTGGAACGACTCCGGCGAAATGAGATAGCACGTGTGCGGAGAGATGTTGCAACAAATCGACCCCCCTAAATTACACGTTCCCACGTCACGCTGGCAATAATAAATTACGAGCGCTGGATCCTGCAAGAGTGCAAGTGTTCACCAGATCGCCGGCTATCCGCCAGAAGCTTTTCATTCCCGGTCTCCGTAGGTGCCTTGATGCTCATTGAAATGCACGCAGCGTCCACCTACCGATGATTCACCGGCTCGTTTTCCCGGGAAACCGCGCAGTGCGATGAACTTTCTAATTGCCGGGGCTTCGCGAATTTCGTCAGAAGAGTATCGCCGATAACCATAGTTGAAGGAGTGCCGGGTTTTCGCGGTAGGCTTATTAATTATTCACTTCAACGACTCACGAGCGGACGCTGACAAATTCGCCCTACTTGATAGTGAGTAATGGAGGACGAGCGAGTTTACGCGCTATCCTGCTATCTGGTGCGCGATTTAAACTTGATTAATCAACGTGTCCGTGCGTGCTCGTCATTCTAACGTATCCTCGAGCCACGCCACCGTAACGTGAATTAATTTCTTTGCCCGAACGGAATGCGAAGGGACCTTCCTCCGCTTGAAGAATCGTCCGGAGAGATTTTACCGGGGTGGCCGCTCGAACTCGAAAACTTGGACATGAAGGCGGACCACTTCGAGACCCGATCGTAGACGTAACGAGTCTCGAAACAGAAACTCACGAGGTGCACCGTGGAACGGACATTCTCGTCGAGATTCCTAGATTGCATTCCTGGCAGCAAGCTCGGCATGCTGATAAGCCGCGGGTACCTAGCCAGAGTTTGGCGCCTGGAACGAGTTTTCGAAAGCTTCCGTGCCGGTACGCCACGTCGGTGGTTTTTAAAAATCAATATCGTAAATCGTGGTTGGCGAACGCGCTGCTAGCTAGGCAACCATTTTTGGCGAACGCCCTGGCTGCAGCCAGCTCCTCTGGGTTTGACCTTTATGGGCATCGTTACGAATCACCGTGAAATCCTCCTGGAACGAACGCGGAGACGCGGCCGGAGTTGCATCCCGACGTGAATCGCGCGCACAGACACGCACGCAGGCCGGTCGTGTTTCCTCTTCAACTTTCTCTGTTCCAGCGTGCCGGATGCCTTTAAAACGCCGTGAAAACGTCCGCTAGACGTTCGTTCACGGGTTACGCGTGGAAAAATGCGCCGGACGTAACAGGTGCAGCCGCGGTTACGATTCTGCAGACACCTGGCTTCCTCAACCTCCATTCAGCTCGTAATAGTACAGTTCTTCGAAGTTGCTCTTTGTCAATGAAGGTTCTTAAATGAATGCAATGGTTCGTTGAGTAGTATTTAAGGCTGTTCGAGTACTCGAATATTCGAGTAGCTTGAAGTTCGGACCGAGCCGAGCCGAGTACTCGTAAAAACCGAGTAGCTTGATAAATCCGAGTAGCTCGAATTTTTTTGAGCGGCTCGAATGTACTTCGAGCAATTTCAAGCTTGAAGCTTGAAGCTTGAACGTGTCGAATATTTTAGGTTACATTTATCTACTGGAATGTAAATAATGGCCGCTCGAAAAAATTCGAGCTATTCGAAAAAATTCGAGCTACTCGGATTTATCGAGCTACTCGATTTTTACGGGTACTCGGATTTATCGAGCTACTCGATTTTTACGGGTACTCGGATTTATCGAGCTACTCGATTTTTACGGGTACTCGGATTTATCGAGCTACTCGATTTTTACGGGTACTCGGATTTATCGAGCTACTCGATTTTTACGGGTACTCGGATTTATCGAGCTACTCGATTTTTACGGGTACTCGGATTTATCGAGCTACTCGATTTTTACGGGTACTCGGCTCGGCTCGGCTCGCTTTTTCCGAGTACTCGAACAGCCTTAGTAGTATTCTCTTTTTTCGGTGATTGAAGTGTTTAGGGATAGTTGTAGCTCATTTGTTAGGGGAAGGTACAGTAGTTACGAAACCTTTGTACGAATCCACGAAGGATAATGTTGAAACGGATCATCCTCGTGAGATAATGTTTAGAGAGGAAGCCTTTTTGTACGATCTTTACAACAAGGAATAGTTGTAACTATGAACAATATGTAATCATTTTTAGTACCTAGCTTCAGCAGCATCGTTCTGCTTTCCACTGGCATGTCCAACGTCTCACGAAGCTTTCGCAAGTGCGATGACTTCACCAAGTACACCGTGTACCAATCAGTCCGACCTGAAAGCACTTAAGAGCGATCAAGTAGCCGAGGCGCTTGCTACGAACTTGCGGGTATCTTCTCACGGTGGTTCGATCGTCGTTTAAATTGCCGACGATTTCTCTCCAGATCACTGTCCACCTCCACTCACCAAAAGGGGGGTTTTAAAACGGCCTTTAAACACTGTGATCGAGAAACTTGTAATTTCAAATTCACCTTTTCCTACCAATCTTCTAATCGAACTTACTTAAGCTCCTCCGCATCTTCTGCATCGAGACTAACTCCGACTGACAGGACTCTTCCTTTTATCCACCGATGGTTCACAGAGTTCAAGGCACATTGTTACCTATTATACTGTACAGACTGCGCGCCCCAGAATGAAGCGTTCCCTAACAAAAGCGTAGCACAAAGACCAGCGAGCAAGAATCGATGACTCAATACGCTAACAATGAGAGCACCGTGTAGAGAGTTTTTCTATCGTGTCTAAGGTAGACACGGTCGCGGAGCAATAAAAGCGATGGAATAAAAGTGAGAGAGGATGCCCTGGGCGCGAACAGAGAGCGGCCCGAGTGAACGGTCCGCGAGGGAACGGAACGAATCGTTTAAGTTTAAAGGTATGTAGGCACGTTCGACAAGAGAGACGAATCACTGGGGTCAGAGGTCCCTGATAGATGTTCCCAGATAAGCGGCTTGCTATCTCGATTTCACCGGGGCCCCCGTCAGGTACACGCGCCCCGCGGATTGAAATCTGGTATTGCGTTTCACCAGGAAGCTCAGGGACTCCCTTCGATCCGGAACAAGGAATGTGGATAATGCGCGGCAATCGAGCAGTAACTCTTGTAACTCTATTGTGAATCATTGCGCTCGATGGACTCCGCGAATGAATAGCGTTTCGACGGGGGATCGGTGGACGCAAATTGGCACACTCTTTCATCGTGCCACTCGAGAATTGGATACCGCGGCGGTCCTCGACTCTGGTCCTCCTTAATTGTCTCGTGTTCGCGCGCTGTAAGCTGGGATTACTTGAGAAGGCGACGCTACCGATGGAAAGTGGAGATAAGAGTTGGTGGAATGTGTATTAAATTATATTACTTGGATATTGTGAGTGGGGAGAAGAAGGCTGAATATGGGGCTAAAATACAGGGTAGAAGTTAAGAATATTAAGTAGGGGTGTATGAGTTCTCGAATTTCGAGTCGAATAATGATTGATAGGTCAAGCTGAGTCGAGCGTTTGAATTTTCCGAACTACTTGAAATCGACGAGCTGTTTGAAAAAACTCAAATTATTCGAATTACTTCGAGTTACTAGCGGCTCATATATTTATCCTTTAGATTTGCTATTAAATACACAAATACTCAAGTAACTTGAATAATTCGAATATTTACGAGTAACTCGAAAGTTAGAGATCTGTTCGAATATATTCGAGTACCTAATTCGACAATTTTTTACTTGAAAATTTAGGTATCTCCAAGTAGATAATTCGAAGACTTATGGAAGCTCGAGTATTCGATTCCTTTGAGCTTTCCAAGTACCTCGCATTTTCTTAAACAGTTCGTCGATTTCAAGTAGCCTGAAAAATTCAAATGCTTGATTCGGCGGGAGAAATCGAACCGAATTCAGCTCAGCTCGTAAATTCCGTGTACTCGCACACGGCTGCAAATTTAATTGCAATTCCCTTCCACCTTTTCGACTTCGTGGGTTTATGTGCGCTACCGCTGTTCTATTACTATCAGCTACCCGTGATAAAACTCGTTGATAAAATCGTGTATAAACCTACAGTTCACGTAGGTCGGACGCGCAGCGTGGGGGGCAAGTGTCGGAAGCTGTATCTGTAATAATATTAGCCTGTTACGGAATATCGTAACACGAAGGTAGCGGTATCGGTGTGGCGTACGGTACAGCGAAACCAGTCGCGGAACATAGCGCGCATTATTACGAACATAAGCGTAATGTATACAGAGAGCTTCTGCTCGTGTGCACCGGCTTCGACGTTTCCTTGAGAAAATCTCCTCGCGTCTCTCGTCTAGGCGCACTGGGAATTCCAGCCGCGACATTTGCGGGCGTAATAGCGCGTTCATCTATCCACACTTCCTGAAGGCGATTCTGCATCGTTCTTGATGTTACCGTGCAGGGAGCACGAGTTCACGTCTCTTACGGTGTACACAATGGGGCGATTCGTTTCGTAATTTGCACACAATTTATTTGTTGAACGTTAGTGTAGTTGCATACTTACCTTCGGGCTAGCAATCCTCGAAGGATGGAACATCGATGTATGATCTTCCTAAACGTTGTTCCGTAATCACTGATGAAATGGCCATTCGCTGATGACGATGAAACTTGATTAACTAAATCCTTGGAACCTTCGACAACCCGGAAGCCTCTAGTAGTTCTAGTAGCAGGTCTTGCTCCGACCAAATGACTTCCCTCCACGGTACCTATCTTCCAATAATCCTAATACCCTCTCAACAATCTCGAGCAGCGTCGTAAAACGTGTAATATCGGCTAAACACACCGTGTAGCCCGTTTGGTGGCCAAGACGCGCGCATAAATAACTAATAGTATCTTTGGAAACGTACGCTCATGCATCATGAGTCCCTCGGTCCGTTTCCCATGAGTTTCACCAGCCATAATCACGCCCCACCGTCGTGGAAAGGATCCATAGGTCAGCGTGACGGATTAACGCTTTGATTTAGGCTCCTGGTGCACGCCCTCGACTTTCTTCTAGCAATTAATGCTTCCTCGGCTCAAGAGGACTACACAGCTCAGGAATAAATGCAGGAAGGTTGCATTTCCCCGCGCAAAGGCGGGATAATTGCTGGCCAGGTGGGGTGCATCTGTCGGTAGTTAAAACCAAGTGTATTCCTCTGCGTTGATTACGTCAATTGCATTAGACGACCGATTTTCCGTATCCTGTGATTAGCTCCGACGAGATTCAGAGGAATTTAAAAGCCAACAGCTGTGGATCTCGCTTTTCGAGTTTATACTTAACGCTCGCAAGATGTTCTCCGGTTTAATTCCTGTGACTACCTAAGATATTCCACTTTTTTATATTAAAAATTGAGTAATCTCGCTGGAGTTGGTGTAGTGCGTGGTGAAAAAATTAATGTATTTACGACGAAGAAGTGGATGTTCGATTAGAAAATTAATGATCCTGTGCTATCTTGGTAACTACAGTTCTTCATATCCTAGTCTTCGGAACTTGAATCGTGGATCGAAGTACGATCCTCTGGATTTTGCGTAACAGATTCTCTGAAGGAAATCACAGTAACGTCGAACAGAGCGGCGTCACCTGAGTTCTTCGTTAATCATACAGAACGTCTTGTGTAGTCGTTTAAAATGCATGAAAGGTTTCTAAAAAGAAGAGTAACCTTTAAAAAGAGGAGTAAGGAGTTGACCGGAGTGAAATAATGCGAGAAGCTTGTCAAAGATACGCGACAGCTGGCTCTTTTATTCTCTCCTCTCGGGGGACCCGTGGTCACACTCTTCGGCTAAAGCTTGTCATTTCACAAAGTACTGGTTTTTTGCTATCCGACAGGCAAAGTGCTGTTCTCTGTCGAGCGGCTTATGTAATTAGCGACTGTGCGCGCGATAACGAAAGCGAGGAGCAAGGCATCGTCCCCTGCACTTATTCGTGACCTCGTTACCAAGCGGTTTCTTCGCTCGGTAGCGCCAATGTCGGCTAATCGCTCGTTAGCGATGACTAAAGCCGATCTCGCTGTAACGAGGCGAGACCGATTCTCTTTTCCATGCTCGCGCACCACCGACGTGCCTCCGCGAAATGTAAGAAGATCGAGGCCTGTGTCGTCCTCGGCTCCAGTCTTCGCTCTCGTTAAGCTGCGATTATTTACCTTGTGCAACAGCTTGGAATTAATATTCTTACCGAGCTTTCTTTTTTTTTTTCACCTGGCTGACATTTTCCCTCTCGTTCGAGCAGCATTCGGTACAATGGCGCACTCAGTTGAACGGATAAAAATATATCTGAGAAAAATTTGTTTAATGCAATTTCATTTAATGCGAATTCAGTAAAATTCATTAGGTGATTATATAAATTTATTTAAAGAATAAAATCCAGTTTTCGTTTCTTTTTACAAAGCTCTCGAACTACTTTACACGTGGTTACATTAATCTCCTTTTCCATTTTTCTTTGGGGGTGTTAGGGCCTCTTAATGCGCTTAAGAAAACTACCCTTTCCTGATTTTTGTAGGAAAGTAGTGGTCGAGTTCTAATTTCGATGCTAGAGTACCTATTTGGTATTTTAATTAATTTACTTATTTATTTACGGGTAAACCATTTACCATTCTGTTTGGTTAAAACCACTTAAATCTACGCAATAATGTGCTGTATAATCTATGCCTAAAAGAGGCTGTTGAACTAAAGAAGTCCAGTGATTAATATTGAAGTATCGATTAGTACAACTGAATTTCCTAGTCAATTTTTATAGTCGATGTTTCTACCTTTATTAGCTTAAATAGAAGTTAGGAAGACATACGAGCCAAAGAAGTTGGCCACTGTGAACGGATTGTGAAATTTGACAACCGTTTATGAGCGGACCGCCCGATGGGCACCAAGTTCGATAACCTTCCACACCGGGCTACAAATGACTAGACCGTGCCAGTAGGGAGTCGTTAATTTCGTGAGAGCGGGCTATGTTTTAACATTATCGTCATAATCATCGGCAGGATGTTCCCGTTATCTGCTGTCGTGTCCGACCGTGGGAATAGCGAGCGGCTCCTTTCGGCACGAAAGGATCAATAACCAGGCAACATTTCGTCGTACGCGGGCGGTTTTCGATCTAACCGCGATATAAATCAGTTCATAAATCACGGGAATAATAGAAATTGCGGTAAACTCTCTGTTGTATTTCCTCGTGCCAACTGTTACGCCATATCCGTGACGTAGAGACGTCGATTAGGTTCAACGATCACAATGTACAGATGAATCATAAAGCTCGAACGCAATGACCGCAACGATCGGGATCATGAAAATCAATAACTCTCAATCTCGCGAGGATTTCAGAGAATGTAGCGATTAAATCGTGGGAGTTTCATCCGAAAAGAAATGTTTCTTTCATCGATCAATCTGCGTTGCATTTCACAGGAAGGAAGTCGATTAGATCCACCTTATGACAGGTCATCGAACTTATTAACACGCGACTGGACGCAACGTCAAGAATTTCAAACTCAATTTTCTCGAAAATGAAGCGCGATATCAAAAAAAGTTAGTGTTTCTTTTTTACTTAGAAGAAGTAAATAAGTCGAGGAAAAGGAATAAAATTTTTTGATATTGCGCTCCATTTTCGAGATAATCGACTTTGAAATTCCTGACGTTGCGTTCAGTTGAGTATCTATAGGAAAAACTACCTTCATAGGACAGAGAATAGAAGGTTCTTTTCTCAATTCCAGAGATCGTTTTGTGCCCGAGAGGCTTGCAACTGAATTCTTCAAATGTTCCCGCGTCGAATCGCTTCCAATTCCCTTCGCCCGAAGGGTACCGGCGGCTGGATAATCAAAGTTCCTCAGCAATGGTAGAAACGCGGCGTTCGCACTTCCGCCGCGAAATTGCGGGATCTCGTGAGAGAGCAATAGGTTCGACAACCCGGCCGCGTGGAAATTGCGTACATACACGTTCGTCGAGGCTCTACGTGCGCATAGATGCGCATAGGTGTGCACTGTGCAGCGGCGCACGATGTTCCGCGTTAAGATGATTATCAAACACGTGAAACGAGGATCCGAATCGTCAAACGCGGATGGGCAGTTACCACAGATCCTCGCGAAGATAGGAATTCTTCGATGAAGTAACCGCTTGTTTTCGCGTATATCCGTTCCCTCTGTGGTTTCCCGACTATCCGTCTCTCTAGCCACTCCTCGCTACGTCCTTGTATATTTTGATTGATATTTTCTCGACGTTATTCCGCAACTAACGCTATATTACTTCCACCTATCTATTCGGCCCCAACGTTGTCTCGCCTTTCACGGAATTACCTTTGCGATGTTCAATTCTCAGGAGCACATTGTTCGACGGAGAACCTAACACGGACAAAGTACGATTCTGCTAGCTCTTAGGTCGATAGATTCCTTTCCTTAACTTCGAAAGTATCCCTTCCCTTTTCTCATTTTTATCGCTCGGTTAACAGTAATAATAACGTCGATTTGAAACGCCACTGAGATCCTTTCAGAAAACCACCGGATTTCGTAACCATTAGCCAACGTGTTTAAAGGAAAATCGTTCGACGTACGTTTCCATGGAGCGCTGGAATACCTTAAATACCATTTTCTGGTGTTTATAGCGAACTGTGAGAATCGCTTCCCAAGTCATTGCGCTTTGAATTCTGCGGAACGGTGCTTTAACGAAAGATCTGTCACTTTTTGCCGGCATTCGCGGTAGCGTTTAATGCCTGGGAAAGTTCCTGGGCCTGTTGTTCGGCTTCTATACACGTTACGCGACGTTTACAATCATGAGAAGCGAGATAGATCTGCGCAATTTCAATTCATATTCAAAAGATAACGCTGCGATTCTCTTTGCAAATTAGGATACCCCGTTGAGTTTTCCTTTGAGAAAATTTCACTCGGATGTACCAAAGCACCGAGGTGTTAACACTGGCGACTACTTAAGGGGGATTCTCGTCTAAGAGCCCCAGAAATAAGAATTTTTTTTTTAAAAAACCTGTTGATCATATTGGATTAATAATCTTGTCCACCTCAACATACCCTAAACATTCATGCTAGTGGTGGAAACCTATCGATGGTAGATACTTACGATAGTTATCGATGGTTCTCACTATCGAAATTTGTAATAATATTAAAAATTAAATTTGTGATTCTGAATTTCAGCTGTTATTATTTTTGAATTGACTAACGTACGATTTTCAATACCGATAATTATCGATAGTGAAAATAAGCCATCTATAGTTTTCGATAGTGAGAACCATCGATAACTATCGTAAGTACCATCGATAGTTCTCCACCACTACTTCATGCCACGTGTCTCCATACACTCACCTTCCACCTAATGTGTTTAAACCACAATTTTAATCGCCGCTATTGAGTGCCACAGGACGCACCTGTACCCGCGTCCCTTAAAGTAACTCCGTCCCCGAAAAGAATCACGGAAAGCAAACAGCCACGCTGTACACGTCCCGCACAATGCACTTCCCTGTGCGCGGCCGCGCCAGCAAATCTGACCGTTGGTTCGCGCCAGTAAAAATCGCCCTTCGACTAACGACTGGGGTAAATTATCAGGGGAAACCGTAAATGGATAAACATTCCCCGGACATCCGATCCGACGGCGCGAATAAGCCGGGCATTTTTCGCCGTGGCCGAGATTTATGATTATACAAAAGCCAGTGTTATAGGGTGCAGCCGCTGCACCAGCAATGCATTCACGGTAACATCAGCTACGTATTCGAGGAGAGATCAGCGAGCAGCCAGGCCTGCTCGCCACTAAAATATACACGCGTGGCCGAGCGCACACGTACGCGAACGTGACACCCCAGCTATGCCGATAATTTAACGCGGCCCTTCTTTTTTCTCGTTTCGTAGGCGAGAGAGGCTCGCGGGATCGTGCGCGCCAGAGGTGTGCAAAGGGTGCACTCTATGCGACCTCTGCGGGCTCTAGAAGATACGGCCACGTTAATAAAGCAGGTGTACGACCGTAGCGGGTATACGCACACGGGACGCGTCAGTCGGCGTTAATGCGCCTTATGAGCGATTGCAGGAGGTGTGCTCGCGCCCCTGAGCGCGACGCGTTAATACGTGGTAATTCGTTTCGCAAACGCGAATTCCGCCGCCTCAGAAACGAGTTTCCCGGCTGGACATCGCGGATTTTTCAGCGAAACCCGAGGATTTTGTTGTGTCGTTCCTGGCAGACGTCGGGGGCACCAGCCGCGGCTCTGCGCTAGTTAGTTGCTTGTGTCTCATTGGCGAAGTTGGATGCTTGTGAGTCTGAGGTAGGGGAGAGTTGCTAATATCGTACTGGTCGCCTAAACCGTACCTCATTGATTTCCCAATAATTAACTAATGAATATAAACGACATGTAATGGTGAAAATATCAAGTAGGGTAAACAAACCAGGAAATTACCGAATTGTTGAATGAGAAGCCCAGGAAATGACCGCATACTTTTATTAAGAATTGTACTTAGTAATGTTTGTTTAATATGGAAAACTAAAAATATGGGATATCAAAAGTGCAACTACACTCTATTTATAAACAAATAGTAATTTTTAAATTTATTGTTGACATTTCTTTGCCTAATGGTCATTCACTGGTTGGTTTACCATAAATGCGAAATGAGAAACAGAAACAAAACCTTTCGAGCTTACTTCCTATTTTGTGGGTGTTATAAACATTTAAAAAAGACAGGGATGGATTGGACCGAGTAATGTAGAGGGGAAGCTCGCCGAATTTCTGTCAGTTACTAAGATCATCGGAGATCTGCTTAGTATTATTAAAAAAATCAGCTAATGGAATTGCGCAGCCTCGATGTTTTGGTCACCACTCGTCGATTTATTCCACTCGTTCAACCTTGAAATTGCTGTTTACAGAGTATAAATTGCGTGCTATTTTCGTGTTCGCTTCCTATTGACTCTTGTCTTGCATTGACTACCCACCCTGTGTAAATTTGCTAAATTATCATCATCCACTTCTACTTCGAACTTCCTTGATACATAAAAAAAGCTACTCGACTTTTAACTCGTCCTGCCTTTGTATAATACGTTCCCCGAAGTCTGAAAAAGGCGTTTAAATTGAGCGAAGAGGTGTTCAATAAACCAGCGACGTTTAAAACGCCATAACATTATCCCCGGCTTCTTCTGTCCGCTACCTCATTTAAATGGCTCATTTCTTTCATTATGCCGAAATTGTTCCGTAACTTTTTTATCGTGTACATATATTACGGTAAGTGCCCCCGCTGTGACGTAAATTTGCTTCACCTTCATCCACGTTTCGCCTTTTTATTTCGCCTTTCTTCAACTACTCCACCGCGAAAATTACCTCTGAAATATCGTCGCACAATTTATTGCCTCGCGCTTGCTTTCTCTCATTCCTTATTCCTCGGTCATGCTCCCCTCGACTGTTCTCCTTCCCACAAGCCCGTTTCAAAAATGATCGAGATCGGCCCATAATTAAGCATCATTTTATTAACACTTCGATATCTGTTTGCACGCCGGGACGTGCAGTTTTGTGCCTCTTATTTCTCAATTTCGATTTCGCATTAAGCACGTTCATTCCCGACTGTCGTCGTCTCAGTTCCGCTTCGTACGCGCGCGGAACGATCGGGCTCTAATTACTTTGCTCGCCCCACGGTCTCGTATATTCCATTAGTAGTGTGTTTTCCACGTGTTCATCATCCAGAACACTTTCGTACGTCGTTAGAGTGCTCGAGGAGCGGGTCCCTTGAACCGTATCGTTTATCGAACAACGTCGTTTCAATTAATTATTGTTTTTAATACACAACCGGGTACCGGACGACATAAATACCGTTCCTCTGCCCTCGCATGCTGGGTGACCAATGATATTGCGTTCCCCTGAGTAGTGAGTATTCTTCGGAGGATAGTCCTTGCGCTTTTCATTTTACCCTTGAATACCGTACACGTCTGCACAGGGTGGAATTCGCGTACCAAAGGATTGGAAGGGAACACGGGTTACGCTAATGGCGACGCGATTAAGAAGGGTGCATCAGATCGGTAACAGACACTGAATGCTCTTGGCTAGACGTTCAGAAGTGTACTTCCCATTCAACGGGGAATTAATCGACTTAAGCGCGAAAGCTGACAGAGCACGCGAGAAGCCAGCCCGAAAGGATAAGGGGAGTTTTAGCGTCAAAGGGGGCGAAAGAAAGGTATTCCTCGGCCGCGATCGAACGATTCCGTGACGGTCGAATGTAAGGTATGACCGTCATAAATTATTGCCTCTGGTCCCTATCGGAGGTGTGTGCATACTACTGGCTGAATTGCGAGACAATCTCGCGCCGCAGAAAGCCGCGAAAGAGTTTCTTCGATTCACTGGGCCGCTTTGCGATTCCCTTTCACCTAACGGTTGTTCCCATGCGCGCCGGTTAATGGCAGGAAGAAAGGTCTGGTTGGAGGAAAGCAAAATCGCCGATGATCCAGCTTTCCGTTTGTTCTGCGCTGGCCTGTTCCGCTTACTCGGCATTCTCTCTCGTGATAGGAGAGCGAAATGTAGCTGGGTGAAAGCTTATCGGCGCATCTATCGAAGAGTCTTCTTTGTATCCACTATACCTACTCAATCTATCATTTCTTAATTACACAAGGAAGTCCATTTCTTGAGGAGTAAAATAATCATACGCAGTCAAGGTAACAACAAAATTATTATTCATAACAGTGAATAACAGTAAAGCGTTTGATTCGTTATATGAAAAAAGGAGTATCGAATTATCTAGCTAATAAATTTCCCACATTGTAATCGATATGAGAATGATCTACCTATGTGCAAGCTAATTCGTAGTGTAACGTTGAAAATATTCTTGGTATGCACTACTGACTTATGTCTGACCGCGTACCGAACACTTCCACTTGCCCCCCTTATTTGGCGAGGACACGATTCACGAATAGAAATATAAAGAAAGAAATATTTTTCTTGCTGTTACTCATTATCTTTTTATCATGACCTCAATATAACATCGATCGTATCGTATGATTAAAGCATCTTGCAATTTGAATTACAGTAACACGATGTTCATGTGGAAAATACATGATGTTCGTAACTCTGTCGAAGATAGAATTCTCTATCTCTTATGATTGTTTGTGACATTCTTCGATCCAATGCCAAGGTACTATCGAGCAACTACGTTGTTTCATCTGGACGTCGTCGGCATCGAGGTATCGAGGACATCAAATTATACAAACGCAATCGCGGATGGTCACGCCGATTATCGCGTACGAAATTTATCTTTCGACTCGGCGTTCCCGCATCCACCGTATTTGCTGCATACGACGATTACACGATACAAGTAGCTACTCGAGTACGTGGCCGTGCGGGTCGCTTCCTTTGATATGATGGCACAATCCTAATCCCCTCTGCTTGCATCTCGCCGGTGCCGGCCGTGAAATTGCATAATATAATCCACCCACGGCAACGAAAACTCTTCGTGCCAGTAAGCGTGAGTACCACCCAACTAACGGTCACATGAAATGCTAAGTAACGTCTTGAAACAGAGAGTGCAGTACATAAATCCGTGGGTTTCGTGTAAAGTACGATGCTGATAGGAACGTGGCCAATAACGCCAATAAATTTATGCGTAAGCGAGTTGTAGCTTCCACGGTGCAATGCATCTAGAGTCTGGAGTCTCGGGAGTCTCGGGGGTACATGTTTCTGTGGTGATAGTGATTTAGAAATAGTTCAATGTGACATTTGGGCCTAGTTATGCAAAAAGTTACCAACCCTCAATGATCTGAAACTGAGTGAATTTAGTCTGAAGATTTTAAACGTTACAGAAAAGCTTTATTTAGTAGTATAATTAATAGTATTTTAAATTTTAGGTAGCTTTTATTTTTTAAGCCCAAAAAGGTATTATAGCTTGGTAGTTTTAATAATTGTATAATGTAAGAGTTGTGCGACAGGTTGGTAATTTTCTACAAAATAAAGATCACAAAATTTTGGGATTCATACTGCGTTTAACTATTTTTTTGTCATTTTGAGGGTTCGTAGCTTTCTGCATAACTACTTAGGTTCATTTTTCTGCATCATGTTCGTCACACAAAAAATTTCCCATATCAAGACAAAAAACACTAATTGTAAGATCATCTGCATAATGTCTCCTGTTCCTTGCTGATCCCATTATCAAGTCCCAAGTTTCCAAAACCATCTACACAGAATCCTACATCCAATATGCGAGATACGACTTTACTCATTAACGTTTCTGTCATTCCATTTTGGAAGAGTATCCAACCTCCCTTCGCTGATTAATAGAATTTGCAATCTTCCTAACTTTCCCCTCGCGACGTCAGAATCTCTTTCCACGCTGACCAGAGCGTTGCTTCGTTAGCGATGGAACACAACGTACCCGCTGAGATCGTCATGAATATTACTTGACCGCGGCGTTGACACGGGACTTTTCACATTTACGATCGCTTCTGCACGCCAGTCGATGGACCACCAACGAACACGTGCCCCGCGGAACATTC
Source organism: Andrena bicolor (assembly GCA_960531205.1). NCBI lineage: Eukaryota > Metazoa > Arthropoda > Insecta > Hymenoptera > Andrenidae > Andrena > Andrena bicolor. Next base: position 33,427,694 of record OY482666.1, on the reverse strand, counting down.
TTCTACGCATGATTTGCAAAGACGGCACGGAGGAGGATCTTTACGGAAGTCTTTATTCGTCGACTGACGAGCGACGCGACGCACACGGTGGCTGGACTATCCCCGTTGACGATCCGAAAATCCCCGCGCACCGGACCACGTGCTTTTTTAACGATCCACGTCGAGCCTCGCGCGTTCCGTGGCAGCGCGAGGCGATCGTAAATACGAGACTCGCGTGTGTCGGATCAATTAACGGCGCACGCGTTCACCGGTGACTCGTCTTCGGTATATTCGATGATGTGCAATGCCCGTGGTGTTTAAATGCTTCTTAAAGCGCGATCAGCGCAGCACGAGGCAGAAAGACCAGCGTCGTTCAATTTTTATTCGCGTCCCTTTACGATACATCACGGGCCATGACGAGCTTCGAGAAGCCCCGCGTTTGCTTGCAGGAAAAATCTAAGGTTATTTTAAATCTCCGTCGATTTAAATATTTGTCGCCTTGCTCAAAGCAATTCCTACACATTCACGAAGTAAAAGAGAAGGAACGCGTGGAGTGACTTTCGTGGGACGTTCTCAATAATCGATTTAATATCGCGAAGATGCGAAATTATATTTTCCTCGGTTGATCAGAGAGGGATAAACGCCAGAGATCGCGGTGATCGTTATTCGCGATGGTAGATACGCAAGCACTCTCGTGTCGTTACTTGGGATCCTTTGCCGCGTTTGCGCAACGCGTGCGTTACATTATGCCGCGCAACTCGGCTACACGCGGCCACTCTTCTATTTCTTCTTATCGAGGACCGTATAGATTCGAGCGACGTATAAGAAGCCTGTTGCAGATCTGCGCGTGGGTATTCGCCTCTTTGGACGCAGCCGGTGTTGCAGCACGATCCGGTGCGTCTGAATGCATTCGCGGTCTGTCCCATATTGTGCTGTCGCCTGAATGCGCCTGTAGTTCCAGAAGCCGATCGCTACAATACGCGTATACCGCACTATTTATGTAACGTAGTTCAGGATCACCCGTGAAATACACTTTCCGCCGGTAGCCGGGGTTAGGATGGATTTTAGCAACAAAGGGCTGGCCACTTTTCCAGGATTACTGTGGTAAATCCGTGCTACGACGGGACTCGATATGCAAATACCGATGTTTGCGTAGTTCGTACAGGATGGTGCTTCGCGCAATAGTAAATGGGAAGTGTGCAATGAAATCTCCTCGTAGATGCCTTTTATCGGAGATAATCGATTCGAAAGATTCGTAGGCGTGAGATCGAGGCACGGCTCTACCGGCGCGTCTGCCTATCACCGGCTGATTCTACTTGTCCATCGGCGCTCGTAAGCGTCGACGGCGCGGAGCAATTAGGAATAACGAAGGGACATCTCTCTAGTAAATTCGTGAATCAAGGGTGCCCGAGTTTTGCGACAGAAGCTTGGGCAGAGCGAATATCGTTCGCGTTCCCAGTATGAATAACGCGATCGTAAAGATCGAGCGGTGGCATCCGCTGGACAATAATTACGCCATAAAGCCTCGTTTGCGGCGTTGGAGCGCGACGGCTGTGGGCGTTACAATTATTTCAATAATCGGTGCGTAAAGCTGGCCCGGCCGGGCCGTTTGCGACGGGGGAGAGAAGCCACCGGGGGAGTGAAAGACGCGTCGAACCGCCTGGTAGCCCGGTGAAATACGCGTCGGTACCGAGCAACGTATATATAAATATATATTCGTGTCGCACACGGGGAGGTGTACCTACGAGCCTACCTGCAATCCATTTGCATGCAAGTTCGCATGCTGCGCGCCGCCGCGCCGCTGCCGTCGTCATTTTTACTATTATTATAAAGTGCATGTTCGTACCCCTTGCGTGCAGGCCGCGCGCCGCCGGGCCGTCCGGGGCCCGTGGTTTATAAGGACTATAAGTTTTATTGAAAAGCACTTGGCCGTTCTCCTTTTTTTCACCGTTTTCAGGCGTCCCTTCGCGGGGAGCCTCGGCACGTTGTTGGCAAACGATGCCCTTAGGAAGGTTAGCCCTGGTGCCACGCTCTCAATGGAACGTTTGCGGGACTCGTGTTTGTTTTTGCCGTTGGGAAAAATCGACTGTAACGAGGAATTATTTGACGCGTAACGGTGGTAGTTGCTTGGGTTTGGTTAATAGAACTGACAGTAGTCCTGATGCCAGACACTGTGAGAGGATGATCGGTATTTTAAGCAGTTTACGGTGTATGTATTCTGCGCTGTCTCGTAAAATTATTGACAGTGGTTTTGGTGGGAAGCGCGTGAAAGTTGTTTGTTGCATGGAATCGGGGTAATTTCTTTGGCATTCGAGAATTGAGGACCTTGCAGTAAGGGGTGCAACTTCAGTTTTTGAGTTCTTATGTGTTATTACACGTCAAAAAAATTGTACATCATTTGGTGCACATTAATTGCAAATTCTGAACCTGCATACAGTAACCCGGGAATCCATCTGGAAACTAAAGTAAGCTATGCTATGCTAAGCTATGTGTTAGCTTAGCTTTTGATGGAAACGGTTTCATAAAAAAGTATCGAAGCTAATTTTTTTAAAACGTAGCATAGCATAGTATAGCATCGCATATCATAGCTTAGCTTTTAGATGGATTCCCAGCTTTACTGTTTTATGTAATATTTTTGTTTGGGCAGCTCCAGGTTTGAAAAATTCACCAAAAAGAAATAAAAACTTCTCAACCCACTAACTACTACGTGAAAATGTTTATTTTTCAATTAGTGTTCCCCTTTCAGTCAAAGCAATAATTTTATAAACAGTTTTTTCTAATCTACTCGGAGTTGGCAGAGATGGAGCTGCACCCCTTTTGCTGCAAGGTTCACAATTGTAATCGTGTAGCGTGAGGTACTAAATCTATAAATTAATAGAGGAAAATTTAGATTCATATCGTGTAGATTTATTAGCAAGACAACGATGTAAAATGAAAAGCGGCGTTGTTCGAAAGTGAAGCGGACACAAAATGTAATTAAATAGATTTATCTGTATAATATTATTCTGAAGTGTTTAAGCAAACGAAATTGCATTCTCCTCGCGATTGATCGCAGAGGATCGTTACTCTCTCGCGTGCCATAAGATGCTGGAAACAAGCTTATTACCACTATGGTCATTAAAATTTATGGTCTCCGTCTAAATTATAAATGACTTTGTGCAATTGATTAACACGTACACCCACACTGTTCGTGAAAAGTTGCAGCATAGGTCACGTTATTTGCCCAAACAATCTCAGCCGAAGCTCTATGAAAACACTCTGGGCACGCCAGGAAGGCGGTAATCAGTTTTTACCACTGCAAAATTGAACATTTCTATTCAGTCAGACGTCCACCGACGATCACCGTGTATACCAATTACTGTACGCAATGGTGTATTGTTGAGTGAAAGCTACGAGACGCCCACGTTGCGATTGTGATCGTGCTGCGTCTTGTACGTTGCAGGAAGTCACGTGCAGCTGTGTCCATCTCCTTCAAGCTTGCGCCCGAGTACGTCGTACGAGCACGTCTGCAACGAAACCCAGTTCCATTTGCATGAAACTCGGTCCAGCGCGCAAGAAACGTGGAAATTGACGTTCGAGAGGCGAAAGTGGGATTTACTGCGAAGGAAGTTGAAGCACGAACGCTCGATCGTGCAATCTCAAAGGGTACAACTGCCTCTGCCACCTGTGGGAGCATCGAAATTGTTAGTTAAAGTCTGAGGAGTTTCAAAATTCACTTTATACCTTCTGGAAAATTTTACAAAATTCCATTTGATTTTTCTGCTCATTATTTGTCGCAATATCAACGACCAAAGTTTACTCGAAATTTAGGATCTCTTTAATCAAACTACCACAGGTATACCTTTATTTAGACTTCCTTTAACAAGAAACCTGTAGCACAACATTTCTTTGCTTGCAGTAAATAATATTAACTGCCTTCCGTGCAAAAACTCAAAGAATCCTACGCTCCTTCTAATACATCCTCCCATTGCACGAGCTCGACTGAGGATAGTAAAAGGGGTATCTGAGCATCCGTGCAGGTTCATCCTCCTTAACGGCTGATATCAGTCCCCGATAACGCGACATTCTTGTATACACACGGGTTGAACGTCTCTTACACAGGCAGGCCAAGTAACTGTAAACCGAGTTCGCAGCTGCAGAGAGGAGCATAGAGGCCCGAGCTCATCTCTGAAACCTGGTTTTATCAGTTTTGCCGAGGTTTACGGTACTTCGAACAACGCCTGCCTTGGAAGTGGGTCGCGATGCCTGTGGATTCTGTCTCCGAGACACCTTTACGGTATTACTTTTTCTCCGGGTCTTCCATGGCAAACGATCGAGTATTCAGAATTTTAATGGCAATAACAAACCCTATCTCGGAACCTGCTTCCTCTCGCATATTTTACACGTTTGTCCCGTTGCTTTTACAGCTTCTAAGACGATCGATTTTGAAATACAGCAAAAATTCGACGGACACACAAGCGAGTCCTTTATTGATCCAAGCTCTGTTGCTGGCAATGGAGACATTGATACCGCAACGGGCTGTTCATTGTAGTAGAAGTGAAGCTAGAAGGTAGCCGTGCTTCACGATTCCGTGGAGATTAACTCGATGCTTGCTCAATGATCGCTTGGACGAGAAGTAGGACGCCTCGTTGCGGGATCGTCATTCCTAACACGGTCTCGCGGCGTTGCTAAACGTTGATATATGTGCAGTTGAAAAAACCTGTGAATAAGTGACGTAGGACGTTGCCCCGTTTTTGCAACGTATCCCATTGTTGCCGAACGTGTCAAGTGGCACGGTAATCGCGCGGACTAATAACCACGACAGTCCCCGTATTCAGCAGGACTTTCATTCTTTTTTTCTGACACTTGGATCCGCAAAATCGTTGACCAGGTGTGGAGGAACCTTGGCAGGTTCCTTTTCATCCAACTACTGCACACACGCACACTGGCCAGCCGCGCAGCTCGGCTCTCAAAGTGTAAATTACGTTTTGTTCTCTGGCATCGGCCAGGCAGGAGGCGAGCAACAAATCATATCGACACACTCCACTCGTGGTTTCTTCATTCACCTCCCACGCCCCCGATCGAACCTCCCCCTTATCGGCGTTCCCAGCTTGGAAAAAAAAGCGCGCCGATGTCTTCATAAATATATCCGCCTATCTGTTAATTCTGTCCTCAGCGGGAACGATTAATTAAAGCTTCGGGGGAACTTGTAAACCAAAGGCAGTGGCTTTTGATTCCCCTTGTGGTCTGTAAATTTTATTCCACCACGAAAATCACTGAGGTTCTAGAGAATTTTATATTCAAGCTTCAGCGACGACGTCTTTTGGAGTAAATAAAAGGAATCGAAGATACTCTTCACGTATCGATTTTAAAGCATCGATTCAAGCGATCGGCAATAACGATGCAGCACTGCTCCCTAGGTAAAGCAAACTCGAGGGACAAGGTTGCGGTAGAACCTGCTGCGTCCACTGTGTTACATATATTTTCTTTAAAAAAAGGAGAATTTTGCATCTCGATAAGGATTCGTTAGGTATGTGTGTACGTGAAACGCAAATCGCGAGATGGCTTCGTAATCGTTTTCAATAAGAAAAAGAGGTCGAGCGCATCCCCGATAGGTTCACCTTGAAACCAGCTCGGGAGCGGCGTTCGAGGGATCGAGGCTTAATGAAACAGGTGCGATTTTTCCGTCCGATTATGCTGCTGGCGCCTAATGGGGACCGTTCTTCGTTATTAATCAAACTTAATAGAAGCATCAGCTGGCTCTGTGTTCCCCGGAAAAAAATAAGAGTTACGAGATTATTCAGGGGACCGCGGTGTAAGTTTCCCCTCGAATCGTGTACCTGGCGATTGTGCGGAGATAGGACGATTTTAATTGAAACGTAATACCGGGCGAACCGTCTCGCCGAGCGTGTATTTATAGCTTTATATCTAGACTGGTAATTACCGAGAATAGGCTTGCAAACGTTCGGTCGGGTTTATCGATATTTAAATTTTCATTCGAGGGAATAGGGGAGGGTAATTAACCTGCATCGGAGCTGCTAAGTGCAGGTACATGACGAACGCTTCTGGGGGTGTTATCACCGAAAAAAGGAACGTTCTTTAGCTATAAATTGAACTAGTTCATGCGCAATTTAGATATACTACGGGAACCGGTGCAGGATATTTAGATAGGAATATCCTGCTCCGTCAGGATACCTACATTCTCCTTAACCCTTTCCATTCGATTTCTGGAATAAGAGCAGAGCACGATCCAGCATTTCCATCGATGAATGTTATTTTAAAATATAATTATTGACGGTGAGTGAAATTTTTCGTAGGGATTTATTGAATAACAAGAGCTATTTGCTTTGTAAAAAAGTGATATTCATAAAAAGAACAGTAGCAAAACAAAATGAAATATATACGTAGGTACCTATTTTAATATAAAAAGTAACTCTTATAAAATATTTAACAAAACAATTTATAAGTTTGATACTAAATTCAATCATGCATTACATACTTTTTTTATAGTATTTTTAAAATGTTTGACATTTGATTAGTTTTCATCGATTTTAATTTTATCTTTCTACTAATTTTGCCGCTCTGGACTGTTGCCCTGCTTGCGTTTCCCTAGATCCAAGTGTATTTGGAATTAAGAGAACACCGATTCAGTCGGCGAACTGTGTTACGAGACAAAACGGCAGAGGTACGCGACGGAACGGGAGGGAAAAGCGGTACCATATCCGATATTTGGAATGTATGAAGACACATTTGGCTTCATATTACGTGGCACGGACTCAATCGTGGATCAGATTGGGAGATAAAGGGATACGGAGGTGCGAATAAAGAGAACGAGAAAGAGATGGTGCATCGTAGCTGTGGAAAATGAGAGAGGCCGCGCGGCTCAGAGTTGTTGGAATTTATTAGCGATCGTACACACAGATACACCGGCGCATCGCAATAACACTTCTTCTAACAGGTTTCCATGGCTTCGATAAAATCGTCGGCGGTCGCGTTGCACCTTTTGCAACGCCCTGTACGCACCTGCGCGTCACGCTCCCTCCGCCGGGATCCTCTTAATAACGCCATTAACAGCGGACGCGTCCAGTCGCGCTTTCCTGCTGGAAAACCCTTTGACGCGATACCCCCGCGATCGTATGTCTTGCTGCAGCTGCGAACTGCGCGGCAGAATAGAATTATCCTCGATAGGCGTAATGGAGACCCTCTGTGACTTTCAGAGATGCTTTGTTCGCTTGGTTCACGTGTATGTAAAGAAGATAGAGATAAGTGTTCCACTTTTGGAAAACTGCCCTTATCGCTGGGATTCCGAAATCTGTGAAATATTCAAGCACTGTAGCTGTTTTAGCCTCTCCTTCGTTGACACTTTTTAAAATAATGGAATAATAAGGTGGAATGGTTTTCTGGTTAAGTTGTATGTAATTCATTTACTCGGACCTGAACAGTGATATAGTAATCGAGGTTGGGGACAGTTTTTCCGGCACGTTGGTCCCCAATTAATTATCCTTATCCCGTGTCGCATGAATACTCGTTGCGGCGCAGGTGGTTGTTTGCAGCCCAGCGAGAGACATATCGACATTCTTCTGTATGACGAAGCGTGGCGTATCCAACGCGAAAGTGCATGGGTGTATCATTGTAACGAAGCCTGTTTTTCTTTCCAACTGTCTAAATGCTAGACGCGAACGCTGTAACTACGTGGCAGGAATTATTTCAGCGCGCAGTGTATTATGATAATGTATTAGAAACGTTGCTCGTTGTACGTACTTGCTCCAACACAGCATTTCCTTCTTTGTTCCAGGTATGAAGCGTTTCATCGCTGTAGGAAGTGTTACCGATTTGGAGCACCCATCGCGGAAGCGCGTGAGGTTACATAATTGTCGTGAGTTATCGTTCATTGTTACTGCATGTCACCTTGTAACGAAAAGTGGTACCTATCCTGTTCTTTAGACCTCCTTTAGAAGCTTAATACTTCAGAACTGTAAAGTAATTCTGGAATCCAAATCTACACTCTTACAATTTGCGACGGTACATATTTATAGGGGAAGGTCAACAGAAGAAGAAGCTATTTTTTATTACAGCGTATTAATATACTAGTTGCAGAAACATTCACTTAAAATCAATGTTACTTGGAATTACGAAAAACTTGTAGGCGAAAAATAGAAAAAAAAACTCGGGGCGATAGGACTCGAACCCAAGATCGGCGGGTACGTTGAATATAGCTACTGGCCAGCCGCGTTACCAATTCCCCTAATGCCGACTCTCCGAAATTATGCACTCTCTCCCGAATTGTACAAATACTCGAACTAACGGGGCGCCACCTAGTGCGAATCACTCCATAGGCCATTTCCAAACGCCAAATGCCCACAAACTATTGCCCACCTTTCCGAGTTATCCCTGTCTCATCTAAAATAGCTGACAAGGGAAGACCCCGAACCCGGAAATTCAAAACAATCTGAAACTTTGTGAATATGTAGGGAATTTTCTCCTGATCACAACGTAATTTTTGTTTGCTGCTCAAATTCATTCTAAGGGGATGAAATTAACCCCTAAAAATTCAGCTATTTTCCGATTTTATTTTGCAACTCGCAATCTGTAAGAGGTAGAAAAAAAATTTCAAGACAAAAGTTACTTCTTTTAATTAGGACTATCATTTGGTAACTTAAAGTTCGCGAGTTATCACAAAAATGGAAAATAGCCGGAATTTAAAGTCAATTTGACCTGATTAGAGTCAATTAGGCAGCAAATAAAAATTGCGTTGTAATCAGGAGGAAATCCTCTACATATCCACAACGTTTCAGAATTTTTTGAAATTCCGGGTTCGGGATCTCTCCTTGTGCGAATCGAGCCGCGTTGCCCAATCTACGCGAATTCACGCGGAGCAGCCGACGTCCAAATTGTGCAAGCTTTTCGCGTCGCAGAGCATCGCACGAAGTGATAAATTTCAGGACGAACGTCTTCGCAAATGAACGGGCATAGAACTGCGAAACTAACCGTTCGAAACGCTTCACCTCCGTTATCTATCTTGCATCGACGCATTCCTTAAAGCTATCGAGGCGGACTTTCCGGCGACGCGTCCGTTCAATTTATCGTCGAACGGCGTCCATTATCTATCGCGTTGTTAGCGTTACGCGGAAGCTCGTAAAATCGGCGCAACCGGACAGGATATTAATTACGATTTATCGCGACGTTTAGAGCCGCCGCGAAATTGGCCGCGACGTCGACGGGGCGAGGGTGGCTGGCGTGTGGGTGTCCCGTCGCAATTACGCGCATCCTTTCGCCTCGCCGAGGCAACTTCTGTCGCGCGACACGATTCGCCAGGGAACGACCCGTGGCTCGGCTACTTTCTAATAACATTTGCATCTCAGCGATTCGCGTATTACGAAATTACACTGGGAGCCATAGCCGATTCCCTCGTCTCGGTGCGTTCAAACGCGAATGGTTAATTAGAAGTAAGAGATGATCGTTAGAAAGCTGAGGGAATTATCGGTTTAGCATCGATCGAGACTAAGTGCGGAAAGGAGGGTAATAATGCTGATCGTATTCCTTTCATCGAGGAGTGGTTGATAGAGCTGATGAGGAAATGGATGGCGGGTTAATTTTAAAATATTAATCTTAAGTACCTAGGAATGAACTGCCGATTAAATTCTATAGAAAACAGCATTACGTGATCGATTGAAAAAAAAAGCGAAACTTATACCTATTGGGAAACCAAGTGGAGGCGTGGCTTAGATTTCAGCGCTGCGGTGGTAAGTTGGCAAACTATTGCAAGTAGGCCCGGATCCCACCAAACATTCCGAATAAGTATTTATTAATCGAAGAAGTAAAAGTTTAGTGTTCAAAGAAATTTAAAAACACTCGTTTTTCACAAAATGTCTATATAAATACTGATAATCGTATGGAGTTCGACGGATTTCGGCCTACTCACAGTAGTTTAATTTTCTGTTACTAGTTGGCGTATCGAAATTCGTGGTTTCCCAATACATTTCATCGATTCTCATAATACGGTCGCGTCACTTCTCTGAGCGCGTATCGCACCGCAATGGCGATTCTAAAACAGCCCAAGGGAGATGTTCTATGGCGCAGTAAATTCCCAACCATCCCGTGCAATCATTCTAACCTACCCTTTGCTTAGCCTTCGTTTCGCCGCCGGACCTTTGACTTCGAAACGGACCCATCCTTCCTTTCTTCCTTCCTCCCTTTCTTCCTTTCGCCCCGTCCCTCACGGTTCCGCTCGGGTAATTTGCAATCGACCGGCAGAACCGATTTTTTCGCGACCATCAACAGCGCAGAACCCCATCCCCCCGTGGATGGCTTGTCCTTCGGGCTGGAACGTGAGGCGACGCAATAGTCATCCACGCTCCGGCGGATGGTTCGATGGGACGAGGAAAAATAGTCACGAACTTTTATATTCCCGGCTGGTTCGACTTTCGTGCTGGACGATCGTAAATCTGGATCTTTTCAGCGGATTCTTCGGTCGTCTTCGTTTCTTTCGGGGAACGGCTGACGAGATGAGAATTTATTGGGCACGCTCGGACCTCGTCGAGATTACTTGAAGAGTTTTCGGATGCACGTGCAGCTCGTTTTTTCGCTTCTGTCCAGACGGAATTTCGCCGTCAGCGACTCTGGACTCATAGAGAATCGCGTAGGGCAACAAAGGAAGGATCTCTAGAGTTTCAGCATAGATGGAACGCGGTTCTTTCAATTCCATTTCCCCCACGACAGTTCATCCAAATGCAGTGCCTATAATCCGCCTGTAATTCCCATAATTACGAACGTCCTTCGGCACGATAATTTTCCTTTCTTCGATTATCGCCGCTCGTCGCGGTATTTAAGGACTTTCTGTGTCATCGACTCTCTCCATAAAAAATACCATCGACACCTGGGAATTTTATTCCGTCGTCGAGGTCAGAGGATCGAGTCGCAGTCGATGCTGATCGTTTCCTCGCGTTCGGCTGCTGGAGGCGGCTAAAAACAGCGCGAATAATGGCGTTGCTTATTTTCCGCAATTTAGCGAAACCGAACACGCGACTGAAATTACAAGCAATTTTCTGCGCCGCTTGTTTTATTAGGCGCAACGAATTCCGTGTTGAATTCTACATGATTCTACATTGTAATCATCCTTGCCCCCAGACACGGGATATTTTAATTGAAACTTGGCAAAATTCATACGTGGCTCTTAAAATACAAAATTACATCATATTGGTCGAAAATCGAAATCTCTTCTATCCCTACTTCACAAGTGAATTCTCCTATACTTCTTACGTCATAATTCTCTCCCCACTAACACCCACTCGTACAATAATAATAATAATAATAATAATTCTTTATTGCACAACACACATTACAAATGAAAACACATATGAAAACGAGAAAGAAGATAAAGAAAATATGCGATTGAAGAGCACCTATAGCATAGAAGAGTGCAAAAGGCGAGGTACAGCTGTCAGCTGTTATTAACCTTACCATTTAAAGCTACTTAAAACTAACACTAATAATATACACAGAAAACAAATGAAGTAAATACAATTAAATAAAAAAGAAGCAACGAAGAACTCTGAAAAGATTCCAAATGGTCACCATCATCAGCAACTATTCCCAAAGATTGGCATTAAAAAAAGATTTCCCGCCTCGTCGTTCGCCTGCACAACGATACCATCGTGCATCCCGTTCAACACTCGAGGTTAGACCGCTTTGGACGCCATTAAGGAACGTTCCACCTGGAGCGTCGCAGATTGCTTTATTGTCTTTCCTCTCGGCGTGTACACGCGCGTACTTACGGATATTCCTCTTTTCGTCTCTATCGCGGAGGACGATAATTATTATCGAATCAAAGGGGACGACGCCGCTCGACGCGTGTCGGCCAGCTCTTTTATGCAGCCTGCGCGCCTGCCGGTCGAGAGGTCAGACCGAAGGCCTTCGGGCTATGGAGACGTAGCGCAAACCAACCGGAGAGATCCAGCAGATACATCCATCTCGGACGCGGCCGATGCATCCTTGGAAATAATCAGCCGGACGCGGCCTTCCGCCCGTGTCAACCGCATTTTTCGCGATTCCTTCGCGATCGGTACGCTTGTTCTACCGACGATCGAGAGCGGAGATTCAAAGGGTGATACCTCCGCGTCCGCGTTTTGACGCTGTCGATGGCGCTTCCAAGGCGAAGAAAGTAATGGATTCACGAAGGTCGGAGAAACAGACGGTAGCTCTTGGCGCTTCGGATCGTGCACCATCTGTACCTCTTTATGTTCGTTCTCAAAACATAAGAGCACATCGTGTTTGTCGTTACTGGGCCGAGTGTAAAGTGTAGTTATTATTATTGTTATTATTAATATCAACGGGAAAACCCTTTAGAATACATAAGTTTAAACAGATAAGTACAGTAATTAGAATTAAATACACCTATAATAAAAAATAAAATAAAATAAAATAGAAGGTGAATAATTAATTTATAAGTAAATTAGGTAAATAATTTAATTTATAGGCTTGTTAACGATCGATTATCATGAAACGAGTGAATAACGCATCGAATTAAAGTTCACGTTCGCCGTGCAATTATGTTGCGCTAACCGAGCCTCGAATTTGCGTTCGCAATTTGCATTCATCCTTCGCAATCGCCCTTGGCAGCCAATTTACTTTAAGAAGTGTGCAAAAGCTGCTGAAAGGCCCGGTGCCCGCGTTCGAACGCCGGAAGAGATGTTTTCTTGGCAAACACGCGGCTCCGAGGCCTACCGTTCGCTTTATATACTGCACGCTGCTTCTTGCTCGTTCCTCGCACGCACAAAAATCTTATAATGTGCGCATCCGCCGTAAAATCTCATAACAAGAGGAACACGGAGCGTGTCCTGCCCCCGAAGAGAGCCACTCGTTATTTCTTCTCCCGGTGAAATATTATTTCCGGCCCGCGATCGCTTGTTTTCTTGCAAACAAAGAGCTCCTTCCGTGATCCTCGTTTTTCCCTCTTTGCGCGAAGGCCAGTGCCGCGTGGTAAATTTCTCCTCTGGCTAATTTGTTCTGCTTTGCGGAAAAAGTCTGCTCTTCTTCGCTGCGACGTCTTCATCTACTCTTCTGCCGTCAAGACCCTAAGAAATCGTAGCTTGAAGATCGCGAGATCTGTTCTAGGAATTTCTGCTCTAAGAATTCTAGATTTTTGTTATTGAGATTTAGGGGTTTTAGAGCGCTAAAATTCAGATTTCTATAAGAAGTGACAAACCGATTACGAAATCAGGAAGAATATTGGAACTATCTTAGGGGAGACCGGGGCTGCTTGTCTCAAGGGGTGGGTTGACTAATTGTTAATAACTTTGCACCGACATATCCTCTCTTACCGTAAGTAAATATTTTTTCTTAAAGATTTTATTTTTTCACGCTCTATATAGTTACAATAGAATTATTGTTAAGGGACTGTTTTAAAGTTTCTTTATTAGACGATCTATTGACATAGTATTTTTGTTTATACATAAATAATTAAAGGTTGTATAGGTTATTGAAATGAAAATGATCGCTCGGGGCTGGTTGACTAATGAGGTTTAAATTGTTATTTTGTAATTCAGAAAGTGGTTTTCATTTTTTGTTTAAATTTCACTATGTTACAAATACTTTATAATTTATGTTTAATTAGAAAAATTTTTCAGTTTATTATTAAAATATGAAAGGAAGAGATTAATATTTTATAATGAAACAACTCTTGTGACATTGTGTTATTTTATTACCATTGAGATAAGTTACTAATAACATTTTCTTAACTGATCGTACCTATAGTCAAATTACCCCATACTGTAAGTCAACTAACCCCGATCATGAGGCTGGTTGATCAGCAAGGAAAGTGTTAGAAGAACATTAAAATACCTTAATTGTTGTCACATTGAGTCAACTTAAAAATTTAATTAGTTAACCAAATGTATGCCCTATCAATTATACTTATCGGTTTAATAATATATCGTCCACATAATTTATTAAAAATCAAAAACTGAAAAACTGGTCTACCAGCCCCGGTAGCCCCTAAATAAGGAACGAATATCTCTTTCGAGACAGATTCAGCTTTCAACGTTATAATTAGCGCTCACTTAATCTCGATGTAATCGATCTACAAATTCGTTGAACGGAACGTTCCGCGCAGTGTCCTATAAATCAGCACACCACCTCGTAACAAGATTCGGTAATTAGCATTACATACTTTCAATGAAAGAAGTGGAAGACTCTTATTAACGATACCGCAGTGTAATGGAGACTCGCGCAGATCAGTGCAACGATCGAAGAATAAAAACGATCGTTTCATTGTTTTAAGGAGGCGTCAGAGAATGAAGCCTCGTTCACGAAACTTATGTGTATTGCAAGAAGCGTAAAAGTCGCTGTTTGCGTGGCATTATGCGTGTAAATTCAGTGGATCGTTGGACTCGGCGGGCAATCGGCCCCCCGCCGATTTAGGACAAGCCGAGAATGAAAGTGGATCTCCGCTGGGTATCGCCGTTAAAGACTAATCGAGGAGAATCGCGGCCCATTAACCGCTGCAAAATGGAAACTCCGCGGTGAAGAAGGCGAGCGAGCCTTTGACCCGCGGTTGCATTCGAATAAGAAATCACGGTTCGGCTCCAAAGAGGTTCTTACCAAAGCCCGACGTTCCCATTCAGCCTGCTTATTCATTCGGCGAAGTTTCCGCGCATGCTGATAGGGTTTTGAGTCGCGGTATTTGAATTGCCAAGCAGCTTCATACAGCTACGGTCGCACGCGATCGTACTTCCTTCGCTCTGTTGCGCTGTACCCGCCGATGAAATATTCAAATTCCCAGGGAACGGGCGAAGGTTAAACCGAGTCGATGATTAGGGAAATACTGTAACACTTTCTGTTTCGAGAGAGGCTGGTCGCTAGTAGAGAGACTGTCGAAGTAGGTAGTTAGTGATTCATTGACGGTTTATTTATGTTGAGATGAATTTCTAAATTCTCTAGTTTATTATTCGTCCCGCATCTCATTCTAGTTTCTTTTTATTACATCAGATTGGCAGCATGAGTGAGGTCAGTTCTGTCGTGCCAATGTTCTTTCCTGCTCTCTCGAAAACGGCCTTTTGTGAAATTCTATGATTCTCACGAGAAATTAGAAAAAGTTAATTTTTTGTTCGTCTTTTGTGGGGCCGCTCATTTATATTTCTATATATTTACATTAAATCTTTTTGCGTGTTCGTTGTATGATATAAGTCGCATTTTTCTTTTCGATTCATAACCTTAATAATTTACTTATTTATTTCTGTCTTTATTTATTTACAAGGGAATACCCTTTAATTAATTTTATATATAATAATTACCTTATGTAACAGAAGAGATACAAAAAATATATATATCGTGGCGCGGTTTATGGGGCTCTTCGAGAATTTTGGATTTTGCCGAATCCCCTGGGTCTCTTAAATTAGGAAGTTTAGGAATATATCTAACCCCTGGAGTCTGGGTGGGCATAAGTATCCTTCGGAATCTTTCTTAGGACACTGGAAACCCCCAAACTTCGAGACATTCATCCCCTTTCTATGGCTCATACTTAGACACCTTGTCCTCAACGCTATACAAGCTTCCACATTTCTTACAATGCACGAACCACGAGGCGCTTTAATGACGAAATCCCCCCACTCTATGAAAATAATGGACCCTTCCCCGACCGCGAGTACACCGCTGTTACCGATACCACTGCTCAGCGAAACAACCTGGTCGATCGACCAAGGAAGCCTCGCAACCCGTTCGTGCTCGTGTTTTTGAAGCTGTCGGACTACCGGAGGGGTCGTAGATCTTCGGGGCTTCGCCTCCATTAAACGAGCGTAAAACCGCAAAGGGGAAAAAGGCAGGATCGCTTCTGGAAAGTGGCGGAACGGCCGTAAAACTGTAGGACAATTTGAGGCGGCGGTGCGTAGGCTCTGTTCGAATTTCTTTCATCCCGAACGAGGGGAGCCACGCCGGCCTCAAGAAAGATGAAGGGAGAGGAGAATGATTCACGATTATTGCCGCTGTCCCTTGCGTCTGACCGCGGTCGTGTTTGGTCACTTAACCTACAACGGGCGCAAGCATTTTGCACGAAATTAGTGCGGGTTTTACACTTCGAGAACCCTGACTCGTACTTTCTTCACCATCGTCCTTCGAAGAAACTCCAAATTAATTCTCTGATCGACACGACGTTCGCGGAAGTTTCGATCCTTAGTTGTCACAATCTACTCGAGTGACGGCCAATTCGAATGGTATTGTACTACCTCCAGATACCGATTTCAAATTGGAATTGAATAATACCAACCGGTAGGCTGCACGTTCTTCATTCTGTTCAGAGACACCCAGCTGGAGATATAATCGAGGAACGAATCAGATATCTCTCCTATCAATTACGCTGAAAGCCTTCAGCCTAGTTTCTAATAGAATTACTCCGATTGACGGCGTGTATCTGTTAAACTGATCTGCGGGTTTTCCTCCCTCTCTATCTGGCCGATTTCCGTCCCGTGCGTCGGTCTCGAGCAATTAGAAGCATCAAAGGAGGTGGACGATAATGAGCTCTGCCGGAGTACGTACGGACGGATCGGAGTTACTGATTTTAGGTACGCTCCACGGTTGGAATACCTGCTGCACAAGGATTCGTAGCTGGCCGCGAGATTATCGAGCGGATGGTATGCGCTTCGAAGAATGTGGAATCGATTTTTTCAACCAAACTCCGTGATTCCGGCCTCTCTCTAATTATACCGTAGCCTCGGTGCTCCCGACTAGCCTCTGATTATCTTGCGAAATGGAAAAAAGGTCCGGCTGCCGCGGCGGCGAGACGCGGCGACTCGTTAATTGACGGACTCGGAGATACACGCTCGGCCCATTGAGCTTTTCATCCGCGTTTCTCCGCGCTGCTCGATATTCGCGGCGTGTTCACCGAGAGGCGGCCGAGCCGCCTCGGTTGCCTTCGCGATAGCTGTGGGATCGCGAACGCAATGCCCTCCGGTTTCTTGTTTTTGCCGGGCCTAACGATAACCGCTGGTGATTAATGTCCCACCGTGTAGTTTACGGTGTTTGCGCTCGAGTGGCTGATCTCAAGTAGTCCAAGTCAACGGTAATAGCCGGGCTATGACGTGTGATTAACGGCGATTCGTATTAGTAACGTGTCGCGTCGCTGATCGGCAATTTATTGTTCGTTAATTACAGAGAAATGTGGCGTCGAAACGGTGCCAGAACAATTACACACTTAACGCTTAATAATAATGGAACCCCGCTACTCCCCGCCCATTCTAATTGCCAAAGTAGTACCCGACTCCCGTGGCATTCTAAACCCTCCAGGATTTCAAGATTTCAAAATGCCGTCGGGCCCATTAGAACTGCCTAGCGCAACCGATACGTCAACATCAAGCACCGTCGGACAGGGACACGTTACCACTTAATACATTCAAAATATTGGCTATCAGGGCTGATCGTGGGAGAGCGCGGCTCGAAAGCGGGCTGACCGATACCAGACACGCTTCTACGTATCTAGGGACAGAGGTAGCGACTACCAGGCGGCGTTCTTTCCACGGACAATCTGCTGATTTATAGGAACGCAAGAGCGCAGCCTCGATTCGTATATCCAGTCGGAGAAATGTACAGTCTGGCATTTATTTCCCCGTCCGTGATTTATGCCCGGCCGATCCTCTACTTATGCCACGTCTGCGTTGCAATGAGGGCGTCACATAGCCCCGGCATCGAAGGATTCCGATCTATAACGCGGGACGCGTACCCGGACGCTATGCACGTTCGATCGTGCCGCTCGGTTCGCGGCAAAAAATCATTCTTCGCAGAAACGTCCCGTGGGGCCAGCTTCCAGAGAATCTTCTCGCGTCGAGGGAGCTTCACGTGGTGGGACGGGGAACTTGCCCCGATAGGCTCGCGTCCGCCACATTAAAGAGAATCGATGGAACGACGGTTTGTGATGGAATGCGAGTTTTCTTTAGGCGCCCGCGTTTCCAGGGCTGAGCTCGCTTCTTCGTATGCAGGGGGACGCTTCGATTCTTATCTAGAGAGATCGTTAAGGGTTCATCGTTTAAGACCTGGACGTTTGAAGAACATGTGTCTCCGGCAGCTGACTTTGTGCATTCTAAAGGCGGATTCACATATGTCAGTTCCGTGGCTCGGGTTTAGAAAATATTGTTTCTCTGCTTTTGGAATGGAGCAGTTCACACTTTCCCGTGTCAATTACTGTCTAAAGCCTAACCAACCAACTGGTACGTGTGAATCTGACTTAAGGGGGAGCTCTATTTAGGACGTTAGGGATAAGGTGATTCTTGGTAATTTTTTTCTAAGAAACTGTTTGGCAGATCTTTTCCAAATTTTCAGAGCATTTTAGTTCACATTCAAACAATAAAAATTAATTTTTTCGTTACAAAGTTTTCTTTGAACTCCCACTAATTTTCCAACTGTAATTGTACTAGAAATAAGAAAATCCTTGGTTTTTTTATTTCAGGGAAGAATTGGGACCTCCAACATATATTTCCATTTCTACTGAAAACTTTGTAACGAAAAAATTATTTTTTATTATTTGAATGTGAACTAAAGTACCCCGAAAGTTTGGAAAAGATCCGCTCTACAGTTTATTAGAAAAAAATTCCTAAGAATCACCTTATTCTTAGCGACCTAAATAGAGCTCCCCCTTTAATTGACGTTCCAATATGTACGAATAGTAAAGCGCAATGGATCGATATTAAAGGCTCTTCGTTTCTACTTCTAAATCAATGTACCTATATTAGAGCAGCTATGTGCACTAGATTTGGAAAGAAATCCGATCACTCGACCACCAGGGAGATGGTGGAGCGTCGGAGCAAATCGCGGCAAATGGAGGCGCGTTACAGATCGTGGAGCGATGGTACTGGAAAAAAGGAAGAAAATCGGCGCCGCGGTATCCGTTCATCTCCTTAATCACGCGGCCGTGTTCGGCCTCGAGGGGCCGTTCTTGCGGCGGTGTGCACGGCGAAATAAATAAGCCGGCCACGGCTCGGCTCGTCCGTGCACAATACGCCACCATTTGTCTTGGCGGGTTCGTTTATTTGGCGCTTATTAATTTCAACAACGGGGCAACCTGCGAAAGCCACGCCGTGATAAAGTGGCGTTCGTGCACGAGACTCGGGGGCTATCGCGGATTTAGGTGCTCCACCGTGGCCCCCATCCCCGCGGATAAATGAGTTCGGTAGCCGGGGCCCTTTGTCGGGCATACGCCAAACACCGTGATTACCTTTTTTGCTATGGAATTCCCCTATTTTCGCCATTCAATTTTTCGGGCCTGATAGATGATTTGTTTTGTCCGCGGAGGAATATGAAAGTAAGGTTTCCTTGGTCACAATGGGGATAATGAACGAAATTGAAGAGCGAGGGAGGGAAAGGATTTCGTCATTCTTCACCGCAGCGCGATGGGATTTAAAGATTAACTTTGGCAGATTTATTGGCGAAGTGGGGATGTTAGTGATTTTCGAGTTTCCTTGGATTCAAGTGGCAGCCAATTTCTCTTGAACATGAATAAATTTCTTGATGACGTCGCGGGCTTTTTGTTAGGATTTTGTAACTTAGTGGCGTGAGATGGTTGAATGGGGTACACTTAATTGTGGTGATTATAAATGCATTACCTGTATAGAACTGAAGGTCTCGTCAAGGGCTTTGTGAGAGGTTAATGGTGCTTGGTTTAATATCCACTCATTACAGTCGTAATCGTGCTCTGCAGAGTCCCTAAACGATCTGACTATTCCAGAATTTCGTTATGCATTCGTGTAATCGTTAGATGTCTATTTTCCTCGGAGACTAATCCTGAATGATGCGCTCTTGCGTGTGCATCAGACAAAAGCTTAACCCAGATTTGAAACACATATGACAATGGATACGTGAGTAACCATTCGCTTCATTATACAACTAATTATCTTGGCAGATGTGTGATGAAACCATGCTGATCATGTTTATCCAATGTTTGTGATGAGTGCAAAATTATTTTGCATCGAATTGTTAAGCCATTTTTAAGAATTCTTTTCGGGAATAATTTACAGCTTTCGGAAACTACACTGATATAGTTTATAAAAAAAAAATGAAATTTGATTGCGGACCTGCTGTTCGACATTTTTTTGTATAGTCTCTTAAGAGATTGTACTAAAGGTAGGTAATAAAAATTTTGTATAAAACTAAATTATTGCTGAAAAAAATTCTTAAAGACGACTTACTTTTCCGCCCGTCACAGTGGTGTTTCCCCCCTAAAATCGAATGAAATTAAAAGAAAAATTGTCAGTGCCCGTGTGCGTACATTTTACAAGAGGAATTTATGAAGTCGTGCACACAATGCTGCGTCCAGTCTGATAAATGACTCCGATAGTCCCCGTGTGATTCAGCCTCCATCACAATTGCATTATTTATTCCTCTCGGAAGTGGCGAGCCAGACTATTCTCTGGCGTGGATACTTCGAGATCGGATCTGAGAGGCATATGCGTGAGCGTTAATAACGCGCATCCGTATTCACTGGCAGTTTGATAACTTCCATGCGGCTGTAATACAGATTTGAGTTATTCGCGAAGATTTGTTCATGTCACTTTCATTCTACTATCAGCTGAATACATTGTTAGTACCCTGTTTCGTTACATGTTAAAAATTTCTTCGTTTTCTTTTGATCTTTAGTGCTTGCATTCTGGTTTTCGTATTTCTCCTTCCTTTCTGTGGAATATTCTCCCCGACATTGTCGAGAACTTGTATCAGATCGATCTTCGAGCAGCCTCTAAGGAAGGGATCGGTTAAATGCCAAGGAAGAAAAATTTTCGTATCCGATGGCAAAGGGGAAAAGAAAGTATCGCGCCTGTACACTCGCTTCATTATCGATTCCCGACTTCTTCTTTCCTCCTGGTCTGCACTCCCACGCACCATCCTCGCAAAGTAATTTCCCGAATTCGTGCCGTTGAACCTGCCTGTACATTCACCTTTGCTTTTTCACTATCCAATCAAAAAAAGAAAAGATTTCTGGAGATTATAATTTAAAGTAATCGTGTGTTATTATCGCATTAATATTCCCCACTCGTATTCGCGGTAGCTATAAACCTGTGCGGTCCATAACGTAATTGGAAAAGGAGGGGTGGATTTTTCTGGATATATTATAAACTGGTAATTTATATCGATCATAAATAATCAAAGCAGGCCATAAAAACCATTTAATGTTCGACGAATGGGGTGAAGATTGGTTGACCTTGTATAATTCGGCGGGTTTAAAGAGTGCTGAGACGGTGTAATTGAAAGTCATAATGAAATTTTAGTTCCCTTAGAATTATCTAATTATATACCGTAGTTATCAATTACTGCAAATCCAGGCTACATTTTATATATTATTTTCCATTGCATTAAGAGAAAACATGCCGGTTGCGATGCTCGTAATTGTTTTAATTGCAGTAACGTGGGGATTCATAATTTATTATAAGGTCAGAAGAAAAATGCAAATGATACTTGGATTATGGGATATTTTCGAACCTTATTATCCATTAACATCGATAGCCTGCAAGTATCGATTAAAATCGTAGCAAAAAATGGTAAATAACACGTCTCGTTGCTTTTCGCATTGCTTTGAAATGCGGGACAATTTCATTTGCGCGACATTTAATTTCATCCCTAACAGTTGTACCAACAACCACTGTAATGAAAGGTCATAAAAGAGACTGGACGTCGGAGGGACAAATTACCCTTTTTAATTCGAGAGAAGCATGGAACGACTTGTCATTTCTTAGCATCAGGCAACAGCTCCCTCGCATTATGGTCTTTTAACGGTATGGTTACGAGTCGTTCGTACATTACGATAATGATTTCTGAGCGGATATTCCGTGCAGTGTAATTTTGCATCTCGTCTGCACTGCAAATGACCAAAGATCCAGAAATCATTACGCGTGACCGCGTGCAATAAAGCTACTGGACAGAATCCTCAGTCGATACCTAGAGAGCACGTTATCTTACGATTAATGAAAGGAAGAAAATTAATATGTGATTGATATACGGGTTCTCTGGTCTGAGCAATAAAGCATGATCGTCGTTGTATCATTTCTGACTCCTTATCCTTCATTCGGTTCACAACGTGTAACAGGAAATACACATCGGAATCCATAAAAAATAATAGCACATACGTGGTATAGAATGGACCGAACATCCGGTGCATTTTTCTGTCCCGGCGATTCCTGCTGCACCGAGCGACTCGTCAGGAGCAACACTACTTAGGTGTGACCTGAATCAAGCCGACTAACGCGGAGACTGAGGTAATCGGACTGGGTGACTTACGCAGGAAGCAGTGGCGACCTTCTCATCACGGATGAGGAGCCAATAAATGAGCAACAAAGCTAACGAATTAATGATTACTTGGCAATTTTACATGGAGTCTTAAATACTTCATACTATAATAATTTACCTTAGGTTTTCTTAGATATCTTCTTTCACTGGCATTTTTCACTATTTTTATTTAAATATATTATCTTGTTAACTCCCTTCCCCGCGAAATGGCGAATCCATTGAGCAAAAGTTTACAGATCTAGATTTTGACGGTAAGACAATAATTCTCGAGGCAAATAGGATCCAGAAAACGATAGAGTCATTATTATTACTCCACTGACACTTTGTATAATACTTTTGAAATTAAGTTCCAGTTAAATTCGATTCTGACAGTAAAAGAAGTGGTATCAATACTACAAATTAATAATCCTAAGAAAGTTATTATTGGCGCCAGAAAGTAATAAGCAGAATAAGTGGTTTTGTAATGCAATTACTACCAAGGCTTCAAAAATCTGGAAAACCGTACAATGCCATGTAAAACGCGAGATTTCTTAATGACGAAGAAAGACAGCACAGTTGTGCAATTATCTTTTTCCTTGCCGTCTATCTTTGCATCCTAATAAGCGTCCAGGCGCGGATAACTCCATGGTGCAACATTGCACGTGACGAGCAATCCATCTGCACACGTATCGACACGTACTCTAATTATGTACCTAGTACGTCCTTACCTGCATCCACGTTACGTTTCCATACCACTCGACTGTCATAAATGATCCATGTAGCCCGCATCACTGCACGAGTTCCCACGGAATACTTCATTTCTGAATTGAACACGTTCTCGTGCAAAGCATTAAGGTCTTAATGCTCTTCAGCGTTCGCGATTACTGGTTCGAAGTCTGCCAACTAGAATAAAGCCATCTCGAAGAAGCGTAACAATGAAATTTAACGGCTGTGAACTGCGGTAGCAATGGAAAGACAGAGTAATGAGACATCATTTAAAAACTGAAGTAACGGACCAATGTCGACGTGTTAATTAACTGGAAAGCACGAAGAAAGTTGAAGAAATATTCCCGAATGTGGTGTATCAGGTTTTAAGACACAGTTTTACCGGCAGAAACTACACGGATACTTGGTGAATTTAAAATTCGTAAGAACGAAGTGAAAGTCGTGCATCGTGGTTCACGCAGGAGATACGCACTCGTATCTGCATGCAGAAATATTTAAACGACCAATCTAACGGTACACGGTGCCATTGCCGCAGCGATTTCTTCCACGGGCCGTGAATTCCCGACTGACAGGAATTGCCATCAAACTTTCAAACCTGATACGTGAAAGAGCGCCAGCCACCTGCCTCAGGTGCGTTGACTTTTCTTGTCCACCTTACTGGGAGACTCTCAAGTACCGTCAAACATTTGCCTCTGTTATAAATCACTGACCCGAGACGTATTACATCGATCCTGTACAGGGTGTTCGAGAATATTCTCATCGTACCTCGTGAAAATACCTCGAGAACTGAAACGTGTCGATCCTCGATATTCCTATTTTCAATAGGTCCCATTCTCGTCGATTACAAATCCGTGAGCTTTTAAAGGACCTCAAAAAGGCCTGCCTACATTCTCGACTACCTCCCCAGAATTTTTCAGAAGTTCAACCAGAAAAGTGTCGGACACCCTGTATACAGGAAGCCGTTACATCACCGACCGCTACAAATATAAGGGAGAACCGGTCGAAGTGGTCCCGGAAAGTCAAAAATTGATGGCACCGATAATACCAGGGAAGAATCCAGCATGGAAGGACGAACTCGCCTCGGGCGGCGAGGAAAGGAGGGAAAACGATGCGAGCGAATTTTACGGCATCGCGGTAGCGGTGTTCAATGCTGCGCAGTTTACCGCAGCCACCCGGATGACCCGAGTCTCGTAACGGTTCATCGCAGCTTCCCGGTGGTTCCTGTTCGTTTTTTGGATCTCGTTCGGCGGGATCCCATCCCATTTAAGCCGATTATTCGAGCCAAGCCTCGGCGGCGGGCCCGCTCCCGCGCAAAAAGAAGCGACCGCTCCTTCGGCGAGCAGGAAACGCTGCCCCGCCGGGTAACACGGAGAGAAAGGATGATTATATCGCGGGGAAGCCGCACGGCGCTTCGTACGGTTAATTGAAAACGTACGCCAGGTAATCGAGACGAACGTGGACGCGGTTTCAGCGCGCAAGCCTGCGAATATCGCGCGAGAACGAACCGCGAAACGCCCTGCTCCAGCGATGAGGTAATTCGTCCCCGAGTCCATCGGGTTTAATCGATTCCCTGATGGAACACGCACGCGAGGCTGGCTTCCTAAAATTCTCACTGAAATTCTTTAACTGGATCTTGATTTATTTAAGATTGAAACGATTCACTTTTTTAGACATTGAACGACGAAGTGATTATTCATGGGAATAAGTTTCTCCTATGGCGAGAAGGTTTATTAAAGCGGAGAAATTATGCTTCTCCTTTGATGGTTGGATTATGCTTCGCACCGCTGTGTACGAGAAGTAATGCGGGTGCCGACGAATCAATTTTGGAGGAAACGTTACGATCGAGCGGGGAAATGTTGCGGAACGTCAGAGATACGATCGCAAGTAAATTGAGCGATTATGAAAATAGTGCGGTAAACTTGTATGTAATTTCTATGTAATTAGGAATGTTCGTTACTGAAGCCTCTCGCCATAAACGTTATGCAAATCATTCGACGCGATCCGAAATGGCGGAAGATTTTCTTGAAAGTTGATCCTCATAGGATAATAATACTGTGCTAATAAGATAACATCTAAGGGAAATTGTCCGTGAAATTCGACATTCTGCATTCGTATCTTCCCCCTTTCACGAAATTACTTTCACCCGAGAGAAATGCGTTAGTTGTAATTGAAACTTGCAATCTCGAAATTTACCTGCATCCGTTTTCGGATGAATAACCAATTTGACGAGATCACAATCTTAATTAATGAGCTCATGCATACTGATTTTTAATTCCCAGAAAATAATTTTCACGACCGTGGAATCGGAAGTGTATTTGGTCGCGTTTCCAGGGGAACAAGAAGCTCGTTAGAAAGGGTAACGTCTCAATAGATACAATTCCCGTTCTCAGCGCGTACAGAAGTGGCCGCGAAACAAATCGTATTGATTAGAATCGGCTCGTTACTTACCAGCCAGAGAATTTTAAGGAACGCCTTACGCCCGGCTAAGGATAGCTATGTGATTCCATTTATTTATCTCCTTTTTGTGTTGGCAACACGTTGCATACCTCTGCGTTTCCTTTACAGTGCTTTTTGCTCTGGCTGCATTTACCTACACTTTCTCAGATCGACATCCTCGAGCTTCCTTTTTCAAAGAACAGATAAAATCTAAAGGCTACCGCCTTGTACTCTGGACGGAGCCTTATTTTAAGTAGTGCAGATCAATAATTAATACTTTCCACTGCTACACGTTTACTGCATTAGCATTCGTATCGTTTGTCACATTTCTTGTCACTTGGCGCGATGTCCCAAGGCCCGCAGATCAAGGAGAAACGTCCAACATTCTATAAAAACTGGCACAACGCAATGATAATGGGCGAAACAAGAATATCAGCGCGTTATGTCACGCGTGTTTCCTTCGCGCGGTCGATCCAGCCAATGATCTTCGTCCAGGTGAAACAACGATGCTTTTGCTTCCCATCGACGCGTGACTCTGTGAATCGTGTAACCGCTAGCCTCGTGCCACTTTCGTGACAGTCACTGATTACCATGATAATTAGTCCACGGAAAAATCGCCACGAACTTCTTTGCCTCTCGCATCTGCGCTTGTCCAACGCCCACAGAAAAAAAAGCCACGCTCGCGAGCGAGATGAATTAGTGTCGGGTATTCTTCTTCGTAAAAAACGCGCGGGCGCCTAAAGGAACGAAGAATTCTTTTTAAATCGCGTAGAATACGGATCGAGCCGCCCCGCTCGACGTAAAAGCGACAGAGTACACCATCGAGCCGATCGAGTCGACTTAATTGCCCGTTGCTCGATAAAAGGGGTCGTCCCGGCATCGTTTGTTCCATTTGTTTTAGGAGATAATTGCAGCCGGTTGCACGAGCGGCGTTGCAGAAAGAAAAAGAGTAGCCGGGGCCCTCGTTTACTCGAAAATTGTTTCAGGTACCTTTCGGTCGGGAAGGGTGGGTCGACCCTTAACCCTAAATCTCGGCGTATCGAAATATAATTGAGGGTCTCGGAGGATATCCCGTGGCCGAGGCGCGGCCTGGCATGTGAATTTTTGCGTCACGCCGCATCCCGCCCATTCCCCTTTATTACTGGGCGTAGCGAGTGCATAAAACATGCAAATTTCTCGGGGTATTACCGATTTTCGTGTGACGACCACTTCGCGGAAGATTCCCCCCTCGTTCGATCTGCACTCGCGCGCGGATACGCAAACGAGATTGAGAGATACCAAGCTCGAAAACTGTGATCCCCTCTGTACTTTCATTTTCCTTTCCACCGCGCAGCTGCAAATTTGTAGCTACGATGTGTTCAAACATTTCTTGGAGCTTGCGCGTTCACAGGGTGTCTGGTGCAATTTGCATGGACCGTTTATGAGATACCTGCTTGTACTTTTATATGTGTACGTCATTATGTTCATTTTCCTTTTCCCACGAGTCTAGCGAGGGCTGGTCTTCTTCAGTTGCATTCTGTAGCAGATTTTCTCATTTATTTTGTCCTCCAGAAAAAGGGACTTGCTTTCAGATATCTGTGTCCCTCTTATTTCCAACTTAGACTACCTATAAAGTTTCCTAGTGATTAAAAACCGGCATTCTTCTTTTTTTATCAGCGGTTAAACCCACCGGCGCCGTGGCTGGTACGAAAGTACCGGTCTTCGGAGTGTACAGTTACGCTGGATCAATAAAGAGGCTAATCTACGTGCGTAAGTTCCTCGTTTCCCGAAGAAGAACTTAGAGCCCAACGTACCTCGGACACAAAAGAGTAGTCAGAAGAGCGGTACTTCTTTTCTTTCGTTTCTCGTTAATTTACACCACGTCCCGGCGCAAAAAGTGTGACAAGGTTTTTGTGAGCCGGAACCTCGTTATCGGGGACCCGTGCGTCGGCTCGCAACACACGCGCACAGAAAGATTTCAGCAGCGAGGAAAAAAGTAATAAAAGAAATTTCATACGTGTAACATCATTTAGCAAATAACTGTATCCCGCTTTTGGTTCCTCTAAAGGTTCTTAAGGGTATTGAAAACGCTCAACAAAGAAACACATATAGCATTCAACGTGTGAAGAATTTCAACATGAAGAGGCATAACTTCAGTTTCTGAGAATCATTCGGAAAGGCACCAAAAATTTGCAAGGGAAGGAAACAAAAATCGGATATACATAAATGCTCTTTGTTTTGCACTTCCCATCATACACCATCATTCTTCTTATACTACGAATCACATCACATTTAATTATACTTGAATGCTTTAAGCATCTTCTCTCAATTCTGAGTCTTTGGACGAATCTCGAAAGCAATATTCCCCGAAAGTGAATATTGAAGTTTAATAAAATCGAATTGATTCAATGGTGGATCCATCTAAAATATACAAAAGGATACGGCGAAGATCGGGCATACCATGGTCAGCCCACTGCTCGAACGCGACAAGGAATTCCGTTGGTTCCGTGCGCAAAGAAGGAAGGACGTCGCCGCGTTTCTGGGTTGCTTTATGTAACAGTCGCGTAATTGTTATCTCACGGGTTCGTGCGTGGAATTTTTCGCGTTAGCCGGTCGTCCCTGGGTGGTCGTGAAGCTAGAGGACGCGTTTCACGTGCGGCTGGTAATGCCACGTGAGAACCGTGAAACGGATTTGCCCGATCGGATTGACGTTTCCAGGCTTGAACTTTCGGCGCGTCGCGTTCACACCCAATTAATACTCCACCCACGCGTCACCCGGCGATTTTTCGCTCGGTTACGAAATGTCGGTCGGTTCGCCTGCATCGGTGGACACTTAATTTCGTTCATGCTCGAAGGGAGCAGCTTCGAGTCCAGTGGAGAACGCGCCACCATCCCAGTGTAACTATCGCTTCGTTCCTCATTGTAACTTATATTGTCGAGGGATAAAAGTGTTCTGTCTAAAGCAGTGATAAAAAATTATAAGAAGAATCGAGAGTGTTAACGAAGCGTGGCTTTCGAAGGGATGCTGCTTTATGCTGCTTTATAACATCCTCTTTAGAAGCCTCGAAGTTACAACCTTCTCTGAACAATCACTCGTAAATAGTCGATTTTACGGGTACGCAATAAACAAACAGGGTAATGGATGGCGACGGGGTCTGGGAACATTAGAAGATAATAACGCTACACCACACCTTCCCTCGATATAGCGCTCAGGAGGGATTGCTTCGCATAGGCGCCGATCACATTACAATAAAAGTCTCAAACCAAATATTAATTACATAAAAAACATAATAAAATCCCTCCTCCTGGTAGCTTCATTCAAAAATCCCTTAAGGGACAATACACGAGTCAGAAAAGTTAGAATCATTAAATTAGCAATGTGTTCCGAAAGGTAATGAAAATTTATGTGCGGAAGTATAGAACGATCTCGTGGCAGAACTTGTTACCTGTAACTAACAGGGACTCGCTTCAATAATTACCGAAGCAGTCGCATAAATAAGAACATCTCATGCGCGGGGGAAGATTTTTGTGACTGATCCTGTTCGCGGCGGCCATTGGTTAAATGAAAATTTACGGGAACAGCATAAATCGACGATGGAGCGTAGAGGCTGGCGCAGGGGCGTTCGTTTCATACATCCGCGAAAGGAAGGAGAAAGGCACGGTGTCGTGGCGCGCGATTTTTCAAGCGCGTTTATCGGCCGATTAGTTCGAAGTACACGTGGATTCACTTTCGCGCCTTGTCGTCGAACATGTCCTTTCGCTCGCCGGCGCGTCCGGTCAGAAAACGATGCCGTACTCGCGGCGCAGCCATTGTCATTAGCGTGAAAGTCGGCCTTTCTGTCCTGGCCAGACACGTTAATGGCCTAAGCGCCGCGGTGCGAGTTGAAGGAACGCTTCTTGATTAGTACTATCGCTGGGACGACAAAGCGAACGCACAAGATCATAAATTAAACGAAGGGGAACCGATTCCTTTCTTTTTTCCGTACTCAGTCTTCTGCGTCTTGACTGAAATACCGGCTGCTACGAAAGAAGCCAAGCTTTAGGAACTAATACTGTAATAGGTACAAGACACAGGGACTAGTTGTTACATTTCCCATTCTTTTTATTTTTTTTTTGCATTCCACTATTAATGAATCTTACTTGAAGTACCCACTTTCTTCTACCGATGGCCGATATCACATGTAATTAAACGAATACCATTCTGAAGGTCGCGCAATGTATCAAAGTAGAGCGTTGGTGCGGAGCACGGTGCTGGAGCGCGGAGCAGTGAAGCAATGGGGTTTTGCCCGGATCAGGAGCGGACGACAAGTGAGCGGAGAAAATGAAATGCTTTTAATAAATAT
Source organism: Andrena bicolor (assembly GCA_960531205.1). NCBI lineage: Eukaryota > Metazoa > Arthropoda > Insecta > Hymenoptera > Andrenidae > Andrena > Andrena bicolor. The sequence goes on along the minus strand of OY482666.1, from coordinate 33,398,019 downwards.
CAATTCCTAATTTTTCATCATTGAAAAAATATTACATCGTACGGCCGGTGTTAAGGAGGCATACTACTTTCTTTGCCCGAAAATTAAGCATTATTATGAATTTTTTTCTATAAATATCAAAATGAAAAGCTAAAAAGGTGGGGTTTGTTGCAAATGAAAGATCACTCTTTGAAAGTATTAAAATAATTTTTAATAAAAAAAAAAAAAACATCTGGAGCGGAGCTGGAGCAAATATTTTGATGAATATATTACACAATAAGGGGCAAGCTGGTACAGGATTCAATTTTGGAAGAGAGGCTTACGTTATGTGTAATACAATTATATTTTTTTGGGACAAAGATAAATTTATTAATTTTAAGAATCCGGTACACTAAATATAAAAGAAAAAATTATAAACAAACAATATTAAGAAGAATAATAAGCTATTGAATCAATTACACTAAAAAAGGTGATTATCATTTATCGTGATTACCGGTAACTGTCCCCTACTTAACTTGAGGATGAAACAGGGTGACATTTCACGCGATCTACTTCATTTTGCAATGCATGGATGTCACAACACGACACTTATACTTATGTATCGTTTAAACACTTACAATTAGAATCATGGTCCTTAGTCCCCGGCTCCTATAGGCCATTTCCATAGCCCCGCAACTCGCCCCGCGTCCGCGCGAACGCCGGAGTAGTCGCACCTCGGCTAATCATGCAAATTTTCTAAAGGCCGACATCCCCCCTGGACCGGCTCGATCTCGAACAAATTACCCGGCTCGTATTCCACCGGTTGTCGTCCATGGAATATTCAGTCCGCAGAGCGCGATCGGTGGCACGTAAATCCAAGCGGCGATTCCCGCGTCTACGCGCGCGCATGTGTACGCGGCCGCGACAGGTTCATCGCACGCCTTTACACGCACGCCTCGACAAGTGGATTCGCGTGCACACCGCGCCGCGGAATTTTCTCTCCCCTTTGCCAATCCGCCCCTTCTCTCCGCCCGTTTCGCAATCCCGAGAACTAGTTGTCATACCGGTGCAGTGTTTTGCGAGCTCGCGCACTTCTTTTCAAAACCGGTACGCCCGGTGAATTTGCAAAATCCGCGGGGACAAGTGCGCGGGGACGCTAAGAAGCCCGTTCGATCGGTTCGCGGTAAAAATCGAATCGCCGCGCCGGAGACCCTGCGTGGCCGCTCCGATAGGGGAGATTTGAGGCACGCCGATCCACGATTTATGCAGATCCGGTGTCCGGTCGCGCCTCGTTATCGGATCTGTAATATTGAAACCGGCAGCCCTGGCTGGCACACAGCGTGAAAACGTGTTTGACACAGGAACGCGGTGGAGACGGCGAGCGCTCGTTGGGTATTAACTATTGAGATTCTAGTGTCAGTGCGTCGAATCGATTCTCCACCGAGGACCTTTGTATGCCGGGTTCTACGCGGGATACCTCTACGGGAGAATTTAATTATTGTCTTTCGGTTGTTTAGAATGTACAGAGAGTATGGAGTTGAGGGTGAACCTAGTGTAATCAGCAGAAATCAAGGTTCTTTTGGGGAATTTTTTGTAAGGAAACTATACGTGCAATCTTTTTCAAACTTTCGGGCTATGATATTATGTATTTCAAGAAGTGAAAAAACACTTTCTGATATTGAAAATTATGCGTTAATTTCGAGTGTTTTTGAGCAGCTCCGATACGGAAATTGTTCAACTGCGTGCAGTTTAGGGTTCGTTTTAGTGGGCTGAAACCAAAACTATCAAATAGTTTTGTGTTTTTAGTAAAATTGTGCTATGGATGAACCACAATCAGCATTAAAAAATGAAAAATTAAGATAATGGTGAGTGTTTGAAAAAATAGATGCGTTTTTCACTAAAATTTTACGTTAATTGTGCAATAAAACTTATTAAATTTAATGATAATATTCCAGGTTGAGGTTCATCCATAGCGTAATTTTATTGAAAACACAAAACTATTCGGTCTTTTAGTTTCAGGCTACTACAACACTGGTAGCCTGAAACCAAAGGCCGCTCCGAAACACTTACGCCATTTATAATTAATGCGTCATTTTTACACGAAAAAAATTTGGCCGCCTCTTGAAATACATAATAATATAGCCTGAAAGTTTTAAAAAGTTTGCTTTTCTAGTTTCCTTACAAAAAATTTCCAAAAAGCACCTTGATTTCCGCCGATTATCTACCCCAGGTTCCCCCCTTAACGTGGAGCACTTCAGCGAGAGATATCCATAGGTCGATCCTTCATGGTTCCATTGTGTTCTTCCGTGCTTGTAATCCTCTTCTTCTAAATCTGTTATCGAGAGAGTTTCATAGCCTGGAGAAAGTGTTGAACGAGATCGCTCGCCGATTATACGTCTGCAAGTAATCCTCCATTTATTTTGAATCTTCCCGTGCCACGGAATGAGGCTGAATTTCGCATTAGCGAACAATCAGGCACAGAGAAAAGTAAAAGCGAAGTCTCATACCTGATCACTAGATAGGAGTATACTAAATCAAGAAGTTTTATAATTGGAAGATATCTCTGTGAAGTTATAAGCAAAACTGAATTGAAAGGTCAACGTATATTTTCGCGTAGAGATACTTTCTCTCGAGACATTATCTGTCATCGATTTATCTTTCTCGCGATGATCGATATCCCATTGGAGGTCCACTTATTAATTGGAATGCGATTTAATTATCTGGAAACTCTAGTTTCCATACCCCTCGGCAGGGCACGTGAGAGTGAATTCACGACCAGTGGAAATAATTGCAGAAAATGATACAGACTTGATCCAGTTACGGTAGGTTGCTTTGACCTTAGTTCGCTTCGTGTCTGCCTGGAATAGCATTAGATCCGAACGAATTCTTGTCTCGCGCGACAGGCGTTCGCCAGCCGTGAAAGAATTCTTGCCACCAGACAGTTCGTAATTATTCTAATCAACTTAGCATACTGCGTCACTTTAATTGACTTGGAAGAGCCTTTCTTCGCGACGGAATTCTCCACGAATATTCATGAATCGTTGCTCACGTTGCGGTTTATGCGCAAGAGGAGGTGTTATTAATTAATCGACGATCGTTTCCTTTTATTATTAAAACATGTCCCTCCTCCCTTCGTCACCTTCCCGATATGAGGAAAGATTGAATAAGTGGTGTTATATCGATCAATCACTACATTCAGATCGCCGCCTGCTTTTAGCAATAAAAGAAAGCCGATATCGCCGTAAGAGCGCACGCGAACATCGTACATTCATAACACGCGTTTCCTTCGTCTCGGTAAGTAGCGACTCCATCCGGTGGACAATTCGTTCCCAGTCCGTTTCGCCGTGCAAAGTCGCGGGCTCATTGTTCTGCGGCATGCTCGCGCAGTATAAGTCTCGCCCATAACATACTAACACGGTTTTATGAATTCTTTTCGTGCCCCGCAGTCTCGCCGGCACGGCACGAGCGTACGTGGACGGTCCGCAATTACGCTCGTGGATACGTCGCGGTCTAATTAAAGCTTCTCCGCTCTTCTTTTCCAGGTACGTTGACCGGATGTTACCCGCGGCGTGAGAATATCAGGAGTCGCCGGAAGTGCGGTATGATGCATTTAGTTAAAAGCCCCTTCTTGCTCGCTTCGATCTGCCCCGAGCTCTGAAAGGAACCTGTTGCTTTCGACGTGGTTACTTTGCATTTACGATGCTCCGTACTTAGCCGCGAAGAGTACGTAGATTGAACTGGCTGAAAAGAATTTTTATTTACTTCTTCAAAGTGCAGGGATTACACAATTTTTTGTTAGATAATTACATTTATGGCCGGTTCAGTCCTCGACGAGTCGGCGTTGCTATAAATACTTTCATGACTTCGGGAATCATTTATAATTGTGCGTATTGAGATGGTATTAAAATAATAACGAATGCCAGGTTGACGGTTTCGTGGACGCGCACGGAAGTGAGAATTTCCTTGGAACGAACGTAACCATTACGAAAGTAACCGGCAGAACTGATACGTTCGCTCGCCTCTTCCAATATTTAATTTTCGTAACATCTCCGGATATCTAACGGTGATGAAATACCAATACGGGAAACGTCTGAGTCGTTTGCGAGGACGAGCGGTACTGTCTATTTGAACTTGCACAATCTTCGTCCGTTTCGAGCTGAGAAGGAAGGAAGAATCAATATCTAGAAATCGTGGTGAAATTAGGTGCTAAATAACTTGGAAATGTAGAACGAGCAGAAAAAAAAAGAACAGATCAGAAGTGTAGAAAGATTTCTAGGAACACTTCACAAATATCTGTACACACAAAGAACAGAATTATATTTAAATTCTAAAAGAATAAAGTGCCACTAATTGTAAGTAGTAGAACATTGAGAGATAATTAAATACTAGTTTACAATATGCTGTTTAACATAAATTTCAACGGTAGATGGTCGTAATTACCGCAAACAAACAATGTCATCAAAAGGCAGGCAGTGTCCGCAATCGCGAACCCAATTAATCCCACAGTTAGTCAGGCATTGTTGCAAAGCGCGTAGTTCCCTCTCTATCCCTCTCGTCTCTCTCGATTTTACTCCCGCGAGTTGCAGGTGAAAATGCAGGCTGGCCTTGTGTCTGATTGCCGCAACGAGCCACCCGGCGTTTGTTACCGAATTATCTCGTTACTTCATTAAGTAACAAGCCCGCATAGCTCGTTTATAATTAAGCAGTTCGTTCGTGACCGAGAATGTCGCAAAACGACCCCTTCTGCTGTCTCACAGCCGACTATTATCCTCTTCCTTTAATCACCTAAGATCGAGTACCAGCACGCGACGCTGGGAACTTATAGAATTTTTATAGAACCTTTATTTCAAGCAGAGTTGGTCGTTGGTTCCACTTTACAGCACGGACTTCAAATAAGAAAATCATACCGGTATTACGTCGACAAACCTATACCGAAACAGATAAGTACCGAAATAGGGGAATACCGAAATCGTTAAAGTACCGAAACCGAAATAAATACCGGTATTTTTTCGGTTCTTCTTTCGGTGAAATGGTAGATTAAAGTAATATCTTTATAACCCTTATTCATTCGAGCTGAAAAACACCGATATGTAGGGACGAATATTTCTTCAGTGAATTCAAACCGCTGCCTAGTGTTCCCCCTACGATTTCTTCATTTATATCCGTTTAGATTCGTTAAGCAGAAAGCTGCTAATTGTTTTTTTTTGTTTTTGGATGGGCGCCGTGGTAATCTTGCCTGGGGTGCCAGTGTGCTAAAACCGGTACTGCCAATATCAGTATTATGTACAATCGGTTTCGCGATACCGGCTTTAGATCCTTGCCTAAAAATGTTTTGAAAACTAATAAAATACGAAAACCGCAAACATTATCGGAAAATATAGGTAAATATTTTTCCCTATTGGGTATAAAATACCCAAACGGTATTTTCGTATTTCGGTTTCTATAAAAGTTTTGTAGATGACATTATCATTTTCGTTTGCAGAATGTTCGAAATAGTCCAGGAAAGGAATTCCATAGTAACTAAGCAAACTCTTCTCCAAACTAACAAGTAATAGAATTTTTCAAACAGTTAGTACCTTGCCCAAGAAAAATGCACTTTCCCCTCGATATTTGAAATTGAGAGAACGCAGGCGGCTCGTTCCAGCGATCCGCGATTTTCCAGAATGGTTTTCGCTGAAACGACCAGATACAGCGGTTACGGTAAAAGTAATCGCAATGGGACGATAGTAATTGATGGGAAGGCTACCAGGCTTATGGTTAGTAATAAAACGCCGATCCCGCGGTTGCGAACTCGTTGGCCGCGGAGGACGCGACCCGGCCGGTGTTTCGTGCAGGAAGTCGTAAAGCAAACGACAGGAAAAATTGTTCCCGCTGCTTTCTGCGGTATGAAAACTCGTCTTATGTAAGGTGGGGCCGCGACGAACAGTCGGGGAGCAGAGTCTCGCGATCTCGATACGCTACGTAACGATCGTTTTCCTCGAATTTCTCCGAGCGTTATCGTCGTACGACGCTCATTAGGTTACGGAGTGACACGCAATTTCCCTCGCCGTTCAAGCTCCACCGTGGCTTTCACCGTCCGTCGGAGACCGGATTGCCGGCGTTGCACGCGCATACGTGCATCGATAACGCGCGGATGTGTCGCCAAGTCCGTCTGCGCGTAGATAACCGAGCAACTTTTACTTGCCGCCTAAGCGAACGATGAATGGTTTTCCTAGGCGCAGCAAAATGTCGATGCTCCAAATCAGAGGGTAACAAACGACGAATGCTGGTGGAAGGAGCTCAAAGGACGAATTCTCGCCACGAAAGCTTTTATCGTAACTGGAATTACTCCGGCGACGAGGGTAGGAATACGAAGCAGCGATGATGCGCGCACCGGTGGCACAGCGATCTTGCGGATACGTTGCACGTCCGGCTGCATTTTGTCGCGTGTGCAACGAGCGACGGTTTAACGAACCGATCGAAGGTCGACCATCGATTTTCACACGATCGGCTGCGCCACCACCTGGGCAACTTCTTCCCTCTGGATCGTAATTTCTCTTCGTACGTGGTCGCTGTAGGGGAAGGTGTAATCGAAAGTAGCAGCGGGTGAAGCATAAAATTTAATAGAAAGGTTCCACTGTAATTAGACATTACCCTCTATCGCATCAGTTTCTCAACGAAGAAAAATGTTACGACTGAAGAAGGTGGTAAGAACAACTTGAAATTTAGAACCACTTGCTCTCGAACTACGAGCTACTAGAAAACTACTTGAAAAACTTGTATCGAGGGTGTAGCTGGACCCAGCGCGCGATCTCGTCACAGTATAAGACACAGATGCAACGTGGATACTGTCTGCACACCGGGGTGCACTCACGTGGCCGCTCGTGAGTCGTGCATCGACAAATCGAGCCCGACTTTCGCACGACCCGCATATCCCGCCGATACGGTTTCCGCTGCATCGTCGTCGGGCCCATCGTGACTTACCATACCCTCATGCCCCGGTGAGAGCTCGTGCACGATCACCTAGACACGAGCCAGGGACAGTGTCCTCTCCTCCCCACAGTCCCGCCACCCTAGAAAACTTGGTGATAAATGCAGATATGCGACCGCAGGGGAGGAGGTAACACGCAAATGCAATATACCCTCATCCACCGCGGGCAGGCAAGGATTAGCAATGGTCGCCTTGCTAGAGACTCTAGCAAAGTGTTTAGAACCCTGTTTAGAGTTCCCTTGCGGATTTACAGGCGGCCATACCGTCAAGGACCCAATTCCTGATCACTTACGATGCAAAGAGAGCAGTTTCTGATCAACCTAAAACATTTTACTATGAGCTATCAAATGTTTGCGTATAAATTTAAAAATACTTCATAATTATTTAATAATTTTTTGGACCTAATTTGTATCGTGATAAACTTATTATTTGGTATTTATATACTAAACTGATCAGGAACTGGGTTCTGATCAGAAACTGGGTCCTTGACGGTAGTGCGAATTTTTACGTATGTATTTTGCACGTCGGGGCGTTGCTACTCCAGCTGGCTGACTCCGCGCTGTGTGGATCTACAGTTCCAGCAGCGGCTCTGTTCAATCGCAGTGTTCTTCTCAAATACTTTCTAAAGGGAAGATCAGTTGGTCGGTCGAATTGTTAGACATGGCTGTTCTTAAAAGCCTAATATTCCAAATGAATGTCGTTTGTATGACGAGCATTTGCTCCGTTCCAAGATTGTTGATATTCTGAGTCAGCAAGGAGCAGTATCGAGTGGCGCGGAATAAAAGACAGGCTTATCTCGAAGACTGCCACGTTCCACGAAAACTGGAATGCGAGGCACTATCATCGCGACAGCCCCGCGGAACGCGGCGGAGCATAAAGTAGCGGGGCATAAAATTTACATAAAGAAAAAGCTTTTTACTGGACGTCTTACCGGGCTCGCCATGCCGCGGGCTGTTCCTCTATCTAGATTCGTCTTCGGCCGGGATGCTCTATGCGAACGATGTAACCTTTTCCGCGCGAGGATGAAACGCGTTTGCACGCATAAACGGTGCTCAGATGGTTGTCGGATAACCACCACGGAAGTACAGCGTGGTGGTGGAAGCCTAGAGGTTATCAGTCGCTGATAACGACGGGCAGGCGGCAATCTTCTTACTTCCTTCAAATGGAGAATCATTTTTCGTTCGCTCGCTAAGAATACATCCTGAGCCGGTGCTTTCATACGTCACAGCTTCAAACGCACTTCGTTCTTTCATTTTGTCCCCACAGTGTTTCCTGCACGCCTAATTTGGTGTGTTGTAAGTAGAATGCCGTGAATTCGGTATGTTGCGTTGGCAAGAGGTGGCCCCACGTCTTCATACGCAGATCTTTTGTTTCTTTCACACCCCGCTGGCTTTCAAAGAGTCTTCATGAATATCGGTGACGCGTTTGAATGCGGAAGACGTTAAGTTTTCGCGTAAAACGTGCTAGCGAGGCAGCTAGAACCAGATGTAAGTATTGTTTTTACGGGGAAGAGTAAATTACGAAAGGAATTTCGTGCGCAGAAATGAACACGTCAAATGTTAAATGAGCTCCGATTACGTAAGACCATCAGCGTTACCGCTACAGAACCGCCAGTCTCTGCGGGAGAAATCACAATATGAAATGAAGACGAGGCAGGGCAGGATCAGTGACTGCTTCCGGTTACAACTGTACAGCTAATTACTCAACAGGGACGGTGATCAATCTTGGAGAAATCCTCGTCTGACGACAGATTCTTTCAATCACCCCCATTCGAATATTCAGCAAGCATACGGGCTTACATCATTATAGACGAAGAAATTAATGGAATCTTCTTTTCTATGATTCAACGTGGAGGTAACTTCGTAAATCATGAGTTATCAGTGTTCAGGCTTCAGGTTATTGCTCTGCTCGCTGTGAAGTTTTAAGATTCTTACCTGGTTGTTGGTGCTAACGCCGGAGATCCACCTGCTAGCTAAACTAACAATAAACTATGCTATTCTATGCTATGTCTGGCTGTGCTATAAAACATAAAAAAAACGGAGCACAGCTTAGCTTAGCTTTTGGTGGAAACGGTTGTATGAAGATGTATTGAAGCCAGAGTTGGGCATTAACTAAATAAAAAATTATTTAAATAACGGTTCGAATAATAGTTACTTTAACTTTAGGGTACTCGATGAATAAAGTTAATTTTTTTATTCGTCGAGCTTTTCAACTTCAACGTCGAATCAATTTTTCAACTTTAACTTTCACTTTAATTTTATTCGAAATAAAGATTAACATTATTGGACACATGATGAATAATTTTTTTAACTTCTATTCGCTATTCGAAATTTTATTTAAATAAAAAAAATTTCCATCTCTGATTGAAGATAATTTTTTAATACTTACAATTACCACAGCATAGCTTACCTCAGCTTTCAGGTAGATTCCTGGCTTAAGTCTTTCAGTTCCTTTGGAATAGAATCAGATTAATATCCCCGAAGTGTAGCAAGCCTAGTATTCCAAAAATAGTGGAGCAATCTTATCTGTACCATACTCTATATTCTCACTTTGTGTCTTCAGCAATCAGTCTCACTTGAAGTTAATGGCCAGAAAGGATCCCTTCTTGAATTAAATTTCGCCCTTGGCCTGTATAGTCCTACTGCGTCCCCTTTTCCCTGGAAAATATAAAGTAAGAAGGACAGAATGTAGCCAGAGGTCTCGGACGAACATCGTTCGCTGCGCGCGTTATCCGTGGACGCATAAAAGTAGACTTCTAGCTACCATTCATGTATAAAGCATGAGCTCCTCGGTCTCAGGACGCAATGAATAAATGTAAATTCAGCCCCATAATAATTGCTTTACGGGGGTACCCACCACTGTAATCACTTTAATAGCCGCTTCTGTCGTGGCAGCCTGAAGAGAGCGCCTTCTAGCCGCGCGGTGTGATGCGCCATTGCATTAATGGTGCCTTTTACGAGACGATGCGCGCGTGTTGCTAGTCTCTTTTGCTCGTGCACTTCACATACACACACGGGGCTTCTTTTCAGAAGAAAGGAGGGAAAATAGGGGATCACCAGCGAGAAAGTGTATCCCAGGACAGTTTTTACAGTCTTAAATTAAATTCACCGTGCATGCAAAGAAGCAGGCATTGACGATTAATAATTCATTCCGAACTGAGTATTTCAGCTGTATTGTTTCTTTAACTCGTTCTTTAAGGCTATACATATTAATATAATGAGTTAATTCTTTGCTCGATACACTTAAACGAGTGTCTCTCTTGAAAGGTTACGAACTTATTATTCATGGAAGGTGTACGTGTATCCTTGGTTCGATTTTCCTTATAAACTCAGCTCGAGGTGGTTATGAGATCGGTCAGTGAACGTCCAGTTCGGGTGTAAACCACGAAGAAGTTCATCCGTGAGGTAAATGCACTCGTTTACCGGTAGCTTGGAACGAGAGTGAATTATGTCGGTACGTTGCGTAATTTTCTTGTACACAAGGAAGTAATTGATGGTGTACGAAATACGGGGATTTTGAAAATTAATTTTACGGTGTACAACAGGATAGGATCTTGTTCGATCGATTTGTAACGAAAGCAGAGTAATTTTAGAATGGTTTCAGCAAAGTTTTACCAAGCTTCTTGAAAATCTGAGACCCTGTTTCCTGGAATAATCGTAGCAAAGGCTCTCGATGATCAGAACAATGTGAAAGGTATCAAAGGAGTCTTCTATTCGATTGTGCTTCCATTCAGCGTGCAGAGCGAATCCTTAAATTATCTTCACTCCCAGAAGAAACCGCACGCTCCCGCGATTCCGGCAGACGCGGCGCCAATTAAAAGTAAATACTCGACCCGCACTTCTTGTTACCCGCGTCACGACCTCTCATTATTGAGGATCAAGCTTAATAGTTAACGTGTTACAGCCACTTTAATTCCTCCGTAGCATTCTCGCGAAATTCTTGGCTCGTATGACGCAATTTCTTGCGAAACCATCATCAAACTGTCTTACACTTGTCAGCTGATTTCGAAATACTCTAAATACTGCAAAAAAGTTGCACTCTATCCCCTTCATAACAAAGTTACACAATAATATTGGCAACGAAATATTCTCAACTTTGACTTCAATTATGGTAACTGCACCAAATATGGAGCATCTGATTTTGAAAAATAGAGACATACTTTGTTTTCAATGAAACTAGCGTCAAAACAGGACAAAATTAATAGATATTTGTTTGTTAATATTTGACTATCCAAAAGTTTAAGTGTCTTAAAGTCTCGGTAAAAAATGTAAATGAAGTCAAACGTGGCGAGTTGAAAGGATGTTGAAAGGAGTTCTAATATGGAACACGTAGGATATTTATAAATAAATCTCAGAAGACTATATTTATCATTAAAAATGAATATTTATTGAACGACAGAAGACAAGTAAACAAATATCTTCCATTTTTCAAAATTTATATTATGTTACATTAATTTTCTGCATCTGTTACACGTTGGGCACGTAGATGACGACTAGAAGCACCGCATTCTTCAAAGCAGTCATTCACAAAATTCTCATTTGTTTCCCCTTAAACTGGTCCCTATTTCGCGAAATGTGGTTCACGTGGTCGCGAAGTTCCCACAATTACTTCGCAAAAATATGGCACGTTGGAGGAATTCATCGAATCGTGCCGCAAGAGTCGCAGGTTCCCAGAGCCGAGGGTGCCCCTTGCGGACCTCGATGACGAGGGGAAGCCATTCGTTTCGGGCGTCACACTTACAATGAATCCTTAAATTATCCTCCGTCGTGGCGACGGCAGAAGAAACGCGCGTCCTTGCGCTGCGCGGTAGCCGCCACGCGTGTACAGCTACCTTGGCTCCAATTAAAATAAATGCGTTCGCTGCTTTTCTTGTCACCGTTCCGAGTGCTTCTGCCCGGCATCTCGTCAGCTCCCCCCGCGTCCTCTCGCCGCCTCTTCTCGCGGTCTTTTCTTTCTGCACATCTTCGCGCCAGCGATGATCGCCGATGTCGTTGCACCGATCGAACTCGAGGATGGAGAACGGCTGGCTGACATTCACTTCACGCTAGGAGGAACGAAACCCATATTCATGACTTCCAGTTCTATCGAGTTCTTCTAACATACTCGAAATGTTTTAATCAAACAGACTTTTTGGTCAACGGTGGTTAATTTTGGGGATCTTCTTCGATGCTCACAGAATCAGTAAATTCTGAAAAACCTTTCAAGGAAACCAGCCTCATGTCCATTCTTAGTTAACGCCTTCCTGTTCACTTCGGTTGGTATCAACTAATGCTTGCCTGAGAAAGTTCTCATCGAATGAGAAATTCAGCAACGCAACGTCTTAATACCTGCATAGTGGCGAATGCCAGGCTCCGCGACAATTCGGCTCGCACACATTTTTGCGGCCGCCCGGTCGGCGCGGCCGCTGAGACGCATTCTTGAGCCAGTTGAACGTTATGATGCGCAAACGAACCACCGTGGATTCCGGCCGTGTCCCCGGCCCCCTTTTCCTATGCCCCCTCGTCAGGGTATATACAAGGCACACGGTGCCACGCAGAGGAGGAGGTTAACGACACTCCCTGGCATTGACCACTTCTGTCGCTGGCGTACGGCCGCCGCAAACGACACACGCGGGTAGATCTTTCAAGCTTTTTGCTCCTTGCGGAGCAACCTCTGGAAATTGCGCTCGTCCTCGTGGACAGAGACGCTCCGCCGCCCGATCTAAAACCCTCTCCTCCGGTGAGCGATTACGAGCAGCTCGAAAAAGGGAGGGGGAGAAAAAAAATAGCCAGGCCAGACGACGCTCGGCCCTTCGACACGGCATCTTTGCGTCTGGGCACGTTGTTAAAGGTGGACGGGGCACCGAGGGGTGGCTCCATTGACACGGTTAACGTGCCCGACTTTTTGTTTATTAAGGAAAGGCGCCCGGTTTTTGGCGTGTTAATCCGATGCCTGTCGGAGGCGACGTAGCGACCGGAGCTTATTTAAATGTCCCCGCGACTGTCACGGCAGCTGGCTTTAAGTCCCTCCAAGTGCATCGGTAACTGGACGATGGCTGGGGGGGACACGAGAGGACGTAAACGGACACAAAGCGACGTAATGAGACGCGTAGAAATAGAGTGGTATGAATACGAAATGCAGAAGGAACATCGCCAGTAATAAACTGCTCGTGTGTACCTACCGCGACAGGATCGAGAGGAAAAATCGATGCCGTGTGCACGTGAAATCTGGAGAACTGATGGTTCAGATGCCACGCAGGACGAGACGCTATATTTGCACTTTTCCAGGTGACTTTTTACATAACCTACCCTCCTCAAGTAGGTAACAGGTTAGACTGGAAATCCAGGATTACAAAGAACTTACCCAACAATTTGCTCGAGTGACGGGCAAGAAACGCCTTCGGGGAAGCTGGCGTCCGTCCTTCGCGATCGCCGATCGATAGACGCTTGTGGCTTTCGGTAAAAGCGTCACGCTTCCAGTGAGAAATCTTATTTCTTCGTGGAAGCTCCGTGCGGCGGCGACTTCTGGATTTCGTGCGCGTGTAAAAGCCGTCGATCGACCACATGGAAAGCAGCTGCGCGCGCGGAATATTGAGGAGGGCCCGGACGGAATAATCGGTGCCCCCCGTCTCGCGGATTCTGGGTCCCTCGCGCGGCCGTCTTTGACATAAGTGCCCGAGTCGTTATCCCCGGCTGAAGACGTAAAACGCAACGTGAAAGTGAGGCCCGACAGACGGGGTACACGGGCCGTTGAGCGAGACGAACGGGCGGGGGGAGGATGGTAGCGCTTGGCAGGCACGTATCAGGCGAAAGAAAATTGAATCAGGTGGCCACGAGGTGTCATTTAAATATACATGAAGCTGAGTGACGAGTTTGTTGCGCCCCGGCGATGCGTGGCTCCTGCCAGCATGACGATTAGGGTTGCTGTCTGCGAGGGTTGCGGTCGGAAGCTTCGATCCAAACATGTTTACTTTGAATCGGAACGTCAGAGGATAGGACTGATCTATCAGTCTCGACTAGCCGCTTATTTTCTTCAGAATTCTTAAATGCTTCCTTCGTGCCTTCGAAAACAGGCTCGCACCATCGATGCTGATCAATGCACTCGATCAATCGTATTTTTCTGGGCTCTTCTTTCTACGTGTAAATGAAAATAAATGTACTACCCGTGACTTATTCATGATCAAGTACCTTTCTTCATAAACCGCATTTGCCGCGCTGCATTCATACGGGAAGATTTTTCCCCGTGCCCGGGCAAGCTTCGCCTTCCGATCAACCGAGACGAAGGCGTTCGCTTCGCTTTACGCGTATGGCCCACTGAATAATTGAAACGTGCGCGGCGCACTTACGAACTTTGATCGTAAGTATGATTCACGACAAAACCAAGTCGGTCTGGTATCGCTCGCGCGGCCTTGAACGATCGACGAAGGCCAAGGTGAGTACACGCGGACAGAGTGCTCTCGGTTGGAGTGAAAACGAGCATCGACGTAAGCTGGGTTCACCGTCCTGCGGTAATTAAGTAACTGAATTCTGGAGTTTTGCCAGAGGGACGTCACTCATTTTTCAGGGTTACTACTTGCTGAGTGGATCATCTAGCATTTTGACCTCTCGAAGATACTATCGTTAATAATGTTGATTATTCACAATAATATGATCGCACGAATGATCTTAGGTGAAAGTATTGGAATTTTATGTGATAAATAAGCAACTTAAAAAAATTCTTTTTATGTACTTATTTTCTCTCTTGGCACTAATTCTTTTCCCTTTATTTTGTTCAATTACATGTTTCTACTTTTATGTAGTAGTCCTCTACTGTTTTTTTTCTATTCTCTACATGCCAAAGGACTTTCCCGCTATATAAATAAATAAATAGTCGATTGAGTTGAAGTGGAGCAGTTTCACAGCCAGGCGATAATATAGCCTGCGTCTACCGAAGTATTTCGCTGCACATTCCTGCACCTGGTATTTGTGGAGGAGCGAAAAGAGGATAGAATGCGATCATTAGGGCCAGGCCCAGCTCGAGCACGGTAATTAGTAACTCGTCGATTTTTCCAACCCCGTGTAACTCATCATCCGTTGACGTTGAACTCCACCGGAGTGCAGCGTGGCGCCTACACGATTTGACGGCCACTCCGCACTTTGCATAATCATTCAGACATGTGGGAAGATAGACGCGAGCGATACAAGTACCACCTTTTTTCGTACCGATGCATGTGAGAGGCGTTCCCGTTTAACCCGAAGATTGACGGTTCTTTGTTTGATTTTTATTCGATTGTCAGTTGCACATGGCTCGCAACTGTAACGTTACCGTGTTGGTTTCGCGGGAAGGCAGAAAAAGAGAAGGCTTTCAAGTGGGAGTGGACGTTATTCCATACTAATGAGAATTCAAGGAATGTTCCGTGTACTTTTCTCACCGTTGAGAATCTACACACGAACTTCTGCGAATATTACTCCAGTCACAACCAGAGAGTTTAAACATTCCCCCCTGAGCGCACCAAACGATCGATCGAACAAGAGCCGTAAGCTAATCAAGGGCAGCATAATGGCGGCAGTTCCCGACCGTAAGAAGGAAAAAGGACACGGGCAATGAGGAGAGCCGGAGAAAATATGTAGAACCGGTCGAAAGAAATCGAGGCGAGCGGTCCGCGGGAAGAGCACACAAAGAGCGATCGTTACCCCGGTTAATCGTCCAGAGCAATTAGTGGGGCTGCTTGATTTTTCCGCGGGGACGTAACTTATCATCCGTCAACGGTGCTACCTGGAGGGCGTAGTTGCTCGGAGGTGGCTACACCAGCTTGATGGGCTCTGCTTGCGCCGCATGACGTACCCGCATTAATGCATGCAGGTACGTAGCTACAAAGCCCCGTGGCGGGATATCGCCGGGCCGCAAGGTGCTCGCGCTCGCGAGCGCGCACACGAGTGGGTAATAAAGATCGCGTTCAGATTATCGTATCTGGCATCGTGTTCCCTGTATCGAAATTCCTGCGGCGTCTCTCGCGCGACCAACAGGGCGACGATCGAATTTTGCGCCACTCCGGCCACGATGTCACGCAAGATGTTACGCGATACGGCCGGTTATACGCGATTGTTTCGTACATCGGCCTTCTTCCATGGGACACCCTAGGTGACTCTGTATGCTTTGTACGTATTCGTGAATTTTCTACAGAGATGGGCAAAAAATTATTTCAAATAAAAATCTGTGTAGGGTAAACCAACCAGTAATTGACCGCATACCAGTGAATGACCATTAGGCAAAGAAAAGTCAATTGTAAATTTAAAAATTACTATTTGGTTATAAATAGAGTGTAGTTGCACTTTTAATATCCCATATTTTTAGTTTTGCGTATTAAACACACATTAATAAATACAATTCTTAATAAAAATATGCGGTCATTTACTGGGCTTCCCATTCAACAATTCGGTCATTTACTGGTTTGTTTACCCTACGAACTTTTTATTTCAAATAATTTTTTGCTCATCTCTGATTTTCTATAACTACGCGTTTCCTTTCTTTTTTATCTGTTTCTGTGTTCGTGAACTATTGGGCTTCTAATCATCCTGCAATGTGTGTTCTGCATTTATCCGGAATTATACAACGTGTTGCGTTAAAGTCAAGCCCAGCAAATTTAGTTCTTTACCATCGCCATAGATGTTATTTAGTTTGAAAAGTATGATGAGAAGGGTCAAGTGGTTGAGTATCGTTATAAATTGGTATAGAGGAGTGGAAGAAATGCCCCTCGACGCGGTGCTGATTTGTTAATTTCCCGTCGTTTATTTGCCGCCCGTACTCCTGCCGTTTGACAGACAGCTGGAAGGTCGCGTCGGGCGCGAATGCATCTCGTTACATCTCTGGAGGTGTAGATACGCAGGCGTTTGTAGTAACGGGGCCATTCGGTTTTATTATTTTGCCGGTTTACGACAGGAAGTCATTACTACATGCAGATTCGCGGTGCAGTGAAGGCCGAAGGGCAATCCCGAGGGGGTAGAAAAAGGCTCGGCCATCACGCAGCTACCTCTCGTCTACGTCTGAGGAATGGAAAACGCGCGAATACATGGTGAATGAAATTGAACCTGAAAGTTGGACGTCCAATTTTTCGAGATCGAACCCCATCTTCGTAATCTCCATTTATCATCTCGGTCAACTTGATACCGGATCAAAGAATCAAGTGGCGAAGATCGACGGAGCCGTAACGGGCAACTGGAACGATCCTCGAGCGATCGGCGTAATAGTACTATCACCGATAAAGTGGCGAGTTTACATCGAGCAGATCCACGTTTCACTTCTGTTACCGCGAATCCGTTGTAAAGTATGCGGCTGACACGAGTCCAAGCGTTTCAGAATAGATGCACGCATGCACGAACGCGAAATACCAGGCCTGGCAATTACAGAATTTCTGCCGATTTTTCGTTCCAACGGCAGCATTGTTTTCCATCGTGGGGCCACGGTGGGGAATGCATCCGGTCGGGAGAGGAGCCCGCGGCCGGTCGCAAACCCTTATAGGTCCCCCTAGGTAGTAAATAGCGAGGAAAGAAGAGCCGAGGAGAGGGGGGAGAGAGAAAAAAAATAGCTGACAATGGTTTGCGCGGATACCAGGATGAACAGATGGCCACGCAGCCTTTAGGCAATTTACGATTCCTTCGAATCGTACTTCGCCTCTCACCGTTCCTTCGGCTATCCCGTGTCTGTTCCTTTTCCGAAAGCGGGGCCCGGCGAGGCTTGTTCACGAATTCTTCCCCGTTTCGTTCTTCCCTCGCGGTCCTGCGAGCTTACACAAAAACGCGATTTCGCGGGGAATGTAAATTCCGAGGCTGAGTCATCGCGACGCCCTTTAGAAGCCCAATATTGCTTTCCTTCTACATTTTCTTTCACCCAAGATGCTATTTGGAGCTCCAAGTGGCGTTAGATATGAATAACAGTAGCAATTGGTGCGCGTATGCCTCGAAGCTTTCAAAGTTCCATGGTGTCCATCTACCAAAGCCTGTCCCACAGTCCACTGTTTCCTTGAAGTAGCCAAATATCGTTGGAGTAGTCTATATAGCTTTGTGATCGTTCGGGAGTGATGGTAGGATAGAAAGCATTCTTGCTCTAGGGTCGTTGCATCCTAGACAGTCCTTATACGATCGAAACCGCAACGCAGCATTGTCTAGACGTTTTTCTAGGCCAGAGGCTTCTCGCGTGCGAGTTATATAACAAAATGGCTGCTCTCACGGGGACTCTAGGTGGTCGTCCGCTCGCTGGAGCTCAGCGCGAAGGGGAGGAAGGGTTCTATGGGCCTGTGCGTTAGGCTAGGTTAAGTCGGTTAGGTCTTTAACCGAGGCGACGGAATGCCAGCGGAGCGTAGAGCCGAGTTATCATCTCGGTCGTACCGTCGAGACGAAACGAGTGAATGAGCCCGCTCGCGCGTTACCGGAGATCCTCCCGTTCTGGATGATCGCTCTTTTATGTGCCGGGGATCATTCTTCCGCGCGGAAGGAATCTACGCGAACACGGTCGGCGATGACGCGGATATTGCGTCCGCAGGAATTCGCAAATTTACCACTTTGGTCTCCAATTAAGAATAGCAATTTGAATCTATTTGTCCTTAGGAAAGGATTTTATTAAAACTGTAAGGTAACAAAGGAAACACTCTCCAGGTGGGTTCGTGAAGTCCTCAGCATCAGTCTACTTGTCATCAAACGCAAAAAGGGCCAGCGAAAGTAAACGAATGACGGATGGAACATTAGAGCTCCTTCGTCCTCATTGACAGGCATCGCGCTACGGGATCAAGTATCGATCACAATCAGTAGAATTGTCCAGTACGGTCAGACCTGTTCCTCTCGTGGTTGAATACGAAACACCCTCGCAGCGATAATCTACGAAACGTCCTATCGCGGCAGACAGTTTCTTTTCTCTTCGGGAGAGCCCCGGCTGCTCGTCCAATCCGTTTTCATCTCTGGTCGGCGGGATTTCAAAGAGGTCTAGACCCGATTGAACGACGTATCTCGCGCGCGTACGGAGAACGTGAAATGGCTGGAATTCGTTTCATTCCACGGGGCCACAATGCGACCCTGATGAAACGATACGATCGATTATTCCCCGCGAGGATAATCGCAGGCCATCAAAAGGACCAGCCGATGCCTGGCGCAAGGTCGCCGCTAGGCGTGTCGAGCCAACGGAGAGATTCTCATTTCACAGAGCGGCTGGTTTCGAGCCGCTTCCATTTCAGCTTCTTCTTTCGCTTCGTCCACGGCCGCGAGGCTCCTATTCGATCTGCATCATCTGGAATTAAGAGCACAATTTCGCCTCGGTAGAAAGCTCATAGCGAATCGAGGTCGACGCTGACACGTTAGTCTTGAATTTCAATTCGCGAAGGCAATTAAGCGAGCTGCGAACGGGCTCGGCTTCTCGATCGAAGGTGTCCGGCGTCGTAGGGTTAAATTAAATTTCGAGGCGATCCATTAAACGGCTTGACCGTGTTGCCGGACGTCTTTGTTTTCTCTTTTCGAGGAGGCATGATTGTATTAAGAATTGTCTGGAGAGAGGCTTCGAATTCAATCTTTATTTCCACGAACAATAGGTGATTTAGCCGCACTGGGAACGTATATCGCTTGGGAAGTTTTTGTGTTTTTATTTGCTGCGATCGTTGGATCTCGTTGCATAGCTGCGGGGAGTAAAAACACGTCTGCTTTCCTCGTATCTGTTAAGTGGAGTACACTCCCGTGATAATACTGAGAATCGTGGGCGTAAGATAATTGTTATTGATCTGCTGTCAATCAGTGAGTTATTCGTACAATATTTTGTCCGTTTCTGAGACACTGTGTGATTCGAGGCTGCCACTCGCCAAACGAAGACGAATGATCGCGGAGAGTTGTTGGCAGCTCTCTGTACCGTCATAATCGAGTTTGTAATCCACTTAAAGTCGTACCGAGAGGTAATTACATAATTCAATCAGCGAGCTCGTATAAATCCCAGTCGAAACAAAGTGCAACCGTGGGAGTGCAGCGAACCTGGCCCCGTCGCGGTAAGATAATTTCAACACGTACATCGAAAGATGTGGCTAATTCCGCGGCATTTCTCAATCGATTCCCGCCAGTTGTATTTACTCGCATCTCCAACAGCTTTGCGTAACTTGTCTGCCTCTGCGTAGGAGGACTCCCGAAAGAAATTGAAATTGAACTGGTAAAAGGTCGCAGATTGTTTACGAAACGCTTAACGCATAATTTAATTCCCGATTGGTGGAACAACGTTGAAATTGTAAGTGTTTGAGTCCTACCTGAAACTTTGCACTCTCACAACGAAGCACGCCCATTTATTTGAATTATATTCTGCTGAATTCCTACTCCAAAAATTCCTAACCCCTTCTTTTCCACCTTACCCTAGGCTGTCACTAGCAAGGCTACTTCAAAATCCCATAAAAGACCACGTACAGTGTCCTAGCCAGCTGAATGCAACCCAGTACAACTATGTTACCTTTCGTCGAGTACCCACTCATTGCAGCTTTTAATCCTACACCCGTGCAAAGTGTCTACTCCGAACGTGTGTGCACCGTGTATAAAGCGTTACCCTAAAAGAGTAAACGAATCGGTGGAAAAGGTCAGGAGAGTTAATTAAATTACACGTACGCGGCGAAATAGTATTTGATCACATCTCAGGACGAAGGAGCTCGTAGAGCCGTCTAAGTCTGGGATTTATACGAATTCTAAGCGAATCGAACGAGGTACAGGGACTCCTGGCTCCCTTCCAACGTGGATGGGAAGCTTCCCCTCCCCGCGAGACGTCCGCCTGCATTTCAATTTTCCCGTCGAACGCGAAGAAAGACGAGGAACAGGCTGTGAAGGATGTGTACACGGTCGCGAGGAAATTCTAAGAGTCACGGAACGACCGGGCTGAGCGGCTCCGAGCCTAGTTCTCTAATGTCCTTTTGCGTGGCCGTCACTCGCAGCACGTCCGTCTATGATTCCTCAGCAACATTCTCCTGGCCGAGCAGCGCTATAACCGTAGCGAGAGAGCTGCCGCGCGGCCGGTACATAAGTTCAGCCTGGCCGCACCATTCCTCGCGAGCGGAACAGAGAGGACGAGAGGCATGCGCGCCCCTCGGCTCCAGTATTTCTTCCTTCGTTCCCCTTCTTTGCCTCGTCTTCTTTTTCTTCCCCCGTCGTTTTTCCCCTCTTTCCAGTTTGTATCGTCCTGCGATTCCGCCAGGCGGAACTGCCGCTATATCAAGCGCGCCGACGTTTTCCTCTATACATGAGATCTTGGAAGAAAGAAACGAGACTCAATGATTTTTATAATGCTACCCCTTCGACGGTCGAATAGAGTGCGCGTCTGTTAGGATAGTATTTTGTCGTTCTAGAGAGGACTCGCGTGTCCAAGCTGGGAAAATCATCGGGTTTCGTAGAACTTGTTTGAAAATGCGCGACAGAGTACTTATGTATATGAGCGTTAAACTTTCGATGGAATCCAAATCAGTGGCGAACTGGCCAGGATGTCAGCTTGTCGGATGGCAAGTGGGTCCCCTTAAACATCAGACTATATTACTAAAAAATATAATTTTGTATCACAATAATTTTAATTTTACTTTTTTTGCCCGTATGATGCCACTTTGTATTTTTTTTTAAATTTTATTTATTTCTTATAAAAATGAAATGATGGCTATATAATTTGGTGTGGGCCCTCTTTGTCTCCTGGCGATTAATATTTTTAGACCCATTAGGACGTGTTGGATAGCGTTTATCAATCTTCAGAGAGTCTTAGATTGATTTGGCATCACTTAACGTGCTAATAAGAATATCACTGACCAGTCAGTAACTACTGAATCAACGTTGAGCAATCAATGTTCCCCCACGCCACAATCCAAGCGATAATTCCTGTTAAAGCCACAAAAGGCCCACCAAGTGTACAAAAGGAGAGCTTTTGCTCGGCGAAATTCGTCACAGCCAGAACAAGTGAAAGGGCCAGAAGGAGGGAATAAAGGCGAAGGTAAGAGAAGTAAAAACCCTTGGAAGGAAGAGCCTCTCCCTCCTGCGGTCTGCCTACGCCCCGAGACGATGTTGCATTGTGTACGTACAATATTAACCGCGATATGGGGGGACGACAAAAGGACCACGAAAGTGCAACGGGCGCTGGGCTGCTGTGAACCAACGCCACGGGACGAATGAATGATTCAGAGCCGTAGCTGTCACGACAGCCACGCTGCCTCTGGCTAATGTCCCTTGGAATAATGGTACAACTCTCTACGCACGTGTGCCTACGTTTAGATTTCAACTCTGAAACTTGCTTTTTGCTGTGAAAGCAAGCAGCTCTGAGGGGGGATCGAAGATCTCTCAATAGGCAAAGCGTTGTTCTGTGAAAAACGTCATTCTGCGTGCTGATTAGTAAATTAGAAGGAAAGCAAGTAAAACGTGTTGTGGGGTGTCATAATTAAAGATTCAGGGGGTGGAAAGTGGGGATGATCTGTGGATGCCAGAGAGCGCCAATTTCTCGAGAGGAGTTCATGAATTGTATCGTTGCCGGAGCAATGTTCCCTGAAAGCATAGGTTTCGCGGAGCCGGCAAGGTCGGGGAACAGGGAGAAGCTAAAATTATTCTTCCTGAGTGGAATTCCTAGGCACTTCTCGCCGCTTCGGCTGCAGACAGCCCTCCCTGAATACTAACGACGCTGCTCAGAGTTTGCGCGGGGCTATCGATGTATGTATGCCAATCGATTTGATATGTCGCCGGTTGCGCAACCGGTCACCCTGAAAACACACTTGTCGGTTCGTGTTGGCAGACAGACTGCGCGCCGACCTCGGACGGTGATTTTTGGCATTCCTGGTGATCGGGGACTCGTGACGGGGTGTTGCGAAGCGTTTCCAAGTGATAATGGCGCCAGGCAACTGCGATAGATAATTCATAGCCGAGGTGTTTAGTAGCAGGGGGCTTTGGCTCGATCACTTACGTTTATCTTCGGTTCGTGCCCGGTGCATGGAAATGCAATCTAAGATTTACCTTCAGGGTTAAAGTTCCAAGAGGAATGGCGCGTGTAGTTGTCTGCGGCGTCGTTCCTTCGTCAGGATTCATTAAACGACTCCGGCTTCTTAAAAAAGCACAATAGACAATTGTTCTCCGCGAGACACGACGGTCTTCGCCCAAACACAGCTTTGAGAACGGAGACAATCACTTCCAAGACGCATCTTCCGCAGCCCACGCAGTCTCGCACCTGACTCATACTCGCGCGCAGTGTCTCGCACACAGACACCATGCCCGCCAACTATTCTAACCATTCGCAGCCTGCTGGCGAGAAGCACGCCGAACGAAAGGGTCGTTTGGCAGTGGCCGTTCTTGATCCAATTTACAGATCGTGGATCAGCCTGTAGTGGCTGCGGGATCAAGAGGGAACGACTAGACTTCTATTGTCTGTACGGCCGCATTCCTAGGCAGGTGACGCCATAAATTCAGTTAGAACCTCTGGAAACCCAACTGCCAGCCTGCTCCACTCGATCCCCTTGAACCGAACTTCTTTTCAAGCTACCGCGGGCAAGGCTTCCTTCGGCTCGGCCTGGTGTGAGGATATTAGTGCTTCGAATGGACGCGTGAAGATGAAACAGGATTCCTGTGAACGATGTGAAAGAATCAATCAAAATGAAAATTTACCCTTCTGTCGTCTTCTATGCGGTATCCAACATAAATACCTTCTCTTCCATAAAATAGCGTTGCATCGGCCCATTTTTTATGGAATACCCTCAATTGCAACCCGACACACTGCAGTGGCTTTTAATCAGTGACTCTCTGGAGCGCGCAAGTAGATAGAGGACGTCCAGTAAGAGCCTTGGCACTGCTTGAATTTATACGACAACTATCTGGAGAAGCAGTTCGAGATAGTCGCCAACATGTCGCAATAAGAATACTTTGAAAGAAGCCTTTAGACAATCTTCACACTCGACCAGTTCTTCCTGCCTGACCGCGTCTCGTGTTCCACAACAGAGCTCCCGCTGGTGGCTGGACCCTTTCGGTATCCGAAGTCCAAGTAAAGGCAGAAAAGAGTGCAAATGATCGTCTTTCGCGCGTTTACCCCCGGAGGAACCTTTTGCGCAATGCTGGCACCGCCGAGCGATACCTTCCGCGGTTGTTCCTTCATCTTTTATTCAGTCGCTATCACCCTCGATCCTAAATCCTCGGGAGCCATGAGCGACAGCGTCGGCTCTATCGCGGCCCCGAAGACGTTTCCTTAGATCACTCGAAGAAGAGCTGCGGACATAGAGAGGCTCTCTCGGGCTGTCTAGGGATCTGGGACGCGGCGGAGGGGGCCTTCTCGTGGCCAGAGAATGTAAACGTGGGCGGTAGTTTACATAGAACTTTGAACCGTTTCGAGTGGATGTCGGCTGGCAATGGCTCTCGCCAGGTAAGGGCAGTAATTCAAATCGACAGTAGCATCCATTTGGTTAAGGAGGCCTTACCGAGATACGGATCAGTGATTTATAACTGGCTGCCGGAATGCGTGCGGACGTGCCGATGTCTCTTCCAACATCATCGATATCCATTATTGAGCCTCTTCCTTCACCCCTCAGTGCACGCGAATCTTCGCGAACTTCGTGCTAACGTCTTGCCAATCGTGGCCTCTGTGCTCTTCTTGTTTCAAGCGATACCTCGCAGTGCTTTGAAATCCTGGACGACCCGAAGCAACTGTACAGCTGCCTCTAGCCAGCTTGCACTTCTAGAATGCATGCGTGAATCTTGGTTCGATCCGCTAGGTGGAATGATGGCTCGTAAATCGAGTTTATAATCAGTGGCAAGTTGCTGCGAAATGCTCTTTGTCCCTGGATGGAGGTTTCTCTCTCAGTTGCGAGGGACGAAAGTTGAGGGTGTGGGTAATAGTATTGTCATTCAGGGGTTATAAAGTGTCCAATGGATTTATGGAGATCCCTGGTTTTATTCAAGAAGATACCGAAGCATGGAAAATACATCGAGTTGACCCTATCGCCACGCGAAGCACTAAATCTCTATGTTCGTGGCGAATACGTTTCTAGTGGGCCATTAGCTGATACCGCGTGTGCCGCGATATCTAGCCAGCTCCATAAAACGAATGGTGCTAATACATTCGTCGATATTCTGGTACCTACATGCTGTACGATACTAGTGTGTCCGTGTGTACTGACGTGTACGATCGCGGCACATTGAAATAGAGACATCGTTCTGATTGCATAAGTCGTTTGGCTGTTCGTCCAGGGATTTCTGCCTGAAATACGGGTTGGAGCTGCAAGTGCCGTCACTGGGCAATTAAAGGCGTCACGTGCCCTTGGAGGAGCACAGATATTTCCCCGACATTAGCACTCCATCAGTTTTTCAGTGAAACTTCTTAGATAATCCTAACTCACTATGTCTTCCATTCGGGAAAATTAAACAATATTTACGCTTAGAATCGTTCTCTCTTTAAACGCCCCTTAAATATTGTAACATTACGAAAGATGGTACGCGTACCATAATTCCGACGAATTATATCATCACCCCGGTAACCACAGGAAAGTTACGCTCAAAACGACCCGCTGTTTCTTTTATTGGAGGATCCTGCGGTCGGATCTTCGTATCTTGTCAGGTAGGTTCAGATTAACCTTGAAGACGTCGCATCTGATCGCTGCTCGCCGACCTTTTTCATCACAGAATCACATATACGATTATCTATGTGTTACATTCTGCGCGGAATATCAGGATATACCTAAGCCCAGCATAGCCAAGGTCCAAACCTTCTGAATTATAGTATGTAACTCTACTCGGATCACTTTCAGTTTGGGGGAGCTAAATCAAATCACCTGGAGGTCTCGGGCCAGGATTTGGTCAATCCTACGTCTGAGAAACTCGGCTCAGGTCACTTAGCAATCAGAATATTCAAGCCAGACGGTTTTCAGTTCATAGAAGCCACCCTGAACATTCTTGGAGCTATAAAATTTGAAGTCTACCACTTCGGAATGATGGAATTCATTTTCAACCACCTGGATGTTGAAGAACCAACCCGTACCACAGAACCTACAAACACCTAGGTCCACCAAGTATTCAGAATCACGTGTAACCTCTCGACGAGTGTCCCCCACGGGACTTACTGGAATCTATCGAATGGAATCTCTGTTCCGCCTGTATATTCCAGTGGAGAGGCGTGATACCGTCGAAATTCGAGCCCCGGGTCACAGAGCTCGCGGCAAACGCAGATACGACGGCGTTGATACCTCTTAACCTTTGCGATTTTCTGCGTGACCCTAAAGGGCAAGTATAGGGCCGGGCATTGTAACAATGCATCATCTTGTCGCGCTGGGAGGTTCACTGCTTCAAGGCTGGCCCGAACCTGCGACTCCGGCTACGGAATACAATGGACGGTTCAGGCACCGTCGTCGGTTCAATGCTTACATTATGACTATCCCTGTGCCTTGGCACATGTAACGATACTTATCCCCGCATCCTTACAGGCTTTGTCTCACATCGGTGGGAGGAGGCGTTCGTGGGATGTAGGCCGTATAAAAATTAATCTCCATTAACGTCTGATCGACCCCGTCTGGCACCGTTTCCTTGTCAAACCTTTTCTCGCCCATCCAAATGGATTCCTGGAAGGTATTCTTCCTTGCAATGCTTTACACAACCCTGTTTCCTTTACTGTTATGAGTCCCTGCCTTCTGATCACTTGGGTTCTCTTATCCCTTTTGCTTGACCCCGTTATGCTGTTAGCAGTGTCTTCATTCGTTGTGGTACTCGTGATCTTCTAATCTTGTACTATTAACAAAACGTGTGTAGATTTCGAATAGAGAATCCAGTAAGTCTGGATGGTATCTGGTCCCAGGACGACTAATTATTCCTCCTCGTCTTACAAGTGTGTCTTCGAGACCGACTCCTCTCTGTCGGTTATCTCCCTTCTCTCCTCGTGACTCGTCCCCACGTTTATGTAACCTGCACTCGAGGTACGTGGGCTCATTAGCCACGGTATTACGTGCCGGAAGAAGATCGCGTGTAAATGATCGGCGTGCATATAGCCAACGATCTGTTCGATCATCAAGTAAATGCGACGCGCTATTTGTATGCATCCTATTTGAACGAACCTTCGGGTTGTTGTAAATTATGGCGTTGCTCGGCGTTATTTGTGTTTCACGGCGAGTTTCATTGGATTTGAGATTTCTTCTGCGAAATCAAACTTGTCTTAATCTTAACTCAGTCAGAAGGCAACTTAAATTTGAAAGAAAGACACTAAAATACATCGAATGTCATTTCCTTAACGACGCCAGGTAACATTTTGAAAAAGAGGAAGATACACTAATTAATACACAAACATTCTTCCAAATTCTTCTTTATGGATTTAACACGGATTACAATTGAGGATCCCAGTAGAAAACAAGCATATGCCACCGTTTTATAATTTTAGAGAAAAGCAAGCTTTAGCACAAATTATTTTCGTAAGAAATGCTGTATGAAACAGTAATTATTTTAAACGGTACTTGAATTAGACAGTTAATAGTAACTATTATCAAATTTTAGCTCGTGGATCGAGAACATAGTGGTATCTGCATTCATAGATTCCTACGCTGTGGTCGGTGACCGATTTGCATCCCCCCACGATCTGACTTACGGTCGGAAAAATTTGATTCGTGGTACACGAGGCTGGCGCGTTCGTTCCTCTAATAACAAGACCGAAATAACAAAATACGACGAGGTTCGTTAGCATGCAACGCCGTTGCACGACACCGACCTTTCTCCTCGTAATCAAGGTTCAATGTCCATACAAAATGTTGCAACGGAGTGCTCAAGATAGACGACCTTAGCCAGTGATCATGGCGTATCGTACAGCGGGAGACCTTGTCTCGTGTAACACCTTGCTGAGGGTATTACATCCGTCCTGACGAGAACGTGCAGGGATATAATTGTCCATAAACACCGTCTGCAAAAATCGGTTTATTGACACTCGTCAAAATCGTAACTTTAAATCCTTCTGAAGAAACATTAACGTCCTTCTGACACGCTATAAGCACTCTCTCGAAATGAAATTGCAGTTTCTGTATTTATTTTGCTAATGAGTCATTTCTTGCATTCTCCTGATCATCAATGCCAGTTAATGTTTAGTTAATGTTAGTTTTCTCAAGAGTGCTTTTCACAGCTCTTTGGTATTTCTGTTGAAATTTCCTGGTTCTAGCTAGAGTCTGACTATTCATTGTTAGACATAAAGTATTCGAGACGTCAGATTAAACGTTGTGTCATAGCCGAGATTTCAACGAAATTCACGGTGTCCATTAAGCGTCTTCCGCGTACCGAGAGTGCCTTTTAAGATACACGCTTTTAATTCTTTTTCCTTTGCTTTGACCTCATCCGTCGACTACATTATTTGCCTCGTCAGGCTCGAGGATAAGTTTCAATCGTTTGCAAGTGATGATGAGGTTGGTACAAGTGGTCCACTTGGCCGTGTTTTTCAGGAACCGGTCATGGATAATAATTCACGTCGCAGGCGGTGAATAATCTCTTAATTAAGCATCGATACTTCATCCACTACGAAATCCTCAGAAAGGAACAGAACCTTTTCCTCATCGACGATCATAACATTCGCAGTGATAATTGTTTTATAATGCTCTCTCATCACGAGGGTATAAATAGTTAATACGTAAATCACGAAGGAAAAGAAGTTTGTGACGGAAATCCCCTTACGTGCCTCTGAAAACGAAAGGAAAACAACGCGGCAGCACGTCCCAATGGATGTTGTTTGTGGAAGTTACGAAGCTCGGAGAAAGGTGTTTACAGAAAGTGATGAAACGGAGCACGATTATTCATACGAACGGCGAGTGGCTCGGATTGACGGGAACGAAGGATTCCTGGAGTTCCACCCGAATGGAAATGCAAATGCGAGTGATATATGGTTCGCCGATCGGGGCAGAGTATTACTGTTTTCTCCTCTTTTGCTTGCACGCGATGGACACTGACTGCGCGAAACCCTCGATGACAGATGGCGATTGTCCAGCACTAACGACGTGACCGTGATCTTCAGGGGTAGCCTTGAACGCGCGTTTCAGTACACGGCGAAGACAGAAAGTCATTCTTCCTTTCTCTCCCGATCGACAGTGGACGGCGAGATCGTGGCGCTCGCTGCGATTTATTCCCTTTATCAGTTCGTAACTTTCCTCGCGATGCTGGTGGCTACGCGCGCGATAATGCCAAGCCGGGGAGCTGTTCAGATTTCTCGATACTCATTTCGAGAAGTGATTCGCGGATGTTTCTCATAATGAGATGTGTACCAAGGGGTCGACGGACTCAACGGAGGAAATAAGGAGAAGAATGGCTATGAAATATCTAAGATTCTAATATATTCTATGAAATGACAATCATTTTTTTTTAACAAGAAACAAGCTACATGGAACGTCACGTACGCGCTTTTCAATTAAATGCTTCGAGAAGAAATTCCGTGATTAAATGTTGAAAAGCTGGGAGAAAAGGAAAGGGAAGCGAAACGTCGACGCGGTGGAGAAAAAATTCCGTGTGAGCCAGTTCGTGACGTCGCGGCGATGCACGACTTTGATAAGTCCTTCCTTTCCCCGTGTCCACGTGATATCCGGACGAAAGATCGCGCTGGCCGTACGGGGGCTTTCAGGGGATCGCTTTACATTCGTGAGAAGTCAATGATCTTGATCGTGATCGTTGGTACGCTCGTTTACCCTCGGGCGAAAGAAGGACGCCGCTTCGTCGAACGGTACGCAAAACTACGTTCGTCGGTATTTTCATCGTTCGTTGCTGATTGCAAGATGCTTCGAATACCTTCCCCGCTAGAAAAATCATTGGAGAACTTCTAGTGCTTAAGTTAGAACTGTTTATGAATGCTTTGACCTTCTGGGGAAAATTCTGCAGGCGGTTTCTTCTATTACAAAGTGTGAATGAATGCCGTAGAGAATGATGTATGGAATTTGAGAAATTTTAGTGCCACGGCGCTGTTAGGGATAACGAACGCGTCGAGTGCGTATGATCGATTACGTATCCGCAGGAAAGCGCTTTGAATTCCGTTAGTAGGAAATAACGACGCCAGGTTCCTATAAGGAAGATGGATTTCTCTGGTTGTCGGGGAGGCTGGATGCGGAAATGAGGCGTCAATTACGCAGGACCTGCAACATCTTAAATCATCGGCCCCGTAAATTAATTCCGTACTGTCGTACAATTTATTATGATTTATATTCAATCAGCCACACCCGCGAGTACCGCGTGTAGCGGGATTCCTTTTGTAAGAAGATACCCGTAACGTGGTGTTAACGAATTGCATGATACCGAACAGCTGTTGGCAGTCATTATTTTCCTCGTTCGGCGCTCTGCTATGATGAATGACGTTCGCGCCTCACTTTCTTGAATAATGTAGGACTCTCGATTTCAAAGTAGGACGTTTGAATCGAAGAAGAAGTGTAGGGTAGAGTGGAACGAAAAAATCAAAATTGTATGATTGTTTTGTAATAGTGAAGAAAGCTTAGCTTTAGTGACACAGATAAAGCTCGGAAAACCTAGATACTGTAAAAAAAAGTTTGAGGTGCCGTAAGCACCTTGAAGTATTAGGTAACTTTTTGTTTTTACTACGAAGTTCAGATTTCAGATTTTGACAGCTAAAATACCATTATAAAAGGCATCTATTGCCAAATCTATTAGAATTCACCAATAATATAACAAAAATTGTGCTCTTAATATTTCTGTTTTTATTTCTTGTAACAGTAAATTAGGTTCTTCGTTGATTAGAATCACTGACTGTCCAGTATTTTTGGCAGACGTTACTTTGAACCCGGGGGCACTGAAACGCTGGTTGAAGCGCGACTATGCAGAGTACTAGGAAGAAGGGGGTTAAGGTACGGTCTTGAATTCCTGGGATCTTCTTCAGGGATCCCGTGGATCGCTTGCCACACATCCAGGAAGCGTTCCGGCAGCCGACCACTGACTTTTCGCGAACGTCGATCCGACCGTCCGCGTTCCATTGTTCTCCCGGTATTTGCATACGATTTAATGGAACATCGGAGCCCTATTGTGCGTCCCTGGAAACCTTATGTAACGACGTTCAAGGTGATAGCATCTTCGACACGTAATCGCATGCGTAACTTTATCGATGCTACCGGAAGGCCCTTAAATGCACCCCCGTTGTAATTCTGATTCCTTGTAAAACACGTTCGGTACGCGATATCGGTAGGGCTTGACACGCGTCCCACCGAAGTTAGTAACTTTCCGGTGCACGAGGCTCGACTGGACATTCTTAATCGTACATTTAAAAGGAGGTCAATATTAAATAGATTTTAGCATTGGAGACATGCCTAGTCGATGCAGGTGTTGTGGGATAAGTGGAAAAAAGAATTGAAGGTGGTTAGAAAGGAGGAAATTATTTCATTACCGATTTAGAACCTGTTCTTGTTCTCCTGTAAAGTTAGAAATCGCAGCACGTGAGGAGTAAAAGTTCGAAACCATCGAGCGGTGGCAATTGTTTCGTGGAAGAGCTTCAATGAAAACTTTCACGAACGAAAATGAATCGATAGCTATCAGCGTACTTAATGAACCTTTTATACGAACGTTTTAACGCAACAAGTCTATTGAAAGTTTCGACGTCTTGCAATCTGAAAATGCACTCGCAGTTTCTCTTCGGGCCTGTGTATGATTTAATGGAAGATCGAGGATCCATTATGCAACCGAGAGCCTGAACGATGCAATCTTCAACGCGTAATCGCGAACTGCTACCGCGGGATTAATCGAACGTGTGCGCGTCTTTATTGTTCGTAAATGGTTTCAGAGTGGAGCGGATGACCGTGACCCTTTGCCAGGAAGAGATCGTAGTTCGTGTCTCTTAAATTTCTACGCTATTAATAAAAGGAAGCTCTTTTTATGTAGATACAATTGTAACAGCCATTCTGTTTACAACGATGCAGTAATTAGCCAACTTGAAAAGACTAGAAACTTCCATTTTTCGTAGTTCCGTTTCTAGTATTTTAATACTGGATTCAATAGAAATTTAATAATATCTGATGCAGAATTCCCGAGAATGGGCAGTAAAAATCATGTCTAGTTCCCACAAACGTTTGGTGCCAGCTTTTATGCGGTGAACAACGTTGTACGTCTGTGTCTGGCGCGTACGGGCGCATCTACTGCGCCGCGTCTGTACACACACGGATCGTTTCACTTGTGTCCGTCTTTCGTGAAGCGTGCATCCGCTTCCGGCGGGACGATTCCCGCAGAGGACACTCCGGTCACTGAACACGCATAATTCATTGATAATTATGTAATGAACCCCTCGTTTCGCGATGATCGACAGGACTCCATTATTTCGGAATACAACAGGCAGTAGCCGTGCCAGTTCGTTTCCCTGGTTTCATTCACTTTACGCCGATTAAACATCTCCATTCCCGTTTAAAATGCCCATTAAACACAGCTTCATATTCTTTTAGCCTTGGAAAGTAACTAAATTCATTTCCTTTAAGTTTATTTTAATGTGTATCGTGATACTTGGCAAATGAATTCAGAAAATAATCTGTTACCAAATCACGGCGAGTCTCTGCGGATACCCAGACCCTTATCAAATCGATTGAACGTTGATGGTAGGAGTTCAGCTAAATCGTTCGTTTTTTGGGTTTTAATACCATGTTTCCCGCCTAGTCGAGAAGATTTCTGTGGTCCAACAGGTTGCAGAGCATGGTAATAAACATTCGGATACAGTTAAACGTGTTCCGGGGAGCCCGTAACCTGTTGCGTTGTCGTTCTGTCGGGCCTCATCCGAAAAATGGTATACAACAAAGGAAATGTGTCCAGCAGGTGGTTAGGCCTGTTCAACATGCGCGCGTCATATGTGCATTGAATACGTTCGTGTGCCACTCTTTAAACTGCGATGTTCCAATTGGATTCCTTTATCGTACACAGGTGTCTACTTAGTATTCAATTATTTACATAATAACCCGGTTTAATAATTACTGCAAACTCGGGCACAGTTACCTCGATACATGAGCAATTAGGTGTTTAAATTCTTCTGTTACTTTTAATTGCGATTGGTAACTCGTATTATTAGGTATCTGGTGGCATAAATAGTAGCTGATAACTCGATATTTAATCGAAACGAAGTCTTTATTATTTATCACGACTATTGATTGAACACTTTGAAAGAGGTTAGTAGAATTTGTGCTTCGTATAAGATGAATTTCCAGGCTTGAATCATTGCTCGAACATGATAAAAGCTAAACGAGTATCCTATAAACATCCAAAGGTAATTACTATCGGGGTTTGCAACCGAGTCGACGTAATGCAAAAAACGGGAACAGGTCGACGATCGTAATATCGACTATGCATCTGATCACTGAACCGCTTCGATTTTATTGCTAGGCTCCAGACAATCGGTGATGATTCTGCAGATTTCTACGCAAACAAGTAGTAATGCCCATTAACACAGCTATTATGGGATTAATGAATACCTTATTATACGATACTCGCGAGACGTTTTGGTGTAATTATGAATGGATAGTTTTACGGAATAAGTTTTTTTCTGAAATGATGCCTGAGACAGAAGAACTGCTTATTCATTGCAGGAGCGTATAATTCGTTTAAAGTAGAAGCACATCCACTTTTTCTCATCTGTTTGTACTACCTGGCTGCTGCTTAAAGCAAGGAGAGAGGAATTTGAAGCAGTAATAGTTCATCGTTCCAAAATACAATTTTATAATATTCAAATAATCTGCCCCCAATATATAAGGTAAGGTAAATTTAATAAGGTAAAGAAAACACATTAAAAATAGGTAGATATTTCATATTATAATTCTAACTTAATAATATTATAACAAAATATAAAAAACGTGGCGACCCCCCAAAAAACATTTTACAATTCAACGGTTGGAAATCACTGATATATGGCCCAATTTTCCATGTTTCTCAA
This sequence comes from Andrena bicolor, assembly GCA_960531205.1. Lineage (NCBI taxonomy): Eukaryota > Metazoa > Arthropoda > Insecta > Hymenoptera > Andrenidae > Andrena > Andrena bicolor. The sequence continues at coordinate 33,364,274 of OY482666.1, read as the reverse complement.
TTTTCAAAGTGTTTCCAATCAATAAATTTGGTACTCGTTCCTAAGGAACACATCAACTTACACTTGCAAGTGTGTTAGCTCCACGCGGACCGCGCACGGAAAGATTGGAGCGCATGGAATACAGATTTTTCCTTTAGTCACCTGCAAAAAAGGTTATCCGTGACATCCACGTTGTCACAGGGGTCACGGCTTCGGCATAAATACCGAGATAATACGCCTAGATACGAAGCAACCCTACCAGTTATCCTGCGCACGAATGCTTGGACAGTACCGAAGCGTGATTATGATCCTGGCCTGTTTAAAATAAGACAAGCAAATTGCTAACATCGTAAACCCTGCCTGGTGTTCAACAACTCTGACAAATGAACAGCTTTCAATTTGGTTTTATAACAATTAACTTAAAAAAATTGAAAATAGAATCAATAAATAACTGTAAAAAGTACTAACTTATACATCATTAGAAGGGGATAATTTTTTTCTATTTTCGGGCGAAAATTTCGTTCCGATATCTTTTATAGTTCAAAAGCCCCAGACAAATGTCACCGAATTCTTAATTCTTAAGTGGCCGAGAAATTTACATTGGAAAATGGCTTCCTTAGCTTTTGTAACACAATTGCCGATGTAGTTCAAGTGACATTACTAAAAATTCGAATAACAAGTCGAGTGGCCGATAAAGTTGTTACCGGATAGCTTGACAAACACATAATTCTATAAATGGAACGCAATAGAAGTATTATCGATTGCTACGTCTAAGATTCACGGACAGTGACAAACACGTTCGAACAATATCAATAACTCACGATAATAACAGGCAGTGGAGTGTCGCCGAATAAGGGCAGCGGCAATAAAGAAGGCCTTAAGGTGACGAAGAAGTTGGATTAAACGAGGAGTAATCGAGGATATGTACGTCTGCGTTTCTGAGTATTTAGTCGTCCCCAGCGTGGCGGTCATTTCGGCATGAATTTACGAGGCGTAGTCGGACGCGGGTAAACTTATCACGTCGGGTAATGAGCACTTGTTCGTTTTAAGTAGCCGTCCTGCAATTTGTACGTCAGTCCGTAGCGCACGACAAGACCGACTTCTATCTGGCACGAATCTCGCGCCGCGCCGCTCGTAATCCTCTTTTTGCGGCGCGTGTACGCTCGCGCCCGCGGAGGCGTTCCATCTGGAACGACCGAAATTCCACCGCAGATACGACAGAGCGAACACGGGTGCCTACGCGATACGAAGGCTCCTCTTAATAATCACTATTCACTTGTATCACTGCCCTTTAATATTCTAACTTTCCAATATACGTAATTACTAAGACCGTTATTTTCCGAAGAGCCTCAATTAATAATCTATTCACGCTGTTGCTTTTCAACACAGTTGGACAGTCCATTTCGCACATTTTTTTTTTTCAACTCCAAGCGCGACGTCTCTTTGCAACGTAGCAATCATACATCACTAAACGGAACAGCGGTTTCGAAGACTCCGAATGATCGATGAAGAAACAGTAATCGCTACATCGTCCGGCGACAACCCTTTTCCCTCGGCGAAAACAATGGCTGTTGCTGGAGCGGCCGCTGGGAGAAGGATGAACGGGAGAAGGACAGAAGCGCGCAGAACTGACCTTCCCTTATACACGTGTTCACATAAAACATTACGATCTTTTATGCGGTCACGTTCGCGGCGATAACCCACGACTTCTCGTGCCTTCTCCTACGCGACGGTATTCGACTACCTTGCCCTCCCCCTCCTTTATTATTATCCCCCCTTTTTTTTTCGCCTCGGTTCCTCCGGTTTCACGGCGGGACAGGGAGAGGACACCCACCGTAACCCTCTAGAATTCCGTGCAACGTGGATTTCTCGCGCACGAGCGCAGAAGGTCAGATGATGACTCGCGATTCCGGAAGGGATAATAGGTGGTCTGCATTATTCAGGACCTCAGGATGCAGGACCTGGCAGTGTCGGATCTCACGTTTCCTCCAAGCGGTTCCCGTGTTCCAGCAAAAATTGCTGGTTGTCGATGGCCGAGGGATTCGGTGGTTACACTGGGTTACATCGGTGTTACTGCTTCGAGTACCGATCTTCCAAACCTGTATAAATTGGTCAGCCTTGAAGCACGCCGATCGTTTTTAGGATTTAGTTGCTTGGGGATAGTATCTGCGGTTAATAAAATCAAGCGACGTAAATGGTTACTTACTGTTGAATTGTAGTGGAGGTTAAGAGACGAGTCTGAGGGCAAAAACGTTAAAAAGGTTTCGGCGCCTAAAATGCTTGTACGTTCAATCCACTGTACTTGCATCCCTCTTAAACTTTCTCGGCAACAGAGTCCGAGCAGTTGTGGTCAGTTCGTGCGGCTTCATGCAGAGGAAGAGCATCCTCACGTAGCAATCATCTTTGCTTCGGTCCCGCAAACCAGGTCTGGCGATCTTTGATAGTTATACGTACCCTAATTTTGTGGCGTACACTCATTGCATCGGTAACAAGTTCTCGATCGCTGGACTACTTGGGTAATTCGCAACGAAATTAGTGTCTGTCGGTCGAAATTGCAATTACTGGAGACGCGAGACGAAGTAGCATCTGGTTCGATGCAGACCGAAAAGTTAAGGTGCTTATTTTGGGGATTCCTTGACTATAATTCGAAATTATTCGCACGTATCTCTACAATTACACGATTGCTATTGAAAACAGCGCGATGGAAAACTTCCAAGTGGAAAATGGCGTAATCGCGTGGCGGCCGATTCCTACGATCCGCACAACCATTCATTTCATCGACGCAAGTGTAGGGTGGCCATTTTTCGAAGGGAAACGAAACGAGAATCGCCCATTAACCGCACGATAGGGTGGAAGACGTCGATGTAGCATCGCGTGTGAGAAAGCCACGAAGGGAGATCCCCGAGGCTTTCTTTGCCTGTGTCTTAGGATGTAACGTGGACGTACCGTATCTCGTTACATTACTTATCAACATCCAGAGGATCGATCTCCACAGAGCTATTGCAATCGCATTTACTTCAAACATAGATAGTCAAAACAATTCGATTGCTTAGTTGTCCAGAATTGGAGAGTCCTTGTAGAAGACACTGTAACTGACAAAATTATTTTTTTTATCGGAAAATATTCTATGTGCCACTAGTAATACTATAGTATAGAATTTTAATGCAAATTCTCTTTATAAATAAATTACCGATTGTGCTAAAAAATGGTACCGCTGGTAGGTCCAACGCCACTTCTGTAGAAAACAATGTAAGAGCTAATTTAAATGAATGACACATTCAGTGTTGTCTACAATGAAAAGGTTTTTTTCATGAATTCGGACTGTATTAATGCAAAAATAGACAATTTTGAGATGCATTGGGGTTATTTTATAGTTAAGCATACTTAGCAATCAAAACCAATCAAATTTCGTAAATTGTTTAAAAGCAGGAAAGTTTCTTCTCTCCCTGAAAAATTTGATTTTTGCCACTTACAGTGTTTTCTACAAGGACTCTTCAATTTCAGATTTCACACACGCCAAAAGTTTTTCATCCATCGCTTTTGTCTTTCTTTACTTTCTCACCATTTACTTTCATTTAAATTCATCCGATGTCTCCACAATGAAGTCGTTCAATTCCGACACAGTATCCCATAATAACGCGTGGAGAATGCTCTTTGTAACATGGTATAGTGCACTTACCGCGAATATGATAATGAAGTCCTTAAAATAAATCGCGCTTTCTTGATTCGCGATTCGACTCGCGAAACACTGTGCCCCGAAGTATACAGGCCTTGCTGCGTAGGTTCGTTATGTGCACGTGCGGGTTTTTCTGGTGGGTGGGTCGTCAATCATGTTCGACCTCCATAAATAATTTCACCGAAACCCTTTGTTGCATCGACGAGCGCCCATTTAAACACTACCGCAGGCAGGCTTGCAATACTATTGTACAGGTGGAACGAACGCAGGAGATGAATTTTTATAACATTTCCTAGGCCAATCGTTAGAGCAAAAGATACAATGTTTCTGATGTATTGTAGGCATCGAACTAGCAACTAATTGGCCACCTGTGTGCCGATTACAGACAGAAAGCATTCAACAGCTTTATTAAATCCGACTAACTGGACAAAAAGGGATTCTAGCTGGTCACGTGTCCTTGGCACATGTCTGACAGTGGACGTGTTAATATCACTAGCGTCATTGCCCGCGAGACACTCTGAATTGTAGGAGTCAAGGTGGACGTTCGAACTATGGAAAAACGACAGAAATTTATGCAAACTTGACGTTCGCGGAGAAAACAGCGAGACAACTGTGTTAACTCCGCACAGAGGCGTCTCTTTTTCCCGTCAGCGATGATTTGTGAAGGAACGCGGTGCCCCGCGTTTAAGGCTGCTTTCCACGTGTCGCGAACATTGTAACTTATGCGCGTACATATGGAGACGCGAGTACCTGATGCGGTCATTCTCGCCGCGGAACGTAGTCGTAGGTTACGGATAAAATTTTGTAGTCGCGCGCTAGAGGGGCGCGCGCAAAAACGCGTAAATTATCGCGATGCCGTGGAGGCTGGTAACGTGGTAATAATGCAACGAGCGGAGACGCTGCCGGAAGAATCGCGAGATTTACTACTTGCCTTTAATTGTAATGCTGCGAAGGTGTTACCGAGCTCCATCCTCGTGGAGCTGAATCTAACGTTCTCAGAGAAGAGAAATGAATGATATTACAAAGCAGATCGTTTTACTTTGTCTATTTCGATTTATAGATTTCCTAGCTTCCGTATCTAAAGTGTTTTAATAATACCATCACCTCGTGGCGATAAGCTCCGCTGTAATAACCGATCCATTTTGATAAAGGGAATGTTTATTCACTTATCAAATATTGACAATACGATATCTTCAAAATGCGCCATTCGCTCGCCCATCGACTTTAGTTCGACTTTGGTGGCAAAAATTGCAGAAACTTTTTACCCTTTATCATACAAAGCGGGAAGTGTTTATTCTGTCGCTGGTTTTCTTCTTCGCTCTAATCGTAACTACAAATAGAATCTTCAAGGTAGGCTGACTTAATGATTAACACTTTTCTGTTCGTTAGAGGATCGAGGAGAAGTATATCAACAAATCAGCGCAGATATATTTATTTCCTCCGTTATTTGCTGCGTATAATCGATGATGCTCAAGGTAGTCGCGTTGATAAAGTATGGTTGATTATCGTCATCGATTGGCAAAGGTGGTGGAAAAATTGTCGCGAACCGTCAGGATTGGTTATCCCCGGGGCGGGTGGGTTCAGGTTCTTTTATTTGCGAATGCTTATAAGGAAACCGGTACCGTGTAATTACCTTGAGATACCGCTACGGCGTTATCACACTCTTTCCTCTCTCCTCTTTGTCGCGTCGTGCGCCGAGATGGAGATCTTTCCTCGTCTGTCTTTATACAGTGTGGCTTGACCCGAGACCTTGACACTTGACTTGAGCCGCATCCTTTCTTCATTGAAGGAGACCGTTAGCTTCGGAGGCTCCCCGACGGTTGACCGCCCTTCCCTTCTCCGAAACTGTTACAGCGAGCATCACCATTTCTTTACGATTTTCTGACCCACGTCGGCTATGTATTTCCGATAAATTCTTTTTTACTCTTCAAGAATTCTATAGGATCCTTCTATGCCTTTTTTATTGAAAATATCTGTTTCAGTTTACAATAGCAAAGGTTAACAAAAATTTGCTCGTGTTATTATTATTAGAGAAATGTGGTTCAAGATGAAATAGTGTTCGTGATAATAAAATGGTAGAATGAGTGGTATTTCATGTTACTTTAGAATCTTAAAAGATTTAAAACGAATTTTTGGTTCCCGTGGGATCATAAAAAAGGTCATAAATTTGAAAAGAAGATGGTATCATAAGTTTAAACATGTGAGACTAAAAGATGGCATATTATACTACCAGAGGCCAGGAACTAATCTTCAGATCTTCTTTATGGCAATATTTTATTCGGCAGCGCACGATACAGAGGTGTTCCAGATTCCTCTTGAAAATCTTCCGTAATATCTGATCGGAAGTTCAAGTACGATAAACGAGTCCTGTACCTCGATGCTACTAACGGTACCATCGGATCCTTTCTCTTTCTCTTGCCAGCGTATCTGCAATCACGATGAAAGTCTTCCTCTTGTCTACATGCACGGAGTGACTTGACCTAAGGTCCTGGTGCTTGATCAACCGAATTCTTTTCTCACAGGCCACCAGCCTTCTTCTGTCGCTGATGTTAATCATTTGTACGGATAATTGCATCTGTCATGCTGTGCAACCTTGTTACATTAACGACAGATTCGTTCCCCGAAGAGTCTTCCTTCAAATCAGTGCTTTTATCAATTGTACAGATTATTCCACACATATTTTCAATTACTATTTCGCACCTCTTCTCCTTTAAATCGTATAAGGACCTGACTTCAATTTTACATTATCATTATCGATCAAGTTATCGATCACTATATTGATTCAGTTTATAATCGAGGGAGGGTAAAAATTTTTAAGAATTTTATTTTAAAACTTGCAACGTCACATTAGAATCGGGTAGTTTTGTTCGATGCAAGTCGACGTAATTTCAATTAAACGAATATATAAATTAATCGGAACATGATCTAATTACGAATCAGGCTCTTAGCCTATTTTATTACCTCCTTTCAGCCCATTACAGGCTTATAATTATGCGTCTAACGCGATCGATGTAACGGTGCGTCGGGTCAGACGCGCCTCGCGCTCGAATTTGACGCTCGATTTTAATCGGATCGTGACTCCGAGGAATTTCACCAAGGCATGACGGAGCCGAAGGAGGCGCGCAAAGAAACAAACATTCGTCGCGTACGGAACCGTGAAGTAACGGTACAGGGTCCCTGGAACCCTGCGAAGAGAGCAAAAAAATAACAAGACCACTCAGCCATCCGCGACCCCGACGAACGTGTCCCGTTCTTTTAAGGACAACCTTCTCGCGGATACGTTCTCATTCACGTCCCGTTTATCCCCCTTCAGCTGTATAGCGAACCGTGTAATTTAAATGGTACGCGGTGTAAATTACCACGGACGATATGTTCCTTGATAATTATCGTTTAAAAGCGGTCGATTTAAACGGGCGATAGAAACGGTGCACTAATTACTTCGCCAACGATTTTACGAAACCGAACGGTCCAGCGATTAAATGACTTGCCTGAAATTTCCAGGACCGCTTTTTTATCGACGCATGGTTTATCGCTCCGAAACGTGCGCCGCAGAGAAAGACATTTGGGAGGGATAGTTTCGTACAGATTTATCGAGTCACGTGTACTCTTAGAGGTGGGTCCGGAGGTGGAAAAATGGTGTTCCGAGCTCGGGGCTCGTGTAACGATTATCTGTTCCACTGCTTCTCAGACGCATTGTTACAGATCCGTTTACATTACCCGAACTTTCCCTTTACGAATAGTGCCGGAACGAAGCGGAATTGCATGTCGTGATTATACCGTGCCGCGCTACTGTGGCCAATAATTATTCACATCGGGATCATTGAACGAGGCGCGGACGATCCGTTGTTGCTCCGTGATTCGATCGAAACGTAGCGCGGATCGATTCGATGGTAATCGCGATGCAGAACGGGCACGATGGTTTGGGAAATGTCGATTGATTAGCATGACTGCATATCTCGTAATTGGAATATTATACGTTAGAGTGCTAATGCTGTTTGCTTCGTTGGAAGTCTTTGTTTAACGATGCTGGGAGAACTAGTTATCCCGACTGCCACGGCAAGAATGGTTCGTTCACCTGCGTCCTCAAATATTTGCTTGCAGATACACCGGCCGGTGATCATCGTCAGGGTCGCATGTCCCTCCAGGCCGAGCTACCGTCGTCCAAGGCGAAGAGGGAGCAAGCACTTCGCAGCATCCTCGCCGCTAGAAGACGACAGATCTTGAGCCAGCGGCCAATCGAATCACGGAATCTGAGCCGCACACCGAGACCAGCTGAAGCCTCGCCGAAGGAGGACGTGCTGGAGGCTCAGGAGACCAGGCACGGAATGTACGTAACAGCGCCGGCGAACGGCAAGACAGCGGTGCCCGGGATCGTAGAAGAACCGTCAGAATCGTCCGGCAGGATAATCGTGGCAGATCCAGGGGGCAAAGACGTGGACATCGAGTTCGTCTCGAAGGAGCTGGAAGGCGAGCAGGTGGCCGAGCAGGGGCCGAGAAAACCGAGCAACGAGAGCTTCGCGGCGTCAAGCTTGGAGGGTAAACCGGCCTCCGGTAACTCGAGAAGCAATTACTCGATCGACCATAGGAATTCCTCCTCGGCCCCCTCCGCCCCGACGTCTTCATCTCTGCTCGCGAGCAGTCAGAAAGCTACGGATACGGAGGCGCGCAAAAAGAAGATCGTATCGATGCCGGACTCCCTCTACAACTATTTCAGGCCGGTGGAGAGCAACATCCCCGTGGAAGACATGTCGCAGTTTCTCTACTTCGGCCAGAAAATCCAGCCAGATGCTCAGAACGCCACCGGCAACAATTCCGTGGAGGCGACACCGACATCGCCGACCGCGCCCAGCTCGCGGAGGAGGTACTCCATGAAGAGATTCAGCACGACGACGCCGGTGCCGCTGCCGAGATTGGAGGAGATCATCAACGAGGAGATGAACATCGCCGTGGAGCGGCAGGTCGTCGAGAAGAACAAGGTGTCCAAGATCAAGAACGCGTTCAGGAGCCCGGAGAACGGCGTCTACTACAGGAAGCCCAGGCCAACGGATTCCATCGTCGCTGTCAATGTTATACCGACGAAGGAGACTGGCGCGAATGCCACGGAGACAGACGCTGGAGCAGACTCGAGCGGCGATAAGTTTCGCGACGATAACCCGTCCGCTCACGCTGACACGCGGGACCAGCTGCGGCACGAGAGAGGAAGTGCTACTGCCCACGTGCTCGCTGAAACGAGGAATGCTACCAACTCGACCCAGATACCGTACCGGCAGCCTGTTTCCGCGGACACGGACAACCAGCCCGTGGAAAGTGAAATCCGTTTTCGGCATCGTCCAACGGACACCTCGAACGACACGATCGAGATACTGAACGGCTTGGAGAGGTCCAAAGTGGCGAAGGCAGAGAGTAGAAGCACCGACGACTCATCCACGGTGGCTGGGATCGAGGATGCTTTCCATGTTGACAATCTCAGACGCGAGGATACTAAATTGGACGATACGAGTACCTTAACGGCGTCCGACACGGAAATGTACGGGGACCACACGGAGCAGAGGATCAGGAGAATCGACATTTACGAGACGAACGGTAATTTGGAATTTACCAGGAACACTGAGCAAATGCAAGCTGACCAGCCGCGTACACCGAGCTCCCGCGAAAGTAACAACATCGAGACTTCGACCTCCAGGGAGAAGATCGCACGATCGGCCACCGAACCGTTTCGAATCGGCTGGGCATCGCCAGAGACGTCCACCCTGAGGATAATCGTAACCGAGGATGATCGCAGCCTGGGGCAGAGCTTCGCGATCGGCACGGACGCCGCGGTGAAGTATACCGTTAAACCGGTCGATTCCACGGAGGAACGAGTTCGTGTCGCCGCTTCCGGCGATGTTCCCACTACGAGAGCTTCCTCGGCACCGAGCGCTGCGTCCAGCGGCAGTAGCGCGATCGATGGGAGCTCGCCTATGATCGAGGCACCTACAGCGAGGTCTAAGGGTCGTCACCGGGAACAGAAGCATCAGCAGCAGCACGGAGAGGACAGGGGCGGCAGGGATGAAGGGAATCGGGAGCAACATCGACATCAGGAACAGCAGCAGCACGTGTACGCTTACACGATAACGAACGTGACGCGGCTGTTGCGCAACTACACCGGACCTGGGCTAAGCAGAGAGGAAGAAGGAGGACCGGAGAGGAGCACCGGTACGACCGAGATAACGACCGGATCGGCGCAGCGGCGTCAGCCACCGCCGCCGTCTCTTCTTCAGCTTCCTCGTGCCGGTAGTGGTATAGAGGCGGACCGAGCGCCGGCGGAACTCAGTGCCGGCACGACCGTCGAGGTAGTCGCAGTCGGTGGAGCGTCCACTGCTCTCCTGGTGGGGGAACGGCAGAGGAAAGTCGTCACAGTTGCGGGGCAGCCGGAGGAACGCGCGGTCAACAGAACCTCGCCGCAGCTGACCGTAAACAAGAGCGGGCCGAGGTCGACGGGCAGGCAGACGGAAGTCGGTAGCCGAGGCGCCGTCCGATGGAATCACACTAAGGCCAGGAACACCGATCTGGAGGGATTCGGCGACAGACGGTACCTGAGGAAGTCGGCCAGCGCGGTGCTCAATCAGCGGATCGGCGCGAACGCCGACGAGGACGCTGCCGCGGTTATCGGCAAGAGGCGGAGATTGACAAATGGCCAGACTGGGGCGTCCGGCAGAAGGGTGAAAGGGGGTAAGATCGCGGAGGAGGGTGTTCACGGTGGTGCGTCGAATGGGTCTAGCTTGATGGGGGAGAAGAAAAGTTTGAGGAAGGAGGTCAAAGTAGATGATGAGGTGCAGGCACGAGGATTTCACGCAGCCGTGCCCCTTGCTGTGAACTTTACAACCGATGGTATCGCTGTGGAAAATATGACGGAAAGTGTCACGATGGAGCAAAGGACTTTGTCGCCGGTTGATCCGACCACCCGAACGCTCAACACCACCGAAGAGGATGGTAGTAATTTGACCGAGACTGTGACTTCGGTGAGCGGGAATGTCGAGATTGATACCAAAGACAAAAATAACGCGTCTAGGAGTGAAACGGAGAGTGTCCTCGTGAGTGGAAAGAACGAGTCGAATGAGAACGGGACGGGCGGCGCGGATAGTGGTAGCGGCGACGGAAGCGGTTCGTCGACCGTGACAGTGACCGCGACAGTCGAAACGGTCGAGGCCAAAGAAACGGCGTCTACCACAACAGCAATGCCGCCGCCTGTTTTTCCAGTTACACCCAGAATAATCACGGAAACGCCACGAGCACCTGTCGAGAACGAGACTTTCACCGTGAGCCCGACGGAGCCCGTGAATCAGATGACGGATACCAAAACCACCGAGCCTAGCAAGCCTTTCGGGATGGCCAATTTAGACCCCTCGGAGATCCAGAAGATATACAGATCGAAGGATGCTACTACGATAGCGTCTACGACGACTACGATCGAAGCCCCTACAACGTTAATGACCACGGTGCAGATAGAAAATTCCACGATACCGCAGGACCAAAGTGCGACGATCGATTCGAAGAACGAGAAAAACGATTCGGTGATCGTGGAATCTAGGAAGCGCGTTTCCGGCGAGAGGTCCCCGGAAGTGCGGGCGCGAAACCTGTCCGACAAATCGAAGGACAAAGACGACGTGCTGCCTATAATGCATCTGTACAACACCTCGGACATCTTCAACAACAGCGGCCCCGTGAGCTCGTTCTCTAAGGGAACGGAACGACGGGCGGAGCTTCCGATGGACGCGAAGCAGCCGGGGGTTTCTAGAACCACCGAGAAAGTCAACGACACGGTTACACCGAAAACTACGTCGAACGAAGCTTCAAGCAGCAGCCGTGCCCCCGTTTCCGAGCCCACGAGGAAGGACAAGCACGATGAAAGTCGCGAGGCGTCCTCGCAGGTCCCACCGACGGGCCCGGGCAGAGGATCCGCGAACGGGAACAGGACGAAGCACAGGCCGGTGCATCATCACTCTGTCCCGCCGGAATACAACGTCTCTGTGTACCCCAGCGAACTGAACAGGACGTTCTTCGAGACTGGACTGATATCGGTCAGTTCCAGGGAGTCGGTGAATATCAGTGAAGTGATATCCAAGAGACACGACGGAGACGCCATCGCATCGCAGGAGACCGTCGCCGTGGTCAGCTACATCCTGGCGACGCTGGTCGTCTTCCCCATCGCCGTCGGCGTTGGTCTCATTCTCAGAAGACTGATACTTAGGAATCGTAAGGTGAGTGGCGCGTGGGATTTTAGGTCAGAGCGGCTGGACCGACTGAACGGCGGATCTTAGAAAGCAATGGTACCCGCATGCATATGTAATATAGGTCGTTGGATGAAAGTGGTCTCGTCTTGTCTTTGGCCCTCTGGTCCGCTGGCCAGGCTCCTTCTCGCGTGAAAGTTTGTGGAGGTGTAGGAACAAGGTTGGTGTCAGTGACCTGCTTACTTTCGGAGTAGCGGTTTGAATCGTTGTGTTATTGTACGGGCTTAGGTTAGGATGCTGAACGTATGGTAGAGTTGAAAAGATTCTTCGGGAAAAAACAAGTAGGTCGCGGCCAATGGTATTTCTTGTAGGAGACCTCGCTTTCTGTAAAATCGGTTACGAAGATTCGTCGGGCTGCTGAGCGATTGAGTGGAACTCGGTTAGCGTGCCTGTTCATTACGCGCTACTTATACTTGCGCGCAAGCGTGCATGCATGCTGGAATGTTCTATGGTGCGAACAATGCAACAGATTTTTAAAGATTACTCGTGTTTTATTATGTTGAAGATTTTTTTATCATCTCCATGTTTATTGAGGATCACACCGTATGGTTGGAAAAGGAAATTTGAAATGTTATTTTAAGAGAACTTGAAACATTAAGGGGGTTTCCACTCTGGCGCCCTGATAAAGTACCGCTGTTTGGAACTTTTATATAGATGGTTCCTTCAGAATCGGCTACGCAGTTGATGCGGCTTTTTTCATAGCGCATATTGCACCCCCTAAAAATAATTTTTTTTTTGTATTCTCAAAACACATATTAATAAATAGAAAAAACTTCAATTTCGTAAATACATTCTTTTTGTGACAGAAAAAAGTTCCAAACGGCGGTACTTTATCAGGGCTTCACAGTGGAAAGACCCCTTAAGAACATAAAAATACAGTAGCTGTGTAACAATCTTCTTAATCCCCAAAATCGATTTTCATCTGGCTTCCTTCGAGTTTCTAGATGAAACAGATCGGAACAAACATATCACGTCTATATTTCTTGCTTGATAGATATTCAAGTACAGTGCGTTAGCAGTATTTGATCGATTGAGTGAATCAAGGCGAATCTTCCACTCGCTTTAAATGATAACCTTGAACCCCAAGAGCGTTTCATTTTTATTCCCTGGGAATCTCGCCAACCGGTTGTAATTTCCATTCGGTCGTGCTGACCGAGAACGTTATCTCAACGAAAAAAAACTTTGATTTACAATTGTGTACCGTAACGCGTATCTGGCTGATGATCGCTAAATCGAGACGCGAAATCGCGATGCCACTTATGTACCGTTACGCAGCCTCCGTATTATCATCGAGCCAGGGCATTTATCATCCAGCCATTAACCGAGACTTTTCATGTTATCCCCTGGCCACGAAATCATACCGCGTGTACCGTCCAGCTGTATCGATAATTGGTTCGAGAGTGCCGCCACGACAGGGTGTCGTGCGCGAGAAATTAATTGGAGTGGAATCGCGGCTTGACGACCGCGGTGAGCCTCAGTTGGCGTGTATTCCGTGGATCACCGAGGCTCGGACTTGCTGAACGGAGCATAATGAACGATTGCTTCTTGCGAGGGAAATGGCTTAAGCACCAGGAAGTAGATACTTTGAAGTTTTATTAATGACCGTGTTCTGGAGGCCTTTGGTAATGGAAAGTTTGCGGGTCGTTATAACAGGACTCCGTTTCAAAACTGATCTTTCCTCTGTGTGTATCCTTAGAGTTCTATCTATTATTATGACCCATCAAAATCTTTAGATCCGGGTTCTGCTCAGGCGCCGATCTTAGTTTGTTATTTTCAACGCTGATTTCGAGGCCATCGTGATTTTTAAGTAGTAAATATATCAGACTTTGATATCATAACTTTTTATCGAAGTGTCAAAATTCTCATCGGATATGTATACTAATTGACAGGATATAAAAAATGAATGGGATGTAACCTGATCGTTAGCTGTTTTCAAAAAACTTGTTTCGCGAAGGTTCGCCAATGATTCATCGTAGATGATCGTTCAGTCGACAATCACGATCGTAAGGTTCATTGTATGAAAACGATTGCCTGTTTTCCTTTGATCCAGTGGATAGTATGATGGCAGTGGGAAAATAGAAGCAGAATTATATAATGTAACGATGGTTCACGCCATTGTCTTTAAATAGTGTTTAATTGCGCTCATCTCGTTAAGTGGATGCAGCGAACTCGAGCTCGAACGCTGGACAATTCATCGAGGACGATTCATTCACGAATCTGGCTTAGTTTATCATTCGCGCCTTTGATCACTAGAATGCTTGAATAAGAGAGATGTATTTCTTCGTACAACAGAGGTCAATGCCGTTTCACTTCTTCTTCCCGAAAGTACGCTCATGGGCGCGCGGGTGCGCGCTTTTGCAGTTGTGTTCGATTCGTGAGATATTTGGGACAACTCGAGTATTTTTAGCGAAAAGGGTCGTAAAAGTCGTGGGTATAAATTTCAAGTTAACTGGACATTCATGAGTGTAAAGTTGCACGGTGGTACAAAGGGTCACGTGAAGGTAAAAAAGAAAGCTGGCAGAGGAAGGGAAGAAGAAAAGGTGCAAGGACCAAATGAATAAACGGTGGACAAACCCGTTTGAGGGCTTCCTCGAAAAAAGAATCGAACGTATTCTGCGCGCTTCGATATGGAGTCTCATTGCAAAACAATGGAGTGACCTAGTTTTCAAGCGAACGATCTATTCGGGAGATCGTGTCTGTTAAAAGTTAGCAAAGGAATTCCGTGGATTAATCTGGATGCTCCAAGGTTTGATAATAATACAAATAAAAGTATTGCAAATGAAATACGTTAATGTTAAATGACCCATGCGAGTTATTTCACACGTCACTCTCGAATGAAAAATGCAAACAACCACGTAGGTATTTCTTTTGTATTTGCGTCAAAGTTGCTTTTTATCGCCTTCGCGATATTCACTGGCTGTTTTGCGCATTTGCAAGTCCACCAAGCCGCGAATTATCTGTAGCATTCGTGTTCAATTTGCCACTAAGAGTTCTCTGTTCTAACGAAATAAAATAACACTCGACGAAGCGTGTAATTAACGAGGAGATTTTTACGGTTAAAATGTGCTACGTGATGACGTTAATTATGCACAGGTGCTCGAGGAGTCGGACACATCGTCAGAGATAAGCTGCCGGAAGGACGCGCTGGATCTTGAAAATGGCGACTTCAAGACTTCCATTGAAAAAGCAATAACAAAATTACCGAGGATACAGCACTTGGTAAGCACAGCTTTTCTATAAAATAAATTCTAACGACTGAATATATTTAATCACAAGCAAGTTCTGCCAGCCGCGACAAAAAGGTGATAAATGACACGGTGGATCGATCCTATACCTCATCGTAAATCCTTAAATAAGGGCGGTTACTTTACTCATAAAACAAACAATTAAATAGAGTGCGCCGCCTTCACGGACTCTTAAAATCCTGTCGCGTTTTCATTCATAATTCAAGTCCCAAACTGGACAATTGCAAACTAAGGCGTGTCACCTCCTTGCGTGAGCTTCATTAATTTTATTGACAAATAGCCTTAGTGCCTTAATTATTTCAAAATAATTGCTATATCGAGGGGTAGAATTTTGTGCGTGTTTCCATTACAGTCGCGAAACATCAAAGGAACCCTTCAGCCTGTAGATTTATTCGTCAGGCACTTTTAAATAATTATCATTCGCAACTCAATACCGGCTTTTTTTCCTCTGCTCAGTGTCACGAAGCGGAGAAGCCTCCGCCTCCGCCGTCGCAAGAATCCAGATGGGAGTTTCCTAGAGATAAGCTTAGGTTACAGACGGTCCTTGGCCAAGGAAACTTCGGCCAGGTAAGGCATTATCTTCTGCTTTGAGCGAAACCGAAACGCTGTGGCACCCGACCCCCGCGCGATAATAAATCGCCGCGCGTGAACACGAAACGCTCGGCGCTCTCAGAACCGCGAATTTTTTTTAAAAGGAAATTGCCTTGAAATTCTAAAGAAAACAAGTGACGCGTCGCAATTCGTGCTTTCGTGGGAGGACCTGGTTTCCCTGGAATTTAAAGTTACATAATTTAGCAACTAATTTCTTAGACACAAAGTTTAGGTGCATGGTTTCTCAGAGACAATCTTCACTTGCATAATCTTATGCACTCAACTATAATTCGCGTAAACTTTAAATACTTCGCCAGAAATTTTAAATTTCTTGGGTTTACCAGTTTACTGATCGTTTGTATATTCGTTACGTACGTCTCCATTTAAGTAGCATCTCGTGGATTACATAAACGATTATCTACCATGAATTTTACAATTGTACAATTACTTCTTGCATAATACTTTCTGGAATATTGTCGAATTCTTCACTTGTAGATAATAGTGATCCGAGAAGAACTGCGCTCTCTCGCGATGTTTAAGGGTACTTTAATTAAAACGGGAAACGCATTACGCGACTTGAAGACTGTTCACTTAGATAATAGTAATTTATTATATAATTTTTTGTATAGGTAGCGTTATGTGGTACTGCGCGGAACGGCTAACGCTTGTTTTACGTAAAAAGCGAGGCTGATAATTAAAATCCTGTTAGAAAGTTGTGTTTAGGCGCTATTTTTCAATCATTCAGGTCTGGAAGGCTGAAGCCGACGATCTGACCGGTCATCAAGGAACCACTCGGTTAGTGGCCGTCAAAACTGTCAAAGAAGGTGCTTCCGATCGGGAGAAGGAGGATCTAGTTCGAGAGCTGGAAATTATGCAGCAGCTTGGCAGTCATCCCAACGTTGTGACACTCCTCGGTTGTTGCACCGAGCAAGGTAAGCTCTAACTTTTCGAGAGATGCTTAAAATGCTGGATTTTTAATCCACGGTAGCAGTACGTTAACTATAATCATCTTTGTCTTGCATATTTTCGCCTAACTGCATACGCAGGCCTCCATATTCAATGAAACCGTGAGTCAGACCATGTATTCATCAGCACACGCGGCATATGATAATTTGCCACCAGCATATTAGGATCCGCGCTCCTTTTTGCATCTGCATCTTTAAAGCCATCTCACCTCGTAACCGAGTATGCGAATCACTTATTCCCGACCTTGCCTGTATCGACACCGACGACGTAAAACTATATAAAAACTAGCAGTGTTTTAAGTGCCGGCACTCTGACTGAGAACCTGCAGATTGCAGCTTATGATGATTAAGTAATGAAGCCTTGAACAGGTGGTTCGTTTGCTTAAATCGTGGCATCGAGTGTGCTACGCCAGCTGTTTACCTCTCGAATCTTTTGCAACGTACGGACGATCGTTATAAAATTCTGTAAAATTGGCATTAAGTTCCTTGTAACCTTCAAAATTGTTGATTTCACAATATTTGCACAGTAAGCAACAAGCCTGGAATTCGTTCAAGTTTAACGTCTTCCGATGAAGTGGCAGAATCGACACAGCTTATAAACAGATTCAAAATTCCTTCTCCTACGCTAACAGAATTACTTTGTCCGAGAAGTCTTCGTATAAGAAGTCTTTGGTTATCCACCACGTGCATAAAACGAATAACAGCAACGTGTTAGAAGCGCAATTACTGCTCAAATCGACCTTATCTCGCGACAAACTGATATATCTTCAATTTATTTACGATTCCACGTTTTCGACCATCATCCCAAGATCGTATCGTGCCGCGAATCGCCGCGTAATGCATATTGAAGTCATCGTTAGGGACTCGCGAGAGGAGCATTCCTTGTCTTTGAGTCAGCGACAACCGTCGACTATCTTCTTCTTCGTTCATGCACGGCCACCGTAATTATATTTACACGCGTGCGCTATTGTTTTGCAAATAAAAGGAATGGTTCGATCCTCGTCCTCCGAGACGAGCTTGCTGGCTGTTTACTCGCCGTCATCCCGCTGGTAATTGAGCAATGGTTCTGGCGAATCAGCCTCCGCAAAGTCGACACGGACAGATTAACGAGTTCTACGCAGTCTGTCGTGGATAATGAGACAACTAATTGTGAACATTATCGAATAGGACTTTTCATTGATCGTAGAATACGTAATGAGGCAGGCGGAGAGACAAATTTCACGTTACGCGTCGCAAGAGTAGTTTTAAATACTTGTCTTACGTGCGCGAAGGAATGCACCTCTTATTCATCGTTCTCGTTCGCGATTCCAGTGATTTTCGCAAACTTCAGCACATTCCAATTCGAATGCGTCGCGTTATATTGAATTACGTAGCCGAATATGAAAAAAGAAGAATATTACTGTGCAACATTGCGATGGAAATTTTACGCGTCAAGAAACTCTGATGCAAAATGGGTAACAGTTGCCTGTCTGTCAATCTTCATTTTCTAGATAATTGCTATATAATAGAACGTTGGCTATTACTTAGAAACGAGATAATCAGCGTGACATAACGTTAAATCAATGTATTAACGAAGCGTTTTCTTGTTTTCGATTATTGATTGTGCGTAGTTGTAGGTGAGAATGTAATGGACGATCATTGTGCTCGGTGTAATAAACGGATAAACAGTCGTTTCAGTATAAATGGAATATTAGGAATAGGGTGGATGTACCAGTAAATGAACACGTACCAGTGGATGAACATTTTTTATTAAAATTAGTAAAATAAGTTATTAAAGTGAGTAACTAATTAATTAGAGACTCCTTTTCATTTCTTGCTTCATATCCAAACAATTTTTGCAGCACGTGGAATCATTCGCGCTGCAAACATAATTTTATAATAGTGTTCATTCATTAGCCTTAACTGTTCATTTACTGGTGCGTTTACCCTATTACTTTTTAACGCAGCTCTTTCTTCAGAAATTTCTCAGTTCACCTCACATTTTTATTTGCATCTTTGGAACATCTGGACTGTTTCAATGTTACCCGCGTTTCGTGACACGGACACATTTTGCCATTAACGACAAATGTGTGCTTGAGACATCAAAACTCCGGACAAGAGACAATCTGGTGGTTTTAGTCTTGGCAGACCTGAAGGGGGAGGCCCATTATACGTCTTTCGTTGCTGGCTCGTCGGTATCGTCTCTCTCATCGTATAAATTTCCATACGCGTCCCCATGGCGACGATCCTCATGGCACAATACGTCTATTAAGTCTGCGAAATGATCGTCCCTATGGGGTTGAGGGAGAGGATACCGGTATCGATACGATCGGCCCGCATGAACGTCGATCTGGATTTGACGTTGCTCCGTTCTTCCCCCTCGATACTTATGCGTGCACTATTCTTTTTCGCGATTGTATGCTAATTCGTGGGGAGCTCGTCTAGTAGTAACATGAAATTTAACCCTTCTTCGTGGAATAAGTTCTCCAAAAGATTAGGAGAACTCAATGCTCGGTATATGGCCTTAAAAGGACTAACTATTTTCTTAGTCTCCCACTTAAGAGCCTAAAAAATGGGGGAGAATCGGTTTATTCGTCAGAAAGATATAGAAGACGAATAGGTAGAAAGATATTGAAATTGTATCTATTTTCTAATGCAAATTTCCAAAGAGGAATACCTCAGAGTTTTCCCTAAAAAAATTCAAACCTCCGCGGCACGCATAGATGTAAAAAAAAATTCAACTCGATAGGGTCGTTCCAGTAATTGCCCACGATTATTAGGGTCCATGGAGGACGAAGCGTGTTCGCCTTTGGCGCACCTCCTTGAAGGACTCCTCGTCCCGGTTGCATGGAAGAAAAAACACGCCTGCGAGGACCTACTCGCAAGATTTACGGCATCTGAATCTCCGGCCCCCCCGTATTTATCGTTTCGGCCCTGGTGGGCGCGTTCGAATTCCTCTCGAGCGACGTTTCCGTCCCTTGACGCTCGACTCTCGTCACAGCTTACGCCCTTTCTAACGACTTTTGACAAAAACATAAAAAATACCGAGCTCCATCAAACGTTCGTGAAACGTCATACCCAGGTCCAAGGAGTTCCATTATTTTCTTCGTACAATAAAGTAATAAAAAAATAATTCAATTTCCACCTAGAGGAGTGTCAAGAATATTCTGTGCTCTCGAACTTCTCTTACTCCTCTGCATGATATTCCTCACGGTCTAATATATATTTTTTATCTACTTAGACCTAGAAAAAAGAAAAATTATAGGACGAGAGCCTCAGAACTGAGATTACTTTACCATTGCAAAGGATTTTAGGCACATATTGAAATTTTGGATGACTATCAATATTTCCACATCACATTTGATAGCTTCATTCACAGTGAACGGTTAAAGATTAATTCAGAACGAAAAAACTGTGTCGCACGGGGCCGCTCAGTCTCCGCGGGCCCTCGAAGAATCCCTGGATCCCTCTCTTTTTCCTCGATCATTTTTTCGTTGCTTTACGGTCTAATCGAGGTTCGACTTATTTATTCGCGGGGAACGAGATTCCTCGACGCTTTAGCGAGTATGAATTAGGAGCAACATTAAGAGCCGACTTTCCGTCGTATCTTCTGATCCGGCCACAGCCCCGCGGTTATTGCAGGCTCTTTCTTCCGCCATAAACTATCGCGCGTGGCGATCATTACGCGAGGGCCACCGGTTGTCGATGACAAATGTCAGCGATCCGCTTCGACGTTGCAGAGCATCGTTTATTCGTCCCGTCGTGGTGTTTCTGTTTTGTTGCACCGCGTTCGGGCCAGCCAGGTGCAAAGTACGAATTTCTTTGGCATTCCTTGACGTCTGAAACGAATTAATCCCTCGATGATGGACATTTAATTACTGGAACGCAGCTCTGGCGCTTCTTACGCTGTAAATAATACCAGGAACGATGGTCCCTGTTCTGGGGAGTGTTATTAATTTGAAACTAATAATTTTCATTGTGGTGATTGTTAACAAGGGCCCGTATCATTGCTTTATATCAGACCTCGAAAAGAAGAATGTTTCGGCTGTAGTATTGTCATGTTCTCGGAAAGAGGTGCGCTGTTTTATCGAACCGACAGTCCATTTCTCATACCACCAATGATTCTGGGAAACACGGAGTTACAGGCACGTGCGAGTCTCGTAAAATCCTAGCCTCTCGTTTTATGCTAAAAAGCTCGAGCAACGAGTCGGGAACAAGAACTTGTAGGCAGATATTATACATTTATATATTCACGCTTCGTTCGGTGTTAAATGATAGTATTCGAACGCCCACTGTCACGGGCATCGAGTTAACCGACTCCAAAGTTATTGTTTTAATCGTGACACACGTTTTTTAAACTCGTATAATTATGATTCTTCAAGAAATCACTCGGCCACGTTGATAGAACACGTTTGGTGTCTCTGTAAGAATCGTATTATTAGAATTCAGTAGAATGAGACGTCATCGTTGCAGTTTCAGACCTATCTGAAAATTCCTCTGTAAACAACAGGTAGCCTTCTCGCATTTTAAAGCCACAAATGACAGAAAATGGTACTCATGAATATATGTAAACTAATTGGCAGCTATCCAAGAAACTAATTGTCCAACAAGCAGATAGTCGTTTGCATTGGATTATGCAAAGGAGCCCTACACGCGTGTTTTGCTTGCGGCAATAATTTCAAATTATTCACTTACGTCTAACTTATTAAAATTACGCAATTACAAACGACACAGCTACTGGGGGTCGGGCACACGAGCTCGAACCCTTAGAGCCACAGATTGCACATATCAGACCAGGGTTTCGAATTCGACAAACTTTAACGCACCCCAGCCTCATTTTTGAGTGCTTGAATCTTTTAACTTTTCAGTGATAATTGTACAGTCGTTATACAATCGTGCTGTAATAGCTTTTTTTCTAGAAATGTAAATTTTGAAACAACGAAATTTGTAGTTAAAAAAATAATTGTGGAAAAAGACGATTCTTTTGGTTAGATTCACCAAATTTTCAAATTTTAATATTAAGATCTAAAAATTTACAGAAATATTGGCAAAGAAAAAATTGCCTGGGGTGCGATACACTCCGCGTGACCACGAAGGGTTAAATGAATTTCACTGCGTTGAAATTTGTGTTCGTGCCATACTAATGCGTATAATTCATCTACGAAGAATAAAGTCGTCGACTCGAGGAAGTACTATATATGCCTGCTGTTAAGTCAGAGCTGACTGTAACTCGAATAATTATGAATCTCAGCGCACGTCCTGCCATGCAAATATTGTGACATGCTGTAAGGCTCCTCCGGCAGGGGGCGAATGTCCAGAAGAAGAAAAGAAACGCTTCTTAACAAACCGAAGTTATTAGGAGGCCGGTAATGCTAGCCTAATATGAAAGTTACGAGCTCGTGGGGCCAGCAAAAGTGGGCCCATAAGTTACAATCAGCCGGTTACTACCCACGGGGGCCCGAAAGTGCTCCGGTTAAATTACTTTAAGAGCCTCCCTACAGTACAGCCCTTCATATTCTCACCATGTGGTCCTCTAATCCTTTGCACGCTTCTCTCCTCTGCCCGCGGTTAATGTTGGCCAAACTGCAATTTCACGATACTTTAGAGGGCCAGGTAGGCTGAAATTAATTATGTAATCGCGGTTGTTTGCAGAGCCTCATTATCTCATACTTGAGTACGTGATGTACGGGAAATTGCTGGCGTATCTGCGTGATCACCGTACCAGGCAGGACTTCTACAATTTCAGCGAGGACTCTGCAGCACTCACGTCCAGGGATCTCACTGTTTTCGGCTACTGTGTGGCGAGAGGCATGGAGTATCTAGCATCGAAAAAGGTTAGTTTTTCTGTCTCGATTTTACTGTGCTTTTACAGTCCTTTTTTAATATTAGAGTAGAACAATTTGTGGTTTGATTCTGATGAAATAGAGGTAAATGAAATTAAGTAGGACTGAGGATTCAAGGAGTTTGAGATATCGAGGGCGGATCCTTTTCTTTTATAAACGAACGCTGGTCTTATCTGTATTTCGATCACTTTTATGAGACCTCTCGGTATTGCGTGAAAGTTTATTACGATTTTGCATCCTCGCGTGTCCAAAGGATCTTGGCGTTGGAGCTGAACGGTCAGCGTCTATTTATTGCGACATTATATCGAAGTATTACCTCCGATGTTGCTACTTCACTTCAGGTCGAACCTGTTCTTAATTCTTCTTGAATCTGGATCAGTCCGTAAATCATGGTCGGTAAAAGGGAAAAAGAATTACATAAATACCCGATGAAACTCGTCTTTGGCTCGTGGAATTCTCATGTCGTTATTAACTTTTTTAATGTTCCTGATTTTATAGTCCTTGTTCTACATCAGTATAACATAAAAGGCATTCTTTCTATTTATACTTTGTTGCTGGCTAGGCGATAAATTTTCAACTTTACAATCACAGATAAAGAAAGACTATTTTTTGGAGAAACGGTTTTTGGACAGGACTGGGTAAAAAATACAGAATTCGTCGTAAAAACATTATAACCGGTTGATATCAAATTTCAAAATGTTTGTATGGACCACCTTTTCCACTCAGATTCAAGTCCTTAAAGAATATTTATAGTACAACTAGGAGATCAAATATTTTTCCACAGTGAGTGTTCTTCGTGAAAAATTAGATTCTTGTTTCTAATGAACGACAGATCTCGCAGTTTGCGTTCAGTTTCCAACAGAGTTCATCTAGATAAAGTTTCGTTGATCCTTCATCCTTCGATAATAGCTGTATGCCATGGTTGAAGGTCGCGAGAGAAGAAACGACGCTTTTGACAAACAGGTTGTCAACGGTATTTGTGCGCAAATATTCCCTTAGTGTCGTAAAGAACTCGAGAGCGACGAGACACCCGATGGCCGATTATTTTGCCAGGTAGATTCGTGTCAGTGGGCAAAAATGTGGCCCGTGGTGTGTTTTGGCAGTCAAAAAAGCAACGATTTCAAGAATCACTCGTCCGACCACCCTGAGAGCGAGTGTATATAAAACGCAATATAAACTTACATTAGCGAGAACTCGCAAAGGCGTTTGTATCAATTAAATCGTACGTCTTTTGTCGAGGCTTCGAAGACAGAAACGGCTTGCCTCAGACCAGGATCCTTTTATCACGGTTCTTTTCCAAACTAGTTTCGTGGATTTAATCTTTTCGCACCAGGACTTCTGAACCATCTCATTAGCTTATTTATGTTGTAATTATGAGTGAAGTGTGCATTCGGTACGTAGAAGATCCTTCGATATTTGGAACCTGGATACAAGAATAGCCTCATGATTATAAATTGTCTGCGTAATTCAGAGAATCTAGGAGCGTCTCCGAGCGAGAAAATTCAAGCATAGCTCGATATCCAAAGCTTTGTTTGGTTTTCGAGATCTCTGTGGGAATAACGCGCGACACAGAGCTGATAATGCGAATGGATAACGTTCTTCGGTTTACATCGTAAAATGGATATTTTTACACACCTCGCGACAATTAATGACGCGTTTTTTAGTAGTTCCACTAAGGTTTACCTGCTGAATACGAACGCTAGTGAATGTTATCTTAACGTTCCTTCGAACAAAATTTACGTTGAGTTGCCACTGGCTGTTTCGCTAGTAATGTATTCCGCTTCGTGTAAAATGTTTCATAATTGAAGGCATTGCACTTGGTAGCGTAAAAATAAATCCCGAGGACGTTTCAAGGATCAAGGATCTTATCACATTAAAATGTAGTAATACCATTTACAGGGATTTTCATTTACGCGAAAAGCAATAGTGGTGACAATATTCCATCGATTAGAGGAGATTCCTACCGTTCGGTTCTCGCAAGGACGAGCGCGAAATGAAACACGTCCGTAATTATTTTCCTCGAATGTCGAATTACCGACGCTCGCGTAATCGTTTCGAGGAATCGCCGCGCGAAAGCTGATTTTCTGAAGTTAGTGGATGATAATTACCCATTGGAAGAAGATGGTAGTGCTGAGTGCGGGCTGAAAGAACACGGAGGTTTCTTTACATTTCATGCTTCGAACGTCTACGAATCACTATCAGATATTATTATAACGCTCGATCGAATAAAACGAAAAATACAAATTAACGTTAAAACATACAATCCTATATAACGTATTGATTATTAAAAGCGAGAAGTCGGGGTGGTTAAAAAAACTTACAAAACACATATTGTAGAATTATTCAGTATAAAAGCCTTCTAAGTTGCTGATACATATCTTGTTCATTTCCATAATTATTCATATAACTGGTTCGAGGTTTGCTCGAGTCACTTCATCCATCCCAGCTGACTTCCTTCGTCAAAGCATTAGAGTAACAAATCCTGATCCCGTCTGCAGTTTGGACAGAGAAGTTCCATTTTGAAATAGCTCCATTGGACCTTTTTTAACAGGAAACTATCATTCACTTATTTTCAAAGATAACTGAGAGGTGTCCTTCATAATGTCGTACTATGTCAATAAAATATAGTGAAGGCTCTCTGTTTTTATTTAAATTATTATATACAGCACTTAGTAAAGGCAAAGATTCGCGAGCACGAGAGACATTAATGCTCCGTCAATCATTTTATGTACACGTTGTACACAAGGATGTTCCTTTATTGAATCCGAAGAGTTCCTAGATGATCGGTAGCAGTCTGAGGCCGATTATGAAAATAAAAATGGAAAATAGTTAAGCATCATCGTCGACTGGTTATGAGATACATGTACTCGAGGCGCTCGGGGCGTCAAGCAGCAACGAACCAAGCCTCGATTGGGATCAGTATCCTGTGCTCGTCGTTGGAAGGACGACTTAAGAGCAACCGAGTCAGGATGTCGATTTCAATCGAAGATTACATACGACTTCGTAGAAATAGCTCTCCTCGAGGCCGGTACACATTGTACGGTTAATTGAAAATTGAAGCTGCGGGTGATACGCGAGCCGGGCGCGATAACTTCAATAAAATATCGAAACGGTAGGTGCTACACCTTTAAAAGCACCATAATATGTTTCTACTTTAATACCTTTAAGAGGATATTGTACAGTCTCGGCCGCAAATACAGACACTTTTCGGTGATGGTTTTTATAATGAAATAAACACCTAACGTTTTCGGACTTCTGAGGGTATATTGCATATCTCTTGAATTACAGAAGAAAAAATCTTATTTGTTTGTTTATTTCATTTGTCTACATAAATATTTCGTAGTGGAATTGGAGTCTTCAGAATTTGACCCATTGCTGGCGATTTAAATTTCGGAGGACTGGATTATCGGAAATAAAAAAACCAAACATATCTTTAATTTGCAAGAGTATGGATATTCTACTTGCCGCGAATATGTTAACATTTTTTATATTTTGCCACTTTTTTATATCGATTAAATAGAACAAAATGCCATTTTCGGTACTTCCAACTGTGATCGACCGCTATTTTAACAATTTTTGTCCAAAATTGTTCTTTCGTGGTATACCAGAATTCTCATGCGAATTAAAAACTTGTCGAGTGTTTTTATGTCCTATGATCCAGTTGTCCGAAATTGCAACCGCCAACAAGGTGTCAAATTCTGAACAAGCCAACTTCACTGTGAAATATTTATGTAACCAAATGAAATAAACAAGCAATAAAGATTTTTTCTGGTATTTCAAGAGTGTTAGAATATACCCGGCAAAATTCGAAAACGTTACGTGTTTCTTTCATTATAAAAACCATCACCGAAAAGTGGTCAAACTTTCGACCAAGACTATAGAATGTCCCCTTAAACCACCGCAATGAATTCGTTGATCAAGAGACACGGTAGTGTCTCGCGCCAAGTATATATATAGATATATGCGCAGCGCGAGACACAGAGTGTATCTATTACGGCACGCCGCGCTGTCAAGTACCCTGAGATTATCGAATCTCAATAACGGCTGATCCGATTAGACTTTGAATGGTCTTAATGGATAGATTGGGTTTGATTTACATAAGAAAAGTGTCTTCGTTTTGTTCCTACGTGCCTTAGGAGCTGAGATATTTTGATGTAAAGTAGCAATTTGCCGAATTTCATGTTCTGAAGAATTAAGAATCGTCATCGTCAAGTGTGGGCAAGAGGGGAACATGAAAGGGAGAGGAAATGTCCAATATCCACGTCGCTGATTCGCTGAAGGTTTCGGCACTTTCGGCCAATCGCGTAACAAATCGTTGTCACGTGACAGCTAGCACTGCTAGCAGAGAGCAGAACTGTCGAGGTAAACGTAACCTAAGTAGCTAGTGTCAAACAATTATAACCTGTCAAGTGTGAAATAAGGACACTAGTTAAAAATTTTTAAGTGACAGGAGTTTTTACACCACAGAGGACACTGAATTATTGTCTCAATTAACAAGGTAAGTCGCCAAAATTTTTCAATAGACTATTTACGTAGAGCATATAGAAACGGAGGGAACGCACAGACTTGGAAGTTGTCCGGAGGAGGTTTGACGGAGAAGCATCTTCTTTCCCACAAGTTTCTACAAAATAATATATTGTTTTTATACAACAAAACTATTTTTACATTTAGTTAGATAGACAGAGAAGCATCTTGTTTCGCACAAGTTTCTGGAAATTTGCCAAATAAGGTAAATTGACAAAATTTTTCATTAATATGAAAATGCGTAGCATTAAGAATTAAAAAAATTATGGCGTAGTGCTTGCAGTGTAAAGTAAGTTACATTAGTAAAAAAAGTACGCTGAAAATGCATCTCCCTCGATACTTCCTAATCTTTTATGAAAGATATTCGTAATACTTTATTAAAATCTACAGTAGTTCCCACGCTAATCATTAATTTTATTAGTTTCACATTACCAATATTTAAATTCACTAATGAACATATTAAATTAATTTTATTCCAACACCAATAAATTGTGCGTTAAATATATTGGAGCTCTTCGTTCATTTTTGATAAATTACCATTAGCATTTAAATTTCCTTCAACAAGAGTTTCTGCCATACGCTCTCACCTCCTTCGGACACATTATGTAGTCTCCACGCTTACTATAGGAAAATTCCACCCTTCTTCTAAAACTTCTAAGTTATATTGTAACTAAAATGTGGATTTTATATATTTATTTACAGATGACTGGAGCACAAGATGATGCAGTGTGATCTACGTTAGAAAAAAAATTTATTGTAATATAGTATAATATTAATTAAACTTTAATTAAACTTTTATTCAGCTTCGATCCTCTGTGTGCTTCTTGTATGTTTGCTTCATATTTGAAAACTCAAATTTAAACCAATTCCACCAATCCAATTGTCTTGTAGCTTTGCAGGTGTGCGTAGTTTGGACGACAATATAATATATTGTTAATTAAAAAAAATAACCTCGACTGGGTGAAGAAATTATCCAATCATCAATAACACTACAAAATGTGTGAAATCCTCTCAAAATTACCTTTTTCAAAAAAAGGTACAAAAAAGAGCGCCAAGTATATAATCCCATCAAAAAGGATCCCATTTAAAAACATTGTCGTAAATGAATAGCTTTACAAAACTAATGATATACACCAATTGCGCCAATTATCGCAATGACTATTTATACAAACAAAAAAATGTATCAAATAATAGTAAACAGATATATTTTTATACAAATAAATATTTTAATACGAATAAATATTTTATTCAAAATAGTTGGCGCTGCTCTCGGAATTGGTGTTGCTAAACTGAATAAATATGTCTGAATCAATAAGTCTGGCCTTGTTTAATTTATTAACCAAGACACTTAACATTTTTTTCAGAGAGCAGCGCCAACTATTTTGAATAAAATATTTATTCGTATTAAAATATTTATTTGTATAAAAATATATCTGTTTACTATTATTTGATACATTTTTTTGTTTGTATAAATAGTCATTGCGATAATTGGCGCAATTGGTGTATATCATTAGTTTTGTAAAGCTATTCATTTACGACAATGTTTTTAAATGGGATCCTTTTTGATGGGATTATATACTTGGCGCTCTTTTTTGTACCTTTTTTTGAAAAAGGTAATTTTGAGAGGATCTAAATTAACATGGTTGGTAATCGTATTCTTACCTGTAACCGTCAAGCCACATAAAATTTATGTTCACCTAAAACAAGTCTTAAATCACCTACCCGACCTAGCGTGACTACGAATACGTGCATGCGTAAATATTGTTTTTCCCTAGCTATGCATAGGGATTACGTATTCGCGTTACGCGCACGAAAGTGTCTAATTATTAGTGGAGTCGTAGAAACAGCTGGCACAAGTGCATGTGGACAGAGTCTTTTAGAAGTAAAATTGGAGGTGACGATTTCAGGGGTTTCTTAGAAGCAGGTAGTATTTTTTTCTCGCGTGTAAATACATCGCACTCTGCCGGACACGTTAACGTGCTCGTGCACGTGTAAAAATCTCGATTGGAGCCGCGAGGAGCGTATTTTTCTTCTCGCGAAACGACGCCGGGCGCGTGCAAAAACGCGAGCACGTCGAGGCGATAAATGGAGTGGTGGCGTTCGAGCCTTTTCGAAAAACCAGCCGCCGATGTTCGTACCGTGCCGCCATAAATCTAGAAGATGAAGTCATTAAAGAAACGGCAAAGACGTATGCGCGTGTATCCAGCTGGCCTTGACAATGAACCTGGTACAGTTCATTAGCATCGACGAGTTCGTTCTCCGATTTTCCGAAATTACCATTTTTCTGTGCCAGCGTTTGCGGTTTTTAGGGCGCACCGTTTCAGTTAGGAACAGGTTATGCGACGATCGCAGTGTTACAGGTAAAAAGTACGATAAATTTCCATGCCTTCGGTGGGCACGAATTTTTAATTAGGATATCGAGAAATGCTGGGCTCTTTTAGGAGCGTTCAGGTCCGGTCAACAGCTTCGACGATGTACATTTAGGATGAACGAGGGAATATCTTATTTTCAGTGGCTTAGAAACTTGTTATAAATCCATATTACATTGATAGTTTTGATTTTCGTATTAGAGCTGTAGGAACTCGACGATAATTGAGTATGGAAAATATATAATCTCTACAATCGTGTAATAGAGGCTGCAAGGGTCTTTGAACTTGACTCTTGACCATTTCATAGAATTTCGCTCGTATGCGACTGATAAATGAGAGAAGACTGAAGTATCTACCTCGATAGTTAACGTTATTCCTCAATATCCCCATCGGGCCATAATTAAATGTCCCGCAGGTTGAGAGGCGCAAACGGTCAATTCCGTTTCACTGGCATTGGCCCCACGGTAAACGCGAAATAAATCAAAGCTGAGCTTCCGTGGCGGGCATCGGCGCGCGTCGATAAACACGCGATAAATCACGCGTCTGTAATAAATAATAAGAAGCAGTAGCGCGTCGTTGCCGCTGTGTTACGCCATCTATGCGATTGGATTCCTCATCGTCGTAAAATTCGTCTCGTAAACTCGCCCGGATAGGGTGGGGTGGTCGGGAAGGTCGAGTTTCCTGGCTGCTCGCGACCAGTCGAAGGATACGATTTCGCGTGTTCTGTCACGCGACGCCGCGTCACAGCGGTTGCATAACAGGACGTCCACCTGCGATCCCTTCGAGAGAAAAGGAAAGAGACGCTCGCTGATGAACCTGTGCCCATGGTTTTCGCAGATCATCCATCGGGATCTCGCCGCGAGGAACGTATTGGTGGACCACAACAAGCTGTGCAAGATTGCGGACTTCGGCATGTCCAGATTCGCGAACGAGGACGGAGAGGTGATCGAAACCAGACACGGCAGGAACGCCCTGCCCATCAGGTGGATGGCCCCCGAGTCTTTAATTTACTCCCTCTTCACCACGAAGACCGACGTCTGGAGCTTTGGGATCCTGATGTGGGAGATCGTCACTCTAGGTAAGCTTTCTGTTATAATACAGAATTTTATTGCTTTGTGTCCCAACTATTCGTAAGTGGCGGATTTAACAGGGCGGCTGATGAGCAGCTGCTCAAATGGCCCAGGGTTCCATCTCCCCCCAAAATTATGATTAGGTATAGGTAACCAGACACTACATTTTTTTCGTAGCTAGGTACTACTACACTTGCCCGGTTTTAGTAAACTACTTTTCCATTTTCCCGAAAAAAATGGGTCCCTTAGAACGTTTGCCACCTGGGCCTTTTTTTTTTAAATCCGCCACTGTTCGCAATATCTACCTCAACGTTCCTTTATCGTCGCAATTATGTGACATTCTGTTAACCGGAAGCGGAAGTGAGATGGTCGCCTCGAAGCGACGCTGCTCATTACCTGCAGGCTGTCAGTGACGGGAAAAATACTGTGTCCACAGGTTCGACACCGTACCCGGACATGACGGCACGGGAGGTGATGCGGAACGTGCAGAACGGTTATCGGCTGGAGAGGCCTTCGCACTGCCGAAGCGAGCTGTTCAGGGTGATATCCCGATGCTGGCACGCCGATCCAGACCGCAGGCCGGAATTCCAGACCCTGAGGAGGGACCTGGCGCAGCTGCTCGAGGACAATCTGAACGGACATTACGTGGACCTCGAGAGCTTCGCCTCCGAGTGCACTGACTGATAATCAGCCCGGGAAATCGCTCAGAAATCGTCTCGCTTATTCTGATCTTCTTGGATCCGGAGGGAGCCATGAGTCCCGACAGATCGATTCGCGATCGATCGACGCAGTTAGATTTAATCGACTGGCCAGATGGGATTTGCCGCGCACTTGGCGCGGAACAAGTCGGACACGGTGAGCATGCAGTTGTTCCCGAACTGTCCGAGAAGATTGACTTTTCCGATCGAGTTTGGAGACGTCGGAAATTGGGGATTGTTGGATGTATGCGCGAGCGTGATTTAGGCATCGGTGTTCTCTATTTTTATGGAGTAATGTGTACGGTATTATAGCCAGGGCTGGATGTAGTTTGTCAGCCGAATGGTTAGCTTGGGTTGTGTGTATTCTGTTTGTACGAGTGGAATGTTGAGGCACAGGTGGATGAGCTCGAAGAATGAGGGTGATTGATGAAGACGCCAGGCAGTTCTTTGCGTAATATTTTGGGTTCTCAATCGAATAGGGCACCGTCATGTTCTGAGTCTGATTAGGGAAGGTATATTTCAATGGGACAGGTAGCTTCTTCATTTGGATATATGTTCTTCAATTTTTTACGTTACTTAGTAGATTTCCGTTGGCGTTGAAGTGTATGGTGATTCAGTGAAAAGACTCGCAAGCAAAAATCATTCAAGATTGATTACAATAAATATAGGTGAAAGAATATTAATCATACTGCTGAAGATATTATTGAATGAACTGCTTGATTCATTCATCGATAGTTAAAACGAAATCAGACTCCGTCCATAGCGCAGTGCTAGAATGTTTTGTATTAAAATAACAGATAAGAGAAGCAAAATTTGGTGGAAAAGAATATTTCGACAGGTTTAGAAGCTGTTGATTCACTTTGCAAACATTGAGATCACCTTTGGCAATGAATCTCTTGTTTTTGAATCCTCTCGAGAATACTTTCCAGAGGCAATCTTCTCAAGGTGCTCGCAAGATTCACAGAAGTGCTAATATTTAATACTTCAGTATGACACTCGTGGAAAGAGACAAACATTCTGTAATGTGTCATGTGAGCTCGTGAAAGTTTGAAATAGTATGTGTGTATGTGTGTGCAGTTTTGGCATTTAAAAGCAGGCGAGATCGCTTTGCACGAAACAAGAGAAAATGATAGCAATGCAACTAAGAAGATAAAGTAATCTACAGTCTGTATAGTTAAGGACGACAGACAAAAGTAATCAACAGTCTGTATAGTTAAGGGCGACAGACATTCTTCGCTGTATTTCGAACCCGGAGAAGAAGCTTAAAAAGGTCTAAGTATTTCGTTTAGTATTATTATGTATCTAGCGTTTTTCAATTAATGCGCCAGTCATTAAATGTTCGTTCCTATCGGCGTTTCTTATACAACGGAGACACCTGTCTCATTGGTGAAATAAAATTTGCGTCCTCGAGTTATGTTTTTATTTAACAACAGTAGTTATGGAATTGCACATGAGTCTGGATTCCAACGAAATTACCCACCGCCAATGAGAAACCCCGATATACGAACGATCAATTATACATCTCATCACGGAAACATTAATCGCGTCGTACAGCAAAAATGACGCTACGCGTCATTCTGTACTCGCCTTATATGCCTTGCATCGCGACAGTTTCCCATTTCGAAGCACGTGTACATAAAATCGCATCACTATAACGCACCGCGTCAATCAAAAAGCTAAAAAAAAAAATAGACGAACTTCCTCTATCATCGCTCTATCATCCTAATCGTATCGAGGATTATTATTATCGTCTGTATTATCATTGATATCCGATTGTTCGATAATTAAGCATGTACGTTTGTAAGTTTCCAATCGTCGGTTTTATTCTTAATCATTCTAGTCTCTCTCGACGCGTCTGGGGTGGCGATTGGTCCTTATTAATATTAATACATTAGCGTGGAAGCGCGTGTAAATTTATTCTGTATTGTGATATCTGCGTACTACCTTCTCTCTTCTATCATTTTATATTACGAGAGCTCCTCAGAGCCGATTAAAGCCCCGCCATTGTCGGCCGGTTATTTTTATTAAGTTTTGTATTTTATACACGTTGATTTCCCCTCGAGGTATCTCGACCCCGCTTCCGCATTATCGGAGGGAAGCGAGGCTCTCGATGCCCGATGTTATCACGATGTTATTCTCCGCATAGTTTGCAATCCAAGCGTATATACACATTCTCCGTTCCCTCTTCCGCAACACAAAAAAGATGCAATCGAATTATCCTATGTAAACTCAACTACTGTAAGAAGTTTCTATTTCTTTTGTCAGTAAACGTTGTCGTAAATCGCATTTTCTGTTCCCTTCTGTTCCTTGGTGACCAGTGTTCGTTGAATTAGGCCTGCGACACCGCGGATGCCTTCAGTTCCTGATTAATCGGGCTGTGTTCGCACGGGACGCGCGAATAAATATGCAAACCGGGGAGCCAGATAAGGGCGAAAGTCTGAGCGTGACGGTACGTTCGCCTCGTTCTATCAAAGTCTCGGATTTAAAGGTTCGAGAATGGAAGGATGGTCGGTGCGAGGGACAAAATGTATTTGAGAAATGTCTGCATTACTGAGGTGAAACCGCAGACAAATAGAGTAATTTCAGTGGAACGTTGGAAATTGGAAACATTCTTTCCATACTTTATTTTTTATTTGGATATCTACGTACAGAATTGTGTTTCAATTACTTCCTTTTAATTTGATAATAGTGATGAGTTTCTGCTTGCTTTTCTGATTTCGGGAGAAGATTCAGGCCCTCATCTATCTTTATTGATAGTGAAGGACGTATGGATTACAGTAAATAGGGCAGTAATCTATATTAGAAATTAGATTAATTCGGAGCAGTGTACATCAGAAACGTCTGTATAAAATAAATGAAAAGCAAACGTTAATTTGATGAGACTGTTGTTTATTAGCGCGCGTCGCCGAGATGCAGGCAGAAAAGTGTCTTAATAAAGTGAATCGTTGGGGAACGAGCACGGGCACGTCTCAATTAAACTAATTGAATCGACGCTCAGCGGTGCATCGATTTAATTGCGAAAACGTACGAACGAATTGTCGTGCCGTGGCGAATGCATCCGTGGGCGTGTAATGATATCATCTACGTGCTTTCTCGCTTCTTAATTATTACCAACGGGACACCGCGTACGTTAATTAACTCGCGAACGGGCGGATCGATGCTCCCGAGGAATCGCATTCTTGCACGTGACCGCATGGGACACCGTCGCCTCGATGCTTTATTGGAATCCTATTACGCGAGCGTGAAAATATCGCTTAACCGATCGTAGCCCAAGGACGATGGACTCACCTGCGTGTTGCAACGGTGGCCAATTTATTGAAGACTACTTAGTAAAATACCCCTGCTCCGTTACGGTAGAATAATTAAAGGGAATTACTTTTATATCTGTTTTTTGAAGTAATTTTTGTAATGTAACCTTTGCTCAATATTATAGCATATTTTGTTGGTGGCAACTCGGACTACAGAACTGTCGAATCACAAAGTGTTATAAAGTTGGTTAAAAACTACTGGTTAAAAACATGTATTGTCCAGTCTGCACTGGAACAAAACACTTAATTTTCTCGATAAAGCTGTTTCCTTGAAACTGTTCAGGCGTGAGTAGTTTGGATGACAATACAATATTTAAAAAAAAACCGAGGGGATGAATAAATTACTCAATCATCCAGAACCCATAAACACAAATGCAAACGACTTGAAATCAACCACTCGCGTTCTTTAGGAAAACGACAAAAAGCCGCTGCTTTCGACTCACTACTCGCATCGCGATTCGAAATTAAATAAAAGATATTTGTAAAAAAGTCGGATCTGCGAAATGTAAATCCATAAACACTAAACACTACAAAATAAAAAAACAAAAACAAAAAATTTATGTTAAACGATTTTATCAAAAATGCATTAAAAAATAAAAAATAATTATTTTCTTGTACTACAATTTCGATGGTGTTTTTTCACTTGAAATAAAATCGTGGAGCACAAGAAAAGAATTATTTTTTAGTTTTTAGTGCATTTTCAATAAAATTGTTTATCATAAAATCTTTTTTTATATATTTTTGTATTTCCCCTTCATACATAGAACCGAGAAAAGGGATTGTAACTTCTGCGAAAAGATATCGTTTGCTACGATGAATCAGTTTCACCGCACCAAAGGCCATGCAATTAAATCGTACAATTTTCGTCCGAACTGGTTGATTACAGCTTCCGTTACCGTTTCGACACAGGAGGCCCGACGAAATCACGACTACTTTCGCCCGCAGCACCGAATCGAGACCGATTATCGTTGCAAAGTCAGCCACTGGCTCGTAATTAACCTCGAGCTTCCTCCATCCGCGTGATCCTCGTCCAAACAGGAAACTCCCTTCACAATTTCGGTAAAACTCGGTTCCGTTACGCGGCTGCGTCGTAAAAGGTGCTACGACGGGCGGAGTCGTTTGCATAATTTTAGGAATTATCGCGCGAGCCCGGTAACGGCGTTGTCCTTCACCTGGGGATATCCAGAGGTCCGTGGTTACTCGTGTATTAATTGAATCCTCGCGGTGCTTTACGGCCGAGTAAATTACGCGAGATCCAACGGGATGATTATCCTACGAACTTTATGCGTTATTCATGGCGGAGTAGCTCGAGGACTTTGGCTTTTCAGCGACCCGGCGAAAAACTGGATGCTTATTCTAGCAGTTTCGATCATTTTAAGTGGACATCACTTAATACGGAAACGTATTATGCCGTGTAGGAGTAGAGAAAGGTATAAGTGATATGCAAAAACATTGATAGAAGCTCTTTAGATGCCCAAGTGCCCAGCAGTAGCTCCGTCTAATTGACTTGCCCAATTCGATTACGAACGAAGTTAACGAGCACCTGGGGGATCTTTCCGGACAAAAATATCCAGGAGCAGAGTCTCCAACGATCCTCGAAGCCTGTCAGTAGGAATCGCGTGGATGGCATATGAATGTTCCCTGCAGTTGTCTTCACTCTGCAAGGGCCGACGATCGCTACCCGCAACGTGCATCGGGGTAACGATCGTTATCGTAAATTGGATCGCATTCCAGAAATCTTGAAATAGCCGTAAAACGTCTGGTCTCGTTTATAGCCATCGGTGAACACGGCGGTTGGACGTGAAAGAGATTTAACGTCTCTAGAAAAATCGGTTAAACGATTCACGATTCGTATCGACGTTTTCAGTAAGCCTCTGCGGATATCGCCGATTTTTTCCGTCGAATCGCAATCATTTTCGTCCAACAGATTTATTCTCATGGCAGACGATAAATTTCCCGAAGTGTCATCATTACAGTTCGCTCACCAGGTCGATTCTTTGTGCAGAGTTTTCTCTCTCGCAGCTCACTCTCGACTCTCCTTTCTCCCAACTGCACGCTCTCGTGATGAGAATTTCATGAGTTAAATGTACTCATTTTCTCGCAGACTCAGTAGATTTTCTGTGGGATATTGAAACCGCGCGGCTAAGGCAATTGAGGATATCAGATTGAAGGAGATTGCGGATTGAGTTCTGTGCGACTGTTCCGGGAAATGGGGGTCCTTATCTTTAATCTATTCCTAGAAGAGCTTTTTTGCTCGCGGGACTTTCGAGAAAGTCTGGTATGATGGTCGGAAATTACGTCGACGAAGAAAGAATTAAGATTGTGAATTTTAATTAGCTACGTACGAGTATCGGCACACTGTTTGCGTGGATCATCTTTGGTAATTGTCGGCAGTGGAGGAGGGGCGTGATAATTGGTACACACTGAAGGCATCGGTAAAAATCGGCACGTCAATGACTTTAACGAGCCAGTCACGATGCCTAGTAATTTCACCAAGGTCAGCGGGGTAAGTTTCACGCAGAGAGTACGAGGATTCTCTCTGGGAACATGTGTCTAGGTCGTGGCTGCTATCTATAGGAAAGACTTTCGCCTAGAAATCGAGTAACGGTGTCGAGGTAACGCCGTGAGAGTAAAATGAAAATCGAAAATATATAAACAACGCTGACAGCAGTTTCGATTGCACTTTATTAAATCGAGGATTTGATACTCGCAAGTCATTTAAAAATCGAGACAGACGCGTAAAGAGCATAATTAAATAATTCATGTACTCGATAATTGAAGATCTTTGAGGTGCAGACGCACCCTGGAGGATGAATCTTGTTACAGCAATCGTTAGCCATCTGGCATTTATTAAAAAGAAGTTATTTGGATGCTTCCATAGGAATACAGAGCATTTTCCTCAAAATCATGTTTTCAATGTCGGTGACACATAAAGTTAAAAATTATTGGATCGATTTACTCGAGACTTCGCAGGCTTATTTTAGGGTCAAAAATAAACCCTTTTCCCTTTTTTTGCCTAGATTTTTTTACACTCGAAAAACGAGCGACCATTTGCCAAATATCGATGATTCAACTTTGCACAGCTGCCATTTTGTCGCAAAATAAATTTTCCAAAATGGAGCGCGATAGCGTCTAGATAATTTCATATATTATCTAAAAAAAAATCGCAGTTTCAATTTTGGATGATCCTGCATCAAAAATTTCCCAAAGCAGCATATTGTTTTGACCGTTCTAAGTAGGCCTCTCCCTATAATTTAACCACGACTGAAATAATTCAAGAGCTTTCTAAAAAGAAAAAAACTGGATTTCATGCTTTAAATATATTTTTATAATTTGCATTAAAAATATTTTTATCTGTTCAACTCAACTCCCCCCAACATTAAATCCCGAGTGCGCCACTGCAATCAGTAATAGGAATAGATAATCCTTCGCTTGCTTTAAGACTGTACACAATAGTCGTAGAAATGAGTCAATGCCGCGAATATGAATTTTTTTCAGAGGATTCCCTTGATCCCACAGAATTCCATGGCGTCTCTCGTAAGATCCTTTCCATTCTGGAGAACCGAGCCGCAATCAAAAGTAAGATCGCGGCGACACGTTCCACTTTCGTTCGTTACCGACTGAAAATTCCTGCCTCTCGTTGATCAACGTTCATTCTTTTGATAGTAAAGTTAACGAGCCCCTGACCCAAATATACGCCGGGACGAGAGTGTTTTCACTTCACCAAAATCTCGCCCGCACGAATGCAGACTGCGCGTGACGAATCGGGAATGTCATCTCAGCAACCGTGGAAAATTATGTGGCCAAGTATGTAGCTTTAACTGGAAGCTACTTAATATACACAATCTCTGTTTCGATCTTCATGAAATGGTGGCTAGCGACGAATCACTGACGAAGAGATGACTGTTAAAGGAATAAAAGACGCCGCCAGAGGCTGTGTCAGCCTTTTTTAGATGTGAGAGACTCGCCAAGTCTTTTGAAGTAACCGCGTTTCCCAATTTCGCGTAGTAGCGCGTGTTATTCAATCCTTTGTAGGAAGTAGGTTTGTATATATATCTTGTATACCGAAACCATGAATCTTGAACCTTTCGTTTCAACAATATTTCCTTTCTTATACTGTTTCATTTGTCCATTTGGGCTGTACTTCCGAATGGCCCCAGTGACCGATCGAGAAGAGGTTTGAGGGGAGTGTGTGTGAA
The DNA here is from genome assembly GCA_960531205.1 of Andrena bicolor. Classification (NCBI taxonomy): domain Eukaryota; kingdom Metazoa; phylum Arthropoda; class Insecta; order Hymenoptera; family Andrenidae; genus Andrena; species Andrena bicolor. Next base: position 33,325,558 of record OY482666.1, on the reverse strand, counting down.
CCCTAAATCTAAAATTCCAACCTCGCGTATTTATTATTTTCCGAGATATTAATAAAAAGTGAATTGTTAATTTTTTTAAAACGTTTTTGTACACTCACTTCAAACCTCGTATCGATCGGTCACTGGGATCATTCGGAAGAATATCCCTAATTTGAAGTACAGAAAGTGAATTATATTGTCACGAAGTAGTAAGGCGATTAACAAAGAAGCTTGGCAAGTGAAAGTGGCGTCCAGTAACCTGAAACAACAAAATTAACGGAGTTCAGCAGAAAAGTACCCCGGTACAACTTAATTGTAGGCCTGCGAAGACATGCGCAAGAATCGTGAAATTGTTGCACACTCTCGATGCAGTCGACGCTATGAACTGATTTACATGTACTCTCAGGTCATGAAACAATCATTAACGATCCACAGACTTCAATACGGGACGCCATCATTAAGGAATAAAAAGAGCGCGATTGAAAACAACTATGGTCGCGGTCGATTAACCCTTTACTATAAAACTATAATTCATAACGCTCCAAAGTCCATACAGTTATATGAATTTGTAACAATCTTATCACAGTGCCAATAAGTGCATTTCAATAAATAGTATATGTGTATGTACACGACAAAAGATCCTAAATCCAAATCACCTTTAACTCACGCGAAACGACAGAAACGGCTCGTAAATGTCATCCGCTCCCATCGCGGCTTCAAAACACGCGAATGCATAAATCAGGAACGATCGTTACGATATTTCTCCACGTGGCCTACGTAGCAGGTACGAGTGGCGCCCAAGAAGTTGCCGGTTGTCGCAACGCGTGCAAACCGTCCATAGCCTAGCAATAACCATTTCCTTCATCGCCTTAACCGACCCGCAGATCGTTTCGCGATCGATTCGTCGGTCGTTTATCCCTATTTCCACGACTCCCTTAAACATCCGCACGGGAAATCATTGCGCCGCAACGCCGGGGTGTCGTTAAACCGTTCGGGGGAGCTCCTTACGGTCGCGTTCGCGCGATCTTTATGCGGGGCTATCGTCTCGGAATGCAGATTCGCCGTGCAACAGTCTGCTGGACAATGGAAACGGTGACTGCTGCCTCGTATCCCGTCACACTTTATGCCGTGCCCGCGGTAGTTTCGCGTGCGTGTATTTATTGAGTAAAATTAGGGACCTTGTGGAGGCGCTGGGCTTATACGCCAGATTTACTTACCAGGGAACACCGGGAACTCCCACTCACCGATTGGAACGCAACTTTGTGGGTTTATAGAGTGACTCAACACTTTTTCGCGTGTAACTCCTAAAGTACAAGAGAACGGTAGAAATGTTTCCAACAAAAGTTTAATGGCTCAATAAGCGCTGCAAACTTGTGTTAAACAATTTTGAAAAAAGTTTTTCTTCGTCAGGTATTTTTTTTTAACTCATCAAAGTTTCATTGATGTAAGTTTGCAGCGTTTATTGTGCCTATCATTAAATTTTTGTGTGAATTTTTTCTGTCTTTTGTATTTTAGGAGTTATATGCGAAAATGTTGGAGTGTCTATTTGATTTTGATATTAATTTTCACATCCTTAAAGGGCGATTAGGCACGAATGAAATATACCGTTGTTCTTGTCTTGAGGTACTCTATAAACTCACAAAGTTACGTTTCAATCGGTGAGTGCGAGTTTACGGTGTTCCTTTGATAGTGTCTTAGGTATATTTTTAGGGGATTTTGCTCGAAGATATTTTTCAGGATGATCCGTTGAGCTTTTTCGAAAACAGAGCACTGGGAATACTGGGGAACGACATTTAGTGAAAGTTGGGGGTTGATGTGATCGCAGAAATTGGGACTCCTTTGCGTCTATTATCAAAGTCCACCGCGAAAAGTTTTCAACGGTTCTGTTAAGAACTCTCTAGCAGATTACGATTCTCCAATTACGGAACTCGTCTTACTGTCGTCTTAAAACGAAGTTCCTCGTTGGGACTCTTTAGTAATGATATCCTCTATCAATCGCTTCCCTGAGCGTTTCTCCGGTTCTGCCGGTAGTTCCACCGCGTTAAACCTTAGGTTAAACACCCTAACGACTGCTGGCACCTGACATTTCCGCATAAAATGTCGCCAATTACAGACTACCACGGGGATAGACAAGGCTGCCTTAGAAACTCTCTTGAAAGTCTGTTGTGAGGCTGAAGAACGCCGATTGCTTGGTCAAATTGACGACCGTGTTTCAAACGAAACCCCATCCTGTCCAATCCAGAAACGCTTCGCCGCTTTCACCCTTCGATACGTCAGAGGACTACCATTAGAAACTTGGCTAGCTCGCAAGCAAAACGAATTTCGAACGGGGGGATCGGGATTTAAGGCACGACGAGGAAAGTTTATTGACGCGAGAATGCTATGGTTTCGCTGTTAATTGCTGCAATTTACGACAACATTCGTGTGGCGATTTAGAAGCGAATTAACTTCCCCTTGATGGTATCTACGTTTGTTTTAATAAGATCGTTCGCTACACGCTGAAACGTAAATTTAACTCGTCTTCTGGGATCATTCTGGTGTTTTCTGGTAGTTAAGGGGGAATTATATTTTTTGGCTTAAAAGCATAGCAAAATTTGGGAATTGTTTTTGAAGAAACAAGCGATTCATCTGAATTCTAGATTTATTATTAAAAATTAATAACAAATAAACTGCAACTTCTTAAAACATGGTTCAAGTTTCAGGTGAATCGAATTTCTAGTTTATTCAAAAAAATCCAAATTTTGCTATGTTTTTAGCCCAGGAAATAGAGTCTTCCTCTTAAAAGTATTTCTCTTTCGAAGTTTCCTATCGAATGAAAGTCGAATTGCTTTTCAATATAAAAGTACTTCCTTCATATTTCTTCATGAGAAATTCATGTATAAATGGATTAAACTCTTACGTAGGTTACTTCTTATTTCGATAGCCTCCTGTTGTTACGAAAGTGAATGAAGATTCGTGCTTTTCCTTCCCCAAATTGCTATTTCTACGGAAACAATAATTTACACTTATTTCGTTACACAGTAATAAGGCGTCAATTAAGCCATCGCATTCTACTTTCTACACTAACATTACTTTTCGTATTGCCACACTTTCGTAATCGCTTTCCCGTCTGTGACGCCGGTCCCTCGATTTACTCCCGAAATTAACGTCATCTCATCGGGTTAATATTTAGAAAGGTGGAGATAGTCGGGTTCTTCTTATTGAAGCGTTATCGTGAAAATCAGAACGAAAATACCATCGACCATCTGTTGCACGGATTAAAATCATTAACCATGATGCAGCTACTTCATTGAAAGTGCTTCCTTTTCTTACTTTGCTTTATTGTGGTTAAAAAACCAACAGTTGGAGAGTAATTTCGATATTACGCAGCGTTTATTGTAAACGAGCTAAGAAGAAACTCCGCGATAGCAGTAGGCTTGCGTTTCTTTATTCGTTGCACGACTTTTACTATTCAAACTGTTCTCCATCCATATATTATTATCATAAATTACCACAATTAAATTTATTCACGTTCACGTCGAAATTGAAGAATCACTCTGAAAAATTCTCCAAACACATTTGTACAATTTTCAGCCTCGCTGACACTCATGAATTATTCTTATCCCCACGCTGGTACTAATGAAGACAGGCCAGTATGCGGGATAAAGAATAAAGCGGAAAGTAAGATTGGTTGATCAAAAGTGACGATATCGCGAAGAGAACGTGACGTGCTGTCACATCAAGGGTGATGATGGCGGCCACCTCTCTGTCGCAGCTGTTCCCCGAGAGTAAAGAGCCGTGTTCTTCGCCGAGGAGGAAGGAGGAGGTCGTGTGGCCGACTTCTCTTCCTCCTCCCGACTACGACACGCTTATCCGCCGTCCGGTTTTCTCGGTCACGGCTGTACGAACGGGGGAACACGCAGGACGAACCACGCTCGTTCCTACATTATCCCCACGTGAGAGGGCCGCCAGGCATCGGGCATGATTCTTCTTCTTCGGCGTCTCCTTCCACCTGATGAAGACGAGGACCATACGCGCTGCGCGCCGGCTCAAAGGAGAAGTCAGTGCGACTCCGCGACCGCTGAATTTTTCATCACCCGAACGCGTCTCGACCCTCAGTCCTCCACTTCCGCTCGTCCACGTCGAATCAACAGTTTCCACCGACCGTTTCACTGATTCGAGGACCCTAAGGAATCGAAGGGACAGACACTGGGACCTGAGATAAATTGGGGAAGCTACATTCCACGTGAAAGAAATTTAGGAAGAATCTTTAGCGATTTGATCAGAGGTTCATTAGTGGCTCGGAGCTCGTTGGTTCTTTCGAGTTAGCGCTGGAGGAATGAAGAGGTGACGAGCTCGTTGGCGGGCACGAACAGCTGAGGAAAGGGGGCCAGGAAAATTGATGGTGACAGTGAATGTTGTTCTGTGCGTCGACAAGAAGTGAGAAGAAAACGTGGATGAAACGCAGGAAGGATGATGGCGCGGGGATTACTTCTGGTCACGGTGGTAAGAAGCGTTAGAATTTGGAATTCATACTTTTAAAGAAGAATCTTATCGCTCGTATTAAGAACTGTGGTCTTGTCATTAGAGAGGGAAGATTAAAATATATGATTTTCACACCTTTGCCTCGCGATAGACGAAGATCGCCAGTGAAAATCCATCGATCGGACTTTCGCCGATTTGTCAGGGATTCATAATTACGAGAAACTTTCATAAATATCATTCGATCGATGATCGTTCTCTTCGATGTAATTACGATCGTTATAAAAATGAAGCTATAAGACAGAAATTGCGCTGCACGATGTTCTTCATAGACCTAAATTATCCGTTCAAATAGTACTTTCTTCGGGGGCTTCCAGAAAGCGGTGGTGAATTAAATTTTTCATAGAAATTGCCGATCGGCTAAATTTATTTGACAGCTACGCGTATATTCGTGGCATTTAATTCTACGCATAGAGTAGCGGGAAACGTGTCGCTGCGTCGTATTTTAAGGCTAACATTGTCGAGCTTGTGGACAGGGAATCTCTGAATTGGCTTCTCGTGATTGGAAAGGTGACTGGCTGATTGAAGCACGTACAGTCGGGCTTCTTGAGATAAAGTGGAGCAACCTTTGCGCGGCCTTGATCTGGTAACCTGCCCGGAACCAGGAAAAGTAAATAGATTCCCCTTAATCACCTGAGGATGCCGAGTTCGCTCTCGCGTGACGGCTAGCGAAAGATTCATGAACAATGTGCACACGAAATCGTTGTTTAGATAGACAACTCTGCGATCGGTGATCTCTCATTTCCACGAGACTCGGCAATTATTCCTTGGGTTATCACATCTCGTTAGCTAATTTGCCTATTCTTTTACCTTTCTCTGGAGTCTTGAGAATCAGGTTTTGGGATCAATTAAGTAGAAAATGAAGGACTTTGAGCTCCCGTCCCTCGTGGGATCGAGATTATTGAATTTAGTCAACGAGGAGATAATCGATGTTATTTCACATTCGAGCTATAATTATCGCCATTTCGCGACAGAGCGCGAAGGAAAACGAAACAATACGCTTCAGGCAACAAACTGAGAAAGATCGTTACACCTGTTTCACATAAACAGTCATAAGTGCAGGTGTAGATTACGAAATATCCTGAAAAATTGTACGCCATTAGCTAAGAATTGATGACGAGCCGCGATAGGTGGGAAGAAAAAAAAGGATCACTCAGTGAAATCGTAGCTCTTCCTTCTGGTGAGCATCATGGTTACTGGGTCAACACTGATTGCAAACAGAAGAGGATATGTTGGAATTTCCACTCTTACGGTTATTTCACGTGGCATAATCCACTGAGTCTCCTTATGTGCTGTTACATTCTCCACTTCCTGCAACCGGCAACGTTAGAACTTCATTTTACACCTGCTGCGTGGTCTTCAAGTGTTTTGGAACGTCTGTGACACAGAACCGCGTAGAAACATGGCGACATATTCAGCAGAGGCAGAACAGAGTGGGCTTTAGAATTAGATTTGACTTGTGAGAGTAGACTTGACTGAGTCAGAAAATGATTGTCACTGCATCGCTGTAGGTGATAACTTTAGTGGAAACTGTCATTATAGATTAAGATATGTACATCGATGTCACCACGAGTGCTCGCGGCGACATAGCTGACATCAGAATCCGATATGTTCGAGACCGTACCCCGGGGCACTTGTCTGGACATGTGAGACCACCCAAGAGTGACAACATTTCGTCCCACTCGATTCGACATGGAAAAATGTTGACTGTAAAGGTTTAGATTTAATGTCACTGAATCTACTTGAGTCCAAAGTAATCGTATAGTGTTTATTCAAAGTATCCGCTGGAAGAATGAGAACTGAGCTTAGACCATATGGTTTTGAACATATTAATTTCAAGATCCTCTCATCGAAATCGTTATGCTCATCTCGCATTGAATTCAATGGAAGTACGGGTTAATGCCTATTGAATACAAAACTGTCGGAACATGCCACTCCGCTACTGTGAGAAATTCATATTTTAGAAAGTACCCTTGTTACGGGCTAGGGTGAAAGTTACACAACTGTTTATTTAAATTCGAGAGAGAGAAACTACTTAGGCGCCCGTGATAAATGAAAATCTTCCCCGAGCAGGCGTCCACAATTAATCGATCGGGTGCAACGGAATCTTGTACAATTTAGCATCTTTGTATTTCGAACTGACTTTCGATTAGACTTTTAATTAACGATGATCGTGGCATGCGACTATAAACGATCGTTTTGCTCGAAACTAGCCGCGCACTCGAAACAGCGTAACTTTCTCCGGTACATGCTCCGTGCGAATCGCCGCTGTTTTTATCATTCTCTCTCCGCAGTGTCCCGTGTAACACGGAAAATCGCGTAATTTCACCGTGCTCGTACAACCGTGTCGTTAAATCTCCTTCACGAATTTGCACGACGATTTCACGAGGTTGCACGCCGGTGGTTAACGCGGCACGATTTCATTTCCGCCTAAATGTAAAGGAAATACAGTTTCCACTTCGTTCCTGGAAATTCCACCTCGTTTCGCGAGTTTAGGGGGTTACATACACCTAAGTAGAATGGTCGAAACAATCGATGTTTCCAATAAAGAATTCGCAGAAGCTGCAACACCAAAAGAAGGTAAATTCAAAGTTAAATAAATTAAAAGCTTTCAAGTGTATATTAGGATTTTTAATTAACAGAATTACTTATAGGTGAAAAGAATTCATAAAAAATCCCCTCTTTCCATGGTTCTATGTGTTTGTAACCCCTTAAAAAAGCTTTCTTCCGCAACAATTGATCTATCTTCTTGACAGAAGCTGGAAGCTTGAGAAACCATTCTTTCTTTCACACTTCGACGGAAGTGAACAAGTGCCAGGCAGGTCTGTGGGCGTGTGACGTCGTGAAAATCCGCGAAAGGGAACTCGGGCGATCGAGGGTCGCTTCCTCGCGATCAATTCTCGCGCATGTAACGGAGGAATTGTGCTATTGTCTGTTTCGGGAAGTGGCGTGACGGTGTTCAAAGCGCGCGGGTCACGATTATGAGAGGGAAAGGATCTGTTTCATACGAAAGATCGTCGGAAGCGATATGACACGCGGAGTGCGACGCACTCTGAAAAGAATTCGCGAGAGAAAAAAGGAGGCGGTACCAGTTTTGGGACGCGATGAATTTTTATCGAGAATCTCCTTTCTTTATCCTCCGGTCTCAAGGGGATCGTAAATTTCGTCTTGAACGGAGAAGAATTAATTACCCGTCCGAAAGGAAACGACTGAAAAAGTCGCAAAACTCTGGTATCTCGTTTCAATCGCGTTATGATTTAGCGAGGGTCGTTGGTTGTACCGTAATTTTCATTTGGTCCATTATTAACGAGACTGATTAATTTATCAACTTGTGACTAGCTGCTGTCGCTGTTTGGAATATTAATATAAATACTCTTGGGACACTTGTACAGTTATCTAAATTCTAAATGATATTTCTATTTTAATCGTGTTTCCAAATTTAGGAGCCACCGTGGATCTTGCTTGTATATATTTCGCGTTATTAAAATAGATACGAATCTAAAGTTGAAACGTCGAAAGCGACTGAAAATAATTGACCGTTGGCGGAAGATCGACAGGCGATGATTTTCAAGTGCAATGGCATGTGAAAATAGCTTGAGGCCAGCGAGTGTAACGAGAACCCCTTTGCTGGTTAACAATGTTATTCTCAGTGATAATAACAAGTTTGTGCGTACAAAGACAGAAATGATCGTGGCCGTTTCACTCTCTAGGCAGTCGTGCTACTATCCTCGATTAATGTCGGCGCTAAGGAGGATCACAAAGATGACGGAGACTTTAACGACCGTAGAGAACGCAACGAGACGACAGTCACATCCGTCGAGACCAGCGACAAAGTGTCCAAGAATGGGACGACGACGGTGGTTTCGGTGAGTGAAAGAGATTTCTATCTTCTCGAAAAATATGTGTCTGGTACGCGCGTCACGTTAATTAGAACCAAAATATTAACACCGCAACAATGCAAATGTGAGTAGAAATTCAGAAGAGAAAGTTGATTTGCAATCTTTCGCAGTTCATTTGGAGAAGGTGTTTCTTCTCGTGAGAAATTAATTGGCAACAGGCACAATGTTTTCAAAGTTACACTTAGCTTCCTCTAGACGTTCTGTTTCCATTGCTATTACATTGTTTTTGGAGTATCGAATGTTTGAAAGAAGAAAAGGCTGTCATTGCAAAATTTGATCACAGCGCTTTTTATTTCCACGAGAATTTGAAGTAATTAGAGAATCTTTTTGGCGCTCGAGAAGACACGGTCCTTCTTCAGCAGTGGAAGTCGACAGAATGCTACCAGAGAGCTTGCGTTGCCGATCAGCGAAGACATCGCGAAAGTTATAGCTGATGACCCTACAGGAGATGAAGAAAGTCCGGAAGAATTGCCAGAGGTAAAGATAAAGTTTAAATGGAGATGATAGAGGTTTAATTTTCACTAATTCAAAGTATCGTAAGGCGAGGTTTCAAATGCAACATTATTAACGAACAATTGACGGTGTCTATTTACTTTCCTGTGCAAAAGATTAAAGTTATTTGCAGCCAAATATTTTTAAAGTTATCACAAACATCTCGTCAGCTTTCATACACGAGAAACGTGTGGTATGTTGAATCTGATTCAGCTGGTTTTCTTTCACACTGATCCTAACATCGTGCAAGTCCATCGTGAATTCAATTTCTCCACGATATTTTCTGTCCCCGATAAATATTTAATCTATCGAGAGCTACGCGTCGTTAAGCCTATATGAAAGTGGGATCACAGCAATTTCCCCGTGACTCTTTATCGCTTCGAATCTAAGAATTTTCAACACGACACTTTCGTTTGTGACGTCCACGTGTTTACACCACCACTTTCACGTGGCTGCAGTTGATGAATTTTATTACAGTACGGGTATAAATTCTTGGAGGATCTCGAACGGACTGTTCCAGAAATACGCGGCAGACTTTCTTCAGTCTTAACTTCTTTTATGGAGAATCTTATTACGAATCAGAAATTAATGAAAAAAAACTTCGATCGTAACTTAACGTAACTTTTCGATGCAGTTTTCTTCTCTGTCTTCACAGGCACAAGAATTGAAAATCATTAGACCCAATCTGCGAAAACGACCCACTTATCGACCTGCTCCTCCAAGAAGACCGACACCTCCGAACCGAAGAAATGTTTATGCAGGTTGGTTTGATTTAAACTTTTAGCGATAATCAGGTCGCAGTAGCGGTTCTATACAGAAGCGAATGCAATTTTACAGATCTGTCTAGGCCGCATTTAATAAGACCGCCAAGACGACCGACGGAAACGAAGAGAGACCCCACAGAAAAGGAGTGCACTTTCTTCTCGAAGACAGTGTGCCTCGAAGCAACTGATTACCCGCAGTGAGTCTCCTATCACTCCTTTTCCCGTCATTTCACCGAGATGCAACTACATTGCGCAACGAATCGGCTCGCTAGCGTGCGTCTAAACGCACTTTCTCGAACAAGAAGACAGGGGTTGGCGTTAATTAGGTGACTGTCGTTTCACAATAGCAACGACATAATTCCGTGGGCTCGTTGAAAGTGGAAGAAAGTACTTTCCCGCGATTCTCTACATTCGAATGTCTATTGCGCAATGACTCTTTGACCTCGTGTTCTCATAACAATTATTTTAATTGGGAGTTATGGGCAACCGGGCGAGAAAGGAAGTTCTCGTGGCAATAACGAAAGCATGTACTCTCGTTTCCTGTTTCCTGCCCCCACTTTCCTTTGTGAACTGTATTATAAAGTGTACAAAGGAATTATCTAGAAACTAGATTATTTGAACGCAATTTGGAGGTTTCGAAAGCCCGTGCTGAAACTAATTTGAATTGGATGAAGTTCGTGACGAATTGTAATTAGTTTTGGTTCGCTCGGTTTATTCGTTGAGATTGTATGAAATTTTTTTAGCGAGGCGATCACCAGGAGCTTGAGGAGTAACAAGGAGATGGTTGCAGCTTTGTTGACTGATTATAAGTCTCAGGATTTCGACGAATCTGGTGAAAGCCTTCCTGTCTCCTTGCCTCTTGAGAGTAAATTCGAAAACAAGTACGATGGACGGTACGAGAGCCGTTATGAAAGCAATGAAATTAGAAGGTGGGTTGATATGTTAATCAGGCACGTATATCTCCTAAAAATTACTATCTCTTAAGTTAACTATTGGTTTAGACCACTTCAACAGTGAATTTCTAAGTTACCCACTGTATAGATTCCTCTTCAGAAAAATAGAATTGAAATTCAAATATAGATGTACTTAGATGACTAATAATTCACAATTGCCAAAGAAAAACAGACTTTGTAGAATATTTTCTCGTAATTAGAAGTCACAAAGTATATCAGGCCCCTGTAGAATGTTTGCCCGCTGTGCGTCAGTGCATTGCACGCTGCAGGCTTCTGGCAAGAAGTATGGTGTGCAAGTGGCTTATAAAGGAATATGTAATTTCTAATTTTTCTTTGAATTCGGGACTATTAGAGGGGGTTATTAAATAATCCATTGATTTCAGGAGATCAGATACAACTTCACCATTCGAAAATGTCGAAGAAGGCTTCACGTGTCCCTCTGCCATCAAGTATGCGCGCCCTCAATTGGCCAGGGCCGCTTCCGGAATGTGGAAGTACATCATAAACACTGGTGAACACACGCAGACTTTACGATTGGAGAAGTGTTCGTAAGTAAAGTGTAATTATAATTATCTTACTTTAGTTATCACGATTATGAAATAATTGTTTGAGTAACAACTCGAAACCTTATTACTTACATTTAACGAAGACTCCTCTGTCATTGTTTCTGATTTCTTTCTGTACTTGAACGGAACAAAATATTCAGTTTCCGATTCACTTAACACTTCGCCACAGATTTTTTCCAAAAGATTTTCGTCAACCATATCGTAGCAATTGAAATTGGACACTTGGTCACAAACGAGTGAACAAAATACGTACTTTGTTTGTGGTAGAAGGATCAGGCACTCTTTGCAGTAAAATAAACTCTTCACTTTCGCCTGCGGCGATAGGGACAAACCAGAATCTCATGAACAAAGGATTCTTCGATCGATCTCTTGACGCCAATACCACGAAATTCACCGAAGGAACAGGAATAACATTAAGGTTTATTGCTTTCAGGAATCCACAATCGAGCTGCTCCTTCATCTCGGAGAACTATCGGTCATCCTGCGTGCAAGTGTACAATTACCACCGACTTTTGACTTGGGACAGCAAGCTGGGCCTCCACATGGACATCTTCAAGGTGCCATCTTGCTGTAGCTGCCACGTGCACGGTTACGCTGATATCTTTCCACCCCACCAAAAGGATCCACCCTCCAAGATGAAGGAATCCTTTCCAGGATCCGAGTTCGCCACCACGAGCGATCAGAAAGACGATTTCGAGGAAGTCTCCAAGATAAACTATTTGAACAAATTCGCGGCCACTTTGGACTCCACCCTCGGTATGCAAAAGAGATGAATTTCATGAAGTTTCACTGAGTTGCACTATGTTATTGTTGTGGTAGGATTATTAGATCTGTATCGATAAAGCAGGATGAATACGTATTTCGATTCCTTCGGTCAGTAGGATCAAGCAACAAGAAGCCCGTAGTGGAGGCCACTCCAAGTCGGCCGACTTTTACGCTTCCTATAAGACCGAGACCGAAGAAGCCATCGTCCTCGAATTCAAGGCCGTTCGACAAGCTGCCTCAGCAACACGCGCCGAACACCAGAGCCCCAGGATACACTGGACCGTTGCTGAAGGGTTCCAGGCCAACCAGGCCTAGCAGACCACCGTACAGAAGGGAATCCACGTCTCACGTCGATGAACATGCCGATACTGCGAATAACAGTTCGGTTGGAAACAGGTACTTGACTAAAAGCGAAATCCGTTTTAAAGAATCTCAGGTTCCATTTGTCACGAATGAATTTGTATTTAACATGCAGATACAGTCAGCCATACGATCTTGAAATGGACGCTTCGTCGCGGTTACAAAATGGAGGTTTCGACGACGAGTACCAAGAACCACAGAGGCGAATCAATTATAATTATCATCCCATCATCGACTTCTTTAGACCCGAGGCGTCGATGTTACAGTCGGCTGAAACGCAGCCACCTCTGGTTCAAGATGATTCCAGCGCATGGAAACCGGTGATATCGTCTTGAATGACATTTCGCTTTATTCGGAGTACCTGATCGTTTCTTTCTTCATCGTGAGGAATCGTAGTTACTGAATATTAATCGTGCTTTAAAGTTAGTCGACCGTAGATAGGCGATAGTATTCACGTCGGATGTAGATTTGTATTTTATATATATTTTTATACGTTTTAGTTAGTATTCCTTATTAGCTAAGATTCTGTTTCACTGGTATTTCATCTTCGCGATGTTTAAAGTTTAGACAGAATTATGGCAGATCCTTCGACAGGTTTTGTGATGATGGAACTGATGAAGGTTCAGTGTCTGCGGAAGTATTATGACCACGTTGGGCAGGTGCAATCGCGAACTCATTGTAATTATGTACCATTGCGCGAATTTCCCTTTAATATATTTATTATTTGTTACTTTTACGTATTTATGAATTAAGACGGAGAAATTGTACGTTCGTAAGCTTATGGATCATTAAATAAATCGATGTAGCAATGATTCGACTGCAAGTTATACTGTTATGCATTGTATAGTCACGAACATTTTATTATAACCGTTGCATACGAACATATATATACTAATGCTCTCTAATAGGAACCACTTAGAAGATATTTTTCTTCCAATGTCTCCTTTGCATGTGTTCTTCCAATGACTTCCTTTGGTCTGATGGTAATCCGAAAAGCTGGAAAAATAAACTAAATAATGTTAACGATGAGTGGAGTCGATTTCAGAATCCAGAAACAACCTAAGAAATTCCTTCATGAATGAGGGTATAAAACTCGACACAGGAGATCCAAGAGGATCAGACAGGCGGAAGAGACCAGCCAGAATAGATAGAATAGATAAAATAGACTGATTAGAGAATTCCGAGGAGAGGCAGAAGAGTTCAAGTAAACCAACAAATCAATTTCATGTAGAATTCGAAAGCTTAGGTTTTATTACATTTTTACCTGTAAGAGATAAACAATTGTCTATGTGATTAGGCATCGTATAATGTTCAAGTGTGCATCACAGGATTCGTCGAGTTTTCAGAAATCTCACGCGAGGCTCAAAAGGCTATTTCCTAGATTTTAGCAAATTGTCTGCTTTGCCTAAAAAACATTCGCAAGGTGAAGTAACCGATTAGCAATTTAGTGCACAATTTCAAAGCCTAGATTTTCACCAATTTTCGGTGTTGAGCGAAGAATAATTCTAATGGTGAATAGGAATCCTACATCAATTATCACTCGAATAATAATTATTCTTTCATGAGAATGTTTTGATAATCCATCAGTAAGTAATTTCGTGTACTAAAATGTGAGAATAGATACAATTAATGAAATTTTTAAAGTTTCATCTGTTAGAACATCTTACTGAAATATTCCAACATCAATAGCCTGTGAATGGTTTGTTTCGCTCGCTAAGTTTCTGCCTAGGCGGTTGCGCGTTGCCTTTCCGCGTCGAGTCGCGAAGCGTGTCGCCCGAGCCACAGTTTTCTCCGCTTCGCTGGCCCCGGATGAAACGTTACTGAACTTCGAATTCTAGAAACGAAGCTGTTCATTGTTGAATCGAATCCTTTATTTCCAAGCGGCTTTGGTTCGCCAACGATCTCGGCGACCGAAACTTTTTCGTACGTTTAATTTCACACTGGCCTCTAATTAGACAGCTTCATTTGACGCAGATGAAATCTTAGCGGAAGCAATGTCTATTCGAAATGATATTTCATGACTATCCGCGTCGAAACGTTTTCTAAGTGGTATTTAATGAACGGTCGAAGTAATTGCGTAGCCTTAATGACGATCGTTATTCAAATAAGAGAACATTATACGGAGAATTTCATTTAAACGGCAGATGAAGTCAATTGATTCATCAAATGAAAATCATTGCGCGGCGGCTCTTATCATTGTTGCACCCGCTGCTTTGGAATTACACTCATTATAATTAAATTGACGCTGGATAACGGAAGTTCCTAGCGTAAAGAAACGAAACACCGACTGTTATACGTTTTACCGTGCAATCTGTAGCATGTGCTCCGTTAGTCTGCTATTACCAAGAATTGCGAGTAAATTTATTGGTGTATCTTTTTACGATACACTAGCGTGAGTCTCGTCTAATGTCAAAACTGATTCGAAGTTAATAGAGGAAAGAAAGAAGTCAGCGTTATATCCACTATCCCATAACTCATTTTCGAAACTTTAATTACTACTAATTGCTGAGGGACCAGTACAAACATTACCACATAAAACTGGAGGCAAAGCTTAACGGTTGAGAAATTATTTCGTTCTTCGAGCGATAAGGTGAAGCACATCGAGGTCAATTTGATCCGAACCAAGGCATCATCGGAATCTATACTTTATCTAATGAAACGTGTGCGCTGATAGAAGCTGTCCGGCGTCGAAAGTCCGTAGAAAAGTGAAACAAGTGTGTCGTGAGAAACAACGACACCGATCAAGGGAAAAGGGGAGTAAGAAGCGCGAACTTTCCGATGCATAGATCGCGGCTATTTGGTACAAATTACCGAATCGGCAGAAAGTGGCGCAAGGGGAAAAAGCTGCCGGTGCAATTAGGGACCGGTGTGCACGAGGACAGGTTCGATCGCGGGTTTCTTTATTCCCTTCTCTGGTGAAACGATCCACCGAGGGAGATTCAATCGAGAGTGACAGAACCGTTGAGCGTTTAGACCCGCAACGCTCCATGAACAACAACGCCTGGGGACCCTACCTCTACCTTTCAGTTGGCTGGAAAATATAAATTAGGCCAGGTGGACGGTGCCGCGAACAGTTCGATGGTGGTTCTCGTTCGAAAATGATTAGAAACCGCAGACCGTCGCGTAGCATTCGCAAAAAAACAGTTTCACCGCGCTGAATCTCGACGGCGATGAACCTGCACCATTTTTGTTCCCTGTGCAACAGTTCGACTACCAAAGCGCGTGTTTTTTTAAGATAATTCGAGCTGAAGCTAAAAGTATTTTCAGAACGTATCATGTGGGAGTGGCGAGGCAAATTATCTCTGATAAATTAACCATGTATTTAATCTTCTTCCTGCAATACTAATCAGTGGGGAAGGATCGCGTAATTTCATCGATTTACTTTCGCGTTAAGAATCGTGTGTCTATTAGAACAAAGTGCAATGGCAAGATCAGAATAACGCAATGAGTCGAGTATCATTAATTAGTCGCCTGTGGTTTATTTTACTGGTGTCAGTTCTCGGGACGCGCGCGAAATCGTTGGTGGGTAGTTCGTACCCTTCGAGAACATTGCCCAGTGTGACTTTGAGCGGTGATAATGGAACAGTAATTAACAGTCCAAGGAGTAACTTTATAGTGAACGAGCCATCACCTAACCTGGACCAAGATCCCAGTGAATCCTCTGAGACAATCGTCTACAACAGGTTCAAGGATCCTCCAGACGACGACGAAAAGTACTCGGCTTCCGACGATGACCCTGAAGGTCCCCCAGATCACGTAATTCCGCATTCAGAGCACGAGGTTCCAAGAGATGTCCCAACGAAGCCAAAGTACAACGCTCCAGGCGAGTGGGCCAAGCCGTCGAGTCACCGAGGCGCGACCACGGAAGATGTTCCACTAAAATTGCTGGCCCAGGTCAGGAGAACTCACACGGTGAGGAGATTGCCCCGGAGAAAGGCGATAGAGATCGCAGACACGGACGAGGAGAAGGAAAACGCTGCGAGATTGAGGGAAGTGGTGAGGAACTCGAAGGTGAACACCGTGTACACCGAGGAAGGCTACGAAGACTCTGCTTACGACCATGCTGGACAAATCAGGGACGCTGATTTTCACGAGGGTTACGCTAGGAAACTGCACGAGCAAATGGATCGGAGGAAGAAGCCTAAAGACGACGAGGATGACGGTGGAGAAGAAAATAGAGGCAAGGTGAAGAAATACGAAAGGATTGAGCCTGAAGAGTTCAAAGACTATGATGAAGATTACAGGGATCATTACGAGGCCACGACAGACTACAAAAGATTATTAGACGGTGCTGACAGCAATGTTGAAAGTGAAACAGATGAATGGAAGGAGAGAGTGAATCCACAATTGGTCGCTGAGGACGGGATACAGAGGCTGCAGGACGATTTGGAGAGGGAAGCTGAGGACATGGAGAAAGGTAGTGAGATTAATAAGCTGGAAACAGTTCAAGCTTCCAGTAATCAGGATAATCTGGCTGAGTCTCAAAGGAATGTTGATTATGGTCGAAGAAAGGAGAAGAAGAGAAGAAGAAGTAGGAAACGAAAGAGACCAGCATCGTTGACAGAACACGGTGGAGATCAGGAAGAAAATCGTGCGGAGAAGGTAGAAGAAGCTCAAGCATTACAAAATGACGACGTCTACGTAGAGAATTATTCGACAACGAGCATTCCGATGGATGAAGACAGCGTTTCAACAGAAGGAGGAACACACGAAACTACAACTTTATCAGAAATAACTGAAAATTTTGCGAATGATCCTTCAGAGCTATACAGATACGAAGTTGGCGGGAATTCTCAACCGTACACTGAAGCAAATGACTTTCAACAAGCAGCTGAAACTCCAACAACCGCCAGTTACAGTCAACTCTTCTGGGATTACTTCAAAACGAGGAAGGATCAGCTCACCACGATGCAACCTGCATCAATTTTAGAGTCAACCACCCTGAGTCCAAACCTTTTACATCTTTCATCATTCATAGCGAACGGAAACGGCCTTCTACCTTATCCCCTTCACGGGGAACAGATAACAACGCCGTTCCCCATCATCGCCTCAGCGATTTTAAATCCCCAGAATCTTGCCTCTGCTCAAACCTTGACAAATCCAAACTACTTACAAACTAATGGCCAGAATAACCAACTAACGAGCGTGGACGAATTATGGCAGCCCATTAACACTCACAAAACACCCACAGCAGATCACAGTCAGTCCTTAGAAGCGTCTAAGTACACCCAAGGTATTTATTTATCAGATTCTGAAAGAAACTTAGCAAGTCAAGAGGAGAGCAGCAAGAACTTCGGAAACCCTTTCTTGGGTGGATCCCCAACTTCGTTCATCAACCGTAAACCACGGTACAAGATAACGATCAGGCATAAGCCGAAGAAGCTTATAGACTCTCCCATCTACCAGCCCGCAAATCAGGAATCAACTTCGAATCCCATAAACGACACCCCGAGTGAAAGCCCGTCAGCCGAGAACGTCATGTTAAACGACAACTACATGAAAGTCCTCATGCACCTGAAGAACGAGGACAATGCTAGGCATCCTCGACCAAGTGCCCCGCAGAGGAACAACTTTCTTTCGAGTAACGAAGACGACACGAAAGGTCTGACGAGGTTGCGACCACCGTTGCCGCAGAAGGCGAACGTAGCCGGGTACTACAACTTCCATCCACGCAGACCGATGGAGAACGAGGCGCTCCGGAAGCAGCGCCACGGTCACACGAATCCCAGAGCACCCTCCACTCGTCCCATCTCGTTTCCAGCGCCCCGACAGCACCCGCGTAAAAGTCACTCGACGCCATCTGTCGACCTGCTGCCGCCTGCGCCGTCATCGAACAGCGAGTACGTCAGGTACAAAGAAACGAACGGTTACCTAACCGATGCCGGAAACATGCCGAAGCAGAGCAGAAACGTTCTCAGGCCGTTCCGTCAGGCGTCGATCGGCTTCGACGGGACCCGGTCCAGCCGTGGAAAAAGGAGAGAAAGAAGATCCGCGGGACAAGGAACGGCTGACGAAACCGGCGGTGTCGTGAAAGTATTCGAGACGGTGGCAAACAATGGCACGTCGAATCGGGGTGAAATAGAACGGACAGCGAAAAATACGACGACCGAGAGAAATTCGCCGCGGAAAGCGCGGCTCGGCGTGGAAGTGGGGCTCGTGCCGGATACTAGGCTGGCTGTCCAGAAGAAATCGAGATCCTACGAGAGCGATCGCGGGGAAGGGTCGATTAGATCGCCGAGCGGAGGGAGTGTCCCTGGCATGGAAAGAGAAAGCGTCGGTGGGCACGCTTTGAATGAGGATGGAGAGAAAAGTGGAAGTATCCAGAGTGATTTGGGGTTACTGGAGGATGGGATTGAGGGAGGATTGGTGAAGCAGAAGAGGAACGTGGAGGAAGGTTCGGAAGTGCAAGAGAGAGGGAAGAACCACGAGGAACTCTTGGAAGAAGCGCCTAGAATAACGGGTGACGTGGTGGACGAAGAGATCGATGCTCGTTTCAACGGGAACCAAGGGGAAGAAGGAGAGGAGGACAAGGACAAACAGGTCGAGGTGGAAGTGCCAGGCTTCGATTACGTGGAGGAATTTGATGAAGAAGATGATCCTGAGAATGTCACTACCACAGAGGCTACTTTGGACTCGGAGAAGTACCCTTTTTACCAGAACGAAAGGTTACCCACTCCGTCTGCCTTGAAATACGCGATGGATCCTAGAAGAATACCCAGAAAAACGTACGGTGGCATGGAGTTTTATAATTCGAGGGACGCTTACAGACACTGCGACGAAGTGGAGCCGAATTTGAAAGTGCTGCCGGAAGAAGAGAAGCCGAATGCTAAGGGTGCAAACGAGAATTCCGAGCGTCTTCGTGGCTTGGGGGACAAACTCGACTGTTTTAAAGCCAAGTACTTCGACGATGACCCGTTCGACAATCCGTTATTCTTAGAAAAGGAAGTGGAGGAACCAATGCCCCCTTTGAAACTCACCAGCAAACAATTCGCCTCCAGGATCATGTTGTTCCCGAAGGAAGACGACGATTACGTGGTACAGAAATCCTCGAAGAGGCCAGAAAATTATAATCGGCAGAGAAAACCAGATCCTGCTCCTGCAAGGGTTCAGAAAACGAGAAGAATTCGTTATAAAACGTACCCCAGAACGGTGATAACAAGGAGGCCTCGTGTGTATAGAATAAAAAGTTCTAAAACGAGGTATCTACGAACTAGGAGGCCTCAGAAGATTATAAGACGCCCAATTTCTTCTGCAAGCGACATATCGTCGACCTATATACCTTATCAGAACCAAGTTTACGAGGATGTTATGGGGACCATCAAGAACATGGCGAATTCGTATCAAGTTCACGAAGTTACCACGTCCCCAACGTCAGAAGAAGCTGGAGTGACTGATAGGGAATCTAACGAGACTAAAACGAATACGTCCACGAATTCCACTAGTCGTGAGGAGAAAGGCAAAGACAGTGTGTTAATAAACATCGTCGAACATCCGAATAATAACGTGGATATAAATATCGAAGGACTGATGCCGCCAAAGTACTTCAACAGACATCGTATGGCTTACAAAAGGAACAGAAGTCCGCAGAGAAATAGAACGAGGGCGCAAGTGACGCAGAAACCTATGACTGGACCTCGAGCTGCTAATCATCGACAGAAAATTCGCATTTATAAACGAGGTGTGACGGACGAAGGGGATATCGAAGAATCTGCAGAGCGTTCTATCGAAATGACGTCTTTGGAGAAGGATTATAGACCGGACAGACTTTTCGATATAGAAGATGGTAGTAAATTAGTAAATGAAGATTTAGACGATAGATTTAATTCAAAAACGGAAAGTATAAATGCTCCTGTTCAGAACGACTCGACAACTCCCGCCACAGTTTCGACGTCACCCGTTACGAAAGGGAAGTCCAAAGCACTGAAAAGTGTTTCAACTAGTATTTTATCGAGAAATGACGGGGATCAGAAGAACGAAATGTCACAGAAAGTCGTGTATACGATTAGGGACAGGATTAGGTATTCGAAACCGAAGGGAGAGATAAGGAAAACTGGGAAGTTCGTGAATGAGACAAAGGTGGAGGAAGATCATAGAAGAAAGGAGCCAAAGTACAATTATATTAAAAGAAGACGACCTCCAAGTTCTGTTTCAACTTCATCAGAGAAATCGTTGAATTCTACCGATCAAATTAATTGGGCGAGACCAATTGTTACTACTGTCACGCCAACGAGTACAAATGGAAATATTGAAGTAGATAATGAGGAGCAGGTGAAAGAGAATCGAGAGATCCAATATTTCGCCAATAATACTGAGAATGAGGCATCGAATTTGCTCAAGAAACTCGATGATCCTTCTGGGGACATTTCCCTTCAACGTTCACGTGATCAGATGTCGAATAAAACAGGAAATGCTTATGCTGTCCATGAAAACATCAACGAAAATGCAACAACAACACAGGAACCACCAGAGCTGTCCAGATTAAAGGCTTTTTTGAACTCTGATCCCCCAGGGTACACAGAATTGTCTTCCGAGGAGTTCAAAAAGTCCCTTTTCCCTCCCAATAACAATACCAAAGATTTCAACACCAGTTTCGATTCGGTAAATTCGAAACAGAGTGGGGAGAAAGAAGGCGACAACGCTTCGAAGAGCTTCCATCAAGCGTATTTCTCCGACGAGGAGTCCTCAGAGAAGGTAGAAACGAATACGAAGGTGCAGCCAAGCACAGAGTCGTCCGAAGAAGCTACTAAGGAAAGCAATTCCTCGGAAGATCGAACATTCTTCACTTACGAGGCCAGGCCATCCTCCCCTGCAGAGAACTACGAGGACGAAAAGTACTCGGATCTTGGCCCACGAGTGAACAAGCCAGCGTTCTTTCATCCGCCATTCTCATTTTCGAGTTACAGTGGCTCTCAGCCAAAACCCAGCTCCGAGGAATACTCGAAGGAGGCTGAGGAGAGCGACGAGGGAAAAGGAGAATACGTGTTTCCTTGGTACAGGGACAAAGAGGACGAGAAGAAAGCGGCACGTAGTCGATATCGCAATAGATCGACAGTCGAATACGAGTATCCTTGGGAGAAAAGAGAACGCATGGAGCGGGAAGAGAAAAGGAGGAAAGACAGAAAACGTAAGCGATTCACGAAAGCCTTTGACGACGAAGATGATGGTGACGAAGACACCTCGCTGAAGAAGAAATATCGAAGAAATATTTATCCCCGCGGAAAGTATCGCTTCTGGAACCGTATGAAGGAGGACTCTTCCGAAGAAAACGCTTCTGACAACGTGGAAAGCAACAGTGAACATCGGCCGATCATGAAGTACAGCAGCAGGTATAATTCTAAAAACGCTACGCTGCCGCTTGACGAGAAGTCAATGAGTGTTAGATCGAGGAGCGTGGAAGAAATAAGCCGATCCATCAAGAGGGTTCTCGATGGCGATGCTGAAGAGAAGCCAAGTACTCGGGATAGGAAACCTGCTGGGTCTTATAAGAATCGAGGAATCTCTAGAGGCATGATCGTCCCTGAAGATGTTACGTTGGCACCGACAAGAAAAAGTGGGAGAAAGGAAACAGCGAGGAATTTAACTGCTAATTCTACGGGAATGGCGCCTGACATGGGGAGCGAAAATAGAGGACAAAGAAATTCGAGTGCATTATCAAAGGGTGCTATAGATAATTTGGAATCTCGATTGGTGCTGTCCAAGACGAATGCTAGCGAAATCACGAACACAACGAATGAACTGAATTCGGGACAGTCGAATAAGAGAAGACGTAGACCCCTGAAGAATATCCTTCCTATTGTGGAAACTACGAAGAAGTTTGTTTTCGAAGCTAATCGAAGTCGACGAAGGCAGAAACCTGCAGCATCTACAACTGTCGTAGTTCCATCCACTTCTTCGACAAGTACAACCCCGGCGCCAAGAGTAGTCAGAAGGAAGCAGCAGAAGTCAGTGAAAGATTCAAAGAAGAATACTGCTAAGATCGAAGGTAACTTAAGTAACAGTGGAGTAGAAACTTCAACGATGAAAAGTAGAATAGAGCAGCGTTCTAGAGTATCGAAAGAGAAGAATGACAGAAAAGAGAGTCGAACGAATGAAAAATCGGTCGAATCCACGAAAGACACGGCAGGTCAGATTTTACAGGTGAATGGTTCAAGAAAAAAGGAAGAACTGAATAAGCAAAACGATAACCAAAGAGAGAATGCGAAGAATGCAAGTACGGAAAGGAAATCTGTTGAAATGGGAGGTGACTTCTATCGCGATGATGCGAGAAGGATTGAAGAATCGAGGGAGTTTGAGCAGAGGTTGCCTTCTATCAAAGATATAGACGAGAGTATTGTTGTTAAAGACGACAGTGACTTCGATAGGTCTATTCCGGATGACCGCGACAATTATGACGATGAGTTCGGAAGTATCTTGAAGTCAGATGTAAGTTTTATACCACCGAACAGGGCTGTTCAGCTATCGGAGCAAGGGTCGAGGGAAATCGTTTCTACCGTTTCATGGATATCAGAGAATTATGATTTCTAAGGCACGATGCTTTTCTATTCTACACCAGCTACTTCCATTAACTTTGAGTATTAACGAAAGTCAGGAAAAACTGAAAGTTTCATTAAAGTATTAACTTAAATTGCTATCGCTCCATTTAGTAAGCATTGATATAGAAAATATATAAGTAAATTATAGATCAGGTGATGCCGGTACCATTACAGTCTTCGATTAGACTTTCTTTCGATTATTTAGCACGCTTACGAAATGATGAATTTCAGAATCGCTTGGAGGACAACCTGCTGGGAACTGTTTCAGATTTGCTTGAAAGGAACTCTGAAATAAAGGCAAATGAAAGCAATCATAATGTCACAAGGCAAAAAGGGAACAACGAAATGAAGAGCGTGAAAATCGAATTGTTACAGGACCGAGCAAACGAAGGAAAGAAGAATGATATCAAGGGCGATGGAAAGAAAAGGGAAAGTAACACGCGAGCAAAATTTATAAAAGACCCAGAACGCAGACTTTACTATTACGTGGAGCGTCGTAAATAATGCTGCTTCGGTACTGTTATTCGGAATATTATCTGGAAAATTACTGCAAAGTGAAATCTTGACAAATAAAATCCATTTCACCGTTATGCAACTGAAATATTCCATTTTCTTAGGTAACCATTTTTAGAGGCTTTTCCTAGGTGTACGTGTTATATATTTGTTATTGTTTTATCGAGCTCTTTATCTGTTATTTGTGTTGTTGTACATAAATCAAACTATTTTCAATAAAGATAGACGTTGCATGGAGGCCAATATGGTGTCCCGAAGTTCTTAAACTCCTTGAAAAGTATTTCTGCTCGTAAACCTACAATTTTATTCAATGCTGTGTTAATTATTGTTCTGTCTGTAAGTACTGAACATCTTATTACGTAATTATATTCCCTGTTCCTGGTTCGGATATCCTCGATCTAATTTAAAACACTGACATGTCACGATCTCTCTGTACAACTTACAATTAATTAAAAGCGTGTCAATAATAATTTATGTGATTATGATAGTGCACGAAATCGTGGTAGATAAATATTTAGTAAATGTGGGATTAACTGCAGGTTAACTGATAATTCCTTTAGGGAGAATCATTTATATTAATTTAACGACGCATTGTTCATAGTGAGAATAATGGCGCATGGCTATCGGAATGATGGAACGCTAATTATTCTACATTCAGGAATAAATGACTTCATTTAATTAGCGATGTTTATGGACTTCATGGTCTGAATACGGTTAGAAAATTGTGTGGGCAAAATAATTGATTAATTACCGTTTAATACGACCATTGAAGCCAGAATGAACGAGCAATTAAGTGCTTGGAGATAGAACCAAGTAATTTCTGGCTTCGTTGACGAGTTTCATCTAGACTCTAGACTGTTCCCTTTGGAAAATGCAGAAATTGGTTTGAATGTGGAAGAAATCGTATTTTATTTAAAAGTGACGCTTCTTTTATAGAAACGTAAGGAAAAAGGGATACAATTTGCTTATTCCTGATCAGCGTACACGATGTGAGAGGTAAGCTAGGCGTTCACCAAGGTTAAGGTGGACGATATCCTCCATTTAGGTACGTGCTGCATTCTAATAAAATCCTGCATCGATGAATAACATTCGGTGCTGAAAGGAAATACTTGCATTTGATTGGTCAACTGCGAGGCCGAGCCCCGTATATAATTCGATCTTTACTTTAGTGCTTTAGTTTCCTTCTCTCCTCGCGTCACGACTACGAAAAGGTCGATATGCTCTCATTAAAGGTACGTCAACACTAAGAAACTAAGAAATTTTCTTAATACTCTACCCGTGATTCTGCGAGCAAATGTGTATAATGTGTTGTGCGAAGCAATGGTGCGGTGTATCGATTTCGAAGGGTGAAGTTTTGCACCGAAACACTGTTCAAATTATCTTTGGTGAAGTGCTACGAAGTTACGTAAGGTTTTTTGAAGAAGGGAATTCGTGAGTAGAAGAGAACGAAATAACTCAGACACATTAGTAAAGTGTTCACTAAGATATTCTTTTAGTATACACGCACTGATAAACAGTATTTTTAACATTTTCATATCGTTGAGTGATGAGAAAAAGATACTCACATACCTAAGTTGGGTACGATTAAGTTAACTATACCAATGCTGTGCTTTAAAATTGAATGTGGGATCGTAACAAAAGGGACTCCGAAGGGTACAAGTTGCATAGGGGAGAGTGGGGTAATCACGAACGCGGGGTAATCCCGAACGCCATGATTGCGGCGTTTTAATAAATAAAAACGATGCTCCCTCTCCACTAGCTAATAGTTTAGGTCGTATCCAACGCCGGGCAGAAAGTAATAAATACAGAATGCTCATGCTAGTCAAGATAAACACAATTTATTATTTTCATCGTGTTTCAAGTAATATTTTGTCCATTTTCAATTGCATGTAATGACTGTTGAATTAAGGATTCAATAGGGATTTTTTAAGTTCAAATATAGCACTTTTTTACCAACATTTTGGGACTAAGGCGTGGCTTGAATTATGATTCTAACCTCTGAAATAAATTCTTTTTTATTTTTTGATGTCGTGGGGCAATGACGAACAACTCGGATGGGGTAATCTCGAACCTTTGAGATTAGCAACAATAACCGATTTTGATGAAATTTTCAGCATGTATAAAACTTACTTAAATCTACAAAAGGGATTTTTTAATTTTCATTACAGGGTCAGGGAAAACAGTTTAAAAAACGACCTTTACTATTTTTTTTTCGATATTTCGACCAATTGCAATTATTTTCTAATGCACAAGAAGTGGAGTTTGAAAAATACATTAGGTATAGGTTGTAGCAACGTTTTTTATGGGTTGACCATTGAAATCGCGCTTTCTCTGCAACTTCTGTGATATTTAGCACTCTGTTCGGAATTACCCCACCAGCAGTCGGGTAATTCCGAACAGCAGGGGTTTGGTTTTTTCATTATAATGTTAATTTTTATTAAAATTTTGGCAAAATTCGTTAAAGTAGTTTATAGAGGACTCGTTCAAGCATGTTTATAAATAAATAACAAATTCGTATTTCCCATAGTTTTTGTTCTATTTGCTTTCTCGCTTAGGTGTTCGTGATTACCCCACTCTCCCCTACGTTGTCACTTCAATAGAGGAAATGTTTCACACAATTAGGAATTATGGTTAGCCGTTTTAAGTAGAACAGAAAGAGAAAAGAGCTAAGCATGAGTACGATACGAATCACGTGAGTGACGCCGTGAGAGGTGATTGCGTTCTTCAAGGTCCATATGTTTCACAGTTCTGTGAATGTTAGATCTGTATTCATTGAACCTTTTCCAATGAAATACTGAGAACCAATGTTCATTAAAATCTTTCGACGGGGGAGAAGAATTTGGCGAATTTGAATATGTATCGTTTTCGGTATTCAAGATTACCAAGTTGCATTTAATCGTTCACGATGGCAAAAATCCTCGAAACAAAATCCTAGCCTCCTATTGACCAACAGTAATCTTACGCGACGTATATAATTCGATCTTCCACTTGGTGCTCCAATTTCATTCCTATTTCACTAGTCCTTGAATCGCCGACGCGAATCCCAGATATGTATTTTCGAAAGGTACCACTGGCAAACTAGTATTTGCATTACACGTGCCATTGAAGGTACCTTACCTGCACGAATCAAGTCGTTTTTCCACAAGAAGTATTCGGAGAAAGCCAGAATATTTAACGTCCAGCAGATAACGCCTCGAACGTGTTTATTCAATGTTTCGCGGAATTTCTAAATTCGTGCTCAGCACTGGTGAAGTATTCTGCTTGTTTATTTGAAAGGAGTACGACACAAAGCAAAAACTGAAATGCAAACAATGACACACTTTCTATCTGCTATTGTCATTGGCTGCTTTTATCTAAGTCTGTCATTGGGTGGGTCGCAATTCAAGAATGAATCATCATTCGTTGCAACGATAATTCTCTGATTTATCCAGTTAAAAATTTTCATGATTAAGAAGACAACATTTGCCGCAATATCACAAGGAACCATGCTTTTACATTTTGTATTTGCTTCGAAAGATTTCTGAAATGTTCACGTGTGGGATGGTAGAGCCATACAAATTAATGGTACATTTGTTCTTAATAGTTCATTATTTACAGACAATTCTGGTGTTGTCTCTGGTCGGTCTGTTAAATTTATCGGCGGTCGCACCCGACAGCGCTGGAATCGTGGAAATGGTGAACGGATTGGCGTACGGTAAGTCAGTCTGCTCCCTTTCCATGCAAAGCAAAGTTTATGTAAATGTACTACTACCTTTCACCGTTATCATTACAAGAATTACTTCTAATTTTGTAATATCCATATTCGCGGATAAGTGCAACTGGTCCTGACCTTTGTAAAAGTAATTGTTATGGTTTTATACTCCACTGTACAACGGTAGAGGACGACACCGTTCGAGACCATTGGAGTTTGGCTCCTTTCACTTCTCACCACAGAAAGTTTAAAGTAGAGACTGGGAAAGGAGGTCCATTAATCTATATAGGCTAATAGAATGCAGATCGTTATCAATTATAAATCTTACTTCACTTTTGAATGATTACAGGCATAGGGTTCATAAGAAATAGGATCTGCCACTTAGAGAGTTCAATACTTAGGAAAATAATAACGAGTGTACTTTACGATATCCCTGAGAAAGCAATTAGAAAATATAAAAGTCGACAATAAAAGCACGAGAAACGAAAACGAAGTGTCTTCACTAGCATACTAACTCATATGATTCTTGTTTACTATGAAAGTTTCTCTACTCAATACTTCTTTTGTCAGTTCAAATTTCTCAAACGCATCTAATTTTACAAAATCCTACTCTTTAAGACAAATGTTACTCACGGCTAATTTTTTAGAGTAGAAATATTTGAAGCATTCAAGTTGCAGCTCGCTTACAGTTGACCTTTCACCTCGTCGTTTTACTACCTATTGTGACTTTCATTGCAGGTGGCATCCCGTACGGAAGTGTCACTGGAATGGTAGCGAAATATTCGAGATTCATGGGACAGCAGATCAACACCTTTCAGGCGCGACAATTCAACGGGTTCGGGGCTGTCCGTCCCCTGGTGGTCGCACCAAATTTCAGAGCTACCCGATTAGTGGGAGCACAGCCGCAAGCTGTGCAGGTTTACAACATTCCCGGTGTCACTGCTCCCGGCGCTCTTGGCACGATCAATCGCATAAGATACTAAACATAAGTAATAGCGAAGCGTTAGAAATGAGACGTACGAAAGTTCCATTATGACTCTAGAGTCTTGCATATTCATTGAACTCAACTCTACACCAGCAATCCCATTATCGTCGTATCGTTACACCATGTTACTGAAGCTATACAAATTCTGTTCATCATTACTGTCACGTATATTTAAAGTCTATTTATGAATGATCGACAAGTCGATACTCCTTATTCGTTATTTCTTAAATTAACCTCGAGAGGAATTAGTGGGTTCACATTACTCGAATTGTGGCATTAATAGTAAGAATTTAAGCATCCTCGAAGAGATGGAGAATGTTACCTACGGGAATTACAAGAGTGTAAATGACATCGTTCTGTGTTCGATTTTTAAGGTGACATTTGAATAATAAACTTGCTGTCCTGGATGTATGAAGAATATTTAACAAATGGTTGAGTGTTAGAAGAGAGGTCAAGCCAGCATAATCTGCGAGATTTGTATCGTTGAAAACTGGTTTCCTGGCTTCTAAACGGTTAATTTCATTGCAACACGTAAATACATACTTCTGAGTGCGATGAACGGGTTACTGATTAAGCGTGTTAAGTACAATGTTGAATACAATGAAAGTGTTTCGGCTGGTAAGAAATTGGTTGATAATAAGCATCGAATTATTCTTAGGATGATTATTATTTTTAGAAAGGTCATAGTTCAACAATTCTCCTTACTCCTGTATGAAGATCATCCAAACGAGTTGTATCAGATCATGAAAACTATTAAACTACGTTGCTTGAAGTTTCATGTTTTTGAATTCTGATGTGAAGACCTAGAACTACGAATACAACAATAAATAGATTACAGTTGCGTATGTATGTGCGAATGTTTCACAGGGTTGAATTTTTTTAGTGAATTCCGTCATCGCGTTATTGGAGAAGGAATATTTTCTTCCAATTGGATTTACTCAATCACTGTGTAACAACTGGAAGAAAGGATTGCAAGGATGTTCTGACAAGTAGCGATTCGTTCGGATTCAGCTGTAATGAACGGTTCTCTGCTAAATGAATCAGAAAATGATATTTCCGAAGCGTCTACCGTAATGCTATTACGAAATACCTTGTCAGTGTTTCAAGTTACGTTAGTCGATACTCTATTCTTACGGTATCAGGCTACTTTGGTATATTCTGAGATGAGTCGACGGACTCAACATATGAAAACTTTGTTTACAGATAATAACCAACTATGAAACATTGATACAACATACAAAAATTGTTATTTAGATCGTTTGTTTGAAGTCAGTAATTGAGTAATTGTTGTCATGATAAGATAGATCTGAAATTTAATCGACTACAGTTGGAATTATCTTATATTAACGAGGTATTATACGGAAGATGCTGATTAAGTATAAAGTGGTCCACAGAAACGAAGAAGTATGATGGAAAATATCGAGACTTAGGTTCGAGTTAAGCAGTTTTTATAATGGTAATCTTTTATACACATAATATGGAAGATTCGCGATTCCCGTATCAATTGAATTAGGGCAAAAGCATTTAAGGAGAGAAAGTATAAATGACATCGGAGTCGGTGTATGGCTGTTAGTCGTGACGAGTCGCACGCACGATGCATTACCCTCTACACGTGAGTATATGGACGCTAATACGATCCTCGTTGACAGAAAGAAAAATGAGGAGAGACTATTTTGCAACTGTAGAGATAATATTCGTCTCTTGCGACCAGGCTATCAGATGAACACGAGCCACCAAAATAAATTTTCGTCTAACAACACGCATAAAATAATTGTGCGTTGCGCAATGGATTGTTCTTTGCTTTCGTAATTCAGGTATTGGTTCTTTTTAGGATAAATAATTGAACAATACTCGATTTTTCATTTGTCCAACGTTATTCGTGATTTCAAATTCAAAAACTTTAATAGTACATATTTAGTTCTAAAACAGATTATAGTATAACCTGACTGCTTTGAATAGTGAAAAGAAGTGTAGGTAAAACTTAAAAATAGTGTAGAGATGGTGCATCCAGTATTATCAAAGTATGATACACCAATTTGTTTGTTGGAAACGATTGAAATGTACAGTGTGTAAATGTTTATTTCGTAAACACCAGCGATTAGCAATTTATTGCTGTATGGTGCACCGCGTGTTGCAACAAGGGAAGATAACATGTGCACTCACACAGTTGTACCAGTTTTGCAATAATAAATAACGAGGTTAACTTCATCGTTCGTGGTATATAAAAATGTATTCTTGACGCGGTGTGATCTCTTCGATTGAAGAAGATGAATCTGTGGAAATTTATGAGTGTCCAGTGAAACCACCTAATTCAAGCGGTGTCATTGCTCGTAATTGGTTGGGCAGGGTTTGCACAATCGTGATAATTTATTGTGATTTGTGAGCAACGTATGGCACAGGTGTTGTTCAAGATTTGCAAATGTCAGATAAATTTAATAAACCTTCTATAACGCTTTTGCTACGAGCTTCGTACCTATTTATATGTTCTAAAGCACATGTCCTTGCGAGAAGAAAGGATTAATCGTTGCATAATTATGCTAATTGCGAGCCGAGTATAACAATATGTGATATAAGATACATCTTGTGTACCGAGAATGCGTTCCACTTGAAATCTATGCAACTAACTGCAATTGAAGATATTTTTCTATGTAATTGTTCCTATAGATATTAATTTCATTACATCATTTTCTTCATTTTCGATAAAAAACAGCTACTTTCTAAATTTGAATGTGTAATTGAAGACTGCAGGCTAAGGCTTTTCGTCCTTTTACTAAGAAAGCTTGCGTGACACCTGCTTCGACTTGAATTTCATTCTATAAATGTAAGTGTGTTGTAACTTATTTTAGATCGCGATAGTGGTCATTCATGAGAATCGCATTGCGTATAAATCTTGAATGACCACGTGTGCTATATTACGGCCGCGGGATACGTTGCTCGTAGGAATTAACCTCGTCAATGAATGAGCGATGAATGAAGCGCGGAACAATTACCCATTTCGCTTTCAGCATGAATTATTTATTGGTTATCGATAGTCATCGAAGAATCTCATCTATTTCCACGAGAATTCTCAAATCCACGTTAGATCAAAGTATAGAAACAACCATTTGATCCAAAATTCTTTGAAAAAAAATTGCAAGCCTCAAAGCATTATTACATCTTTCGCGTGCAATATTCAGTGAATGCAGTCGAGAGGAGTGTTCTCTGATTATTAATAATTCATACTAATTTCTGCTTGCAGAACTCTATGATTGAATTTGTATAAAAAATCGCAAATAATAAGCAGTAATTTGCCGAAGCTATTTTCTTACGTGATCCATAATGACCAACACAATAATTACTGTCCACTTTCCTGCTTTCTTTTATGCGTGCTGTCTATTTTACAATAGAACCCCGATATTACATAACCACAATCAATTATTTTCTCGTTCACATGCGCCGCATATCGTGCCTGGAATTCTGTGAATTTCAGGAAGCAATAAGTCGTCTGCGATCGATTGATTCGTCAAGCGTTTCAACAACGTGAAGAACAGGTTCCATCAGCGCGAATGAACAGCATTGATTACTTCCCTTTAGGGGAATGTTGTATTTTATGACGGAATAAGGATAGCCGTGATTTTCCTCCGATTACCAGTGTTTGTTCACCCTAAATAATATAATTGTTAGCCAAACAATGATCATGTGTAATAACGTAAACAACTTATGCACTTGCAAATTTTATCTAAATATAGCTATCTGTATTTTCCCACCCTTGTGGACTCATTCGCGAAATTTTAATTGAAATGGAATGATATTGAAGACGAAAGCGAATATTTAAAAGTTGAAACATTTTGCTATTTGAGGGTTTTCTAACTTAAAAGTATCGCCGAATGGTTGAAGTGTCTTCGGTTTACAATCCTCACGATTACGCCCTCGAAATTTTCACAATCGGCTACAATAGGAATTCGAAAAGTAAGTGTGTCACGTATGAAACGATGCGTTGATCTTCGGACTTGCGCATGTACGCTCCTTGCGTCACGCAATGACAAATAAAACATCGTATTACGGAAAATTGCCGGGCACGCGCACCGCGGGCTCTCATTATCATGCTCCGTGTTACGCAGCTCGAAGGGAAGCCGGGATTTTCGCGACGCAAAGAGAAAGAGTGACTCGACTCCCGTGTTCTAACTCTCGCTTTTGTTCTGTCGTAGATAACGGTGCTCTGCGCGGGGCTCTGGATCCTTCAAGACGATGTGAACGCGGCAAAAACCGGAGTCAGTAAGCAGATTGTTATATCGCTCTGGGAAACTGTTAATTATCCTTGCGTTTGCCCTTGAACTAATTTCTAAGGCAATGATAATTACTTTTAAAAGGACACAGAGGCATTAGCATATATATTTAGTTTTGCCTCCTCCTCTTTATCGTGCCAGCGGTGGGATTTGAGAAGTTTACACAGATTTCGAGAGTTTATATAGAAGGGAATATTAGAAACTCGAAATAAACTTATAAGACTGAGCAAAAGGTAAAGAAAACTCTGTGTAGAAGTCGAACAGCAAAGAAACAAAATCCGTTCTGATCGTAATAGACATTAAATCGCCACGACTCAATGTCCTTTTTTGGTCAATGGTCTGTATTACGTTTTGAATATGAAACGCTGTTGGCGTTTCGGTGACTTCAACGTGGTAAGGAACGATCGGCGAGCACGAGAGCGATCCATTTGAAACACGAGTGAGGGTAAAGACAACTGAAATGTCAATGAAACAAATGAGACTTCATTTTCGCCTGCCATTTTACAGAATTAGTCGGTGCTATATGAACTGAATCGGGGCACTAGCATTTAATGGGAGAAAGTATAAATGACAAGGTGCATGATGTATGCCTGTTAGCCATCACGAGTTGCACGCACGATGCATCGCTCGCAAACACGAGAATCTACGGACGCTAACAGGATCCTCGCTTGCTAGAGAAAAAAAGTAGCTATTTCGCAACTGCAAAGATGATATTCGTCGTAGGTACATCGTTGCCCGGTGTGGCAATGGGTCCACTTTTTCAGCTCGCATCAAAGAAACTGTTTCCTGATTCTTTCGCATCTGATAGCATGTTATGATAAATTACTCTTTTCTGAGTGTTGGGCAGTTTAGTAACATTCGGGGAATTTTTAATGAGGAATGCTCGTCTTGTATCAGACCAATAAAAATATTTTTTCATCTTCAACCGCGCTGATTCAAGGAAAACGACAAGCACTTTTTTGAGGCCCAAAGAAGTGTGATGGATAGGGAGCTTTTGCGTGACGCAAATGACGATAATATACAGCGACAGACAACTATGAATTACATCTGTTTACATGAATTTTAATGGGAGAGTACCCGTAGAAGGGAAGCTGCAAGATTTTATCTTCTAAATTTAATGTTTTACCTTCGTATCTATTTGCTGTCTTCTTGTTGATTACTCGCTATTAGATCCAAGCATCTAAATTACATCAAATGGACACTTTCTAAATTACACATTTATGTAACAGGTGCCGATGTCCTGACGTCGTTCGCGAAGAACGTCGCATCGATCCTCTCATCGACCTTGCTGAGCGACTTCCACGACAGCTTTTCGAACCAATCGGTAGAGTATCTGGCTTCTCTTAAAAAGGCACAAGAAGCACACACGTTGAGCATCGAATCAATCAAGCCCAAAGGTTCGGACATTCCAGTAAAATCTTCTGCCGGGCGCTTCAAGAGATTCGCTCAGGAGTATCAGACTCTGGACGAAAGGAGAAGAGGATTCCAACATGCTTATATAAACTCCAACGATCCACAGTACGGAAAACGATACAGCCCCCACTTTATCCTGGATCGTGACCGAAGAATTCACGACGGGGCCAGCATCCTAGCTACAGAGAATATCGGCAGCAAAGAAAATTCGATCGACGCTGACATAAATACAGCTTCCCTCCACTATAACAATCAGTATCAGCATCCTCCTGACTTCAAGTATAATGCTGATCATCTGCATCCGCTGGATAACGCGAATCACCATGGACACTTCGGCTTTCCTCCCAATTACCAGTTGCACCAGGCACCTGGAGTTGATCCCGCACAACCTGCAGAAGGCGGCGAAGCTAACCCAGGAAGAAACGAGGACGTTCAGTTAGCTAGACTAACGCACAGGCCGTATAATCTTAATTACAATGGTCCCTACAATGCTCCTCAGCATCCAGAATTATACAGACATCCAGGTGCCTACTATGCTGATGGTGGGCAGGTCGAAGGGAACGGTCGACATGTAGCACCTGCGAGCGAGGAAGACGGAGGTAGTCCATCTAGGTTAACCGATGACCAGAATCAAGGACAATCTGCGGTAGCGGGGTACGATTACAATCCTCGTTTCCCCTATCGACCGCCTTATCATGATGGCTTCTATGGACCTCCGGATTTCTACAATGGTCCCTTCAACGGTTCCTTCAATCCAGGATTCCAGGGGCAACCTGCTGACAATTCTACAAATGGTCAATTCCCGAATGGTCAATTTCCGAATGGTCAATTTCCAAATGGTCCATTTCCGAATGGCCAATTTCCGAATGGCCAATTTCCGAATGGTCAATTCCCGAATGGTCAATTTCCGAATGGTCAATTCCCAAATGGTCAATTCCCGAATGGTCAATTTCCGAATGGTCAATTCCCGAATGGTCAATTTCCAAATGGTCAATTCCCGAATGGGCCACACTCTTTCAATGGCTATGGGTTTTATCCCAATGGCCCTTATCAACCTTATTACCCGAACTACAATGGTAATGGAAAGCCTGCCCCAGCTCAGAATCCGCCCGAAAATTCAGGAACTGCGGAGCAAGCGTCACCTGAGAATGGTCAAGGTAATGGTCATAGCAATGGTCAAGCGAATGGTCAAGGAAATGGTACTTTTCCCCCCGGATTCCCCAATCGTCCTCCTTATGGATTTCCACCATATGGTCCATTCTATGGCGATTTCCACTTGCCATATCCTCCGTTCCCATTTAATGGCTTACCATATCGTTTCGGTCCCGTTTTCCCTGATCATTTGATTCCACGGTACAAAGCAGGCCCTTATTCACATATTCCTCCAAATCCTTATCAACCCGACCAAGGTAAGAAAACTGTTAGTGATGCTCCTGTAACCTCTGAAGCGCCTGCGAACAGCGACACGGAAGTGATTTCTGAAGGCAGCTCAGATATAGTTCAAGCCTTGCTTTCGAATCGACGCGGAAATCTTGTGTTCCCTTGGCCCGTTTCCAAAGAATCCAAGTTCAAGTCTCA
Organism: Andrena bicolor; assembly: GCA_960531205.1. Classification (NCBI taxonomy): domain Eukaryota; kingdom Metazoa; phylum Arthropoda; class Insecta; order Hymenoptera; family Andrenidae; genus Andrena; species Andrena bicolor. Next base: position 33,290,282 of record OY482666.1, on the reverse strand, counting down.
ACAAGCACTGAAGCAATTGTCTTAATACCGTAAGATACATACAATATAGTGGTACCGTCGCTGGAAACATCATCTACCTTGCATTACTGAACAAAGCAAAGGTAAACAATGGGTTATTGAAAAAATGTAAAAAAATTCATGTAAAGCTTTATAACTTTATATTGACATTCCTTTGAGTTCTAATTAAATAAATATATAATGGAACCACATTATCTGAATTATTAGGAGTAGATTATATCCTTTTGGTACATGGAGCCATAACCACAGAAGCTCTCTTTCGAATCTTACAATTACAAATATTAGAGCATTCGGATAAGAGAGGCCCTACTGTATTACGTAGGGTAGTGTGGGGCTAAAAGTCCCGTTGTTCGTATAAACCTATGCAAAATTTAGTATTAACAATCTGGAGATACCTGGTGTTATTTTGTATAAACTATAACTATTATGCTTCACGTTCACGAAGTTCATTTGTTGACTTTGTTTGTCTGACTTGTAGCCCCACCCTACCCTAATTGTAATAATTCATTTTAATATTTATATCAACTAATATTTATATACTAATATATGCAAATCTCCATAAAATTACTGTAAGGGAGAGGAGAATGATGTTCCAGAAATACTTATTTACTTGTACCCTTCAATTATCCTTCCACTAGATTACCATATCGTCTATTCTTCGTCCATTCACGAAGGACATCGCGAGGCAGTTCCCTTGCGCAATGATTAAAACAAATAACCGCGTATATAACTACCAGTTTCGCGGCTGATCTCGAACCGCGTCCTTGCTCCGCCGTTCTCGAAAAGACGTGATGGAAGAATCGCGGACAGATCGGATCGTCACACCCGCAGATAAACGGAGATGTTTAATTGTGGCCCGACGAGGTGTTCCCAACGACACGTGCCGTAACTTGGCATTGGTCAGCGAAACATTCCCATGGTTATGATATACAAAAAAAAGTTCCCATAGCTCTGGCTGGCCTTATCCCGCAATTACAAGCCGTGCCCACGATGCATGCCGACTACGGTCTGATAATTTTCGTGGCCTCCGCGAGCGGATTTTGCATACGCGTGTCGTCTATCAACGTGAATGATCGTCGAGTACGACGGCAGATGACTGCAGCCACCGATGACGTCAGGAACGGGAACCGTAAGCGAATCAATCCACCGAAACTGTTGCCTTCGACGCGATCATTCGCTCCAAACGCTGCTGGACATCGGGTAACCGCGCAGTAAAAATCGATTTATCGTTGCACCTCCAAGGTGAATATGTCGCGGTACGTAATACGCGGAAAGTCCTTCGGCGCTCACAGCATTGATCGCAGATTCTGGGGAAATAGTGTGAAAACAGGAAAAAAAAAGATTACGTAGTAGGCAGAATTAGATGCTGTTTCCGCTAGGATGATCGAGTGGATGATTCACGGGAGGCGTTGGATGGGTCAGGGAAAATCGTTTTTCATAAGAGGTTGAATCTGGATGCAAAGGTTGCTGTGAAGTCTGGTCGATCAGCTGTGGAAATGTTAGGATGCGAGTAATGAGTTTTGGAAATATATATTCCCTACTTTGCTATCTCTTCGATTTGAATTAATATACATACATAATAATATAAGAAATCTTAAATCCTTCTTAAGGGGAGAAGACCGTATATCGAACGCAAAAGAGAAACAAAAATTTTTCCATAAATCGCTTTTGAAACATTTAAAAAATATATTCTTAAAGTTATAGGCCGACAGTCAACTCTGTATTAATAATATAGCCTGGTGAGTCAGCGCGCCTCCGAGCGCCGAGCATATCTGAAACGCATTTTAAACGCGTTTTCTCGGAACCACGTTTTCAAAATTGGCGCCGCGGATAACTCATAAACTATTTGACCGCTCAGCTTCAAATTTTGCACACTTTTAGTTTATAATATTCCTCAGAATATGAACCACAATGTTTAACCAAATTATTAATTTTAACTACTGTTTTTAAACAAACAAAACGCGAATTTTTGGCGAAAATGTTTGAAGTTCCGTCATTTTTAAAATATCGAAAAAACCTATTTCAGTTACTGCTATATTTCTTTTGTATTTATTATAATTTTTTTATTATAAAAAAAAATTTATTTGTTATAATGTTAAATAAAGTACCTTTAAAGTTACGAAAGATTTAGCACATCAAGAAGATCGCTAAAATGCACAAAGCAAGAAACGTAACGACTTCGCACGCTGTACAAGATAGATGGGACGAAGAAAAGCAGGCCACAATTAATGAATCACAGAGTCACGCGATTTTTTCCTCGCGAAACGGAGTATGTAGCTACTTATTGTGTGCACGACGATCGTTTGTGCGATACATATGCGAGGCGTCCATTCTCGAATCATCGACTAATTACAATGCTGTTCGTACAAATTACCCGAACTCGTCTAAATGAAAATGAACATGTTGTTTCGAGCGTACGTGATTTCGTGTCACTTGCGAGACAAATCGAAAGAATTTGTTCGTCAATACAAAATTCATATCTCCCCGTACGTGTGATTAAATGTTTTCGGCAGCTCTTTGGGCAACGTTACGATTAATAACACTTGGAAGCATTACACATTAACCGTAATTAATGATAATCGTATCCTCGGTACCACGAGTGTCCCAACATTCTTTTTTCACGATTTCGTCCCCCATGACGTGTACCATGTAATCTCACCATTTTGTAACATGATATTCCCCTTCCTCCCCATCGTTACGTAAGCTTCAGACTTTTCTTCTTTCGATTTCCATTACGGTACACATGGTGCCATCGCTTGGCTCCTCCAGACCCTGCATTCCCGTACACTCCCATTGTCCCTTTGAAAATGGTAATTAAACTGTCCATTAGCGCTGTAATAGCCCGCTGGTAACCCCCTCATCTTTTTCCTCTCTTATCGTAATACGTTTCATATTATAAATGAGTAGACATGGTTTAGAATCATTCAAGATGTAGATGTTAGAAGTCAATTAACTCGTAATTAGCATTTGTAAGAACTGATTAACTCGAAGCCACAAAGTGCAACAAGATTAACCAATTTGTGTACAGCGGAGTGCAAAAGTTTAGACTAATAGGCCACTTTTGGAGTTAAGTGTTAAAAGATAAGAATTCAGATTTAATCAAACTTCTTTGCCTGCCTGCTACTTAGCGAAGGCTTTCAGTAACTGTTTCTACAACTCGTAAATGGCGACATTCGCTAGAAGAATGACAAGAAATGCTTGCTTATTGGTAATTTCAGCTGCCACGTTCGAACACGCGATCCACTGTTACCGCGAATATGCGAAATTACAAGTCAGAAAGAAACTTGCATTCTGTAGAAAAAGCTACGGATCCTATTTCGATATTCCTATATTGTAATCCTGCCATCTGAATGAAAAATTTTCTGGAATTCACCGAAAGTTACAACGGCGTTTGCAACGTGCACCATTGTCCTTTTCTTTTCCAGTATCACGGAATGCAAGGAGGATTGGGAAATGTAATGAACGTTCCTCGTACGCCCGAGCCCCCCAACGAATTTGGATGTCAAGGCGTTGTTCATAGTGCGTGCACGTTGCGACCGTCCCGAAAGCATCGCAGTCCCTGCTTCGTATGTCTCTTTCATAATGACGCGTTGCATTCGCATAATCTCAGGGTAACAATGCGAAGCTTTGCTATTAGTGTTAACAGAGGAAAGCCAATACGAAGGCTGAGAAAATCGCTGTTCGGGGGCCGTGGCGGGACCCCGCCTTTGTTATAAAAGAAACTGAAACCGACGTTAGGCGGACAGTGGTACATACTCTGTTGATCGATCAGGAAAAAATTGGTGGAATCACTCTAGCAACGGACAGGCTAGTGTCACCTGACAGAGAATGGCTTGCTTGAAACTTGTAAGTAATTATACCGAAAACAAAAAGTGATCTAAATTTCTCAGCGGTCGATATCGTTTTCTGTCAAGCGTTTAAAGTTCGAATCCACAATGAGATTTTACCTGAGACTTTTCCATCGCGAGACAAAAATCTCCGCAACAACTAAATGTAAATTATGGAAACAGTCGTGAGAGATGAGATTTTTGAAAATACATCACGAAACTTGTCTCGCGAGTGTCTAATTTCATGTAATTAATGACAAAATAATTAGAAAGTAATAAAATAATTAAATAATTGTTTCACGAGATTAAAGTCTCCATGTGAGGCACGATATTTTTGTCTCCTCGTGGATTTTCAACTTTAGAGACGATTCGAAGTTAGCACGACTGTAGACATTTTATCAACAACCCCTTATATTGTTGGTATTACTTGCATATATACCTTCGTGACAAATTTTTAATCATTTAATATTTAACTATCGTTCGAGTTATTACTATGCAATATAATGCGCAGTGTGTAGTGCCTCGTTATGTAATAATCGTAGTTGAAGATTGTATCAATATCAATTTGCAAACTGATTTATACATTGTAAACTGATTTGCTGATATTCCATATTCTATGCGATGCGCAGTATTACGACCGTGGCATTTGTAATTCATTTCTGCATACACTGGATGCATTGTTCATGTTTCACTTTTCTTATTCACAAAGTACACGATTCTGCTGCTGGCTGTCATCATTGGCATCGTCTCTGCGAAGCCAGGATATCTGGGTGGATACGGATACGGCGGCTACTACCCTTACGTTTATAGTTACAAATACCCGTCTTTCGGATTTGGGCATGGTTATGGACATGGTTATGGTAAGAGAACATTAGTCATTGCATGATGAATCGTAGAACGCGACTGCACTGTCCTCAACGTCAATGAATCTTTTGTAAACCGTTTAATGGCTTCGGTAATTCGATTAGATGAATAATATAGAGTGTGACATTTCGAGACATGTCAAAGTATTCCGAAATATTCATTTCCAACACTGTCGTGCATTTTATACAGCATTTTATGACACCCTTTCTCGAATTCGTGAAGTAGACGAATTATTCATCGACGTTGTTCACAAGATCGATCGCAATGTAGACAAAATATTCATCAACGTTACCGTCATCCTAATCTGCTTTTACCCCTTAGGCTACCCTCATTACGGTTACGGTCATGGATTCGGTCACTTCGGTGGCTATTACTAATCGAAAAGCCGACCTGTTGGATACCACGATACACGATTTGGAAAGGAGAGATGTTTAGACAGACCTTAGTACCGATTCTGTTGTCGTAACCTTGTTTTACAACATTGGAACCGTGCTTTACGAAATGATAGTCGAAGACAACCTTTGTCTACACCTCTAGTATAAACTGCATTTATCGTTTCTTATATTAAATTCGCGGCAAAGCAATCGTAGCTCTTAAAGTACTGATAAAGACTCTTCTGAAATTAACAGAACAAATCTGACGAAACTTTATATTCTCACCGTCGTTAATGATTGCGCAAAACGAATAAATAAAACGTAGAGATTAATGGAAATATCATGTTTGCGGAGTGTTATTGTGGAGACCTATACAAACCTTCCTCAAATAACGAATCTTAATAAAATTACGCAGCTAAATACATACAGAAAACTGTTACTTATGCCGAGTAATGTATTATGACTGAGCTTGTCAAATAAACTCATCTTTATCTCCTGCTACTTTCATTTTGAAAATGAGGCTTCATTTTATTCCGATTTGCAATTGTTTTAAAAACATACTATCATTGGAATATAGTAAAAGGGAATTTTAAACTCTTCGCTGTATTAAAAAGAGGGTTTGAAGAATATCTATTCCTCCCGAGATGTCAGAATCATTTTCTCAGGGAAACCTCAGGGATCTCTGAAACTTCCAGGGTGTGTGATCTTGTAGATCTCCTAGATAGAAGTGGAAAGAATGTCTTTCGCATATTTTGCTGGAATTTATTACGACATTTCAATTTCATGGACAAGATCTCCTTGGTGTCGAGAAGAGACAGAAATACGGTAGAAATGATAGAGACTGCGGTGCTGTTACTTTTCTCTCTAGAATCTTGTAGTTGATTTCACTTAATTGAAGTAATTTGGACAAGAATATTGACTACTAGCATGCCAGAACACCGCATCTCACGTGTTATCCGTTATATGTATACAGTTTGAACGTAGAAGTCTATGTACGTTAATTATAATGTTGAATGGAGCTGCTGGAATATGCTAATATCTGCAGGAGATGCACTTCGCGAGGGAAGTGCTGGTAAAATCCTGTTTCTCTGTGTATTCCCATTTAATTGGGCAACGTCGTCGCGATTGAATGCCACTGCGGTGATCCGCATGTGCAGGTGCAGGGGTCCCTCAAGACTTTTCACGTCGCCCAGACTTTTACTTTACAAGTTAACTGCACATTCACTGCGACTGAAACTTTAACAACCATCAATCTATAACACTTTATCACGGGTATCCATGATTCGTTTTCAAAGAAATGTGAAAACGGACAGTTGAAATCAGCAATTACCTTTTCAACATTTGCAAGAAATTATAATCCTCGTGTATAATCCATTGAGAAACGACTATCTCTTTTACACTCAAATAATTTTCTATATTATTCCAAGTATCAAATGTATTTTCTAAAGAACCAAAGATAGGAAATAATGATGGAGATTTGGTGAGGCGTTTATCGCGATGCGTCCTTCGACGAATATTTTGACCCACGTTTTGAATAAAAATTCGTGAGGGCATTACATAATCTTTTACTCGCTACGCCTGCACGAGGCATCTTGTGAAATCGTCTGTGATCATTTACGACACTTCAGGTTTACCTTGATAATGGTAGACGGATTCACTAATGATACAAAATAATTTGTTGCAATTAAAATTCCAAGGTTGCTGTATGATGCAAACATCTACGTGTTTTTTTTTTCAAACAAAAAAGTATATACCTACCACTAAAATTTTTACTTCATACGCGTGGATAAAGTATGCCGTAAATCTTGTAAGGTTAACATCGTCGATTCTATTTAATACGGGAACCAGGATTTCAATTGAATAAACAACATCGTAAATAAAATACAAGTCATCTGTACGAATCGTACTGTATTAAAGAATCGTTTACAAGGGCTCCTGACAAAATTGACTTAAAATACTTGTATATCAACTTCCCCTCGCATTGTCCCCATCTTTGTTCATAATTTTCAGAGGTAGGTAATAAATCATATCAGACCTGTACTGAAAATCTGCTGAAGTCAGATTTTAACTGGGGAAAGGGTTTCGTTTTCTAACAAAAAATACATTACAGGAAGATTTACACTTCGTTTCTCCTAAATCTATCATTTAATCGAAGGTACTCCTATCAGCAGAGGATAGTTCTGTTCGACGACCATCGTTAACTATATTATCCGACGTAAGGAAAAGATCGAAGGTCAAACGAACCGTGATTACGACCTTTTCCGTGGTCGTCGTAGCCCCTTCATTCAGTTGAAAACTAAATACTAGGAGAAAGGATAGTCTCATGAGGAAAACGACTTCATTCATATACAGAAAGACGGATTCGGTGGCAATACCAGCACTCAGAAGGATAGGGAGAGTGGGTAGGTTTAGGTTGGAATTCAAATAATCTCTAAAATTGTAAGGTTTTTCCATTATAATTTCATTTCATTATTTCAAAGAAATCTTTAAAATTACAAAGTGAAAAATATATGTATACGTATAAAAGTAATGATGTAAGTGAATAAAATTGAAGCTCTAAAGGAATAACATAATAAGCATAAACGTATTAAAAGTAGTTGATTACATTTTTACTGTAGATTTTCAAAACTAATGAAGTCAACATCGAATTAATCGTTCGGGGAATTTAATCGCAATATTTTTTCTTACATGATATTTTCTCAGAAGTCTCTCTCTGTCTCCCTCTCTCTCTCTCTCTCTCTCTCTCTCTCTCTCTCCCTCTCTCTCAGTCTTTCTTTTATAAATAAGTGGCATTGTAGGCCTGTAAAAAATAGTAACTAAAACAGTGCATTAAAGAGAAAATGGGGATATGTGGGTCCCATACATCCCGCATCTAAACGTTGATAATAAGGCACCTGTGGTTCTCAAGCAACGTGTTCTATGTTACAATTTACAAGCTATAACTGTTGTTTAAATATAAGTACGTTTATTAAAATTTCTACCAACAGCAACTTGCTTCGGTTACCAATTTAGATTACACATACCACGAAAATGCACTTTTAATTATAGAAGATTAATACGCACTTTCATAAACTTCGCGCTTTGGTTAGAAATGCTCCTACTACTGCTGTATACAATTATACATATGCGAATAAGGTATGCCTAATAAGGATGGATATACACTAACTGACCTAAACCTACCGACTATCTCCTACTTAATGATTGTCATTTTAAAATAATCTTTGGAAGAACGTTTTAGCATAAAATTACTATTAACTAAAAGAAATTAGGAATATTGTCTGTGTGTACGTACATGTAGGTCCAAAGTCAGGTTGCACTACTTGATGCAGTACTTACCTCCTTTCGCCGCCATTTTCATAATCGTGGGAAGTTAGTTGCCATAAGGTATAACCACTATGCAGTCTATACAGTTTACCATGTTTATGCAACATGATGGTGGAACAATGCAGAAACATAGTTAATAACGGTGATAACGTTTACGAACGAATGCCAGCCGCGATTATTATTAGCAATTTAATGTAAAGTTCAAGTTGCAGTACCAGTTGAAGGAAGGAGCAGAGTGACGTTGACTGAGTTTCGAACTGGTGTTCGATATTTCATCGTATACGAGAGTTCTTGACATTTCTGAAAACTCAGAATAACTAAAAGACTTTAATTACTATTTCCGAGAAGATCAGACTTTTTATAATTTACGGTACATAATTTGTACGGTAATTATACATTCACATTTGTTTAAATTCGAGGCTTCGTCCTCAAAGCATGGTTAATTAAATGAAAATTAATTTCATAATGAACGTGATCCTTGAGGATTTAGAGCTTTACTCGAAGCAGCTTTTAATTAAATGCTAGAAATGATTATAAAGTTAATACGCGTGAGACAAAAGTCTGAAGGCGGCGCTAATTCTTCTCGCCGGTCATTAATGACTAGGGTGCTGCTGAGAGACGTACCATATGTAAAAAGGTCGAAGGAATGGTGCACGCGACCTTCGATCTAGCGTCATAGGTTGGATTGATTACTGATAAGCAATTAAAACGTCTCATTCGACTCCCATCCGCGAATGGAGCGACTCGTGTTCCCAGATTCCTTCAAGGTCTTCACGAAGGGAATCTTGCGCGTACAACGTTTTATGATCAGCCGTTATGAGCAATGAAGAGGGATGGTGTTAAACGATTGCGATTGCTTAAGAGAAATAGGATGGCCCATGTTACCTGCAAATTATATTCAATTGCACCTTTACAGCAACACGTCGCTGAGAGTATTCTATAAATAAATTAGCCTCCATGATATCGGTAACATTCGGTGACCTACATATCAATTGTCTTTAATACGAAGTCCCATCGATCCGAATGTCTTAAAGCTGAGTAACAATCGCTCTAAGCAGATGCAAATGAAATAGTATTTCGCAACGTGGAATTGGATGAACGCTAATAGATATAATTGCACGCAACCAATCACTTCTGGTGTGTTTGTTTCATTATTCGCCCGGCGCGGCGGTCGTCTTTGTTACGGTAACTCACAATGGCGACATCGTCGAAGGATGCAGGTGCGAATACGTATACACACGGATCACCGGGAACGATGAACTCACGTAACGTTTGCAGTGATTACAGCCGATCGTCGAGCATCATTGTGTTTGAGGTTCTTCACCTGCATGGGAGTCTGCGTGAATCTCGATGACGCTGGCTCAAGTGAAACCTTGCATAACAGAAATTATCCGTCCTCTTCTCCGTTTTTCGATGAATCGTACTCAATACCCTCTTCAAACGATATGTCACATATATTCATACAAGTATATAGGTACTATAAAATATCCGACGATAAACTAACAAGTACAATCGTTGAGCCATTTCTTCAAGAACTGACTCAGTCTGAAATCAGATCGTTACTCAACATCTAACCCAGATATCATCATCATTTCTTTCCCTGCATGCTCGCTTATGAATTTTAATGAAAACTTTCAATTTGCGTAGAGAATGGAAAATCTCTGCTACAAGTGCACCACATTTCACTCGCATTGCAACATTATCAGACTCTAGTAACCATCACCCAGTCGACTATAAAAAAAATCTGTATGATCGTTCTAATTCATAAATTGGTATCGATGCTGTCTCGTCGATTTATTGCCGCGTAATTATGGCGATAGGTACCTACCATTTATATGCCCTTTCCACGACAGTGTCTTTCATCTTCGCCTTGGTTCACTCAATTACGCTCAATTATCCAAGTAATTTCGCGGCGTTAGACGCTCTCCATGCTCGCGGAAATGGTAATAAATAATTAGGCGAGAATAGCTTTTCGCAGGGATAAGCGATCCGAGTTTCTTCATTGGAGGTGAAGCTTCGTCGTTGTCAAATGTCCGGCGACACTACAACTTAATTACACTGTATTACGGCAGCACTTACGTGGCGCTGTGTTACACGATTACAGAACATTGCGGGGCTACTTTCTACGCAGGTCCTAACGAGGTTTCTTTGCCAATTTTGAGATGAATGACACAGGCTCATCGGAATAGAATCGTTGGATATGTGCAAGTGTCGAAGCCACTTAGGGCTCAATTAAGATAATTTAACCGAACATAGTTTCGGACAAGTTACATTATTCACAGCGATACGCTCGGTCCAACCTTTCATTCAACCTATTTTCCTTTGAAATTCGAGTGTCTTACTATGCGTCCACTGAGAGCCTGAGCGCATCATTCGTCATCGATAAATTTTATCTTAATGGCGGGTTTCGTAAAAATGTTGGAGTCGCCGGCTCCCATCGGCCACCTTAACTAACGACCGGCGATGTCCTTCGATGGCGGCACTCCGAGATCTGCGTTACCTCATCCTGTAATCAGAATGAAGGCGCTACATTGTGGCGAGTGTCGCGCGACACCCTTTAATCATAGATCATAGCGCGGCGACGACGACGGCCACACCGAATTATTTATCCTTGAGACGATTTAATTCCTCGAAATCTGTGCCCGTTTGCCGGGCGAGAGAGCGTTAAGGACGATTCGTCCTTCGCTATTACCACCAGCGTTAGACGTCCTCAGGTATCGTCCAACGTAACCGCGAAGTTGGACCTTTTCAGGCGGCGTTCAACATCGCCCCGTCCTTCTCGCCAGCCGAGAACTCTCACTTTCTCCCTCTCTCTCTCCCCCTGTGTCTCTAGCCATTTCACTTCCCCACGGCGGTGGCTGTCTTCCCTCCTTTCTTCACGCACGGGAACGAAGAGTTACAGCATCCTCCCGTGGACGTCGGCTCGCAATAATCGCATGGACCGAACGCTCTGTCCTCCCCCCACCAGCGAATCGGGTGAATCCTATAAATGCTCTCCACGTTCCTCGAGACGAAGAAGTCACCTCTCCCGGGAACGAGCAAGCTCCCGTGAGACATGTGTCCGTTTTGAAGTGTTCCCTCCACACGCACGGTCGCCGTACTTTTCGGCAGAACCGGGAACTAGATCGCGATCACGAAAAATGGTAAGTAAGTGCGACGTGGGATCAAGTGATACGCACGTGACCGGGGGTGGAAGAACGGGAGGGGTTGAGGGATGGACCACAGCCATTACGGTTCCGTGCACGCGATAGATTGTGAGAATGGCACAGATTCGAAACGTATTTAATAGGATTCTGTGTGCCGAAAGTGTGGCTTCGGGGATTATTGTTGGTGCGTTCGTTGCGGGCTCGAAGGGTGGAGTAGAAAATCGTCGAGGTGGAGTAGAAGTATGTGCCTCTTCGACATTGGGAAATGGTCACTCGATCTCTGTGCTTCGGAACCAACATCACTGTTACTTCATCGTGATGTCATTTTTTTTTATTGAAAACCACTCATCAATTCTGTACAATTTCACTTTATTAGTTTATTAGCATCGTTCAGTAAAAAATTTGTACTGCTATTGGATTCCTCTTTGGTTAAAGTTATTTTTGACATTCATAAGTTATTTTTGTATTAAAAGAAATCTTTCGGTGCAAAAAGTTCTTTTCGCATTCGGTTGTATTCAATGATTTATTAATATGAAAGGGGGAAGTCACGGATTTGTTGGCTACCAACACGTGACACTATTTCCCGCGTCCCAGGGGCATTCCATCGTGCAATTTTCGAGTTCGTGAGCCGCGATCACTTTCGTTTCTGCAAAACAGTATTTCCACCGGTGAGCTTAGCGTTTGGTATTTACACGTACGGCCGTATCCACAGCCACGTAAGAATTAATAGCGAGACTCAAGCGACAGCCAGCTGTTGGCGCGCTAAATATCAAAGGTTATCATTGTTTCTTAACTTGAAATACACCTTTCTGGTGCCTGTGTGCTAAAACATTTACTTTCTTCTGGTAATCGTCGTCAGCAGCCTTGCTACCACAAAAATTACGTGTATAATAGGGGGGTGGCGATGTACGATAAGAACCTGAGGAATAAAGTCTAATCTAAAACTCCTTTCTTTGCTGTGCAACTGCATTAAGTATATTTCCAATCTACAATACTAAAATACTTTCTCACGCAAGCCGCGTGCTTCTACCTGATTCCATTATTCAGTGTGCGATTACTGAAATTGATTTTAATAGCAGCCCCATGTATGATTGTGCATCTCTTACTCGCACTGCGTTTGTCCAAAGCTATCTTCGCGATCACGTAACGTAGAAATTTTTGTTCGCGAAAGGTCAACCTCGTAATTCTTTCGTAAAAATTTCCCGACGAAATATTCGATTCGTGCATCATTAGAAATCTCAGCGAGTCGATGATGCAACGTTCCATGTTCTGCTTGAAGTAGAGTCAATGAAAGAAGTCAAGATTTTTTAATACCTGATGACAGACACATCACTCAATATTACACACTAAATATCCTGTAAGGAATATTGACGAATGACAATTCAATCCTCTATTCAATCGAAAGCACTATTGCTGAGGGAGACCTCTGAGATTAAAAAAGGTGCGAGTCAAATCTACCCCCTACTGGAAAATTAATTGCAATGGGTTAAGTTTACTTATTCTAAGGAACGAGAATACACAAGTCTCTTAAGCTTCTAAGTGGTATTAATTACGCCACTCTCGTTCTCAAAGGATTATACAAGTTGTGTGGTGTAGGGACGTGCAACCTGTTAAATAGTCATCAACCTCGCTGATTTAGTAATTAATTATCGTCGAGAATAACTGATCGAATCACACGATTGAAATTCGCTTATCTTCTGAAAGGTTGATTATTACCTGTACAAGTTCTACGATCGGTGGTTTCACAGCGAAGTGCATCCGTTCAGGCTACCTATAAAAGTGTCTTGCTCGTGTCAATCAGAATAAAAGAATAAAAGATCGAATGTCATTGGTTTCTAACACACAGTAGTAATTACGTAACGCCAGATTTTCCCCATTAGCACCATCCTTAAAAAGGAACTTCGACCTCTCATTTGCAACGTCAACGTTTACGGCTATTAGGTATCAAGTTCCGGAAAACAATTTCATAATCCGAATTGTATGTAAAAAGTTCAAGCAGTACCAATTGCACTCAACTACCAAATTTAACCATCGCAAAAAGATATTCGTCTACCTAAATCAGTTCATTTATCGTACACCCTTGCACGAGGATACAGAATTCAAATTAATTTCGTAATTTGAACTATTTCAAGAATTCCAATCCCATTAAAATTTCCCAGGCAAATCTAGCATCTCGCGGAGAACAATTTCATGCAAAGCAAGTTCCCACGAAGTGTTCCAGACCGTAAGACGCCAGTTTGTGTGGAAGAAAAAAGGGGCACCGTAAATATCTTGCAAACGCGTTTAGAAAGTAAGTTTCTGCAGGCGCCACAATAAACACGAAATCGATTGTGTGTTCCTTCGATAGCTACTGAAACGTTAATTGGATATAATAAAGTAGAAATACGCATGACATGGCGGAATGCAACTGGCAACTCAGAATTCACACTCATACGCACGGCGCCTCTTCGTACGACCGTCAATCGCCATAACATTCACTTAACGCACCTATGGTTCCTCGGCTGTTTCGAAAGAACCTGTAAAATTATCCTATAATCGCGAGATATTTACTACCATTCATCTAATCGGCCGATCGTGGCAGGCTTTGCGTCACTGAGAGCGCAATAAAAATCGTTGCAATTACTACGAGGGTAGGCCGTTACGAAAGTCGAGTCGTTCTCATCTCATAGTTTGCCAATCGTTCGATCCGACCTGCAGCACTGAAATATGATGAATTAATCGCGAGACGGACTGACTGGTGGAAAGTAGCCAATAGAGCGAGACATTCGTCACAGAGAACCTTCTTCCCTTGCCATGCTTTTTTTCCCTTCCACTCGGCCATCACGATCATGTTCACAGAAGAGCTTATGATTACTAATCTGCCGAAGCTGACATTTATAAGTGGTGACGAACAATGCTTCGCGAGCAGTAATCAGGTGATCTTTCGCAGAAGTGACATTTGCTGGCGAATGAACGTTGATTTTAATATCAACAGAGATTTTTAAATATGTACATACCTAGTCTCAGTTTGCTCCGAGTGTCTGTAGAGACTGTCCAACGGATCAGATCTCTTGATAATGCTGTGGGAACACCCGTCATCAGGGGGGTTCTCATTAGTTCTTACTTAGCGGCTTTATGTGTATTGAGGGCTGGGAAGTAAAGGAAATGGAAAGGATTCGAGCGTTCCTTCTTGGGATTACGAGTTGGATTCGTTAGCAGAGCTCATCCAGTGAACTCTGTATTCGGCATGGAAACATTGAATCGTTGTAAGCATTTTCTACTTATGCAAATTTGGTATTGTAGAATATGCGAGTTTCTAATCTTGACCTTCTAATAGCATTTTCTGAAAATCCTTGGCTAGGTTTCTACTCTGATTCCTCCAGGTGGATTCTTTCATCTCGTTGTTTTCTGGTCCACAGTGGCGGATTTGCCCGAAATCATGGCCAAAGTAAAAAAAATTTTATTTAAAAAATCTGTGAATGGTACTTCTTTTATGAAATCTCAGAGCATGTTTTTCCATTAAACTTAATTTTTTAATAGCGTCAGAAAATTGATTTTTTCAGGCAAATGTAGAAATTGGCGCTATCTAATAAGCTAGAAATTCATATTTACAATAATTGTATTATTTTTTAAATATTTCTACAGCTGTGGTAGATAAAAATACAAGACCTATATATCTTTTTCTTTATTTGAGCGAATAGTTGTGTATCAAGGAAGATCAAACTTCGATTTCTTTTTTAAAGTAAAGTTTAAAGGTCACAGGAGAAGTTTCGACTCAAATTAATTGCGAGAATCTGCGACCTTACCAATTATCGTCACTTGTAAATATTAATTTTCTCCAGAATTTTTAATTGTATAGTTAAAAAGTAGTTTGTATGTTACTGCATATATTCAACATTGTATTATGTATATTATAAAAGTATACATGTATAATTGAACGTTTTAAATATATTATAATATTTTTCTAGAATAATGTTATTGTAATTTATTTGAACAATATAACTGAGATTTGATAATATGAGTTTTGGCTACAATTTGGGGCAAATTCGCCACTGCGCGTCCTTCTCTCTACGTCATTGCAGCTGTTGAAGTCCAAACTTACCTTTACGATTGAAATTCCCTTGTGCAATCAAACACTGATCTAATAGTTGATTATTTTCAAGGCTACGTTGGACAGATAATGCGTTGGGCACATTAGGGGTCTCGATAACGAGCACCCGAAGACACATCAGCGTTAGGTGGAGAGAAAACGTAAGACGAAGGTCAATGATAGTTCATCATCGAGATGGGGCAATTGACATCCGCAGCAAACAACTTTCAGTTTCTTCGACTCTTCTTCTTGTTGTGCCTCGCGCTACTGTCCCGCTCCTTTATGCTCGACGATGGTCGCGCTTTGAGGTTTAGTGCCTTTGTATATCCATCTGTCCGTATTCCCTTGTATGCCGTAATACAGCCTTGATGAGAAGGATGTGTGCACGTCTAGCATCTGAATTCCGCGCGTTCTTTCCTTCAAGCATCACCGCGGAGATTTCAATTAGAGACCTCACGGGAGGGTGGCCGATTTTACCGTGTAAAATTGGTGAATGCAGTAGTTGCCCTGTGTAATCAAGGTTACGAAATTGGTGGTGCTGATGGTTGCAAGGGAAAAGGTGCAAGAGCTGATGATTGGCGAGGAAGGGATTACGAGCATGAAATAGTCAGACATGGTCAGTGAGTTATACTTTATTTAATCGAACGTAATTACTGCCCTCTAACACCTTCACTTTCTGAAAGTTCAGTAATCACTAATAAAAGTGGTGTGGAATGATCTGCTTATTACCAAAAGTCAATCTTCAGTTTTTGCTAGGCAAATGCCCTTTACTAGCCTTGCGTCCCAGTTCACGCTTTACTCGGTGTTAAAAATCAATGCCAACGCGAAGGCAATAAAGTCACAGATTATATCCTTTAAGAATTACTGCATAACTAAATGTCGTTTGACAACCTCGCGATTTTGCAACGCGAACGTAGCACATGTAACAAACGCGTGGATCGCAAAGAAACGTCAATTTGCTATTTCGTTTCGTACTACTGATCCTACACGTTCTTCACTTACTTCGCGCCTATTTCACACTCAAGTGATATTTTCTGAGAATACACTTGCTGACAGCCTCGCTGTCAAACTATCAATAAAATCGCGACACGATAGGATCGGCTTGAAAGCTGTTACGCAACGGGCAGCAATGATTTCGTTTCGATGATGCAGCAAATCGATCCACAGGGTCGGTAAGGATCATCCTCGCGCCAGTGTCGATCAAATCGAACGCGACATCGTCACCACGGCATTTCGATTGCGAAACGATCGGCCGTGGCTCGACGAAATTGGTCAATAAATTTCAGGAGGATCTGTGCCCTTTCATATAAAGAATGATGAATACTCGACCAGCTCCTCTGTCTTGTTTTTTTCTTCATCCGAAGTCACGGCAATTTTTCTGCTTATTGCTCTGGACATACAGAATCGGGCTGTAACTTGGTTTACGCAATAGTTATGATACTCTTCCAAGGAACCTTCAACCTTTCCCCGAAAAGGATTCACCGGAGTTCTTCGTTTGGCAATTCGTGACCAGAGAGATGAGACTCGTGGGGCATACATATTCTGATTCGACTACGTTGCGTCATTGAATTTTTAATTAGAATAATAATTTCAGTAACAGCAGACGGGTCGACAAGTCGGCATTCATTTATGCAAAAGTTCGTATATTATATAGTTGCGCGAAGCCGTTGATTTATACATTCAAAACTTTCATCGTGCAATAGTTATGATTGAAAGGAAATTGAATATGAGCAAGTCGTGCTCTGTCTCTTCCCCCGTCTTCTGAAGGATATTGTAATGAATTACCTCATCGTGTAATGCCTATTAACTCAAATATTCTCGGCAAGCATAAAACATTTGAGGACCTTGCAGGAAGCTTTACTTTTGACCATTTTTGAGTTATGGCGTGTAATTTACGTAAAAAAAAATTCACATCGTTTGAAGCAAGTTTGATGGGAATCCGATAAGAAATGAGTGATTTATTCGAAATAAATAAAAATAGAAATATTAATATTTTTTCGCCAAAGATAGAAATAAAAACTTATACAACTCAATAACTATTACTTATTGTGTAAAAAAAAATATATATTTCAATTAGTGTTCTCTTTCTAATGTTAAGTCAAAGCAATAATCAATTTTTTCTAACTTATTCGAAGTTGATAAAGGTGGAACTGCACCCCTCTTTCTTCATTTCATCTCCATAGCTTAGTATCAGAAGTGGAAGACAAAACGATTGCATCATAGTTAGCTGGTCAAGGAAACAACTCAATATGATTCAATGGAAAAAGCATTTCTATGTTCTAGTCGCCATCGTTCATATTTACCTTATTTCGTAGCACACCGAGGGCACACTCCTACACGTGCTTCTCTATCGAGTCACCCGATAAACCTGCCACTTGCTGAACGTCATTTGCATCCTTGCCAACGGCTGTCCCGCAACTTCTGCCGTTCCGATAGAACAGACGCGATCTTTGTTATGTTAATTAGGAAAAGTACGGCGGACCTTTTGTCGTCGCCCGACAATAGACCCCTTTTTCGCCGCATTCCTCCTTGGTTTCGCGGCGGTTACACGTTTATTACGTGGGTGAGGAGCACGAGGCGCACGGACGAGATAAGTCGTGCCGCTGTTCACGGTGGAAACTTTCTCCTGCGACATGCTTCTTTTCGCGCGTCACGATCTGTGACAAGAAGCCCGCTCTGCTTAATTCATCGGCACGCGTCGCGAGAAATTCGCCGTAATAGGGCAGAACGCGGTTTCCAGAAAAGAAAACGGGTGTAACAGTTACATACTATTTATTTAGCCCCATTAGTACGCTAGAGTTTTACTAATTACCATGTCTACTCATCATCTCTTAGATGTTTGTCTTCACGAATAGCTGGAACGACGTGTCCAAAGTTGACTTTGGTGCATATTTCTTATAATTTCATTTACCTGTAGTAACTTTACGTGATCCTATGTTCAGTTCATGTCAATTCTATATTCATTCTCTGTCGTTCCGTCCGACGGTACAGCGAGTGCTTTTAGTCGATAATTAATTAAAAGAAGCCCATCGATACTCGATAGTTACTGTCTTGTTGATTATCTTTATCTCTAATTGATATACCTGATGTGTTCCACTTAAGACTCTTCTCTTTCTGCTCTGACGCAAACGATTTTCATTTTACCATCGCCATTTTCGTTCCTCTCCGTGCAAGTTACGACGGACCCTAATAGACGCGCTTCGGCGTTTTTTTTCTTTAACAAGCGCGGGCATCGGCAGCAAACGAGGCAAGATAATTAGAAAGCCGTATCTTGAAGACGTTGCTCTCGCACTTTATTAGTACCAAAGACGCAACTTGCGACTCTCTATTATGCAAGGCGCGATTTTTGCACCTGTCGGATAGTTAACGTGGCCGTTCGCTCATTAAACAAGGCTCGTCAAAGAGGTTGAAACTGAGCGTCGACAAATTAGGCGGTAGTTAAAACTTTCGTAATCAATTCTATTTCTTGCGCCTTGGGCGAAATGGTAGATTGTATTGTACGAGACACTTTTGACGTAGAATGAATTGTGGACGATCAGATTATCTGGAATCGCAAGAAACATCATGTTTGCTCAATCCTCCTCGATGTGTTTCGTTTATACCATTTACAGTGGCGAACTCGGTAGCTATAAGTAGCTGCAATGTCCGGAATCCTCTGTTGCGACAGAATTTTGCACCTCGAGTCTCGCGAATTGCTGTCCAATAGAGATCTGTTGTCACATTGGTTTCTCGTCATGACCGGAGGCACTGCCTTTTCAGTGTATGAAGCTGATACTTTCTCTAGGTGCAAATTAAACATCGTCGAACGTTTAGAGACGTGGCAAATTGTTTGCTCTATTGGCACGAAGTGCTTGTGAAACGTTGCATTTACGACAGATCATAGGCTTGGATTTCCAATCTATAGACGACAAGGTTCAACTAATTCGTAGAATTGTGGTAAAAGGAAGGTCATGTGTCTGGAAAAGATTGCTTCGGTATATACTGCATAAGATAGGCGTCTTCAATTATATGTTAATCCCTTTATTCCAATCGAATAAAAGGGGTTCCCATGTTCTATTGCAGAACTTGGAGAAACCAACTCCATTTTACCGTGACGCTTCTCGAACCCAAGGATTTGTTTGTACGTGGTTGCTAAAAACCAAACGGAACCGTGAGATCTCGAAAATTTCTCAAGAAACAGTAACCTTGCGATCTGTATCGCTTGTTCCGCGGGCACAAGCGTCGTGACACCACTTATACATCAGAAGCCTTTCACATACTGGCGAAAGACGCTGAGGAGAATCTTTTCTCCCCCATAGGCAGCTTGCGATCCTCCTATATAAATTATACGCCTAAAGGTCACTGGACGTTTCTTCGAGCTAGAACCATCATTCGTAGCCGCGTTCACGATGTCGTAAACGGATAAGACGGTTTTAATTTCTGGACAACGAGAGGCTTCCACCTCGTGGCGACCCTACTGATTTATGAAGCTCGTCGAACGAGCGAATGATAATTGTGGTCTTTGGTTGCATTATTACACACCGTTTAATCCGAGGCGTCGAATGGAACGCTGTTTACTGGAAACATCAATATATATACGTGGATCGCGCGGGATACGGTAATAAACACCCACCGATAATCTGAAATCTCCGATCTTGCATCGAACTGTTCTCAAGTGGGATTAATTAGGGATGGGAAGAAGATAATGGTTAGCGATCATCACTTAGGACTATCAAGTTGAATTTGTGTGCAATACTGATTTTGTAAGGTGGAAAGTGCAAAGGCATTTTGGGGGTAGATTGATAAGATGTCAATAGAGAGGTCGGGTTAAATAACGTAGCTTCTTAACGTTGAATAGATGCTGATCAATGAGAGTATCGTACGCCGCATTTCACACGGATGAACCTTTCACGATCACCAATACATCATAGTGTACGGTTGAGAGGAGTTATGTAAGACGTACGTGGGTGAAGCGTGAGATAATCCCACGAACACAATCTTCGATATATTATAATCGATTACGTGGCAGTCCCTGACTTAATTTACCTAGAAACTATCGCGCTTAGTGATCAAGGTTACGTAGAATCATCGCGTCTCTGTATTCGTCAATGAAAATGGAATATTAATGTGTTTTATTGTAAATGGATATTGTTTTTTTCCACAGCGGATCCTGTGGATCGCCACGGTAGTGGCAGTGCTCTCCACTAATCATGCGCAAGCATCCAGTGAGAGAAGCAAAAGAGCAATAGCAAGCAAGCAGCATTTTGAAGGCTACAACTATGAACCGCCAAACGAGATTTTCACTTTACCACCACGGTAAGAAGTCAGATTAAAGAATGAATCCCATACACAGTGAAATTCAATTAGTGATGAAATTATAAAGTGTAACGCGTGTATCAATGGTTTTCTGTTATACAGATCAACAGTAACACCGAGATATACCACGGGGCTAACGTATACAATCCCTACAAGAACTGAGACCCATGCAACACGGCCTACATATACTTACTCGACACCAGGTTATACAGTTCCAACGAAAACGCCGGGTTACACTTATACTGTGCCCACAAGTCCACAATCAACAGGGTATACGTATCCAGAACCTACAAGAACACTGCCGACAAGGCCGACTCCACCGCCGACAAGGCCGACTCCACCGCCGACAAGGCCGACTCCACCACCGACAAGGCCAGAACCAACGGGGTACACGTATCCCGTACCTACGAGAACAACCCCACCGACAAGGCCGACTCTACCCCCGACAAGGCCGACCCCACCACCGACAAGGCCGACTCCACCCCCGACAAGGCCGACCCCACCACCGACGGGGTACACGTATCCAGAACCTACAAGACCAACACTACCTCCGACAAGACCAACTCCACCAACTAGGAAACCACCAACGGAATATACTAGGCCACCACCAACGGGTTATGAATACCCAATTCCGACAAAAACATTCCCTCCACTAAAACCGGCAACGCCGCCGCCATATATACCTCCACCCAGGCCGCAGCCACCTGGACCTCCAACACCACCACCGTATATACCTCCTTCACCTTCTCAGCCACCTAGACCACCAACACCACGGCCATACATACCACCAGAACCTCCACTGACACCTAGACCTCATCCACCAACGCCATATATACCTCCTTCCCCTCCACAGCCACCTCGACCACCAACACCACCACCGTACATACCACCTCCACAGCCACCTAGACCCCCTACACCACGGCCATACATACCGCCAGAACCTCCACAGACACCTAGACCTCATCCACCAACGCCATATATACCTCCTTCCCCTCCACAGCCACCTCGACCACCAACACCACCACCGTACATACCACCTCCACAGCCACCTAGACCCCCTACACCACGGCCATATATACCGCCAGAAATTCCACAGACACCTAGACCTCATCCACCAACGCCATATATACCTCCTTCGCCTCCACCTAGACCTCCTACACCACGGCCATACATACCACCAGAAATTCCACAGACACCTAGACCTCATCCACCAACGCCATATATACCTCCTTCGCCTCCGCAGCCACCTAAGCCTCATACACCACCGCCATATCTACCTCCATCGCCTCCACAGCCACCTAGACCTCCCACACCACGCCCAAATATACAACGAGAACCTCCACACACACCTAGACCTCATCCACCAACGCCATATATACCTCCTTCCCCTCCACAGCCACCTCGACCACCAACACCACCACCGTACATACCACCTCCACAGCCACCTAGACCTCCCACACCACGGCCATACATACCACCAGAAATTCCACAGACACCTAGACCTCATCCACCAACGCCATATATACCTCCTTCGCCTCCACCTAGACCTCCTACACCACGGCCATACATACCACCAGAAATTCCACAGACACCTAGACCTCATCCACCAACGCCATATATACCTCCTTCGCCTCCGCCTAGACCTCCTACACCACGGCCATACATACCACCCGAAATTCCACAGACACCTAGACCTCATCCACCAACGCCATATATACCTCCTTCACCTCCACAGCCACCTAAGCCTCATACACCACCGCCATATCTACCTCCTTCGCCACCACAACCACCAAGAACACCAGCTCCACCATACATACCTCCTTCTCCGCAGCCGCCAAGGACCCCAGCTCCATTCCCACCCCGACCTCCAACACCATCACCTTACATTCCACCTTCTCCTCCACCTAGACCCCCTACACCACCACCATATATACCACCTACGCCATCACAACCACCAAGAACACCACCTCCACCGTACATACCTCCTTCTCCACCGCAGACGCCTCCTACACCACCCCCATATACACCTCCTTCCCCAACGCCGCCACGACCTAGGCCACCGACGCAACCAAATACTTATCTACCACCAGACCGGACAACTGCCTCTTTCTCCACCTCAAGGCCTACTACTGCATATTTCACTACTGCGAGACCTACAACTGGATACTTCACTACTCGTAGACCCACCCCCGGACCCATTACTACGGCGAGACCTACCATTGGATACTTCACTACTCGTAGACCTACCCCCGGACCCATTACTACCGCGAGACCTACCACTGGATACTACACTACTCGTAGACCTACCCCCAGCAGTACTTATACTCCGTTCACTACGTCTCCCTACGTCACTACACCAAGACCAACTCCTGGACCATTCACTACCACAAGACCTACACCCGTGGTAACTTATGTGCCAGTCACTTCCACTACTAGATATACCAAGCCGCCATTCGTTACAACATCCCACGGTCCGTCTTCGTATCTGCCACCTATAGATGCTACGAAACCGAGCACGAGAGCTGAACCTTATCTCCCACCCTCAACCCCTTCGACTCCGCGCGTTACGGTGACGCCACCGCCGCCCCCGACGCCAATATACACTATCACGCCCACTTCAACCGAATACATTGTACCGGCAACTGGCAACCCAGCGCCACCCCCTACATTGCCACCAACAACGAAGAGACCTCTCGGTTACTTCTATGCTGTACCAGATAATCCACTTGAACTGCCGCCATTCGTACGATGAAGAGGAGGACGAGCGATTTAGATGAACTGACAGTCACGAACTACATTGTCCTTTTTTTTTAATTTTTATATGTATAGAATAGAAGCTATTTATGGAACGCCATAGGAGATCGAATTGATGAGGAACAATCTGGAATTGCTATATCGCTAGTGAGATTAACAGGAAAAAATATATCAGTCTCGTCAGTTACTTGTATCAAGTGCGTGCATCTAGGACGATAGTGAACATTGTAGTAAATGCAATGGAACGAAAATTTTGTACATTTTAACGTGTCTTTCGTGCATCTAGAGCGTAATTAGAGAAGTAATAATATCGCGTTACGTGTCATACACTATTGTAACCAACCATGTACTTCGTCATGTAAAAAGTAAGACAATGACTGAAAGTGAGATTGTAAGCAAAAGAATATATGCACAAAAATGTAATGAACTTTTGTAAATCATTTCTTTCAAGGCACTCGTATATGTAACACATGCATACAACGGAATAAATGAACTTTGTACGAAAAGTAATCGCTGTATTGGTTCACGACGTGCGAGATGCGGATAAAGACGAGACAGAGAGAGAAACGGAGGAAATGATCACGGTGAACTAGATTTCTATTTCGCGCCAGTTTGAAAAAAATGTCCGTTGTTAATGCTCCATAATAATATTCGGCAGAGAAAGTGTTAAGCTTCTCGACATACACACGTCTGTCAGTTAACTTCGATTGCACTTTTGATCTTTCCGGAGTGACGTTCGCCGAGATAATTCATCAGGAGACCGTGAACGAATGCGAAGAATCAAACACCTGATTCGCCAGAGGGTTTCAAGAGTCACCTTTCCGCCTACGATATCCTCTTCCCTCATGAATATTAATGATTATGAAATACGGCTTTGCATAAAGCGGGCTTCCCAAATAACGCGTGTCTTTCAAGCAAACAATGCGTGGCGCAAATATTTTACTTTCACAGCCACCTGAGATCCTTTCATAACGCATTCACTCCAATTATATTCATTCTAATTACACTGCTTCATTTTAAAGTATAATGACAATGCTAGAAACACTATACCAACTCCAATGAGACAGTAAGTCGTAATCATATTGTTTTTTCAAAACGGCAATAATATTGATGGCTTACTGCACGCAAATATTGTATGTCCACTTTTTGCGAAATTTAAATTTTTATATGCCACAAATAGTTCTTGACTGTTTCTGTATAAAATTCACATTTATATCTACTTTATAAATTTGTCAAAAATAATATTTTTGTTCATCACATGTCCCTGAATCTTGTGGACCGTTGCACGTTTAAACGTGTTTTTCTTGAGAACGCTACAAGTGGAGATACAATATTTGTGCACCAAGCCATCGATATATCATTTGCTGACTCAGTCACCGTAGCGCAGTGACATTGGCATTCTCCTCAGATATCGTGCAATGATATTTGACTTTAACCTGATGGCGTAGTAAGTAGCCCATAACCTGGCTCCTACTACCATAACGAGCCTCCCCCACGTACAAAGAGATTTTCTACGTTCCTGATAGAATCACCAGTGAAAACTCGGTTGCGCGAAATGAGTGCTCGTTAGTTGCTTATGGAGCTTCGGAAGAATACCGTCTCGTGTTCCTCCAAAATACGCGTTATAGAGCAGTTCTTTCAAACTTTCAATTCGTGCCAAATTTAACAAATACTAGGAAATAAAGATTCCCCGTCACCGAACATTCATTTTCTCAATTGCAAATTCAAATCATCGTCGCCGTTTGGAATACATTCCGTGTAAGAATAGTGTTTTCGTTGTATTTATTTTATACGAATGAAAAGGACTGTGACTGCAAACGATTTTTCAGTGTGTCTACGGTAAGCTGATTAACTTAACGTTACCAAATATCGAGAATGCGTAATTGTACCGCGTAAGAACCAACAGATCCCGTGGATGGACATGCTTGAAGGAGGACGAAGGACTGCAATCAGTACATCTCAACTTGGTCTTTACTCCGATCACGGTGATCCAGATAACAGAAGTCGATACGGTTCCGTTGCGAGGAAATTCGCTATAGGAGTTATGGTGGTGGTCGCAGTGATATTAGTGAGTACTCGAGCAAAGCTGTAGAAGTGCAGTCCTACTAGGTATCTTAAAATTGAGATACATATTGTTTTTGCATTATTCCTTTTTTCGAAAGAAAAAAGGAAGGAAAAGGAAACATTCCTCGAATGATTACCACGGATCATTAGCCAGTCAGGCTATTACCGTCACTCATTCGCCGTGTTAATATTTACACGCTACTTACCTACATATCGCGTTATTTGCATTTACGAAGACCAGTTTCTGCTTTTACGCCCGCTTCGTTACAAGAGCCACTCATCTCACAAGCTGTCTATTCGTGTGCACCTTCCTGTTGCTGCATCCGCCTGGGTCAACGACTTGGCCAGCGTGATCTGAGAGCATTATGTATCGATCGTTAACGATCTACGACGATGTATCGTGTTCGAACAGTATCCGTGTTCGTTTGCATGCTCTAGCGCCTGCTCTTCGACGGCAGATCAATTTTTAACGGGCTCCGAACCATGCGAACTCTAATTCCGCCTTGTAATTAACGATCACTTAAAATCTGTGCAAATCGTTTCGATCTGGGTAATGGGAAGTATGAAGTTTTCTAACCACTAGAAAGCTGACTTTCGGATTTTGGAGTTTATCTGAAGAAGGAACAGTTACTATTTAGCTTTGGTTATCGATGTCTAACAATACGAAGAATGATGGTCTACTTGATGGCGATAATGGTCTCATGAAAAGTAAAGTCTTTATCGCGCAGCTTCTTAACGAGCCACCCGCGCCGAGAACAATGGCAGCAATTACATCTCACGAGTTTTCTCCCCATGATTAATGTAACAGGCACAGTGGCGATGCTGAAAATCACAATTTCACCGCAAAACTATGTATACCCCTTCCATGCATGGGGAGCCAAGCGTCAAAGCAGATTTCTGCGCGCTTCACATATAGGGCGTTAACTGTGTTTCGACACAAATTAACTTGCGTTATTCGTGGAATTGGAGCTGGTCTCATTGAAGCTTCGTGAATGAACGGAAAAGAGGAAATAGTACATCATTGTCATATTTGCTTGTTTGCATTCTTAAATTTCTTATGAATTCTTAAATTTCTACTCCTGGTTACATAATATGGAGCTTGAAAGTTCAGTGAGAATTAGTATTGCTTTAAATGGCTCTAATTCCAGGGGAATTTCCAACTTGATCGGAATTTCAACTGAACCCACAAAATCATCACAACGGGTGTCTTAGACAAACAAGTGTACATATTGTTCTTCTGTTGCAGGTTGCAATATTTTTTTATGATTTTACATCTGCTACAACGTTGAGTAAAGTCAACCAGGAAACGAAGCACATGTACATACTACAAAATTCTCTTAAGAAGCCATCCAACGTCACGAAAAAATTGCCCAGTTCTACTGCTCTGCCCGAAGTTAACAGAACGCATCCTGTTTATCTTCAAGATCGATCAGACGAAGGGAATCTTCTCCCTTACGATGAGATTGACAATCATAGAGTATCGGATGGCGAGTTCAGGTCTCAAAATCTGCACAATTATAAATTGAGGAAAAGGGTCTTAAAATCCGTGGAAGGTAATATGGAGGGGCCAGAGGGCAAACAGCTGTTTGACAATCATGCTGTTGTTTATCGCGTGAAGCAGAGGTACGATAAAATACTTACATCGCTGTATATTAAAGATAAAGAAAATGCACCGCGGAAATTAATTAACGCTTGAATAGGTACAAGTATCCAGATTCGAACGAAGAATACGAAAGCTCGGAAGAGAGTCGGCCAGCTCCCTTTCATTGGGAATGGAAGACACCACAACCCACTGCCTTCAAGCGATCAAAATACCCTCAGCTGTCTCAATACAGATATCCGCACTCCTCCAGGAACATTCAGGACATCATCAAGTATCTGACGAATGACGTAGACCTGCCAAACAGAGGCATCAAGTTCACTGGTGTCTACATGAATCCAAAGAAGTACGACTTCATCCCCGAAATAGGAGAGATGATGGCCAACAGCGATAGATCAGAAGAAGAAGAAACATCTTATCCTGTGAACGAAGATCCATTCTATCAGTACAAGCCAAAGCACCCTGCAGACGTAAATCTGTTGGCTACGTCCAACGTCAGGTCTGTAGACCAGGTTATGAAATTTTTCAAATGGAGACATCATCCAATATGCTTCCTGTCTCTCGTAATTGTCAATGATCGCCGCTAGACATCCCAGGACTGCTTTAAACTTGGGAGATAACAAGTAGCCAAAGAGGATTCTTTATTGCTTCAATTAATTTCCTCTTGAAGAGACTTCATTACATATGTTTACTGTCTCAGTACTCGAATCTTTTGATTTTTGCTATAAGTATAACTGTAAATGTCTATGGAAATCGAGATAGGGTGGCATGTCGGTATGGAATCATAACTAACGCGTTCCTTTTGCAGATTCACTCCGACGGGACTCCACAGATACAACCCTTACTACGACTTGTACGGACGTCCAGTGAATTACAACAAGCAACCATCATCGATAGAGTCGCAATACGAGAATCCACCCTCTCAAGCGAAGAAACGGAAACCGAAGCCATTCAGCGTTATGTTGGACATTTACCCGATCACGGACGTTGCGGAACAAAACAAGAAGACGATTAGGCCTACGCCGGCTCCTACGGACGATTACGAGATGAGAAGACCGCTTCAGTTCAACAGGGGGCCGAAATTCTACGCGCCACCCCCGCAGGCGATGGGGGCGATGTCGAATCAGGCCGCCATCGACGAAGAGGAGCGACAGCAAATGATATTCCATTTGAACTTGTACCCTCGGAAGAAGAACAGGATGAACAGGTGATGTATGAAGATGAATTAAGGGTGAAGGTTGAAATAAATTTATCAAAATAAATTTTATGAATGCTGATAGAATCATTAGTTTTTAGGATTGAAATAATTGGAGTAGGATAGCCACAGTGGGTCAATAGCTACAAAAGTCTGATAATAAATTAAACTTCTAGTAACAAAATGAACACCTGTATTCTAGAGTGGAATACCGCGTGAAATTATTGGGTTTATTTATCTCCACGAATAAAATACATATTGAATTTTAACTTACAGTACGATTCAAGTACGCGAATGGACAGATTATAAATAATGTCTTTACTTTTTAAGCGTACGATTGTGCAAAAATACCGGATTATGTAAATTTCCCACCCACGCCAACCACATTTCTGACTCGATGGCTGTCTCCCTTAACATCGTTTACATAATAACGAGCTGCCGTGATTGCCGCTAGATTTACGTGTGTGTAATCGACGAAATGTGGCCTTTCCCTTGTATATCGACTTGTAAATCGTAGAATCGTGTCACTAGTGCTCACGCTACTGTTAGACGTTAGACCTATCTGCAAAATCGCCAGGATTGTTGGCAAACACTCGAGGACTTTCATCCAACGATCCGGATTAGCACGAGCATCACTGGTTCGTTAAAAGAAATCGAACGAAACCGTTCAGAGACTCGTTAAGGACGACCACGTGAAAGGTCACTGGCTAAATTCGGTGTACGATTGTCGCAAATTCAAATTGATGACCAGCTTGCTCCATAAAACGCATGATGGATTCGCTTTATTGAGCGTAGAAGAGCACGCCACACCTGTCTTTTTATTTTTATACACCATAGACTGTTATTAAAAAGTCATAAGTCATAAAGTAAAAATTATTGTAGATATGAGGTGATGATACAAGAATAGAACAAGCTATAGCCCGTGTCTGAATAAAAGTATAACAGAACCTGTGGATACAGCATGCATCTACGAATTGAAAGAGAAATCTGATCTTAATAGTTATCACCATTAAAAAGTGGAAAATCTACAATATGTAGTATTTTCTAGCTGAATTCTGTTTCTGTTTTTACATGCTATACATGTTTCGTAATAACTGGACACATGTTTCGATCAACAATCGTGTTCGACATAGGGAGGCGTGTTAGATTATTATCAAACACTACTGGAACCTTGGAGATGACTGAGCTTAGGTTCTAATGGCATGAATATTTTAGTTTCGAGATTGGAGCATCTCGTAAATCGTGCATCTTTAAGCGTCTTTAATGCAATACTTTTATAAATAAAATAGTGCAAGGAATCAATTTCTATAAAATAAGTGACCTGCTTCTATTCAAGAAAACTTTGCAATTATATTCTACCTGTCTTTCCTGTCTGCATTTAAAAAGAAACTACACCGCTCCCAAACTTTTCGTATTAATAAACACTCGTATTGAATGTGCAACTTTCATTTCCAGGCACGACATAATTCACAGGTCGGAATCCATGGCGCCGGAGGAACGACAGGAATTTGTAAAGAAGGTATGGACACCTTTAGAAACGATAGCCAAGCACCTGGCAGTGGAAAGATCGAAGTACATTGAAGAAGAAGGAGGCCCTGATTTAGCAGCCACGCGATATCAAGAAACTCTTCTAGATAATAAAGACGAAGGAGTCAAGTATCAGCAAGAAAACAATCCTTCAGGGTCCAGTCTCGACGACCAAGAGAAAGCCTTCGCAGTTCCTCCGAATCATAAATCAACTATCGAGGACGATTACGCCAGCACTGAGAAATACGAATTCGAAGCTCAGAAAATCGTGGGTACTACTACCGAAAGTGAATGCGACGATTATACTACTGTAATTCCGGAGGAGACGACGACTAAGGCGACTAAAAGCGTCGAAGTTTCGAAAGATATCGATACTGTCGAGGGGTTCAAACGATTCAGCGATAGTGTCTCCAAAAGTAATTGAAACGAAACTGGTTCTATATGAGGCAGAGTGTTGTAAAAGATGAGATCTATTTAAATAAAATAAGGGGGAATGAACCTTTCGAGAAGATTTATTTGTCTGTACGTAGGAATGATTGTTCTGTTCCAAGGATGATGAATACTGGTCATTATAGAAACCTGGTCTGACAGTCTCTTTGGGATCTCCTCGTGTTTCCCAGTTCACCGTTCCACGGGATCAAATTATCGTTGGCGCTCCACCTCGCCTTGACATTTTCGTCGAGGGCGTCCGAGAATCTTCCAAGATCTCGGCTCGTGCAATCGAAAGATATTCGTCGATAGTGCGATTGCTTAACCTTTAGGGGACCGGCAAAGCCCTTTTCGGGGCTAAATGATTTAAAGTATAAATACGTATGTGTGTTTAGTGTTTTTGTGTATGTTTGTCTATAAATTCGTTCTGCTGAAAAGAACGCAAAACATACGACAAAATAAAATAATTCCTGAAACAACACAAAAATACCAAAAATAATAAAATAACATGATAACCTCCTCCTTTTTGAAGTCGATTAAAAAGGAAAGAAGAAAATATGGTAGAAACCTTTACATCTACGTCATTAGCTCTGAGTAACGCTAAAAGAAAGTTCTCTGAATTTTTGTAATTTTTATTCGTAATCAGCAGTAATAAAACCCCAGATATATTGTATTTTTGAAATTACAGAATGTTAAAAATTTTATTGCCGTTCCGGACCGGCAAAGCCTCTTTTGGGGCTCTGCGCAAGTCCTCTAATTCTACACACAATATACGTTATATAAATTTAATATAATTTTATGGAAACTGAAAACTATTATTTTTTTAAAAAACTCCGGTCCTCTAAAGGTTAATGGGCCAACGCGGACTATAAAATTGGTAGCCACGTCGTGAATTAGAAAATCCCGAATGGAAAATGAAATCCATCGTTAGATAGTAATTTATCTTGATTTCCTATCAGATCCACACACCGATGCTCTGAAACTTTCCTCTTGTAATCGTGAAAATCTTCGTGAGGCTAATTCGTGGGTGGAACTCTTAGGAGATTCGTGCTTCTTTGGAAACTGGAACTTTTGCTATGCTTTGCATATTAATGTCGCAAAGTTAAGTCAATCTGACTTGTACCACTTTGATTTCCAAGAACGTAAGTTCAAATTGTAATAGAATATTGATGTAAAACATTAATGATACGCCCCTTAAAGTGTAATCTTGTAATGTTTTACAGACTTTAACCTGTGAAGCGTGTAGGAAAGGCGCCATTTGCTATAAACAAATGTACAGATTTATTTCGTCCTTAAATACTACATATATTACAATAGAACACGATAATGTCGCGAGTGTTGTGAGTAGAATTCGTGTACAGTCTAAGAAATATACAATTCACGCGAGTTAGTCCGCTTAATCTAAGAAATGCCATTGCATTTCGCACGTGTCGCCGTATTTTGGCACTTAAAAATCTTACATTATAGCACCATTCGTCGACTTCGTTGTACGATCGCAGTCACATGACTTCCTTTACAGTTCAATTCCTTCGAACTTCTATAATACAATTCATTGACAACGTTTCAGCCTTTTCTCCGTTTCCTTCGAAAAATGTACTGTACTAATCACTCGATCGAAACAACACATACAATTTCGTTCATTCGTTTCTTCTACTATTAAAACACGCCGGTCTCGATAGCATAGCTTGACTTTAAACACCTCAAAATTCGTGGAATGAAGATTGTAGCACGTACCCCGAACTTTATAATTTTAAAACTTTAAGAACTTAATATACTATTGTATATTTTGTACCAGTCGAATAGTCTTGAGAAAATAATTGAATTTAAAATTCGTTGTTACTGCTTTTCTGATTTCCCTCCGCAACCACTGCTCTTTCGAAGCACATCAAATTCTGTATTCACACTTGTTTAATATGTTTTTAATAAAGATGTTAACACATCAAATATTAATGATCAGCTGCATCAAAACGTCTCCCTCAGTCCTGTTGCAAATTACGTCCGCTTTAAGCATCTCATTTCTTCTGTTAACTAATACAGGTGTTCATCGATCGAAGTCACATTTCTGGACAATCTACCTCGATGCAATTTCATACTTTCCAATCCATAGCTAACAATTCCATACTTCTGTTTTCTAAGTCATAGCCTGAATTCGAGATTCCACTCTTCCTTTACGTCCTAGATCCAAGGGTGCTCGGGTGATAGAGCGTTGTGTCAGCACCCCATTCGTACGGGCCTTCGTGAGGTCCTAAGGAAACCATGGTTCCAGGACCTAAGGTCGTATGCGAGGTGGCACTGACCATTCCTGGACCAGAGGAAACGTAGCTCAACGGTGGACGAGGCTGCTCACGTAGACGTGCGTGCTTTACTTGCCTCTTGTATCTGAAAACGGTATAAGATTTTACACAATTTCCCTTTAAATATTTTTTACTTAATAAGTCTCTTTTATTTTGAGTATCGATCAAGAATCTAATACTACTGTATATTGAAGAGAATAATAAGCTATGACACTCACTTAGCGTGCATACAGCAAAGAGCACAACTGGATACCACAGTAGCCACTCCAACAAGAACTGCGATCGCCAGCACCCACATCTGGGTCATCGAGGCGTCAGCACGAGCCACCACAGCAGCACAGTGTTGTACCTTCTCCACGTGGTAAGTCCTGTAAACCTTCTTCAGCTCCTCGTTCCTGGGATCAGTAAGAAGTGCCTTCATTTCGCCTAGATCGTACACCTCCTTGCCAACCATTTGGAAGCAGGAGCTGGTCGAGGAGAAGTCCAACGAATTATCTTCCTTGGAATAGAATTGTGTGTCGTAAACGTTGACGCTGATAGGAAGAGACAGAGCATGTTGCACAGCTCTCTCGAAGTCCTCCAGCGTTTTCCTGACCTCCACAGGCGGCCTGGAGAACACGAACTTCAACATGTCTCTGTCACGCAGCAAGAAGATTCTCAGTGTGATGTTCGTCTCCCTGCCGGGTGTTATCGAATTGTTGGCAGAGATAACGATCTCCATGTAGCCATCGGCGTAGTTTGACATGGAGCCTGTTGTTCTAAGCTCTCCACTTTGGGGATTTAGGGACAGATGCGATGGAATCTCGCGTTTCGACATGGAGGGATCGACCAGAGAGGTGAAGGACGCTTTTCCCATGCTGTAATTTATTAACAGAGCTTCAGAATCGGCGTCGAAGGCCTCCAAAGTGATCAGACTAGTATCAATTGGCACGTTCAATCGAACGCCCAGGGTGACGTTCTGTTTTTTGAACGTGGGCTTGTTGTCGTCGATGTCTAGTATCCTGACGAGAACCTGCCTCTCGGAGGGATCTTGTCGATTGTAAGGCTTGGGTACGATGTCAGACTTCTTAGTGGAGTACGGGAAGCATTTTACAGTCAACAAGTGACGGTCAGCTGCCTCTCGATCCAGGCGACCATTCGACTTGATCACAGCTGAATTGTTCCCAAGACGCTCAACGACGAAGAGGCCACCTTCGTTACCATACACGATCGCGTAGTCGATCATCCCATTTTCATCTATGTCCTCGTCGATCGCTTCGATCAACCCCACCTTTGTTCCAACTGCTTTCTCCTCGAAGATAGTCAACTCTATCGGTGGACTATCCAAGTTCCTTCTAAAATGTGGCTTGTGATCGTCGATGTCGTTCACGATCACCTGAAGCACCCTGGTTGCCTGCTGAGGAGGATTCCCCAGATCCTGAGCGACTAGTATCAAAGTGTAACTGTCCTTTGCCTCTCGATCAAGCAGCTTCCTCGTTGTGATCAGCCCAGTTTCACTGTTTATCCTGAACGCACTCGCATCTTTGCCGAAATTCCCGTCTTCTAGGAACTTGAACGTTATCTTTCCATTTGGCAAGTTCGGGTCGTCTGGGTCCGAAGCTACAACTTGGAACACTGGGCTGCCGATCGTTGAATTTTCAGCTACGTGGGCTACTTCCTCGAGGGTTGGCCTTATGAAGAGAGGGACCCCGTCGTTACTGACTACGTCCCCAATGTATAGTGTCAGAATTACGTCAGAGTATAGCTCTGGCTCTCCACCATCCTGAGCTCTAATTCGCATAATATACGGCTCCGTCCTTCCTTTACCCGTCAGGGCTCGGCCAGAATAAATCTCTCCTGTCGTGTGGTTTATCTTAAATAATCCTGAAAATTTCAATTCATCGTATTATAACACCGAATGGGAGAGTTTCTAAACAATGAAGGATAATTTTAATTAATTTACCATTTGCTTCTCCTTCATCGATGATTTCGAAGTTGATCGTACCACCGTTGCCTTCATCTGGATCTGTGGCGGTGATATTCACAACGCTGACCCCTGGGGGAGCGTTCTCAGGAATCACAGCTGTGTAGAACTCTTGCTGAAACATTGGAGTGTTATCGTTGACGTCGAGAACATCGACTGTCACTAGAGCTCTAGTGCTCCGTTGCTCAGCACCACCTTGAGGCATGTCAGACGCAACCACGTAGAAACGGAGAACCGACTGTTTCTCTCTGTCAAGTGTTGTATTCGTAGCGATCTGTAACATGGATCATTTCAATGGTAACTACAAGTTTATAATGTTTCGATAAAAATATTTAAGGACAGGTTGGTTTACCTGAATGTTCCCTGTTATGGGTTCCACCTCGAACATATTAGCATTCTCACCAGTCAGAGAATACCTCACTTCACCATACCCTCTTTTGACTTCCTGCTCGGTGTTAGAACTATCCATGTCTGTAGCTCTAACGTTCAGCACGATTTTCAGTGGCTTCTCAGACTCTAGGACCGAAATCTTGTAATCCTTTTGAGTAAAGATCGGGTTGTTATCATTGGTGTCTTGAACTTCAACGATCACATTTGCCTCGGACATCTTTCGCGTTATTTCATAGTCCCTAGCCAGAGCTCGAACTTTAAAACGAATAAACTGTAAGGAACAAATGGACAGAAGTATTAGACTGACACATTCCTCGGGACAAACACTAACACTCTCCCAGTCATAGAAACCTCAACTGTACCTTTTGGTTAAGGGCTTCATAGTCCAGTCTCTTGTTCAAAACGACGTTCCCACTCTGGACACCGACGTTAACGTACCCCTCGTCGTCATCCTCCCTCACCAGTTCGAATCGCTGAACAGGATATCCGGTGGTGGGCTCCTTGGCTGACAACATCAACAGAGTTGTACCAAGAGGTTGCTCTTCAGGCACAGTAATCCTGATCGTTGGGTTATTAGGCGACCATCCAGGATTCGTGAAAGTTGGATTGTCATCGCTGTAGGCTTGAATGTATATTGTCACCTCCACCTTGGTAATTTGTTTCTCTTTGTCGACGACAGCGTTCAAATCCTGTGCCTGGACCGTGAGGATTATCACTGCCACCACTTGATAGTCCAACACGCGATTCACTGTTATTTGCCCGGTGGTGGAGTTTATACGAAATGCTGATTTGTAGTCATAGGCAGTTGTACTCTTGAGAGCCACGCCTGTTTTGTCGACTGCTCTTATAGGCTCCACTAAGGAGTACTCCAGGTAAGCATCCGAGTCGGGATCGGTTGCTACTAGCTTCAGCACAGGTTCACCTGTTCAATGAATTAGCGCCAGATCAGTAACAAGAAGAATACTTGGTTCATTGTTCATATGAATACATTGTGAAAAATTAAAGAAATAAAATGATTTGCGAGTTACCAATGGCCGCTCTCTCTGACACGTAAACTAGGTATGTGGATTCGTTGAACATCGGTGGCTTGTTGTTCACATCGACTATGTTCACCGTCACCGTCGTGGTGGCAGTTTCTCTGACAGGTGTGCCAGAATCAATGGCGTAGACTATCACCTCGTACTTTTCGCCGCCTGTCTCCAGGTCCAAGCGAGCATCTGGGGAAACTGTGATGACACCAGAACTGAAACGTTGACCATCCATTTTAGCAGTTTATAAAAGACACAATCACTGAGTCGCTTAAGATTAGAGAACATCGAAGATGTAGCTACAGAAAACAAGTTACCTAGAGTCTATGACATAATTGTCCTTAGCGCCAGAAGCAATATGGTACTGTAGCAAGCTGTCTCTTCCATCAGGATCGTTAGCTACGACTCTGATGACTTCTGTTCCAGGTGACGCGTTCTCCAGCAGCCTTGCTCGATAAGTGCTAGGCCCCGGTAAATTCGACTTGTAATTCCCACGGAAAATGGGCTTTTGATTTCCAGGCACCCCCACCCTGACCGAAAACTTCGCCTCAGAGTATAGTGGTGGTGTGCCAGCGTCTGTGGCACGAATTGCCAACTCGTAGATGCCTCTCTCAGTGTCCCCTGAACGGACTGGATTCGACATTGTCACTTCTCCTGTATCTGCGTTTATCTATGGAAGATCTCTTGATAAATTTCGGGAGAACTATTACGCTCTTACACTTTATACTGTAATTCTGTAAAATTTTACAAATCCCTATTTCAGAAGTCTGTTCTTCCACATACCTTGAAAGTGTCGTTCGTCATACTGTTATGGGAGCTTATAGAATACGTCATTTTCCCATTTCCTTGCATAGGACCATCGACGTCCGTGGCCCTGACGAACATCTGAGGATCGAAGCTCGTTGCACCTTCTCGGACCGTTCTAGTGTACTCATTCTGCTCGAATACAGGCTTATTATCATTGACATCCTCAAGCTCTATTAATATATTCACAGCAGACACTCTTCCACCCCCGTCTTTCGCTTCCATGGTCAAAGAATACGATTTCTGTGATTCATAGTCCAGCGCCCTCGCGACAGAGATTCCGCCAGTTTTTGAGTTGGTTTCGAATTTATCGGCGCCGAAACCGCGCAATGTGTACGTTAATTCGCCGAAGGCGCCACTGTCGTAGTCTCTAGCGAAAACGTCACCGAATCGAGTCCCAATTTCAGCGTCCTCGGGTACCGACAGCTTGTACATGGATTGAGAGAATTCTGGGCTGTGATCGTTTGCGTCCATCAATTCTATGTGAACTCTGCTTGCAGCTACCTGAATTCCATGTGAACGATATTTTATTCTACCAATAGACTGAAGAAACTTACATTAGTTGGTTGATTTAAAGTAACGACAAGATCTGTACCGCTTCGTTCGCAACGAGCGCAACCACTTCAAATTCAAGCTCCCTCTTCGCAGCCTCAGCCACGTCGTAATCCAATACGCTCACATCGTTAGCTTTCACTACGACTGGCACGCGACCTTGAGCTTCTTTAGGGTTGACAGTGAATGCTTTACTGATTCCAGGATACCCTGGCACGTCCCTTAAGGCTAAAGTGTACTTCGCATTCTCACCAACGTCACCGTCACTAACGATCATATTCAGACCTGTCGATCAATGTCCCTTTATTATCATAGAATTATTAAACACCTATAGAAAGTTTTCAATAACATTTTATGTAACAGTCTCTGCTCAATGCCCCTAACATATGAGTTTGTTCACCTGGCAAAGGCGTATCTCTTCCAATGTCCTCCGAGATCTTTATCCTGAAGAATTTCTCATTGAAGACAGGGACAAGGTCATCGACATCGGTGACAACGATCGTGACAATGGACGTGGCGGTGTCTGCTGGTATCTCGTTGTTGATCAGCTCCGTCGCCTTCACTTGGAACGTGTAAATGCCCCCGTTCTGCAGAATCCTGGGATCCTCTCTGTCGAGGGAGATATTCGTGGTGACGAGTTTGCCGACCGTTATGTCGCCTTCGCGCGAAACCTCGAGGTTAAAGTGGCCAGCATCATCCTCCTCCAAAGTCAGAAGCAGACTCCTCGGCTCTCCGGTGTCGCCGTCGCGGGCTCTGACCGTCAGGACCGTGTGATTAGCCACTGTGTTCTCCGGAAGAGCTGCACTGTACGGCGCATTCAAGAATACGGGTGGCTGATCCTGAAATCGAGGGAATTTTCAAACGGCCTGGTAGAAACGGACAGCGACGCGATTAATCGTTTGAAAATCGAAAACTCGTGCTTCTGTCTAGCTGGGTGCTTGATGTATTCACCGAGTTCTGCGGAATTAATTAACACTGCGCGACCGTTACTTAACGGCGAATTTCGAGAAATGTAAAGCGAACACGTCGAGAAGGAACGAATAGATATAACAAGAGGTTTACCGTTCCGGTGAAAGTTGTATTGCGAATACTCTTCCAGTCGGATGTTCCGAAACAGAGTCACTAGGTAGCATCGGGTATCTTCGCGGGTAGGTTTGATCGTTGACGATCTCGTTAACCGGCGTGGAATGGTCGCGGTGGATTTACAGTTACCTCGGTTACGCTCGAGACCCACTTACCTGAACATCGAGAACGTCGACGGCCACGGTTGCTCTAGCTTGTAACCTCTTCGACACGTCGCTGGCGCCGTCCATCGCGACAAGGTTGATCAAATAAGAGTTCCTTCTTTCGTAGTCGAGCGGTTTCACGAGGGTGATCTGCACGTCGTACTTCCCCTCTGCCAACTAAATGCATAGTTCTCAATTTACTACGAGCCTGTTGACTACTATCTAATATGTATCTAATACTGAGACTTGAATCTGGACCATTCATGTTTATGAAGGATTGAAGGATATTAATTAACCTACACATACTGAATTTTAGACTTTCAAATACTACATATAGCAAAATTCTCAGATCTCTTTCTTCCTAAGCCAGGGATTGATAAATGACTATCAATTGTAAGTGTATGTTAGATGTACCTTTTCCGTGGACACATTGAATACATCGCAAACATCGTCGTCCCGCGACGCAGGGACACACTGCACTTGAATATCCGCGTTTACTCCACCGTCTCGATCAGTGATCGTGATCGTGCCAGGAGGAACTAAGGGACCACCTACATGTGCACTTTCCGGGACTCTTGCCGCATAAGGTCTGCCATGATACACGGGTGGGTTATCGTTTTCATCCAGCACCGCTATCTCGCGACGAAGCGACACCGTGTTGGGCTCTGATCCTGCGATCTCTTCGTCTAGGAGAATATTCCTGAATTATTACGACGAATTAAAGCAGTGATTCGCTTAAAACTTCACCTGCCCCTATTTCAGAGTGTACTAATAATTATTGGCAGTGGCGCACTCAGGATTTAATCTTAGGGGGAGCCGAATTGAACGGATAAAAATATTTTTAACGCAAATTCAATAAAATTCTTTGGGTGATTATGAAAATTTATTTAAAGAATAAAATCCAGATTTCTTTTCTTCTTACAACCTGCTGGGTGCACCACTGATTACTTGTGATAAAAATATACCGCTTCTAGGGCCCACTGTCTCGAATATGGGAAAGTGGATTTATTTTGTATTATGCAAATCGTGAAATTTCATAAAAATTCAATGGCACAGTGGAATGATCGGTAGCTGATTGGTGTATCGTGTATCCTATCTGGTGGCCTACATATCGTCGATTATC
Source organism: Andrena bicolor (assembly GCA_960531205.1). Classification (NCBI taxonomy): domain Eukaryota; kingdom Metazoa; phylum Arthropoda; class Insecta; order Hymenoptera; family Andrenidae; genus Andrena; species Andrena bicolor. Next base: position 33,250,416 of record OY482666.1, on the reverse strand, counting down.
CATTGATATTCCACCGTAACACTGTAACGGGACACCAATAAGAGCAGTATACTAGGTACCCGTTATGCTGATGATGACTTCGATCAAGTCTTGCATCTCCCTGTCCAACGCCTTTCTCAGAACCACCACGCCACTCTCCCGATTCACGGTGAAGTACTCCCCACTGATGGAGTAATGCAATTTAGAGCCTTCTGGGTCCTCCCCCTGAAGCGTGTAAACAGGTGCACCCGGTGGTGTACCTTCCGACACGGCCAACCTGGCCATGTCGCCGCCCTGCACGAAGTGTGGTGCCCTGTTGATCACCTGAGCCCATGATGAAGAACACGTGGAGAGCGCGAGGAGTAGAAACGTCCACATCGTCACCTGCGAAGGAGCATAACCAACGTATTGTCAATAGGTACACCTAAATAAAGCAATTAGAATTTAAAGTTGTAATTATTATTCGTGGTATCGATTCTGGCAATGAAAGGTATCGGATGTTTCCAAATGTAAGCCTTTTCTAAAAACGTGATTCTGACATTTTGCTAGTATTACAGTAGCTCGAATATTTGAAGATCTGCTACTTCAGTTAATAATTCTTTCATTGTGATAAACGATTAGCAGTGTAAACACAATGTATGCAAATATCCGCTATGTAACTATGCATATTGTACGCACATTCTTATGCGTGTGATTCAATCACTCTAATTAAAAAGTATAATGACATCTACTGACGCGTGTATATGAGTGTTGCTATTAGCATTATTGGCAGTCAGGATGAAAGCTAAGGCTGCGTACGTTGTGTGGAGATTGCGACAACTGAATTTTAAGCATAAAGAATGGGTACCTAATGAGAATAATTACGAGTCTCTTCGAAACTTTCATTAAGACACATTGGAATAAAATAATTAAGGAAAAGTATTATGTATAAAACTACGCTCTCTCTTGCGTAACAAACGAACACTTCCTATACCATGGTCCGTCACGATTCCGTTCACTTCCGGCCATCGGAACAGGCGTATCTTGAACAAGAGTTGTACTACTTAGCAGGGAATTGATCGAAAGGATAAATAAATACTACCAACTTGGAACTCTCCTGTTCCCTATGAAACGTGTCCTTTACAAAATTTCTCTCCCAAACCAATGCTACGCCACTTCAAAATAACACATATTTCGTAGTGGAAGGTGTCCTTAAAACTTACCAGAGAAATGTATAAAGGCAGCTGAAGTGAGCACACATTTATTTGTTGTGCAGACGAGGGATCAACGTTCACGGTTGATGGAAAAATGCAAGGAGCAGACCGCAGACGTGTGGGCAGGGAGGAAATAGCTAAACTCTGCGGAGGATGCAGCGTTCTATCCGAGCCACCGGTTTCCACCCGTATAAAACGACACCGTCGAGCCACGTTCTTTCGCGGTATTGAAGAAAAATACCTTGAGGCGAACCACGAGCTTTGCAGCCACCGCGCACACTGTTTGAATGACTTCCACCCGGCCTAAGTGCGGTCAGTGAAAAGCCGTTAGAAATCAGATTCCATTTCAGGAGTTCGCGGAACCTCTCGTCGTGATCCGTAAATTGAATTGTCCTGTTACACCAACGTGGAACATTTATCTCCACCCCTTTTCTTTCAACTGTATCCTTCTTGTCGAATATACAACGTGGTGTGAGTAAGAAACAGACCAAAGTACTGAGATATCGTAGAAGAAAGTCTAAACTTGGAAGATATCATACAAGAAGCTCTGAATTTGGTGGATTCCATATAAGAGAGAACAAATTTCACGGACTTCGTGTAAAAAAGACCTAATTTCAAAAAATGTTCTCTGAAGGATCTCAAGTTTAGAGGATCTCATACAAGAAATCACAAATTTTGAGAATATTCCACGCTACAGTTGTTCTTCGAATGGTTCCATAAATCTTACATACGGGAAATTGTAATTTACAACGATTTCAAGATCAAGTCGCGAAATTTCACGGGCCAGTGAATATCGTGTATCGGCGTTACGCAGATCCGTTACGATCTACGACGGTAACTTTCTAGTAGAGCCTCCAGACAGATTCCGCACAAAAGTCTTGCACAACAGCATCGGTTGAGATAAACGTAGAACGCGTTCCACGTTGTTCTCCCTCCGTCATAACTCTCACTCGGGGCGGCAACAGTTTAATACGGAATCAAAACTGCTCGACCAACAACATTTCCCAGTTACACCCAAACCGAACCGCCATGATATTCAGACCGTGTTACTTTGGAATGTATTTAATATTTAGAGCAAATCGCAGCCAAGATATCAGACTGTACAGTAATCGTGAATCTCTTAACACCGAATTATGTTTATTCAACTTGTTGATTCGTGACTTGAAAGACTCATTACTCTGAGCACGAGCAAATTAAATTGCCCACCTTCTCTTCGCGAGCAAAGCAATTGCACTTTCCGTTGAATTAGAAAAAAACCATTGGGTTTCGACTTTTGTGGACTAGTAGAACCGTATTGAAAACACTGCGTGAGAACTAATCACTCCGCGAAGACGTACGAACAATTACAGGGGACAATTCCTCAGTAATTTCCCGGTGTCTTCGTGCATGCCGCTGGTTGACTTCCGTGTCCCGAAGGTGGTTATCAGGGATTGTCTTCGGGAAACGTAATTATGAAGCAAATGGGACTGCGAGGGCGTCGCTGATGCGTTGCAACTGTACTGCAGGTTCTGTGCAACTGCAGACACCATTTTTGGCGTGGATGCAGTATTTTTTAAATTAAATTTTAAGGCATAAAGTGTGAAAGTTAATATCCGCTGAGTGTTTCTAAGGAATTTCCAGAATTTTCACGTGAATCCAAGCGTGCTGCTTACACAGTATTAGCAATCATAATTAGACGCTTGCATTGTATCGGTATAAGTACGGTTTCCACAGCAAGGCGTGCAACGCGGAAAAGCACGGAGCGTTGAAATCCATGACGTGGAGCGTGTTTCTATCGTGTGGATGCCCACATGAAACTTTAAACAGAAGTGGCAATTACTAGCAAGCGAGTGTAAAGCGATACTGCGAAGATTAAGCAAGGGTCTGAACTGCAACCAGGAAGAGCTGCATAGATTGCGCATCCGTAATGTACCGCGAATAATCAAAGTCTGATACGAATCGGTAACGAAATTACTGTTCCTTGGCTCAAGGAACTAGAAAACAAACATTAATAATTGGGTTAAATGAATATTTGGAGTTAAATCTATATTATCGAATTTTGAACACAGAAAAATCTACAGAGAATGATTTTTAATGAAATTCTAGCCTCTAGTATTATTTATTCGTGTTAACCTAGGATAGCATAGGCAAGTGGATCTTTGAAAAAAGGATGATCAAGTGACATGAAAAACCTTTCGTATGCAGCAGTTTCTGAATAAATACATGTAGGTATCCCTTTAGTACCTCTGTGGTAAATATTTCTTATAAACAAGTTAACACTAACATTTATGCTGCCTGCAATTTTCTATTTGAAGTTTAACTGGCCGAGATTCGGTATATGGGTCACAATGATTCGAAACACGTTCAAAATAACAAGATGAGAACGTTCCGCGCGCCCTAGACTTGAAATAAAAGTGGTCGTTACTTTCAATCAATGTGAAATGACAAAATTGACTGGCCCATTTGGCTCAAGGAGAAAAGTGCACTGTTGTTCATTTGCACATAAGGTCTTCAAAAATGCCACTCCAATCATTTAGCTCGCTATATTCTCCTTAATTATGTTTCCATATTCTTCAGGAGATCCATCATTTCAGAATGAATGTAATAGGAAATGCATAAAAGATTCCTGAAAGTGCAACCAGTATGATTCCGTTATTTAGGTCGTGCTTATTCAGAGGAGGCTCTTGAACTAACAGGCCAGCATTTGGCAGTTACATTCAATCAAACCAGAAATGATAGCGTGAAATTAAATGATGGACGAAACCTGTTCAACGAGAAAGTGGCAACTGCAACTACGTTTTCCTACTGCAACCTATCGATATATAAACATATATATATATAATCATTGAACAGTGTGAAATCTTGAACCTTGTCTCCATATGAGTTCTAGTTTATTGCACTACTTGAAGAGGAGTGCTCAGAAGAACGGGAATTCAAGGAGCTCCCTTCTTTTTCTTTGTTAGCGTCCAATATCGATATTTCATGCGATGCCATGTTTAATTTCCCTACCTTCTCGCGCGAGCATCAAAACATATCGAGTCCGGATCCAATTAAACACACCCCCTCGTACGATACTCTATAAAGCATAAAATAATGGCACCGAGTTAAGTTCAATTTCATGGACTGTTGTTCGATTAATAAGCAAACCGGTTTCGTCACCTGTTAAAAGTATTCCGCCATTTATTACCTACATCCCGTAGCAAGTTGCGGAATTAGTTTCCGTGGCGTCTGATAGAAAGCAGCTCTTCTTACGTTTACTGATGCGTTTGCTATCGAGCGCTGGTTCCCATGAATAAAAAGGGTATTCGTAGGAATTGCCGTGGCAGCGTAATGAGCCGCAATAGAATTCTCTGAAGTAAAACGTGGTAAAACGTGTCACGGTATAATATACCGTTCTGCGGCGGTGCTCGTTTAAACATATTTCAACGGTAACCAATGAGACTTAAACTATTTAGTGGATCATCGCTCAGCACCTTAATGGGCAATTATGCCACGCACAGAAATGCTAGCTTTCAGCTGACTCACTTTCCTAATCACTGAAATCACAATGTGGGTACGTACTTAGGTCCCCAATGCCTGGTATTCGAAAGTGTCCAGGTACTCCAGCACTTAAGGGGACATTACTATACAAATTTTTCAGAAAATCGATTTTTTTGCATACATCTATACTATAGTATCTGAAGAATACTCAGTAAATGTTCAACGATAGTAGCATCTTGACCTCTGAACGCCGGCAACATACAAGCAGAACTTTAAACGCGTTTATCTCGAAACATGATTTTTTCGAACGGTAGACAGCAGAACAAAAGAAATTATGAACCGATTCCAAAAACCTTGGTGGCATTTTATTTGTAATTGAATTCACTATCGCAGCAGCGAAAAATTCGAACTATAACAGGAAAATGAAAAAAAGAGTTTTTATATCCTTGAAGAACGGATAAAGAAAGACCATAAAATTTTTCTACTGCAAGTTGTATACTTTTTTAAAAAAAAATTTGAAGATCACCTATTTTTTTAGCGATTTGATAGGAATGCGCCCTTAAATACCAATTTACTTAAGGTAAATGAACGTACAAAAGCTCAGGCACAGAGGTACTAAGGTGGGTCAGGGCCAAATTAACATTTACCCAGGTACTCTACCGCTACTTTTCCCCATGGATACTCATGAACTGTCATTTGGTACCAAGACATCTCAGCTATAATTACACGAACCTGAAACAATTAATCTCTCTACCCATCTCGTTACCTGGTGAATTTTCTTCTAAGCAGTACACTTTCGTTAAACGACCTACATGTGCTCGACCACGTGTGCCAAATACGAGCACTTCGCAATCGATTCTCGATACTCCGAGGAGGTTGCGAAACCGCGGCCTCTATGAAATTTCGCGTGCCGCCATCGTCGCGATACCGGTCAGGCCAGCGACATTGGCGTAAGACCGTGTACTCCGCGTGGCAGAGAGTCGAGTTTTCGCGTCCGCGGAACCGATTTTCTCCCTTCGACCGGGCGAAAAGCGAACGAGCACGCGCGGCTAACTGTTCCGCGGCTGCTCGTACGAGCCTCGGCGTCCTAGACTCGTTAATCGCCGAGAAAGGCAGAGAAATAGAGGAGCCAGAAAGCCGCGGAGGAACGACGAGGAAGGAGGAAGAAAAAAAAGCCGTTATGAAGACCCCACTCCCGTCCCGCCATTACGTTACGCGCCTGGAATCCTGACACTGTGTGACCAGGTGATGCCAGGATGAATGACTAAGAAAAGTAGCATCCTGCCACGCGCTCCATTCTGTTTTCCCTCTTTATTTTTGATACTGGGACCTGGTTTCTCACCAAGAACAGGATCTGCCGCGACGGAACCTGGATACAGCGTTTTCGAGCGACATTTATCAGCTGATATTCCCCTGGTTGGTATTTAATATAGCACAGAGGAGCCTCTCGTTCAGACATTTGAATTGTTATGTACTAAGCTGGTGCTCAACTTCAAAGTATGAAGAAGAAATCTAACACGCGATACGTTCCCATTGCAGGGGTGTCTATCGAGTTTCGTTATTAATTAAAAAATGCTTGGGTGCGAGAAAATTGGCCAATCGAGCTCTAAACTGGCGGCCTGTTCCAGCTTTTCCTGTTCTACGAACTTGACACCGGTTCCTTGAAACCGAGACTTCGAGTAGTGCACCCGCTGGTCAGACTGGTTTCCGTAGATGTGGCGAAAACCATGACGGAGTTTGGCAAGATCCGCGTGCTTCAAAGCATTGTCATAGTGCCATTGCATCTGAGTTCTACGGCGGACAAATATGGAGGAATGTGAATGATGTTTTTGGCTGTGAAAGGTATACCGGTTCTTCTGACAGCCCCCACTTCAATAGTCAAAACGAGGATTGGAGCAATCGCAGTTCAATGAATTTGCAGGAAAGCCACGTATCGTTTCGAGCACTGTGTTTCTGTATATATTAAACCATCGAAGGTTGAAGAAATACCAACAGGATTTGTTTTAAAAGAATTTTGCGCTGTAAGGTAAACTCCAAGGCTCTGCTCCGTTTCAACACGTGACTACGTCAAGAGAAAGGAAGCCAAAGAGAATCTCAGCGTTAATAAAGTTACAATCCGAGTCGGTGCTCTAAATCTGTTATAGAAAACGTCATCTCAAGATTTCTTGTGTAATATTTCTATTAATCCAACGATAAAGACACCTTACTTCTCCATCTACAGATAGTGAATGTACCTAGTCCATTTAGAATAGAAGAAATCTACTCGAAGCTTACTTCATTCTTGAATTTCATCGGGACCCACTGAAGCACTCGTGTCCTCTAAGAGAATGTAGAGTAGAGCGAGGATCTTACCTCATAAAGTCGGTCCAAGATCCTTCTTCCTCGCAGCACCGTATCAACTCATCACTCAGCCACGTGTTATTCTTTCGAATCACTAACGGTTCAAAGAACGTTCACGTATTCACTGAACCTCATGACGCACCGACACCACCTTGGTACGAACTGTACGCCCGGTCTATCCTCTCGGTTTCATGAGTCGCCGTTTCGAAAAAGAACCGATGTCTGCCAGCCAATGGACAGGTCTACACTGCATCCTAAGGAGGTATGCGGCCTCTGCTATGGGAGTGGAAGGAATGGAGAGAGAGAAACAGCTCGTCGAAGGAGAGCCTACAGTCCGTGCCCCGTAACTGCGAGCGAAAGGGGGGCGAACCTTTTTGATTCTTTTGTGCCTCGACGTGCCAGGTGAGCCTCTTTCGTGGTTCCATCATGGCTGGATACGCGCGTGGAAAAGGCGCACCTTCAAAAGTATTATCGATGTGACTGGAAACTCTACATATTTCCACCTGGTTAACAAGATTATCAAATTTTAATCCCATAGAATTTAATGAATTTGACTGTTCTCGCTCCAATTACTTCGCGAATAGGGCGTTGCAATAAATAACAGTAAATGATTACTTATCAATATTAAGTAACTTCAAACCCAACCAAATCCTCGGAAGCTGATTATTAAAGCCTTCTTTTCACTATTACATAAGCACTCGAACGCTGCTCGAACAAAAGAAGATTCGCATCTATGATAAAGTTCACAGCAATTTCCCTATTTCGTACCTTCCTCCCGTACGAGATTTAGAAAGCCGAAGCGACAGAAGGAGCGAGCATCCTCGTGTAATTCAAACGCAGTAATCATCGTCGCGAAATACTTCATTATCCCCGCAATGGAGCAGATTCTTAATGCCATCGTTGCTCCATTCCCGTCGCTCCGTCTTGCCTTTGAGATCGCGCCAACTGCGACGTGATTCTCATAGAAAGAACTTCAATCCGCAACGAGTACGTGTCACTGGCAATTACGGTGTGTCTTACAGTGGTCGGTCGCTGGTTGCTTTTTAACTTTAATTTATACACGCGTTTTGCAGAACTAGTTTGCCCCTCGCGCGGCACGCACACACGCGCGGTTATGCCTGCAACCTGAAAGCAGAGGGACACCCCACCGGAAACGATGCACGACACACTTACGGAAGCCACGTGAGCGGCATACTTGCACGTAGAGCTTCCTGGCATCCTGCGGGACGCGTGCGTTCCCTCGATAATCCGAGACGAGTAACCGGCAATTCCGTCGATGGGCGTTTATCGTCGTTTCGCGGGCAAACGTTTCGAGCGCATCCGATGCCGATCGTCGATAACGGCCACCGGTCGAACGAGGAAGACACGGGTTCCTGGAAAATCTACGGCACTCGGCGAGATGATGAGGCCTCCGCGGCATTTCCTGCGTGAAACAGCGCGATCGGCAATGATAAGCAATAGTTAAGGCTGAGGGTAATCAATGGATGTCGCAAGAATAACGTAACTCATGCACGTTGCTGGATAATCGTAAAGAGAAGATGCGAGGAGTAGGTATGTTTCGGTAGGGGTGAAGCAAAGGAATTCAAGGACGGAATGTTATGCTTCCAGAAAAGTTATTTTAATGATACTACAGGGTCAGGTTTCGCCTTGTTGCGAAAGGGAGCCAGCTTCCTCTTCTCTTGAAGCAAAGTTCGTTTTTTGTTTTGCACGTAATTCATAGCATTACTTAGTACTTGACTTAGGATTTTGGTGCTCTGCTTCGTCACGCTGCTACTGTACTCCAAGTTCAAGTTACAACGAGCTTGCTTCAAGTTTAAGACACGGCTGGCAACACTGATTCTACCGTTCATGGTGAAAGAAGCAATGATCCACGCAGCTCGACGTAACATGTAATGTCGAGTGTGCACGCTCGAAACAGCACGCGTGCGCGCGCGACATGCGTGGCCGCGCTTGAGCTGCTAGCTGCGATCGCGTCTCACTCGCTTCATTTCGCGGGTTTCTCATCAGGGCGGTTCAAAGGGCCCCCGTCGAAGATCCAGGCCGAGCAACGTAACCAGCGGAGGCTGTAAAAGACTTTCGAATGCCGCCAGGCCACCCTGCAGCCTCCTTCTTTCTCCATTTCTTGCCCCTCTTGGAGAGGATCTAAAGCAGGCTCCGCGAAGGAGGCGGAAGAAAGACGACTGCAGCCAAGATCGCTGAAAAGCGAAAGGGACAGTGGAGGTAGTCGGGAAAGGACATTGCTGAAAGGACAAGAACAAGATTATCTGTGTCCTCTTCTTTCTCGCCTTCAGACTTTCCTCTCTTTTTTCTCGTGGGAGGTAAATAGTGGATTGGGGAGAAGTGAAGGTAGCTAAAAGTTTTGATTGATTTTTCCGAGGACAAACGCAATATTGCATTTGAGATAAAATAGAAGAATGTTTGAAGAATGGGCTATAGAAGGATAAACGGAAAAATATTACTCAAGTGAAAAGAAGTTACATAGACGGAAGTGAAATCCACTTCCGACTTGGCTTCCTCCATTCTTCGTCTCTTCTCCAGTGAAAATAAAAAGTGAAGGTAGATACGGTTACCTAAGAGGTTTTGTTAAGTCATATTACTCTAACAAACACCTCCATGTATTTACAATTATACAGATTTCTGAAGACTGTCTTCCATCAGAACCGCAGGCAATCCCAGAAAATTTTATCAAACGCTCCAGACTCTTATCAAATTTCTATTACAGTATCCTTAATTCCGAACAGCATTTAACTGGAAGAATCGTGAAATGAAAAAGAGAATGTTCCCAACGGCGAACATTAGCGAGCAGCATGAGAAACGTTCGCCATCTCGGTTCTTTCCAGTTCGCCGGCAATTCTCGCTTCTCCGGCCAGAGACCAGAGAATAGAAGGATCCGTGACTGGTGTAAAGGTCGTGGAAACAGGATGGCGGGAAGGAGGACGTCGAAGGAGGAACGAGAGGAAGAGAACGTGGAGGACGCTGTTGGAAAGACGAGAAGGGGAGGTGTACAGTTACCAAAGGCCGAGGCGAGCAGCTCCACCTCCTACGATAAAGTGTCGGACGCTAAAAAGTCGGACAGAGAGATTGTTTTCCCTCTGTTAGCAGGACGATTCCGATTGCATCCGCTTTGCCGATCGACCGCGCGGCTTTTCCAACCGGTGAATGGGGGACGTCAGCAATCCGAACGCTCGTACCTCGGCGAAAGAAGGCTGCTTCGTTAGGCATATTTGCCACGGATCGTTATCATCGGCAGAAGTTGGACGTAATCGGCGATAGGCGAACACCGAGCTTCGGCGCCGAAGGTCGAGACATTCTCAGCGGTCTGCTTCCACTGGAGGCACGTTCAATGTAACTTTAAATGTCACTTGATAAGTTCTTAATGAAAGTAAGGGAAGGATGAATAATGAAGTGAGAAATCTCAAATGGGAATTCAAATGACATTGATATATTTATTAGAATGTTTTATTCCGTACATTGAAATTGGCGTCGAGACGCTACCGCGTCTCTAGATTAAAGGAATGAGAAAACAGGTGAGTGATGGGGCTGTAATGTATACTACTTAGGAGGCAATCTTTTTCTCCTGACTTGTGAAGAAAACTAAAGTGATGCGATGCACTGATTAACGCAACGATACGTTATTTATTAGACTGTAATTTATAAATTTGCTTCTTCCTGGTGTATAGGAATAAACCAACGTGCACTTCCGTCCAGTACGCCATTCTTTTCGAAAAATTACGTTCTCACACGGGATAATAGCTTTCAGTATTACAATTATGGATAATTCGTACTGATTTGATTAAAAATTCTTAATGGTAACCCTTAGATTGTCTGGTGTCATTAAATATCTCTGGAGCATCGTGGCAGGCACAGGGATCTTCTTTTTTTCATCGCACGCCTCGTCATTACTTACCTCATCTTTATCCTAGCGTCTGTCGTAATACCACGGTGTCACGTGCAACAAAATGACAGCCACGTAAGTGATCGCATCCCGCACATAGACGGCTGCATTGTTGCGCGGGTGTAAGAGGAAGAAGAAAGCCGTGGGATAAAGCGTCGCTTGCAGAAAGATCAACGGTCGGTCTTCTCTCTTCCTTTCGCTGGAGGTTTCGCTCGGCGCTTGTTACACGTCTGGGAAAACTCCCGTGAACTATATGAAACATGGGTGTTGCCAGTTAGTTAACCCACTTCTCACGACGCGCGCCTTTTGCAGGCAAAACCTTTTAAGGCGATCCCTTCTTAATAGAAGCGCACCTTGTTTGCGCGCCCCTCTGAGCCTGCAACACCTAAGCTACTTTTCTGCTGGAACAGTTTTCAGGAAGTTACCGTTTCTGTTGCTTGAAAATTCTGATCCAAATCTTGCTCACCTACCAATGACAATTTCTACAGATACTCGGTTGATATAGTTTCTCTAGAAATTTACTAAATTTTTAGTGAAATTTAATCAGTTCTTTTAATGATTATAAATTACTAAATTTAGAAATTTAATCTAGAGAAATTTCATCAGTTTTTTAATGATTATAATTTAGTGTAAATTTCTAGAGAAATTTCATCAGTTTTTTAATGATTATAACTTAGTGTAAATTTCTAGAGAAATTTAATTTCTTTTTTAAGATTGAAAAGAAACTGTTGCTTTTAAAAAAAATCGGTATGATAAAGACTAGATATTCATGTGAGAAATAATCATGCCAAGTTTCATTCAAATTGGTTCTGTAGTTTTTGAAATATCTTTGGCGCCGATTTGAAAAACGTGGTTTCGAGAAAACAACGTTTAAAGTTTAAGGTGCAGGTTAAAGTGAGATAATTTTTTTTTGAAGAATTGAATTGACCTTTCTTTGATGTTATACCTTCTGCGAATTCTTTATTGGAAAAATCGATTTTTTGCGATCATTCTAGGTGTATGTAACCCCGTAAGTTCCTTTCGATTGGGACATGTTTGAATAATAGTAATTCCCTTCATTTAAAACTCTGTCAACTTATTATGAAATCAGTGCACTAATTCACTTGTTTCGCTTTATTGAATTCAATAGGTCAAATGCGCACAGAATGAAATCTGAAGCTCAGCCTTCAGCAGTTTGTAAGTGACGTAATAGATTCCTGAGTATTGTAACAGTTTCGGTAGACACGAGGTCTGCGCGACCAACCGGGCCAATATTATTTATTGACGCGGCCAATAAATTATCCAATTAGAGCGAATCGCTTCGGGAAGCGTTTCTCGAACCCTTTTCCGAGTTCGACACTCTCGTTCACTGGTGGATCACGCCCCTTTCTTTTTTTATTTGATTTTCGATTCTGCACGCACCGGGTAGCAAATCTTTCGTGTAATTCCCAATATTTCCGCGGGCAGATCGAACATGTGTCCTGAAACGGTGTCGATTTCACGGCGTCCTTTTATCGCCGCGAAACGGGCACGAATTTTCAAAGTGTGAAAAGGGTTGGTCGACGACTACGGGGCCCTTTTCACGGGAGGGGGCAAATCAGCCACTTTGGGGGCTCGATGGTCGTTTAAAAAATCAGCCGCGATCGATGGAAGTTCGCCTCAATGAGTTCTTACACAAACAACTATATTTTGCTGCAGGTTTTAAAAAAAAACTTTGGACTGAATTATACGTGTACTACATTTGTAATACAGTGGATATTATTTACTGTGTTCTTCAGTTTGCAAATGTTCATTTTCATTCTACGGAATGCAAAAGTTAATCAAATTCAGGAACGATTTTCGTTAAAATTTTAGAAGCATTCCACACTGTGGGGTGTGCGTTCTAAGAACGCGATTGCAAAGAGAAAGTAGCCTTATACAAACGCATCCAGGAACTGTGTTATTACACGAAGTAGGAGTCTAAGCACGGTTTTTAATTATACCTACGTATGTGCTTATATTTTCACGGATCGTTAAGAACAAGCGTCTTCCATTGCAAGAAAAGAGAACAGGTAAATGTAAATATGAGTTTCCAGGTGTGGAAGTTCTGCACACTTCACACTACTAACATTTACATTGAATATTTAACCAAGCAATATAAGTTTCCAATGATCAAAAACTTCTAAGACTCACAATTTCACGGTAAATCATTTTCCCCACCATAAAGAACAGCACGACTATTTATCAGTTCTTAACTTTCGCAGTATCCACCATGTTTGCGACCAATTCGTCGTAAAAGCTTAATAACTTTGGCTTTCTCAGCGATAAATGTTTCGCTCGAATCATTAAATGTGAAATTTTTAAACAACTCCAGCGAAATCGCAGTAACTTACGCTCTTTACGACTCACTTGTATCAATCCAAGCAGTTTGTGGAACGCTCTGCAGGTCAATGAGACGTGAAAATATATCAAAGGACAGGGGACAGTTATGTTTCTGAAAGGTGATGCATTCCCTAACGTCGGTGCATAATCGTCGAGCACCTTAGATGCAAATGTGACCCATAAAAAGTGCCATTATTCACGGCTTTCGCTTAGCGTTGGTTCAATAGAGTCGATCGAATCGTGTCGAACCGTATCATGCAAATCGGGTAGCATCAATACCATTAATGGTTCGTGCTTGAGTTCAATGGACATAGCCAATGTCTACTTTATTTCTAAAGACCTGATTCTTGACGTGGAAAATGAAAACGTGAGCAACAGAAGATTCATGAACACTCGAATAAGAAGAAGACTCCAGAAATTCATAAATAATGACACTTCTTGACATAATGCCGATGTCTCTGTTGTTGCAGAAGAATATAGGTCGTCAAAATTTAAATGACAATAACTGACTAAGAAGAGTTTCCTTAAAAAATGTTGCAATTATGTAAATCCTATCGCAAGACGGTTTTACAGTTTTCACTCATTAAACGCATCATTATCCGTTTTCCGTTTACGGTACAGGAGAGATTTAACGCAAAAACCAGCAGCTGAAGGCAAACGCCATTACCCGTGCTCTTGCGTGTTCTAAACTGTTATCGTGAATCAGTCGAACTTCGAAGAAGAGAAACTGTTATTGTTCCGCGTAGAATATGTTAAAACCGTTTCCAGCTTACTTGAGAATTCAAGGTGCATCTCGGACGAGTCCTTCATCGAGAAATTATAAGCACAAATCATTGTAAAATGCTCATTAGTAGTTGACAAGCTTCCAGTTTCTTCGCAAGCTTTCAATTTACAGGAAAACAATTTTAATGACGTCGAGAAAGAATTATCAATTAAATAAATTGGTGGTCACAAATGTGACAGCAGAGTGGCTAAGAAAAATCTCCATCGATTACTCAGTTTACTGAAGTTTACTATTTCCTTAACTTTATACGCGATCGTGTCGTCGTTCGTGCAGATCAGTTTCATTTCGGCACGACACGGAATATCGAAGTTGACGGGGAGTCGTAGGGAATGGCTCCTGAAAGGAAGCGAGCGCGGATTTCCAGTGTCGGGCGCAAAATCTGTTTGTTCCCAATGAATAAATTATTGACAGTACACTTGGAGCACGCGAATATATCGCCGATAACAAATCGTTATGCAAACACGTGACACGTGGTCCCGCTACTTTTTCCTTCCCTTTTCGAACGATTCTTGCGCGTTGCTCGAGCTGTCCGCCGCGGCGGAAAATGAACACGGCGCCCGACGAGGCACGATTAAATCGACGCGACAGTGGAATACCCAGCCCGGTCACTTAATCGAGCTGACATGTCAAATAATTGCCGGGTCTGTGATTGATGGGCGCTATTACTCGTAGGAATCATTGATTACCGTTTGTCCTATCGTGCTACCGGTGATCCCTTTGCATATTGATATTCCGTGGGAGCCGGGAAAGTGTGCGTGCCCTTTCGTGGAATTACATATTTCACGAGGACTCGTTCTGGGATTAACTCTTCGTGGTGTGTACGATTGACTGTCAGGTGACACGTGATACGTGGCGTGTACATAGAAATTAAACATCGTGAAAATTGAATGGTAAATTAATGAGAAGTCGTCCACTAATTGACGCGTTTGCGTAATGGGGAAAGTAGAGTAATAAGGTTTTCTAATAATATTTCTAAACAGTAGATTAATTTATCTGTTAAAAGAGGGTCGATTACTTTGTTAAAATAATGTTGGAATAAAATTCAATTAATTCTATTTGCAAATGAAGGAGCAACGTATAGGGAAATGGGGAAAAGAAAAGAACCATTAGCCATCGATTAATTGTACAAGTCACTCTTGGCTATTGGAGCTGATGTACCTGCTCGTTTCTATAGCGATGTCCCGAGCATTATCAGCTGATTAGCGAATGTGACAGATGGCCACGGTTGGTTCTATTAGATTATCGTCCACTTATTTTCAACCACACATCCTGTGGCAGCGTTCGATGGCGACCTGAGACTGAAAATTTTACCGAGACTCGATAACGGTGAACGAACGAGACCACTCTACATTCGCGTTTCGGTCCAATAATTCAGGTGAGATTCATAAATACATTTTACATTTTCTAGCATTCGTATCAAATAAGGTGCTTAAGTGTAACTTGCTCGCGTAAAACTATAAAATATCAAAGTAGTAACTGTAATCTAGAAACCGTGCTGAAGTCATGCCATGCACGTTCTACGACAGTGCCTTTCCAATGATGTCACACTGTACGTAGCTGTACACGGGGTAAGCCTCGCCAGGCGTAAAGTCACCACTTCGTTGCGTTACAATTTCTAAGCCACTTTTTCTAACGAACATTTTTTTAATGTTTTTTATATTCAAAATAACATAACATTCATTAGATCGTAGAAAAATAACCACACGATTTACATGCTATAACGCGCCGAAATGATACTTTCAATAATACCCCAGGAAATTCCGTGTTCACCTTTGCACGAGGTCCATAAAGAGGTGTAATCGCCCTAGAAACCTCTAATCTCCTAAACTGGACGGCTACATCACCGTGGCACGCGTCTAATGCATACACAGAAAGTGGTGGGGGGAACGCTAGGTGCCCCTCCGTGATGATTATGGGGTGAACTCTTGGTACGGTGCCCCATAGAAGGCGGACCGCCCTTATGGAGGGGGCAAAATACCCCCGGGACGGTATATATGCTCTAAGAGCCCCATGCCACTTTCGCAGTACCAAATTGTACCCCGCCTAGAACAGTCGTGTTTCGTTTTTCTCGTTGTCGAGGGGTCGTACGGCTATGGCGTGATCAAATCCTTCGACGACATTCGCGCACGCGTTTCTAAAAAGTAATACAGACCGATAACAGTGAAGTGATCGATTTGGATAGATCCGACGAGGATTGTTTTCTTCGTTTAAAAAATTCATCAGGTAAGACGATGCTCGGTGAATTAATATTGCCGCCAGGCACCATAAAATCCGAAGGTTCCGTCATTTGACACGCAAATGTGGAAAGTATTTTGTTACGAATAAGAAACAACCATAAATTAAATATTTTAAAGTACTTTGTTAATTATTAGTAGATGATAGCATAAGTAACATTAATTCAATTTCTTCTTCAGAAAGCATCTACCATGTCGTCAGAGTACTCGTTCTGCAGCGAAGGTGGTTTCGATGAACTCTCGAGTTCCTCCGACTCAGGCTTCGACGTGAGCTTCGAATCTCCCAAGCACGAAACACAATCAGACACCCTCTTCCCACCAGCGAAGGATGAGAAACGCAAGAAGGCTCGAAACACTCGGTGCAAGAGTCCCACGCAGGTACATCAAATTCCCTCTAATCAAAGTCACCGTCGGATCCTTCAAACACTTACCCTTCAACAATAATACCTATAGCGAAACATTCCATCCCCTACGACCAAGTACTTGCTGCTCTCAAGTTTCCTTAATCCAACTCATCCTTCGATTCACCTTCCCTTCTCACCCCAAAAAACCAACGTAAAAAACCCGAGACAGAATGGAACGATCGAAATCACCGCACGGAACCATTCATTCGTTCGCAGGTGCTGAAGCTGAAAAGGAACCGTCGGATAAAGGCGAACGATCGCGAGCGACACAGGATGCACACTCTGAACGACGCCCTGGAACGCCTCAGGATGGCGTTGCCGACCTTCCCGGAAGACACTAAGCTGACGAAAATCGAGACCCTACGGTTCGCCCACAACTACATCTGGGCGCTGTCGCAGACCTTGGGAAACACGGAGGCCGGCGAGATCACCGTGAACGTTGGGAACGTGACGGTGAGCATCGGCGAGAACGGAAACATGATCACATCCTCGACAGGAAGCTGCGCGGTGGCCGCGCAAAAGCGGCTCGGGCCGTCGCACACCGCCTTCCCCTATCCGCAGGAGCGATACGTCCCCGAATGGCAGGAGTACGACTGCTACAGCGACCAAAGTGTCAGCCCACCGATGCAGTACCAACCCTGCTACGACCAGAGGATGTATCACGCGCAGCATCAGCTTCCAGCGCCTCATCACATGCCACATAACAGCATGTACCAGTGTCTTTAGAAAAGTTCGGTTTAACGGTGGCCTTAGGAGATTTCAAGGGACTTTCGAAGGTGTAGAATCGTGGCTGTTGAGGCTTGAAGGCGACACGATTTCCTGGCAAGATTCGTTTGGGGAGAAATTTTTTTGGACTGACTAGTGGAAGTTGCAGGGAACGTTGAAGATTGAAAATAATGATAGTAAGGAAAGTTTGTAACATCGTCGACGGGTATACTATAAATGCAAGTTGTACGAGTCATCGCTGTTCATTGTAATATTGTAATGAACAGAGATGTCTACGAGACTGCTCAAATGGATCCATGTGATGTGAAACAGTGAAAGATTCTGGACCCGCTCGAAAATATCTTAACAAGAAATTTGGGTGCTCGAGATTCTGCTGGCTGAAATTTGTAATCGCAAGTTCAGAATCTTGTTTTAAAATAGGCTTCCTTGAGCCTTCCGAACATTCCACATAGCCTGTAATAATTTATGAACTAGGAAGACCAAAGAATTTATCGGCTCTTTGTACAAACAATACGTCGCGGTGTAAAACAGCATAGACAGCGCCCGGAAACTAATTTTAGACAAATTTTTCTAGCAAACAATTCGCCTTGCATCTGTGCAAACAGAATCCATCGTTATCTGGCGCATCTCCAACTTCATATCGTTCAAGATTCCAAAGTAAGAATACGTGCCACAATTTGCAAGCAACCTGGCTTTACCGTTGCGTGTAAATTGTATTTCTATCGCAAGAGTTTGCATATCGCTTGCGAAAATTGAAGATGCGGTATCGTTCGTCTTTCGAGCTTAATTCGCGCCACCGATTGGGGCGTCATTGTAAAAAAAGAGTAGGCCAGTACGAGAGAGATGATCGTTATTTACTTTGTAAGAGAGCATTCTATTTGCAGCGAATTATTAGGATTAAGACTAGCATTAAGCGGATCGTAGCAACACTTTTCCTTAGTTTTGATGTTTCTCGACTTCTTACCTTTTTGCAAAAGGTGTCGAGAGATACGATTGCTGTATGTTTCATAGACACGTACTAAATCGCGTTCCTTTTCCTTCTAGTCATCGATGTTTCTTAGGTTGATCTCGAACGCTTGATCTCATCCTTTGTTTCTAGGTTACTTACTGTAAGCGTACATCTCCGACAGTGCTCTTATCGGATCGTGGAACCACAGATTCAGGGAATATATATTGTACAGAATTTATATCTTACCAATAAATCATATTTTACCTATCCACAGTGTGCTTCATCACCTCCACTACTGAACTCGCGTCCATTATAAAAATTACAAGTATTCCGAACGAAATATTTAGAACACCATAAAGTACTCTGTGAGACCAAGTGGCGTAAAAATGATGGCAGATAAACCAGGTTCCAGTTCAGCGATAAAGTTATCCTTGAGGGTGAGTGCAAATTAATAGGCAAACACGAAAGTTGCGATTAAATAGTTGTATCGCCTTGAAAACAGGCGTGCTCGAGCCACTCTGCAGGAATGAAGTCCTGCTCAAGAATGAACCAACACGTGCCAGGACACGTGTCCTTTGTGGGAATCACTGCGGGGCAGATGTATCACAAGTTGCGCCTGAAATTACGCCTACCCGCCTAATCCGGCGGATTACACGAGGAGCGTGACTTTGAAAAGCTCGAAATCGGTCGTGATTAAAAAAATCGACCATTCAACCTGCTATTTTACACCACCGTACACGTCTTCCCTTTAACGCCACGTTAATACGTCTTTATTTACGTTCGCACATAGTTTCCGTTATCCGAACAAATTCTATGAAACATATAAGACTGATAGTCTGAAGATCCCCGCGCAATGATTTATATCAATATTTATTCTGCGCACCATGAAATCACGCAGATAGAGAATTTCGATTAGGTATAGCATTCAAATAGGAATTTCGCAATTTTCATGTCAGAATAAATATTATTGGGCAGAAAAGGGTGAACCGATGCGACGGCGGGAGGAAAATTGCAAGGACGCCGGGCAAATATTATTTTTCCATCCTGAATTCAACAGTTCAGTTATTTTCATAGCTAACAAGCCGTCTGCTCTCCATTTGATCGAACGATCGGAGTCGCGTATTTATTTTCCTAACACTTGGCCACCGTATCGCGACAATGGAACACCCACTTGTTCTCGTTATGGAAATTATTTTCCTGCTGGAGTGGTGCTTCGTGCTGATCGATTGGTTTCTCTCAAGTTTCATCGGAGTTCGCGAACTGTTAAAATCGTCATCATTTAATTATTCAAATTTGACGGCTTTTTCTAGGCCCTTAGGCCTTGGAACATGGAAGCAACGAAGGAACAACTGCTGGGTTAAACATGCACAGGAACTTTGAAAGTCGAACGAAAAAAATATTGTTTCTGCACGAAGTGATTGCAGAGCCCGCTCAACTGGTTGATCAATAATTTCGTATACAAGGCCTATTTGCAAACAAGCTGCAAGCTGCGACGAATCCGTTAGCACGCTCGATCGTTTCCCCAAATCTCGCCAATAATGGTAATGCTTCAATGGAACCATTATGTCGGCGACATATAACTGTGTGCACAGTACGACAGACGGCCAGGAGCTAGTAAAGGTGTTGGATTTTGGGGGGATTCAATCAGTTTTTGCCGTGGCCTCTGCACCCCGTAACTGCTTGCAACTTTAGGGGTGCGACAGCGGAAAGCAAGAAATTGGAAACAGCAGCCATTTATCTTCTGGAATTATGCTAACGTAATGCGAGTTTGCACAGTCAAAAGTATCTTCAATCTGCTTAAACATTGAATAAAAATCATATTTTAAAAAACTAAGAAATTGGAAACAGTAGCCATTTATCTTCTGGAATTATGCTAACGTAATGCGAGTTTGCACACTCAAAAATATCTTCAATCTGCTTAAACATTAAATAAAAATCATATTTTAAAAAACTAATTTACCTTATATCTCGAGACTTTATTACTCGTATAAATACTTGAAAGCATAGGAATGAATTTCCCGGAAGCTTCTCGGTTCAAACGATATTTTATCCGATTCTAATCGTTTGCAGATCTTTGCGACGCGGCCCGCGAACAATTACTCCGACGGGTCGCGTTGCCCGCTCGGTTTAAACAAAGATTCATGGAGGAATTTTTTACAGCCCATAAACGTCGGGCCGCTGCATTTCCAGGCGCAGTGATTTCGCTTTGATCGACCTTTCGTTGGGTCGTTTCCGTCGAGTGCACATATCGATCGCGTTCAGGGCCCTCATTGTACCGGGGCGCTGGTCTGTATGGTGACATACTGGTGGCTGACAGAGGTGCTCCCCCGTGGAGAGGGCACGGGTAAAGCCGAGGGTACCCCCCAGACGAGCTGGAAAAAGGGGGGAGACCAGTTTTCCTAATTCATGAAAATTCGTGAAATTACCTTGACCGATCGCCGAACACTTAATCGAAGATTAATGGCTGCGAGTCGCTGCCACGCGGAAACACCCTCCTGATGGTATAATTGATCGGGTCGATCGGTCCTCCGCTCGCGAATAAATAGAAAAATCCACGGCTTTGTCGAACGTGGAGAAGTTGTGCATTTTATCCATGGAAACTCGGGAAATTACTTTGACCGATCACCGAGCACTAAATCCAAGATTGATGACGAACATTGAAATGTTCAAGTAGCCATGAATGTATGTTCTGTTCAATTCGTAGTGCTTGTGAAATTAGTAAAATCAATGCATCTTCTCCGTGGAAGTTTTATTAGAATCATTCACTAGCGACCAAAGTTCAATTTTCTACCTTCCATCCGCAATTCAATTTGTGCCAAACTTTATACAGCGAGAAAATGCGTCGTGATAGAGAATTAAGTCGGACAAAAGCGACGTCGATCAAGGAACGGAACCACCCCCGAGCCTGTTTATCCCAAAAGGCTGTCGACAGATAGCAGAGGGTGTAAAAAGAAGATTCGGACAAACATCTTTCGGCATCGTATTTCGGCATCTGTTTAGACGCGGCGCGTGGGGTAGCGGGGCTTTTCATTGCAAGTTGGCATTTGCAGGCTTTTGTGGTAAACCACGAACAATGCCGGTCAGACCACTGCGTCATGGGACACACCCCGCGAACACCATAGACTTCCACTCCTCTCTCTCTCTTTGCAGTGCGAGCATGGTGGTTCGCTAAAATATGGAAAGCCTTATTTGAGCCTCAGATCGACGCCCCTGCCAAGAATAAATTGAATTAATGAGGGCCGGGCGTGAAAGTTGATTGTTACGCTGTCTGTGAAGATGTTGCAGACAAATGTGCATTATAGCTTCGAGACGAAGTGGTGATGGTTTACTAAAATAGTAGAGGAAACAAAAGTGCTGTGTAGCCAACAATCTTATTTTCTTTGACACGTGTCATGTTTCTATTTTTATAAAAATGAAGGTAACAACGGAGTTAGAAATAACAATTTTGCGGCTCTCCGTGCTGTTAATATGAATCTAACAACAACAACTGCCGAGAATCCGCACGCCATGGTTTGACTCTCGCGATGGAAATATAGGGGACAGATGTCTACGGGGGGCAGGTGTACCCCAATGTACGCGTGCCAACCAACCCCCCACTGCGTTGCCATTCAAGACTATAATTTACTTGAAGAATGCCCGCGCCAGCCAGGCATTCATCCCGGAATGACGTGGATTACTGGTCCAGGGAGCAACGAGTCCTCCAAAGTCGATCGGGAATCATCGAATCCCCGACGATCAACGATAATGCTAACAATTCTGTGCTTTCCAAATGGAATCCTAATTTTAACACCTGGCAAATCTATGTAACTTAATATAAAATTCAGATTGTTGATTCTGTAAATTCTTTCAACATTTTTTCACATTTTTTCGCGTGATGTGAAAAGTGTCTCCAAACTAAGTATCAAGGAATTGTTCCTAATGACAAATGTACTTCGATACAAATATATAAAATTTGAATTTCTAAAGAAGTAACAAAACAAAGATTCACTATCGGTATTATTTATTAACTACATCAATCGGTCTGACACTTAAGCCAGCCCTTAATCACATGTAAAACCCGGATTAAAACCCGTGCCACAGGCTCGGCTGGACAAATCATTGATTTAACGTCATTGTGAAGCATTCGCAGGAGCACGCGTTTTATTGGGCTTGTAGGGTGAGCTTAGGCAGGATTACACGCGCGCTGAAAACACATTTGATCTGCAGATCGTCTACGACTGTGTGCGCTTTATTCGAATTCGACGAACTCTAAAGACAGTCTATTGGAACACTCAGAAATAGCTGCGTGTATTGACACCGAGCAGATCCGCCTTTGCATCTATTACGAACGAATATTAATGAATTAGAAAATGTTTAACTGAATACTATTCGTTTAATTCCTCTATGTGATTACTTCACTTTTCACTCTCCAAGAAGATCCGTTATTAAATAGGCACCAAAGTGAAAAAGAACTGAACAGAGAGGCTTCGCTTTTCATGAATTACAAATGTCGAATGCAATTAGCAACGCTCATCTCGACGATAGCGAAGCTAACGGCAGTGGATATAGAGTTTCATTCTCCATGGTCGAATTGGCTCGTTTCATGGATTCATCGGGCAAACGGTTTTCCCTAATTCTCTAAATCGTCCGCAAATAGTAACTCAATATCGCAATCGGGGCACCCTTCGAAATTTCTAAATCGCCGGCAAATAGTAACTTAATATGATGAATGGCGCTTCTTGAAGGAGGATCAATAGAGGAAGAAGCGGCCTAATTTCACGGAAGCGTTACTTCCATGAATGCTCAGATGATCGACGTGGCCGTAGGTCAGCGGTCAGTCAACCTCGACTGAGATATCCTTCAGGATCCTCTTCTAGATACGTGCATAATGAAATAATAACGGTTCTCTAAAGATTTCTTTCGCATAATATGGTTGAAGCGCCCAAGGTATTTCCATTTCGTGTAATATTATATTTTAGATCGTTGTACAAGGCGCTTTCTGTATAAAAGATATAAATTTCATATCTGAAACATAGTTCTTTGTACATAATATTCTTCGAACGGGATTTTCCCGAGTACAAAGCTTGGAATGGAGAATTACGTGTTTCTTCTATCAGATTATCATCCGTATAATGAAAGAAAAATTCGATCACTCGTGGTATGCTAATACTGTTCACAATTTGCATTGGTTTCTTGTTCACGATAAAAATTTTGCACGCTTCTTTATTCGTTTTCGCAAGCGAATGGACGGAGCACCAGCCAGGGTCCATTTAAACATATGCAATGTTATTCCTACACTTTACACGGTGCCGGTCCCATAAACAGTCAAGTGGTGCCCGTAGCTCGTGCCCCATAGATTTCACCGTTCTCCTCGCACCCCGAAAAATCCCTCTACCCCCTCGTTCGTACCCCACCCAGTCGCCGCGTACCCCCTTTCAGTCACTGGCTGGCAGCTCATTAAACACCCACAGCACCCCTTGCCCACCCCTCACCCTGATTTAACTATTGTTCAGCTAGCTTGTGTGCGTCATCACCCACGAAGGGGAACGACAAGCTCGCATGTCTGTGTCGTTTGACGAATGCACAGGGTGTGGATAAAAGTTCCACCATTTTGCGAAGCCAGTCTGTCGCCATGGTACTTTCACTGAATTTACAAATGTTGAGAGACTTGTATTAACAATTTTGAGGATTAAGAGGCTTTCTTTGGTCAATAGTCAGTATCTCAGTTTCCTGGTGTGTATCCATTTTGAAAGGGTTGCATTTGTCCACTTTATAAATATAAGCTGCACGAAGTTTTAGAATAGTTAATCGATACCTAGTGTTCAAAGTTAAAGAATAGGTTTTCATTGAGAAATTAATAGTTTTCCACGAAACGATCGCGGATCTCTCACCCTCGACAACGATTATTGTTGCACCCTGTACGTGTTAGTTATAGGTGGCACGACCACTAACGAACGTACGTTCATCGACGTGTTCACCATCACCGAACAGATCCAACGAGCCATCTGTCCGTATTTTGGTGCTCGGAGTACGAATCGCAGTGGTTCTTACTTTGATGCACTCCACGCGGGAGTTCATATCAACGTGTATCTTGCGCGTAGCGATGGGAACTCTACCCTTTCGCATAGCACCCAACCCTCCAGTTCCGAACTCCTAACACGCGATCAAGTCTCCACGTATTAAACACAGAAATAAATATGTGCTCAATAATCGTTATTCTTAATCATTGATTTTTTGTCATGAAAATTAGGACACGAATAGATGTAGAATTGCTCGATCGTTGCAAGAATCGACTCGATCCCATCACTACCCAAGGGAGGGCAAGAAAACGAGATTTCGCTCGTATCAAAAGGATGTCCTCGAGCGATCCCTTCGGGGATGTGGTAACGAGGCTGAGTGGTGTCGAAGGATCGAGGGACATTTTTGCATCGATTACCGTTTCCTATCTAAATTATTCGATCCAAGCTCGTTAAGCTTCCTTTCCCTGGAATATACCCTCACGTGCGACTATAATTTTACAGATTGTATAAATTGCATCTTTAACTAAGTATTAACTTGTACGCAACGAAGCAGAATTTATCGCACCGGTATAAGTCGATCGACAATTCCTTCATCGATTAACACCCTTTCCTGGCTGCGCTTCGTTATCCACCTAACTCGAGTCACGGATATTGAGCACCACCGGAAACAGAAAAGTGACGTGTCCCACCAACGAGTACGTACACCGACTTTTGCTTCGATTGTGATCGTTTCGGCCCCGCCGCTCAATCACCCCTTTTCCACTGACCACCCCGTTTCCGAGTACGATACCACGCACCGCATTACTATTTCATAACAATCGCGCCGTGCACGAGACGATAAATGTTATGCCCCGCGTGTTACGCTCGGTCAGACAAGCCATCAGTTAACAGCCGAAACGTGATTTGACTTTGGCGTTGAAAATTTCATACTAGAAATTACCTTGTTCTTATACTGCCCTCTTTAGTTAAAATGTCCTATCTAGCATTTTGAAACAACCGAGAAAACTGAAGTTTTGTCATTTCCTTTGCACTATACTTATTTTCCTTCTTTCAAATTAAAACATGTTGTCATTATTTCGTAATAGCCTAATATCATTTTTTGTAATAGTTGTACCGGTAGGGAATGTATTATTAACGTACCAATTAATTAATTGTTTCAGATAAGATATTTTAACCATTTTGAAAAAAGTTAGATTAAAGGCATTAGACTGTTTATAAATCTTTAGGAAGCACGTAGACGTTTCTAACTATACTTAAAAGGTAAAATACGTGTGGAACTTCAAATATTTCAACATATCTCAAAAAATGAAAAAATGCTAGATAGGACAGTGTAACTAAGGAGGGCAGTATATTTTTTCAGCGTCGCGGCGTTCTACTTTGTACACTAGACATACACAAATTTGGCGAGCCTTTTAAAAATATAGAACAATTTTTGTTACGTAGCGTTGAAAGTAGATAATGTAAATGTAGTTTACAAACAACGTGCGCGAATAATAACGTAATAGCTACGAGGATATTTCGCTTACAATAAGGACGTAAACGACTAATGTCGAAAGTGGTCATCGTTGAGGATAATTGATCGACTATTTTCAACCAAGTAACTCGAGATAGCCGCCAGCCTATTATTTCGTTGAAAGGACTATCACTGTGTTTAATCACCCGCTAACGAGCTGGGGTTAGATTTCGCGACTCCCTTAGCTCCTTGAAAAATGTAATTAAGGTGTACAAGATTCGTCTGCATTAAGCACCTGATAATTACAAGGGACGCGTCTACTTTTGCTTCTACCAGTTAATGCTGAATATTGAAAAAGTGTCAAATTCATTAAAGCCTGAGTGAAATACACCGCCAGTTATAATGAGAGAAAAAATGAGGAAAGGTGTCCACTTTTACGCAACCCTTTCTCCCACTAACGAGAATGTAACGGGAGCCCCATAAATCTCAACCGCGACTTCCTGTCTCCCCTGGGTTCCCATCGGAAAAAGCTCCGCTATCCGGACGCAAGCTGCGTTCGCTCTGAATGCGGAATCGGCCGAGGAAGTATAATAATTCATTGAAACGAAACTAGGAAGTCCACCCTCGAGAATCTCACGTTCAAGCTAAATCTGCCACGGAGATGGATCAAAGGAGGCTGGATGTATCGATCAAAGGGAATCCGCGTTTCGTGGTTTAACGTAACCAATCCATAGATCGTCGAAGGATCGTGGAAAAACGAGTGAAAATCGGTAGAAGTGGCGTTTCTGAAGGGTCAAAAGCGCGAAAATCCTTGCTTCGCGGTTTCCCTTTGATCCTCGCCGCGAAGTGGTGAATTTCAAAGAGACCGACCCGCTTTCCCTCACCGCCGTTGCAAGAAATGACCGTGAAATGGGCGCACGCTCCAGCAGGAATCGGGGGTGGCCCAAGAAAGCGGGGGTGGTCCGTAGGAATTCCGTAAAAGCGTATTAAACGGTCAGAGAAACCAGCGTGTGAGAAACTCGAGGCTCGTGTGAAAACCACAATGGGAACATGAAACTGCTACTGACACTTAGGAACGGTAACGGTGGCATTTTACAACAGCAGATTCTAAATCGCTAATCATCGTATTGGTTTCGACTTGAATTTTACGAATTAGTAAGCAGATGCTTCAGTCCCACAAAATCACTTGAAAAATTGTATGTTCGTTTTAAAATTGAATTGAATATCGAACAGACGTTAGCACTTCAGGTTTTATTCTAAGACACATTATCCCTGGAGGTTCCACAGAAAGGACGGACAATCCTCGTTGAAGTGTCCCATGGGCGTTTTTTTAAAATCTTCCAAAAAAGCACTCACAGTGGCACGCGACGTTTTAGCCACCAATGACCGGATTACCATTTCGTTGCTGTTGTTCTTTCCATTTTTTGTCACCAAGGTGTCATCTGTGAGTAATCCGTACTTGAATCAACACCGAGGTCGCGTGCGCGAATTGAGCACGTGTCGCGGTGCATCGAGGATGCGTTTCGGTTGCGTGGCCGGCACGTGGCGCGAGCTCGAAACGTTAACGTGTGGATAATGTTGATTGGCTGGAAACGATCGTTAGTTGTAGTTGGGCGTGATAGGAGATACCGACTCGACACTTCGTAAATCTCTAATTAATAACTTACTAATTACTTCAAGCTACGATAACGTGCCATTTTTTAAAGTGTGTTAACTCCTGTTCGTTCGGAGACAAATGCACAACTGAATGGAAATATTATATGATTGTTACTGATAGTCAAAGAGAATTATCATTCTGTCAACTGCGATTGAAATAAGATTCGTGCCAATTTTATCTGAATTGCTATAGTTTACTGTGTGCATGACTTATCGATCATCAATTATCCCATGTAAGAAGTTTAGGTAACAGGAATAGTCCCTGGAATCCACAACCTAAATGCGACATCACGAAGGGAAAATCGGGGGTGACGGCCTCGTTAGGACGCCTAAATACCTTGAAATTGCAGGACCGGTGGTCCACAAAGGTGGCACGCACCCCCGAAGTCACGTTCTACGGTGCATTAAGATCGATTCGCCATGGTAGTCGCGACAAGCCACGGTGTTTGATATTCCCTCGTTCACCCCCTGTTCCTGGCGGTCCTAGAAAAACGGACGTGGCCGATTGGTGAAGCACAAGGTATCGACTGGAAAGTCATTTCATGGACGTTTAGTTTTTGTTGAAGCGCGGAAGTAGGCTTTTAAACAAATCGAACCACTGTTTTACTTATGGGAAATCTTAATCGCTTCCGGCTAGAAAAAAATGCTTCCAGGTGCTGCAGCTTTTTGTGACGTTCTTGCTTCATTTCCTGATCGACTGTTTCCTCTGCTTTGAGGTCATAGATAACTTGTAAAGATAGTGTTACTTATTAATTGCGAGCGTTTATTTTCAGGTTTAGTGACCACAAAGCAAATACTGCCTTAATGTTTCACTCTTAAATTTCAGAAATATTTTAGAGAACCTTTATCATTTTCTCGCGTAGTTATCTCTTTATCGTGTTCAACAGTTAGATCGTCTTGTCACACCCTCTCGATCGATCCTCCTCCCTCGATGGGAAGAAATACCACGAATTATCGCTGTGTGTAACAGTGGCCACGTGCTCGATTCAGCCGGCACGTGAGCAGGAAAACCGAAACGCGACTAAACGCCACCGGCACGTGTCTTTATCACAGGGTAGTTGGCTTTGAGAAATTGATAGCAGGGAACTTCGCACCAGGGTTCACATGCTAGCCCACCACCGTGTAAAAGCGAGGGTAATTGAGATATCATGGCTAGTTTCCTGTTGACAAGGGAATCCCAGCTAATTCGATAGTGGTGGCCTTAGAATCGTGTTAAGGACGTTTGATCCTCTTAAATTATATTTGATATAATACATCAATACCAGTATTAATAACAGGCACATGTTACTATTACCAAACTACAAGTTACAATCAGTGGTTCGTATTTTTTAAACATTCAAGTTTATATCTTTCTCAATACAGACATTTGACAGAAAGCATTGGGTTCTTGAAATCAGCGCGAAACTCTTACGTTCTCTGTGATAATGTATAATAACATAAAATTGAAATTGAAAGTAAAGCGAAGCGTTGTATAATTCGTGCCGATCGAGTTCGTTGATATAATCATAACTTAGTGCCATCATAACAGTTGACACCGTCGACCGGGAATTGTAAAAAAAATTATCATTGATAATGAAGGCAGCCGATGCGAAGTGTCAAAAACTTATATGCTCGCGAGATATCGTAATCTTTAAAGGTGACGATCATCCTGTTCGTAGTCGTCGAGCGGTGCAATGACCAATCGATTGCGGCCAATCTTGGGTCACGACACGTGCCGGCGGGGCGGCGTGGAAAAGTACGCGTAATCGAGATACAAAAGGCGGTTTTGGATCGGTGAGAGATTCCTAGCTAATTCGAATACTTGCACCCTGCTCCGGCACGTGTCTTCAGCACGTGCGAATCGGGGAACGACGCGTGCGATGCTGGGACGCATCCTGAATTCGTGGGACGCGTAGAATATATTCTGACCCAAATTTTCAAGCGTGCCATTGCAGCGTATTTAATCCAACAGAAATTATCAGTTTGCAAGATAGAAGGCAAATTTTTAATTTGACAAGTGGATAGTAAAAATAATCTGCCTCTTATAAGAATAGTAATGAAGTCTGTGGCTCGTAGTTAATAATGAATCTTTAATTAATCAATCTTAATATTTATAAACTTTTATATGCATAAACTGTTATTTATCGCACGAAGTTCTCTATCTTTCCCATGTCCCTGACAGTTACATTTTCAACATTGCCAGCCACAGAGAGAAGACCACGACAGTGTGACGAGTAGAAAGAAGTGTGTGCACAGAACTATCGTCCGAATACTAGCCTGGGGATATTTAACCTGGGTAGCAAATGTTTGGCCCACGTGAAGCGCCCGTAGCAGTTTGCAGAGCCTTTCAATTAAAATACCGCGTAACGACGAAATGAAATTATTCAGCCGTCAATGAGATGAACAAACACGATGTCAGTGTGCAGGCGGTTGGTCGAAGTATCAAGAGGGATTATAAAAATTGTCTGTTTGCATATTTCTACGGGAATATCGAAGATAATCCATATATGTGTACTGCCCTTCTTCTCGTTAACGATGCTAATAACAAGGACAGGGCTAAAAAAAAATTGAATACTTATCATCCATATCTTTTACTGTTACATTTCTCTCCCTCTTCTGAGGAAAGGGGAGGAAGAGTAGATTTAATCGAAATTTGTATTGCACTCCGTTACGGGCGATAACACCGACGAAATTGCGACGGGAAGAAAAAATTGAGATCCACCAGCCACCCCTATGCGGATGATCGTGCGCGGCCGCGCTTAAATCCGATCGAGATAACGAATCTCTCGCATGTTGGTACGAACGAATTCGTACCCTACGAACGACAATAAACTGTATTATCTAGGAACCAGACCACTCGATGCACCCCACCGACATCAAAGGGAGGAATTCGATCGAGTGAGGCGATCGATAACGCAATAACCTTCGGATACCCTACTTTGCGTGTAATTCTACACTCGTCTAAGGACACTTACGCACTGTTCCTTTGAAGTCCCTCTCACGTGCTGGGCATTATACCTCCTACTCCGATTATTCAGTAAAGTTTGTGGACGACCGTGATGGAATATCAATCACATCGATACAGAAGAAGATTTTTGTCTTTAATATCTACAGGAATTCGTCTATTTTTAAAAATTGTATCTTGTAAGCAAGTTACCTATTTAATTTACTGTTAGGGAATAATTCGATTCCGAATTCCACCCCAACGGACGAAATTCTCAAACCGACGTCCCTAGTCCCGAAAGGGTGCACTGAAATGAATGGAAACAGAGAAACAATGGGGGCCATTAAAGTCTACTCTCAATCTCGTCTGCTTCGAATAATCAGATACCTTTCTGTTACAACCAGGTGAGCCAACTCGAGCGAGTAACGCCTTTTGACGTTAACGCCAGTCCTCTTGTGTGCGCGGCCACCATAAACGCAGTCGACGTACAATGGCAGATCTTAATCTCCCATCCTAGTTCCTGGCTACCCGGCAGCCCATTACCATTATGTTTGCACTCCAGCTATCACTCTATTGTCTCAGTTATCTAATGGTACATCGACAACGGGGATTGCTTTTTTGTGGCACATGGATTCGTTAACTCTGCGTGATGGCCGCTTCGATTTTCGGAACGCGATGTCCGTGGTGGATGAATTGTTGGAGGGCGTTGATTACCGTTCGATTGTGGCGATAAATATTTCAGAGGTTTCATTTTACTGCGTGTTGTACGACGGATGGAAATATGTGGATTAACATCTATGCTTGGAAATCTGAAATGGTAAAAACTCGGACTACGAAAATTTCGGTTGCCTATTTCGTAGGAATAAGGTGTAGGCACTTGAGTTTCCAAGATTCAAGATACTGAAGCATTGTAGCAATTTGTATTTCCATATCGCAAAGAAAGATTACGCAGCAAATGAAAGGACCATGAATCCCTGTTTGAGCGACTCGGTAGAGATGGTCGCAGATGTCCGTGGAGCGGTGCTTGCCACTTAAAAACGAAGTGGACCGGCTTGGCCCGGTGGCTGAGCAGAAGTAGTACAGTTGCCATTCGTGGTAAAATAATATCGAGGAGAGAAAAAAAGGCTGCACGCGCCATTGACCTTCTATGAACGTTACATCGGAGGCACGGCAAGAGTAGAGGGTGGCAAGCCTATCGGGCCAGTGTACACAAATAAACACACGGAGAGAAATTATTTTTTGCAGGGGTTCGTCAAAAGTGTTATCATTATTTTTCGGCCCCTTTGCGCGATGCTCTTTAATTTGACACGTGGGAAAGGGAAATTTTAAATCGGAGAACAAAGTCACTCTTGTCTTCCAAACAGTTGAAGTATTTACCCACAAATCAAATTTGGGTTAGAAAAAAATGTGAGGACTTCTATTACACACCCCCATGAAGATAAATATGCATTCTTAGTACATCTTTCTTATAGCCAAATTGTTTCATTATTGAGGAAAAGAGGATCTAATTGGAAAGAAGGTAACAAGTATCGTACAATGTTCCCAATCCTTCCAAACATTTGGTGGACTCCTTTTCTCTTAATAAAAGGGATAACGTTCGGATTATTTGGTTCATATCGCGGACGTTGAGCTTCTAAAGAGATAATGATCGTTCCTAGGAGGGAAAGCTAGAATATAATACGCGAAGGTTCCCTAGGGACAACGGAGGATGTATCCTCGCCATCTACGCGGACAAAAGAATCTCTCAGCAGGGTATTCCCTGGAAACCAGCTTCTGACTGGTGAATCGTTTCGATCGCTGCGCGTATCAAACCAAGTGAATCGATAAAAATAATTTTTATCGCGATCAATGTCGGACACGTATAACAGTGTTCCAAGAATCTTTCTTGTTCTGTCAAAATGATAAATGTACTTGAAATAATTGAGAAATCAGCTATCCAAAGGTAACAGGCATTCAAAATATATCTTTAATATATTATTCTTCTCATCACTAAGATCCAATTTCTTCTTCAGAATCGCTGAGCAACACAAACCTCTAAACTCCTTCGACCAGTGCGTTCTAATGACGTGCAGACAGATTAAAAAAATGAATCACACGAATGACAACATGGCAGACTCAGTTGCACACGCACCGCTACCTGTAGCCCCACCGTTTTTGTCACCCCAAAAGTGTCTTTCCAGCCGAACGCTTTGACAAAATGAAAACCGTTCGCACGTGATAATGCGAATGTCGCTCCATCCCCCTTTCGAGATCACGAACAACCGAAGAGAGAAATGCTAATCAGTTTCTAATAGTTTTAATTCCATCCTGATCCCAGCACGAGCGTTGCAGCGTCGTATAAAAAGCTCCGTTCAACCTCGAGCGAAATTTTACACGTTTACTGTGTTTGCGATCGTCAGGGTTCCAGTTTGCCCAAAGTAACACGTACGACAATAGAGAGATTATCGGTGGAAGCAAAAAACTTAGGTGTGAAAATCCATGCTGGAGCTCGGTTGACAAAATAGTAGCGACACGACAGCGCTTCGTTTTTCAGGAACCTGAAAAAACCTGCACCTGCACAATCGCTTTTCGAACAGCTGCAGCAAGCACATGGTTCAGACTATGTTGATTGCAGGATATCGATTTGGTATTTGGATTCGTGGGTGCTTCGCTATTTTACTAATTTAAAAATTAAGGAACTCGTGTTATTTAATGTTGATAATCCTTGAGGAGCGTCTCGTCGATCTCACCGCCGTGGAAAACAAACTGGCCACCCATCGGTTGATCGGTGCTCCATTATCTCCGGGCTGTCACGGCTTTAGAGGATTACACGTCGATTACCAGGCTCAATTTTAAACTGTCTCCCTCACGCTTCGGCCGGGCAACCCTTTTGCGGGTTACTCCATGGTTTTACAATCAGTCACCCGTGCTGTGACACGACCGACGGCTCGTCGAAGGGGTTGCCTCTTTCCGAAAAGCGGATTACGTTTCTCATTCTGCTACCTCTCGCTTTTCCTTCCGCACTCCAGATAACAGATCGACGTACCGGTGAACGTTTCTGATCGACGTTTGATCGATGAACTTTGACCGACAATGGACCATCCCTTGATTATATTCGCCAAAATCGTGCTCACGCAGCTGAATGCAATTCGAGGAAGTCTTCTATGCAGAAGGGATGAAATATCAGATTTTGAATGAGTTCTTGAATTGTGAAAGTTAAGGAATAAGAAACCTTTTTAGTTTAATAAGTGGGATGGTGGAAAAGATATTAACAATTTGGGATGTGAATTGATTACTTTTACGTGTAACGTGAAGAATAATATTTTTCGTAAGCCTTCTGTTCTTGCTTCTCGTTCACCGAAGGGTGCGAAAATAATTCTTCAGTAGGGGGAAAGATTCGCCAACAGGAAAACGGTTTTACGCCTTTCCCCGACGCTTCATTTTTTCTCTTACCCTCGTTTGGCACGTCACTGTTTACTACCGCGCACAACCCCTTTTTGGCTTTCCGGGGCGTGGTGGTTTTTCAAAGGACGCCAGTCGGTTTTTGAAAACGGAATGACCGCAAGAACTTCACGGTTTTGTTTGCAAACCTCTGTGGGTTTTAGTTTTTTCTGCTTGCGATTCGATACGCCGTTCTGTTCTTTGTGTATCTAGAATTAAGTTTATCTATCATAAAGGTTCAACTCACCCCTTTAACTCTCAGGATCTATAAATCACTTACCTCTCGTTTCAAGTTAACTCTCTACTGTTTTAGAATAAAACACAAGACAGACTGATATTTAAAACAAACATTCTCCATTCTTTTATTTTATTTTAAATTTATAGCACAACCCATACAAACCAAACAATAAAAATTCCGTGTACTCCAATAACTAATGACGCACGTATAAAAGGTGGCACTTATTCGTGTTTCTTCTGCACTCAGAATTTTTTATGTTTCCACTTTTTATACATGGAAGTCTATTACTCTTAAATTTTTTTTAATTTTATCGCCCAATAATTTGCATAATGCATAATGGAGCTCGACTTGAAAATAGAACAATACGTAGTAACGAACCTGGAAATTGTTACCATCGAAGGTGCAGCTCGAACTCCGTGAACAAGACGAACGTAAAATCCAGGGTAGCATTAGAAAGTACTTGATGCGTACTCGGTACTTTGAAATTTTCGAAGGCCCCTCCAGCGTAGACCGTGCCATAGGTGCCCCCAGGTTTTTTTTCCAGTATGAATGATGATGTATGGATGTTGGCTGGGCGGTAGGGGCTGGGTAAAGGGTTCCATTGTTGCACACCCCCCTCGAGAACGAACCCTCTGCCCTTCCTCCTCGCCGGAGAGACCGTCGTGAAATATTGCCGGGCGAGCAACAAACTGCATTCTGCAAGCTGTATACTGTTAATTTTATGCCGGATTTTTTTCGCTGCCACCACTCCATCTATCCCCGCCACCCCTTTCACTATTTGGACGTGGCGGGCGACGGTCGTTACCGCTGGAATTCTTCGTAGGGGTGAGACGCTCACTTTTAAATCCCTAGTGCGCTTACGTTTGATTTTCAATTCGAAGAAAATTTTTATAATGTCCAAATTGATAATCTAAGTAAGAATCGTTGTTAAGAAGCTTGTTGAATCATAATGTGTGTATAGATTTTTGTATGTAGCTGTCTTCTTCGAGCCGTTTCGCGAATACAGAAGGGAAATTATGAATATGCAGAATGTGGATTATGTACTCTGAATCAGGCACGTGCTACTTTCACCCCACTCTCTCACATACAAAGAGCTTTCCACAACCTCCTCCGATTCTCCTCCATTTCACATGAATATGGGTTCGCCTAATGCAGCTGGGGTTACACTTTTAATCGAGATTTTCTGAATAATGCTTTGAGACGCTCTCTCCCCTACGTCTGCTACTCTGAAATACATTTATAGAGACGTTATCGCGGGTACTTTGATCACTGTGTGTAATTTAGTTTTTCGCAGACCTCTGATTAATTTCTTTTACTCGATGCTGCATTGTTCGTGAATCTATGGACGTTAAGTCATTTGAATCGTGACTAATCACACATTCAAAGAATATGGGCGTGTACTGAAATCCTTCTGCTGAGTGCTGGATTAATTTAGTTTACCCAAACGTTTTCCTAATTCCTGGAGGCCTTCTGCCTACAATAGTTTTTCTGAAGGATAATGCCAATCTTCTTGTTTGAAAAAGGTCCCAAATAACCCCAGGAGTCAGAACCATTTCAAGTCACCCTCGAATTCTCCCATCAACATGTTAATCTCAACAAATTTCTCTAAAACCACTCAAAGGAAAAACTCAAGTTTCTGATGGTTGACGAATCAGACGAAAACTTACCTTCAATTTTTACCAACGGTAAGGTCGTAGCATTGAAACGTTCATCCCTCAGGAATGGGTAAGCTGAACCACGCTGGAAAAGACGCGAACGGACGATTGCGAGAGAAAACATTGTATCGACCCTCGAATTATCGAGGAGAACAATGCGGAACCGCAATTAATAGGGCCTGTAATCGGACGCCAGACACGCGTCACGGGGCGAAATATGCAAATTCGATCGGGCACGGTTTTAGAAATTCGCCGAGGCCCTCCTCGTCCGCCAACAATGCGTGACTCCATCGACAATAGGAAATAATAAACCGTGATAAATAGCCGGGCAAATACGTACGACAATCGCGGATCTCCTTTCGTACGGCTCGCCTCTCTCGTCTCCTCTTTCTCTCCCTCGGGCTCCTCTCCTTGGTCGCTTCCAGGTGGACTGATTCATATTCCCGAACAAATACGCTCGGCAAATATCGCGCGGGGGTTGATGGGGTTCCTATGCGCGCGTAAGCAAATACTGGCGTTAATTTCCTCGCTCACGTGTCCCATTTGCGTTTCATTTTCCAATGGCGTACTCTAGAGTATTCTGATCATACGTGGAAATTGTTGTGCTTGTAAAATTCATTTGGATTACCCTTGTCAATATGTCACCAATTCCCGCTTCTCTCTATAAATTAATAAAAAATGAGTTTCACGGTACGCTTCTTCTTCTATTATTTCAGGCTACGATTTTGAATCGAATGCCGCGTGTGTGATTACACCGCAGATCTTTTACTTATTGCCGTTATCGCGGGAAGGTATCGAGGGACCGAATGAAATAGGGGTGCGTTACTAGACGGCAGTTTTGAAGGCTTGAACCTTGAAGAGGCAGCACTAATCAAAAGTGGTCCACGGAGACAGATTGAGGGGCGTGCTGAAATAAATCAGCCTTTTGTTTTACGGCTCTAAAACGGCCGTTGGGGATTTAGAACGCGAAGTTACGTCCATTCATTAAAACACCCCAGCTGCGAGAGCGAAAAGGCTTCGGTGGCGCATTCAAAAATCTGCGTAATCGTTGGTTCTGAAATAGGCGTTATACCGTTGAACCATTTCCCTCGTGTCTTGCAACAGAAGGAATTTGTTCTTATGCGACAGTAGAGGGCCCCGGCTACTCTGCTTTGTAAGACACTATGTTGACCGACACGGCGACCTCGCGGGTGCTAAGAATAAATCAATTAATAGTGCATACATAATTTGAATATTATAATAGACGTGACGAAAGAAATATAGATTTCGGCCGAGGATTTCTTGATAAACAGTGAAAATAAAAGTGGCATCTGTGAAAATAGTTTCAGGAACTAGGGTAGGAATAGTTGTAAAACATAGAACAGATAATCGTGTTGACGGGTCATCAACATTGCTGATGAGAAGGGGTTAAGCGACGCATTGTAGCGGAAATGATTCGAATTAATGTTTTCGGGCTCCATCCTCGATCCCTCAGGACCTTCTTGATGAAAAGCAAGGATCTTGGGCGTAATGCGTCGCCCTTCGAGGTCCTGATTACCTCGCACCCCTATTATATTGATCCTGACGAGGAGAAGTCATTACTTACAAGTTTAGCTGAGAAAGAACGTGCTATTGAAAAAACAAGTGCTGTTTTCAATATTTCTGTTATAAAATGAGCGAACATATTGAAGTTGTAGAATGTTCAACGGATATTCAAAGAAGATTCTCAACATTGTTAATTTGTAGCAATTAAAATTTTTAATGTATTCTATCATAAAAAGATTCCACGTATAGCCTCGCCCCTCTATTAAAAATATCAATAAATCGCACGTACATTATTATATAATTACACATTATGCTGCTAATGACCGAGATAAGTATAAGTAGATAATTTATTTTTAAACATAGTTACAATGCATGTAACTCACTAACACTCGATATATGCTTGAATTATTTTCAAATACGAAGTCACACATGCGCAATTTCGAAATCTCCCTACTTCTGAAGAAAGACAACAAAAGGAAGTGCAGTGGATCGCTTTAATTAACTCCAGCTCCAAGCCTACCAATTGTTCCCAATCGAAAATCAAACTATCAGTGGTACACACGTTTCCTATATAAAATAAAATAAAAACGAAGGATAACAAAGATGTTGAATAATATTTCGAAGATCACACAAACCTCTAACTCTTTATTAATAGTACGGAATTATTACTTTTATTGAACTATTAATAGAACCGGGATAAACTTCACCTTATCGTTGCCGCGAATGAAGCCGAGAAGCAGCTTTCGATTAATTTTTGAGTATCGCCCGATAAAGTGCATCGATGAACCTGAGCACAGTGCAGAAGAATGCCCGATAATAATATATTATTATTGCGCGGGCGCGGGTCAATAATCGAGCACGTTGCCTGGCGACGGTGCTCCTGCTCTCTCTTCAGCCTCCGGAATTTCTTCTTCGACGACTGCTCCTGCAGCTGCTGAACGCGCAGAAGGCGAGCAACCTTCGATACATCCTCATCGGACCGGTTCCATCCATCCAGGCTCCGACACTGCCCTCCCTGACTTTCAAGTAAGTGTAATATTTAATTGAAATTGCCTGATTTCAGTTTCGTACTGTGCCCTGCGAGAGGTTCTCTTCTATCCACCTTAATTTCTAGTCTCAGCTTCTATCGGTGCTCTTTGGAGTTTACAGGCAAAATTTGATAAACATCAGAATCATGGCGTCGAATTGATTTTGATAAAGTAAATTGCGCATTTGTGGTATTATAGTAGTTTGTGTGTTGTATTATTTATAAAGAGGATTTTCAGTCTAATCCGGGTCAATTACTACGGTATTCGAATTTTTGTCCAAAGATTTAATGCACCAATTATTGTAAATGTATTGCGAATACAGCAAACATTTTAAGCGATAATTTTGTCGTTACTTCCAGGTCCACTTCGTAGTCGAGTTCAATGGTTCACCAGTTATGTGGAGGAAAAGTAGAAAGTTAGCTAGCTCGGGGGCCTATGCACCAGGGACCAAAAAGGAATGCAACAAACTCGGTAACCAGAGTCTCGGAACGCGATATTCAATCGAGGAGAACATTGGAAGGTTATGGGGGTTCCGACTGAACGATTTATCTTCTTTTGAGAAGTTTACCACACTTTTGTACCAACCGACCGATCCAGCCAGCCTGGGAGTTGTTAGAGCACTTTTCGGTAAGCAATCCTTTATCGCGTAAAGTCCTGAAATGTATCTACTGCTTGTCGAAGTACACGAGAACGAAATGAAATATATCCGTCGATGCATAACAAATAAATAATAGTATATCTTTAGTGAAACATTTGTAGGACTATGCATGGTGTTGGACGTAATCGAGGAAAGGGGATTGGCAGATATCGACATAAAGTGGGGAGATCCTTTGGAATGTCGTTTCCCATTGATCCACGGAATGAGGCCTCCGTCGTTGCCATGGATTATAATGATATATACCATAATGTGGACGGGTGCCTTCGGGATCATGCTGGGTTTACACTTCAAAGTGGCTTGCGCCTGTTTCGTGGTCCCTTACTGGTACATCTTCCTGCTGGATAAAAGCAACTGGAACAATCACACGTACCTTTACGGGATCGTTGCGACTCTCCTCTGGGGTACAGGGGCTAACAAGTACTTGTGAGTTTCAACAGGAAATGTCTCGTCTGAATGGGAAAACTGGTTCGTGATCGGAGACGTGAGTCAGGATCTTGTAAATACTAACTACAAAAATTCGAAAGCCTCAAACTCGAGTAGAGACACTTCACAACCAGGCAGAATCATTCCCTTTTGCCTGATACTTGATTAAGAAAAGAAATTCGCAATCTAGTGTTTTTAATTAATCTATTATTATGAACTGATACTGTTTACCTTATTGAGATGGCTCGTCCAATTACGAGTGATAGGAAGATACTGAAACATTCATTTTACATATTAATAATTGGAGTTACATAACTTGCACTGCTTGAAATTAATTAATTGCCTCTTCCAGCGCGTTGGATGCTACTAAAGTGCAGGGAATCAAGAGCACAGTACCGTTGTGGAACTATTTCATTTTAAAGTTTCAGTTCTTCGTACTGTACTTTATGGCTGGGTTAAAGAAATCTGATACAGAATGGCTGTCAGGTTACGCCATGACGAATTTGTCCAGACACTGGGTTTTCAATCCGTTTAAGTAAGTACATCATATTACAATCATCTGTGGCTTTCAAAACAACCACGTTCCACTTTTATCGGATCGCTTCAGATTATTTTTAACCACCGAGCAAACTGACTTCTTCATCGTCCATTGGTTTGGATTTGTCTTTGATCTGACAGTGGGATTTTGGATGCTGTTCGAGAAAACTCGCATTCCCGCGATGGTCCTTTGCACAATCTTCCATTTAATGAATTCCAAGTTATTTAGCATAGGTAAGTGTTTATCGTTCGCATCGTGTCATGTGCCATAGCCTTCGTTTATAAAACATTGTAAAAACGTCATTAATTTCAGTGTTTCTTCCCAGGAATGTTTCCATACGTATGCCTCGCGACAATGCCCCTCTTCTGTAACGTTGATTGGCCTCGTAGGTTTGTTTCCTATGTCAAGTGCTATGCAACAATATTTTTTGCGCCAGACGAAGATACCAGCAGCTGCAGTAAATCACTAGTAGCTTTGGAAACATTTAACGAATCCCTCGAAGAAGAATTTACTTTCGTCACTCCTTCGACAACTCCTCGAAAATCAAATAAAATGGCTTCGAATCGAAAAACAATTAAAACTTGTTGCGAGGAAGTAAATAACGGTGCAGATAATGAAACGTCCACTGAAATTAAAAATCACCAACACACAGTGCAGACACGACAATTCAAGATCAGAGCTGTTTGCAGAGACTTGAAGCAGATCAGTTTCAGGTCGACGAGAGCATCGAGAAAACGAAAGTTCGTAGTATTTTTATTGCTTTCTCACGTGGCTTTGCAGGTATTCCTTCCGTACTCACACTTCGTCACGAAGGTATACTGGATCTTTCAAAATACAAATTCCTTAAATGGAGTATCTAATGTTCATTCATTGAAACATCCTTCGCCTTTAGGGTTACAATAATTGGGTACCGGGGATGTACGGATACTCGTGGAACATGATGGTCCACGTATGGGACACCATACTCGTCGTAATCAAGGTTCACGATAACGTGAGCAACGAGGATCGTTACTTGGATCCAAAGGCGTGGGTGCAAACCGACCGATGGGAGAAACATGGCGACATGGCTAAACAGTACGCTTCCTGTCTGAGGGTCCGTGTTTTTCTTATCAATAAATTCGTGTCACGTAATGGACATACTAAATGGGGACGTTTTTATAAGAATTCTCAGAAAATAAACTCGGAAGAATATGGCGCAAGGTTTCGTAATATAAAAATGTTTCTTTTCACTGAACTTAACATCACATTTGCAGGATAATATAATCGAACAAGAGGCTCACATATCCAAAAGCGAACTCCAATTGCAAAAGAAAGCTAAGTGGTCGCGTTTGTCTTCAAACCTAAGCATCTACTTCGATGTGTGGTGCTCGCTGAACGGAAGATTCCAGCAGAGAATGTTTGATCCCAATGTTGACTTGTTAACAGTGGATTGGCACCCTTTTAAGCCTATTTCGTTCCTAATGCCACTTCTCTCGCAATATAACTCGTACAGGTACGTTAAACACTGGCTGCTGCTTGACACAACAACTGGCAACAATAAAGCAATAATGGGGAAACTTCAATCCAAGATTACATAGAATTATCTCGAATCCGAGAAAAAATTACATTTGCCACTTTGTTTTCCAAGCTCTCGTGATGTCTTCAGGTACAGACTGGAAGAGATTCAGCAACACGTATACACGTGGTCGAACGATACCGACGTTCTCTTCGTTGCTGACTTCCCCGGAATGCACCTGGACAATTATATCGCTAAAAACTTCACTAACGTCACGTTGACTGTACTCGAAGGTGAAGTAACGTACAGCGATGACGAACAGCCGGATAGCGTTATTATTTCGAAAGGATCATCGATACCGATAAAGATAGAACAGTTTCATCGAGTGAAGACGACTAGCGCTTATCCAGCTTGCTACATGTACACTTATAATAATGGGAAGAAGGACGAGTCGGAAACGGACGGGTATTCCCCCTTTTTTAAACATTTCACTGATCTCATTCAGGTGTTTTGTATAGATTCTTCAATAACAGGATTCTTCGATAACCAGGCGCCTTTTATTTGGCATGATATTATTGAATATCAAATATTTACCAATCCTCGAAATAACTTAAGATATCTTTGAAGATACCTAAACAGTATCGTACCCCATTGGTGAATAATGTACCAAATATCTTGAATATATGAATCCAAATTGAATATCCATATGCCTGCACTGAATCTACTTAGGCTTCAAGCAATCCAAATATGATAATTTTACTTTAGTATATGTGACTTTTTAAAATTGTATTTTCCATGATTTGCGAGTATTGAGGTAGAATAAATGATGTAGCCCTTGGAATAGAAATCAAGGACATATTTTGTTTTTTTACAGAAGAATCGAGCTTGAAACACCGAGGGGAGTTTCTCCAATCACGAGTGAGATCAATTACAAGATCGAAGCCTGGGTACGAGCTATGAATCACATTGCGAATGCATTTTTCTATTTAGTTTACGACGTACCGATGGTGCGACGCGTGCACATCAATAAATAATTTTAACTGTAGATTTCTGCACCCCGAAAATTCATCTTTGCATTTCTGATGCATACTACAACTTAAGAAAAAATCAAGACTAGGGAAGTTATTTTCATACTTGACGAGGTATAGGTGTGAAAGGTGCCATTTTAGACACAAAAGTGATTAATATTTAACGTACGATTATTTGAAACAGATCTTACGTTGAATTTATTAAGCAATACAGAATTCAGGAATTTATGTGTATATTAAATTTGAGGAGAGACCTTCCAAAGAGAGATTGTTATTTACGATAAATCACCGATCATAAAAAGTCAACTATAATAAGTCTATAATGTAGAATTTAATACCGCAGAGCCAAAGGTTAGATCGTAGTTAGAAAATTTTTCTGTCTTTTGTAATTCAAAAACTGTGGAAATAAAGTTGGAGAAAAGACTATGCCTATGGTAAAGGCGCCGATCGAATTGAATGACCAATTTTTAATAAAATGATGTTCAACAATGCCAAAGATGTAAGAAATCGACGAGTAGGAAGTATGTTGCAATAGTTCAATCCGATACGCTTAACACACGTAAAACAATTCAAAAGCGTGGAGCAAAGTCAATCTCAAGAACGTCGATTTCGAGGGAAAAATATGCAAGCGATTAAACCATCGATCTGTGAATATATTTTAGAGTTAAAGTGCGTGTGAGGATAAGCAGCCAACGACCTTTCTCGATTACGCGTTACTGTCTAAAATACTGTAAAAAATTAACGAAATCGCAATCACAATATGATTTCATTAATCTCCTGCGTCTGAGCCAACAATCTGTAAGAAAACAAATCTGCTGTCTATACTGTAATAATAATAATAAGAAAGTTCAGTGTAACCACAATTATACAGAAAGAAGTGTGTTAAAAAAGTGATAGCTAGTGATAACGGAAGAAACTGTTAACGCTTTGGTTTATCTCGTTCGATCTACGAAAATGAACCATTTATTTTCCAGCTGATAATTATGTTTATCAAGAAATTTTCCTTTGAATCATTTCACAGTCATTACTCACTGATTAGTATCGTACCAACCAGTTCTTGAGACGATAACGGATATTGACATCGTTTAAAGACGAATTCGTAGCGTGCAATTAAGCATCTTTGCCTGTGCAACATGTCTTCAGACGATATGGAAGAGTTGCATGATAGCTCGTATCGTGGTAATAAAGTTTTTCGTCTGATAAGCAGAAAGTGAGTGCATCCGATGGTCCTGATAATTGTGCCAGTGTCGTAGCAACGGTTCAAGTAACCTTGCCTGTTCAATTCCATTGAAAGAATCCCGCGAGACGTTCCTCGTTACATAATAAAGAACATCGTGTCACCTGCGGCCTTCGTAACACTAATTTTATCTCATTTTGCCAAACGTATTGCAGGTAAGGATTGCCCTCAGCAACTCACATCTCCGTTTCGTGACTTCTCCGAGGAATACACACCCACGGTTAACGCTATTCTGTAAAAATAAAATCGTAGATATCGGAATGCGTGAAGCACCAATTATTTGAAACGACGGCCTTTAAGAAACAACTTATTTCCATTTAAACGTTGCCGATAAGTCGCTAACTAGTAGTAATAAACTTCGCGGTTTCGCGATATTGACTGAAGTTCTTAAGCCTGTTGAGCAACGAACAGTACTTTGGTTTCGCCATACAGTCTTAAATCACATAGGCTAAAATTCCTGCGTTAGAAAGGAAAGAAGAGGGCTGAGAGGTGTGTTAGTGTAATAGCTGAACTGTAATTTGCATGAAAATGAGAAATTCTATGATAGAACAGCCAGGGAGAACAGTGGATTATCGAAGAAACTGAGGACCAATTGATGTCACTTAAAGCATAACGATGAGAACGCGTTGAGCGTCTGAACGAGCTACCATTATCT
The DNA here is from genome assembly GCA_960531205.1 of Andrena bicolor. Classification (NCBI taxonomy): domain Eukaryota; kingdom Metazoa; phylum Arthropoda; class Insecta; order Hymenoptera; family Andrenidae; genus Andrena; species Andrena bicolor. The sequence goes on along the minus strand of OY482666.1, from coordinate 33,206,183 downwards.
TATAATGACCAACAGAGTAACTTCGTTGATACAGCCATACCTAATCAGAAAGTTGCTTATCTATGTAGATAGGTGGAGGTGGAAACCAGCGTTCGTCAGCCAGTCACTCAGATACGATCGTCTGGGTAGTTTTGTCCGAAGGAAACATTGAAACATGTAGTGGAATCACGTGTGTACAGGTGCACAATAGGGGTCACAGGTCGATAAGAAGAAATGGGTGAATGAATCCTTGTATGAAATGCTGTGATGTATTCAGCAAAGTGCAAATGAGGTGTGACATAATAAGAACATAAACGACTGCTGATTAAGTTTAAAATTTGAAGACGAAGGTATGCAGTTCGATTTTACAGTGTGATCGAATTCATATAACGCTCAGTTATTTATTTTATATGCATTCGCAGATCGCATATTAATTTTTATTAGAAATAGGAATAGGGGACCACTAGCAATTAAATATATGCATTCGCAGATCGCGTATTAATTTTTATTAGAAATAGGAATAGGGGACCACTTACAATTAAAAGCAACAGGCACACAATATATCTTAATAACACGCTCACCTTGAAAAATCTGCATTTCATACCAATGTAGTATTATTCATCTGTATTTTACTTGCAGCAAGAAAAATGTCTGACGAACAAACGGACGATACCGTGACAGCGAAGCCGACAGATCCTCTGATCGAGGCTCTCGACAAGCTCGGCTGCGGCTCCAACTTTCTATGGATAATATTTATATTCACACTCACGCCGACGATGTTCAATGGAATGCACTCCATGTCCTATATTTTCATTGCTGAAGTAAGAGCGACGTATTTCTACTTCTCACTAAAGGCTGGAACAAACACGTCCAGTAATTTAGTCGAGTAGCGAGTGATTTAGTAATTTACCATTGTTTTACTAAGCTACTCCACTAAATTTTAGTGTCCACGCACGAAAAATTACCAAATTATTTGCTACTCGACTAAACTACTGGACGTGTCTGAACCAGCCTTAAGAATCGCACAAGCTAAACAAAACAATCATACTGTGAATACACAGAGGCACCGTTTAACAGAATTTTCATTACGAAGGTTCCCACTCACTGGTGCTCGGTACCAAGCTTGACCGCCGCGAATTGGACAGATGATGAAGTAAGAAACATCTCCTCGGCAAGTTCGTGCACCATGTACAACTACGACTACGAAAACTTCGCGAAAATTGGGTATGAACAAGCTTTGAAGTACAAAATGGAAAACGAACTACCTGCTGAAATAACTTGCGAAGTAAGAAGCTTCGCGCACGACCAGGATGGAAACTCCCTCGTCGAAGACGTGAGTGTTATTTTCCTCGTGTCCACTTTCGTTCCATTAAAGCATTCCAATTTCACCGTTTGGCTGAGTACACGGCGAATTGAGAGCTCGCTAATTGATTGGGTAATTATTGCAGTGGGACCTGGTCTGCGACAACACTGCGGCTCGCTCTAGCACTCACATGGCTCTGTCCCTTGGAAAATTATTGGGCAGCGCCTTCTTCGGGATTTTCGCGGACAAGTATGGCCGCAAGATCAGTTACGTGATCGGTATAATTCTGTTGATCATATCTGGTCCGGTGGGAGCTGTCGTTCCTTGGTACTGGGCTTTCATCGTCTCGAGGCTGGTTAACGGCGTTAGCCATGCCGCGATACAGTACTCTTCGTTCACAACACGTGAGTGGTGTTTTAAAGTTCACTTGATGGCGTAAGTGTTATTTCTGCAATTTGAATGCAACTTTTAAGCGTGATGTACAAACAAGTACTCCTTTCGTTTCGTAATTGTAGTGTAGTAAATAGTTGAACTCATTCGTGTTCATCTGCAATCGTGAAACGGTATGATTTCTGTGGCGCAGTTACAGAGGTAGCAAGTGAGAAACATAGACAATGGATGGGCATAGCTTATAACACAGGCTATGCTATGGGAATTGTCATTATACCGGGTATAGCTTATTTGCTATACGAATGGAGGTACATTCAATTAGCGATCTCTTTACCAGCTCTGCTCTTGCTGATACACTTGTGGTAAGCTCTCAAATACTCATTCGATCAATGAAGGTAGATTCTTGCTATCTTAAATCACTTTAAAGAACAATCATACTTGACTCAAAGCACTTCATATCCAATTATCTATAACTTGTGATTAAAGCATCGTTTACGTACATTTTTCTTTGAAACTGAGCACTCTCTTGAGAATTTGACAAGTTTGCAATTCATAAAGTAGACACATAACTTCATTAAATTCCTGCAGGTTTATGCCCGAATCCCCGCGATGGTTGATAGCGCACAATCGTCGCAAAGAAGCGAAGATTTTAATCGAAAAAGCTTACAAGAGAGTTTCAACCGCAACAACGTTGACAGCGGTGACTTCAGGTATACGGAGTCAGAATTGGAAAAATTCGGATGACGTGATCGTTTCATCTGAAGAGACAGCCGCTGAAGAGTCCACCAAGGAACAACTACGAAATAACGTCAGAGGTTTTCGAGTCCTTGTCAGTAATAGTGAATTGAGGAAACGAATCCTCATCACGAGTTTCGCTTGGATGGTAGCCTCCCTCTCTTATTACGCATTAGGTAAGTGAAGAAACACTAATCTATCACATAGTTTCATTATATAAACTCTACATTCCACTGAACACTTGTACTCTGTTAAAATGATGCAATTCAGAAACTTGGCAGAATATTTTTGTCGCACATAAACAGAAGAATCCTGAACAGTGTCTCCGATATGAAACGAATATTATTAACATATTCTCTCTTCGTGAAAATAAAATCATATTGTTTCAGCACTGAACGTGAACAACTTCTCAACAAATCGATACATTTACGTCCTGGTGATGGGTTTGACCGAGATACCAGCATATCTGATACCAACACCAATCTTGATGGTCGTAGGACGACGACAGGGAAGCATGGCTTTGTACATTATTGCAGGGCTATGCTTGATGTGCATTTTGATAATACCAACAACGGAAACCGATGCGATCATGACTGTATCTCTGATTGGAAGATTCAGCGCGTCAGCTGCTTATGGTATAGTTATCCTGTACAGCTCGGAGCTTTTCCCCACGGTAAGACTATGTTTCAGTTACCTACGTCTATAATTATATAAACGTTGTGTCAGTGATTCATCACCGTCAAGCCCAAACCGCTGATCCTAGCAACATGAAATACGGAAGGTATATTCCTTTTGCGACATAGGTGCTCGATAAGAATTGAATTTTTTAAATTCCAACCTGAAGAGGGTAAAAAGGGGTGAAATATGTTTTCTCGGACACCTTACTATTTGTTAGGCCCGATTAGATATCAACTTGGTTTTTACTTACAAAGGTTATCTCAAAACTAGATTTCGCATTTGGTCATTGTTTTCATGGAGTCTTTAATATCTCTTAGGTTCGAAGGGAAGCGCGGGAGTATTTTGCTGGTTGAATTTATAATGGCATGGGATGGGCCCAATAACGTTTCGCGCAGATGTTACTACAAAGATATCTACTAGAATGATGTCTGTAATTTTCTTTGAAACAGGTGTGCAGGAATTCTGGGGTCGGAACGAATTCCGCTATGTCTCACGTTGGAAGCGTGGCTGCACCTTACGTCGCTGATTTATTGGGCGCTGTCATTTGGTGGGGACCAACTACCCTCTGCGGTGTTTTAACCCTGGTGGCAGGTCTTCTGTGTGCAGTATTACCTGAAACGCGTGGCAGGCCCCTGGCAAATAGTGTCGACGAAGAAGTTACTGAGGAACGAGAGAATGTTTCATTCTCCAACTGTTGCAAATGTAGATGAAACTTAACGTGGTGACAATTGGCCAGAAAGGGGGTAAGACGTTTCTCGGTAAAGTGTTCTCATCTACGTACGTCTTCAAACGCAACGTTCGCAGCATGTAAACCAGCGCTGTCCAGCGTAGGGGCTCCTCCAAGCAGCGTGATTTTCTGTCAAAGAAACCTCGCGACGCTAAAAAGTAGACCGTGACAGTTGTGTAGACGAGGAATCTCAGTCGCCATGCATGGCATCGACGTTCACTGTTACTTTGACTCGGCGGCGTCTTTGCGCCATGGCAACGGCGGACGATGGTGGGGATGGCTTTTGCCTCCCGAGAGGCAAATTGGACAGCGCTGATATAAACTATTGCGATAAGTTTTGTATCACTTTCATGGGAATATTTCAGGGCCGTCGTATCATTTTCGGGAGCCCTGATATGTGGCCATCTAAATTATTTCCAATTAAATAAAATAAAAAATACCGCGCTAACACGCCAAGTGAATAAGTATTAAAACAATTAAATAACTAAGATTAAACGTGGGGTCCATTCCACGAAAAAAATGCCTCATATTAAAATCTTAATTTTGGTGTATTCGTTATTTTCTTTCTGTTACCTATAGTTGCGGGCCCATTTCCAATTTTTTTCTAGCTTTTAAATCTCTATTTTTTTCTTTTCCAATTTTTCACGGGCTCCCTGAGCTCCGGGGCCCTGAGGCGGCTGCCTCTTTCGCCTCCAAGTTAAGACGGCACTGGAATATTTGATGAAACACTTAAATCTAAAAAGAGTATTTTGTATATTTTCGTCGATCGTTTAAAATGTGAGGGGCTCGACGACTTGGTACACGTGAAGATCGCTTTAGGATAGAAAATGCATTGATACCCCGATTGTAAAAGGAGCAAATTAAATTTTTTATGTATTTATGGTGAACTCCAGTTTGAATTTGCAAACGATAATGGGTCGTATAAACGAGATGCACCGCGATAACGTGTACACGATCTCTTTCCAGCAGAAAATATTAGAGGCGTGTGCAACCCATGGTAAATGAACTAATTCTGAACAGTTGCATCTTTATTTAATATCGCATGCTTAGCAATCCTATTCAACGTTTCAGTTGAATACATGGACGACGAGTGCGCGGTAGTTTTGGCTTTTGGCGAGTGTCTAAAGGATCCTAAGATTCCTAAGCACTATCGAACACAAATGGTTGTATAATTTTACCAATTACGATAATGACAACTAAGTAAACCACGAACTTCCATTCGTTACAGTTGTTGAAATTAATAAATAACGTTCTATCGAGAAAGTCCAGTTCCATGTCTACCCCCTTTTCCCTAACAGCACATTTAATAGTAGTCGCGATAAAATTAATCAGTGAGAAACGTAGATACGATTGACATGCGTTGTAGCGCAATTGGATTATGGTACCAGGTTAGCCAGATGGTCGTAACTATCGTTTCTAAGTGGAGCCCTGGCAAAACCATGAACCTGTTTACTGGAAAATTGAAGATATCTAAAAGTTTGAACTCTACATCCCAGAAACTACTAAGGTAATTCATCCAAATTTTCTTCCTTTTCCCTTAGTAATGTGATTCTCCGATATGTGAACTTCTAAGCACGAATAATGTCAAGAGGCTATCAATTAATTATCATATTAAACTGATTGATTTCCAAGTTCTTTGGATTCTGATACTAATCATTCTTAAAGAATCGTTTGACATCTGAAACCCCGATTCAATATAAATACAATCAGCTATATTTAATGAATTAACGAATGCAGTTTTGCTGCATGGCAGAAGCTTCTAGCAGCAGTGATAGTAGTCAGTGTAATGGGATTCTTATTCTGGAAACGCCACGAATTAATGGCCGCAGTGACCGACGAGAAGATGGAGAACGTCTTGATGAACTTAGACGTGTCTTCAAAAACGGATTCGCACGTCACGCGATCGGAAGTTGCACAGGTCTTCGATGCGTCGATCGAGCAGAGTGTCAGTACAAGCTACTGTAAGATGAAGGATTGCGCGACCATAAGCTGCTCCTCTATTCCGAGGGGCTCCGATCCTGGAGCGGTTGCGTCATGCTTCATCGAGACCGATTTCAAGGTATTGAGGCAGGTAAAAATACCACTTGTACCATGCGATGGTATGTAATGCGATATTTTGTGTAGGTTGACTGCAAAAACACGGAATCCATCAAGGTGTCGTTCAACGATTGCAAATTTCCGGGGAACGCACTTCGAACGAATTGGCTGAGGACCAACGTGTCGATCGAGGAGTTAACGCTCGACAGGTGTTACCTGAGAGAAATAGAAGACGAAGCCTTTTCTCTGCCCATTTACGAGACAACGAAGAAGATCATTCTGTTGAACAACGACGTCACCTCTCTGCGCAGAGCGGTGTTTCGTCGCCTCGGCTCCTTAGAAGAACTCTCCGTTCGAGAAAACATCATCAACGAGGCTGAATATAATTTACTGGATAACGTGGCCAATTCTCTTACCAGTTTGGAGCTGTCTGGAGTAATCAACGATATAAACGTTCTTCGCAACATAACAGGCGGGAGCAGAACTCTGAACGTTCAGATACTGACGCTACGAGGGAATTCCATACCTCTGATTGCTCGTGAATTATTCGAAGGTGTACCAACCGTGAAATCTGTCTACCTCGAGTCCTCGAAGGTGAACACTGTATCGCCAGGGGCACTGGAACCAATGGCTCCTTCCATTTTGCAGTTAATAATAAACGATAACAACATCCATTCGTTGCCAGTGGGGCTCCTCGACTCTGTACTGCGTTCCAATCGACCTTTCCGCATGGCGATACATAACAACCCCTGGCATTGCGAGTGTAGCCTCAAGTGGCTGCAGGATCTCGTTCAAGCTCAGCCAAATATAGTGTTCGCCGTTCCAGTTTGCAGCAACCCAGAGACAAGTGCTGGGGAATCGTTCGCTAGGGCAGAGTTTTGTCCATCCAACGCAACGGCGTCGAGTGTTGTTAATGTAACTACCGAGGTGTCTACGAAACCAGACTTGAACACGGCCACAAGTCAACAACCGGGAACCACCGAGAAAGATCTTTTATTAACTTGCACCGCGTCCAATATTTTACTTCATACTAAACGATCTTACAAGCTGTTGTCCACTGATTTAGATATTCCATTGCGTTTCCCCGATTTCTTCGTCGCGGAGATCATGGAGGACAGCGTACTGGTCAATCTTCCTGACTTGGACGATGGGGTGACGTTGATCTGGTTCAACAACAATGACGTCGATGGCTCGCCCAGCTGTGCAAAAAACGTCAGGCACTCTTATCTGGTGCGGAATATCGATTCGGGGGCCACGTACACGATCTGTTTGCTCAGCGATAACGCGGGCATCGTGTCTCCCTTCGATTGTCTGGCCGTGACGACGATTCTCGCGTACCAGTCCAGAACTTGGCTGAGGAACGCGGACAAGATTATCGTTTGTTCGTTATTGGTGGCGTCGATGGTCCTGCTGTTCGTCATAAGTGCCTTTTTCACCTTCGTGCTGATAAGGAGGCATCCTTCGTTGTTGCGCGGCAGCAAACGCGTCATGTTGGTGAAACGGAACGTGGACGCGATCGTTCTGCCGAAGGGGGTTAACTTGGACGAGGGGAAGCGAGGGTGTGGGAATGTGGCCGCGATGAATAAGCAGCAGGAAGATGGATATATTACTCCTTTGCCCCCTGCTCCTTTGCCTGCTCCTCGAGGAAGAAGGGTGTCTAGGATGAGTGCGCAAAGCGATTGGAACAGTTACGTCTTGGAAGTGGAACCGACGGAGATGCAATTGGCCTCTTGGAGGCTGCATAGATTGAACAATGAGCTCGAGCTGGAGAAAACAAAATCTGAAACTCCGCCATTGCCGCCGCACCCTTCTGATACGATTCCTTCATTGTCCTTTCTGGTGGACTGGAAGGAAGAGCACGCTCTGTACGAGGCCTCCAATATTTAATACTTGTGTTTGCATATGTCATTTAAACTTAATGAATTAGGATGAAACATTTGTTTAGTAAAATATTACACGTGGTAAATTGTATAAGACGTTCGATTGCTCATTCAGTTAAGAATTATACATAGATAATTCCTTTTTAATTGAATACCGATTTCAAAGTCATTTACCCTAAATGGACTGAATGGAACAACTTTGTTTTATCTCCGATATCTTGAGGAGTATTGCCTATATACGCTTAAGCCGGACACACCATATACTTTGCGATAGGAAAATAAATAATTCTGGTCTCATCGGCCTAAATCAATGCTGGCCAACAGCCCAAAGGTACCGGTGTCAATGTCAGTTTCAACGATCAAGTGTAACGCCGAAGCCTAGATCCTATTAAACGGTTACCAGCGGAGGTTACTAAACAGAAATAAATCCTGCTGGTCGAAGCGACGGGTCTCGATTTAATAATCGTTGGTCATTATCACCGGCCACCTCCACCGCCCGTCCGTTTATTTCTGACGATTAGGTCAGTAGTTCGTACCTAGCGTCGAAGCTCTATCCGATTGGCCAATGAGGTCACACAGCATCGCCGCGTCTAGCCCCCGGAGATGGCTGCCAGGTGAGCTTTTTTACAGTGCGCGCAGCTTCTAGCAAACCACTGCAATCCTCTAAAAGGACGCAATGCCAATATGAAACTGCTGCACTACTCGGTCCCGGTTGGAATCGTTATAACCGTTTTCATGCCTGCCCCCTGGTACGCGTGCAGTGGAAATGGTCGACTATACGTTGACTCGCGTCACTTGGCTTTCTACGGCCGTTGCCAATTGCGGTTCCGTATTCGCGTGAGCTTGACATTGGCGTATGATGTAACAGCAACGTATCGCGCTCCCCTTTCCTACTTTGCAGGAAAACGGTCTATCGAACTTTCGACCAAACAACAAACGCGAGGAAATCACTGCCCCGCGTTTATCGCCAATTCTTTGGGCTCCTACTCTACGAACTTATCTGTTCCATTCATATTTAAATGCAAACGTTTGCTGTCTCCAGCTCCATGCACTTTCTACTTGCAGTAGAGTTTCTCAGGATCTGATATGAATAAAATAGTTATGTACCTAAATATACCATTTTCCTTGCGTTAGAGTAGAAATTAATAAGGGTTTTGTTCGATCAGGTACATGGTTCACTCTATGAACATTGGACGCTAATCTAAATGTGTACGCGATCGTATAGTGGGAATCAATCGTCGATTTAACAATTGACCATTCAACAGTTGCGTCAACGAGTCGAGACCGTTTCGCAAAGTATGCTCCATGAAAGGGTCCCGATTAAGAATCTTTTTATAGTGTGTTCGAGCTCGCAGATGATTGGTGATTACCTGTCGACGCTAATAAGAATGCAGGATTGCGTCCACGCAGCTCTACTAATTAGTTTACTAAGCCTCAGTGTGACATTTTCATCGGTACAGTAAGTTGTACAGAACCGATAGCTCCGAAGGGAACCGCGAATCATTTACTTCTGTGATAACTGCGATTAGAACGTAAACTCTCGTTAATTATACCCAGCAACAATGGTAATTATCGTTTCTCCGATACTCGACGTGTGAGAAGGAAATTTATTCGAACTTTGGGACATGTTTGACGTAAAATCGAAATTAATTTAACGCTTCGCGAGTGATTAACAAAATCGTCATGTTGGAGTTAAAATTCTGTGAAAGCGTGGCAGTATTTGAATGCTTTCTCCAACACGAAACGAATCAAAGTCTTGTGTTCCTTCGGCGCGTGTGTTGATCGATTTAGTTCTTGTCTCATCGAAAGTGACCTAAGAAAGCTATAGTATAACTATAATTTAGATAACGTATAAAGTCAGTGTAAAATAAATTTATATCTTCTTCCGCAGGAGGAGACCAACCCCATGGAGGGAATCCAACTCAGCAAAGACCAAGTCGCACGTGAGTACTCTCTCCATAGCAGGTCATTCGCTTCCATCAGGCATTTCCTGCAGCAATAAACACAGAATGAACGTCACGTTACATCGCACGAAAGATAAATTAACATCTTTCGATTCCGGTTCAGTGGCACGCAGTTTCTTAATGACTCGTCAATTACAGAGCTCAAGATGGGATTCGACGCGTTCGATCCCGACAAGAAGGGAGTCATCAACACGGACATGGTGGGCACGATTTTATCTATGATGGGGATGAAAATCCCGACACCACAATTGAACAGTGTTATCGCTGAGGCTGACCCGTTCGGTGCGTTGAACAGCTTCGCAAAGTATCGTTAGACACAGAAAAATAAGTGAGAAGTTTTTAACCCGTGGAATTTTGCGTATCCCAGGATCTGGGGAGCTGAACTTGCAGGAGTTCTGCGGGTTGGCGTCCCGATTCATGGAGGAGGACACGGACACAGAGGCCATGCAGCAGGAATTACGAGAAGCGTTTCGGCTGTACGACAAGGAAGGGAACGGTTACATCACGACCGACGTGTTCAGGGACATTCTTCACGAATTGGACGATGCACTGTCCCCCGAGGAGCTCGACATGATCATCGAGGAGGTGGACACTGATGGATCTGGCACGCTCGATTTCGAAGGTAAGCGTTATCAGCGTGGATCGATCGGCGAACGGTCGCCGCCGTTCGTATTACGAGGCGCATCGCGAGCTACAGATACCCACGTTTCGCGTTGCAGAATTCATGGAGGTCATGACAGGCTAAATTATCACCTTGGCACGAAGCGGTCGTCCCTCGTGTAGGCCACATCCACGGGCAACCGGGGCCGCCCGCTCTACACGTGGAAGCTGCGATTTATTGGAGTTGTATGTGGCGTTGGCAAAGTATGAAGTTAAAGGTTCGTAGGTGATGTCTGCTAGGAAGGCGTACGAGCAACGTGGTGTATAGCTGGGAGAATATTTCCGCCCGTGTCGGGCTCACAATCGGCTAAAATGTATTTCTATCTATGCCGGAATTAACCGACGCACGGGGCACACCGAGTTATCGTTGCTGGGAACAGGTTTATATCGATCCCGATATCAATCGACGTTTCTACGCTGCCTCACCTTTCTTCCTCTCTGTTCTACGTTACCGAACAGAGGATGGAGATTTACTGTCTTAGAGAATACCTTGTATTTATCCGACCTGTCAACCTGCTAACTTCTGCACTTTACCCGCGTCGCGTACAATTATAACAGCGCTATTGTTGATAAGTGATTCTATTATATAAAAAGAAAATTGTAACTATAATCGGGCCAAAGTAACTGCATAAGATAAGGATAAGTAATAAAATTACCCCTCAAAAATAGGAAAATAAGCATGTGCACATTATTTTACCTTTGATCGTCGTTTATGGTCTCGTTATTTTGTGTCCACGGCATTTAGTGTCAATGCAAAGCATCGATCACACAGTCTATTATTAATATCATGTGAAATACCATGTGAAATAAAGAAATTCTGTTAGAAGCTACCTGTACGTATTATTTACTCCTGTTGTAAGTGGTTACACTAATACCATGAGCAATTATTTTGCCGTCACTGTACTCAGAGACATCAGAGGACTTTATCTAACGAAACGCTAAACAGATCTTCGAATTAATCGACGGCATTGCATCCTAGAGACGGAACGAGGCTCGGGTAGATCTTATCAACACAAGACTAATAGGCTAAACATATAAATATAACTCTGAGGCCACGATCTACGCGTCGTCATTGTCTCTAGGCCCTAGAGATCATTAGCTCAGCTGAGCATAAAGATAACAACAGCATGCTGTAAGATGTGGCAACGAGCAATATGTCGGAATAATCGGTGCTAATATCGCCCTAAATATAATAGCTGGTGCCAGGCTTTATGAGCTTTATAATTAGCTGCCTAAGAATACAAGCACATGCGGTTAATACGCGGAATTGTCTTAAGCGTCCCGTCGTCATGTCCGGCGGTGAGCCAACTTGGGCTATTGTCGCGTCACTTTCCCCCGCCATATTGATTGTGAATCACATTAGCCCTCCCGGAAGCTTCATCAGATTGTTCCTTGCGAAACCGGAGCTTTTACAAAAACCGAAGGATTTCTCGAGGCGATGAATTCTATACGCGAGTACAGAGCATAACCGCGAAATGACGTAACCGTCCCGCCGTTTACACTTCCGAACGGTAGAACTACATAGTATTTTACGAAATGCAGAATCGAAATTAAAATTAATGGCCTGGCGAAACTGTAGCGGTTATACAGAAGTTATTACGTGTGATTAAAAAAAAAAAAAAGAGAAAATGAAAGTTGCGCTATAGTGATGAGGCTATTTAGTTGCACAATTAAATTATGATTCGTGTACAAGATAAAATAGCTTCGTTTCCTAGTTGCCGTTTGTCACGGAATGTCTATTAGATTATCACTTACAACTAGCTGGCGTTGGTTCGTTTGCCACACAATGGTAAATATGAATTTCACCGAATAAAGATATTAAATTATACAATAGCTCACATTCCACGTTTCAGCAGGGTCGGAGTAAAACTATGAAGCTTGAAACTACCTGTTATTTAATCTCTCATTTAATGCTTGCAGTCAATTTTCCGACGTCCCTTTGATAAACCCTTCGCGCGTTAAATATTTCCGTTTGCAAAAAAATGTAAAGTCGATGCAAGAGAGACGAGGCCAGGAAGCTAGCTCTGAAGAATTTCAAAATCGAGCACGTTGCCGCGGAATTCGCACAATTGTGGCTCCGCTTCCGCGGGAGCATGGTGGGGAGTGTCCTCGATGAATTTGAAAACCGCTAGAGTTCCTACGTAGATATTACCCGGTCAATCACGTGCCAGAAGATCATCCTTATGTCCACATAAAACAGAAGTCCACAGCCAGAATCTGGTGCATACCCGGATAAGACGTCGACGCTGCCGTGTGTTAACATCGCACCTTAGAGTGACCATCTAAGCCTCCCTTCGCCATGGTGGGTTCCTGTGAATGATTCTCCGGCGTGAACATCCATAGGAGTTTCATCGATTACTGGACCTAATATTCTCGGAGAATGTTCTGTGATTCGATTTTTCCTAAAATTATGTTCAATCCTTCAAATTCAATACTATAATCTAAATTCTAGAGTTGATACCGATATCGAAGTGAATTGATGAAACTTCTCTTAAATTCATGTACCAAGTGAAAGTTGTGTAGTGGATGATAATAATTTTACATGTAATGGTTGCAGGATGACCTAAACAAGGACCAAATTGCTCGTAAGTAATTCACCGCAATTGCTCCAGACACGTTTGTTCTTCCATCGACATAAAAGTCTTTAACACTTGTCACTGCTCGCGTTACAGTTCTGAAGAAGGCGTTCGATGCCTTCGACCACGACAAGAAAGGCAGCATTGGCACAGACATGGTGGGTACCATTTTGACCATGTTGGGTTACGAGCTCAGCGAAAAGACTCTGAAGGAAATCATTCAGGAAGTTGACGAGGATGGTAAGAAAGTGTCGAATGGAGTTCACTTACAACTCAATGTCTTTACGCTTAATTTCCTCGTTAGGTTCATATCTAACTTCGCGTAAAATTCTCCGTTTCTTCCTCCAGGATCTGGTCAACTGGAGTTCGAGGAGTTCTGCACGCTGGCCGCCAGATTCTTGGTGGAGGAGGACACGGAAGCGATGCAACAGGAGTTGCGCGAGGCATTCCGATTGTATGACAAAGAAGGAAACGGCTACATCACTACCGACGTGTTCCGTGACATTCTTCACGAGCTGGACGACAAATTGACGCCACAGGAGCTCGACATGATGATCGAGGAAATTGACGCCGACGGCTCGGGAACCCTAGATTTCGACGGTAAGTCTCCGTTCCGCTTTACAACCTAGCATTTTCATAACACGTCAATCAATCTAATTACCAACCCGGCCTCAGCACCAGCATGCCAAGAACAACTAACGCGGAATCGTCGGAAGTAGTACCGCACGTTTGAAAATTACACGGAACAGTTAACGCGGTTTGCCAAGAATCTATCAGTCTCGTTAATTAATTAACGCCTGTCGCTTTTAGATCTAGAGACTCGCGTCTGCTGATCGCTACAAGCTTCCTACACCCTGCGGCGTCCCTAGAGGCGAAACATAAACCTTTCTATTTATAATCGACATCAATTACCTATTCCAAATAACCAGCCATCCTGCCACGAGGCAAATGTCATCGAAGTGTTGGCCATTCTTCGGAATTTCTGTAATTACATATCTGCGGGGTATTATCTGTTATTCCACATTGTTCAACTGTCAATTCCAGAGTTCATGGAAGTCATGACTGGTGGTGATGACTAGATTGCAAGGTGAACGATTGGGATGGACTGAGGCCACGATTCGCGCGAACACTCCCAACACTTTTTTTCTAAGGACGAAGGATTGGAAGCTCAATCGGTCGACATTCCTGATGTTGCTGTCGTGGACTTCGCAGTCAGATGGCGAGTGTTGAAACGTTAACAGACGCTGAACAAACTGTCGCTGACACCTCGTCGTGAAAACTGTGCTCCCGGAGATGGAAATGTGGTTCAATAAAGCTCCCAAAAATAAAAGAGATTTTTTCCTTCGATTGAAACGAGACGCGTGTAAAAGAGTCGACACTGTCGTTAAAGAAAATATTCCTCCGCTTGTGACCTTGTTAATCACCGCTGTAAATGAAAATCAATAACAGCCGTGGTACTGCTCGCCGTATCGATTCGCCGCCTGAACCACTGCAACCGAGTTCGCACTCGCGCGTACAGTGAAAGCTACCTACGGGGCAGTTAAACAGGAAAATACCAACAAAAGGGTAAATAGAATGAAAAATTTCCACAAAGTGTAACATTTATATGACTACGAAGCTTCTCTGACTGTCGATACAGGGTGTTGCTTACAGAGGGTTGTACCTGCAGCGATCTGTTATCGATATTTCAATCATTAACTAATGTAACCACGTAATAAATTCACATTTTTCTATGAAAAATCAGGTTTTATTGCAAAATTTTCGCAACCGCGACCTTTCGACAGACTCGCTACACACATTACTGTTTTAGTCAATCGCGAGGAGCTATTGCTGGATCCATATGCGAACGTGATTAACAACGAGCTCGGCGGTAAATACTAATTAAGGAAACAGTTTCTGGGCGCGACCATAGATTAACGAACATCGACATTCTCGGCAGCCGTTCATTTCGGACGTGTTTATAAGTGCAAGTTCAATTTGCCGCTCACTCTTACGAAAAGTGTGCATACGTATGCTAATTTAATAGATTCCTGTTCGCGCTCGCGACATTCTAGGTATACTTCATTCCTCAAATTCGTTCGTCCGGTACATACGTTAACATAATTCTGATAGCATTTTCGATCATAAAGCGAAGCAAATAAAACGTTTCAAACATTATTTTATTCGGATCACTGGACATCTGTATATTAACATTGCGTGCGTTGGTGTTAACTCAAAAAATGAAAATATTAAACTCGCGAGAGAAGCTCGTCCCTGGCACAGAGTTACTGGCTCCGCAGCCTGTTCTCGATCCTCGATTCGCTCGATCCGTCGTCGAGTGATTTTATCACAAAGTTAATGTTCTATGCACTGGATACACCAGCCAAATTTCAGAATCAAGGGCCCGCCAAATCGCAATAAATATCCGAGTTCATGAATATGAATTCTGCAGCCAATCTCTGGGGTTGTGTAACGAGAGCGGGGAATTTTAAAAACTTGCTCCCCATTCAATACGATCCGTTCGTGTATAGTAACGGTACAGTAGTTGTTCGCTCTCGACTGAGACCGCTTCCTCTTGGTATCCCGGGGTTCGAGTCTTCGATTTGGAATTTCCTGTTCGGAGATCGAAAGCAGCAATCGCGCGGTGAACGGATTCCTGGCCGACAGAAGTCATACCAAAACGGGAATAACTGAGTAGTCCGGAGATGTCATTATCCAGCTGACTCCCACGATGTCTGCCAGGCAATCAGCAGCAACGAGTGAAAATGCCTGGTCTAGACCCAATAATGTTTGCTCTACTATATATCCCGCGATACCTCAACTGGCCACCGAGGGAATTATCATGGCGAACGAAAGGTGTTTCGAAACTGCACGCGCGATCCGAAGTGCACGAATGTACACGTTGGACCGTCGTAAATCAGGTTTGTCTCGTAAAACCGTATCCGGTTTTCTATAATCCTTGAATTTTCAAACGGCCCGCGTTAATCCTTTCGTGGACGGAATAAACTTCGCTCCAGACCAAGCAAATTCAATTTAAGCGTTTCACATCGCCGCGATGGAAATGCTTGACGGGCAAACAGGTTGCGTTATATTGGGTGATTCTCTCGTTGGCTGTATGAAAGGGGAGCAACGATGGGGGAGAAAACGTTCGTAATTGATTCGCACTGGTTATTATTTTAGTGGAGAAGAAGATTAGAAAACAGTGGCGCTGGGAAGAGTTAGTCCGAAAGTGGCAGTGGTTAAAGGCACTTTGAAATTTATCATCATCTGTACACAAATTGGATTAGGGCCAATTTTATTATTGGTCAGTTTTTCTGAATCGGCATAAAAGTTTATTAAAAATTTAAAACTTTGATATAAAAGTTTATTCAGATAAAATAAATAATATTAGTTTTAATAGCCATTAATTATTAGCTGAGCCGATTATCCTCAACTTCCCTTAATATGCCAGTTGTCACGATGCAAACGAAGGTGGCGTTAACTCTGCGGTTTACAGTCGTTCCTATCGGTGAGCCCGTTTATCGGATAAATCTGATAACGTACATGCGATTCCGTGATATTTCGATCGGAAGAAATTCGCCTTTCACTGTCTAAGCTCGGCCAGTTGGTACTGATAGGCTCTACGGTAAAATATAACATTGTAGAACGTGGTCCGTAGACAACGAGTGACACTGATTACTGGAGAACGTGGACTTCGTTCATGTTTCGCGATCGAGATATGTCTAGTGAAGAATTTTAAAAGCATCCCGTTCGTTAAGTGCGGAAATTAAGCAAGAGTGTCTAGATATATTCGGAACTGTCGAGGCAATTTTATGAACCTGTCCAACTCTAATTAATATAACACCGGCAAATGTTCCGGACGTTATTCTGATTTAGCATAAAACGCCACGAATATCGTATCTCAATTATACATCACATTTATAACATCAAGGAAATCGAAACAAATTGCTGTTTTTGTTATCATTATTCAATTAGCAGCAAACGCTGGTTTTTAAGGTAATGAACGTGTAGCAGCGTTGCAAACCGCAACACAATTGCACGCGATGATTCCAAGGATTACCTATTGTCATGCAACGAGCCGCGCACGAGCATATACCATCTCGTGATAACTGTATCCCGAGGAACCTTTAATTAATCGTATAACGGAGTTCCGATTCACCTTGTAAATGGGATACCCTGACGCCGGTCATTTTCACCCGACGTGTGTAATCTTGCAGCGAGAAGCTTGTTACTGAAATCGATAGGCACGCGACTCGAAACGATCCCATCTGCATCGATGTTTCCGTTAAATGCAGCGAAGGTATAAATTAGGGGTGGGACCGAGTGCATCGCGTACAAAGTGACTGTGAAAATTGCTTCTTCACTTTAAATTCGAACGTGGGGTGGGAAAATGATGGAAGAGGAAATTCTGAAAAGTTGAAACTACAATTAGTGTTGCACGTTTATCTATATTTTTCAATCTAACAGTGTTATTTAAAGATTTCGTTTCTCGTGAGTTTTCTTATACGTCAGTGTTTAATGAGCACCTTCCAGTAAACACGAAACTGTTACATTTACAGTCGACCGAACAATAATGGATAAAAATAACGAAGTCCCAGTTGCGGTGGAGTAATATATATGCATTACAGTCGAGATTATACGCGCGCGATGTGTATTAAAATTTAATTAATCGTCGGCGGATGTTGTTCTTATTCGGTGAAAGCGAGACAATTATTGCACGCGATCACTTGCGACGATCTTTATTCGTTACTGATGTGAATTGATTATACAAAATTCCCGGCTGCATTAGATTAAGTCCTTCGGCTTATCTCTTGGCGCATTAAACCGACGAAATTATAGTGTAACAGAATAGAAAGTGGTTCGATAAAATTATTAAAATTAGGTATACCACACTTATCTGACCACTGAGGTTCGTGATAAAGTCGTTTCTGAGAAACGTTAACGTTCCGTAGGAAAACCAGAAATTCCCAGCTGTTATAATTAATATAAGGGTCCAGATAGATCTGTCTGATGAAGATGCGCAGCAGATTTAAGAGAATCTAGTACAGACACACGTTCTTTCACTCACGATCACGCTTTCGATAGTTCATCACGAACAAACCATCCGCTGTATGATAATTATACTGTTCCATGTGAAATATTGAGAAATTAAAGCGGATGAAATTCGTGGTTTCCTCTACGAGCGCTTTCGCTCCAAGATATTCGGGATGCAATCGAGATTTCCACATTTCGCCCATCGGTTCGCCAATTTAATCATTTTATCCGCCAAGGTAATGGAAGCGATAGCGAATGGACGCCGAGCAGGCTCTTCTTCCATATATCAAGAGTTTTAATCCACGAGATAGAAATCACCCTGCCGCTACATAAATCGCTGGAAACCGTTGAAGAGGAAATTGAAGCCAGTGGGAACGCCAGTGGCAGAGTTATCGTTATCGGGATTCCCTTATCGCTTTCATATCGAAACACGGAAAACGTACAGAAATTGGTAAAGCAAAGCTTGGATTAGCAAGTAGTTCTGAATCGAATCTTCCCCAACGAGTATCAAGCACTGATCACTGAGGCACTCTGATTCGAAGCAATGGGAGATAATGCAGTATTTACAGGAATTACATGGAACAACAGGTCACAGTTGATTAATCATCTAATGATGTGATTACGCCGCATTGAACCGACTCCGGATGCTGGTACCATGCTATTAGTTTCTAAATACAGGCGCACGGTTACCACCGATTTGTCCGTTGCTAGAATTCGTTCGTTCGGCTCATACCCGATTGTTTGGCTTAACTTCGCTCTATGATGGAGAAAGTGGGTGAAGGCTAGAGGGAACGATTTGCTACAATTACTCGCAATCTTCCGAGTGTTACACTTTTCTAACGAAGCGGGGCCCACAACGAGAAAGTGCCGCTGCTTAAAAGCTGCCCGATCAACGTGCAATTAGTGATTTTGATGCTAACGGTAGCGGCAGCATGTCCCATATTCAAAAGATTGGACTACAGATTCCTGCCCGAGGAGTAGGATATTTTTTTATTCTTTTTCTTAGATCTACTGGATATATTTCTGGTAACTGAAGATTCTTTAATTACTCCGTGTTGCGCATTCCACGTTTTCACCTTTATCGTGGATCGAGACGCCTGTCTATCGCAAGTCGATCCAAGGTTAGGCATATGAAATTTTCAATTTTCATGTGAGTCACAAGCGAAAAGACGTTTAATCGTCGAGCAATCGGTATTGTTAATTTTCTTCTGGCAGTTTCTCCATTCAAGCACTCCAGTTGATTTACGAGTAAATACAGCTGTGCAAGAAACATTGAAGGATTCAGTACAGTGGAAAAAAAGATTATGAATAATCAACGCTGTTTACACGTTCATGCCTGGTTGAGTGAAAATCAGACCACCTGAAGGAATGCAGTCGACGCGCGAAGGAAAACACACTAGTATCAACTGTTCTGTGACATCATACGCAACGTGCATTTGCATAGAGTTGCATCCACTCTGGGAGCAGGTAGTTATTCGGTTACACAATATACGTATATCGATAATAGACGATATCTGCTATAAACTTGGCTGCATTCCAGTAACGTAACGGCCTTGATCGCGTTTCTTTGTGAAATCGAATTCGTTGCACACGCAGGCGGATCTCGCTCGCGAGAATCTAACAATAAGCGAACAGGCTGACTAACAGCCTTCAATCAAAGATACGCTAATTACACCTTACCGATTAGCTAAACCATTTTTTTTCCTTCTTCCATACAAATGTCTCGCTGTAAAGAGAATTATCTCATGTCGAAGGCAGATTAATAGCCGATAGACTGGTGCCATGAAGAACTGGAGCAAGCGAAGTATTATTATTATTAATAAAAAGGAGAACTGGACTGATCGCAAAAAACGCGAACTTCCTCAAAATGTTGAAAACAGCGCAAGGTAAATGAGTGAATGGCTATGACTTTAGAATTACCAGATGGATTCAAATGGCTGTGATACACGATCTACAGGAAGAAGAAATGCTTCGCGGCTGCTATTCGATAATTCTCCGTTCTTTTTCAACAAAAAGCACGCGATAAATGGGCATGCCTCGCGCGTTAACTTCCCACCTTTTACTTTTGCTCATCGTAACGATTGCTCAACTAATTCAACGAGTGCAACGAAGTCGTTATCCCGCAGACGGCTAAATTGTCTGTGACGATGGCCGACTCCAATTTCTTCGACCAAATAATTTATGTGACGAAGGCGGCCGGCGAGCTAGCATTGGCTCTGTAGCTGTCCAACAGGAATAATTCAATTTACCTTATTGGTCCGGGCAAAGTGGAAGATTGAAATCAATTAGAGCCACTTTAATCAGGTTTCTGCGAGTATCCAATACCACAATTAAAGTAAAAGTGATTCGTGAACATAAGTACCACAGCGCGTGATCAGAGTAACGAACTGCACGAGTTTTCGTAGGTTTAGTGCGATGCTGTCGAATAAAATATTTTGCCCACGTTCATTCAACTCGTAAGTTCTCAATTTGAGAACCTTGCAGCAGAATGGGTGCAGCTCCAGATTTATCAGCTTCGAGAGAATTAGAAAAAATTGTTTCTAAAATTATTGCTTTGACTTAATGTTAAAAAGAGAACACTAATTTAAAAATATATTTTTTCCACACAATAAGTAGTAGTTATTGAGTCGATAAGTTTTTAAGCGACTTGAAAAAGGAGGAGATTATAGATTCAACCCGTATTTATTTTGTTTTACTTTTGTCCCCGCACAACTCCTCAACTTATGGACCGATTTTGATAATCTTTTTTTTATTCGAAAGAGGGCGATGCCCCGGTGGTCTTATAATATTGGCCCAATTTTTTTACCAGTTCTGGTTAATAATAAAGACTATTGTCACCTAATTATTATTATTTTATGTACTTAGGTGCATACCTCCTCAGCATGTTGTATCAATAAAACTAAAAAGTTAAAAATAAAAAAATTAAAATGCACTAAAACGTAAAAAATAATTTTTTCTCTTATTTTTACTTCTATTTATGGCGAATTCTTCAAATCTCTAACTGCCCAAAACAAAAATATTGCACAAAACAGTATTAGGTACAGGTTCAAAATTTGCAATAAATCGATCATTTGTTATCGGATTTACATCACACGTGCACCAAACGATGTACCTAGTATTTGTTTACGTAATTTACACGTCATAACTCGAAAACTATCCAAAATGGAGTTGTACCTCTCTGGCTCCAAGGTCCTCATACGTATCGGCTTCGATAGTATACAAGGGAAATTGAAAAAATCGTAGAGCTATCGATAGAAGAAGGTAGCCGCAGATTTTCATGTGGATTGCAAAATGGAAAAGTATCTAACGGTTTTCCCCTTCGTCAAATAATTCCAATCTGGATAAGATCAAAACGGGGCATGATTACGGTGGCTGCTCCTTTTTTTTTAAGGTCGTTGCATGACGTGAGAATTAGCGTGGAACGACAAACGCTCGCCGTTCACGAAAGTAAAAGTTATCGCCGAGATAGGATCGGCATTATACATATACAAGTCGACCGTAAATAATTCCGAACTTGCGGCTAATCGATCAGAAACTGTTGCACCGTTCAGCCGAGACGTTGAATCGATAACAAGACGACCAACACGGTGGGTCGTGCGGCGAGGTTAAACGCGCAACAAGTACCGAACCTCCCGGCGAAAGATTCAATCCGCAATTTTTCCTCGTCGATTGTCCCACTTAATGCCCATAAAATTCACCAGGATAAGAGCACACCTCGGGTCCAGCAGGGATTCTTAAGTACATCTGTCCTGATCGATCATTTCCAGCCGAAAGGGACCAGGCCCCCGAAATGGTGGGTTTGGTATCCGGTAATTTCCTTCCCGATCCAGCAGATAGAGAAACGCCGAAAAAAAGGCAGCACGACCGAATTGTAACTGCTCGTACTTGCCAGTCGATTTGCCTTTCTACATAATCGCGGACACGTTTTCTCTGTCGGGATTGGAGTCTTCGGAGGAGCTCGAGGAATCATTAGCTGGCCCCCCGGTAATTGATTAGCGAGCCGAATTAGCTCGACGAAATTCCGTAATTACTCTTCTCGCTTGGTAATTGCACGGGATACGTTGTAATTCCCCGTCGTAATTACGGCTGTCGCGAGATTCCGCGGGCACGTGATCAGCGGAAACGACGGTTTCGTGAAACGCAAAACCCATTATCGAGCGGTGGCTCGTGCATCCGACGGATTCAATTTATCACAGGAGCCCGGCAAGCGAGCTGGCCAGCCAGTGGATCTGGATCGATGGTGAATCACATTCGAGAACGGCCCCGGTCGGCCAGCTTCGGCGCATCGATCCGCCTGTAGCATGCTCCGTTCCTCGCGCACACGCGGTGAAAGGAGCTGCTCGAGTTCCAGGCCTTTTAACACCCCCGCCGCGTGTACCTTCGGCCGTGGTATGCGCGAATTACATTTGAAACGAGTGTTTGTCACTCCCTCGCCGTTGAGAATCGCCGGCGAATTTCAGCGAGGTAAGTTATCGTCCCGTTTCGATTGTCCCTGAGGAATTCCTTTCGGACCTTTCGTTCCTTTAGGGCGCCCGAAAGGTGTGCAATCGAATTTGCACAATGGTAAAGAAGGGCAAAAAGGAGCCTTATGAATTCCTTAGCTGACAGTGTTCTGCATTACTGAGTTACGAAAGAGTTTCGAGAAACGTCAATCCGTTGGAGCTTATTAATAAAGCACTTGGTCCAGGGTAACGTAGACCCTACTGTTATCAACTACTTCCATCTAAGTGGCTTCCAGTAATCAACAATCTCGATCAGTCTTAGCCATTGCCGAAGCGTTCTTAAAGAGCAATTTCCAAGCGCCCAGTGCCTGGTATTACAGTCACCGGCTATGAAAGGGTTGAGACTCGCCCGTTGGTATCCACGTTCCTTAGCGATAGGTACATAGTGACTGCCGGCGAAGGACACTCCGCCATAACCGTGGCACACCATATCGGATGCCTATGTATCCGTTATTCGTAAACGTCACGTTTGACGAGTCATCGGCGCGAAAGTACTCCCAAGTTGTTCTCGCGTGATTCCTTGAGGGAATCGTGCGAACAAGGCTGCTCCGCCCTGTCTGTCCGCGCTTTCACGAGCGCTGAAATGTTAGCGAGCCGCCTGTGCCTGTAGCAAGCGCTGTGCGAATTTCCTTTCTAATTCGGCACCTTGAGAGGTGCGTGGGGGTTTTCATCGAAAAAGAGAAAGAGTCTGATCTCTGAATCATTCCGGAGGGAGGATCTTGGCCGATCGCTAGATCCAGCGTGTAAGATATAATGCACACTCGCTCGAGGATAATTTCCAGTTCCGTTGCAGAAACGTTACCCGCCTCTCGGCTTCTCCGCTACCGCGGCGAACTCGTACCTCGACTATCGAGATGATTTTATTAGCTACGCCCATTCAGCGTTTGAAGTTTTCTAAACGAATCGACTGATCGCAATTTCACTGTCATTCGTTCCGAAAAAAATTTAATCGCCAACGCCGAGCGAGCTGATCGACGCGATTAATTAATAATTGGCCGGTTTTTCAGGCGGCTGTTAAGCGTGCCTTAATTGTTCGAAACTTTCACCGTTTGCACCAGTTCTAACCGACGACAGATTTGCTTTTAGATGGAGAAACAGATATCCTTAACTGATAGTTGCAACGCAATTGAACGGATATTGCGAAACGGCTCTTGCCACGTTGTAATACGTTGACAGGAAATTGAAAACGTTTGCAACTTGACGTTTTTAGCCTCATCCGCTTGGAAGAAGTGTGTATGTACCATGTTTCGGGGATTTCCCACGTTTTTCGTTCGCTTCCTTGCGCTTGGTCACAGCGTTATAGTTCCAGGAAAAGTCAGTGCACCCGCAATACGACATGCTAACAGCTGCAACCGGATGATTTCACAATCGAAGCCAGACTTGTTCCTTAAACCGTGTCCCTATGCCTGTCTTTAAGTTGCAGTGCCCCACCTTGATTAGTTCGCCGATTAGAAGCGCCGATATGTAGCATTCAGCGACACGATTTGCTGAAAGACCTACCTATTCGAACTTTCGTGCCAGGTAGCACAACGCACTTTACGGGTGTTTTTCCTGTTCTCTGTCAAGACTTCATCGAGGTGCTTAATATTTCCCGGGTTAGAAACTAACCTATTACGCGGGGTGCACTTCCATGACTAGTAGCCATGAAACTTTCTGACAGGCTATATTATTACTTCAATTTGCTCTCGATTTTCTGGATCCATTAAATCGCAATAAATTCGAACGATCGACGAAATTTATAGAAATCGAAATTACAACCGTAATCTTTACTATCGATCGCTTTCATTTTTAACCGACCTCAAAAAGGAGGAGCTTATAAATTTGACTCGTATGAATTTTTTTTTATATATGTTTGTACCCGCATAATTCCTTAGCATATGGACCTATTTTAATGATTTTCTTCTTATTCGAAAGAAGGCGAAAGGTGGTTCCATCCGACCCGGCATCAACATTGGTCCAATATTTTGCCACTTTGGTTAATAATGAAGACTATTGTCACTTAATTATTATTATTTTATGTACGTACGCGCGTGTCAATATATATAAAGCTAAAAATTTAAAAATATTAAAACCGATTTCAAAAAAAAAATGCACTAAAAAGTAAAAAAGAATTTTTTCCCTTATTTAATCTACGACTCTCATATTTTTTAAGTTGGCGCCAGATTTACACAGTGCAAATAATGAGGCGTCGACTTAAAAAATATGAGAGTCGTAGATTAATTAAGGAAAAACAATATTATTTACTTTTTAGTGCATTTTTATTTTTTTGAAGTCAGTTTTAATTTTATTTAAAAATTTTTAATTGCACTTTTTGAACTTTTCAGCACTGCACTCGTGAACATTGTGTTATGTAGACTTCGTACATTAAATATTTGATTATGCAGGAAACTAGAATCGTTGACTTGATCAGACATCTAGAACTTTGAGTTCTCACCACAGGGGTTCGCTTAATTCAGAAACAAGACAAAATATGCACGACGCAAAATACATTAATAACGCTGCTGATAGGGACAATCGTAAATCTACCACTTTCCTGTATTACTTTTCACCTGTAATTAGAAGAATCGTAATCGTCGAGGGAAATAGCCACATTCTTTATTAGCTTGTTACCGCTTTTACGGCGCGGCTCGTGAATTATAGGGGCCGAGTGAAACCTTGATAAAGACGCTCATTTCCCAAAGATTCGTCGTTTTGCAAATCGAAGCGAAATGAGTTTAATGCACGTACCGGAATTTATAGCCTGGCGGGACGTTCGTTTTTCATCGCGGCATCGATCTATCCCAGTCAACCGCGTTATGCTCCATCGGTTGTTTATTCTCAAGGTAACATTCTTCTTCCTTTTAGTCCGATACCTAACTAGAAATTTTTCGCGACCTCAAAGCTATTACGCGATGTCGTATCTGAAACAGCTCCTCGAACGCTCAGTACAAGTTTCTACCCCAAAGACTGTATTTCTCAATCAAGCTTGGCGTATGTATGTACATTAGCAACTTGTTGCTTATGTTTCATCAGACAACGACCGTACAAATACCTTAACAACTACACACGCCTATAAACGCGCAATCCTTTCTTTCTTTTAATTTTCATCCCCCGAGATTCAAGTTCAGGTGCTCCGCAACTTTCGCCAGATAATTTTCACAAATTTCTCTGTCCCCGATGTTCGAATCGCCGAACCCGCAACCGACGGCGTAACTTTTTTGTCACGCTGCTCAAACTAATTAGAAAACTGTCCACTTATCTGTTACTCACTCCAATTTGCCTGTACACTGTACTGTTACATAAAAAAGAATTTTCACTCCTTTTAATTTATTTCTCGTCTTTCCTCGATGCACCGTAGGTGCAAGGCTGATGGTATCGCAACCGACACGATAGAAGGCGTCTTCGAGATAATCCTCTATTAGCCTGCAACATAGTCGACCACCTTATCTTTATCAAGGAATTTCGCCTTCGAGACGTGGATTTATTACTGATCGTTATCACCCACCGCAACGATTCTCGCCGTTTAATGTCTGTATCGTTTAAGATGTTTACAACTTTCCAAATATTACCGGTTCAAATGACTCATTTCGTTCGCTGGCTACTTTCTTTTGTTGAGTATATTCTATCGAAAGCATCCGCTTTTCGATGGACAATGGGCAGAAGATAAATCTGAGATGTGGTTTTTCTGACTTGCACACGATTCGATTTGTACGAGCTGCGTTTCGCTACCGTCTGACAAATCTGATTATTTTCAATTGGCTGGTTGCTCGATAGCTCGAGCACATGCGCATTCAATCGAACGATGCAACGCTACCTATTACGTGCAGTTTTTTACATTTGCGATGTGGAAGGACATGCGATGCAAAAATGTATATTCTACTTTTTCGATGTTGTTCCCTATTACTGCCATTTTATTTATTGTACTTAATAAACGTAACGTGTAAAGAATAGTGTATGTACAATAATAAGAATAATAATCATAAGAACAGTCCCAATTTAATAATAATTTTTTTGAACGATTATTCTTTATACGTCACGGTTTTATTAAGTAAAATAAATAAAGTGGTAGTAATAGTGACACTGGCAGTAAATGGGACATCTACCCTATATGGTACTGACCACTTTCTCAATATATAGAAATTTCCTTAAATAAAAGTGAGATATAAGTTTTTAACTATCTTATCTCTCACCTATTAAGGTCTAAACTCTAAGCAAAGAAATTAACATAATATCGCCCGCAGCATGTCGCTTTATCTCCCTCACCAACATAATATAAATTTTAATCATAATTACCTACACGTTTATCTCAAATAAATTTAAAAATATATATTTACCAGGCGCTAATACTAATTAAATATATGATCCTCTGCGAATTGCCCCGTCCGACAGACAGCCCCGTCAACATTATTGATAACACTATCTATTCCGGGCGTATCCACCCATGAAAAGCTTCAACTTCGTATTCTTTCCTCGTCCGCCAGCCAGCCACTCCTTCGATTTTTCAGATCGCCCGTAGAAACCGCTGCCTACTTGTCAGGATTCTGCATCGAACACATCGATGAATGGTAGCGAGAGACCGACTCACACAAAGCTCAGATGCGAACAGATCATTAGGCTCGAATCGATCGATAATTAGCCAGCGAGATCGACCATGAAGCTGATCCAGGTTAGGCAAAAGTGAAAGCGCAGGCAATTTCTAGTTGCCATTTAAGCACGCCCGAAATGCGAGGAGAGTGGAATTCGAAATGCAGCGGGGAGACAAACTTGCGCGTCGAAGTGGCAGCTTGAGTTCATCAAGCATGTACATATAAGCAACTCGAGACTCTACACTGTGATCGACTTCCAGGAAGGAAAATGTGACTGCGTGTCTGTACAGCAAGCACTGGATAACAGCTAGTTAATTGATGTACGAGCTAAAGCGCGTGTAAGCGATATACACGCCACGGGTTTGCTTAATAGACACGAGGGAGCTGTTGCTGAAGAGGATAGAGCCAACAGGTTTCACGCAGAAGTTCCGAGTTAGCAACTTCTCCAGAGGCAAGGCACGTCTAATTAATCGTGCAACTACGTTCCTACAATACATGACCAGGTTTGCCAATGAAGTTCTAGAACTGGGTGAATCTTGGGAGAAGCGCTTAAAATCTGGTATTCAGCGTAGCTTTGCTTTCGGAAGATCCGCATTTTTTTAAGAGCTTCACGAAGTCCAGGTTCCCCTTTTTTGGAATAGTAAAACATTAGATAATTAATCGTGTCCAATTTGAAACTGTAATCGTGCTCAGTTTCTTTTACTTGCATTAATTTTCTTCGCATAGATTCCGATTTTGCTTCGTGATCTCATCTTTCTGGAGTAATTCCTACACTATAGCAATCTTTTGGCTGACACTCAAATTCTGATTCAAGCGTATCCCACCATGTATCATTATTCTGGTGGTATGATCCATGGGCAGGCTCTAAAATTAAATGATTTCGATCCTATGTTAGATCTGGGGCGGCGTCAAGCCTCAACTTCTGCTATTTTAGGAGGCGCGTGGACTAAATCAAACGCGACGCCTCCACGGAGGCTGGATTTCGATCTAGAAATGAAGTACAGAATGCCGAAGTGGTAGTTTCACACAACGTTCATGCCGCGCAGATGTTATCGTGGCTGGTGATTAATAAACAGGTCGATACAAAAAACAGTGACACTCTCACTTGTGTGTATCGGTCAGTGAAATTCTCTCCTCTTTCTCTTTCCTTTCTAGTAACGCATACGCACACACGTGGGTCGTTTCTTCCTGCCGATCCAGATAGCGAAAAGATTCATTTGCAAAATGAAATTTATGAGATTCAGTGTTCACAGTTAAAGTACGATTCTAGTGCTGGATACTATTTTTCAAAATTCCTGTAAAGTAAATAGCGTAGGTATCATCTGATACATAAAAGATAAATGGCATTGTTTTAAATTATCAATTATTAGTTAGAAGAAGATGGCGTATTGTTTCAAATTTAAGAATCAGAAAACAAGTGAGTATTTAAAGCGACAAACTTCATCGTCAAAAAAATTTGTCGCAATAAATTCCTCGTTATTGGGAAATACTGTGAGAGCGCCATCTACTTTAGTGAGCTCTGTAATCGGGTCAATCGCGTTACGGGACTGGTGTCACACAAGTATTGAAATAGTGCAATAATGTTTTTTTTATTGAATAGTCTGTGAAATTTTACAAAATCGATCATCAAACAGTCGAAATTCCCAATACTGTCGTATTACATGTGACAGCTAACCCAATTACACTACTTAAATTTTCGCCACTAGATTGCGTAGGTAGCGGCAATAAGAAAATCCCAATATGTTTTTGAAAGTTGTATGTAAATTTTGTGTATTCAAATTGTTTTCTCTGTCTTATTTACTTCTCACATGATTTTTTAAAAAAATTGTATATGTCTTTTCTGGGGCATTTATGTTTGAATTAATGTATACAATATACATAATCATACATTCTGCAAAACATATTTGTCGAGCACTTATACTAATGGTTTCTAACTATGGCAAAGGGGTTTCCTTCGGTATCACTTGTACGCTGTGTCATTCCAAACATTCCTACCATTTTCATGAAAAATGCAGCACCACGTTACAGGTGCCTAGACTGCGTTCATGGAAGCACACGATATAAGTCAAGGACACCCAGCTTAAGCTTATAATAAAACGCAATGTTCCATTGACTTCTCCCACCTCGAATAAATTGGAGTACCCGAAACAACGATTCCCCCAATTATGGTAAACCATGGGCCACTTTCGATAGCGAAGCCGAGCCCGCCAAGCACGGCACGAGGGCAGGAAGCGGGCCCGCGCGTGAATCACGGGGAGAAACGTTCCACGGCACAGCTTTCGTGCGTTTTAATTGCGTCACTGGCCCGGTGACGCGGACGAGATGCAAGGCGCCGAAGAAAATCGGTGCCGGTTTCGAAAGATGAAAGAATCACAGGAATTCCACGGGAACGTGCGAGAACGAGCGGGACCGATCGATACTCACGGGCCCATTTCTCAACCCGTCCGCGGTGGAAATATTAAAAGCCGCGAGACGTAACTCGCGCGGAAATTAACGGGCCGCGCGGACAACGGGCCATTACCATTTTCGCGAGTACAGACGGAACTGATTGACACCCGGCCGTCTCCTCGAGCGGCGTTCCCTTCTTAGGAATCGGCGAAACATGAATGGAACGCGAACGATACGCGTAGCCGGTGTTTTACGATGACTTAATACGAGAGGGACGCGATCACATCGCGCGGCTCGATTACCGTTTTAATGGAACCGATCGAGTAGCGCGTTTATTGCGCAAAATGCGTGACAGACTGGCGTAATGGATAGAACCGCGGCGATCCGGCACCCTTCATTACGTTAGCATGCCCGGCAAAGTCTATGTGCGTGCGTTCTGAGCAGCGATCCTTCGGCTCGCGTTCGTATTACTATATGCCGTGATACGTTGTCGAGGAAATAAGCCTACGAAACGGCCCTGCATCGGCTGCTTGCGTAATCGAGCTGGCAAATCAGATAGCACGTAACGGGAAAGCAAACCTATTTATTACTACGTTACGCCGGTCAATAATTGCCACGGTTTTGTTCTTGTTGTGGGAATCGACGCCGCTCGAGGATAAATCTTCTTGTGATTCTCAACGGTGGAACTCTCGCTACTTACGTTTCGTACTAATTTGTTCGCGAGTTGGGGTAAGTATGCAGAAGGAACGGAGGCGTTCCCGGTTGCTTTTACGGTAATTTAATATTCATGAGAGTGCGCGAAGTTGATTCGTGGCTTAATAACCTTGATCATCCAGTCGTTCCCTTAATATTATTTGTGGTCTTTTGTTTCTAATGCCTCTTCCTTGGAACATGTCGTGTCATACAGTGTAGTGCTTCGAGCACACTATTGTGCATCTTCATTGAAATTTTTATATGTGAAATATTTACTTAGAACAATGACATCATTGTTCATTGTACGAACGCACAACTAACAAGCGCTATGACACGAGTAATGAGGAACCCTTCGCCCCTTCCTCCCCCGAGCCTTCCATATATGTATCGTATTCGTATCTTGCATTCTGTCCAATTATTGTGGAACGCAGCCATTGTTACACCATTCGAGGTTTCAACGAGATAATGATGCTCGTAAATCGTCCCTCTTGGTTCTGGGCCGATAGTTAAAGGCGGGACGCCGTGAAAAATTTCGATTAAACGAATGTGACAAATCGAGGCGGCCAGTTATTCTTCATGACGCAAGTACCGCGTGTTTGCTTGATTAAACACCGGAATAATTTAAAAAATTTGAATAAAGGAACGTGTACGTGCTGCAAATATGAAATCAAGTACGTATGCACGCTGCGAAGTATAATTTAAATCTAGGAATCCATTTGATTTCTTTGGTTTGCTCACTATGTCGGATCGAAAGCACGATTCAAAGGGTTTGCTTTTGATGCCTGGCTATACAATTCAATTTTTAACTTATTTCTAGTATGAAGAAAGAGTTCCAAGTGAATCGAACCCATCAAGGAAGCCACTTCTGTTGCGTTTAAACGACCGCAGATCAAGTGAGACAATGAATGAAGCTCGAATGCTGTCTGCATTCAGCTGAATCACTCAGTTGATAGAAAGACAGGAGACAGAATATATGCATTGCGGTTTGGACATTACGGTGGCTGAAACACGTACACGCGTGTTTAAGAACCAGTCGACACAGTTTTTTCTTCAAGTGGATAATCCCGACTGAAACGTGCTATTGTCTGTGGAATTAACGCGCCACAGAAGCACATCGTTACTCTTCTCACGCAGTACAATCTCGCGTCGCGTCGGCTCAATTACTGTGCTCGCTACTAGGAGGATCGTTTCACGAGTCCTCTTAAATTCACTGCAAATAGTCGTAATTTGGCAATCGCTGCAGAAAATTAAGCAAGGGGGCCCATCCGTGCCTGCGCACTTCTCAGCCTCGTGTCATCAATCAGCCTTCTTTACAGAAGCAAAGGAAACAATAAACGAAATAATTGCGACCACTGATAACCATCTTCGTCTTAAAACAAGATTCATTTATCCAATGGAGAGGTTTTTGCCCGCTACCGATTGCGTTGGTTTTTGGATATGTTTTAGAGGACCGAATTTGATGAAATTTTCAGCGTGTATACAACTTACTTAACTCTACAAACGGAATTTTTGAATTTTCATTACAGGCTCAGAAAAAAGTTTCAAAAACGAAACCAACTGCAATTTTTTCAAAACGACCGAACGCGGCAATTAGCAAACTAATCCTTCTAGCTTCTAAAAAAAAAGAGAACTCAAATCGTTTGGGCCAATTTTTAAAAAGGTATGCGATTTTAAAGGATGTAAACTTCCTTTCGTCCGCCACTGAAGGTATATCAAAGTTTCTTCAACACAATGTTATGTTATTCTTTAAACTAATAATATAAACTTTTGTACCCCTTTTTATGAACATTCATCCCCTAAACATGCAAAAGGGCCATGATAAAAAG
This sequence comes from Andrena bicolor, assembly GCA_960531205.1. NCBI lineage: Eukaryota > Metazoa > Arthropoda > Insecta > Hymenoptera > Andrenidae > Andrena > Andrena bicolor. The sequence continues at coordinate 33,174,267 of OY482666.1, read as the reverse complement.
ACACGTACCTATTTCTTATTTCTTGGTCCCCTAAATCATATCCAAAAACCGAAGCAACCGAAGGCGGTCACCTAAAAACCTCTCCTTTTAGTACACTCATCCCATTTCATTAATTGATATTGCCACCAGGGTCAGTAGGCTCACGAGACTCCAGTGTTAAGCTCGTGCAACGAGTCATAAACTAAAACGCATTATGGTGACGAGCTTAGTATGTTAATTCGGCTGGGTTCAGGTTAATTAGTCCCAACTAGGATATCCGTGTTCTGGTAAAAAGTGGCTCGCATGACTCAGCCTTCAAATATCCCTCAGAATCTCTTTTCGTCGAATAATTAAACGCAGCGTTGTCGGGTAACGAAATGGAGTAGTAAACGATATCTGTAAGCCACGACCGGCGAAATTATTCTGCCCTGGCTATGCGTTTTCGTGCGCAGAGCAATTACGCACGGTCGTCTTGGCGTAATTTACAACGATTCCCGCGGCGGCGGCCGAGGTGCACGCGAGTTTCCATGTTTATCCTTTTATATCCGATTTCGCTTTCGAGAAAGCAACGAACATTATCAGATCGGTCCACTAGGCTCGCAGCGTGAAATTTTCTCCTTTAATTTGGCTATATTTCGAGGTGCACGTGATGGCAAGAACGCGGAACGCCAAGAAGATGGCTGTTGTACTCCGTTCGACGTCGGGGCATCCTCGACGAAGGTCCCGTGGAAGCGCGTACAGAACGGATCGCTTTTTAACATATCGTTAAACTTCGCAGATCATTATCCCGATGTTTTATTAAACGGTACACGGTCGGTGAATATTCAAGGAGTTTCTTTATTCATCGTTGGCACGCTAGAAAATATTTTCTCTTGGGGAGAAAAATTTTCTGCATCGCGTGCCCGCGTTCCGTGGATTCGCAGAAGAGAATCGCGAGACGCATTCCACTGCGGTCTTGGTACCTACATGATTTCATCTGCCGGTGTACATATACGAAAACAAGTGATTCTCTTTGAAGGAGCATCGCACTTTATTTGGAGATACAGTAATTCGTCGTTAGTGTCACGTTTTTACCATGCGTTATAATCACGCTCACTATCCCCACCATTTCATGGCATCCTTCAGTCGAGAGTGAGAGAATCCGATATATGCGAGACAGAACAAAAGAGACGACGCGAAGTTGTCGTCGGCACGAAATAGTATCCGCATCGCGTTAGTATCACGCTGCCAGCCCCGATCGTCGTGATTCTAACGAGGCATTACTGTATTTGGCGAACGTCAGTCGAGGGTTCCTGAAGTGTGGAGGATAAGTCTCGTTGCATCGCTGTCTCTGAAATTATCCCACAGCTCTAACGTTCAGAATTTGTCGGGAAAAGGTTTAAGGAATGGAGTGACACGTGGTGATAGAGTTGGTGAAATGGATATGCTTTTTACACGAACCATTTGCGCGCCATTATTGACGCGAATCGTGAATTAAAGTCGTTCGCGAGGAAATTGGAACCGATTTCCCGCGCCGATCATAGACATACAATTTAGCTGGTATCCAATTTCTGTCAGGGGAACTCGTTCCTTTGAAATTATACGATAACTCGCTCGCAAATTCTGCGTCAACAGCTTTAACTTGGTCAATTCATTTTTATCGTGTATTAAGGTAGCCGACATCACGGTCCGACGGTCACCGGCCACTTTCCCCGGTGTGATACCGTATGCGTTCTTTGCAGAATGAGCTCCATGTGTCTCCAGCGCCTGATATCGGCGAGTTTCCGCGCGCTTAAGCAGTCTTAGATTTGCGTGGATACAATATTGATACTCCTTACATTAGAGAATAGCTAGATAGATAAGCTAACTGGGGCAATGTCCCCTCCAAAGGTCAAGATTGAAACAACAAACTAGGTGATCTAGTAAGAGTAACCAAAAATCACAGCAGCAAGTAAATTTAAATAACGGATATAGTCGCGAGAGATGATTTTTTAAAAATATATCATGAAACTTGCCTCGTGCGAGTCTAATTTCAAGAAACTAATGAGAAAACAATTTTAAAAATGATAAACTAATTAAATAATTGTCTAAGGAGATTAAAGTCTCTATGTGAGACACGATATTTTTGTCTCATCAAGGATTTGCAACTTTACACAGAAAGATCGAACTGATAGAATACCGATCACTTTCCGAAGGAATTTGCAACGAGAATGTGAAAGAAAATTTATTCTCCCTTTGTTGTGTACTCCTGTCTACCTACTTGCAGAGCATGCATGAAGTTTATATAGCGAGCAACGCTTTTGCATAGAATCAATGCAAGGTGGACAGCAACACAAACAGTCACGAAATTGCGACACGCTCGAACGCGAAAGAGAACGAACGTTTTACGAGACCTCAGCGTAGGCATTCGTGGTGTTTGAATAGGCGGTAAAACCAGAAAATTTGAACCCGCTACTTGTCCATTAGCCGCCAGCTGAAGAAATAATAATCGTTTCTCGGAATTCCACTCTCTTAGCATAGTGTCTCTTATAGCAATAATTGTTACGATGGTGGTTTAAGTGCTTGAGTATCTAATGCGCTACGATATTTATGACAGTTTTCATGCTGATAAAATTCACATAACCGTAAAAAAGTAAAGAATCTTTCGTGCCACAATCGGAACAGTATCTGACATTAAGTGACAATATCTTTAATATTATCTTGAAGAAGAACGATCACTCGGCCCGATCTAACTTTTAATCTCCCGTCTACATCTATTAAGCGTTAACGTAATGAAAAAATACGAGATATCCGTAATATTATATATGACGATATCATTTTTCAGGCGCGATGATTTATACAACAATTAAGTAACATTAGCACGATGACGTGTGTTTGCGTATCGAGTTTTTTCATCTGCCCAGTTGAACACATAATCAGAGCGATCTTTCCTCGCGTTAAATGTACCCTGTGAAGCAGTGGTTCTTAACCTTTTTTTGCATGGACACCTTGGTCAAGCTTGTTATCATCTTTCCAGAATAATATATTCAAGTGTAAGGGAAGAATTTTTCCTCCACAAACCATGAACCCTCAGAAATGCATCCACCGACCTCTCGAGGGATTCTAAGGACTTCAGAATCGTTCTGGTCCCCGCATTTAAGAACCACTGCTGTAAAGTATTGCATAAGTCCTGAATTGTGTTACACTTACCGCGGATCATTAGCGCTCGTACGTACTATTTGACGCCCGTTGCCATTAAAACTTTCACGATTTGACGTCGCGCAACCATTTCGCCATTACGTTCGATGATTCGCGCGCGAAATTTCATTTCGCAACGGCTGCGGTCCAAGGTTCGGCGTTTCAGCGATATTCTCGCTCGAGAAGCGGATGTTGTTTCTCGGCCTGGAAAAATCGCGCGCTCTTATCGTAGTTTCTCCCCTTGCATCACGCGCGATTCGTCCCACGCGCCGATGAATAATTAAAACACAACCGGCGGGATTCCCTTCGTACCCTACTCGCGCGTTAGTCCATTTAATTGGAATCGTATTAACTCGTGAGAGTCGGTTTTATCCGGCAATTCGCACCTGTATCGCGGTACACGCTTCTTGTTTGTAGCGGTATCGTTGCAATCTTTTTCGCGATTTAACAGCTAATAATGGTTTCGCACGTTGTCTAAAGAGGCCTCTGAAATCTCGGTGGCTTTAACAGACCGTTGACAATATTATTCCTTTTTGGTGCCGTTAATTGCGTCAGAGGATGAAGCGCTGGTGAAAAAAATATTTCTGCGAGCTAGTTAAATGATTTTTACTGTCATTAAAATTGAAGGAGATAAAACGGGAAGCTTTTTCTTTTCTTCTAAAGGAGCCTCTATGTACAACAATGAACACTCTGCCGTTTGAACGAGCGTTCCGCACGCAACTAGGTCATCTGTTTATTAATTTCACCGAGATCCCATCTGAAATCAACTTCCTGATACCCGTCCGACGCACAATCGCCCCACTTGCGGCTCGATCCCGATTTAGAGATAATCAAGATTTACAGAATCCGCTCCACGAATCGCTCAATGATTGCCCAGTGTGGTCCCAGCAATCTCGATCAATCCGAGTCACCTGCGGCCAACTAACGATCGAGGTGTTAGGATGGGATGTCGCAAGATCGGCTCATTAAAAACGCGAGCATTCGCAGCTGCAGCGCGGCGTCAACGGGGCTTTCCTTGGCCACGGAACGCGAACCAGGCCCCTGCCATTGATCGTTAGAAAATTTCATAATCCGCTCGTCGACACTTAACAGAAACCTATTATTTTCTTCTTTCGTTCTAATTAGATACCGACTGTGGTCGCGTTTCCCCGGGCACCGTTTGTTACGGCGAAACTGGGGTAAATATCCGCTCGTTTTTCGGCCGGGTTCGTGCAAGCATGCGGTTTGTAGCAGGATTTTCCCTTCAATCGAATTAGCGATGGTCTGATGAAAGCGGCATTTGTAACTGACGATGCGATGACGTGAAATATTAGGCGCGTGACGGGTTATTAGTAATTGCCCGTCCATTTATTTACAGAATTAAATTTAAAACTCTTCGCTCTTATCACAAACAGTTCAATGAAAAACGTTAAAGACCCCCATCAGGTGATCTTCAATCTTCAACCCCAGTGCTTTTATTCAGAGTTCTTTGAGGTGTAAGGACATCCGTTTTCTCGATACCAAAATTATCTTCGATTATCTGGTAGAGTGAAACGCCATGTCTGACTAATGAGAAAACGATCTCTCGATGTCTCGGCGGACGTTGGACGTCTGTTGTAAGCATTACGCGATCGTAGAACATCGAGGACTGAGGAGTCATTCCGTGGATGACTCAGGGGAATTGTCGAGGGAGCAACGGCAGAAGAGCGGAGGTTGATCTCCGCGTTCTCGAGGACGATCCGTGATCTTGCCCGATCGAGGACGAGCAGCAAGGTGCAACGATCTTCAATGGCGCAATCGGCTCGGCTGAACGATCCACGGCCGCCTCGCCGGCTGCTCCATGGACGATGATGCAAGTTGTATTAACCTAGGCCGACGAGGAAAGACGCACCGTGAACTTGACGCTCAAGGGAATCTTCTGTTCGTTCGTTCGCGTCATTATCCGCTCGTTACACCGATGCAATTCAATTAAAGCCACCCGTAGATGGTCCCCGATACCTGTCTTCACGGACAGACTCTTTTATAGTGCTTCTAGAGCGTGCCACTCCTTAAGCAACTAATAGGGAGACGGACCGTGTCATTCACGTGAACGAGGGAATCTTTCCACTACCGCTAGAGGATGTACCATTCAACAGCTTCATTGGCGCCCGAGGTAAACTGGAGCAGCGTTGTGGAACTCAGACATTAGAAAATGGTAACGATTAATGGGTGATCGTTAGAGGATATAAATACGATGCGAAGGATGTGATAAATCAAGTACATTGCCATTGCCGCGTGGATAACCTGTGAATGAGTATCGGAACGGTAATCTTACTCTTTCTGTCACTCGATGCAGAGATTAAGCGCACTCTCAAACGCTTATCATATATGGGACAAAGTTTCTTGTGTCCTAAATGATCATACGACGCCAACTGCTACATTAAGCGGGTTGTAAAAAAATATACTGTAGGTATTCCTCAAAAAAATCCCCGAAAATTGCGTTCCTTTCCGCCAGCTGACTAACAGGGGACGTTCGGTAACCCAGAAGTTCCAAAGATATTGTAAATTTTCAAGAATTATTTATTTATTGTGTGGGTGCCAAAGTTGCCTATTAAGATAACACTTCAAGTAACGAATGTCCTGTATTATAATGATTCATGGCACGTACTGTATTGCTCAAATAATATAATTGAAAGTTGTTTAAACTTTATACAAATAATAATTTAAATATAGATTTAAGAAACCATTTTATTAATGGAAACTGCTAAAATGAACCTCAAATTCGGTAATAGAGGTTTTATTTGTTTGCAAAAAATATAACACATAAATTATTTGTATGTGTGAAAAGAGATTATCCAAAGGTATTTCAATATATATATTCAAAATACAAAACCTTAATTATAAAGGTTGTTGGTGGCGGTAACTTGAAAAATATGTATTTTTCGAAAATTATTTTTATGCGGTTTTGTAGATATAAAAAAACGATGCACCTTCTATTTAAACTTCTTTTCGATATCTCTCACTATTCCTGAGATATTCCTCGGAATAGAAAATTCTGCATTTTCTTCACGGGGTGATTTCATCTCCAAAAATTGCATTATGGCACCAACCAAAAAAACTTCTCTACTTGCACACCAGGTTTCATACTTTTCTGAATTTCTGGGTGGCCGAACCTCCCTTGTAAGTAGGCATAACTTCTTAATAGAAAAAAGCCTCCGTATGTAGGCACTGCTAGGAGCAACAGATCTTTCCGAAGACTGTCAATTAGTTGTTTCCCTAATTGTTGGTTCACAAAGTTCAAGAATAACATGGACGGTCCATCAAAGTCAGCTGAACCGAATCGGCCAGAAACTACGTCTGGCCTTTCCTCCCCTTATTTCTGCTCCAGTTCTAATAAGGTAACATATCGAATCCGCACACACAAAATATTTTTCTTACCCCCAACTTTTCGGCCACTGTTCACCCCTTCAACATGGACGATTGCCGATAATAAAAAATATGTGTCAAATATTCTCCCCATATTCTGCAAATCTGCAGAGTCTCGTCAAAATCGGCGTGCGCGGGTTCCCTTGTAAGTTAAAAAGTTAAAAAGTAGTCCATCCACATGCCGCTTTGCATTCGCCCGCGATATTTAAACTACGTGTCGCTAGGATACTTTTAATCGATACTGTACTTCATGAAACGCGTCACTCCTGTCCGTTCTCCCCGCGTCAGAGAGGCCCGGTTCCAGGCCTGCCGTGAAGGATCGGGAAAAGGGCAGCTAACGAAACGGCGGCACACACGACCGCGGATATTATCTAACCTTTAATGCCAGTTGTATTCGGCCAATCACGAGCCGGGGGAGAGAAAACGCGAGCGGCGGTGCGGTCAGTCCAGCGAGTCGCGTGCCCGATCCGCTCGAAACCACTGGCTCGATCGGAACGAAACGGAACCACTTTTACGCCGCATTCTTGGCATTGAAGTTGTCCACCGTGTGCACACCACGCCTGGCACGGGGTGGGTGTGGCGCGGTCGAACTCGTGACGTATCTCCCACGAACCAACAGTTTCCATTACGACACACGGGGAAAAAGAGCGAGAGAGAGACTGAGAGGGAAAGAGAGAGAGAGAGAGGGAAAGAGAGAGAGAGAGAGAGAGAGAGACACACGTCAGAAATCGAACAATAGGGGGTACCGGAGGAAGTGGAGCTGGAGATTTGATTGTAATTCAAAGAACAGTGAAATTCTGAAAGTCTATTACGCAAGCTCCAGTTCCCTGTCCCCGGTTTGGTGAAAATGTGCATAGAATACTCTAAAAGGAACGTGGTAAACAGCCTTAAATAACTTGTGGGCACGTTCCTCTGCGTAAAGGGGCGAAGCAGAACATAGGTAGTTGAGACACTTGAAAGTGGAGGAGAGTGGTGAAGGAAGGACGATGAAGTCTGGCCACAGACTAGATGTTGGTCGGGGTTCAGGTAACATTGGGTAGGGATCTGATCACCGCGGAACGGGAGTGTTTACTGAACTAATGGATGGGAGAGGAAAATTTGTCGAGGGAAAAGTTGCACGGTTGAAATGGGGATACGGTATGCTGATCACGATTTCTTTACAGGTGGAGTTGCTCCAGAGACATGGAAGCGGCCTCTGCTTTCCTATGCGGAACATAGCGACAGGTCGCTTATGACTACGACAGACATTTCAATGCCTTGAACCCGTTTCTATAACCAGCTGCTTCACCGCTTAATCCCTGACAAATGCAAACTATTCAGCACTGAATCACTGGAAACGGCGACCCGTGCTGGCATTATTTAAGTAAACAGCTCGCGTTTCCACGGCTGGAAACGTGGCTCCGTAGAATGCCTCGATTGAGATATTCGCGGCGGGAAAGCCTGCCGAACGAGAACGTCTGGAATTTTAGTTTCCCGCTGGTCAGCTCGGATACCCCCGCAGAATAAGCTGAAATGAACATTCGAGCCCGCGAGGAATATCAGCTCCACGCGGAACCGCGGGCTCCCAAGTTAGATAATCGATTCCAAAGTAACGCAGTTTTTCTCCCGCGAGGCAGCACGGTTCCGCGAATGCGAGCTATCGTTCGCTTTTCACCATGACGCGCAACCAGCGGAGGTTAACGCGAAATTATAGAAAACGCCGAGGTTTCCAAATGTTACGCCGAAACGGCCTAGAACTCGTGATTCCTCTTTTTTTTTTCTTTTCTCTCCCCTACGTTCGCGCCACGTTTGCGCAAACTCACTCCAATTTATATTCATTTGGCCAGGAATGCGGCCCGTGGTTTAAATGATATTTCCACGATTATTAGACACGCTTATCTGAGTTTGCCAGCTGGCACCTGCTACCATATAAAGTGACCAACCGCGCCAAAGATAGAACGCTCACTTTTGCCAGGCACCGCGACAAGTACGCTCCGATTTCCATAGCGCTGCCGACCACAGCGCTACGGATTTTCACCGATCGTTTCCCTTCTTCCGGTGGACAAGATCGCTCGGTCGAGAAATGTCGCGGCGCTCGCGAGAACCTATGATAAAGAGCCTGCCGTCAGAATTGCAAATGTCTCGTTTAATCGGCGTCCGGTCTGTAGAACTTTTTACACGGGCGCACACCATTTGCCAAGCTTTTCAACTGGTTCGTAAGCGTTACGAAATTTCCTATCAAGGATACCCTATCGCGGAACCGCCTAATGAACCTCTTAATCGACGTTCTTTTCACGTCCACATGAATCCTGCATATTGCCCGGCTAATTATACCCCCACCCCCGATATTTCGTGGCTATCTAAGTAGATTTACAATATTTAATGGACCTTGCACGGCGATGGAATTTGCATGCCTCTTTTTTTGCAAAATGCAGTCCATATGGAGGAACTAATGAGCTGTTGCAGGGTTAATACGTAGGCTAGATAGACAGACGATAAAGCTAATGTGTCTAATTATAAGCGTAGGCGGGTAATTAGTTGAGGCCGATTCCTACGTTTCTATCCTTCCCCGAGGAGCACTTATCATTTGCGCGTCGTTAGAATTCTATTTTGACTGGCAATTTCCTCGTTTCAAGAGCGTGAATCGGGTATAAACGCGAGCACGTGCTGATTGTGCTCTAACGCGAGTCAAAACGATGGGAGCATTGCGTGGAGTCTTAATTATCGCGCGCAACGCTTTATGGACGTACATTAATTCTTCGCGATGGTGTTTACGTGCCGTGCACACCTTTCCGGCCCTTCTTATATAATTGAAAATGAGAATCAGCAACGGCACCGAGGTACCGTGCCCGTAGTTGGCGTCAGTTTTACTTGTCAGCTGCAGTGGATATAGAAGGGCACGTTGCCTGACGCAGGCTCTGTGCAGCGCTTGTTATTACCGTTTAATAAATTTTCTTACGATACAGCGCGCCTTGGAAAAAGATCCAGTCACGTAAGCGTTCCGCGTGGACGACTTCAATGTGCCCGGTAACAGATAGGTAGTCACAATCACTCGTGGCCAAGGTGTAAGATATGGGCGTTTTGTGTTGCGGTGCTCTGAAGCCTTAAGTTGGCGCACTTATTTACTTGCGATTAATCATCCAGTCAAGTACATTTATTTCTTATTATAGAAATTTGAATATACATATATTTGAATGTTTAATCAATGTCGTGCCTACTTTCTCTATTGGCTATAAGCGTTCAGTAGCAAAAATTTGTAAAAAAAAAGAACATGAATCGTCATTTTACTAGAAGATCCCTAAGTTTCTGTCGAACTCGAAAACTTTCCACTCCACCCAGTTTCGCGTTGCTCAAGAAGATACGACCGTAATAAAATCAAATCTTTTGCAAGCAGAGCGCGTTACGTAAAAATTGCAAAATTCGAGACAGAATGCCCTATGAGCTACGACTCCCGTATTGAAAAACCTCACTCTCACGAAAAGCCTGGCTCTCACGATACCGGAGATACTTTGCACACAAGCAGAGGGGGAGGCTCAATTAGAATTCGCCAGGAATCAACGATCCATCTAGTCAACCGATCTTTGATCAAACGCAACGTCGATGGCGGTGCCGCGTTGCTCCATTGGATGACAGATACGCGCTTAAGTATTCCCGGCGAACAATACGCTTTCGAGACGTTAGACGGTCCTGATCGTGCAACCGTTTTGTTTAGGCTCATCAAGCCTGTGCGCAACAGCTATTTGACTCGCGAAATTCGTCGACTATGGCGATTCATCTTCGTTGGTGGCGCGTCTTAATTGCAGATTTCTCGCGATCACGCCGACTTCCTGTTCGCGTTGCATTTAATTCAAAATACGTAGTTCCACGACGGTCTCGCGGGCTTCTGCTCGAACGATGCGCTCGAGATAGCGCGCTGCTCTTACTGGTCTGCGATTTTTACGCCACGACTATCCGAGAGGATTCTACGGAGCTCACGTTCTTTCGTTAACCGAATTGCGTGGTTGTACGCTGGTAAAAATTGATGACCCCGCGCACTTCTCTCCCTTCCAGTTTCTTTTTACGGTGCCTCTAACTCCTGCTTTTCAAATGTTAATTATCGGCGCATACGTTACGAAAGCATGGGAATAGCCCGATTTGCAATTACCTTACGCGGGGCAGGGACGTTAAAACGGACTTTTAATCGCGGAGGAAAGCAATACGTCACGGAATTATGCGTTTACGTTGGTTGTGTAATTTTTGTGTGGGAGCAGGTACGATTTATTTTGACGGGGCACGAGGATCGATCGTGAAAGTCAGATAAAAAGGAAGATTGCGTTCTGACCTGGTCGCGACAGCGCGGAAAAAAATACGATGAGAACAATACGTTCGAGAACAATCGATTCAGAATATAATTGATGCATCGATCGAGGATGGTCCATCGACGTCGCATTCATTCAGAATATTATAGACGCCGAATTAAGAGGAAATGCACGGTGGATTCATAAAACTTTCTATGCGATTCCTGCGGTCTTCGAAGATTCTATCTGGCGGCTCTGAAATCCCGAGAAATTTCTCATTCTTTCCCCTGCGCTGTTTAATTTAATCCGAAACCGCGCGTATACCTATCTGATCGCCATAAATTAATTTTCCCCTCGCGGAAGAAATTATCACGCAGCAGAAGCGTAACACGTGCAATCTAAATCGTTTTAATCATCTAACGATATCGTTTGCTCCTATTAATTAATTTTGTCCAGACGCTGGGAGGATTTTCCGACAGCGGCGCAGCGGTTGGAAACATCGCGGTCGGGGTTTCAAATTTCACAATCCTATCACACGTATCTAATCGCGGTGGCATCGGGTTCTACTGAATTACGCGCGCTAAGGTCGCGAGTGGGTATATCCGTTATAATCTCTCAGCGTGCGCGTTGGTCTCTTTAATTAACGCTTAGTGGCTCCCTTAACTCGCTTTTCCATCGGCCGGTGAACAAATTGTAACGCACACACCGATTTACGAGCCAGCATTGCGATTCCACAGAGAGGGAGAGAAAGAGGGAACTAGTCTTTTGACGCGGTTGTTCGCACGATGTCATCCGGCACTGCGAAACGCGCAGTTTTTGCACGTGGAAGGGTGGCTGCTGTGAGAACGAAGGTGATGTTTTACAGAAACTGCGAAACATTCGTGGTATAGTAATTGGAGGCTGCGGATGTGATGGGATAATTAAGAAAATGGTAATTTTCGGTGAAAAAGTCAATTGGAACTTTTAGAAGAAACTCGTTTCTTCGGGGAACATGCGCCACGATGTCAAACCTCTCGAAGAATGCCGCGAAACGTGAAGTAAATTCCTCAGATTACGGGCCAGCATAGTTGCGGTGGGTTTTTTACGCCGCTAACATTTTAAAACGTTCAATTAATAGCACGAACAATGCGGCATATTTTATTGTGAATGTGGCAAGGAAACGTCGCGGAATCGTTACGTAGAAATTCTATAAAATTATTATCCACCGTACACAATGGCATTCTGAGCGCGGCTGTATTGATTGAATAGGAACACATGTTACATTTTATTGAAACACGTGCAACCGAGAGAGCCGCGTTTCCGGAATCATTATCCGTTCTAAGCACTAATTCTGCCTGCGCTGTTATCCAACGTCTAATTGAACAATTTCTATTTCCTAATCGAGGAACATCCACTTTCATCTCAAATATTTCATTGCCCGCCCAATGACACGTTTTATAGGCACAATAGCACGAGTTTCGACGCACAGCGATGTAATAAACATTATGTAAGCCAGAGTTAAAGTTGCCGCGTTACGAGCGAACGAGCGACTGAAACATACTGCGAACCAATTCAGAGAACTAGCCATCCCTCAGTATTGGCACATCCAGCAATGGAAATTCTCGATTTAATCGTTCAACCTAATTCCACTTTACGCTTGAAAATTTGTTGCAAGCATTGAATAAAAGTTATACCCGCGGAATTTGAATTTTGCTAGGAATAATGTGTCGCGAACTGTCTTCTTTAATTCCGGTTGAGCGTGGAAATTCTCTCGGTTTATCACGTAAATTTCACCTTTCACCAGATAATGATCTTCAGCAAGCACGCCGCGTCACTCCCCGCTGCTGACCCTGAATCCCCGGCAACTATCTTGGAGATTACTAATTCGTTTGGAAATTGCCCGGGAGATCGCTCAAGAGCAATCTACAATCAGACACGTGGGCCCGTACGAACAACTGCGAGAGCTGGGCGTTGTCCGTGGCAAGGTCCCGGTGCACGAGGTTTAACGTGGCTCTGCACAGTGAGAGGAAAAGTGGTAATGACATCATTACTATCATTTTGCCCGTTAGACCGCGCCGTGTTTCGCGCCACTTGATTATTACCCCTCGATGAGTTCCCATTCCAAGAAGCATAGCCGCTGGGGAATCTAGTTAAGTTTCCAATGTAGCGTTCAGCTACATTCTTGGGAAACCGCGAGCAACAAATTGAAGTTCAGGATGAAACGGGGCTGGTTCGTGAATAATTGTGAATGAAGAGTGTGCACCGTACATGGCCGGGAGAAAATGAAAGTTCGTTATGACTGTCTTAAAAATGGGGCCCAATTGGTGGTCGCTCAAGGCTACGGTGCTTCAAAGGCAATGCAGTTGCAACGGGGAAAAAGGGAACCGCGCCTTCCCCGTGAGATATTGCACTCAAGAGGCGCTAATGACAAATCCGCGTAAGGCTGGAGCCGTGGAAGCCGCGATCGTGGTTTCATTGAAGTGACTGCCGTCAAGCCATTATGCGCAACACGTACGCAACTATCCTGATCGTTATTATCTTCGCGAAGCCATTTGAATGCGGTGAACGGTCGCACGAAATCGGGGCGTTGCAACGTCGAAACGATGGGAAATAATGGCTATGAGACACGAGAGAAGAGACTGGGAACGCGAGCCGAGGAAACTTTGCTCCGATTAGTGCATTTCCTCTAGACTTTGATTTATGCAGGGCCTCCACGAACGAAAGGACTATAGGCTGAGATCTGAGAGGGAAATGTTCCTTCTCAATACTCCTGCGTTCGAGTAAAGACGGTAGTCAGTAGGTACTACTGCATTCTGCACTCGAGACTTAAAATACCCTATCAATACAATTATAATTAATGGGTATAGCATAAAGTTTTCTCCATAGGTTCGTGTTTAATATGATTTTTAATCTATTGAATCACAGAGAGCATGTGTCGTAAAATTCAACCAACAATATAGACTAAATTTGGAAAAAAAGATAGTTTTGAGTCCGACCGAATCGATACCTTACAGTTTACACTGTTAATTGATACGAGCAGTGCTGGATTTACCCCTTAGGGCCCTTAGGCTAACAAGGCTGACGCCTAGGGGCCCCTCATTCTAAATTTTTCTTCGAAAAATTGATCAAAAAATCTTGCCGAGGGTTAATGTTATATTTAGTTTTGATATTCAATGTTAATTTTGAAATTAAATTATTATTTAGATTATACGAGTATTATGATAAAAAAAAATCAAATCAGCGTTATTTTATGTTTTATATTTAACCGAGGGCCCCCCGAATATTCAGCCTAGGGCCCCTGAAAAGGTAAATCCGGCTCCGGATACGAGTGTCCTGATAGGGCCGTTTGCACAAGTTCCCCAACCACTCAATACCCATGACACACGAAGGAGGTGTTCGGCTGTGGCTGAAATAAGACGTGGCCATCACGGTTCAGTGAGCTTCTAAAAATCCCCATTCCCCTAAGACAGTTTTGGTACAGGCCACAAGAAACTAATTCGCATGAAAGGTCACTGGATCCCTATCACATTATATCGACCATGTTTCGTGAGGTCGTTTTAGCTGATTCAAGCTCTCATTGCACGAAGGGAAAGGTCCCCTTTCAGCGCGCGTAGATATTATGGGTAACTTTGCGTTTGTAATTTTCGTGCGTGCGCTGGGTGTTCAAAAATTTTTTGCGATGCATATCTCGAGCAAAAATGGAAGGATAGCAGCGTTGAAGGCACACGAGAGCGTGTCTCGAACAATCGGCGGTCTATATCCCGCGTATAATTTATGGTCGATTAAAATGTTGCATCAGTCAAGTATTTCAATTACGCCTCACCGCTTCTCCTGATATAATTGAATTAAACTCCCACGAGACTATCGTCGATGCCATCGGAAAGGTTAAAATCTTAATTACATGCCCTGATAACCAAAGAGGATAGCAGGATCTGCCGGCAGTTGTGGCGCAGCCTACGTCCGTATTCAGCTACGGATCTGCCGGCAGACCCTGCGTGGCGGATCGACGGTAGATTCGCAGCAGGTCCTGCTGCCCGTCTGACACATCCAACAGCGCCATCTGAAGGCCACAATAGCCAAACAATTCCCTCTGCGAAATGTAGATACATTACTGCTGTAGGTGTATCCCTATCCCCAAACAACAAAGCAAGCAGATTCTACATTTATTAAATAATTCATTCTACTCATTTTAAAATGTATTTATTCTTTGCTATTAATACAGGATTGACGATTCAATTCCATAATTAGTCGAGATGATTTCGTTCTACTTGTTGCGCAACAATTGAATTCATCTCTTGGACTGGTTAGGCCGTGCCGTTTCGACCGTAGCTCAATATTGTTTCGCGATATTTTAATCGTTTTATCGGTCGGAAGGATACTTTCCTTACGATAACTATCGCAATTATTGCTCTGTCAGCAATTACTCTGCAGGGTGTAAGACAATTATACCTATTTCGTAACGGCCTAACAGAAAGATCGGCCACGCTGTTGATCAAATTGCCTCGATGTTACACGTACATACGTGTATGCACGCCAGCCACCTCGCCCTAACGCTACCGGTTTAGGAGCTCCTCGCATCGGACTTGATTCTTACACGCAGAAAAATACTGGTCAATTAAGCGTTATATAAACCAGAATCGATAGATATTTCCTTTTAGTTTCGTATCGGGACTCGGGAGCATTAACATCGAAATCAATCAACGGCAATTAGGTGGCTTTTTCAGTTCTCCGTGGAAATCAATTAATCTTTATCCAGTTGGCCGCGTCCACCTGTTATAACATCCCCATGAAACGAACAATGCTACGGGTACTATAAATCAACATTTAATCACTCCCCCTTGGATCATCTAGTTACCACATTTATACCTCACATTTCTATCGTTTGCAATACCAATTCCTTGTACAGAACGAGAATTGATAATTGCAATAATTCAAAGAAGGCGGTGAACCCTACAAACCAATATCAAACGATTTCGCAATTTATCAGAACAGATATTCAACTTCCAATGTTTTGATTAATGATTGACCCATATTTCAAGCCGGATATCCATTCGACCCCCGCGTGCACACGTAATTTCAATGGCGAGGAGGTGGTGGTGTAAGATTATGGTACGCTGGGCACACTATACCTACATCATATCAAATGGCTCGATTCGATATCAATCGCGTTCCAGGGATCTATAGGTCAGTGAATAGGCGAAATTCGTCTGAGAGGCGTATCTCCCTGCCGCCTGGGTGGAGAACGGCACAGACTTTCCGTTGTCGGCCAAGGTACAAAGGAGAGGCTGGTGCGTCTTAACTTTTGACTCCTTAACGGACACCATCGGTCGTCTGACCTACTTTAGATATCTGTAACAATCGCAGGTGGACCAGTGGGTCATCGACGTCCGGGAACAGAACTTCTGAAAGTGCTGTTGATAACGTCTGACGTGGCTCCAGGACCGCAACTAAGAAAATTCATATCGAAGCGCTTGAAAATGCCACCTCGATTTAGGTAAATATTATTCATTCTTAAGAGAAATGGGTCGAAAGTGGAAAGTTTCGTTGATCCAACGAAAGCGAACGGAAATTGAATCATATGCGTCAGATCAAACACGAATCTCGTTCCCCGGGTACAAGGCTCACGGCCTGAATGAATCTGCGCTTGTATGATAATCTGATCCCCTTGCACTTTCTACGCCAACGTCTTTTCTCTTGCGGATACCGGGACCTGCTCGAGAAAGATTGTTCCCCCGTGGTATCTGCCGCCGGAATCAGCGATTCACGGCGACGATCTTAACGAATACGTCGCTGGAACGAGGACAATCCAGTGACAGTCTTCTGCAGCTATAAATCGCTTAATGTTCTTTCCCAATGTGTTTACGTTGGGATTAGAAGCACATAGGTTGCGGGATAATGAAGAGTTGTTGCGATAGAACGCGTCTTAATGAACCCATTCTTAGACGGCCGGGTAATTAGTATACTCCCTTTCCTCTTTGTCTTCCTGGCGAGAAGTACCGCCGATGCTTTCCACCGGACGAAGCCTTTCAATTAACAACGAAACGATCGTTCCTGTCCCGCGAGGGAAAGCGGTTGCCCGCAGATTTCGGGGAACCGCGGAGATGGAATGGAAAAAAGGCAGGGAGTGCGAGAGCCAAGTGCCGTTCCCTATTACAGCAAGCCAGCGAAGGCAACGAAACGGTTTTTGCACGCTTACGGGCTGCTCTGAAAAGGAAAGTGCACGGCCCACCACGTGATTTTGTACGGATCGATCTCATTCCCCAGGCAGGCTAGTTTTTTCCTCATCCTTCCAGCGAGTCATCGATCTGAATCTGAACGTCAGAGAAAGGGGGGCGAGCTTTTCTGCTTCGTTTCCGTCTTGCTCCGACCGTCCACCGTGGCACAGTGACGCGAGCAGCGGGCGAATCGACGCGAATTGCCGCAGGAAACGTTTCAATATTTTGCAAGTAGGTAGAACCTGGATAGATAGAACAGTGGATAGTAGAACTTTATTGCAGGCTATTGTGAGAGGATGAATGGCCCAAGCGATAGAAGAGAATAAGAGCCTCTCTTCATGATCTAACGTACCCGCCCCTAATCTACGCGCGACTTCCCATTCAGGCGAAGATTTTTCACAATTCCAACTTTCTCCGTATCAGCAGTGTATCCTTAGCCTTCGTGACCTCCACTGAAAATTTCTAAACCTTGGCCTATCCTGTCACGGGCTACTCTACTTTCGGGAGGTCCTCGAACTCACTGCCATATAGGGGAAACCGGGGCTAGTTGATACAGGGGCAGGTTGATACAGACAAATTATCTCGACACCGTATATGTATATAGCTCTATTGGAGCGAGATATGTGAAGTTTGTTCTTCAATTATTTACTACGATCCAGCGTACGTCTATGTACCGTGACGTTAACAATCGGTTTTTAACTGTTTTAGTTTATATAGAAAAAAAGTAAATTGTTTTAATACATCCAAATTGATCGTCCAAATAACATTTCTTCATTCATTTTGTATGTATTTTTTCGGGTTTCCACTTATTGTGTATTAAAGAGGAAGGACCAAACATATATTTTGGCATATTTATTATTGAGTAATTAATTCAAAGAAAAAATGAAAAAAATTGGAAACAAAATAATGTATCAACTAGCCCCGGTCTCTCCTACCTAATACCAACCATTATGCTAATAGTTTCTAAAGAATTGCTCAGACTGCAGAAGAAATTCTGTTTTTATACATGTACCACCTCGTGCCTGAGGTCCACTACGTGGAAAGCCTAAGGCTCGATAGTTTCCTGTCATTACGAGAACATTGTAAAACTGTCTAATGAATGAGTGGATAATGATGGACCGCGCTTTGCACCCCTCATCCTCGGTATCTCAGCTACGAGTGTGTTGCACTTTCCTTTCCGTTTCGGATTAAGAGCAGGGAGTGGTCGGCAAATGACAATCAGATCCGAATATAAAATTATTCCTGTCACACATCACGCTGCACGCACGACCAGCGATTTGTCATATATTTTTAGAGTAAGCATCGAGGCGTTTTTGGCGAGGGCGTGACGAACGTCGCTGATCGTTCCTTGGAAGACAAACCAGCTCTATGATAAATCGATGGATGGAGAATGATGGATGAGCTTCTCACTTTTCTTTACAACATCGAAACAGGCAGATACAAATGTAAAGAATTGATTATGGATACATTTTAAGTGGGCCATATCTAAGAAAGATCAACTTATCATCACAGAATTAACTAATGAGATGTTACTTGTTCCTATTTACGTCACGCGGTGTTTACGATGTTGAAAATTGGAATTCTATGTGTCGATACATGGAGATACCTACATTATAATCATCATCACGCACTAAACTAGCTCTGAAATTCTTCGCATTTTAGGTCTAGATTGCCTGCATCTATGTGTGTTATGTCTTCATCAAACGCCCAGTGGTTGAGTCTACATTCGTCTGCGTTGCTTTTACCAATTTCGTCTAGGCAAGTAGTTTAGCTCTAAATCTCTTCTTCCCCGACACATGACGGTAACAATTCGGTCACGAGCCTCCTTGATCTTCAAGTAAACGTCCAATTAAATCGTCACTTATTTCACCAATGATTCTTTACTGTACCATGGCAAGTAGTGCTCGCGATCCCCTTCGTGAGACACGACAGTGACGTTCTTTCTGATGCAAATGGCGTTGTGAAAAGTGTGCTGCCTTTTAAAACGAAGTAGGAAATGCAGTTTTGTTAGCAGGGCAGTGTTCGAAACCATGTAACATTGCTGTATGGCTTGCATACTAGGAATGGATATCAGTGAAAGTCGTTGAAACCGAACGAAAAATACGCTGATCTATTTACATTTTATTGGTTCAGCCGCACAGATACGCGTAATGTTACGTAACCAGGTGCTCGAGCTATGCTAATGCGATTATCTTACATGGAATCCGTGGGTAGAAATAATGACCCTGTTTCGATGAGACTGATGAGAGTAACAAGAAGCTGCATTGAACTGTATAAACGTTTATATCATAAATTCCTCAGAAACTTGAGAATAAAATAATACTCAATAACATCCTGAAGGTAACGAGATTTATCATTTAGGGAAGCCACGCTATATCTACGTATATGCTATACCTACTGCCAAACTCTATAAAACACTTCGGAGTAACGCTGGAGAGTTTCAGGGAGGTAAGGAGATTCACCGATTACCCATTTAGCTGTGCTTTCTTCTGCATACCTTTGGAATTTATTTCCTGCCACGCTGGAAACGCTGTCGCAAGCGACAGACGCGCATTTAACGGGCAATAAGGAAATGTCGGTGCGCAACAACAGGATCTGCCATTTATATCGAGGTGGCAGTGTTACAGAAACGATTCCGCGAATACATAAGCGTTCATGTTTCCTGCTCGTCTAAAATCGAGCGTGCAATTAAAAGGCATCGATCTAGCGAGATAATGGCTAGAAGAGAAACGTCCCTATGACCGGCTCCGCGGTATACTACCCCGTGGCTGCTGATTCATTTGTGATAAATTAATGCAGATATTCCACTCCCGGCAGCGTGTTGCGCTAATCGTCGAAATTTGTAAATTAATTCACGCTCACTTGGCTCCCCATCCTTTCACCGTGTGCTCCTCTTTTACGTGGGCAAACCGACGCTTCACGCAACACAACATCGCATTTTTACGACTACGGTAACGCGCTCTAAAGCGTACGTTAAACCGTACTCAACGTCACCAGTCTAGATATTCGTCTGGCAGTCGCCTGTACGCCGCGTCTCAGATCGGTTTACCGACACGAATGATTTCCATTCGGAGCATAAATCACGAGCAGCAAACTTTGTAGCTGGCTGTAGCGAAATCGGAGGAAATGAAAGTTTTACGCGATCGTCGATGAAAAATAAGAACAGGCACGACAAGGTACAGTTAGCAGTGCTACCCGATTAGCATTTTTGCGGCTTCCTTTTTAAGGGATATGTCTGTTTCATTTCTCTTTTGCATAATATATATTATATCAGTCAATGTGAAAACGAAAAGAAAATTTTTAGACATTGCGTTACGGAAGCGAGCATATATTTTTAATGTCATTCTACTATTTTGACTACCATTTTCTCGAGAGTTTCTTGAGAAAAAGTACAGTTATTGATTTCTCATTTCTCGAAAAACTGATCGAGAAATATCAAATTAGAGGAACTTTTGATTCTAGACATCAACAGTGTGAGATGCAAGGGAAAGAGAGAGAGTGTGTGTGTCTCGGGAAGAGAGCGATTGCGTGCGTGGTTTCGATGCTAGCAATTTCGTCGCGATTTTTGCGAAATTTAAAGCCAAATAAATATACGTCTGAATCTTTCTTGATTATCAATTTTCATTTCTTTGATATTAAAATAATCAAACATCAAGTTCTTATTACTTATACGTTTATTGTCCTACTTTATTTATTTAAATAAAACATTATTATTGCATACAATATGTTTTATTTAAGACATTGATGTTTGATTATTTCAATATCCACTTACAACAAAATCGAATTGAACTTAAGGATATACCTATTATCAAAAAATTCTCGATAATTCTCGAGAAATACAGAGTAAAATTTCTTTTCTCCAGAAATACAGAGTAAAATTTCTTTTCTCCAGAAATACAGAATAAAATTTCTTTACTCGAGAAATATAGCATAAAATTTCTTTACTCGAGAAAGGAAAAATGTCGAGAAATCAGAAACACTAAATTCCTTCGCGTGTAGCAGCTCTGCCCTGTAGGTACCTATATGTGCTCCATTCGAGGCGTGCGACTTCCGTGTACGCCAAGCGAGTCTTTGCTGCCTATTGTCTACCTCGGTTCCGAGGTCTTTCTAATTTTTATCTCGATTCGAGACGAAAGCTGGAGAGAGTTGCACGGAAAAGTCCCTACACTGACAAAGTACAGGAAAATCAAGAAAACCATGACAATTCCCAATAAATTTGATGTCGGAACAGTTCGGAGCAGCTTAACGCTCGACGCAGCTCAAGAATTCAAATAATCCAAGGAAAACTTCGATATGAATTTCGAAGCACTTCGGTTGAAGTAATTTATCGAAGTTGAAGGTATTTACTGGTCGATAGAAACAGATCTGTCAGTGCTAGTCATATTACACGAATTCCTTACATAATGACCATAAAATCATAAATATTTTGCATTTCAATGCGCTCGTAAAAACGACCCATGGGCGGCGCACAGAGTACTTAGAGCATTGGAATTGCAAATAATTTTACCACGGCAGAAAACAGAAAGGGACACACAGCGTGTCTGGGAACAGCAAGTTCCGCATGCAAATGAGTCAACTGAGTGTAAAATTGGGCGTTCCGCCGACGCGACGGGAGTGGGACGAAAGAAAACTGAAATGAGACTACACGGATCAGGACCCGGACCGAGCTCCACTTTTTATTGGGCTGTGCACCACTTTCCCTTTCTTACCCTTAAGAAATTCAGCAATAATTATGTCTCCTAACCGTTACTCACTGCGTGGTTATTCAACCCTGTGTAATCGAAGAAATTGCCGGTTCATTGTGTCATATTTTGCTTAACTGGTCATCAACCATACGATTACTGGCCATTCGGAAGTTTTTTGAATGGACGCGAAGGGGCCACAGCGGAGGTTCGTTACTTTTAACCTGCCTTCCCTGTGTGAATTTGTAAAATTGATCTGCAATTAGTACATAAGACGAGTCCGCATTTACGTTGAATTTGGGAAAGAAAATGTTAAACAGGTGAAAGTGAAAAAAATGGGAGAGGAGAAATCAGTAGGTACAATCTCTCGGATCCAAAGCAATGATCACTGTATCGATCACGGTGATAGTGAATGTTAGATTGTACATATTTCAGCGTGACTTTTGAACGAGCGCGAGTTTCTCACATGAGCAGTCTTCGTAGGTCTGTCAAGAAGTGCACCGTCATACACACGTGCTGGTCGACCCGTTCACGAAGTTAAAGGTTGAGGTGGCATAAATATTGAGTCGCACGGCGAGAGACTACAGGCTAGGCGTCTAGGCGAAATGTAAAAGTGCAACGACGTTTCTACTATCGTATTCCGGTGGCGCGCTGCCGCGACACGCATGAAAATGTTAGAACGATTCGTCCTGTCATCGACGGTAAAAAAAACTCCGGCTTTCATATGGTAATAAGAGCTCCAATAAATAATAGACAGGCGCCCTCAATTATGCCGACTTTCACGGCTAGCTCGTACATTTAGAAGCTTTTCGCTTTTCGCGGCGTACAGGGAAGTTCAAGTGCACGGTTGCACGTGGAATACGAAGAGAAAGAACTTTCAGAATTCGCCTCGCGTAATACCGCGCTCTTATATGTACAGCACACCGCACGTATTTAAAAACAAAAGAACGCAATTAAAACGGTTTTCGATACATCTGGGCGTTCAAAACGATCCACTCTGAGGACTTTAAGTGTGATCTACGTAGACGTAGAATAGTGGCTTAACGTCTAACTGCGGCTTAATGTTTCTGTGGGTTTCTGTCGTTAAGAAATTTGTTTCGAGATTAAGGCGGTTGCTTCTCAAAAACCGTCGAAGAAAATCGTACGGCAATCAATCTTGCCATTAAACGGAAGTGTAAAGTGTATGTAGGTAAGGCATGTTGAGGAAATTACTATGCTTCACACGAGCAAGTTTCAAGAAACGTTTCAGGGAACATAGGATTTCGGGTGGAATTTCAATTGCATCGATCAACAAAGTATTAAACACGTAGTTTCTCGAGTAGATTTTCGACGCGGGAAACGATCGTATAACTGCGCGCAAGGAAAAAAGTGGTTAAACCTGTCCAAATGACAGACATGAAAGTCAGATAAAATTTTATGACAGGTACACTTTGTATAGTCCGCCCGATTGGTAAGTTCGATTTTCATTTCACTTTGATTTTTCGCACTAATGAGGAGTCAAATAAACTAATACCAACATGTACCTCTAATTTTTTGTTTGCTTGTATTGAGTGTACCCTTATTTGTCAGATAATTGACCGTTTCAGGCTTATTGCCGGCAAATTATTTGGGTCGATAGTTAGTCATTTCTCCTTGGAAAAACAAGAATTTGTTTTTGCAGAAAAATCTCGATGCACTGTTTGCAACCACAGTAACGACGACTGTCGCTTAATGAAACTCGTTGCGCAACATGTAGAAACGTAGTATGCATGCGAAACCTTCACAGAATAATAGTTTGACAGGCTAATTAGCATTCAAATTCCTTTTTCGAAATCGATCGTTCTTGCGGAATAGTGAAATTCAGCGCAGGAGCGCGAGCCCCGGATAAGCGAATTTTTCAATGTTTTCATATTACTAACAGTACTAACTAATCAATTACGGACCTCATAATAATTTCGTATTAAATATGAAATTATGCCTCATTATTCCATGGCTTCATAAATTCCCTAACCGATTTAAGAAGTTTCTCTAGAAACCACATAGCGAATAGTCCCGGACAGTAGGCAAATGAGACAATAACTAGGTAATAAGAAAATTCGCAATGATATGTCAGCGTTAATTAGATTTTAATAGGAGAATTCCCGCGGCGAATGGAATTTACCGTTCACAAAGGAAATGTATGGCAATCATACACAATTTACTTGCCAGTACGAAAGCATTTTTGCGGTTAATGTTGACAACAATCTATTACATTGACATACAATCACAAGAAGTCAGCGAAGATTGATGTATTATTATTTCAATCAATTATTTATAGGTAATGCGAAATTTTTTCTGTATTCCTCGCAGTGGATGTTGAAATGATCTACAATTTTGTTTCATTATTGGCTAAGGACGCATAGAAGTATCAACGTTTTCACTTCGAAATTTGTATTGCCTTTCATTTTACTTCGTATTTCATAAGGATTAATAAATGTGTCAGGTGGTAATGTGGAAAACAAATTCACGGTCTAATGAGTAACATAGTGGCAGCATTTACGACAATTGAAAAAAAGAGGTCCCAGTGAAAAGTTGCCGGTTCGCTTTTCTTATTGGACACGTGGTATGTGCATACTTTCACGGTTTCTTATTCGATCCGAATCGTTTCGCATACCCTCGTGTTAATACGCCAATTCAGAATAATGATGCGTAATTATCGAATATATGTATTCCAACGTCGAATAAAATGCGACAGTGAGAAATGCTTTCATTCAGTTTATGATCCAACGGTATGCACAATTGCAACGCGAGTATTACAAATCTTTCGGTTCTTAGGAACGGTAGAGGTCTAGGTTAAATGGTGTAAGAATTATAATAAAGATCATGGATCTTTATCTAGGTCCACAGAAAATGACACTTGCAGCATTTCTGTGACAACGCGAGAAGATCAATTCCATGAAGCAGTAGACGTGGCTTATTATGAACGCAGTACCTGCTTAAAATTTTTTATCATGCTGTAGAAATCAGGAACTATATCAAGATAGTGCTGAAAACTACGAATATAAATATACCTCGTATCTGAGAGCGATAACATGAATATGATATGAATTGTTATCTTCAGTTGCTATTTCGAAATTGAAATATTTTTCAGGTAGTACTCGTGTCCTTGAACGTAACATAGTAATAGAGTGTCATAATGTTGCAATTATTACGGAATATGAGACTAAAGCACCTCGTAATATTAAATAGCCCGCAGAAAATAGAACAGGAAGACGTCATTATAGTAATACCGCCTATATTGTTACTATACCCGTATTCAAAGAATGCTAATCAAATTGTAGCTTCGTGTTCGTTTATGCACACGAACTAATCGACTTTTACTTTGTGCCCAACGAAATGGCTCAACCGTGCATCGAAATTCGTGTACGGAATAATTTATTATTACAGCGCGAGATAAGTCAATATAATATAAAGGAAAAATTATTAATAATCGTAATATACCATAAATTCCTAATTTTAATAAAATCGATGCCAATACTATTGAACCAAATGCAGGTGCTCTTCCATGCATAAAATATATATATATATATATATATATATATATATATTTAATAGGTATAATATAATTATTAAACTTATTCATATATAAATTTATAAACTCCATAATAAATATTATAGATCTATTAACCATACAAACAATGTATAAAATAAAAACTAATAAAGGTAAAAAAAAATAATGTGTAAAATATAAAATAATAACCCGAAATTAGACTTGTTACTCCCAACCCCCATTTCAAAATAATAATATAAACAATTACTATAGTCTAACATAAAAAAAAAATTAAAAATCTTAAAGCATCAAATGTTAAAAACGACACTATAATCACAAATGAATTTAAATTAGTACAAAAACAGTAATTTTTGTTAATAATCGTCAAAATAATTCCTATTATAAAAAATCTAAAATAATTAAATAATAAGAATTTGGAAGCTTAGCAGGCACTTAATCTTGAATCGAAAGAGAAACCTGCAACACTCGAATATTGATCACACTGTAAACGTATTCGAAGATCAAAAACAGATTTATGCTTCCAAAATTTGATAGCGTCAATCAACGTCGTTTAGTAATCCCGCCTTGATACATGTAAAATTAATTGTCAGGCAGTTAACGCCTCCAGAAATACTTTCTGTACCCCACAGCTAGGTATCGTTACGGAAATAAAAAACTGGGTCACGTAAGAACGAAAGATTAATCTGAGAATTGACAGTTCCTGGAATACTGCGACTGCAGGCGCTACTTAATTAACTCAACAGAGCATCGCTCGGCAGGCGTTTCATTAAAGTAAGCAAAACGTTTCACGATTGTACAAAGAGTCTGTTTAACGTGGAGCGACTTTTTCTCCGCGGTATTATTCGCGCCAAGTTAAGCATCGCTCGGTGCGTTGCTTGGAAGTGCATATTAAGTTCAGCGAAGGCAACAATGAGAAGGTGCCTGCGGATGAGAGAATTCGTTTAGACTTTAAAGCGTCCCTACGGTGTTCGTGTCCCAACGGAGGCAACGGAGAAGAAAGCATCCAGCGTGTTATAAGTCCATTACCCCGACAAAGATCTGCGTCTTCTTTTTACGTAAGACGGTTTTAACGTGCGAAACGAAAACCAGAATTGTCCTAAATCTGTGAGAGCGAGAAGTTACGTTATTATTGCGGATGTTATTTCCCATTAGATAGAGAGCTCGTGTTTTCACACCTTCTTGGCTGCAAACAAAAAAGAAGCCACAATGACTTTCCTCCTTTGACGGATACGAAGTCTGCATACGATAACGAAACACTGAAGCCTTCAGGCCGTAAGAAAGTACGATGTTTCGGAGACGGATGGACGTGTAAGACAGGAATTAATTGGGGGTAGCGTTTAAACAGCGAGACTTGCAATACATATGTACCTCTACTAAAGCTTTCTCTGTCCAACATAATTAAAGGATTTACGGTACAACGGTACCTATTCTGCTTGTCAGATGGCTTCAACTTCCAGTCACGGTGACATATTGCATCGCGTCTGGGACACTGTGTGCCGACGCGACATCGACGTGAACACCGAAAAGTTTTTTATTACACCGCCCGGTAAGCCACGCTTTCTTTTCGAATGTATCCCCGGCCCACATTGAGGACAGTTGTTCGCTAATAGGGACTACACCCCTTTCCTTTCGTGTATTTTCCAGGAACCGGCTTTCACCGAAAGATAATTGCATTCTTACAATTGCGGTGCACGTGGTGATCCACGAGCTCCTCGAATCGAATTATGGTGAACAAAGCAGTAAGAACGAACTGAATATTCCTGCGATGTGGACTGTTACATTTACTGAAACAGCTTAGCGCGAAGTTTTCTGGGTATCAGATAAGAAGCACTTAAACAGAATTTAGGAACGTCACGTGCTGCGCCCATATCAGACAAGACTTTTGAGGAAATCGTTAACGAGGAATGATTGAACCGAATGAACACTGAATCGACTTCCTTTTAGCGATTCCGTACGACAGCTCAGCTCTGTGTACCTACGTGTTACTTCTAGAATAATAATGAACCCGGTACTTACACCAATTAACGGATCGTATTTATTCATGCACGGCGTGGACGTTAGAAGAAGTCGACGACTCGACTTATCCTTGCCCGTACATGTGCTGAATCGTCTAGACGAGACTTTTTACCCGACCATTAATTCAAAAATGTTGTTCAATAAACCGCAGGCTAATCCAGGTCGATAATGAATAGTTACAGCGATCGAACTCGAATTTATTACGATCTGCAACCACGCGTTTCGCTTTCTGCAACGTCTCTCGTTAACATAGAGAACGCTTTACATAGAGAACACGTTTCATCGGTAAACAAAAGGATCATCGATCATCCAGTCGAATCGTATTCATACGAACGTTGTGCATTCTGAATATTATAATTCCTGAGCTATTCTTCGCATTTTGTTTGAAATGAATCATCGTGCCAGGATAAAAGAAGTTCTAATGACGGCAACGATCTGTATTCGCGAGCGCAGCCATAATTAGTAAGCATAGGAACATCTTAAATTAGTTAAGATCTATCTACATATATTAATATCAATATACTCGATATTGTTTAAATGCTAATCCTTCGAAATTTCACTTGAATAAATTAATTCATTCATTGTTTCTAATTAAATTCCACTTCGCAGTGAAATTCGAACGAACGATTCATGGGTTTTGAGAAAAATCGGTTATTTTTCAAAACGAATCTTTATTAAGTTTTATACTAAAAAAGGGAACATTTTTAAATTTCGGTTTTAAATTTTCAATTAAATTGGCAGTATAAAAAGTGTTAAAAAAGAAAGAGGGGTATAATTTTCTTTACCATCATCCCAAAATTGCCCTCCGCCCCTGGAAAAAAGTCTGCGGACGCCTCTGGAACGATTCCACGATGCCAGTTAGAATTCGTTGTAACGGTGCAAAACGCCTATTGCCTCGATCAGAGCTTCTGTGCCAGGCCGGAGGCTACCGATACTCATTTACCTATGCGTGTTTCATGATATTTCTCGATGCTTCTTAATATTCCTCGATGCTTACAAACGTGCTCGATATTTCTCGGTATCTGTGTCTGCTTGCATTGCTGATGAATTAGACCTCATCGATATGTTATCGGCAATCGTTTACGGGATCTATCTGTTCCAGGGAACGCTTCAACGGACAAGTGTGCCGAGCGCGTAAGCTCCTCGAAGCGTGAGAATAAAGGACATCCGCCTTCGCAGGATTCGATGACCAGGCCTCGTGGGCACATACGCGTCGGTGGTCACGTCGCTCGTCAAGTCCAGGGTAACGAGAGCGAGATTTTCGGTGAAAGTGCACCGAAATGATATATCGCGCGGTCTACTTCTTCAGATATCCAGAGAAGCGTGCGGGCACCGACGCGACGCGTCTTCGGCTTTCTTTTCTGCGAGTCTCCTGCGTCAGACAGTTGCTGCCTGTCGAGTTCCTGGTCCAGATGATTATACTTTTACCGAATTCTTTCGGGGCTCGCTGCAACGTGGACAGCCATTCAATCCTGTTACAACCGCGGATGATACATACTTCCGCCGCAGACGCGGCATCAAGGCACCTCGAATGTAGATGAATCTCCGCCAAGCTCCTTGCCACTGCAAGCGACAACATTTCGTAAAAAAGAAGCCCATCTATCGATGCTCTGAACTTTCACGCTCGCCAGTTAGAAGTTAGATAACAACGCGAACGGTCATATAGGCAGAGCTTCTGCCCTCGATTAGCCAACGTTGAATCTAGCGGGAGTTCCCTTAACGCCAGACGGCCCCTAATACCGGACATTAGCTCTGTCTATGATACTTGAAACGCTACCGAGCGGTTATTCCGCGTAAACCGAAGAGGAGTTAGGAAAAACATCAATTAGGTTTCGACACGTTCCAGTCGCGTGTGCACAGCTAAGGAGATTCATTTAATACTATTTCTTTCTTCTTCCTTGAGAAAAACATTAAGCTTCCGGCACTAACGGAACGTCCGCTATATTCCATTGTATGATGCAACCCGACCGAACAAAAGCATCGCGCGTTCGAACCTTCACGGATTCATGTGTCTCCTGACCAGCATAATGTCTCTGTACCGGTTCGATCGCGATTCGAGAGGATCGTGGCCGCTTAGATATGCAATGGTAATACAATCGAGACCGGGTAAGGACACTGTCACGCGTGAACTGACCAACATGTATTTCGTCACATTGAGCGTGCAAGGTGTGCGATAAATCGTTCCCATCGAGACAAGGACATACAATGGGCAACGTGTTACACGAGCCAGCGTGCCACCGATGGAGATAAATTAAAGATCGAAAGAAAAGGGGGCGAGACGCGGTGCCGTGGGACGCCTCGAGCCGAAAGGATATCCGCCAATGGAACGTGGGCATTCCGAGGCGTACGATTTCGGATGCCTGATTAATTATTAGGCCACGCTGCCCGCGCTAACTTGCCCCGACTGGGAGAAGGGTCCATTTTATTGTCCCGGCCGCGCGGATACTTTCTCCAATTGAAATCGCTGTGTCGTTAACGCATTCGATCCCGTTGGATTTATAATCTTTTATTTTCGCCTGGCAGATAAAACCGAGAGAGGCGGTCGGCCGTGCGTTTGACTATGCTAACGAGAGCTTGACGATAATTACGCAAGTTGATCGATCGCGGTATTCCAGATGGTTAATTATGCCGTGGTAATGTTTTTCTTGCCCGCTTGGCACGAGCAGGAAGAGAAAGAGAGAGGGGGTGGAGGGGCCGGGGCGATCCGCTTTCATTTGAGAATTCTTCGGTCGAAAATCGTTATTACGTAATCCGATGGCGAACTGTGTTCTCTGCTTCTATTGCGACACGGGTCGAACGAATTTTCTTCAGCCCTTGGACACGGTGATTCTTCAAACACCATTTCGCGCGGCAGAGCCTATTTCTCGTGTGCGAAACATGTTTCGTTATACCTACGTTGTGTTTCTTATCATTATTAGAAAGAAAGGTGAAGTGTCAGGTGAGGCTGATGAACAGGGTCCGGCACTAGTGCCTTGCGTTGTAATTTTCTTGCCCCAAAAAATCTTATTGCAACGGTCTTCTCAACACTTTCCCTCGAGACAATTCATCTCAAGCGACACCCTTTCAAACATAGAAAGATTGAACATTCAATTCTCCCCAGTGCCATGTAAAAATCAACCCCACTGTTCGCTCCTAACCACCTCTCAAAGCTACAGAACGAAATGCTTCTCACTGCAGATCATAACGCTCGTTTCAGAACGAGACTCTTCTGGTTTCAACTCCCAGTCTCCGTTGCACCGCCAAACGCACTAAAACGGCCGCTCGATTCGTGCAGCCAGGATAATCGTGGGCGCGAGTCCGGTGTCCCACGAATAGTGAAAGTTTCCGATCGACCAGCGGATAGAGGGGGGCGGGAAAAAGGAATTATTTAATACTGTAAGTCGAATAGCTATCGGGAAAAAAGGGGCGCGCGGCGAACCGGCGTGTCCGGACCGGGGCACACGACTCGGCCCGACTTGTTCCCTCGACTCTCCCGTATTTCGCGGGTATAGGACTCGAAAATCGCGCGGGCGCTCGTGCGAGACGAATTGCAACGCTCTCGGAGAACGGTCCAGGCGGTGTGTCCGGTAACGTGTGCCGCGGGAATGCGCGACCCGCTCTTGTTCTACCGGCTGTTGCATTTTCACAGGTCATCGGTGATAATAACGGCTGCCACGCGAGGAAAAGGCCGTGCCAGCCTCTCCCTTCGATTTTATTGCCTTCGATCGGTCTGGCCTCGGCTAACAATATCCACCCGCCGATACTTAAGCACGCAGCACCGTCTCCTCGGCTCTCTGGCTCCGTTTCAATTAACCGATCCGCGAGCATTTCGGCTTGAAAGTAAAAGTAACTTGCTACAGGTGTCCCGATCGTTAATGTTCCTTTTCCTCGTAGCGATCGCTAATTGTAGCAGGAGGTGGGGTAGCAAAAACCAGTATAATTCGTAAAAGTCGTGTTCGTTGACTGGCAATCTGTCGTTGGTGTAAATTAAACCTCCGGAGACGAGTAAAAAGTGCTCTCTTTCGCTTCCATATTTGCATTCGGCTGCTCCCACCAGATGACTTCTTAGTAACTGTGCCGAATTTGTACGACCATTCGATCATTACTGTTTTATCTTAAATTCATTAAGGTGTACTATAATAGTTCCGCCAGTTGTGCAATTCAGATACAACAGATGTTCAGTTTTTTAGTGGCAAGCTACAGTGTTGGTACACTGGTCCCACTTCGCCTTACGCACCGCAGAAATGAAACAGCTTCTAGGGCAACGCAACTATGCGGATTTTTGCCGCGAAGTCGCACCTGCGCACTCGCAGAGCGGAACCACCGACTCGAGAAGATAAATGAAAAGGTCAGGACTCGATGGAGGGTGAAAGTGAAGGTTCGAATCATAATCAGTAGCTTACGAATTAGCCGGACACTGCGAGGAGTGATGGAGAAAATTTATGTACGTTACCCACCTCATCGGCGGACGATCGCGAAAGCTATTACGCGGTGCCGTCACAATACTCGAGTAATCACTCCATTCTTTCATTCCCGATGCCACGTAACCGATGTCGATGGAAGCGTGGCGCGCGTGCTCTCGTTCCAATAAATATCTGCCATGCATTTCATCTTGTCACCGTTCGGATGCCGTGCATGCTTCATACGGGGCACTCTCTCGCTTGGCGATATCAAAGTTGTGCGCCCGCAGAAGAAGGAACACGGCGCGCCTGAGAACGCTCGCGAAGTGAAACACAATCGGCTCGAATAAATGCAATTACACGAGCAGGTATGTATTCGGTATTTGCCTGTGGCGTGCGCATTTGTATTAGCGCTTAGTAGGTACACATTCCGGCTGGAAGTGTATGTATGTATGTATTATCTCGAACAAAACGCACGGCGAAACTAACGAAATGGAACGCTGACTTTGTATCGCGTTTTCATGAATAGATTCAACGAATTTGCGATGTCTGCGCGTCTGTGAAACGAGGACCTGATAAGGGAGCGACAGGGAATAGATTAAATAATATCGGACATTTTGTGCTAATCCGTGGGAACGGGAGAAATTAAGTCCTTAAATTAAGGATTCGCCAATCCCGTCGCGGTGAAACGAGATATTTAACAAGAGAGATTTCAGCTAATTAAATTCAGCATCGTACGGAGGTTGTTCCGCAGTTTCTAGCTGTTTGTCTCCTAGTTATGTTGAATAGCCGACGGAACGGAGCGACACACGTTTTTCCTTTCTGTAAATATGTAACGGAAAGACGGGCATCCTTTGCTTCACCATCGCCCGCGGTGTGTAATTATTCGACGAACCCGCAGTAATACGTGACGCTGTTGCGAATCGACAAGTAGGTATTCGTTGTTTTACCGAAACCGACGATTCCGCTGGTTTCCCACAGTCGTGCATAGAATCCTGGGAAATTAAAGTGTTCGAGAAACGACTCGAGTTACATTATATGTAGACCAGGGGTTACACTAATTGAAGGATGTGCAATATCATCGGGGCAACACTGTTTTCAGCACCATCAGAAAACGAGAGCGAACGGGACTAATTACGAACTCATTGAAACCATGACTTGGAAAACATATTGTTTAGCCTTGCCATAATGTTGTAATCGACCTGGATTACATTTATTATATTTTTTTGCAGATTTAGGAGGAAAGGATGATTCAAAGAATGAACACGTTTTCTACTTACATCAGTTTATAATAATCTTTTTATAGATTATGTATGCATAAGTCCAGAAATCTTCATCTCTTGCTCGTAAATTAACAACAAATGAATGGAAGTTATTTCAGATAAAGTAGATGCAAATGGAACAGTGGGAGGCACTTGATCTTTCAGGTAGGTAAAATAGTCGCTTTATGGAACTGAATGCAGCTCCTTGAAATCCAAATGTTTAGTTGTTAATTAAGAGGAGTTCTAATGCTGAAACGAGCCTGACAGTATATAATTTTCGATGTGCTTGCGCAGTCAGCTATCTTCGACAGTAGATCGGGGACCCAATCAACAGGTGGAATTCGAGTAAATGACTGATTTATCGTGATCGCGAAAGGAAACGAACGAAATGATTCGCGGAAAGTTTATTGCGTTTACCTTCTGCGACCTACGATGGCCGGCGGCGTTTCTTGATCGATATCCGCTGTTTAAGTAGCTCTGGATGAAACGAACTCAATATAAATCCATAAATATTTAAATGCAATGTGAAAATATTGCAACTTGGAAATTCATGGTTCAGTGGAATGTTGGGTAACCATTCATGAATGAAACTTGATTATACTCGTGTTAATTCGATTTGTTACATCTGAAGTTTCGATAATGCAGAATCCTTTGAAGTTTAGCGAATTTTACGCAAAATTCCACGCGGCCACCGTATCGAATTGCGTTTTCTTGCTGTTTATCTGCAGGAAAGTTATTTTCCCGTTACGACGTTCATGAAAAGCCAGATGAAAGCTTGATTTATGATATCGTCGTTGTGAACTCGAAAGGCGCATGTAAGTAGAAGATTACAAGTCCTGTGAAGGAAATCGTCATAGAGCGGCTGTAAATTTTGTGTTCAGTAGTGCAGTTGAATATTCGGTGCTTCTGGGGCTCCAGTAGGAAGTTATAAAATTTTAATGGGAATAACTGCTAACGTCTACTTTCTATGGTTGCTCGTGAACAGGCTAATTGCTTCCTACGCCGCAACAATTTTCCAAACGATCCGATATTTACTGCGTGCCCGCATTCGTCCTCCGATGTATGTGCAAACTCCGGCGTGGATTCGGTTTGCAAAAACTGCGCGGCTCGTATCTGTCACAGTGTTAATTATGGCCGGTTCGATAATTAACTCACTGCGTTATACGATGTTAATGCCCATTGAAACACGCGTGCACGAAAGTTGCAACGCAAGATACGGTGGCAAGATTCATTTTCATAACCTGTTGCTAGGAATATTATTGTGTGGTCTATTATTTAGTATAGTACAGGCTAAATAGTAAGCAGCAGAAACCAGATGTACCTACACCGTACATATTTATAATGATTCTTATTCGATCGTAATTGCACTTCGTGGAATAGAAACGCGTTTGACTCCGAAGTGCCACTTTCTGAAAGCTGCGAAGTACTAGGTACTTCGTGACAAGGGATATTGCATTCACAACTGTAACTGTAAATTGCTTCTACGGACCATCGGTAATAGTGCTTCTGTAAATACCGTTTTATCTGCCTTCAATATACTCACAGTTGTATAAATATTCATGAAGCTCGGTACCCTATAAATTTAATGACGAACTTATAAGGCCTCGTTACATCTACTTTCTACGCACCAGAATATTTGATGTCAAATATTGATTCATTTGCTGTTTCGAGTATCTGTAGTTCATTAACCAATCATGGAGAAACCTTGCTTCGTAATACTTTAAAAAAAGAGTACACTTTATTACCCATTCCAATCTGCCGTTAGAAGTGTGAATTAATCATCGATTTAAATGACTTTATTTTTAACCATTCTGACAACTATTACGGAGCAGTATCCTTTTTGTGGCTACCTACTTGAAGAAAGTACGGTATTGAATAGAACTATGAGTCGGCGCTTTTGTGAATGTGTAGAACACTTTATGGGAATTTAGCAAGGCTAACAAACGCTGACATTAAGTACCCTCCAACAAAGAAAGTAATTCCTTTGAATTAATTTCTTAAATCATCAATTTAAGTTACCCCTACCGACGGAATATCCAAACTATATTTAGAGTCCTGATTATCTATTGTTGTAAAGACATCCGCATGAAATGCATCCAAGTGACGTCATGAATAACGAGAAGTATACTAGGAAATATAAACCCACGCAGTCCACTTACCCCAAGGGAAGTGAAAGCTTGTAACGACGAAAGAATACTCGTTGCCAACA
This sequence comes from Andrena bicolor, assembly GCA_960531205.1. Taxonomy (NCBI): domain Eukaryota; kingdom Metazoa; phylum Arthropoda; class Insecta; order Hymenoptera; family Andrenidae; genus Andrena; species Andrena bicolor. The sequence goes on along the minus strand of OY482666.1, from coordinate 33,139,221 downwards.
GCGAGCACTGAAAAACGTCCTCCAAGAAAGGACTAGAATTTCTCCACGAAGAGATGATCCACGAAAAGCACGGTTAGATCTTCACACCGGCTTTCTCACGCACTGGCTGGTGTATAACACTTCGCTCCCTAGCACCAATTTAACCTAGGTCAATTGAGAAAATTCTAGAAGGTTCGAAGAAGATCCCGAGGAAAGAGCCTCTGCAGTTTGCCTGGCTTCTGTCCATTAGATGGATAAGATCTTCTGCAGGTTGATTGGACATTTACTCTCTCGACCCCAGTTTGTATCTCTCCGCCATCATCACAGGCTACCTGTGGCAAGCCCGCTTTGTCGGAATGCGAAAAGCGATGCTTACCTCGCTGATAAGATCGCGAAAATGTCACACCCCTCTAATCACCGAGGGTTTTACGAGGCGAGGAGAGAATCCAGGTTGCATTTTACAGGGGAAAAATTAGGCGCGCCAAGTGGCCGTGGCCTGCGACTTAGCAGCCCCGTTGTAGAAGACTCGAGGGCGTGGGATTTGTTTGGTGGAACCTTGATCGAGCCCACCTTGGCCGAGCTCTGACTCCTTCTGGTGTCAGGATGCTGCCGAGGGTAAATGGTACGTCACAGTTTTATGAGACAAAGTACTAGCATTGCCTATGCAGCATATCTCTGATACTTAACTCGTAACGACCCGCAGTGGCAGCTTAATCTTTCACTTAAGATTAAGAGACGTGCTTTACTAAACACCCGATAAGATAAATGAATTAATTCCAAAATGCAGTATCCACTTAATAGTCATGAAATAAACGATTTCGCGCATTTCTTCGCCGAGTTTTTTTCCAACCCGCGATACTGAAGTCAGGCCCCGATCAAATTAATGACGCGCGAACACGAATACACATAACTTTGCGATTACCGAGTCGGGCACGAGCAAGATTTTTACCTCTCGTGTCCGAGCCTCGGGCACCAATTCGATTGTTGCTCGAGGATCGTATTTGTATGGACATCAATTAAATATTCCGAACGGTCGCATGCGAACGTGCACTTTCGTCGTCATCGAAAATTTCCTACGGCTGCGTTGCGATTAACGCCACGCGCGTACGTGTCGGTAGCTCCGAGGAGCTACCATAAATCTTTCTGGGCAATCGATACACGCACTTCTCATTTATAGCGAATTTATGTGTTTAGTTATTTATTATGTTTATGGGACGGTAGCCGTGAGCATACAATATGATCGTTGCGTGATTTGTATACTGGAAAGACAATTTCATAAATGTTTATTTATGAGAGAGATTACTTATATAATAGGTGCTTTGTTAAGCTACTTTTATGTATATTTATAGTCTGAAACCTACACCAAACTTGGATACATGCGATGATTTAAGCAATTTCCTAGATACAATGTTTAGAGTTGTTTTGCGGGAGAGACGAAGGATGGTGAAGTGTGGAGAATGAATATTGCTCGCAAATACGCTTCGTGTAATGATCATTCGATTAATTGATAACAAGTCGGTGCACTGGCATGTTGTGATAGTGCCAAAAGTTGTGAGAGAACAGAATTTCATTACCTAAACTTGCCATCGGCAAAGCTTGGATGTAATTATGCGTTAGACGCGGTTCGAGAACCAGAGGAACTGGTGTACAAAATTTTTCAATTTGCGGGGCAAACGAAAGCGATGTTTATCGAATAATTGTCAGGAAGTTACAATAATAAACGCAACGGAAAAATAAATCGAATCGAGAGAGAGAGAGAGACGCTAATGAGGTTTCTACATATTTCAATCCATAATTTTGTAGAAAATTCCATCCAGGAAGGGAAATTCGAAGTCTCTAAATCTGACAGTAATGGGAAACAGTAATTGCAACGCTGCGACGACCATTTTCACGGTGCATGGAACTTCGAAATTTATGGATTTTTATGTAATTACGAAAACCATTCCGGGCACTGGGGGCAGTAGCCATCAATAAATAACAGCTCGTTAAATAGAACTAGGCCAGAGTCAAACTGCATTTAAACTCGATACTTATTTTTATGTAATAATAAGAATCCGTGCGTTAACTTGTATGGTGAATGCGTTAATGTTATAATGCTGCAAGAAATGGGAGAAAAATTGATTTTACTTTTAAGTGCACGAAGAAGTAGCTTATTTCTTTTCAAATAAAGAAATGTATAATCGCATCAGAGGAATGCCATGTATAACATGGCATACACAGAGTATATTACGTCGATTGAGCACACTTGGTAGTACGACAACTTTTCTATCCTGACAGCGTTTCGCAATACATTTCCCATTGACGATACATGTTACTTACCATCGACTTGTGTATTCATTGAACAGGTAGAGAATTTCTGTTAGACTGCTGGGACGGTAGCCAACTAATGGATAATGCTTATAAACGTGTAATTAAAATGTCAGGGTATCAGGGGGGTTCTTAAGGTGTCTCAGAAGCATTGGGTGTTCCGGGAGTCTTGGACGTCCCAATGATCTCACAAGGAAGTCATGGGTGCCCCAAGCCTGGGTACGAGTTTGGGGGCCTGAAACCGTCATGATATTTACTGTTATCGTTAGACTCTTAGGAACCAAAAGCCTAGAATAATCGAAAATTCGAATAATTAGGAGTATTCGAATATTGTTTTCATTTCAAGATTTATGTATTTTACCAAAGATTAATAAAGTTCCAAATTTATCGTTTCAAAAACAAATAATTGTAAAGGCCAATATGAAAAGAATTTCTCGATAAAGTGGGGAAAAAATTCTACATTTTCAAATTCCCATTCGGTAAAAAATCCGCAATTCGATCACTCAGAATTATTAGAGTAATTCGAAGAAATTATTCGAATAATGTTCGAATAGGTATTTGCAGAAATTATTGTAATATGGATATGGATCGACTCTGTATTTCAAGGACCCTACTGATTCCAGTACTGTCTACTTTCTATACTATCTCTACTGACTTCTACCAGTCTGATCAGGTACAGAATCTTCTACTGTGTGCCTCATATATTTGATATTGTCTTCATTTTCCTCCAGTTATCGAATTTTTCTAATACTGCCGCTGCATAAAAGTAATGTAATTACGAAGATGGAGTACGAATAACACTGTAATTGATTTCTATTTAATTTCTTGTTTACGGTTAACAGGCTCTCCAGAATGGATATTATGAAATTTCTGTTTACACCTGGGTGATACAGTGATGAAATAACTTGATGAGTGCTCGTGTGATATACTACGGAGGAATACCTACCGATCGTGTAATTGCTGTTATTAGTCAGGACTTGTCTTACAGCAAACTTGCACGTGAAAAAAGGTCGCATAAAAAGTGGCGGCACGGCGCTCTATCTTCTCTCACTTTACGTACAGTGTCTGTTTTGCACGGTGGAGCATATTGTTGGTTACGAAAGATTGCCTGAAATGTCAACTGATAAACGTTCTCAAACAGTTCTTGGAGGGTGAAAAAGCTGCTTTCGGTCTCCGTGCAAGCATCCATGCGTGTTAAACTTCCACCGTTGATTTTTAATTAAACCAGTTCGATGGCTGCTGAATAAACAAGTTTGCCTTTACCTATTTACTGTGTTGCGAATAGATTACCTGAAAATGAAAGTATTAAGTAACACGTTTTCTTATTACGTACTTATGACTCCCTCGATTATTTAATTGCAAATTTTATGCAAACGTGTCTTCTTCCACAATAAGAGATAGCGAAAAACGAAAGGTGTATTATTTAACAATGTTTCTTTCCCGTTATAACTTTATTTTCCTGATTACGCACGAACTACAAATGCATATCTATCTGTGAAAAATGACTTCTGAGGTTTCTTTCCTAATGACAAGCAAACTCAATATGCCCACGGTTACGTTTTATCCATTATCCACGGCTGACGAAAGTGGATTGAGAACTTCTTTCGGACAAGAACACGAAACGACATCGTGAGCTTTATTCCCGATGGTTTCTCACGAGTGCGCGATGGGAAAGAAACGCGGTCGAAACGGGATAGAAAAATTAATGTTGTAGAAAATGTAAGCTGCTGCGCTTGACGCATTCCACGGGTTATGACTTTTTTTTACAGATTTCTCTTTGAACCGGTGTATCTGTTCGTTGCCGATTCAAATGAATTTCTGATGTAACGAGCCCGGCCATTATGAAATATTCCGACATGTTACTTGATTATTAGCGATCCGGTACAAGAAGAAGGGGATCAAAACCCGCGAGAGCGCTGTAGAAATTTGATAAATAACCAGCGACCACGGTCTTTGAGCGGACGCGAGACGAATTTATAAATCGACGAACTGTCCTCACGAATCGATGGCGACTCTGCGCCGATTGGACACGTCGATTAGATACTATCACGATTAATTTCCCACGGGATTACGTAAAGAAATAGGAACGGGACGAAGAAAGCTGAAACAAGGAACAATATTTGAGCAGGAAATTTCCGTCATTTTAAGTGTAGGTTTCATTGGGGTAGATTGAAACCTGTTTTACAATCATTTGCTCAAAGCTGGACAATATAAATTGAAGAGCACTGTCGAATTTACTTATTGCGAAACATTTTTCAATTGCGACAATGAATAGGCATGTCCGAATACATTTCAGAGATTATGTAATACTCAACTATTCGTTGAAAAGCTTACATACATTTATGTTGCAGAGCGTTTAATTGTATAGGTACGCATTTTATCTACTTACTAATCCAACTGTACGTGACTACATACCTATCCTATTATCATACTCCTTTCGAATTTATTAATTCATTATTAAAGTATTCTGCTTTTTCGGAAGTTTCACTTTGCACGCTTTCCTTTGTGTCGATACAAATTTTAGATACCTACTTCATTTTTATATAGATCACAAAACCAAATTAAATTATTAATAAAACATTTCAAGCAATGGTACTGGTGATATCACGAATTTCATGAGTTTAATGATGCTTTACAGAAAAGTAGGTAAGAGAATCGCACACAGAACACGAAATATCGCGACCCAAGGGACTGACGGCGATGGGAGCTAAATTCAAACTTGAGTTACGTACCACCAGTCGTCCAACCCCACTTTGTCGTTAGTGAAAATTTTCCACCAGCATCTGTGACACTGTTTTGTTGAAAAAATTAAGTGTGTGTGGAATAAAATTACATATCGCAAGTGGAACCTTTTATTTAAAAAATAAAGTTAAATGTGTACGATATATTAACATCTGTGCCGGATATTAATGTTTGCACGTGCTGTGCGCGTGTAATAATATTACGTAAGTAGTGAATTCTTACCAGAGAATCGTGGTAATAAGTACTTATACATCTATTCATGAATTGTGGATACAAGGTTCACGGCCTTAAAGGGGCAGACCACTGTAACGGTCCGAAATGTAAGGGTGTTTTCAGGAATTTATTTCAACCAAACAACGCAAGTAAATCAATTTATTGTTGAGTATAGTTAATAGTGTACCTATCAAAGGGTAAGAAAAAAATTTTTCAATCAAATTCATAAATCCGTTTCCTGCTTGTCGCGTTGACAGTGCTCAGGTCATATGGTTAATCCGAATTCGAAAAGACAAATATATTTAGAAACTAGAAGCCTACCTCGATTGCATGACGATAAAAAAAAGTCAAAATCGCAAAAAAATTACAAAATGGCGGACCACTGAAAAAATCATGTTTACGGGGTACAAAATTAGGGAAATGTTGATAAAAAAAATAAAAGCAGGTCGTTAATTAAAAAAACTGATCGGCACGTAATAGCGACGGGTTTTCCGTAGAATAAATGTATATAGTTTTCTTTGTAGACTGCCAATGCGGTTGAAAAATGTAATTCTGAGGAAAACGCGTTCAATGTTCCGCGTGGCATTTTTTGCGAGTAGGTACACGTTCTATAAAACCAGAAATACTGAAAGTGTTCCCCTTCAAGACGACACGCCTTAAAATAGTAAAATGTATTCTTCCGGTAAAATAATTATTATTTTTCACCCTGACTATCCAGTTTCTCGGAGGTGATATCGACTGAATATCTATACGTTACCTATAAATAAAACGGCTGTTTAAATATCCCCAGTCGACATCTTTCACCACGATTAAGTATTACGAACTATGTACACTGGTGTAGAATCTAATGAAGATAGGATACAAAGCATACGAAATCGCAGGATATATTTATTTTAAACATCAAAAAGTCTAACTGAAGCGTGATAATTTATACGATTAATTGGTGATAAGGTTTCGCATAGGTACTATAAAATCAGTCTCGTCTGCCTGAAATGCACAGTTGGCCATCGAATAAGCGACAGTAACGTGGGAGACTCTTTAATATCAGTAATTACGTGTTTCACATTATGAAGTGTAAGTATATTGAAAATTTGAAATTGTTGTTGGTAAAGAAACTCTGATAGATTAGAGGAAATGAGGAAGAACAAGTGTTCATCCTGAATTTAATTAACTACACGTAGCAGTTTCAACGTATCTTTGCAGTTGATTTATAGTTCTTTAGAAAAATCGGGATCCATAATATGTAGTACTTATATTCGCAAGAGTTACTATCGAATTATAACGTTTTTCTTTTACGCATTTCAGTAATATATTTACTGGCGCTCGTCGTCATGGCGACAGTGGCGAATGTTGTATCTGCAGGGATACCAAAATGCTCTATATGGCACATGATGGGCAGAATTCCTGACGAGACAGATAGAACCAGATATTACCAGTGCATTTTTGCAATTCCACGTCTAACGATCTGCCCCATAATAGCCGATAAGCAAACTTACTTCGACCCGACTCTGGAAATGTGCCTTTGGTCGGAAACGTGCAATAATCCAGGTCCAAGTCCAGAGCCAGGGACGAGTGTAACCCCAGGGACGAGTACAAGTACAGAACCGACTACAGCTACAATTTCAGGTCCAATGACGTGTGACGAAAGTATAATAATACCGGATCCACCGGTTAAACCATCGGATTGCGAGGGGACCGGTCCTTGCAATGGCCCGATTAAAGGCAAATGTACTGAGTACTATCAATGGACAGGCACTGAGAAAACTCTAATGAAGTGTTTAGAGAATCACTATTATAATGTCAAGATTCAAGCGTGTGACTTGCAAGCGTGCCCAAAGTGCACCTAGACGAAGCCGTAGCTTTGATCTATTGTCGTATTAAGAAGAAGGAAGAAGAAAACGAAAAAATCGAAATATTCTGTTTTGAATCTTTCAAGAGAATGACAATTTAATAAAATTTTATCCTACTTGTCTTATTTCTTCTATGAAGATAAACAAAATTGCCTACCTATGTATGTAACCGTTGACCACGGTCTTTCTGCGGACGCGAGATGATCTTATAAATCGACGAACTGTCCCGGAATCGATGACCACCCTGCATCGATTGGATACATCGATTAGATACTATCACGATTAATTTCCCGCGGGGTTACGTAAAGATATAGGAACGGGACGAAGAAAGTTGAAACGAGGAACAATATTTGAGCACGAAATTTCCGTCATTTTAAGTGTAGGTTTCATTGGGGTAATTTGGAAGCTGTTTCAGAATCACTTGCTGAAAGTTAGACAATATAAATCGAAGAGCCCTGTTGAATTTACTTAGTGCGAAATTTCTTCCAATTATTTCAATGTATAGGCATGTTCGAATATATTTCAGTTTGCATACGTCTCTCGTGTAGTGTGTTTAAGTGTATACCTAAGTATTTTATCTATTACCATATTCCTTTCGAATTTATTCATTCATTATTAAAGTATTCTGCTTCTTCGAAAATTTCACATTGTGACGCTTTTCTTCGTGTTGATAGTTGATAGATACTAAGCAATTATACTTCATTTTGATATAGATGACGAAACAAAAGTAACTTAATAATAAAACATTTAAAACAATGGTACCGGTGATATTATGTAGAGGAACGCGATGGAAACAATAAATTAAACCGATAATATTAACACTATCTAATCTTATGTTATTGATAAGAATACATTAAATATTGGTTTACAAAAGTAACGTAAAAAATATTAGAAATAAAGTTATACAAATCAAAACTTACACCAAAACGGAGGTTAGGGTAATTACGAATAGGCTGAGGTGAATACAAACAGGCTATTTTTCTGTTTCTTTACATGCAAGAAAAACCTGGCCAAAAACTGCCTCCACTACATTTCTCATGTGCCCATGCAAGACATGCTAAGCATAAAATCTAGTCTTCCATCGGTGGATCATAACATTTCTCATTACAAAAAATACAAAAATATTCTTCCTGACTATATTCATAATTATGTCCACATTTACCCCATACGCAGTGTCCGAAAATACACGAAATCAACTTGAATTTTTACGATTAAGAAATAATAAGTAAATATAGAAATTCACTCATTGAAAACCATTACATTTTTATCCTTGGAGCACACACTGAGCTTGAATTTTACATATTAGTTCCAACTAGGTAAATATACGTGACACTATAAAAACAATACCACAGAAATTGTGAGGTACGGGTCGAATTTATTTGACGAAACTTGCCGCCGTAGGTAAATGTGCGTAACTTTCCGTTGAGACTGTTTGCTCGATACTAAGAATAGTAAAAACAATTATTAAACAATTATCACTGTGTCCGGAATTACCCAGTGTCCATTGTTCCTCTATCGACCCCTATTTCATGGTTTCAACCGCGCATAGAGCAAGCAATATCGCGACACAAGGGATTCACGTCGATGGGAACTAAACTCAACCTTCAGGTATGTACGTGTCACATCGTAGTCGTCCGATGCCACAAATTTATAGATAATGAAACTTTTCCGCGAGCATGTGTGACACTATTTTGTCAAAAATTTTATTGACAGTGTTCGCAATAAAATTAGATGACGTGAGTGAAACTTTTTATCTGAAAAATAGAGTTCAACAAGTAAGATACATTAACACTTTACAGGTTTGTGTTCATGTTCCGTATCTATGCTGGATATTAGTGTTTGCACATGTACGCATGTAATAATATTACGTAAGTTATTGAGTGTATTCTTACCAAAGAATACTTATGTAAGGACTTATTCGTTAATTGTGGATATCGGGTGTACTTGCTTAAAGAGGCACGTATCACTGTGATTCGGGGAAAAGTAGATAGCGGCCGCGGTATCGATACTCAAGAATATTTTCGCTAGATAAATTGGGCAGACTAGCTAATAAATAGGAGAGAGGTGGGATCAAAGAGACATTTTTGTTTAAGAACAGATAGTGACAAAACTAAATGACCATTCTAGATCTAATTGGTAACATTAGAAAAGTCACGTATCTGATTATAACAATACGTTGTAATAAGCTTCTCTCCATATTTACCTGTCTTATTTTTTACTTTTTAGAAATGTGTATTTTGGCCCGTTCATAAATTCACTGTATCGAATGGGCATAGGTATTTTTTGAATGGGCGAGTATAGTAAAACGTGGTAATATTAATATTATTTCTTTAATTATTATTGCTTCTGGTATGAAAATCGCAATATTGATATCGACAAGTTTACAAGTCGACTATTTCTTACAAGTATTTCAAACTCTATAGTATGTATAGTCGCGTAGAATCTAAGTAAGAATAAGATAGGATACAAAGCATCCGGCGTCGTAGACGATAATCTTCAACATTAAGCAGCCTAACTTAAGTGCGATAATTCGTATGATTAATTGGTGATAACGTTTCGCATCGTATAAAAACACTCTTGTGTGCTTGAAAGACACAGTTGAAAGACAGTAGCGTGGGAGACCCTTTAATGTCAGTAATTACGTGTTCTACAATATGAAGTGTAAGTATACTGAAAATTTGAAATTGTTGTTGGTAAAGAAACTCTGATAGATGAGAGAAAATTGAAGAAGAAGTGTTCGTCCAGAATTTAATTAACCATAAGTAGCAGTTCAAACACATACTTGCAGTTGATTGATGCTCCTTTCGAAAAGTCTAAATCAGTAACATGCACATTCGCAGGAGTGTAATACCCAATTATAACGTTTTCCTTTTACGAATTTCAGTAATATATTTACTGGCGCTCGTCGCCATGGGCACAGTGGCGAATGTTGTATCCGCAGGGGTACCAAAATGTCCTAAATGGCGGCCCAATGCCAGAATTCCCGACGAGACAGATTGCACCCGATATTATCAGTGTGTTTTGACAATACCACGGCTAACGACCTGCCCGGAAATAGCCAATAAGCAAACTTACTTCAACCCGACACTGGAATTGTGTCTTTGGTCGCCAAATCCATCTTGCGACAATCCAACTACAACACCGGGTACAAGTACACCACCAGTAACAGTTCTGACTGATAAAACGGATACAACACCAGGTACAAGTACACCACCAGTAACAGTTCCGACTGATAAAACGGAAACAACACCAGGTATAAGTACACCACCAGTAACAGTTTCGACTGATAAAACGGATACAACACCAGGCACAAGTACACCATTATGTACAAGTACACCATCAGCTGCAAGTACAGATGGGAGTACTAATACGCCGACCAGACCACTGGATTGCAATGACAACCAACTGTGCACTTCCCCTATTAAAGGCGATTGTAAACATTACTATCAATGGAACGGCGATCAAAACTTTGTAATGACGTGTGGACACAATTTATACTATGATTCACACGTAGGTGCCTGTAATACCGTCCCCTATCCACCGTGCGCGACGGCACCATAATGTATTGTCGTATTCACAAGAAGAAGACGTGTGAGGTTGATAACGGTGCACAAGATACACAATAGGGGAGACCGGGGTAGGTTGTAACACAGGGTAAATTGTAACATAAGTAAAATCTTTTGAACGACAAATCTGGCAACCCAGAGCATACGAGAGCTGCTTGACGATATTAGCACAGTTGGTTTTAGTGACACAATCGAGCGTTATGTATTCATTTTGTGATTATAGCTCAGAATTTTAGTATTTAGAGCACGTAAGTAAATTTTGTCTTAGAACTTTTATTTCAATTAACCGTCGTTAGAAACCGTTTGAATTTTCGCTTTTTTGTCACAAACGAATCAAAACACATTGGTTTATTATAATGTGTACGCATTTTAGTAATTTGATGTTTAGTTTCTCGTATGCTGAGATAAAATGCAAAAATTCAAGATCGGGCTAAATAATGTTACTACTTACTCCGCTCTAAATGGTGATAAAGCAAACATGCTATTTGCTGACACACCGGAAAAAGATGCTCTAGACGAACAGCAGAACAATCGAAAATACAAAAAGTATGAAGGCAAAAGTAAAGAGAGCGAAGAAGATTTTGATAGAATCGGATGAATAAGCAATGATTGTTTAACTCGTGTATATAAAATGTTTAATAATAATCAGTGTTTTCATTTATCTTTTTTAGAAATGTTTATTTGTATTCATCTTTCTATGAAGATAAACCAAATATGTAACCGGCGACCACGGTCTTTTCGCGGACGCCAGACAAATTTATAAATCGACGAACTACCTATCTCCGCGAGTTGGCGACTCTGCGTCGATTGAATACGTTCGTCTATCACGATTAATTTCCCACGGGATCGCGCGAAGAAATAGGAACGGAACGAAGAAAAGTGAAACGGGAAACAATATTTGACATCAAAATTTCCTTTATTTTAAGTATATAGTTTTCGTTGGGACAGCTTAAAAGTTGTTTTAGATTCTTTGTAAATTATTTGAATTCTGAATTGACTTATTGCGATATAAGTTTGCAGGCCAGTCCAAGAGCGCATACGACTTCATACTACTATTCTATGCACAACGATCACGTTACTTCGATTTTATGTAATCCCGTGTCACGTCGAAGCCAATCGTCGTTAATTAGCGTTATTAATTACCAATTGCAGGGCGATTGGAAACACTATTACCGTTTCAACGCAACCGTTCCGTTAGAAAGTGTTTCTTACTGGATTTATAGACTCGACGTTATTCAACGTTTTTGTTAGCCTCACGGAACAGATGCTGTCGAAGATAGCGCAGAGGCTCGATAACACTGTGGGCAATGTGATTAATGTGACCGTCCCCTTGATATTCAATTAAAATTTAGAGGACCGGTGTAACGAGGTAACTCACAATGCGGAAGCTGCAGTGTAATTTCTTGCGACCTTAATGATGCGACATCCTGTCGATAGCTCTTGATTTCGTTCTGAATCTCGCTTTAATTAATCAACGATCTACGATGGTCTCGCGTAAACGTGAAGAATTTTCAGGCACTCAATGGGATCATAAATATTTTTATAGAATTATGTGTGGGGAATAGTGAGTTTTTATTTAATTTGCTGGTTTAAGGCGGAATCTCATTCGATTTCTAAGATAAATCATTGGTTAATAAGCTTTTCACAATCTGTTTAGTCACTATTAGCATTTATCGCTCTTTAATCAACGTAATTGCAGCTGAGTTCCTGTTACGAATGATAATTTAATAGCGGTGTAACACCTACTGTTATCCATTACGCGAGTGCCAGTGGTTTTATAATCGATCATTAGCATAATGAATAGGCATAAAAATGACAAATATTTCTGTAATATTCCCTTTCGTACTCTTTGCACGGTGAACAGTGACTCGCGAGTAACCATTACTACGGAACGTGCATGAACAAATTTGATGACTTTGAATAAAGGAGATTATAGGTAAGTTGGCCAACGGATTAACGAAGGAATTATGTAACTGTGACCAAGCTCCACTGACCTGCGACCTTACCTGTCTTCGGTTGTGAGCGAATCAGAGCTATTGTCAGCTACGAGGAAATCTATTTCGTGAGATCCAAGGCGCCGCATGCTGTGCCCCGCGTTTATCAATACGCTGTCACCGACAGAAACTATTGTAGATCGTTCGCGTACTATTCCAACGATGACTGGAGGAATAGCTATTAACCAAAGATCATTTGGTTCGCGAAGAGTGAATTCGTTATTGTGAATGCACGGTTACGGTTCACCGTGTTAGTGTCACTTCACCGAGTGACTATAAGTGAACTCGACTTTTGATCAAGTATTCACGTCAATCATAGAGCTGTCTATGTTAATTAACAAAACAGCACGGAATTTGATAACTCTGTCATGCCTGCTGCAACTTTAGATCCATTTTGGCTATGATCGTTGTGATCCCATTTATATCGATCAAACCCACTCATTCCGCCCTTTCCCTGCAGTAACATCGACTGCGTTTCAACCTTCATAACGAGACGGCGTGAAAGAACTTTTCCCTCGGAAGCCTTTCTGTATATATCTACGCACTTAAGTGGCACCCAATTGTACCAGTGTCTTTTTGTTCCCAACTTAATAGCCGTATACGTCCGCATGTACATCGGGCATGCAGAGAAATCCGCGAAGAAAGTGTTTTTCGCGGGTGTGTGCACGCACGGAGCTTCCACGGTGCATGAAACGGGGACTGGCCAGTCACGTACATGCGTCGGACGTGAAATTAAAACCAACACGGCGCACGATCCGTGGTCGAGTCGATCCTTTTTCCTCTGCTCCTGGAGACAGCTATGATTTACCCCGGCCGATAGTATATTCGATCGGCTGTAATTGCTTTCCATTAACTTGGCAACGGCTAAACGTTGCGCAATTAGGTCGGCCTCCTTGAATGTGCGTCGAATTACGCGCGCCCGGAAACACAGTTCAATCTTGGACCCACTACCAACGACGTTCTTCATCTTCCGGCCATTTACATAAGCGCGCTTGTTCCGCTGACCCGATACCTCGCGGTGCCGCCAGAACGCTAATTGGATTTTCCCGACTTGTTCGCTATTTTTCCTAGTTCCTCTCAGAGGGGTGTACCTGCCACTTTTAGAGAACAGGTCTGCTTGGAAAATGCTGGGAACTCCGGGAATTCCATCGACCCTGCGTCGTGGTAATGAACCGGGAAAATCTACTGTCTTTCATTCGATATTACTTATATTATACATGTTTCAAAAGAGTGGTAAGTACATGCGTCTGAGGTTGAAGATGCCAGAGATTTATCTGTAGAGAGTGCCTGGGGGAACATTCAGGGATGATTTTAAGGGGTTACGCCACTTTGGAGCTTAAGAAAAGCAGCTAACTTTAAGAATTTTTTTTTAGGAAATGGTAAACAAAGTGAAAAATCTATTGAATTACTCGAAAAAAATTTTTGTTTCTTTCCTTCGAACGAAATGACGTCGCTGGGACCGGTTCACGTGGGCTTCTCTTTCGGACGCGCCAAATTGGTGTGAAAGATAACTGCAATCCAGTTGGACCTACAGCAAAAAACCCAATGTTTTCATTTTCTACATGACATTGAGTCCCTGAAAAATGTCTGAAGAAATCGACGCACTCCATCTGTGCCTTTTAACCGAAATAGAATACTTGCATTTTGTTCGAATCGAGTAAATCCCTCGGCGGGGCAACGAAGCTGACAACTAGCAAGCTGATGCACAGACCATGATCGATGCTCCCAGGCGAATGGAATTCGTGGCATTCTGCTTCACCGCGCCATCAAGCAGACAATAAGAGCGACTTCAATTACGGCGATTTAGAATGCGCCCGATTTGAAAATGAGGCAAGGAACAGGGCTGGAGAATACGGGAAGTGCTGCGGCAGGTTTTTTTTCGTTTCGGCTTCATACTCGGAAGACATAGCCTACCAGGAACATTCATCCGGTTGCGCTACATTTGATCGAGAATCTGGTCTCGTTATTCTGCAATCGCCCGCTCGTTACGTCATTGTCCGTGCACCTTCTATTCAGCCACGATCCTGGGGATCGATAGTAAAACAGTCACGATCTCCACATTCACAATGTGCCCGTGTACCAGGAACAGATCGGAGTGCCCGTACGCGTGGACGTCGAACGCTTTTACTCGAAGACCGGCAATCCGTAACATTGAAATGGAACCGAAAATCCCAGCGAATTCCCAGCGTATGTGTTATCTAACCCCACGAAAGGCTCGCGAGTGATACGCTTTAGACGGGATTGGAGCGTGTATGCTGTTCCCTCGTTCGGCGCCTTCGGTGCGGTTAGATCGTAATGGGGAGATATTATGTCTGGGTGCATAAATCAAATGCTGGATCATTTGAAAGGCTCTGCGGGCTGAATGTTACCGATGCATGTTGAGTATTAACGAACAGAATTGAGAATATCCAGCCAGAAATAGATCTATTTAACATCGCACGAAGGATTCCCAATGTCTAGACTCTAGAGTGTTATGAAATACTAGACTACAGTGTTATGATTACTTAAAGCTTCACGTTCTGCAGAGGTATGTACATTAATTTTAAAGGCTCTCACATTTCTTTCATCTGGAAAATTAAAACTTTTCATTTCCTAAGAACTAGAAGTGATCTAGAAATCTGAAAACTATTCAAAGTTTACTAGCTTCGACTCAATCAATTTCTGTTAGGGTCTGTTAGGGTCGTTTATCTTGGAGATGCGGTAGAATCTATAAGCGCGTCGATCAGACGTCGATAAAAGTTGCTAAAAAATATGGTTTCTGGGTGAGTTTATAGTGGAGCTGTGATAATAGTATAGTTTCAGTTGTTTAAGAATTCGCAAAAATGAACCATTTAAACATGAGTGATTCTACAGGAGAATTGTTGTTATAATACATATAAATATTGGTATAATAATTCTTTACTGCACAGTAGACAATACAAAGCAAAATATATAAGAAAACGAGAAAGAGTATGAAAAAGAATACATAGTTAGAACTTATATAGCACGTATAAGAGTAGAGGAATGCAAAAGCGAGGTACAATTGTCAGTTGTTGTTAACCTTACTACTTAAAACTACTTACTTCAAGTTCCGCAAAATGGTAGATCGGAAACAGTCTACGCAGTAAACGTAAACATTGTGTTGTATTTAATTTAACGCCTACTTCATCTCATAACTTATCTAAAACAAGTCTACTGTGGTGAAAATCTGTTATGTAGCATCGATGAAAACGGCGATAATAGCGAAGAAAAAGTAATATTTGTTTTTCGAAGCTTCTATCGCTGGTCATCTAATTATAAGTAGTAAGCATAGCTCTGCTCTCTGCTCACACTTCCATTATAAAACTATAGAATGTATTTCTACGC
Source organism: Andrena bicolor (assembly GCA_960531205.1). Classification (NCBI taxonomy): domain Eukaryota; kingdom Metazoa; phylum Arthropoda; class Insecta; order Hymenoptera; family Andrenidae; genus Andrena; species Andrena bicolor. The sequence goes on along the minus strand of OY482666.1, from coordinate 33,123,225 downwards.
TTCGCTCTCAGCAATGCTCTGATTGCTTATCCTACCTCCAACATAAACGTACTCTTAAAGTAGAAATCCACGAGGAGACAAAAATATCGTGTCTCACAAGAGACTTTAATTTCATGAGACAATCATCTCATTATTTTATTATTTTGTCATTAGTTTCATGAAATTAGATTCTCATGACACAAGTTTCATGACGTATTTTGAAAAATCTCTCTCACGACTATTCCCATTATTTACATTTAATTTTCGCTGAGATTTTTGTCTCATGATAGAAAAGTCGCATGTAAAATTTCATCGTGGATTAGCATCTTTAGAATCGATGCTTGCAGAGAATTCTTCTCGTATATTGAAAACGTAGAGAGTGAGTACAGTATTTAAAGGAAGTTTGTCTTATTCCATTGATCATTCGACCTGCCATTAGTTTAAGCCTACATTTGATCGACAAAAACAAAGACTAGGTACTTAGGTTCTGATATCAACCTAACAGGCTATAATTTTAACGATCGTTGAGGTTATTGAAAACATCGTGTACAGCGAATCTTACAAAATTCTGCGTACGTTCTACGGTACATTTACCTTTAATCGAAAGCCCGAGCTAATCAGTCGAGCGGTTGCTGAATGCGAAGGAAACCGCGGCAAGAAGTTCGTTAAATGTGGAGCAATTCTATGATGAAACTAAAAGTCGGTTATATGCATCGCGACGTAAAACGTTACATTCTTCCATAGATATAGCTGTCAATCACCGGTTCACCAGGGATTACGACATTAACGCTTGTCACTTGTTCTTTTGTTGGAGGTGCACGGTTGAATAGAGAACGATTTAACATGGTTTGCCATTCTTTGGGCGCAAGAAACGTTTCTGGGAAGGCGGATGAAAAATTTTGCCTGTGTAGGATCTACGAGAGTACTTGTGCCTGCCAACGATCATGCACAGTGTTGCTTCAACCGCGAATATATCCAAATCCACGATTTACTCGATCCTACAGGAGTATGTGGACAATCACAGACAGCCTCTAACTTTTATATTACACCGTTACAGTTACAACGATCTGAATTGACAGTATTATGCAAGTTCGGTAGCACTTCCGTGGAAGTGAAGTCATAATCTGAACTGGACCGTGCTTTTCGCGTCTGCGACCGCCACGGTGATTTAACAATTAGTCGAATCTCGACGAAGAAACATTGTTTCATAATACGTTTAAACTTTCACGGTGACAAAAAACTGTCGAGTTGGTAAAACAGGGGCCAGGGGACTTTGCTTTTTCGTTAAATTCTCCGCGGGGAAAGTGTAAATCAATCCAGGCGGAGGGAAGTATAATCGGGCGCATCTGTCGTACGATATGTTGTAGGTAAGTACTAACTTCCGGAAGAAACAGATCACCTTCAACGTCGAGCTGAAATCTCGCGACAACATTCGGTTCCAGTCTCGATCCTCTTGCCAAAAAGTGCATTTATGTACTTGGAAGGAGCGCGTACGACAAAAAACGAACTGGTCGACGATAACCTTAGGTATTTCACAGTCCACTGGTAAAAGCCTGGAAATGTGAACTACTTATCCGCCCACAAATCATGGACAACCGGTACGCGTGAAAATCGTGCGTTTTTCAAGAATTCTGCTTGGCCTAATTAAAGGAAAGTTGCGTAAGAGTTACGGAAACTGGCGTGCAAAGTTAGATGGCTTGCTTGTCCGGACCAAGAAGAAGGGAGATGAAACGAAATGAGAAATGAAACGCGTTTATCTGGCGCAAAACTGGTCGGCTGGTTAGGTTCCATTCACTCTGTGCACGTATCAGAGAGAACGGAACTGTATTTCAGCGGTGTTCGGCGACGATGGAAAGTGTCAAGCGGCGATCTGAATCGTCCAGGCTGGCAACGATTCCCTTTCGATTTCTATGGAAATGGCCATTGAAAATGCCACGGCTACGTCTGCCAGACCTCTAAGTAGGTGGTCTGAATACTCGAACAGCGATAGCCTTAACAATATATATATGCCAGCAAGGTATCGAATAGGCGTGCGTTGAGATAATTTTACTAAAGAATTGAAATTTCCTTCGCAGTCTACCCCCGTTCGATCGCTTTTAACCACCTTGGCGAAGTTTCTTTTTATGACAATTCGATGATGAAACGTGGATGCCCATAAATAGCTTGAGAAACGGTGTTCGTCTGGTGGTCGTTGGAATGCGTCGCGTGCCCGATCTAAATCACTTTTCGCTGGCACGCCGCGCGCTGTCTACGCGGGGTGCTTTCCTTCGTTGCTTTCCTTTTGAAAGAGAAAAGCGCTCTGGATTCCCAGCGACCGGCTGGCGATTTTCCTTCCTTCCGGCCCTCTTCGCGCCTCTCTAATTATCGTCTGCCATCGTTTTGGTTTGTTTCATTTGTAATTTACGACGCCTTTCGCCCACCCCCCTCCGCCCCTCCTACGCTCACCCGAGTGTCTTCCATTTTCGAGGGTTTCCCTTTCCACCGTGGGAAAGAACTTGCAAACCCGCTGGTAAATGCGGTCCTTTCGTTGTCTTCTTGTACAGGGTGTTCAGCATACCGTGTCAACTATACTCACAGCTCACAGAAATGTTTTATGGGCGACAGAGTTCAGTCAGTACCAATGGCCACCTTTATTTTAGAGATCGCTTTTCTGGAGAAACAATAATTATTCTGTATTTTATACCGATTCGATCGTGAGCAATTATTTTCTCGATGATCGCGCCATATTGGGACACTGTGCATGAGGAATATCGTGAGTATCGGATCGTGAGTAGTTTAGATACTCGGCGAATAATTACCTGTAGAGACGTGCTAGTCTCCTATGAATTATGGCGCGCTGTTCCCGCATGGAGATAATGAAATTAGGAAAAATTCGCGGGAACACGCGTGTTCCCTGCAACATTCCAGTCTAGAAAACGCTCAAGTACTTACGTGTAGCGTTCATGTAGTACCCGAGTACACGGGACGGCCGTGATTTGGTTTATAGTTATTGCCGTGTAATTTCACGGACGGCTACGATCCGTAATCGATAAGCTGCTACAGGTTTGCAGCGGGCAAGATTTGGTCAGAAGGCGCGAAATGTCACATCCTTCGTGCATCGTTCAGGCCGCCGATCTTCCTCTCTCTGTCTCTTTCCTTCGCGCGAGGCAACGTCTGGAAAGAACTCGGGCAGGAGGTCCTCGATAAACACGCACAGCCCTGTCAGACTTGTCTTACGTGACGAATCGCTTCGACACGTTCCAAACCTGCTGGCTACTTCTGAGAGGTTCCACCGCGATTCGTGTAGTACAACGGCTATCACAAATAGCGGAAACAATTACTTGGCGCGCACCGTGAAACTGGTTTAATCACCACGGCCTTTGGACCCAATAAACCAATTATGAACGGGCTACGCGTACTGCGTTTCATTGAGACGAGATCCGTTTCGAAAGAAAGTGCATGCGGTACGAGGAAAGGTCCCACCAGTCTCGTGCTGACGAATCATCGGCAGCTGTCACTTTCGAGACATTTGGTGACTTTTAATGAGGGAACGTAAAGAGCAACTCTGGTAAGGATTTTTTTGAAGATCAACTTTCCTCTTTACGGAATGATTACTTTCGCTGCTCGGCTTCTTCAAGCTGAGTACTGTAGTGTGTAAAGTCTTGTAGAAATATATACATATATATATCGTTGGATAGACACAACAACGGTTTGAAACTCCTGTGGTGTAAATTGTGTCCTTCTGAAAAATGACTCAAACGTTTCGTCGGACCGCAATTGGTTTCATCATAAGACATGACGCATTCATGCTGTGCCGACGTTCCAATAGGACATAGGTTGCATTTGGAAACCTTAAAGGGTATAGATCCAATGATTTGTGGAATCGTTCGGAAATGTGGTCGTAGATAAGAAATTTGAAGGGTTGCTTGTGGAAGAGATGTATAGTAAATAGTTACCCCAGGAAAGTTAACACAGTGGATGGCAAACATCCATGTCGAAGATGACTGTGATTCATAATTGAGCTTGAGAGTCACTTCATTTACAAATTCCCTTCTAATTAGCGTCTGCAACAGGTGTGCCTAAAGTTCTCAGTCTTAATTTCATTCGGCAGTTATTCATATCGACTAGAACGTTCTCTTAGTCTTCTCTTAACGTTTTAATCCCCGCGTCAAGGATGATTAATCCTCGAAACGATCACAGGCTATCTCGTATTCACGTGTAACTGACAGTCGACTAGTATAATTGATCGTAAATCCCAGTTAAGCATCGAAAGTCGGGGATTTAAAGAAGCTTCCACCGGACTGTGTCCACTACGGAAGTCTGGGCGATCAAAGATAGAATGTAAATACCTTAACGGGTCCAGCATTCCTTGCTTTTCTCTTCGAACGAGTCGAAAGAAATATTTCCCGCGATTAGAAGCCGATCGTGCCGCATGGAAGCCAAATGTTTTCGACCAACGTCGTGTTCGCGTTCTTAAAAATCAAAACGACCACCCATTAAGGCGGATCGAAGAGTTTTTTGATCGGGAAAGACGTAGAAAGGAGAAATCGAAGACCAGATCGAGCCGCGAAGCGAATATCTTTACCCGATTCGAGAGCCCCGGTAAATATGCGTACCACTTGAATAAATCTCACTAGTCGTCGCGTTATTCGAACGCTTTCGAAACTCTTCGGTGTATTGCTAGCGTTTATTGATCGTATGATTTTTCATCGACCAATAAATGGTACCTGTCTAACAATATTTATAGGTATATCGAGCGGAACCGTATAATCTGGGACAGGTCTGTTCAACGTCGAACCTCTAGAGTAGCTCCAGGACGATATTTCAGCCAATCTTAAGCCCCTTGTTCGATAGACAGGGAAATACCGAGTGATGACACGATCTACATTTCGAGGGGCCATTGCTAAAGCATCGTGTGTAGAAGGAATATAATGGTGTACTTGTGGTACACTCTGCTTAATAAGATAATGTCCCAACACTACGCAGCCTCTTACCCTTTGGCTCTTAGGTCCCGCTATTCAACCACAACACCACCTCTACCTAAGATATAACTACATTCCTCCTACCCACAATTTATCAACATACCCCTGCTCCGGCATACCCGTGACTGTCATTAGGTATATAGAAAATATCCTTCTCCGATCGTGAAACGTGTATTCGCGCGAAGAAGCTTCCGACTCGGTCTCTTGCCTGCCCAAGACAGGGTGCTCGGGCCCCACCACGTGCACCAGTATCAGACAGAGCGAAGCAAAGCGTCGTTAGACTGTAAAACGGACACGTAGACGGGTTGCGGGCAAGAAAGCCAGGAGCGTTAGCATAGCGATCTTGGCTGAGCCGCGAACCCCACCTAAAACCCCTTCACCTTCATCGAGCCTGTAGAAGTCGGCGGGAACGGCGTCGCTTCGGGGGGAGAACATTGAACGTCACTTTTCCAGTGCTCGGTGCTGATTATTAGCGCGGCGCCTTCCAAACATCCGGAGATATTACCACCTACCTGGTAGACGGCCACCACCTACCACCTACTATCCGACGCTTTCTGCCACCACTCCGGCCGGCCGCGTACGTCTCGATCTGAAAAGGAGGTGAACGCGCGCGAGAGTGTATCATTGGACAAGGAATTGGGGCAGGAGCCAATGGTAAGGAGCGCGAGGTGGAGCGATAGGTTTTAAATAGGTGTACAAGACCAGACACGGTGGATCACGACTAGTCGGATATCAGCCGACAGGACGACGCGCGCCTCCGCGGGATTTCGGGATTTTAAAAGTGACCATCGCGACCGCCCGTCATCATCGCCGTCGCGGGGCCAGTTCGCTCCCTGGGGATACCGGCGAACGGTGTGAAACCTGACAACAGAGAAGGAAACAGGGGGAAGAAAGAGGGAGGAGTGACAGTCCAGATAGAGCGGCGAGCACAAAGAACGTCTCAGTCGGCGCTGAGCCATTGCCTCAGCAAGTCTTGCCAGAAGTACGGAGATCTAGTTGCAGAGCCGTAGAGAGAGATTACTGGGACCAGGCTCGACCATGAGACTGTACGGTGGCCACGCGATCCTCGTCCTGGCGACGATTTTCGCGTGCACGCGGGTCTCGCTCGCCATACGCGTCACGCAGACCGCCGGTAGGAAGAACGGTGAGTCATCTTCTAAGCTCTTCTACTATCCTCTTCTGTCTGATACGTCTGCCAGCTTGTTCTGCCTTTACCCCAACGCGCTGTTCCTCCTTCTTGCCCGCGCGTTCGTCGTCACCCTTTCCTCCTGCAGCCGCTGCCGGTGCCGGTATCGTTATCCTCGTTTCACGGTCCTCGACCTTCCTCTCGCTGCCTCCTCTGCCACCATTTCCTCCCGGTTTCTTCCTCCTTTCTCGTTCTTCCCGTTTCTTCGATGCCCTCCCCGGCCGCGACACGCCGGGACCGCTATTTTTTTCTTCATACGCTTGGTTTCTTTCGACCGCGAGACATCCAATGCCGCGCGGATTTTCGCGCGCCACCCGGCAGGTAGTCGCGAGTGAAGTGTGCCTTATATGTGGAACGAGAAACCTACCGATGGACAGTGATAGACGGTGATGTGTTGGATGCTCTACGGTGTACCGGTCCTGCGAGTAGAATCGTCCTGGACGGAACGTGACGAACCAGCCCGTAGCGGCGATACACCTGGGACGATCATGTTTTCCCCACGAGCCGCGAGACTTTTTTTTTAAGCTCTCACGAGGACGAGTCTACTCTGATAAATGTCAAAGTAAATGTCAGGCGAGGCTGTTGTCTCTAGAGTCGGTTTCACTTGCTATCCGATGTGCCACGCGACTGGTGTCCGTCCTCCTTCTCACGGGCCGAGTGTCGCTCGAGCATCCGTCCTTCGCGAATACTTCCGAGAACGGTGAACGGTCGCTCCAAAATCAGACCTCGCTACCATCGACCCCTCTGACGTTTCTTATCGCGGCGTAACATCGCAGGATCTTGTCCAGCGTCGCCAGTGATAGTCTTGTGGAACGTCTTGAGGATTAGCAGTGGTCGGTTCAAGACCGCTGCTGGTTCAGACGGATAATCCTCCGAGGGGCACAGAGAGAAATGGTGCACGTGCTATGTGAAATCGTACCGTTACGCGCGAAACAGACCCAGAGATATCAAAGTGCCCCATATCTGGGTCGTTCGAGGAATTAAGTCATTGCGATTTTTGTTGATCCCATCGATCTGGGATGAACGCCTTTTCCCGCCTAGCGTTTCTCCAGAATTTCCCGCGCGCCTCTATCGATGCCTCCCAACTATGAAAACTCTCAATTACACACGGTTTCCGTAAATTCCCTGATTGCACCCTACGTTAGCCAACATTTTAATTCGCCGGGCACAGAAGCTCGGACGAATCGTTGGACGATCACCGGCTACTGAGGTAATTGCTGTAATTATGGCAAGCGCGACTAATCACTACACACGCAACAATTATTCCTCTAACTTGTGCCCATCGTGGGCCCGGTGGATGTTTCGGCTGATCTTCGGCTACTGATCTTTGTCTCGGCGTTTATTCATCGGGGTACCGTTTCCACGCAGTGGACGATTGGAAAAGCGTAACGACGCCACCGACATTGCGCAATCGTGGAGAAGTCAATGCGTATTTTATAAAAAATTCATTTGCTGGACGTCTCATAAATCAGTTGACGAGTATTTTAGCCGCCTTTGCCAACAGACAGACACGATGAAAGTGTTTAACCTAGATGGTTATCGGTTGGTTTGTGGTCATGTACTGGTATCCGTAGACTGGGCTTCTCAATGGCTAGGCATGATCAAGTTTACCCGTTCTTGGTTGCTTGGATCGAGTTTTTGCCGAGCAATCAGGAACATAAATTCTGCGACCAGTTTCGTTTTAATCGTTCCCATTCTCAATCTCGCATTTCAGTACTCGATAAGAGTACCGAAATTTAGTTTTGTTTCCGAATGGAATTCCTTTCTTTCGAATTGTGTAAGAATGATAAGAAAAGAAACTCCTCATCAGTGGACTTGCAATTATAACAGAAATCTAATGCTAAACACATTCGAAACGACTCGCACTAGCTATCTATTAGATTGATATACATACAGTGCCGTTTTTTCAGTCGGAACTCGAAAACGTACTTTTTTAAAAATTTCACTTGTTTAATGGAAGTGTATAACTTTACACATTTTACAACCGTCGAGCTGCTTTGGGATACGAAATTTTATAAAATGGGCTTATAGACATTCAGAAACCGCGGGGTCAATAGCTGTTTAAAAATGTATGAGAAAAATACACGCGAAAACCGTTATCTCATTTACGAAAGATAACGGTTATTTCTTATAGCGCCTGAAAACCCGGAACAATAATCACAGCAAGGGGTATATTGCAAAGAAACTGAAATGCATTTAAAATTGCGAGAAAAACAATTCGCACTAGCGAATTAAGTAGAAACCAATCTTATTTCTTTCTAATATAAAACATTACGTATTAACTAATAAGATACAAAAACGCAATTTATTGGGATACGTAACTTTACCACATCCTCTCAATTACCACTATCTTTCACCAGCAAGCTTGTATTTCTGCAAACACTTGCGTCATTTCAGAAATTTATAAATCTCTCCTTCGCTCGCGCGTGCACGGAAACGTCCGCACAGTTTCGTTGAAATTCACACACCCCCGCATAATCGAGCAAAGTGGTATTCGATTTAACGGATCCCAAGATTCGTTGCGCCCTCGCTGCGGTCGAGATTTGCATACAACGAGCAATTGTTCTCCATAAAGGTTCCAGCTGGATTCATTAACCGGATCTCAGAATTTTCCCTCGAAGCACGTAATCGAAGGCATTCGAACTGGATCCCACCTTGCAACAACTCCAGGAATTAAAGAACGTATTGGAAGGAACCGTTCTGTTCGCTATTGAATTGTAGCCCCGCGTGAAATCGCGTTGTCTCACCTCCAGCGTCCCACGTACGTAGTTCCTCGAAGCGGCGTAACCATTGATTAATTGTCGGCGAATGCCCATATCCGCGATCTCACGAATGTAAGTGGACAAAAGGTAACGAGCCCGACGGGAGGCGGACAATTATCGCGGCCACGTTACCTCGAAACGACACGCGCTTTGCGAGGAAACCCTTATCTGCTCTTTCTTTTCATCTGTGCTTACAATTACGTCGCAGGCACGCAACTCGTTGGCATTGCTGCTAGAAATGGGTTTCCAGCGGATGTCATAGTGCCAGTGCATATAACAGTTTATCGAGGACTGGTCGAACCAGTTGTTCACCTACATACGAACAACGTCCGTTGTGTTCTTCCGCGGATGATCACGACCGTTCGCCACGCGTACCCACGAAATTCTTGCAAATTCGTTAACGATTGCCTGTCGATCCAGCCGACCAGGTGCCAGTCCTTCTCTGTCTCCTCTCCTCGCGTGTTCCCAGCCTCTTTGTTTCCGCGTGTCTGATGTCTGGCGTCCTTAACGGTTTAATGAGAAGCACGTCGTGTGTCTGTGAAAGAAACAAGTCGGGTGGTCTTGATACGCGAGCTCTTTGTAAAAAAAAAGTTAACTACCGGGAGCGTAAGAAGAGCAAGAGAGGCAGGAGTTCATTGTGCGGTTGTTTTAATGAATGAACGTGTTTAACGAGCGATGATATAATTGAGAAGAGTGGCTGGGAAAGTTAGAGCACCAAAGCAGGCCTGGCTTTGGCTTAGATAGCTAAAAGGATGTGATTTATTATTGTTACGCGAGAATTGAACTTGTTAACTGGATCATTTCCCTGCCAGAAGGGACTCTTCGTGCATTTCAAACGGACTATTCGCGAATTAATTCGTTCTGTTCGAAGTAAACGGCACTTTTGTAGCTGCGATAAAACCTGCGTGAGCTATTAGCGACTTTCAAACGCCTAATAGGTAGCAAGTTAAACGAGGTCGGTGTGAAAGAGGGAGAAATGAATAATTGTATAAACACAGCGCTGCTATGATAACGCCTAAGTCAAGCTTCGCGATAGATAGCACTTTATTTTCTATTTCAAGCTTTCCTGCGGGCTTCCAAATGACCATGCACACAGGTACTGCGTCGCGCGTTAATCAGCACTGAAACAGAGGTCTGTAGTTTCCAAGCCGGTGAATCATGTCTTGAATCATGCCCCTCGAACTTTCATTCGTGTACGATTATCGAAACGCGGAGCAATAGCCGAGGAACGGAACTACAGAAGCTGACCGACAGCACACCGCATTCGAGACGCTGGTGTACAAGATAAACCGGATACGATCCGTGACGCCACGAGTGCATGTAAAATAAGAACGAACTGGGACGAAGTGGTTGCTACGTCCGAGAGGCTGCTTCTGACCGAGGCGAATCGATGAACTTGAAGAGCCGCGTTCCCCTCTGCGTTTCACTCGCGGCGGAAACGGGGGGCGGGCGGAACAGCGACAATGGTGAAAAAAGAAGGTAGAAATCGCGGCTAAGTCGAACGAGCGAGTTTTGTTGTGGCATCAATCTCTTCTTCCTCTAAGACAGACCCGCTTATCTAGGTTAAACTCCGCATTCCTGCCGGACCGGCGAAACGATCCGATTCTTCGTGACGCGTTCGTCTGGAATCGCAATCACGGTGAAACCACCGACAGCAATTCGCCGCGGGTACGTCACGCGTGCGTCCCGTGCAATAGCGGTGCTCCGCTGAGGAAATTGATTCTAATGGATTCGAAATTGCATCTATCACGCGCCTCCACCGATCGCTGCACCCCGTTTAGACGGTGGGATTGATTTTATGGCTGCTCGCAGTGTCTTCGACGGAGCTTCACTCGTGGAGGAGACGATTCGTAGGAAACGTTTATTTTTCTCTAATTCGACTAGTCCATTGTACTTATAGGAGAAAGAAGAACTGTTCCGTCGAATATCTAAGTGTCTATACCATTTAATCTTTTGATATTGTTCTCAGTCAGACATTGCACAAATATTAGAAAGATCGACATGAAAAGGTTTGAGCAAATGAGAGGGTGAAGGCCAGATTTCTGGGTTCCCAATTTACATACTTATGTCATTACAAGCTCCCCGTTGCCCGCGGGGAGTACGAGATACTTCATCACGCCACTTTCTTGTTGCATTACTTTCATCCAAACATGCAATGTTCTTACTCTTTTTACCATCGACCTTGACTCACTCGATTGCCCGCCACAGAGCCGACCTACACCCGGTTCTCCCGGTTCTTTGGAGCCGTAACAGTAAATTGATGAGCCCGCGGGGCGGGTTTCTTCCGACAGCTGTTGCCTCAACGCGGACACATTCGCATTTGCACGCTGGTTCCTCGATCTCTCGAATTTACCGCAAGATCACCCGAGGCCAGGCGTACGGTTCTCCCTGTAAAAAAGTTCACGAAATCGTAAAAGTCAATGCTGGACCGCGATCGCGGCTCCTCGGGTCCGTACGCAAGGGAATTTGCGTTTCTCTTTCAACGGTTCGTCCAATCGCTAATTGCCAATCGGGACGAGAGATATCTGTAGGTACACCCGTGGTCCAGTTCTCAGGTTTCGTGAAAGTAAAGAACGGACGATTAAACCACTAGAAATTGGCCGTCCGCAAGGAAAAGGGGCAAACCGCCTGTTTTTTTTTTGTACTGCAGGAAGATGGCGAAGAATAAGCAACGGTTTTTGGGAGAAAGTCTCGGGACGGCTGACATCTCGTCCGCGTCGATCTCAAATTTCTTACAGGCTGACATCTCGTCCGCGTCGATTTCAAATTTCTTACGGGCCGAAAGATCGTCACCGCGACCCGTTGTTCCACGCGAGTGGTTGTTTTCACCCCATTTACCAGACGATCCATGGTCACGTTTGCACACGAGTCGACAACCTCCATGCATAAGCACTGGACACACGAACGCTGTCCCGATTCGCTGTAGACCTAATTAGTGTATTAATTGCTCACGAGGGACAGGCATCGATCGTTTTCTCCAAACGACGACTTTCGATCGCCGTTAATTACGACTTTTACCAGCAATTTCACTCGTTTTTTCTCGTTTGCCGCGGATTTAATTACACGCACTATCGTGCCTCGTTAATCAAGGTGACGCAAGATGTGACCATTGACTGAATCGATTCACGTGAAATTGTAGGAAAGAGATTACCTTTCCAGGAATTTGAGAAATTTATTTAATATGAATTGAATGTTAAGATTGTGATTTAGTGGTTTATTAAAAATATTTTGACTAATCGAATTATCGAAGGGTAATTCTCCATGCGGAATTCATTTAGGATGCTGCAAAGGAAGTTGGTTTTCAACGGTTTTAGATATTGACGCGGGTCTGTGATTAACAGCTCGTAAAACTAACTACATACAACGCACTTTCTTACCGTTAGAAATTGGTGAAATCTCCGATCACAGTGAACCATCTCGGTTCTTGCACCTCCTCGTTTCTGTTTTTCGAGTCTCCGTTGTGCGACCAAGGATTGCCGCACGACGACGTTTTGCTTCTTTACTTTCCGTTTCCGTGACTGCAATCGAGCGTGCTGCCAGTTCCTAGACTTCCTATGGACTATTTGCCAACGGCTGTCGATCCAGCGAGGACAGGTGCAAAGGCAAATATGTGAGACTGGGCAGAAGCGTTTCTAAGTAGACTTTACTTTCATTTGTGCGCTTTAAACCATGCGAACTTCGTGGCAAACTTACTCAACAAATCAATTACTCAGACATGTCAATTGAAGCTTCAAAGAGGAAGCTTCTCACGAAAGAGAAAAGTGACTAAAATGATTCTAACTCACCTCTGAATGGCAGAACGCTCAGATTTCCATCCCCAGTTAGCACCTCGTTCCATAAATCCGTGCTGCAGCAGTCCTCGTGGGAATAATCACGTCGATTGTTGCTTTCATTAACGCGATCGAAGGGAATAAAACTGATATACGGCTACAGTAATTGTGCACCTGTTACGTGTCGCTAGTTGAATTCTTTTGCCGCCCGTACTCGAAAGCCGCGCCAAATTCCATTAACGTGATGTGTACAGTCGAAGGGGAAAAGCGTGGAGGAAAAACCGTGTACTTCCCGTCTGAACAGTGATTGGAACGGTAGCGAATGCACGACGGTTATGTCCACACATCCGGCCTAACGAGTGTTTTGCTTGGTCGCCCGTTGGCGACGTTCTAACTAGAGCGTCAAAGTTTGCATTCGAGAATCCACTGATCATCAATCATTCCCCTTCGCGGGGGCCTAGCGCGCGCGTGGCTTTCTTCCAGAACGATTTTCTCGGCTACGTTTCAACACCACATCCGCGAAAGCGTTTTTCTGGAAACGGGGACCCTAGGTGGTCGGCATCCTTACACTTGAATTCGATTCATGCGTCACATAATACAGCGACTCACGGTTTCATTCATGTAAAGCCCAGAGAATAATTGATCCCATTCACTTCCACGCGCAAAGGTGCAAATCTTCAGGTCCTCGACGCAGAAACTGTCCAGTCGATATCCAAAGCAGGGGAACGAGTTGGCGATGTGACGCGTCTGACGCGATGGATAGTTTCTGATATCAGAAAAGTGGAAGTTTCACTGCCGCGAAAAAGAAAGTCCAGAGAGAAAATTTCTGTTGCTAGCCGTGATAATGGACGGATCCCGTTGCATTTAATGCATCCGGCTGTAAGCGTGCAGCGTGAAGCTATCGATTATCGTAAGTGCTATAACAAAAGAGTATGCTAGAACGATCGGGTCGTCGTTTAAATGTAGGACAGGACGAAACGTGACGTCGATCGTCCACCTAACAGTTTCGAGTTCTTCTGGTACGAGCACCGTAAACAAAATACCCTGCCACGGCGAGGAACGGCGAAATACGGAAACAGTTCTCTACTTTCCATCGACCTTATTCTTTTTCTCCCTCAACTGAAGGATGCCCGTGCCTTTCGCGCAGGTGTGACAATCCCGTGAGAAACGGAGCTTCGATTCTTCGCGTCCGTTTCGCTTGATATGCGTAACAGGTATACGGGGGACGTTGTTAACGACTTGGAGCTGGAAGGCTTCTAAGACAATTTGCATGAGGAAGTGTGCATACGTATTGTCAAGCATCGATGTAGAATTAAACCTATAAATAGGCGGGCTGTTCGACAATAGAACAGAATACGATATTAAAATACTATTCCGCTGGCGTGGCATTGTCTCAAATAAAACCAACTATTAGTAAAAAGACACCGATTTATTCAAGAAGGAAGAGCGCTTATCTTTTACGATTTCTCTTCTGAAATCGTCGTTGCCAAAAGTCGCTCATTTTACCAAACTCGTAACAATATCGCTCTATTTTATCGACTTTGTTGAATTCTGAAGACTGTTCAGAACAATAGTAACGACAATTGTTTTTATCAATGGCAGTACTCCGATTCCATCCTTGTACACTTCGTCAGCTACCGCTTTTAATTGTTAGGCGAAAATGAGGTGCCCAGCTTGTACGAATTAATTGCCGTGCCATTATAGGCGCTGAGATCCTTAGGTGGACAGGAACCGATTAATTTCTCGAATCGATTCCACTCTCATAAATGTCACCATCGAATCGCTGCCATATTCGTCCGTCTTTTTATGGAAACGCCGACGTAGATCGCACGGTAAGGAGCAAGCCGACCTTCGCTTTATCATCCGTCAGAGTTTCTGGATATGGTTATCTCTGTACACATCGTGCATTATGAATCGCCCTGTCCTGACGAACGTCCCCGGTCAACGTTTCTCTATAACTCTGTCTTGCATCGGACGTGCCGGTGCCGAGCAAACTGCAAAGAAGTATCGCCTTGTTTTGCTCCCAGCCAGTCGCGAGTAAAAGCGAAAGGTACTTCGTCTCGCGTAGCATCCTACCGCGATAAAAACGTGGACTAACCTCTCGTATCTTACCAGCTGACAAAGTTGTGGCGCTAACTTCATCGTGAGAACTGGTGGCTGCAGCGATTGCGACTGACTCGATGGTCACCATAACGCTCGAGGAATGCCTGACGTTTTAGTGCTCTTCAATTCCATCTCACTTCTCTTTTTCCTCCATCCTTCGCGCCGATTGTTCGTCTAAAGAGCGTCACATTTGGCGTTACTTAACAGTAATCGTTCACGAGGGGCTCGCCGTTATGGGACAAGCTAATGGCGCGTTGAGAGTGCCAAATGCCAATTCCTTCGGTGACAATCTCTGTCGAACATAATTCTCTGTTGCGAGAGGAGAACGCGTTGCTGAGGAACGAGCGCAGAAAAACGAAACTTAACTAACGTCTACGAAGTTCAAACAGCTGGATCTGGCATTCGCGTGGTGAGACTTGAGTGCTGTCGGGGTACTGCTGCATCATTGCTGCAAATAAATGCACGATGCACTGTATTAATGGTCGCAGAGCACGAGCAATGAATGTAAATACATGTGAGAGAAAATATGAGATTCTATTTAAAAGAAATGATTGCAGCTGCGCATTGTAGATGGATCAGTGTTTACTAAGGAAGTTGCATTGTGGGTTCAGTGAAGAGGTTCAGGGAAGAATGAAGAGAAAGAAGAGGAATTCACGCGTGCGGAGTGAAGATCAACGAAGTTAAGACGATTCAATTGGGTATTGTGGCTCGTGCTTCATTCATCAGAAACGTACCCTGCTTCATCACCGTCACCTGCACAGCCCGAGGCTCCATGAGACGTGCAGATTCGTTGGTATTCCGTCCGGCTGTTAATTAGCAGTCAACCAGAGCACTGGTAAAACTCTGGGAATACCATGATCTGTTGCCATAAGCCTCGGTACTTGCTTCACTTCCTGCACTTAATGGGATACCAGTTTGTCGGTCGCCCTGCTAGGCCACAATATAAAATAACCGGTGCAATTCGTGCGTGTTCATTCGTACACAAATACACATATACCAACAGTCGCGGCGTACTGGGTCACGCGCCCAGACATGCCTCTACCCTCTACTTCACTTACCAGGCAACCCACATCCTAGCTTCGGTCTTGTTACGTCATTTTACTACGCCACCACGCGACCACCGAGGAATAGTAGCATCGTTACATCCTGAGCCACCGTTTCCACTGGACGATTCTAATTTATACCTCGAAGCGATCGATGTATTCCTCTTTTCCCGCCCCCAGCGAACGTTTCCGCGAATAAATCAGGCCCTCCACTTGATTTTCACTCGTCACGCGACACGCGTTACATCTCACAAAATGGAGATATCGAACGGAACAGTAATACCGATTCAAGTTCCGAGAGTGGATAGATCGAAAGTAAGGTGTCACGAAAGATTGCCATCTGGAATTTCCTAATGGTGACGGAAAAAATTTTCAGACAGCATGAGAACGTGAACTCCGCGCGAGACGGAGTCGAAAAGGCCCGACCGATTCCCGGAAGAAAGATGGAAAGCCCAGCCCAGGGGAATCAGAGGACCGTGGCGAAAAAGCCTTCTCTTTGTCGCCGGATTGTTTCGCGTCACAGTGAAATATTACAGCATTTCGCGGCCGTTTCACGCGGCAACGGTAGATAGCGCTTTGTTGACAAAAAGGCCGGTGTTCCGACTAATTACCAGCCAGCGAAGACAAGCCCTGGACAGTGGTGTACAGGCCTG
Organism: Andrena bicolor; assembly: GCA_960531205.1. Lineage (NCBI taxonomy): Eukaryota > Metazoa > Arthropoda > Insecta > Hymenoptera > Andrenidae > Andrena > Andrena bicolor. The sequence continues at coordinate 33,106,768 of OY482666.1, read as the reverse complement.
CAATTTCACGTTCCGCGGCTCTCTAGCCGTCGCGTTACTCTTACATAAAGCCCGTGCCGGTGTCGGGAGCGGTTTCTGCCCGCTCTCGATCGATACGCTCGAACGCTATTTTAATAACCGGCACCGAATGTGAGGCACTCGAGGAGACCACAGGAACCGCGCGGTGGAAAAGCCGGCGGTTCTGGAATTTGAAAAACCAGCGCCAGGTTTATTCTCCTTGCCGGTTAATTTTACAATTGCGCACACGATACTCCGCACAGCTGACCGCAGAGTAGAAATTCGTGGGTGAATTTTACTTCACGCCCCCGCGTTGTACGTGGCTCGTGTATCGCGGTGGTATGTTGCCGGTGTTGCTAGAATCCCAATGCACGGCTGGATAAGAAGTATGTAGGTATTAAACAAGGGATGCGCATGATGAAGACAACAGGGTAGAACCCTCGAGGGAAAGCACAGCCCAGCTCGACAATTAGGCGTAAGCGTTCAACGAATTGCGACAAAATCACCGTCTGCTCGCGCAGCTTTCGACACATCCTGTTCCATTTCTACAAGTTATACGGAACGGAAGGAAAAAAAAAACAAGACGAAATCGTGGCAGCCAGGCAAGCCTATTGTCCTCCTTGGGCGGTAGCACCCACGTCTCCGTCGAGGGAGTGGGAAGCCACCTTTATGGCTATGATCAGCCGGCACACAAGAGCGTGCAAAACGCGGAGACGGCGTGACGAGGTCGGGAAAGTGGCGACCCGCCGTCCTCGATCCTTTACCGCCGCTCTATCCTGCCGCCACCACACCCCTCGCCTGTCGAAACTGTTCCTGGATCGATATGTCAAAGTGCAATCACGCACGTCGATTGAGCCCAGCGTGTGGCTGCGCTCGCGTTCCCCATGCGCGCGCCAATCTCGACCACTTCCTCCAAGCGCTTCCTCCTGTCGCCGATGCCGTAACCACGTAATCAAGATTCCCTTCTTGTTCGCGGAGAAGTCGAAAGTTCGGTCCAGATACGTTCGCTATCGAGCGCGAAGTAAAAGTATCGCTGGCGAGCTCGTCGCCGGCTACACGCCGTTGCATCGGTGCTTTTGCTCGATGGATCGCGGACAGAGGTCAATTTTCGTCGACTTGGAGAGATCTCCCTTGCGCCGATTCATTTCGCAGTGGGCAGACATCGCGTCCGTCACGTGAGAAACGCGATGGAAAGTTTAAGAAACGGCGGGTTATTTGTTTTATCCTAGGATGATGTAACACCTCGTTTTTTGCGCGACCGACAGCTGATGGACCGTGCAGTGAACTGTTCGAGTAAGCTAGCTACAGTTTCGTCTGCGCGGTGGCACGATGCGTGACGATTCTGCCGTGGACCGCGTTATCGTCGGGATAAGTTGTTTTGCGATATGCAGACAGATGAAACGGTGGTTGCTTTACAATCAGACGTGTCGTGAGGAAAAGTTGAGATAGATCGCGGATACTGCGCGGGGTATCTTGCACCTGCGATCTTGGAACACCCTTTATGCAATTGAAAACGAATGAATGCAACTTTTCGAACTGCTCGGCGGCGGAAGGATTGAATACCTCGCGTCGAACCGCGTGCGAGCCTTTCCCTTGCAAAAGAATCTTACTTGCGTACCAATAGTGCACAACGGTGTTCTACTCACCTTCGTACTCGCACGCGATTGCGCATTCGTTTATCTTGATTAATTTAATGACTTGAAAAACATCGGGCCGTAAAACGAGCGGTAGAACGGTCTGTTCCAAGGTGCTGTGCTTAGGTTGTACAATAGTGCCTATATGTATGGAGTTTATCCTGCCGTCATATGCAAATTCAACACTTGAAACGAATTTTAACCGGGTCGTTTACCGCGAGACGATAAAAGTGCATCTGTAAGATTCAAGGGGGACAAAAGAACATACGAGTGTTGGAGAAATATAATTGCACGAGTAGAATGAGTTGGGGGAAACGTTTTTAGATCGAGTAAAAGTTGAGAATGTTTCATTAGACGATTCTTTCGATACAAATTTTATAAAATGGAGAAAAGTAACTTTTCACTTCCTACTTTCATTTGAAATCTGAAGTACGTAGGCGATTATACTAAAAAAAAAATACGATGCAATGTAAGAAGCGCAGCAGCTTCAATTTAATCATTTTTCTGTGATCTCTATTCCCTCCCCACGATGTCGTCAGCCCGAACTCCATGGGACACCCTGTGTCTAACGAAATTCGAAGCTGCGTACGAATAATTACTCTATTTCGGCGGATATTGCAAGAATTTTTATTATATTTACAAAACAGAACGCGAAACCTACAGTGAGATGGAATCACACGGTGATAAAATCGCGTATTAATTTCACAGCTTAATTGAACCCACTCACTGAAGATGGGAAGAGATTTATCACCACCGTAGCAGGTAATCGCCCGAAACGCGCGTTCCATTGCGCGCTTGACAAACACGATCGTATGCAGCGATCACGCGACCTCGTTTATCGGATACCTGTCGCGGTTGTTCCCGCGTATTCGGATCAGAAATGGTGCTCGTACGGCAGCCGCTTTACGCACGTGAGAACTATAGCGATTTCTAAATTAACCGAGCTTCCGTCACGTGCTGCTACTTTTCGCACGATTTTACTCCCAATACAGTCATCCCCGGCGATTGCAACAGACACACCAACCACATAATGCGATTTTTGTGTAATTTTCCATAATTATTCCAACGATATCAATGGAATCGCTGTTACCGCAACAATTTATCTTAAGCAAGCGCACGGACGATTACGCGAATAGGTGCTGTCTGAGGAAGTAACTAGCTCGCCTTGATACTATTCTGGTGATTAAACGGAGGCACTCTATCGTATCACCCACTATTTTTAAACTAATATCGGTGTACCGTTGTATGTTTTTATGCATTGCGGTTATATATACATTGTGAGTTCTTATTGCGGTACTGAGAACCAAATCATTTTGTTACTGGGTCGAGGCGAATTTGGGGATTTTGCGCGCCTAGGCTAATTAGTGTCTGCCGCCCTTTCCGCGAAATGTTATCAAATATTTTAATTTAAAAGAGTTTAGACAATTTCAAAATTAATCCAATATGGCAACTCATATATGAGATATCGCTAATTTGCTATATGAAAAAGAAGTGAATTATTTTTAAAGTTGTCTCAAGCCCCTGTGTTTAAATCTTTCCCGAATTCTTTCGCTCGAAATTTGTCGCTCCACAAAATTTTAGCCTAAACACAAACTCGCCCCTATACTGGGTCATTGATGAGTGTCCTTATCACGCTGATCGTTATTATCTCGAAGATGGTCCATATAGAGAATCGAAACGTTCAAATCGTTTCTATAAATTCCATTGTGGACTTCTCTATTTTTATTAGAATCCCACTAGTAGGTAACAGTGGCCGTCTAAAAGTAAGTGGCGCGCATGTTGTGTTTCGCGGTGACTTGTATTACATTCGCGGATCATGTATTCGCGGCTGGATACCTGACGATGCTGATTATTGTGTCCGTATCCCTGACGCGACGTGATACGTTGGAACATGACGTGCTGTTGGAGCGATAACTCTATACCGTTCGAAAGGTTCGAGGAACTGCAACGAACCGAAAGGCTTTCCCCGACGGAGCTGTAGCCTTCCTCGCGGAATCATCCGCGCGAAGATTAACAGGTTCGCTTTCACACAAAAGGCGATGTTTGCTGAAGCTCACTGCGCGTGAAACTGTTTAAATCACACAAACAAAGGCATAATACCTGTACAATCGGTCCAGCCTCTCTGTTTGCGTTCCAAGTAAGCTCAATTTATTAAGGGTACTATTAAGTAGGCAGTTGTTTTTGTCGAAAATGAAGCATTTTTTTCAATTAATTACAAAGGAATAAATTGACGCCGAGACTTGTTCTTTGACACAATGTTTATTAACAATATACGCTTTAAAGAGAACACGTTTGATTCGCCAAAAATATGCACTATAAATGGCGCTACAAAAGAATCATTAAAGAGCATTTTTAAAAAAGTTTATTTTGTTTTGCAGTGCACTGCACTGAACCTATAAAAAAAGTAATGTTATCAAAATGACAGCTACGATGTGGCGTTTTTTAAAAAAAAGTGCTTTCTTCGTTAGGCAAAGATGAGGTTTTAGTTTCTTTTCATAACGAATAAGTGTTTTTATGAATTTCAATTTAAGTTCAGGCCGAAATTTCACAATTTTTGAACATGCTCGAATTTGATTGGAATCGATTGGAACCTCAATTTTTTATTCAGGTATCACTGCAAAACAAAAGAAACTTGTTAAGAAGCCTCTTTAATAACCCATCTGTAGCGTCATATACACACATTGCATATTTTTTATTAAATAAATATGATTTTTTAAAGCTCATTATGTTCATAAACTTTGTGTCAAATCACGTCACAGCATCAATTTACTTCTTTGTAATTAAATGAAAAAGAAATGCTTCATTTTCAACAAAAACGATTTCCTAATACCCTGAAGCGAGCAGTAAAAGTGATAACGCAGAAGATCTAGCGTCTAGCTTATCCTTCACCGTATTTCCACGATACACAACAAACGCGCCGCAGAAAGAAAACGCGCATTACGCTTTTCTCTGTTTAACTCCGACGTGGATACGAAACCACGATACGGTACAATCCAATTAAAACCAAAGCGAGATTCCGGCCGCGAGCAGAGTACGCTCGGTGATCTCTAATCGCAGATCTGGTGTCGGTTAGTCTGCTAATTTTTCCGCGCAGCTATGCTGTCGCGTGATACTCGATAGGTCGAAAGCGGCGCACTTTCAATCGGGGGAAAGTCCGCTGGGCTGTGGGCGCGAGATTTTCCATCATCGGTCAAACTGTACTCGCGCTGGGTTTATCTTGTCGTAAATCCTGATTGCACTCCTCCACAGTAGGCATTTTTATTGTCAGCGACATTTCCAACGCGTATACATGCGACGAGTACAGTGACACGGCTCGACGATATCGATGGCGTCGCAGCGGAGGAATTTACTGTCCATTAAACGGCGAAATCGAGTTGACTGTGCCATAAGGAAGATGTCCCATACACCAGAGGAAAGTGGGATAGTAATAAAAGAGAGGCATGCTGAGTGGATTACGTAAATGTAATATAAACTATTTTCTGTAACTGGTGGTAATAGACGTCGCGTGGCAATCGACATTATGCTCGATCGTACTTTAATTTCCTATTTGTAAAGTTGATGGGAGTGTAATGGAATAATGCCTTCGTCCCTCGACGATCGTCCAAAGGCCTTGCATTTCACTCCCCGTGGCGGAAAACCGCTCGATGATTTCACGTGAAGTTTTCCGCGGCCTTGCTTGGCAGAGTGGCTCCCCATCTCGTATAAATTAATCGATAATATGTATGAGGTGAAACACCGTGTCCACGATGCCTTGGCAGCGATGCCGCCCGAGATCGGCAAAGCGAATCGCAATTCACCCACGTTGGTACGCCACGACGCTGAAAGAGATGCACGGCGACGAGGTGGGAGAGGACAACGAGTGAAACTTCTTTTATCGGCCGGAACTACGCATCTCCTCTTTTTTTTTATCGGCGAGTGCATGCATCTAACTTTCTTCTTTTGCGCGTGAACATGCCGGACGAGAACGTTCCACGCTCCGTTCACAAGCGGAGGCGAGACCAAGAAGGAAGCCATCCTTCGATACAATAACGCCGCTGAAGGCGCGTAACGACAGCTGATAATTCTAGGTTCGAACGATGCCTCGCGATTAAGACACACACGCGTCCAGCGTGAGGTAATCGTCATCCATTGCGATTGCACTGATTTATAGCTTCCGTTCGACTAGTTACATCCGTTTGTTTTGCCAATAACGAGATCGAGATTGGGAACCGAGTTTCTACGTGACTGGCTGACGCCTTGTCTGCGGTATGCTGTTTTATATGAACTATTCCGAGGGTACAAGTTTGAAAAACTATAGCAACTGGGTGTCGAATATTTAAAGGGAATGTCGATTATCATTGCATAAGATGAAACGTAAGCTCATGCCAAGGAATAAGTTATATCCACAGTTTCCATGAGTCTTCTTCAGGCTCGGCTTAACACAATGGCCCTCAAACGAGTCTATCTCCGTACAGAACGCTTCCTTTTACTTTCCGTCTGCTCCGCGAGTATCGAACACAAACAAATTCCCTCTACGTGCTTCTAATGCGCATACTTTCATGCCACTTACGTGCTGCGCGCTTCACTGAAAGTGAAAAAAAAAATGACTGAAAAATAACAAATGCGCATCTCTCTATTTGGCCGTTTACATATTTCGGGGTGAAACCAACCCTCCAAGTTCATAAGAAGAGGTACAAAAACAAATTAAATTGATATCAATTGTTATTCAACACAATGTTATAATATTCTTTAAAATAACAATAGAATTAAAATGCAAATAGGCCAAAATAGAAAAAATATACTTGTTATTTTAAAGAATATTATAACATTGTTTTGAATAATACTTGATATCAATTTAATTTGCTTTTGTACCTCTTCTTATGAACTTTGAGGGTTGGTTAGGTTATGATATAGAAAAATAGAAAAAATATATTTGTTATTTTTCGAATCTCTAAAACATATCCAACACCTAAACCTTTCCTTCTGAGCAAAACGGTCCAGATTCTATATCGCCTCGTGTGAATATTTGTTTCGGTTTTTCGCAGCATTTACCGAAGCGCTCACCTTTGATCCGCCAGCGATCAACTTTTCACTGGCTGATCGAATGTCAAGCTCACGACAGGGTAACTAGACCGTTCACTTTGTATTCCGACGTGTAATGCGTGAAAGAAACAGCGCTGGCTCGGTGAAGGATCAGTATGCTCTTCAGGGTTTCCTTGACGAGCCGCACGCTCTGTTGATGACTGTCTGGCACGAAAATTTTGGTCAATGATTACACGTGGCTAGAATACGGAAACATTCGGGCGCGTGTCCGCGAAGAAAGTACGTGGCAGGTTCGAATCCTCTTTTCCTTTTCAGTCACGCGTCCCTGATGGACGTAAAGATTCGTGTGAACCTCCGTGACCGCTGGCATATTTTATGCAGAACAGTGCTGGGGGGCATGTGAACGGCACGATGTTAAAATACATTGGCCGGAGTGGGGCTGAAATTGTTACGGCTTCGCGAGTATGCATTAATTGCAGGAAGTTCGACTCGCTTGGTCGAACATTTTGGTCTGAAGACATCTTGGAAGCTTTATCAGTTTTCTTTAGCATTCGTAATACAGTAGAATTAGGAATTCTTTCATTTTCTCACAACAAGTTACTCTCGAACAAGAAGGTCCTTGAGTTGGTCCACCGAGCTTCGCAATCTGCGCTGCGATTCATGAAAAAATCGTGTTTCCACTTGAGCTATTTTGCTCGCGAGCGCATTGCTCGACAGAGAAAATGGCGGCACGCAACCGAGCTGGGTAAAGCACCACAAATTGATTCAAATTTCCGCAATCGAGACGCATTACGTTTCATCAGAACCCTGCCAGGAATGAGTTATCTCGGTTAATCCCACCAGAAGCCTGAAATTACCGCGGAGGCTTTCTGCATTTATTAACGATAAAGGTACCGTTAAAGGTCAGGCGACGCGTGATAGAGGGTACTCGGACGTAATTGGAACCGTAAAGATTGAAAGCCGCGGCGCACAGCGAAACGAACGCGTGGTCCGTTTCGTGGACTGTCTTTTGAAAATCGTACAAGAAAAACGCCTTTCACGTGCCCTCGATCTTTACATGCGTGGAGGAGCATTGAGAGAAAACACGTCCGTTTCGGTGATCAAAGATCCCGCGTGCATTTCTGCCAGTTTTTGCCAGTGATCATCTCGTTTTGTTTGGTATCTGTAAAAGACGTTACTGGAATTGTTTGCACTTTCTTGACGTCATTACTGGCAATGAACACGCGAAGCATTCTCCCATTGCGCAAAAAGATCGGCGGTCGACGATCAGTTTGAATGAAAAAAAAGGTACCTACCAATGCAAAGTATAATAAATTGTACTTATTAGATTAATACAAGTAAAGCTTTACAATTGGTTCGCGAAGAAACATGCCTAAGTACGAAGGAAGCCGATATTTTTTGCAGCTCGCATTTCCAACATCGTTTCATAAACCATAAACGTTTGAAAATTAGTCAACAGCTCGTTGGGAAATCGCTGTTCGCACGGAGGAGGAAGTACCTACGTTTTGCTCAACGTCTCACCGATTAATGATTCATTAGCTAACCGATTTTCAGACGCCGCCGGCTGGACCATTGAACAGGACTATTGGCGCGTGTAAATAATTCATGAGAGTTGCAATACCCGGTGGCGGTTCCATTAAATACAGCTAATTACAGACAAGCGCTTACAAGGAAGTTGCCAAAATTTCCAATGTCGACGATCCCATTAATTAAAAGTGTGTCGACTGGCGGTTACGCAGCACACGTCTTTTAATTGACCGTACGTTTTCGAATCCGGTGCAAATGCAGGTCCTCGACGCAAGATATGTTGAAAGTTCGGGCGAAACCTCGGGGCAGTTCGCTCAGACGTTAATTAAGTCAACGCGGTACTTCATTAACCATACGAAGGAGCCCGACTTAATTAACTTAATTGCCACGGCTTAAGAATTCGCTGTATTCGGATCGAATCCCCATAAAAAGACTGTCGACCCCTGATTTCTTTATTTCCCAACGCCCACGCTGCGTCGGTTGTTATTCGGTATCTGAAGAATGCCCACGTGCTTCCACATGGTAGAGAGAAATTCTGGCAGGCGAATGACACCTGCCGGGTCCATTGACAGTTGATGTTAAGCAAGAGGGGCCTGGTCTTCGGCCGTGGTCCTCGTGCACTTGACATTGGTGAAACCAGTAGGCCATGATTCGTACAGGCACGAAACTAGTTCGACTGCTTTGCTGCTGGTCGGTGCCTGTCGAATGCTATCTTTTATCGGCAAATGAACGGCGATGTCGTTCCCCTCAAGGTCAGCCCCAGGGATCGATGCTCCTCCAACATATATCGCGTGCGCTGCTCGCATATTTTAATGGCGTGATGTAATGGGATAAACAACGATACGCTGGGCTCGAGATCCAGTCGATTGAAGTCGATCCGATATCTGATCTGCCGAGCCTTTGAACGAATGTATTAATTGCCTATAAAGGCTCCTATCTTTGGAAGAATTTGGAAAGCGTGAAACTCCACCGAATTGACAATTGAGAGCACTGAATGTGAGTTGTAGCGTAACGAAACTTTTTAAACACTGCACAGCTGGATGAACGCCTAGGCGTGAAGCACAAGCGGCTAAAAGGGCAATAAACATTTAAGTTTACGATACTTTTCACGTAGGATTGCTGTGGGCGGTTCCCACGATACTTGGTGAAAACAGGAGTTTCAGATACTCCTAACTCGTTCACTAATATGCAATTCTCCCTTTTCCTCGCGTTCAAGGCTGTAAGGTATTGAAAGTTTATCGATAAGCTAGGACAACTCGCAGGTCAAACTTGCCACATTCTTCTCCAAATTGTGTGCTATCATGGTCAATATTGTTGAATCAGGAATCCTCATAAAAGGGAGAATGGAATAAGAGACCCTGCAGGGTCGGCTTTAGTGGAGTTGGTTAAGGGTTTAGGTTATCTTCAACAGCCCAAAATCCAGCCCTTCTTCAAACGCATATTCTGAAGTAATAAATGGATATAGAGATAATTTCTGTTTTAATTTTTAAACATCAATTCGTTGACTTTCATGCGCAAAAAGAAAATTTTTAATATATTTACAGGAGAAAGAGTTATAAATAAATGTGAAAGCGTGTAAGAGATGCACCGTTTGATTCTGGACAGAGGAATTACCTAAAACACAAAGTAAAGGCATTTTTATAATCTGTAAGACAGTCTCCATCTTGTGAAGGAAGCAAAATTTTAATAAACAAATTAATAAAATTTTTATGTTGATAGTTTCCTCCAGTTCCCTGTAAATTTTCATTTAAATCGTTGGAGGGGTTTTCGAGATTTTACGTTTACCGTTTTGGAGAACGTAGTTTCTGGGAAATCGCGTTTAAAGTTCGACATCGTTATCCTATCTCATGCGCAGGTTCGTACTTTTTTTACTGTAATTCTTACATGTTTTAGAATTTCGGAACCCGGTTGCACTTAAAATACGTAGAAAAGATGTAGCTACCGGAATATGCAAAAATTCGAAATTTCTTAGGGTAACCTACGCCCTTCAGTGGCTGACCAGTAAGCAGAGAATTCGCAAGATCTAGGGTTCGACTCCTCTTGCCCGAGGTCCTTTTTTCTGTGGCTCCCGAAACACATAGGAATTACAAAACCTATCCCTACAATATACAAAAACGTACACCCAAAGCAAAAATTATATTCCAATCGTTTGAAAGGATCGTAGGAAATGCAATACATATTGTTTCCCGAGGTTGTCGTCTGACCAAGTACATAACTGAACCCATCTGCTAAACGTGCCAAGTCACTGTAACGGTGAAAACATCATCCGTACGCATATAGTTGCTCAGATCGGCAGATCTATCGCGATCCTTGGGATGCCAGATCACTCTCTATTTCCGAAGCGAGCCAGCTGTCCCACGATCACCCGTCTAAAACTGTGTCACGCTTTCTGCATCACTACTTGTCCAGCACGCAACCAATCAAACGCGAACGAAACCGATCTCGGCCTGATTCGTTGCTCGTGCAAGCCGATCGTGACAACGGTACCTGGCCTTCCGCTTCTATCGTCGCCCAGAGAGCTCGATCCAATCCCCTTTAGCGAGCCTCTGAAGGTGATCTGGCTACTACGAAGGAACCGATGATCGGCGATCTAAACGATCACCCACGACCATTACAGAGACGAAACCCAGTTGAATGGGCCCGGAGTACCACTTTCTGACTAGGTCTTTAGGATCGTAACGTTGGTATCTATTTGATCAAACTACAATAAGATTACGTGCGCGTTATGAAAGCGCAATTGGATTTTCCTTCTGGCTAAGCGATCCTAACGCAACCTCATTCTCCTTTAAGAAAAGAGATCCGGCGTCTTGAAAAACGACATCGCATTTCACCGTGCCCACGTGGTCCAGAGTCGATTTCTCGTGACCCGAAATTTGCATTGTGTTCCGCGTTACCTTTAAATGGAAGATGAACGGCTTTCTTTCGGGTCGAATCCTCTTCAGACGATTCCTCTTAAGATAGCCGGTGACGGTATCGTCCGATCGAGGATTCGGATCCGATAATTCCGCCCCCTTTCTCGCGGGTCGTCGCCGGTGCCCTTTTTCGCGTTTCTACAGGTATATATAAAATTGTGCAACGTGACAGTCAATTTCCAGTAGTAAATTGAAAGTTAATAAAAAGGAATGGCGGCCATGATGTAACGTCTTTCTTCTGTAGGCTGGTTTCACTTCAACAAACGGTCGTAAGCGATGCTTGCGTTTTTCATCGAATTATCAAGGTCCGCGGTGGTGAGAAATCGCGGCTAAACGGAAACTGGATCCTTGATTATAATTGACGAGAAAGCTTTGTCCACTCGCCGGCCGCTTTTTCTACGGGAATAGGAGGAAACGTAGCAGAGACGTGATACAATTGCATACGGTCTTTAATGCCACTTTACACCCCGCGTCTTGGCATAGAAGGCGCACAATTTTCAAGACTTCTCTTTTATCTCGCCGCATAATTGCACATTTATGCGACCAGGAACCCTGGCTTTCTAGCCGTCGGTAGCAATGGGGTTATCGAAGTGCCTGTTTGATAGCCAGAAGTTGAAACTGCAGGAAACGTTCGTTCTATCGTCCTAAACGTTATACGTACAAAGACAAGCAATTCGAGTTCTAACGTTCTCACTTTTCCTGGTACGAACCAGTTCCATTCTCGCGAGCTCATTTGCGGCACACTTTTGCATCGATCGGTTACGTCACACCTCTCTTTGCCTAAAGACAGTTCTTAGCACTCTCAGAGTACCGCGCACCAACATTGCTTCTTCATCGATCGTTGCCCCATAAACCTTGTTAGATAATCTCCCAGAGCAACGTAACCTTTGCCTACAGAAATTACGAACCTCGCGGACCATGTTTCGCCTTTCGCATAACTGTGACGGATAACCGATGCTCCAGTACAACGGAGATCGTTCTTCTCCGGCGGACGACATCTCGAAGCATCGTGTAGGCGTGTTTATCGCCTGTAAGCATGATTCACGTGTTCCACTCGCGGCCCCTAGCGAAAACTAAACTGCAAGTCAGCAGACGGTTGTATGTTTTTGCTAGACAGTCGGATGGATGGAAATAAAAATAAGGATGAGAGAAAGGGGCCGAGCTCTCGCGACGAGAAGCATTGACCTAGACGCGTAGCTAGATCTGCTAACACACTTATCGCCGAGGATAATACAACGTCGATAACGTTAATGAATATGCTTTAGATATGAAATATAGATTGTAATTAATACACGCAATTATTGATAACTACCGATTTCCTCTACGACGTAAGAAACATCTATCCTGTGTCATTTTGAAAATTCTTCTATCGTCCCGAGGAACTTTCAAGCGGGATCGTTTCCACGACTATTGAGGCCGATTTCCACGGAATTAATAATGGTCGTTATACCTACGCGGTGTTAGGAAAAATACAATATGGAACGCCAAGCTCAAAGAGACGATGGGGAAAGATAACGCGCGGCGATAGCGTTGAATCACGTCCGTACAAGATCTTAATTGACACTCTCTCGCTGGGATAATCGATAAGATCTGAGGCTCGTAAGTTTAACCGTGAGTAGACGCAAATCGCTCTCAGCAACATTGATACATTAGGAGCCGTTTAACCTAGAAACGTTCGAGCCAGCGTATGTCAGGGTCCAATAAAAGTCTCAAGAATGCGAATAAATACACCTGTCGCGTAAACCTGATTTCTTTTTTACATGTACGTGTTTACGTATTCTGACAGCAGATTCGAGACGGCGATAAGGGAAATCGTTGGAAAACGTCGGGCGGAGGAGTTTACAACAGCATTAACAGTTTCCCTTTGGATTTTAAATCGAGGGGAAAGTCGAGTACTTTTTTACCACTTTGGACAACGTGGAAGGAGGCTGAGTATCGACGGAGAGGAGGGTGTACCAGAAGTGGGGCGTAGGTGGAGCAGTAATTTCATGGAAGGATTGCCAATGAAAGTATTCCACCGGGGGCTCAGCTGATTGCTCGACGGAGCATAAAATTCGTTGGGAATTAGAGGAAGCGCGATCTCGAATGTTAGTGGGACAATTTTAACGATAGTATCGGCCGTGAAACGCCGTGACGAGCGTGTGAGCGAACTTCCGGCGTCGCGTTGGCCGAGATAAGCCTTTCACTTGTATCAACCGCTGGAGATGGTGATTAATTCAAAGCCGCTTACGACTGGCTCGCTTGAACTGCGGATTTATTGCGGGGCCATCGGAATTTAAGCGTTCAAGCCCGCACACTGCCGCAAGAAAGATGTTTCCTTTAATGAAACGAACCGTCGTGTAACAGTACGGAAGTGGAACGTTCCTGTCCACGACAGACGGCGAGAACGTTGGATTCTTTGGATTTAATTACAGGGAGAGATGAAGTTTCTCATTCGACCGGTGAGCGAATGGCTCTTCGCTCCCGGGAAGGTTCGAAAATGTGAAATAAGATTTCTTCCTCCGAGATTTAATTTACATGGAAGTAATTTCGAAGAGTAGTCCGCTACGAGGGAAACTTAGGATTCGGATTGGGACGTGGACACGCGAGAATGCATGTTACTGCAAAAAGCTGAGAAACCGCGTGATAGATGAGTGAGATTCCCCAGCGCATTAAGCATCGAGGAGGAAAATAATTTAAGGGTAAATGAAAAATGATACCACTTATTAAACTAACTGACAACCATTACGATTCATCATTGTGATATGAATCATGCGGAAATAATGGACGCGTAGTAAAGAAAGAATAAACGCGTAGCAAAAGTTGAATCTCAAATGTAGATAGAGTCTCTGCGTATAGAAGAACGCGTAGCAATCTAAACGTAATCCAGTGACTAGAAAGCCACCGTTTGAGTGGACCGTTATTACATTCATTAGCGCAATCGAAGTGGTGTTTATGCGGCATCGTTACGAAGCGCGCGAACCACGATGCAACAACACCCGGTGCACCTTCCCTTCACCTTCTAGCAACCGTCGGCTCTCGACCGGTGGTTTGCACAATACCTCGCTTTTGCACAAGCGGGAGACCGTTTAAGCGTTCTCCGTAAGATGAGACGAGGACAAGGACAAGGCCAAGTTCACTCGCGGATCATCGCACTTTCAATCTCGCGCTACGCTCTGCAACACGCAGCATCATCGTCTCTTCCCATAAATGCATGGTATTCGGACATTGTTTGTTGAAAATATTATCCGCAAATATCATTTTTGTGATGATTCGTGTATCGACGTGGGTGGAAAAATCCTTTTCCTCAAGTCAACTTGAATGTTAGATCAGTCGAGTTGGTTTGAAAACTTTGTTATAGATGTTGCAGAGAAATTAAGAGTCAATTGTTTTTTAGATACAGTTCGAGTTATTCTTAGATTACTCGAATATTTCAGATCACGAATGTTAGAGCTCAATCGGAGTTCATCCCGATTCAACATAAAATATTAGTACTTAGAAACACTTTTCATTACTGATCCTCCATCGATACTTCTCGCGTGCTTTCTTAATCACTTTGGCATTTCGATCCCTCGGTCATCGACAGTAAAAACGAGGACGCGATGCCACGATCGAGTCACAACATAAAACCCAGCTCGTGTCGATACCGTTCCGTTACGACTTCACTTTTATTTGAACTTTACCTTTTGTTTGAACTTTAGAAAGATGAATCTCCCGCGCGAAATCCCATGACTCCCACGGTGCAAATACCTTTAACAACGTGTCTACAGAGAACAAGCCCGAGCACACTTCGTCACTCCCAACCGCGCCAATTATCGTCTCCCGATTTCGAAGTCCTCCCCCAAAAGGTGGTTCTATTATCGACGAATATGTCTACGAGGGTAGCGAATCGGATTACATAACAACATAAATAATTTACCCGTCTAATTGTGCGGGAAATAATTCTCGCGATCTTTATCGACACGCGATAAAACGTAATATCATCGCGCAACGTGGTTTAGAGCGCGCTCTCACTTCCTAGCGCATGCTCGTGAGTATTCCGTAGCATATTCTGTTGACTATCCGTTACAGGCCACGATACACGCGCTCATCGGTCCATTACAAATATATTTTGTATAAATCATAAACGTCGCTCAGGAGTAATCGATTTTGCATCGCTATCCATTTAATCTGCAGTAAAACCATCAATTACCTATCCTTGTTTGTAAAACGACTACGCGAAATTGGGACATTGAACGTTGCTTGTCCTTGAATACGGTTTCCAGAGATTTCATTATATTTTCCACTTTCTATGCTCTAGTTTTATTCGCGCGTGCGAGTTATGACAAAACAGGCAAAGGAAATGAAAACATTGGCTAGTGTTTACGTGCAAATAAATGCATATGCACGACACAATTACTTATGTAAATAGTATCGTAGTTTCGTCGCATATATCGATTAGAATTGTGTCTTCCTAATTTCGTAACCACCGGCGAATCTTCTGCATTTAACAGGAGCTAATCTAAGAAGCATCAGAACGCGGAGTGTCTTCTGACAGTTCCATGCGCAAACAGACATTCTCCATGTATGTGCCAGCATTCTCGGTCCCACTTAAGTGGGAACCCAAAGTTCAATTGCATTCCCATGAAAGGACAAACTTGGACTCGTGACAGGGGCAACGTCGAAGCCCTGACATTTAGTGGCCGCCTGTTTCCTCCGTGCCGGTTCTGCCGCCGTTGTCTCGAAGGATCCTTTTCACCGTGCGAAATGGATCGAACCGAGGCACAAATACTCTTTGAACGAGCATAAAGAGCAAATTGCACGGTTCAAGAGCGAGTGTTGCCGCTCCCAAAACCAAAAGGACATGGTACTCAGAAGAAAAAGCCCTCGTCAGAATGAGAAATTGCCGCAAATTGATCTGACGGGACTCGAGAGCCGACAAAAAGACACCCGAGTGAGACGTTAATACGTTCCACCACACTTTGACGTGTCTGACGGAAATTTAATGACAGAGGTTTTAACCAGGCCCACATGATTATCCGCGATATCCTACTGACAATCGCCAGGATGAAAGTGAAGGGGGTTTAATGAAAGTACGCCACGTGGCCTCCTCTTCGATTCTTCAGAATCCTGTGCCTCAAATCTCCATTTAAAAAAAACCTTCGCGAGCGTTGAAAGTCCCGACGGGCTCTTACGATCACACGTGGTTGTTCCAAACTCGTAGCGCAATTCGTTATTCCATTTCCCCGAGCGGACTCATCAATCTTCCCATGCGTAACCATTGCTCCTACGTCAGGCCGACGATGCTGACGTTTCTCCATCACCGACGTAGAATTTTGTCGGCTTATTACACACAAGCGTGCATTGTTTGTACTGCGGCGCGTCGCACAACTGGGCTGGCACGACATTGCTTCATCGCGCTGTCATCATAAGGAGCATCCGCGTGACGGCTTCTACTAGCGACTCGTGGGTGGACTCTCTAACCGGGGACACCGCGGATCAGCCTAGATTATGTAAACCGCGTTTCCCCGTACGCGCGATCGCATTCTCGTTACGTAAAGCTATGAAAATTATATAATGAAACGGCGCGATACGGCACCGGAGTGGGGCTGTGCCCGCGTATGATGACACATCGAATGAGGAGATCTGTCGTTGGGGGTGCAGCGTTAAGTATGTATGCACAGTGAAAGTCCCGACGGAGTTATCGCCTGGGACAAGTCGTTCGACCGTTTCTAATTGTGACCGCACGTTGTTTCGAGCGCAGGGCTGCGACGCGGAGCGTCAACTTTCCTGACGTTTCCTCGACGCCTTCGTTTCGATTCCATTTTCCCGTCGCTGCGCCGACATTCCGGCGCCTATCGGAATCTGATTCGAGAGATCATTGTTCGCATGAATTATTCACGCTTTCTACTTTTACCCTTAATAAATGTCTTCATAGATTTCGCTCGTATTGGCTTTGCATCGCCTTTTGCGGCTCCGGAACGGTCTAGCAACAATCTAGCTTTAGATATACATAGAATGCGGTTTCGCGGAATTGCCGGCTGAAGCGTTGCGGCGAGACGGAGCTTTCGATTCAACGATTAAGCCTCGTTTATCCGCGTGGCAGACTCTATTAATTTAATATCTCGAATTTTTCCGCCCGTACCAGGCGTATTCTGTATTCGAGACACTTATGCCGTGGGGCGGAGGTCTGCGATACGAAATTGCATCGCATTTGTTGCTACGCGACGGATAGTAAATCAGGGAAGTGAATTGTTGAGCACGAAGTTGGCTACCGTGCGTCGACAGGCGGATATAGAACAAAATCGAGAGATTTACTGAATCTCTGGCGGCAATAAATCCAGATCTGCATCCTTTTCTTGCTCCCTGGCTTGCGCAAGCGGTCTATTTACGAAATTGGCTGCGAGGTAGCAGAGAAAAACCCGGTCTGATCTGTTTCAGGGGTTCCTTTTTATAAGTAGCAGCTTCTCGTAATTTAGGGTATCCCGTTGCTAAAATGTCGTTGCGACATTGCGATTTTCCGCGAGCGAGTCGTGTTTCATTTGGCCTGGGTGGTTCGATTCGTAACGATCGGTAACAAGTGGGTTCAAGACTTTCGCGCTGCACGCGCTGACGAGGATTAACGAAAGCAACGCGAAATGGGGCAATTATTGAATATTGCGTTTCCAGTTAGTACTGCGACTCGTGTTACTCGAGGTCTGGAAACGCTCGATTTCCTTACGCGGCTCCGAAGATCGACGGAACCAGGTGGACATGCAATTGGAATCGCCATTTGGATTATGTACCTCAGGGAACCGCCGCCGATCGTCTGGAGAAACTTCTCTAACGATCTACCTGAATTTTCCAAGGAAACGTTGCAAAACAGCGCCTTCTATACACATCTTAGAAATGTCGGTAATTTCTATGCATTGTCGCTATGTATATTGATTCTCAGAAAATTTGTGGGGTACTTTGATGCTCGAAAATTATATACTCCAAACGCTTGATTCATGATTTGCAGTCAATTTTTTTAAACGTGACAGATAATCTACGTTTAGATAATCCTTTCTAATGGAATATGAAGAAATTAAGGAACGTAACGTGGATTTCTCTTCGTTTCAATTATCAACGATTTCATTTTCAGACGATTTTCCTAATCAATCACATTCTGAGCGTCGACTTCTAGAAACCTTACGAAATTCCCTCGATTCACTCTCTGATTCTCAGAACCTTGAATATCGTTTACTAAAGTCGTGGCACGCTGCAGGCACACACAGAAGCTTCCAAACTCGTACGTGGCTCGAAAGCTCTCCGGGTATGGCTGCCCGGCAAAAGAACTCGCATACCAAGGGAGCGGTATAATTCATCCCGAGAAGAATTTTTCCGTCGCGATGGACGTTCGGTGCAGGATCGTAAATAATGCACACCTATGCCAGTCGCGGACGAGGCCGACCGCCTGGTGTGCGACCGGATAGAATGGTGAATTGCAATACTATAACCCTTTATACCGAGTGTCTATAGTTGCACAAGGGTAGTCAAACGTAGAAAAGCAATTCTGGTATAATATTCTCTTTCTATCAGATCTAAAATATAGGATGACAATTATTATGAGTACCTACACTGTGATTCAGTGAATATAAAACATCTTACTATATACTCTTTATATACAGAAACATGGTGTGAGTCTGAATTCTATGACAATACAAAAGTATGTGGTTAATCAAAAAAGGATTCCGTGGTCCCAGTTATAGCCACTGATGTGCTGAATAACGTAAAAATTTCAGACTGTTTGATCAAATAGTTTTTTTGCAATCACCTACACCAGTTAAATAAAATGTAGTTTTGAGATAATTGCGTTTAAAGTTTTAAAACAAATTAAAAAAATTCTTTAAATTTTTTTGTATAATATAAGAGTAGCTTAATAAATACCAAAAAGCTTTATTACATGCTATGTTGTATCTACGGAGAAAAAAATCTTTAAAAATAGCTTATTTTTTCAAACCGTCACAGCGCACTAATCCCTTAATATTATACTTAATACCTATCATAGAGCAATCGTTGCAACGTTACAGCGGACAAATATGGCCAGACGAGTATCTACCTACGCGAACTTTAGTATCTAATAGTTACCATGTGCAACTTCGACCGTATTTTCCACACGCAACGCTACGCAATCCGAAATTCCAGTGCGCGTGATTTTTCCCCGTTGCAACGATTTTTTCGCCCCAGAAAACCGGTTCGCGAGACGCGCGCGGAAAATTGATCCGGCGCCCGCTTGTTTATTCGCACTGGGGCGTCAACGGACATAATTTTGCACGGGGACACTGATTTCGCAAGTGTACAGACCAACGGAATACGATTTACGAGCGGGGCAATGAGTCCGAGGAACTTTTTAATCGTTTTTTGCTTGGAAATCTTCGGATCCCTTTATCGCAAAAAGGATTTGCGTATCGAATGGTGAATTTATTTTGCGACGTTTCGTGGAAATCATCAAAGTAAACGTATTCCAAAGTGGCTGTAATAATTCTAGATATGAAATCGAAGTGGGATCGAAGACCAGTCGAAACGAAATCAGAACTAGATATAAAGTAAACATATATTGCGATACGTATGGGCTCCATAAATGGCTTTTCATGCGTGGCGTGAGGCACCGGAGCGTAGTGAAAACAGCTCGATGTAGAAGTCACTGGAGCATTGTGATAATTAAGGGGAAATGCTGCACGAGGAAATGTGGAGTGTTGGTGTGACCATCAAATCACTTTGTTCGCGAGTCATAGCCATTATCGTGCACGCTCGCGGTCGCAGCGTGCAGCCACGATAATTAACGAGTTAATCGCTGTTTATGATACCGATACTTATCCTGGAGCGTGATGATAGAGGCGAGGCTCGATTTCGAGCGCGACAAGTTTTCTCTGCTGGCAAAGACGAGCAGTCGCGGTTTCTTGCGCAATGAAGCACCGTTGATTATCTCACGACCGACGTGGACGATGACCTGATGATAGCTTTCTTGATCCGGGGATTCGCCCGTGCTCGTGAAATTTCTACGAACCACTGAATCCCATTCCCTCGTACACTTTTCCTGCACTAACAGGTGTGCTGGCCGAGATAAGCGAACGATCTTAGATCTGCGAGCGCCGTTTTCTTCTCCACAGCGTGTCTAATCGGGGCCATTTTTCTTTACAAATCGAGAGGCGAATAACCATCGCTGATTTTATGGGTGATCCACGAGCACCTAACTCTTTTTTGCACGGTTCTACTTCCTTCGAATAGATTCATTTCGTTGTATAATCTTGATGAGGAGACCGACCTTACAGTGTCTGTGTAATGTTCTTGTTGTACGTGTGATATCCAGTGAAACGTAATTACATAATTCACGGCGCTACATTATTACAACACCTACTTATCCCAGCTAAACAGCGCGGTTTATCTTCCGTCAATTGCTAATTATCCAGATTTGCCACACCATACTTTATAGTCGTTCCGTGCCACTATTTCTTGTGCCGAATTTATTGTTACGCCCAGAAAAAGTATATACATCTTTCTTATATGTGCACGTTTCCGTCTTCGGGTTACGTCACGTGTCTATGAAGGACATTTCTTCGTTTCCAGAAGAGACGATCTTGAACTTGAATTGTACTCGATGCTTACAGCACGTTCTATGCGGATATATTGACCTAAAACATTTCTGTGTGCTTCTTTTGTTACAGATGGGACAGTCGACCAAACGCCAGCGTCCTCCTTCTGGACTCCCACTCTCAAGACAGGCAACATCTTCACCGACGACACCTCAGGCTTCTTCCCCTCGAGCCATGGCCTGGTGCAGACGCATCCAAGTAGCGGCGTATTCCGAAGCGGTTTCGGTGGGATTGACAACCTCGGTAGCAGAGGGGTGACTGTCCGACCACCGAGAATGAGACCTCTGGACTACAGTGAACGCGCTACTGCTGAACTGCGACGAAATCCCGCACTTTCTTCGCCAGACGAGTGTGCCAGGGCTTGCCGGGAGAACGAACCACCCAGGATATGCTACTACCACTTCACCCTTGAGTATTACACCGTGCTGGGGGCGTGAGTATTTCACTTTTGTGATCAGTAAATAGCATAGTAATGTGTAGCTCCTGCAAAGATTCAAAAAGATCTTTAGAAGAGCATTGGAAAAACCTAGCTTCATGCCTAAAGATTCAATTCTAGTCAAGCAGTAACTTAAAGTAGAAGAAGCTTTAGTTGAACGGCAAATTACGCTGCATTGATTCTTATTGTTCCGTTCCCCTGGTCCACAGTGCCTGCCAAATTTGCACCCCGAACGCAACTAACGTCGTCTGGAGCGACTGCCAATGTGTCCTCGCTGACGGCGTGGAGAGAGGTATTTTAACAGCGAACAGAATGGTGCCTGGGCCCAGCATCCAAGTCTGTCAGGGCGACAAGGTCGTGATAGACGTAGAGAATCATATCGAAGGGATGGAAGTGACCATTCACTGGCACGGTGTGTGGCAGAGGGAAAGCCAATACTACGACGGCGTGCCGTTCGTAACGCAATGTCCCATCCAAGAGGGTAGCACATTCAGGTAATCATTCATTGCGAAGCGTCACAAGCGGACATTAAACTAATCCCACCTGACTGCGGATTTCACCATCCTTGTAACTTCTTTGCTAATTCAACATCATTTATCCTCGCTCCGAAGTCTTCATTGCAGGCTTAACAGAAATTATGCGTTGTGCGCAGGTACCAATGGATGGCTGGCAACGAAGGTACGCATTTCTGGCACGCTCACACTGGATTACAGAAAATAGACGGTCTTTACGGAAGCATCGTGATCCGTCAACCGCCGAACAAAGACCCCAACAGCAACCTTTACGACTACGATCTGACTACTCACGTCATCCTACTCAGCGATTGGTTCCACGAGAATGCGGCCGAACGTTTCCCTGGCCGTCTCGCCGTTAACACTGGACAGGCACCTGAAAGCGTGCTGATCAACGGAAAAGGACAATTTAGGGTATGGCGATGATACTCCTTCAGACTTTTGTCCAGACATCTCCAGCGAACTTTACTACTCGAAACTAGAACCCTCCATTACGTTACAACCTCCAATTACCAGCAGCTCATCCTCAGTTTCAATTTCCCTGCCTGTGGAAATTATCCTCGAAGCACTGCGATCGCGTGCGGCGAACAGCACGCTCGTATTCCAAGTTCTTGTGCCCGTGTGTTGCAGGATCCCAACACCGGCTTCATGACCAACACACCCCTGGAAGTTTTCACCATAACACCCGGGCGTCGCTATCGTTTCCGGCTAATCAATTCCTTCGGCTCGGTTTGTCCATCTCAGATTACGTTCGAAGGGCACATGCTTACCGTGATCGCCACCGACGGCGAGGCGGTGCAACCGGTCAACGTGGAGACCATCATCTCGTTCTCTGGTAAATATTCCCAAGCCCCAGTCGCGTCGTATGAGAATACTTATTGCCAGACCCGCCGCGGGAGGGAAAGCGCGAGACAGACGCGTTTTAATCGCTCCTCGTAAAAGCGAAACGTTACCCTTCTACTCTGATTTACAGGCGAACGGTACGACTTCGTTATAAACGCCGATCAACCGGTTGGAGCGTACTGGATTCAAGTTCGCGCTCTTGGCGAATGTGGTATTCCACGTGCTCAACAGTTGGCCATATTGCGCTACGCCCGTGGCCCTTACCAGCCGACCACTAACGCTCCGACATACGATTTCGGACTTCCTCAGGGTGTTGTAAGTTTTATAATTCAGTCTATGGGCAGTTCTTATCCCCCAAATGCCTGTTTCGCGCGAATTGATACTGTTCAACTTTCACCTTGGATACCCTTCGGTATTACAGATAGTCTCGTCGATATTCCTGTAACTTTCTCTGTAACGAGTAAACGGATAAGAAGACATTTTCTCGAGTCTGAAATGTTGTTGCTAGGTACTGAATCCCCTGGACGCCATGTGCGGCCGCGCACGAGAAGACGCAATTTGTGTGAACCAGCTGAAGAATGCCCGCCAGATCGACCAAGGAATTCTCCAGCAGCGTCCAGATGTGAAAATATTCTTGCCATTCCGTTTCCTCTTCTACAGGCCAGAAGAGGTCTTCCAACCGCAGACGTATAATCGATTCTTGGGTAAGAGGCTGTGATTTCAAAATCCCGCCAGCTCGGTTCTTTCAGAGCATAGCTTCTTTTTCTTGCATCTGTCTGGCGCAACCGATGCCGTTCATTACCATTGAATCTGCTAAATCGGAATTCAACGGTCCAGTGTAACGGTATCTATAAGAGCGTTTTGTGATCTGGGCGTATGCTTTCAGTCGCGCCGACCGGAGATCACGTAATTTCTCTCGTCGATGAAATCTCGTTCACGTTTCCGCCGGCGCCTCCGCTTTCGCAAATCGACGACATCCCGCCTGAACAGTTCTGTAACGGGGACAACAGGCCAGCTGACTGCGGCGCCAACTGTATGTGCACTCATCAGGTTGATATCCCCCACAACGCTGTCGTCGAGGTGGTTCTTGTAGACGAAGGTAACGATTCAGCTTGGAAAAGAGCGCTTTCCCAATGTCTCATTAACCCTTAACCCGCGAACGTTTTATATATATGGGACGAGAAAGTTGTGACTCGTTCCACACGCCGTATATGTATTGTACGTGGTCTTGAATGTCAACTATCTTACCGTATAAAATCTTATATTATTAGATTTATAGTCGGCTAAAGAAGGGCCCGTCTCTTGATAATTGATTTCATCTTCGCTGTTTACTTTCTACAGTACAACAACCGAACCTGTCGCATCCATTCCACTTGCACGG
Source organism: Andrena bicolor (assembly GCA_960531205.1). Lineage (NCBI taxonomy): Eukaryota > Metazoa > Arthropoda > Insecta > Hymenoptera > Andrenidae > Andrena > Andrena bicolor. Next base: position 33,082,932 of record OY482666.1, on the reverse strand, counting down.
CTACGCCTTCAACGTGATTGGTATCGGCCGTTCCCCCGACAAGAACGTGAAAAAGATTAATCTGAAGCACGCGTTGGATCTCGACAAGAGGGGTCTCCTCAACCGACAGTTCAATTTGCCACCTGCCAAAGACACTATCGCCGTTCCAAACAATGGCTACGTAATTTTCCGATTCCGTGCAGATAATCCTGGTAAGTGGAGAGACGCATTGCGCCACGTTTGTACCTTTTTCACCGAAAACTCTGCAATTTCATACAGACGGCAGGCATGACGTCTATATTGAGATCTATATTTAACAAACGATGTTTCTTCCAGGATACTGGCTGTTCCATTGCCACTTCCTCTTCCACATATTAATCGGAATGAACCTGATCCTGCACGTGGGAACCCACGCGGATCTTCCACCAGTGCCGCCAAACTTCCCCAGATGCGGGGACCATTTGCCGCCCATCACCCCGCCATCATTATCGTTAGGCTCGTTTCACTGATCATTACCGACGAAGCTCAGTAATTGAGGTGGTCCAAAGCATCCACGATAACTCTTAGCGTATTCCTGTAAAGTAGTCAGTACGATGTAGCGAATCAATTCGTTAGATATCTCTCCTTTCGCCGTGGAACAGCGGTCCACACGGCAGAGAGAGAGAAAGGAAGAGACAGAGCAAGAGAAGAGAGCTGTGGTCCCCGAAAACAAGGTGAATGGATGAGAAGGGTGAATAGGTGAGAAAAATCTCGAGAAAAGAGTTCGATCGGACAGCCGAATACGGCGCCGCAATATAGCGATCGCTCCTAGGACGGTAATCACTTTACGCTGGCAACAGTCGATATTTATTATGTCCTGGATGCTTTACCCCCGCGCACGATCGATCGATCCCCCAAGTCGGTCGATTTTTGGCTTCGTCATCGTTGATACCAGGGGGAGGACGATGCGCGACCAACGATGACGAAGCAACGCGACGAATCATCACGACACCGCGTAGACTCTACGCCGTAGAGCATCCAGGACATCCGTCCTTAGGACGAGTATCACCAACATTCCTTGTAACTCTGTAAATAATTTAGAAAATAGTCGTTACTGTTTAACGAGACATTTAACGTGGGAGCGTCGGGGTTAAAAAAAATGGTAGATCGCGCGGACGGAGTCTGCGAGACGATGCGCCGCTGGAGGGACCTTTCACCGATGGCCGATCGGGGCGATCGGGCGATCGTTAGGGAAACGCTGTTTAAGGAAACTCGATCCGTTCGATCCGGATGATCGCGGGCTGCTCCCTGAACGAGGGTATCGCGAGGCGGCGAAAACACTTCGCTGGATCGTATCCAGGTTCCTAAAGTGGCCTTAGTTAGGGAGGAAATTCGTGCTCCAGCTGCATACGCGGAGCACGCGCGCGGCTTTTTCGTTCTTGTCCTTGTCGGCCTTTCGAGCAGCGCAATTAGGGTAGAACACCAGCTATTAGCCGATACGTGGAAAGCAGAAAAAAAATTCAAGTATCCGTAGAGATTAGTGTCAATGAAGGCGGGAGGTGTGTCAAAGAGATTCCCGAGGCAGCCGCGCGATCGTAGAGAGTGTTCCAATTCGGACAATTACGCTCGCCCTTACGTAACGCGCGCGTCCAGCTGCCTCGCTGTCATGTTTCTTTAATTTTTCCTTGCTACGATCGATTTACGATTCCGTTCACTTTATTTATTTCGCTCACTTGGAAATTTCAGTGTAATCTCGCGTTGATAATATTGTATCGTAAAGTGAAACGAAATCGTCGTGCTAAAGGTGTTCGATCAGGTACACGATTAACGATTGGGTAATTTATTTTTGTTTCTTTTGTACGTAATGGTTTCCAATCAGGAGTACCCGTTGCAGTGCTAGTGATACTGGAGTCGCGTGGTTCGCGTAATCGCGCGTGTAGTTGTACGTTTATTCATGGTGCCTCCATTTCCTTTATCACGAGTGGAGAAAATACATCTTACGGTTACTCGCAGCTCACAATTAACGCTTCAGTGCTCGACAATTTGGCGATCGTGGGCGTAGTGCCTCCGCGTGAGTCGCGGCGAAGATGCACACGCGCTTTCTCCGGATCCGCATTTTGTAGATAAACACCTCTCTGGTTCATTTCATTGAACATATAGACACGGCAGAACCGTTGAAATACTAAATACTCAATCGTGGCGGGCCAACGAGCATGCGCTGTCAACATGGCACTTGTTTAATAATTGAGCCTTGTGAAATAAAACACTAGCTAGCTGATGACTATTGGATAAAAAGCACTGATTTAAAAGAAAAATGAATGAAGGAGAGAAGGAAAGCTTATGAACGTGTATTAAAGACCATTTGGCAGCCATTGAAGTGTTTCATTTGAGGAGGACTCGAGATGAAAATGCCTATTTATGAGCGAGCATGTAACTTTTTTTCTCCGTAGGGAAGAATATTCCTGGTGTCGTAAAGCTCAAAATTAAAGTCGCCGTAAATTATGGTGGAAAGTATTCCGTTTCACCAACTGCCAGGAACATTTTCATGAGGGTTGTTGAAGATGAAACGTGTGCCTTTAGTTGTCGATCAAGCAAGAAATCGGTGGTTGATCGAGTAGGCTTCGAAGGGTGGAGTTTCTTGGAGAACAAGTATATCGAAGCGAATTTCTCCACACTTGGAAACAGTATAATTTTCACTGTGACGATCAGTCGTTTTAACATTCTTTTCATTATGATTAACATTACTGAAAATCTCTCATTTTCTTTTCCTTAATTTATTTACTTCACTTTGATGAAATTTCCACAGTGCACAGGTGCGCTTTTCATCGCATTGCACGTCGTGGAATTCTTTTATCGTATGTTTGCTTTTTAAAATTTGTTGTTGAATCGTTCACCACTAAATGGTTCTAAGTTTTATGGTGCGTGTATTAACATTTCGTTTGCCTGGGATCAGATGATCGAACTTTTGTACACTTATTTATGTGACCGAAAAGCCTAAGAGTTTCAGCGGTTATTGTCGACAAGGAGATAAGTTTTCGTGTTTTTTGTACAGGTAGTATTTAAGCGAGCAACTCGCGTATACTCCGTTATCAGATATAGATGTACATTTAATAATAAATTTGTTTTTAAAAATTTGACTATTCTTTCACATGGAGGAGGTGCACACAAGCTTCAGAGCTTGAGTTGCAGTTTAAAGGGACATTGACCCAACTTTCTCAAAAACTGAGGACAGTGACCATGTAGGAAACTGGAATGCTATTACCATTAATTTTAACGAATCCCCTGCTAAATGAAGTTGCCAAACTAGCGGTACTCAGATGCAGTCAATTAATCCGAACGAAAACAGTACGGTTAACCCGGACATGTGATCCTTTCCGAATAATTAACGACGCATAAAAGTGAAACGTGGAACTATGAACTACATAATTCCGTCGTACACCGTTAAAAATGTATAAAGTCAAGGAATTTATAAAATATTGTTACGGTATTAATATTTGATAGCACCCACGAAGAAATTGGCTGCTTGTAAACTTCCACTAAGTATCACTTGAAAGATTGCACGTATTTTTAATTATAGTCTGCCAGACCGAAGTCTTGCATTCACAATTTGTCCTCGACGAAGTGTTTAGTATGACAAAACGAATGATATGCGTGCCTTCTTACGTGACAAGAACTATTCATGAACGACTGCTAAGCTGCACTATGGCCGCCAGGGTCGCAGACTTATAATTTGATCTGAAGAATGCGTGGAGATTTAATTGTACAATAACTGCTTTTGCAATTATTTCGAAACCGTTCCTTTTTTTAAACTCTCCGAGTCATGCAAGGCCAGATATTATTCCCGTGTTCATTATTTAGCTTCCGAGTTGATAAACACCTGTTGAAGAAGAGTTTCACGTCTTATGAGCAATGAGATTTAATTAATTTTCCCAATTAGGAGTTTCCACACAAATGTAAAAGTACCTCACCCTGATTACGAAGCATTCTAAAGAAAAGTTTCGAAGGTAAGTGCAGCAAGAATAAATTTGAAAATTCAGAGCAAATAAAGAGTTTCCTACTTTGGTCGGGTCAAGGATACAGTGAAGAGAGTTCGACATTTTCTGAAAATTTCAGTGTATTTAAAGAACATGTATTTGTGACTCGTTGAACATGGAATGTTTTGTTGAACTATTACAGAAGAATACAGCCAAGTTGTTGCCTGATATACTCCCTGTTCCTGGCATTCTCCATACCTTGTGAATTTTTGTACAAATCGGAGATTTCGATCGTGACGATGATAACTTCTAACTGGACGGCATAAGACTACTCGTGTCTGTTATGTATACACTAATTTTGATGATATAAAAGGTTTCTACGTGGTCGCTGGTCACATAGACGCGATTCATCGTAATAGGATGACTCACGATCGATGAATTTATGTACAAAAAGCGTTCGTCTAATTCTTCTTAATTAAAGTACGATAATGCGTAACGTTACAAAATGCTAAGTACCTATATTTATGACTACCATATGATACACATACGATCTAGCAGAAGAAACCTTCTCTCGAGCGAAGACACTAGCAGTAAGTAGAACAATTGTAGTGTTTTAATACATGAAACGTATTCGATACCATATTGGCTGAAATTCCTTCGAATTCCGTCTCACCTTATAATCTTCCAAGTGTCTTGCATCACCGGAAGAAGGGGGAGACAACTACACTGATACCTCGATATTAGTACAAAAATACTCTGTGAGTCAGGAATTTTGAATCCCTCCGTGTACGTAATTATACATTAGTAGTAACTATTAAGGACACATGAAGATACAAAGAGTGATCCTTAACGCGAGACAAGCCTCCCCAACAACGATTGTCTTTCATTCCGTCCTTCGTTCTTGAAACGTCTCTCACAGAACTATTTCAGCTTACTTCTATTACAATCTCTTCGTGTCAAGGATCAATTTATCGCCTACTGCCTCGTTATTAATCTATAGCTTGTTCCCAAAACGATGTGAGCAGCGATTCTATCGAATCCGAGTACCCGTTACAAGCGATCGCGTTGTTAAAACGGAGTTTCGTTTAGGGGCATGGAAAACCAAAGTAAATTGTTCGTTTCTACGCATTCGTTAAGTAGCTATGAAGAACGTTATTTTCCAGAGTAATGGGAACCGATGTTCGACGGTGGCCCTCTGTGATGATGATGATGCTTTTGACCCGGTCCAGAGTATCTGCTTCCTGGCCTCGAGTGAACTATGGCGTAGTGGTCGCTGTTCGTCGATATCGACCTGGTGGAGTTCATCGTCGATCCTCCGGATGCATATCCTTGCTTCCCGTTTAAGGAGTACCTGTACAGAAGCAATGATTCATTCGAGCATTCGATCACCATTCAAAATACTTTCGCTAATGAGACATTACTATTTCAAGCACATGAGCAATTAGTTATTTCAAATGCTGAGGTATGCGTTTGAAGGAACAACAATAGTAACAGGATACCTCTTCGAATAATCTCGTAGCTCTCAGTCTGAGTGCTCAAATGTTCCACGAAATTTCGTACCACAATTAACTGTAATTATCCCAATTAGACCACTCATTATGAAACATCTGCCCCCTTTTCCCAAAATTACTCGATGCAGCGATACGAAATGAAATCCACGCGACGCAGCATCACAAGCCATGACTTCCGTTTATTCCTAAGCGCGTACAGTGCGCTCCATTTCCGGCTTTAAAATCATCCTCGTCTTTTCCGCATGCTTCAGCGACCTTGCCGACTCTTCTCGCACACTTGGACGGCCTTGCCTATCCTTCTCTTCGACAAACTTGTCCGTCCGTGCACCTGTCTAAGATTTCGCGTGCCCCTTTTTCTAGAACCAGTTGTTCACACCTTTTTCCCCCGTCCGTGCATCCAGCATCGTCAGCTTTTTCCGCCTAGCGTAAACACCGTCTGTCTTCCTTCCATGTACACACTTGTGTTGCTCGTCCTCATCCAACTGGTCCAATGCCTCAGTCCCCTTTTTTCTAGCACTTGCTCGCACCTGTTTTGCCCCGGGCGCCGACAAGAAAAGATACCCGAGCGACCCTTTTTCCGCGCGGCACGTAAACAACGTTGCTCGTCTTCCTTCCACGTGCGTGCAATATTCCTCGGTCCTTCTCGGATGCGGCCACGACCTCGTCTATCCTTGCTCAACTCATCGCAGGACCTGGTCCGTCTCTTTTCTGGAACTGGGTCGAAGTTTCTTGCCCCCGGGCCACCGGCAAAAAAAACTTGTCTGCGGCGACTCGACCCTTTAGCTGACCCTGTGTTCCCTTCCCCGCGCGTCGGGTTACGTTCCTGTTTTTTCCAAGACTAGCTTGTTCACACCTTCTTTCCCTCGCTCTGACGAGCACAAGGGAAAGAGGGAGCCACCATGGCTTGAGCTCGACGCGCGCGTACAACTGCAACCGTTCTTCTCGCGCCCGTACTATATATACATAGGTACTTCGCTCAGTCTTTTTGCACGGGTTCTATGACTTGGTTCTTTTTGCATGGATGTAATTGGCGACATCGTCCAAGTGTTTGACGTCGACTTTATGCCCCACGTACGCGTCATTACTGATTAAAATCTACGTTAGTATTCCTTTTCTCGTGTCTAATCTGGTTAGTTCCCGGAGTTGGCATTGAAAAGTCGTCAGACCGATAGCATAGTCAGCACCTAGAATCTTCGAAGATTATAAAGGAACGAAAGCGAACCTCGAGCCGTATTGGGAACCATGCCAGCTGCGGTAGGGGTCATAGTCCTCTATGATCGACGGTTCCTTCTCGATGATGTCTGTCCTGGTGCAGCTGCAGGTCATCGCAGAGCAGAGGAATATGTTGATTATCAGCATGATGAGGAACAGTATGCCGAGCGCTACCGCCAGCCACAGCAGCCATACCGGATGAACGCTGCCGTCCTCGTACAGCGTTTGCACAGCTATCGAAGAGGATAGATCAACGTTAGACGATGCGCCAAGTTTCCGTTAACTTTATCGCGGAACGAAATGAAATACAACTTCATTGGGAGATAACGTTGCATAGAGCGAGCTAATTAATTCATCGGGTGAGGAAAAATTCGTGCATAGCTTCAGTTACGGTATCAGGGAATAGTAAGGAAGTGAAAGAGCTGCTATGAAAGATACGATGGAATATTTACATGGCGTTTGACCAGGGTCAAGAACGAACACGCTCGTGCCTGCAAGGAGCACTCCTTCCTCGCCGCTCACGCTTTGCCCATTAATTAAAGACGCTCCCTTTATTTCTTCCTCGCTATCGCCTTCGCAAATGGGGATGCCACAGCTTCCTGCAGGAAAGAAGATTAACGTTCGCATTTTCGCCTGTTATCCGCGTAGCGTAATTTACCGTTCGGCACTCGATCGACCGAGGTAAATTATTAAAACCGTCGTTAAGAAGGAAGCATGATCTGTTTAGGCAGGCGAGCCTGCGCTCTACGTGGAAAACGTCCAAATGGAGTATGTTAATTCCAATGCGAGTTGAACGGCACGATCTAACCCAGATTCGGCACGCAGCCGTAATCGGGAATCAGTCAGCGAATCGGTTTACCTCTGCACACGGCGATGTCGCATTGAAAATGCACTTGCGGACTGTCAGGAAACCGGAACAACGAGAACAATGTCGCATCCGCCTGGCCGGTGTTCCGATCGTACATGAATTTCGTCATGACCCGAGCCTTCACTGGACACCTTTGTTGGCGGCACATGAAAATTGCGTAATCGATTATGATCGTCCTCGGTTCGGGTGATATTTCGAGTCGCAATAAAATCGCCGTTATCGGAATTACGTAAGGGATCTGTACATTCGGTGGGAACTGTTCGTGACACTCGCGGAATTAGCATGAACCGCTCCAACAATGGCAAATTCCGCGGTCGTGTGCTATTTATGATGAAGGCGACTAGGTCGCTCTGAAGTGGACAAAGTTGAAACGAATGGGGTTACGAAGACTGTTTCGTAATTCGTGGTGGAAACAAAAGGAAACGAGGGGCCACTTCAATTCGTTTTTCAGTGACTTTAACAATTCGTCAGAGTGCTTTTGCGCTTCTAAGCAATTAGTTAATGATTCCGCAAACCGGATTTTCCAAAGTTAAGACGAAGCCCCAAGGAGAAAAATGTTGTTTCAGGTTTTCCACTCTCCTTCGAACGTAGAATCATCTGATTCGTTAATTGCACCATGAATTACAGAACAGTTCGTGTATGGGGTTACTCGTGGAACTTGACGAATGGCTACTAATCGATCCAACGGAATGGAAAGCGTACATCTATGTGTAATTACATATAAAGATTGATAAATGCATGCCGGGAATCCACGACAAAGCCGATAAGCCGTACGTTCAACCTACCCTTTGTCGTCGATTAGCTGCACGCTGCTGTTTCGTTTATTGAACACGAAGCAGGATTTCACTTTAATTCCGTACATTCCTGCAAAGAAAGAGATTGATGAAAGTAAATCACCCGGTATGCGTGCCACCAGCGCGAGCGTTACGTAGCGCGCTCGTTAATTCCAATTAAATGTAAGGGGTGAAAATGGAGTGAGAGATGTAGTGTACGAACCATCTGGCCGGGAGATCTCCGCACGCAAAGTATAGTTGTGACCATAAATAGCCTCTTGCACTTTGTGGCCTCCGTCCAAAAGGCGCAACGATACTAACGAAGTTTCATTCCTGCGCAGAAATTATCGTGCCGCCGCGATGAAACTTATATCTAGGCTTAACGTCACGATATTCACAGATACGAGGTAATATTAATAAACATTATGTACTTGGCATTTTTGAATCCCGCTTTTCCGCACGTAATAACGTAAAATTTATCGTCTGCCAGCTCCAGGGTCTTGTGTATCCTCACCGCGATGGGGACGGAGCGTTCCTCGGTGTCCTGCAAGAATTACAAGCCAGATTAAGGGGAGGTTCCGGTCTAAAAATGTCGAAAAATCGATTTTACTTTATTTCGTTTTACGAATGTTCAATCTTTTAGGAATACGTGTTTAAAAGGATTTTTTAAAATTCGAAAAATTCTGGAAGTTATAGGCATTTGGGTAGCGAAACTTTAAACACGTTATCTCGAATCTTTTTTGAGGAGGATCAGATCGACTTTAAAAAATTACAGGATGTATAAAACATGTGCCATTTCCTGCACAATCTGCAAAAATTCTAGATTTTCATGAAAAAATTGAAAAATTGAATTTTTCTCGAAATAATCACCGTTTTTCAGCTACCAATTTAATAATACTGTTTTAATTTTAGTTTTTATTAATTGCGCGGGAAATTAGGAATGCAACAAACAAGAATCACACCTTGAAAATGGATTACGTCACTTTTTAAGAAAAATATTACAGCCAAACCACAGAAAAACGTTAAAATGTTTACCACTCAGCACCGTCATTTTTAAAGCACATGTATATTTCATACCAACTTTCTTTCAATTTCTATGATAATAATAAACATTGGCTAAAAGAATACAATTGGATTTGCTTTCATTTCTTTACAAATGCAGTACAAAGAAAGTGTTTCTTTGATGAAAAACGACTTAAGGGGGATCTGTCGTCGGCGTGTTTTAGATTGCCAAAGTAAGTTTCAATGAAAGTACGGAAGTGACGGAGGAAGAGCACGCAAGTTCGTCCACTTAAAATGTGACTACCTATAATATTCGCGATGAAAGGACTTGCGTATTTACATCGTCTGTTAGAATAAAAGCATTATAGGGACTGTGCAATGTTTTTCACCCCCCAAGGTGGGTAGAATAACCTTTCAAACACCACTTTCATCCGAGACACCCTCTATGCCCGTGGGACGTACGGACTAAACAGTGAAGAGGGTTAATTTATTCAAATTCGAATTGAATTCGTGAACGTTGGCCGAGGTACTCACTTTATTCACCAACACGCCACAGTAATCCGGCGCTCCTTTGAGCGCGAGAAGATTAATGGCGAGAGTCGCGTGCGTGGAGCCATTTCCGGGCGCCATGCACTGCGGCGTTCGGAAATCTCTCGCGTGAACAGCACCCACGAAACTCTGATTCAGGTTCACTCGTATCGTCATCTGCCCGCCTTTGCATGTCGCTGTAACCGTCGGCTGGAACTCGTTGTCCAATAATTGGCCGGCGACCTGTGAAGGAACGAGAACGAGACTGAATTCCACGAATCCGTGCCATAACCACCCTCTGAAACGGGCTGTATCCTCGCTAGGAGAGTTTATTAACAAAGCCCACCCCATTTAAGAGAAAAATTTGCGGTACGAATATCGAAACACGGTACCATTCCCAGATAAAGGCTAACGCTACCAGGACACTATCGAAACCTAATCTCCTTGCTCACTATGGAGATGCTTCTTAGAGACAGAGAGCGTATCTGCTCACGTGGATCGCTCGCGAAACGTAAAAATATATCAGCCGGCAATTAATATTAACGTACCCAGCTAATTAGTCTGCCAGCTTTAATTGTGCGCGGTTAATTGCCCACGGTGCCCTTAAACGCGTGCATTCCAGGCCCCTTCGACCTTCGTCCATGCCGTGTCCATAAATTATTTAATTAATTAACGACCAGACGGGGAAGAATCTGCGTGGCGATCCCGGCAACTCTCGCGGTATCGAAAACTAAGGGTTCTCGCCTGTCTGTGCGCGCCCCGTCGTCGTCTCAGCCGTGCTCCAGCCGGTAACGAAAGCTGGCGATATTTTCTCGGCCCAATCGCCAACTTAATGCCCAAGTAAACTTGGGACCGGTCTGGGCGGTAGCTATCGACCCACGCTAACTTTCAATTTCATGTGGCCGGACCACTCCGCGGCCACGGATAACGTATACACGTGTGCATATAGGAGGAATGTCCAGCGGTGCCTGGACGGATACGCCAACAATAAAATCGGTCCCGGCTGGAGGAGATGCTGCGACGAAGCCTCTCCGAGCCGAGACAAAGGTCTGGATGTAGGCGTTCGCAAGGCCACCAGTCCTAAATGCTTCAGTGGCCTCTCTCCCGCGCCACAGAGAAGGATCAGACGTGTTGGGTTACAGAAAAGGATTCCTCCTCGTGGACGGCTAATCGATTATGAGAACACGACGCGGCAACGTATACGCGCTCAGCGCGTCCTTGCGTTTCGCTAGGTTCCTCCTTTTTTGGTCCCGCTGGCACCGCGTGCCATTCGTAATCCCTTTTGCCATCTATTCTGTTATCCGTGGGACATTGGGAGTGACTTTCTTTGTACACACGACGGTGATGAACGAGATACGTCCGTGGACTTTACGATTCCTTATCTCTGATCCTTCAAGGATCTTCTCAATTGCCGATGGGAATCAGTGGGGCAGAAGAAGCCTGGTTATGCGCGCAAGCGGATGTATGTCTCTTTCTTTGCCTTTTCGTGCGCTTTCGACGGCACTTCATAGAGACGGTGTCGTCTTGCAAGATCCTGATCGATCGTACGCTCCTGACGGCGATGAAGAAACCGCGATTTGGTTCTGCGCGGGTTATGAGTACTTGGAACGGAATGCACTAATTGTGACTTCGTTACGAGCGCACGTTTAAGCCTGAAGGCTTTGGTTGGTTCATTGGAGCCTCGGGAAATTAATCAGAAGTCCTGGAATTCGGACGAGTCGCAAGCAACAGAATCATAAGAAAGCGCGTTCTCTAATTCCCAAGCGGAATGAGAGTCACGGCAGGCGTGCAATTACTATGATTCACGATCGCCGGATCTCCGTGGCACGTAACATTCGATCCCTCATGAAATCTGTTACTCCTCTCCATTCATGCGAAATTGTGGCGTGCGCTCGCGTGCTCGACGCCAAGGATGGCCAGGATTTTTAGCCTGCACTGTTATTAGAGAACTTCTCTCGCAGATAGCATAGGCAGATTTTAGTAATTCAGGTCTTCTAGGCTCTTATGAGCTATCATTTTCTTAAACGTTCTTAGAAAAAATTTTAACAGAATTAACGCTTCTTTTTTCCTATAATTGAAGGCGATTGTGCTAAAAAAAATTAGTTCCCTGAAGGACGTTACCAATCAAACCCGAAGTTGCACGTTCTTTTTTTTCCGCTAGAGAAACTCCCTACACCATTCTGCACCTTTTTTGCTCTCCCATCCTACAAATAACAATCTCATCTATCCCACTAACGAACAGTTTCACTTAAGCTCAGCGGCCTCGCGTCATCGACGACTTTCCTCGAAGCGACGTAAAAAGTAGCCAGCAACACGCCCTGTCGACATTAACGACGTGACGTAATCATCATTCTCGTCCAGGTATGAAGTGAGCATAGTCGACGAAGACGACGACGAGGACGACGACGGCGACGACGGCGGAGAGCCCACGGGTGACATCACGGAACCGGGCGGCGCTTACATAAACGAAAGTTAACAACCGGTGGTCCATGGTTAGATAACATCGTGGAACGTGTTCGCTGGCGAATTTCGCGTGGGACAGGAGGGGCGTAGCGGCGAACAACGCTCGAACGGATCGCGGGTCGATGTAACCGGCTAACGAGTGACTTCGCTCGTCGACGGAGAAAGCAACAATTAGCCAGCGCGGACGCAAGCCCGGTCACGGAATAGAATAATTCATGTACAAGGGACCGTGGCGGGCAAGTGGCCACTTAGTAATTCGCTACGATAGAATGTACATTATCGGCAATCGGCCGCGCGGCCGATAAATCACCAATCTTTTTTAAGGGCTGAAACTGCTGCAAGTGGGTGCGCGCGTGTGTGAATGAGCGAGCGAGCGCGCGCGAATTTTACGCGTGGATAGCGGCAATGTATCAAGATTTAATCCGGCCGCCTCGTGGCCGCTATGTTTCAACGCATTCCGATAGTACACACCCATCGGCGAGTATGCGAACCGCAGGAACGAGGGCGGAATAGTGTCGGCTGCGAGCTGCGAAGCGGCGCACATTTTTGGGGGCACGATGAAATATATCGGCCGCTGAACGTGACAGAATGTCCAATCCAGCGTGTCAGTTTTATTGAATATCTAAACCACGGAGTGTCCCGGCACCTTTCGATATTCAGCTGGAGATTTTATATGGAAAGGTGAATGCACGGGAACAGAATGTGTGGTTTGAACGACGCGCGGGGAAAACAAGAACGCCAGATATTGGTGTGCATATCGCGCTGTAGAATCGTACAGGGTGATACGTGCAACATTCCTTTTTATGATACTTCGGAGGGAACATCATGCGACTGTGTGCTTCCTCCTACATCTGTATTTTTAATGGGTTTGCCGAGGTAATCATTGTTGCCTTACTACCGTGCTACGCTTTCTCCCAATCTAGATCGTAAAGTAACTCGAGTTGAATTCCAAATTCTATGTAGGGACCTAGAGGCAAGCAGAACTGTTGTAGGGGAGACTTGGGAAAATCGGGACGTTAAGAATAAAATCTCATCACTTTGACATTATTAAGTGAAAACGAAATTGCAATTGGGATTCATTAGAATAAAATCATTTTCAAATAACAGCACATATAAGTAAAAACAAACCTTTTAATTATTTACACTTTAATATGTAACAATCAACATATTTCACACCAAAAAGTATCTACCTGAACACTGTCAAAAGTGTTAAAGTTTCTTAATTATCGAAAATTAGATCAGAGTCTTCAAAAGTACACAAGACGATATAACCTTAGTAAGCACGCTTCTACAGTGATTAGCAAAAAATTATTTGAAATGAAAGTTTGTGTACGAAATTTTTATTTCAAATAATTTTTTGCCCATCTCTGCGCTTGTAACACGAACATGTTTTGTTGATGAAATAATGCACATCGCGACAATATGTCGCTGCAACGACGCGGAGAAATTTAAGACAGTTTAAAAAACAATATCATGTCCCAAATTTACCCAGGTACCCGATTGTGTCCAAGTTTCCTCTACTTTTCCTTCTCAGGTTCCGTAGAAAAATGTTCGTACCAAGTGTATATCATGACTACACGTATCGAAAGTCTCGCAGTCATGTAAATTTCGTTGAGGTTCGATAGAGAAGAGACTGCAGTTCCTCTGTTTTCTGTTCTCAAGAGAAACGGTACCCTTTCTCAGCCACACATTATCCCGTGAACAGTACGGAACATAATAGAACGGAATGCGAGAGCTCGCCGCGGATCCTCTCGAATCGTACACTTTCACATGTCCCGGCTTTTCTTTCGAATGGTTTCCACAGTGCGTAAATTTAACAGCCGCCACCAAACCCGATGCAGCCTGCTTTCACTTGCACGCTTTCGGGGTTTCGAGAGGTTGTTCGCACATCAAAGTGGGAGGAGACGATGCGCCGCGGCCGTTCGATCAGATACAACGCAAAAGTAATTTACAATCGCTTCTGACGCAAGTTGATCTGATCGTGCGACGACGAATTATTAGACAGGTCCATAGACCGTGAGCTTTATCGCGCTGCCCCTCCCTCTCTGTAAATATTAATAACAATTACGCGGACATTATCGTCCAACACCTACAGGCGGGATTCAATGGTGTATTCCTCGAACGAAATTTCCCTTTGAACGGATTTTATTGAAATTTAATTGCAAACAGCGGTTACAGTGTCCACGTAGCCAAGTGTATAAAGAAATTAGATTCCTCCACTGTCGCGATAATTTTATTTTCACCAATCCTTGTCAGCCATGCTCCCATCAGTTGTACAGTTGAACAATTACAGAAAAGACGCCAGCGTGTTTCAGTGCACAATAAATACACACTGGATGCTTCTTCGAGGACGAGATAGAAATTGAAGTTACACCACCTTGTTTCTTCCCAGTAATTTCTCCGAAGACCTTTCCTGGAAGTCGTCCCAGCAACAGCTCACACGCCGTTCAATACAAACGTTCCCCGGGCTCCCGTGTAAACAGCTATTTTTTTAAAGCATCGTTTTGAACCGTTAAATTTCGAAGCGTAAAAGTTGCGAAGCCGTTGGGTCGCAAATTGCAGCGCGTTCCGTGGAACGGTGCGCGCCTCTTTCGACGAATATGCCGGTGGCTTCGGTTTCGGTGTTTGTCGAAGAAAAGAAAGAAGAGAGGCGAAGGCACGAGCAGTTAGACGAAAGGGCCCGAAGAAGGTAGGGTCAATAACATACGTTTTGGTTTCTCCCTCTTCCTTTTTCCACGCAAGATAATTCGAGAGCCGGTTCGAGCCCTCTGGCCAAAGAATGCACTTGCAGTTGCGTGTATTGTGTCCGTGCGGCCACTTCGCATTGACAAACGCCCGAGCAGGGCCGCACCAAGGTACCGAGCTTACCTAGCATTCTACAGAGGCGAGTAAATTCAGGAAACTTGTATAAAGTCCTTGTGCGATGCTCGATAGATTTAATACCCAGTGCTCCATACGTGCAACTGCGAAATTAAAGCACTCGTGATAAAATCCTTCAGAATTCCATGACAGAAACGAAGGCCCCGTTACCCTCGAAGGTAGTATTAAAGTTCAAAGTACTGCAGAGTATCGGATGACTCGGAAGGACCCCAGGGGTGTTGAGTATTGACCATTGGAGATCCCAAGCTAGTGGACAATCCGAATGGATCGCAGAGGTCCTCTGTTCTTTGCTCCGGGACCTCTCAAGTTCGCCAATATGTACTCTGGGACCTCCTAGGGTTGCGTCTATCGTGCCCTACAAGCCCACGATTCTATGTATCGAGTCCGAGCGTGCTTGTACCGTGTCCTGCGAGTCTGTGGGCCCACGTATCGAACCTGTGGATTGTGCCTATCCTATCTCACGAGACCTCGGTCATTCGTAGCAAGTCTGCATTTGTCTTTATCGTGTTTTACATGGCCACGAGAGCCTGTGTACCGTGTCGTCGAATTTTTTCTCCAATAATCACAATACGGTCCTAGAAGAATATCCGGAGCGCCCGAGCAATTACTACCAGCTGTTTCGTGATACTCGCTCCGTCGGGAAGGTCGGCAGTAATGTAAATACCTATGGTATATTACAGTTCGCGAGTGTGACACAGCGGCATTGTTCTACCGAGACGTGACTTCCCCGTATTTTTCAATTACTCGGCCTCGCCGCATGTTCCTCCACACGTTTAGTATTTTTCCAGGCCACCGTCGCTATAAATTCTCTGCGCGAAACACTCCACCGCGAGGAAAGGGACCAGAAGCAGTAACCAACGTATTCTCGTTCCTCCGAGCAAGTAGCCGTTCTCTCCTTTTAACGATAAAGAATTCGGGATTGCCAGAGTGCTGTTCTAAGTACAAGTGCGAGGGTAGACGCGCGGGAGACTGAAATTGTGCTTGAGACGTGGAGGATCGTGCGAAGAAATGGACAAGAGGACATTTTAATTTACATTTGCATTTCAAATGAGGCTAGCCCCCGCGCGAAAAGATCCGCGGCCGGAGAAACGTTCAGGAACGCGGTAAACAAACAAAAGCGAAGGGGACGATGATTTTCATAACGAGTTTGTTTCTCGGCTGTCGCATAAATTACGTACCAATAGAAACGCGAATGCGTTTCGCGCGTACGATCGCATATCGTATCCTTAATAACCGTGGGCGTACGTTCGCGTACGGCGTGCAGCATTGGGCGGGCGCGCATTTCTCAGCGCGCGTTTATTGAATAAGCGAAAGGGGCATCGCGTTAAATTATTACGATTACGCGAAACGCTCGGTGCCGCGAAAACGCCGATACGTGTTACCTTAGCCACCTGCGTCGAAATAGATAAACGATAAGTTCCAATAATGCCATGGTGTTTGAACAGATGGATATTATGGTCTGCCATGCGAGATCTGCCCGGCGTGTTACTTATCTCCGTAAAATGATCGCAATTGTTGCCGCGGCGTTCGAATACTCGGCTTCGAGAGATCTCCGAGCAAAGCGGGAGACGAAATGGTAAAAATCGCGGATACGTGTAACGCATCGCGCGGTATGCTGGGTGGTAATTTAAACTATATCTGCGATTAAATCAGCACTGTTCTTAATTGAACCATTACACATTGATATCAGTGTCTGTCTGTATAAATAAGAAATAACGTAACGTCAGAACGTATAATTTCTTAGCGAGGTTCCTTTTTATTATATTATATTAATAACTGGCAGGTGGAGCGTAAGAGATTAAATGGAAGATACGTGGCAAATGAAGCTGAAGGAGACGCACTCCGACAGCCTTCGCTGTAGGGTTTTAATTAATCCCCGACGTGATCGGAATTTCGTAGACTTCTATATTCTGGAAATACAGTTGGCTATAAATAGCTGCATCGACGTAGCGTCATTTATCGCGATAGACTCAATGATTTTCTTTGTTTCTAATGGCGAATCCTCGTTACAGTTACCCTTCCGTGTATCTCAGAGGAAATATAACGTAGAACCAAGTCCAAGTTCTTCCAGCAGCATGAAATAGTATAAAACGCGAGCTTCTTCTGCATCGCCAGTATCTCGGCAATTAAATCATTAAAATGGTTACAGCACCGTTGCAATTAACAAACGTTCCATCTTGTGGCTGCTCGAGCACGGCTTCAGCGTCGAATTTGAATATGAATTGCGTGCGCGAACGCGTGCCTCTCGAAACGTTTCTCTCGGCAACGTCTGCACCGCGGTTCGATTAATAAACGGGATCAGGCATTTCTCGTCTTGAAAGAGCAACAGGGGGAGAAAGAAGGCTCTGAGCGAGCGCGCACAAGACAGAGCTGCTGCCCGTACGGAACGTCAGCCGCAGCCAGACGGAAAAGTACGGCGAAAAGTGAAAGTATGAAATTGAAAAGCAAAAAGGCAAAATTGCGTTCAGTTTTATTACTGGCTGAGGTCAGCGGTCCTCTCGTCGCGGCGAGATCCTCCTCCTCTGTGGTCTCGACGCCGAAGCCTCGACTTATATGGCGGAATTCGTGCTGAACGAGGTAACTCCGTCGATAAATATCGAGCAACTGAATTTAATTTAAAGCACCGATAAAACAGGATCAACACACTAGAAATAAATGAAGATACACGTCGTCTGTAGTATAAAGGTGCAGATCCACGCCGAGACAAAATTAGGTATCGTGTCCCGCATGAGACTTTAATCACACGAGGCAATTATTTCATTATTTTATTATTTTTTAATTATTTTGACATGAGTTTCATGAAACTAGATCCTTAAGATACAAGTTTCATTATATATTTTAAAAAGTATATCATGAATAACTATATTTAGTTGTTGCAGAGATTTTTGTCTCACGACAGAAAAGTCTCATGTAAAATCTCATCGTGGATTCGCACCTTTACAGGTCCGAATACTTAATTTTAAAAATGAATACAGAAGTCTTTTTCAGTACATCGTAAACATGTACTTCACGGCAAAAGGACGAGGCAACGTGCAATAATAGTAGGTATATATAGACATTGAGAGTTTCTCGTGTATTTCATATTATTTCAATTTCTTCTATCTGCACCGTAAAGACAGGAATCGAGAGATTTACCGATAGCGATATCCCTAATTCGTACGAACTTACACCTTCGCGATAATACCGCGTCGCTCGTGAAGATACAGCGCTCACCCATAAGAGTAGAGAACGTAGCACGGGCAGCACTCCAATAATTTCGTTCAGGCGTTGGCATCATGAGGATAATGAGTATGTACGACGACACAACGAAATCCCTGGTCGATGTTGTTCTCTTAACCATGCCGTTTGTCTCCCCTAAAACGGCATCATTACGGTTCAGCGACACACCGTGCGCGTTTATTGTTCCGGCAGGACGATTGCGTACGCTTCGAGGCTGGGGTTGTACTTTACCGTCCCTGAGGGAACGGTTCGATTTCCAGAATGCTTGTAAGAAGAAAACGAAAGAAGGAATCGAGTCCGACGTGGAAGCCGTATGCAATTTTCCAATGGCACTTGGATAACTTCGATACCAACAAGAATGGGAATAACTTAAATACCGGAAAGAAAGAAATGTCTCGTGAAAGCGATATTAATTTAAATTTGATGGGGTTTGATGGGGAAAATCTAAGTGTTTAGCCCGTTTTTTGGGAAACGATGAAAATGGAAGTTCGTTGAGTTTGTTCGATCTCTGGTGGAGCGAAAGAAGGTAATGTAAAGTGTTTTAGAACTCCTAGTAACAGAAATACGTTTCCTAGAAGCTTGCAGCCCGTTTCGTCGAATCGTTTGGTATTTCACGTTTCCTTCTCATGGATCCTCAAACCCGTAGGAAGTTTAAACACTTGAGACCCGTCGATCACGTGGAGAACTCATATAGGTTTGCCCACGGCAGCCGGCAAATCAGCCACGTCAGTGGAGATCGTGATTTATATCCGCGGTTCTCCCGAAGGCGACGCCGGGACGAAATCGGCGGAGAGGTGAGTCCTTCACGCTTCGCGTACAGTAACCAGCAAGCCGTTTGTATTCTACCGTATACACGCACAAAAGACGCTCGTAACGCACATCGATTCGTACGAAATGGCATTGTCGTAAACTCGTAACCGTCTATGAATCCTATCTGGCAGTCATGGCACCGGTAAAACCACGAAGAGGATCGAACTTTAGAGACGGCGTTCCTCGGGATGGAAAACGGAGGAACATTCTCCAGTGGCAATAGGACGACTCCCCAATGGTTGAAGAATTAAATGCACAGTTTTTGTCGGGAACAGTTTAACAACTGGCATTTTACGGGGAGAAATTACTTCCGTTTAGAGTATTCAAGTAAGATCTTCAGAGAATGGCAGAAACAATCATGGTATCATTAATGAGGAACAAAAGTATCTTCAATTTCATTTCTCAAGGTAATTTCAATTTCACCTTACAATTAGAAAGAGGCATCGTAGCACGTTAGCGCGTCTCAACGTTTACAAACCAGAAAACTAGTACTGTTACGCTATCGTACCGCGGATCTAACGTGAATTTTACGAATTAGAAAGCGTTGTTTTCACGATGATCATATACACTTTGATACATTGCCCATGCGGGCTCGCGCCGTCATATTGTTTAAACATATTCACTTTCATTGACGTTTAGTAACATCTTGATAGGCAGGGAATAATGAAAGCGGGAATAGCGGTGAAATCGCGTATTGTACGTAGTACGCGTGCATAGTATCCGCGGTGTCGGAACGCGTCATCATTAGCACCGTTTCCGTCCGCTCCGATGCACAGGCACCTATCAGGAACTGAAGCGGTGCGTGATTCCGAACGGCTGGATCGTTCCAGAACTTATCAATTCCAATCGAGGAAAATTCTTTATCTACTCCTGACAAATCAACTTCTCATTTTCGTTGAAACTTTTACTCGCGACAAGAACTTCTTTCCTAACCAACCATGAAGAATAGAATGTCCAGCGTGGACCGATTACACTCTGCGCGAGGGCAGAACACTATCTAATCTTTTTCGCCACATATTTAATTATAATTTTTGACAGTGAGTGAAATTTTTTGTAGGAGGTATTTATTGAATAACGAAAGTCTGCTATTGTATAAAACATGAATATTTATAAATTACCAATTGTGTGTAGATGTTTCTTGAAGGACAAAAGCCTTTTATTTTATAAACCAATTAATATTCATAAATTACTAATTACCCACATTGTGCCCTGGCGCGAGGGAAACTTTGGTAGCATTTTTGCTCCGTGTGAAATTCTAAGAAAAGTAGTGAATAAATATCTTTAAATATAAAACAGTGTGTACGAGTGTAGAACCCAGCTTCACGAACGACCACGGTTAGGTGTCGTCTCGAAGGTCTTGGATCAGCATTGGCATGGAACAATGCAAATGAATTACTCGTTCAATCATTACGTCGAGTTCGACCGTGGATGCATCGATCGTATTCCGCGACCTTCCGTTCCACGAATCTACACACGGATCCCGTTGTTCTGATCTGATGGAACGCCGTGCGATGAAGCAGTGGTTGACAATAATCTGAGGTACACCATACTTGGAGATCGGCTAGACGCGAGGGTATTCCGCTGTTATCGTAATAAACCAGGGAGTTTGCAGAGCGTCGGAGGAACGCCAACGTTCCAGCTAACGTGGGACTAAAATCGGACAATACCGTGGCGTTATGCTTCCGTGTTGCAGCACGTACGTTCGCGCGCGTGTGGACGTGCTTGATTCTCGCGGTGCAGCCACACGAGGTACGTATGACACAGCGAACGCTTATAGTCGCTGGCGGGTTGGCCAGATAGTCGATGTTCTCCGCGCTGCTCCGTGGCCAACGACTGGCCGTTTCGCAATCTCGAAGAAAAGACATATTGTCGCGGCCGAACGTAGGCCGCGGTGACGGCGTAGGCCGAGCTATCTGGTCCGTGGTCGTTCGCCCGAAATGGACACGTCGATGAGAGGAAAAGTATGCAACGGGTTCCGGCCTTTTTCGAGCGGACGCTTTATACGGTACCGTACTTGCTCGCTCGACGAGAAAATCCCTCGGCCTTTCGTCCTATCTCTCCCCCCATATCCCACGGCGGGGGAGGGGGCAAAGTTTGTGGAACGAGACGCGCGCCCACGCGGGTGGGATCTGGGATCCCTCGAAATACTTGGCAATCGACCGAGCGAAAATAAAACTGAACGCGGGAATTAATTATCAGGCGCATTAAGCTTTTAGTAGACCATGAAAATGAATATTCCGACTCGTTCGGTGTGCTGCGCCGAGCTTATAATCGACGAGGTACGAGGCATCGGCTTGGTAGAGGATCTGAAAAATTGATTGCGCCGGGGGATAGTTTGATTAAATGGAAGAGTTGGTGGTTTTCGTGAGGCGCTCGATCACTGTCCGTGCCGCTCGTAACCTGTTGGTGCTTTCGGTGCGTCGTCCTTGAAAAATATTCGACGTAAGAGGATTACAAAGGGCGCGATAAATGCGCGCGCGCAATGGGCACGTCGCGATTTAAATTCCGGCGATTTCTTTGGCGGCCGTGAAGCACGTAAAGCACCGGCGTCGGCCGCGCCGGGCCTTGCGATATTTCCGAGAATGCCCGCTGGAATTCTCGCGGAAAATGTAGATTCCTCCGTTTAGCCGAGAAACGAGATATATGAGAAGCATGAGATTTGCTGCGCGAGACCGGGCGCGCTCGAGGACACCGAATGGTAGGTATGTCCGTACACACAGATGCGTGCAAGGATGAAGGAGCGGATTTTTCTACGACTCGCCTTGTTTGCATTGCATCAACGCGATGGAATACTTAAGTAACCAGATCATTTCTTTTCTAATTGCGCGTTCTCACGATAGCCACTGATTAACGGGAAGGAAAGGAAGTGAGAATTATTTTATTCCATTTCAGTCGCGAGTGTTCCTCCGCTACCTAACAACCTAACAGCTTCATCGAATGAAACGTGCCCCGAACTTATTATCAAATTAATGTCAGAATTAAGCACTCGGCTCTAATTTCATTTAATAGTGGTCACGGTCAGCGAAGCTGTATTATTTAAGTAACAGTAGAAACACTATTCCCGTTCCGCGGAATCTCAGTTACTCGATCTTCTTATTATCCCAAACATATCCGACACATCTTCCTATGCGCTCGTAATTTTATGACTCATCCCACCTGCTATTTAAAGTGGTTACCGAAACAATACGGCATACAGGAGCGCGGACGCGTCATTATAGGGCTCGAAGCGGACCGAAGTTTGAATTAATTGAAAAAATCCATTTCACAGGAAACTGGGCTTGCCTCATACAGGGCTATCTACGACGTAAATCGCAGATACAACGATTGGTTTCAATGCTGCCCGTATAAATAGACCACCGAGCTCCCTGGAAGCCGCGGATGATTTTTACGCACGCACAATTACAGCGCGTCACCGTTGGCAAAAATGCAGATCGCGTATATGGCGCGACGTTTATCGAAACCGTCGATACGCTCTGAAAATCGTCGGTTTACATTTGAAAGCGGCTTGCGCAAGCTCGCCGGGAATTTTAATGGCGAGTGCAACGGGTATCGAGGTGAGCACCCGGCTGAATTAATTGCAAACGCTCGCAGAGGGACTTGTCAAGAATTTCAAGCCTCTTCTTTCGCCGATACGTGTAATCGAGGGCATCGCGGTGATCTCTAATAGTAGGTGGCCTTATTAAGCTCACGGTCTCGCGCCGATCACTTTACTCAACGTCGCTTTATTAATATTTATGAGTCCCTGTTGTGCCGCCCGCTGCAAAAGCTCGCGGGCCGATGTGACGCGGGCCGGCGATAAATTTGGATCGTTGCGCAATTATCCTACGACACTTTCGACATTACGAATAGGTACGTTGCCACCGGGAAGAACGCAGTAGGTCAAATCATTATTGGCATAGGGGGAAGCTTGTAAAAGCGGATTCGAGTGAAAGATCGACGGAAATATTTTCGATCTGAAGGATCTGCCTGTGTCAACAGTCTTCTCACTCACCGTATTTGTGGATGCATACCGGGTGGCCGTTGCGTCATGCGCCACGCGCGCCTATAACGAATCGAAATAAAACTCTCGCCTGATACCTCGCAGAATCAATTCCTCTGCCCAAGTTATAAAAAGTGAAGCTTTTTGATGCAAATTTGGTTATGAATAATTCATAATATCATCGTCGAGAGTGAGTCTAGAAATTTCCAAGCAGCACAGCGAGCCCTCCAATTAGTCTGACTCCTGAAAAAATCTCCAGGCACTCTGTAAGGATAGTTGTGCAATTCTCGCATTCGCGACGCATGCGTGCGCGGCTTTGTGCGTCTCGCCGTTCCTGGCCGGCAGTAGGCAGGCTCCTCGGGGCCCGCTTTTCGTCGCTCAATATATTTCGGGCCGAACGACCGTGCCGATGCGGCCCTCCTGCCGGACACACGACGCGTACACACACATAGACGCATTCCGGTACCACTTTTGCCGCGAGAATGGCAAAACTGGTCGCGGCCGAGTCGATACCAGGCCGGCGTTCTATCTGAATTTTTATTGCGACGGCGGAGCACTTTTAACCGGAACCGCGAACAATACGGCGAGGCAAGTTTACGGCCGTTACCGTAGCTCCATCCCGATATTACTGTATAATATCGTATTACGTGGAGAATTCCAATGGCGATTCTTTCCCTTCCCCGTTTTTTCCTGTCTTTCCGCGTGCAATTTCGCGATACCGCGAGAGCGTTCGTGTGTACCGTTCGGGGCGGTCTTCTTTCGCGCGGCAACCGGCCGACTGTAATTTACGTAATAACGCGCCACGCGAAATTCACGCCGGAACATTTGACGAGAAGCGATTTCACGCGGTTCTATGCCCCTCGTTTATCGCACGAGCGCCGGCGGGACACCGTTTTTAGAGGCGGCCAGTATTTGCACGCTGGATGAATGAGTCAGCTGGAGACGCACGGCCCGACCCTCCGCGATTTATTATATTGGCGGAGGCGCGTTTGCATGCGTCCCGTGTAACCTACGCTGGAACCAACTGGACGCATTTCTGTTTCGTTCCTTCTTTTTCTTAGGTCGCTCTTCACTCTAGCGATATATACACGATCCGGTCGCCGATCTGGACCCGCGGCGAATGATACGGTGATGAACGAAGGACAGCCGCGCGATACCCACACGACTTCATCAAACCTGCGCGCCAGTTGGATATCTCCGATCTACTTGCTCCTGGACGGAAGCACGTCGAATTCCACGAACATCTAATTAACCCCTTGAGTGACGGTGGAACGGATATATCCACCGTTTGAACGGTGGTCTTGAGTGGACATAATATATGCCGCCTATTTCGTGCTGTTTATTTGGGTAATAAGAGCGCGAGGCTCGATTGCCAGTGGTTCGGCACTAAATAGTATCCGTAGATACGAACTGGTAGAGTTGAAGGGGAAGGATAAACGAGACACCAAATGCTTGGAAGGACTCATGATTCTACGATAAGAGTAGTAAGAACTGAAACGTGTGCTGTGGACGAAGAGTAACAATTTACAAGCAATCGTCAAGCAATATCCTTCTACCTATAAGAAAGAC
This sequence comes from Andrena bicolor, assembly GCA_960531205.1. Classification (NCBI taxonomy): domain Eukaryota; kingdom Metazoa; phylum Arthropoda; class Insecta; order Hymenoptera; family Andrenidae; genus Andrena; species Andrena bicolor. Next base: position 33,058,186 of record OY482666.1, on the reverse strand, counting down.
GAATTTATAATGGTATCTTAAAGTATCATTTTATATCGTCCCTTATTTATGCCTGTATCACGCAAGAAAAGATCCCGGCACAAACAAACACTTTTAGTAAACAAACCCCCTGTATAAAACACTGAGACAAGGCTAGCTCAATAAATTACACGTGGCTGAAATGTCAAAAGCAAACGACCTCCGAAAGCGCTCTCCCCGCTTAAGAGATTATCACTTTGCGACGTTGAATCAACGTCGTAGGATGTCAATGTCTAGTTTAGCTAGCGGCATACATAGTTACTGTTTCACCTCGATTAACGAGCAGAGGAATTTAAATAGCCCATTATCCCACCTACCTACGAATACCATCGCGTCTACGACGCTGTGTTAGTCACAGCGTAACTTTAAATTCGCAACGATGCGTGAAGTACAGACGCTCGATACCAAGGATCTGCGGAGAGTTAATCGCGCTGGGCGGAATCACTACGGCACGCATTCCACTACGCACAGAAAGTCGCGTAGCGGTGCTCCGGTACGCGGAATTTCGTGGTCAGCGGGGAACTTACCTGATCGACACGAAGCGCCACCAGGATCAGGCACAGTACCGACACAAGCGCACTGGTGAACGCGTGAAAATTGGTCCTTCTCACTGACATTTTGGCGGATTGCGTGCCGCACAGGGCACTGAACGACCGGGACGTGTCGCGTTCTTGCCAGCGCTCCTCTAACGGCCAGTCTCACGTCACATTTTCGTTGTTTACCGAGAAGAGTCTCATCGTGTCGAGAGCGCGACGTGCCGAGCGACGTTCCCGAGATGGTCACGCGGTTCCCCTTCGGAGGTTCTAGCGCGTAGGCACACGAGGGATCGTTGTTGGCTGGGTCTCGTGGCTGGTGTATCGAAAACTCGATGGGTCGTCGTAGAGAACTGGAGGCGAATGTTATACTGGCGCAATAATGACTGTTCCTCCTGAGCCGAGTGCCCCCAGGGACGCTCAGGTGTTCAGGCATCTGGTGGGGATAGATCGTGCCGTGGCGGCCATTCCCTTTTCATCCGATGTAGTATGCGATCCACGCATTCATGTCTCCGAAACCAGCGATGCGCCTCAGCCGCTTCTCGTGCTTGCTAGGCGAGGTCAGCACCGTGCACGGTACGCCCTTGCAGTGCAGGGAATCACCTTATCGGTTGGGTCTGGGGGACTTTTAGAATCTTCCTGGAGGCCCCCTGGAGTGAATTTGGAACTAGTTTCCCCTAGGCGATGACCTTAATTGGTACATATTCATGGTTTTCTGTTTTTAAGCAGGTTCTTGCGGGATGTTGAAGGAATGACACTGTATCAAAGTGACGCTGACCTTAATCCTCAGAAGATAGGTTGCTTTAACTCTTAGATTTAATGAATTGGCCGTTCCTTATTTGAAAGATGCTCGGTTTAAATAGCCGAGTGTAGGTATCGACTCGAGGGACAGCTCATCCGCTTTAAAGCTTACATTTTCAGAGTTCCGATGTCCGCGAGAGAAAATCTGTGATATTCTGATTTTCGCGATTCATAATATATTGGTAGCTATATATAGTACCGAAATGGGAAAGTTCAAAGGATGGCAAGTTCACTCTGTTTAATTAAAGTTCCTTTCATAATTCTGATAGGTGATTCTGCAATGAGATTGCTGTGTGAAATGTTGAGGAGATTTGGATGTGCAAATAACACTTCCGAAATTACAGTGGACAAACTAATGAGTAGATATCGATTGAACCAAGATTGCGGAATTACGGGACTGCCGTTAGTCGCGATGCTTGCGAAGGTATTGTCGCGGTCCCTCTCAAGTTGTCACAATGCGGACAAAGGCGAATACCGAAGACAATAGCAAGCTTATAGGATCATTCATGGATGACGCGAAGACCATTCAAGACACTGATGCATCGATATCTTTACGCAGGAACAGTTTAAACGCCGGGTGACTGCATTTTTTCAATAGATACGTGATGACCATACGGAAGCATAAACATTTCTATCTATTTCCATCACTGCAATAAAACATACATATCCACTTAAAAATACAGTTCCACTAAACTCAGTCTCCCACTTATACACTATAAAGCCGCTTCAATCGCATTTCGGTTCATTCAAGCGTTAAAAGAGGAATTGATTAAAAGAGAAGTAGTTGCTCAAAGGCATTATAATAATCGGCGCTGCAGTTAGACACGTTTCAAAGTTTCCTCCGTACATTTATTCTATTAGGAGTTATTACAGCTTCACCTGTTCAAGCTGGACGATTGTGTAATGGTTCTCCCGAGGATAAACGACGGCGCACTGGGGAAATAAGAAGTAATTCGCGAAGAAGAAGAAGAATCGCCCGTGATTCGTGCTCCCTTACGTAACGAGGCGAGACTTGCATCTGAAGAGAACTGTAATCCTAATGAAAACCCAGACGCTCGTCTTCCCATCGAATCCTCTTGATCCCGGAAAAATATTGCTGGCTCACTTTCCCCCAGGAAAAAAGAATCCACTCTCTCGGGTGCCTTTACCTCAACGAAAGGAAAAACCACCCCCGCGAATGCCACCCTCCCGTCTAAATTAATAAACGCGAGGCCAAAAATCGTAATGCATAATAATCCCATTGTGCACGGGGCGAATATAAAACAGGACGGGCCTCGTGGATGCGAGTGAAACAAAGAAATTTTATTCCGGGAGGAGAACCCGGTTCCCAACCCGCGTGCCACTACCGCCGTCCGGGACAATAGGAATTTTATCTCCCGAAAGATTTCAAAGTACGATTTCCATGGGCACAAAAGCTCCGTAAGTGCAACGCCACGGAGCCGCACGAATATCTGGGTCGCTGCATTAATTCTTTCATGCACCCTCGCCCGGTCGAGTGGTCTTCGCCCGCTACACCGAGAAATCAACACCGCGAAGGTGTCGCCGTGGCCGGCGCGCTATGCAATCGCCGTGGTATCGTGATAGTGGTGGTTTGCAGGCAACGGGATAGTGTGTATACATCCCCCAGGCCTGCCGGCGGCTGGCGATACGGAGGATTTTCGAAACGGCAGCCTCAGCTACGACGGGGGCACGACCGTTGCTGTAACGTGTAGCCTGACGTTTCATCTTCAGTCGGCCAGCAGGTGGAGCGTGTTTGACGCGCATCGAGCGACGTCACCCTGTACAAACACGGGCCGAGACCGGGCATATCGGGAAACACAGGGGCTCGTCCCTTTTTCTCCCCCTTTTGTCGTTAGCTCCCGACAGCCTGGTGGGGATGATAAGGAGAACGCAAGCGCGGACCTATCGACCGGCGAACCCTCCGGGTAACACCCTCGCGATCCTCGGCCGAGGCTCACTGCTTCACCGGCAAACTAGTGGGTAGTACACGCACGCGACACAGGTGAGTACAAGCTTCTCAGATCTTAATGTTTCTAAGTGCACCTAAGATAGAGGTTTAAGGGTAAGATTCATGGCACGGGGGCGCTTGGATAGGGTTGAACTGTTGTCCGGTATGCGAACAGGACCGAGTCTTGGATTTTGTACGTCGACTTCTGTGCTCGGTTGCGGCGTCATTCTACCGCTGGTACCACGGTACCTCGCGTTCCGGGGGGCCGGGGTTAGGCTCGGGAACGGTCACTGGGGAACCGTGGAGAACGGGGAATTGATTTTTAGGTGGCAGGCATTTTACGTGCCTCGTTTCCGTTCTAGGCTAACGTTTAAGTAGATCAAGACCTCTTCTACTGTTAATTGGATAAAGCTGAGGCACTGGTGAAGATTAATAAAATTGATTTAGAGCTTCACGACGTATATGGTCTTGCAAAACTTGTTCGCGAAGAAACGTCGGATTTAGTTATCGAGATTATGTAGGTGCTGTTGGGTTTCGTGTTAGAGTTCTATATTGAATGATAGTTGGATATAGAAACTGAAAATGACGTAAGTAAAGGAGCAGTCACGGAGATGTTTCTATAATTATCTGTTCCTGCCAAGATACACTTTTCCAACGATCGACAGTGCTAAATTATTAATTATAATCTTCACGGTTTAAATTTACGCGGGAGCACATTTCGCCGATGTTGATCGATGAAGGTGGAGCAATTTGCATCATGCTTTTCTAGTCTTTCAATTAAACTACTAAATGACAGGTACTTAGAAATCACTTACGTTAAAGCTATAAAAAAGATTTTTATAAGTAACACTTATATTATGTAACAGAATGCTTGATCTATATACAGTCATCTCTTCTTGACCTAAGAACATATATAGGTAGTGTAGTTAAAATCCAAAAAAGTTTTGAGCCTGAAAATTTGTCTATGACTATGCCAAAATACTACTCTGAACAGATCTTATTAATTAATCACGGTAAGTATTTTGCAACCAACTGCCATTTTCCCTCTTTGTATACATAACGTAACTGTACGCGCAGCTTTGGGCGGTCAACGCGCCTGCCCTTTCCTAACACCTAGGGACTCTTCCGCCATCGATTATTACTAGACTCTAAGCCGAACCCCTGAGAGATAAAATGAATAACATAGAACTCTCGTTGTATTAATATGTACATAACAGAACTTTATATCAATTAGCGATAAATATCAGAGAAAGAGACACTAAAAAAAAAAACAGAATTTTTCTCTAATAAAATTCGACGAAGTGTATCAATTAAACAGAATTTTAGTGTTTATATAATAAATTTTAGAATTTTGGTGGTCCAGCAAAAGGGCGTGTCACGAATTCTATTCACATCGAAGCTCCATATTCCCTAACTTTCCACGACCCTTGGCCACATAACGCTGTCAACAGTTTGGAACTTCACGAACACGTCAAAATTAGAAACTACCAAGGTTCATTAATCGATCAGTATCGAGCTTCGCGTAGTTCAAACTATAAGGGAACTTCACATTATAAGCAACCTATTTATTGCGAAAGAAAAGCTTATTTTAGAAGGCTGTAAACAGATCGCGGTCAGCAAGAACGCGAGAATCTCAGCGGAGGCTGAAATTCGTTGAAACTCATTTGAAATTCAATTAACTACGGGACCTGTGAGATTAATTGAATGGCGACAGTTCGCTAACTCGTCACATGCAGCGTAAGCCGAGTTAATTTAGAGTTCTCCGACGCTCCTGATTGGCGAGTGCCTTCAGAGACGTGACCGAAGCTGAAGTTTCCAGTAGCGAGAAAATTTTAAACTATCCGCCAAGTCTTTGACGACGTTTAACATTTTCGAATCATTGCCGTTTTGCAGTCACGAATGTAGTTGCGTGTCGTGCCTCGACTAAAGCGAGCAACAAATTCCATGGAAATCTAACACGACCTTTCCCCCAGCGCGCAATCAGCAAAACCCCATATTTTCCCTCCCCTTTATTCACAGAAACAATTAGTTCCTCGCTGGGTGGTTTCCGCATACTCCGCGAACGCCAAGAGCTCGTTATCGCACTTCTTCATCGCTATCCAATATTCGACGCGAATCGAAATCGCCACTTGAACGCGGAGAGGCAAAACACGGGGTCATGTAAAAATCCAGCAGCATGTAAAGTCACGCTGCGGCCGTATCGATCAGCAGGATATCGAGCTGCACATTTTGCCGTGCTACATTTCTGCGGGAGAGGTATTCATCTCGCGCGCACGTAGGATTTGCCTGCAAGTTTTTACAGCCAGCGGCCCGCGGTTTCCTTCGCTCGTATAAACTCGACAGCGTTATCCATTGTGGAAGCTAAGCAGCGTATTATTTGTGTTCCATCATCCTCAGTCTTCATTATCCGCCCTCATTGTTCAAGTGAAATTCATGATACAAGAAGCATTGAAGAGTACACTAAAATACGAGTACCTGATTTTCCGATTTTCCCTCAAAGTATGACCATTTGCCTAATATCGATAATGGTACGAAAGTTAGACCCAGGTGGGACGCCACTTTCATTAACCCACCCTCGATGTTTCCCGTTGCAGATTTCAACTTGGATTGTTTAGTTTGTCCTTCCTCACCTCTCTTATTTCATCCTTTCCTTTCGGGTTACCTTACGTTGATATTTACCCCGCAACTCGACAAGAGACGGAGAACATCGAATCGGTCATCGGACGAGCAACACCAGGCGACTCGTCCACCCTGTCCCCGATCTCCGCGCCCAGCGACACGGGGAACACGGACCTCTCCGCGTGCGCGACCGTCCGAAAGGTGAAAACCACAGAGAACCCGCGGTACTCGTTAAGGGGACGCAGTCGGTGTTAACCAGCAAGATTACCGGCCGCGGCGGTTGCGCCAAATACTGTGGTACTTCTCCATCACCCGGCAACATTTCATTCTCCAGCTTTCGGCAGTCCTTCACCTCCAATGTTAACTACCTGAAACGGAGGTGAGTGCCTCCCGGCCGAGTGACGTTGCATGCGCAGAACCACTTTGTCCCGATGGAATTCCTGGAACTTCCCTCTGGCGGGTTGAAGAGACTCGAGGAATTCGCCACCGAGGCGTTTAAGATCGCCGCGATACGCCTATCTTCCGCTGGCAGATCTGACTAACTTTTTCGATGTTTCGAGAGCTTTTATATAGATACTTAGGAAGTTTCAGGATACCTCACTTGTACAGGGTGTTTTGGAACTAGTGGTACAAATCTGATTGGAGTATAAGTCTGAAGCACTCTGTATAATATACCTTTTTAAAAAGTTATTCCTTTTGTCAATGTTATTTCAGCTTGAAATATTGTTCAGTGCTGTGCAACCTGTGCGGGGAAGAGAACTTTGACTTTGTCCCTTTGAAATGGGTTTATTGAATAGATATCTAAATCTAAGCCATTACGATAAATAGAATTACTCAAAAATACAGAAAATGACGAGGGATAGACAAACTTATGATAGTCTTTTTCATTGAAACAACAAATAAAGGAACGTAAAAAATGAACAACAATCTCGACACAATGTTGGTTTAATGTACGTCTACATTATACTCTATGATACAGTATAATTATACTGGTCGATAGATTGCTCGTTCAATTAACCGAGAGCTGGTTATCTGATTCGTCCCCTGAACTATAATTACAGTATTATTCGAGTTTCACAAGTTGCAAATGGTAGGGTGGTAATTTTAATTGGCAGATCATAGCATAGGTACTCTATTTATTCAAGATTCCACATATTAATTGATCCTTGGAGAAGAAACGCTGCTATTTTTAAATCTGAACAATTCACATATGATAAATCACGATGTATGCTATGCATGAGGATCGTTCGGAAAATCGCTTTTGGTATCCTGCGATCATAGCCTGAAGCTCGATATTTTAAATATTGATGTCATTGAGGGACTCTAATACTTGAACGAAGTCCGATTAATCGCTGTGTTCGTTTTATAGAGTTTAGTTTAATGTTCTACCCTGATTACAATGCAACGCTTACCGAACGCATTCCAATTTCATCTTGCGCGCCGCTGGACAAGCTCTCGAATCGCATATATCAGTCAACTCGCCGCCTAATTGTCCCACGGGGCAAGAAAGCGCCTTTTCCATCTCGCAAAGAGCACGAGCGACCGTCAAACCCGCATTTCACGCGTGGCAACGTAAACTACGCGTCCAGGCGCATCAGACCCACGCGTGTGTGCCACCGTCATCCGTCACGCATGCAAACTTGCAGCAACCAGCAATCGTCCATCATCGCCGAACGCCATCCATGCCATCCACCCTGAGCACTGGCTGTTCGATGTGCAATTCAGACCTGTCAGACAAAAAGCAAAAGCGTGAAAGCAGCGGGTTAATTCGGGCCGATTGCCACTATCACGACCACCACCATAGTTTGTCTTCCAGGTTCTCGTCAGGGGATTTGAGCTCGGAGCTCGACGATGAACCAAGCACAGACTCCGGGCTGGCCTCCATGGCCAGGGATTCGTCCCAATCGTATCAAGGGGTACCGGAACGGCCGCTGCAATCTCAACCAACACCAGTTCCAGCCACTAACCAGCCACCGGTACCTGGAGCACCACCAATTGGAGCACCACCACATGGAGCGCCACCACATGGACCACCACCACATGGACCTCCACCACATGGGCCACCACCACATGGACCACCACCACCTGGACCTCCCCAGCCTGTCGGCGGTGATCTGAGCCTCAACTTGAGGCCCGGGTCAAGGACTACCAGCGCTCCGTCGTCGCCAGCGAAGACACGGGAGAGTTTGCTTCAAAGGGTTCAGAGCTTGACCGGGGCTGCTCGCGACCAGGTACGTTCCAGGGGAATTCAACTTTTCTTCTGGTTAGTACAGGTGAAGTGTAGATGGACTTGCGTCTCACAAGTGATACTACTCCGTTTACTTACTTTAATTTCTTCCTCTAAGAAATTCTGATCCTTCGGCACTCAATAAAGGCTTATAGCTCATAGGAGATACTTTGCCTGCCCAGAAGTTACACAGACTTTAATTGTCACAATTAGGGTGCGTCCATTCTGGGAGCAGCAGTGTCGGGTGCAACCAGAGGCCCATCGTTCAACAAAGATCGATGCTTCACTCTGTTGGTGATCGACGACCAGAACACCGACTGGAGCAAATACTTCCGTGGTCGTAGAATCCACGGCGATTACGAGATTCGCGTTGAACAAGCGGAATTTCGGGAATTGTCGTTGACGGCGAGCGAGGCTGGCACCGTCGTGTCCATGGCTGTTTATCGTAACGGGACTAAAGTCATTCGGTAAGACGACATCTCGAGTCTTCTTGAGTGGATTTTAACGACCCAGGTATAAACGAACGGGGGAAATTCTGTCGGTAGGTCCTTCAAGCCTGATTTCGTCCTGATACGGCAGAACTTAAAAGACGCGGGTGAAGACAACAAGAACCTTCTTCTCGGTTTGATGTACGGAGGTGTCCCGAGTATTAACAATCTCACCGCCATTTACAACTTCCAGGTAAATGTCGATCGAAGTGTTACTAGGAACACGATATTAGGTCCCAAATGACTAGTCGCGAGTTGGAAACTACGTCAACGGTATCTTTTAATTAACATCTGGAAGAACTCCTAGAACTTCCCAAGTTCTGTGAACTACATTAAAGTTGGGTAATTGAAAGACTCGTCCTTTCAGGATAAACCTTGGGTGTTCGCGCATCTGCTGGGTCTTCAGCGCCGTTTGGGAAAAGACAACTTCCCTCTGATCGAGCAGACATTCTATCCTAACCATCGTGAAATGGTGAGTAAAAGTCTCCATACAATGAACGACTACGAACCTCTCGTTTATTTCTCCATCGATTAAGTGATATATAATACTTACAAAAGTTATCAAATGGAAGGACTAAACTAAAATACGTTCCCATGCTAGGAAATGTTGAACTCCCGTCATATCGCGCGTTTAGTATTTTGTACTAAAATTTCTACCCACGTCTAGGGACTTGTTTCCTGCCGCTCGTAAACGAGAAACAATAATCACCCTCAAATAGAGAACTTAACTGGTTAAAACATCTATAAAATGACGCTTAAGATTTACACACCGTCTCTGAATAATAAAGCACCGTAATCCTTTGACCAACAAAACATGTGGCTTTTGAATGCTATCAGGCCTTCTTTCTCTCACGGGAATATACATTCGACGTCATGTTTCAGTATTCAGAGACGTACACGATACTACACTAAACATTAAATACCGTTTAGCAACTTCGTACACAGATAAGGCTACATACAACGAAAGAAAAGTGAGAATAATTTAAAAATGCATAATATACATCAATAGCCTAATATGTACAACTAAAGGGATGACCGATAGACGTTGAATTACGCTCGCTGCACTCGCTGTCTCAGATTTCAAATAGCTCGAACGATTTACATTACAATCGAGCGTACCAAGTTTAATTAAACGGAACGAGGTTAGTAGCATTGTTGCGATGGGAAATTAAAAGCTTGCCAAAGGATGTTTACAGCGAAGACACTTTCATTAATAATTCCTCTCAAGGTGAGTAAATAGAATATTGAACAGATTCGCTCGGTGCCTTTGATTATTCAGATATGAAAATACCGACAGGTTGTATCGAGGAAGTAAACGGGAATTAAATGGAAAGCCAGTCAATAACGGGGGCTCAATGCTACGGACCTCGAAACGTTAAGGAATAACTTATAATGGAAATGCAAAGCAGTTTCAAGTGTTCGTCAGCAAATTATATTAGAACCTCTAGAACACAGCGTGTATCAACTAGATTTCTTTCTTCTCGTGTTTATCCATGAACGACTTTTGTACTTGCTGACACAACCATCCAATTAATACTTTTAGTCGAACTCGACAATAAATAGAACGTAGTACGATGCAGAAACGCAAACACTTAAGTCAAGAAACTAATGCTACTTTTCGCGAATAAATACAACTTACATGCCACTTAATTTATATAAAATATTTTAATCGGTGGTCACTGCAACGTTCATTATAATCGCAAAAAAATCATCTGCTCCGGACAGGAAAATCACTCGACTGACCTAGCGAAGGAAAATTTCTGGTCTTTTTACGAGTAAGTTGCCGATCATTTGATTTTCTTGCGACTATAGTGACAGTCAATTTTGGAACCCACTCTGGTGCAAATAAATAAACCCTTCTTATCAGAACATTAATATTTTGACGACACCACGCGGTAAAGTTTGCTGCGTGTTTGAACGCTACTCACGCGATACAATGATCCACGAGAGACTCATAGGTACGGAGTTTCCAAGTGTAATCGTAACGAAAGGCGCGCTGCGTGACCAGGCACGAGCTACGCCGATTTCCCGCCAGTAGATATACTTAATCGATTTTTTCTTGTAACCGTGGAAATACCAAATGCTTCAATGGGGAGGAATTTACGGTTCCCGCAGCCTTTGTTGCTCGCGTTTCCGTTGGTATTCCCTGATACAGTTCTTGTAAGGGACAGACGGAGTCCAGGAACATCCACCTGGCCCAGCCATGCACACGCCGTATTTTTCTTGGCAATCTTGAGGACCTGGCGAGCTTTCCCATAAACACTGCTTCCTTCCTACGCTCTCCAGAACGGCTCCCTTCCTCCACCATGGTGTATACCCGATCTGGAACACAAAGAATCGTGGAACAACATCCTTTACTTGAGTATTTCTCTCTCGAAAGAGAGGAACACATTACTGCCACTTTCAAATATGAGTTTAAAGTATCGGAAGTTTCATCGGTCTGTCAACGGAGCAGTTACTTGGCAAATGAAAGATCTGAGTTCGAATTGTTTTAAAATACGAACTTCTTTCTGTGACTTTGCTATGGCGAAGACCGGTTCTTGTTTGATAGATTGAGTTATTTATGTTACAATTTGCGATGTAAAGTTTGTATTAACCCTTCGTGATCACACGAGGCGTATGGCACCCCAAGAACAATTTTCGAGTTCAAATCTCGCGTCTTTATGACTTCCAATGGGGATTTATAACAAAAAAATAAAAATTTCGCTTTTTTCCACAATTGTGGAAAATCGCTATTCTTAAACTACAAATTTTATCGTACAAATTTTATATTTCTAGGAAACGACTATTAGTGCATGATTGTATGAGTATTACGAATGTACAATTATCACTAAAAAGTTAAAAGATTCAAAAATACGAAAGTGGTAAATGAAAAATAACGCTGACGGTGAACCCCATGTTACCAATTTGTGATCATAAGAAAGTGTGACCACGGAGGGATAACCATTACCTGAAAAGACTACTTTTTCACTCACCTCGCACGCGCAACCGCGGTGATAGAGACCCCTGTATCCTTTCCGCTGTCGGCTGGTCACTTCAGCCCATCTCATCGGGTTGCTGCAAAGCGACAGCCCGATTTTTCCTTCGATTATCATCCCGCTCACGAGATACGTGTCGCCCAGTCTTAGGTGTACTCCGCACATACCGCTCATCGAGGGGCTCCATAAAATATTCTGCTTCGAGAACTCGTCCGGATTGATGGTGTTCCATTGCTAATGAAACGTGTATCCACGTTAGAAGGCGATCGCCTCTATAAAATGGCCGTAAGGCAGCGGAAGTCGTAAAAGCTAGAGGAATTTCCATAGACGTACGAACCTTGAAGACTTTGTTGACTTTCACGTTGTAGGCGATCTCGTGCTCGCTCACGAGCTTCACCCTTTTCACTCTCACCACGGCGACTGTAACGACAGAAAGGTGGTCATCGCTTGTAGAGAGATTGATAGGAATTCAGTGTTTTCGTTTCGTAAAACACTTACCATAGTCTGAGTTGCAAAATAAAGTCTGGGGATGGCTCAGCATGCAGCTGCATCCCATCACCCTTTGCACTGGCGCTAGAGCTAACGCGATCAGCAAGAAGTACGTCCAAAATGTTAACTGCCCCATCTGAGAATAAGAAAGGTAAAATGATTTTGAATTAGAGGGAAGATTTTTATTAAACGTAACGAAGAATAGTCACGGAATGAATAGTATTATCGCTGGCCAGAGATACATGTAAATTATAAGATGATGAGTACGAGAGAAAATGTTTCTTCGCTGCGGACAAGGTCCATTTATTATTGAAATCCGATTAGGTGTGTCCGAACCATTGAATGCGGATGTCACCTGTCGGATGCCAGCAGGCTCACAACTTTATTCAACGAATACAACGGGAAGCTCGTTAAGTCGAGAATACGCGTTTCATTCTTTTTATGAAGGAATCAGATAATCGTGGCAATGAATCAAACTGTCCCTAAACATCTAATTTCAATTTGTCATTGGGCCAGCTAAATCTAGCGCCCCCGTCGCCCACCTACGGACCTTGTTAATGCAAATGTATTCGATCCTCCGCGCGGTAGATGCAAAGTGGATCTGGATTTACGTGTGAATTCCAAGAAACTGGCGACAAACGATTGCCAGCGATGTCGTGAATGCACTGACACAAATGTGGGACCTTAAACTCCTATCGGCATGGATAAATGATTATAAGTAAGTGAGTCGTGAATTAAGAACTCCAATAATTATAGTTAAGTTGCTTTAAACCGAGCGGAATAAAAATTCTTTGCGATTGAAAGTGGAAACATTCGGGATTCTATACACGCTCGCGGCACCTGATGGTTGCGGTGGAGAATAATGGTGGCGGATTCCGTTGAAGCCGATAAGTATTGCGGAAGCGCACTAATGCGACCCAGTTGATCGACGCAAGCTGGACGAAATCTAAATATAGATATAAAACGGCACCCAAAGTCGAACACGTCCCGGAAAGCGGCGTGCGAGCCGCCTAAAAGATCGTATTGACGATGCGTTTCCTTGGACTGCGAGAATAGACCTGTGGACAGCCAGAATCTAGGCAATTCTAACGGAACCTACAGCAGTCGCGGAATGCTCTTCGCTACCTAGACCCAGGACTGCACGAATCAATGAATCTCCAACGAAGGTTCTATTATCTGCGAACCAAGTAGCGTTATTTAATGAACTTTGGTATCTAAAAAAATCTGTAACAATATTTCCAGGATTGATCAGCTACCCGCAACTTCTGCCAGCGGAAATACACAGCATTGTCCTTTAAAATGCAGATCCCTTACGTCAGCATGAAAAGGCGTTTCGCGCATTCTATTAACACTAATGTCTTACAGAACGCGTTGCACGTGTAAACCCATCGAATCGCCGTATCGTTACCGTGCTCGAGCAGAAACGACATCGATACATTACGCGCGAAAGCTCGGCCACTAAGCGTAATGCGGTGTCACGAGCAAACGCAAGTGCATTCACTGAGCGCGAGTGACTGTGCATGACAGTTGGTGGGTGCACCCGGTGGCGATCGTTGTTTAACACGCGTTTATGCCGAATTTATTCTCACCCGTTGAACCCTTCGCTCGGGCGACGATAAAGTTTCGTTGGACGATCGTTTCGGAATATTTACAGGTTCCCGCTGACATCAGCTGCATCGTGAGTGGAATAGTTGTTGATCGTGAAGCGAACGCGGCTGAATTAGACTGCTTCACGGCTCGGACGCTGAAGCGCTTGTTAGAGTGTTACATTTGGCACGATTCTGCTTATCTGGCAGTTTCTAGGCACAGTTTGCGATTTCATTTTAAGCTTGCTGTTTCGTTATTGAGTTAATGCTGGGGTGGGGGTATAAGGGGATTGACTGTGGTAGATGCGAATTTGAGGGAGGAGGCCTACCTAGAACGGTCAAAACAAGATGCTTCTTTGGGAATTTTTTTTAGAAAAAATTGATAAACTTTTATTATTAAACATTAGTCTATTGCAAAGAGTACATCTTACGGATATTACAGTATTTTTATGGTAGAAAGTATTGAAAGATTTGTGAGCTATAAGCGATGCCCGAGACGTCCCTTTTTTAAGCGCTTTGCAGTGATAACAGTAGCTCGGTGCAGGATCATCCAAAATTGAAAATTCGATATTTTATTTAGATAATATATTAAATTATCTAGGCACTATGGGGCCTGGTTTTGTAAAAATTATTTTAGACACAATGGCAGATGTGCAAAGTTGAAAAATCGATATTTGGCAAAAAATTACTCGTTTTTCGAGTGTAATATATTTTTAACCCTAAAATAAGCCTGCAGAGCCTAGAGTAAATCGGTTCATTAATTTTTGAGTTATGTGTGTCACCGACTTTGAAAACGTAATTTTGAGGACACCGCATTTAAAGTTTTAGGTCTGAACGCTACGCTGAGGAATAACTACCTACTTACACACGTACCTATAACAATTTTTAATTTTGATCGGATTACCTTGACACTTTCAGCGAATATTTTCAAGATGTTGTACTCCAAGAACATATAAAAATAGATTTTTCGAAAATTTCTAGGTAGGCCTCCCTCCTTAACTGACTAGTAAAATTCATAAATATCTTAACCGCTCGCCCCGCAAATAAAAAAATAAATAAAAGGAGAGAAAAGTGTCTTAAGAAACACATGGCCTATATGTTCAATATCTTGCATCTAAACAGTCATGACTGCGCCCCGCGCATATAGAAGTCTCTTCCTGTAGCTTACTATACATATATGAGGCATTCAGAATAATATCGAACTAACTTACATTGAAAAAATATGAATCTTTCCTATTTTATATGATTAGTACAGCTTACTGGAATACACTACAACTACTAACTCAATTTTCCAAAAAAAGTGGGCCAGTCCGTTCTGTTCTCAATGCCTCATAGAACCTGCGTTCGCATTGAAACATACATAACCAAGCTTTAACTGCGAAACAAGAAGTTCGCGTATCTATGCTTATTGTTACGTAGAGTATGCCTGTAAACATTGCGCCACTACTTTAGAAACGTACTGCGCGACGTAGGGAAAGCTTATGATTCGAACGCGACTAGTAGAGTGTGAACTGTGTCGAACAGACAGGCGCATAATTGCACAGAGGAGGATCTGCAGGCCAAGTTCGTGGCGCCCACACCCTGATGATACCAGAGATATTCTCACATGGCATTCATCCGATGCGCTTCATGCATCATGATGCAAAACGGATTGATTGGCCGGCTGATGTCATAGGCAGCCGTACGTATATTCGCATTATTTTTATTTCCGCCGGCAATAATAAACAGACGGGCAACGATGGGTCGGTGCACGCCTCGTGACGCATCCCAGTGACGATCTCTCACCGGTTCCACGTGATTCGTCACACGTATCAAGATTTATTCCACCTTAAATTGAGTTACGCCGCGGCTCCGAGGGCGACTTATACGACGCCCGTAATCGTCCGCGTAATTATCCGCCTCGAAGAACGTTCGTCGACGTACTTAATGCAGGTCGCAACCCAGAATCAAATGACCATTGATTGACACGGAAAACGGATTCAATTTCTCTGGACCCCCCACTTCGACCGTTTGTTTCTGATACTACACGGTATCTCGAGATTCCAATTGTCCGTCACCTTTGCCTCTCCACTTAAAACTATCGTTGCCATTTGCAAAGCCTGTGCAATTGTAGGGGCAATTGTTACCTCAACGCGCTTCCTCATTTTTCCTTACGGAACATCTTTGAGCACCGAGATGCGTGTCCACTGTTGCGCAAGCATTGGCCATTTACAGACAATCAGTATCTGTTTGTTTTATTATGTTTTTCTTAGTGTACCAAACATCCAAATGTCATCAATTTGAACAAACTCTACCTACAAGTGCCTTTCGTTTAATTTTAATCGTGTAAGGACCTGAGACGGATAAGAGTGCGGTTGATTTTTCGCGACAGGAAATTAAGAGATTAAGTTTATGGTTTCTTTCTTTCAACAGACGCTATTTAAAAACGTGTTCCTTTTTCGCTGTTGTCGAATAAGGACCCATTAACATTTCGTGTTCGCGGAACGAACAACCGTAAGTACACGCGGTGCCGGGCGTACAATGTGCAGAGTAATTTACGATCGATAATTCCCGTCTGAAACGGAGATTTGTGATTGCGCGATGGTAAATAAGCGCGCGGGCGCAAGGCTATGCCAATTAACCTTAAACTCCGAATAAGATTATACACGATGGAGGGCTGTTAAACGTAAATGAACGCCGGCCAGTGTATACTCGCGTTGCACCTCATACTTATGGTAATCCAACATGAGCGCGCACTATAAGTGCAATATTATAACTCTCCCGTAAGTTTTTTCGCGCCTAGTACAAGCGCGGATAAGCCCCGCGATAATTCACCCACCGGCCTTCTCGTAAACGGCGATTTATCGTCACACAGCGATAATGGCTCGGAATTTGTTCGAGCTTGTAATACAAATAACAATCGGGGGAATCGATAAACATCCCGCAGTAATATTTACCCTGTTCGTTGTCGATACCCTCACGTATCGTTCGGGAGCAGACACTTTGATTCTAAACTTTTAAACTGGTGGAGCTGGCGCCACATTTCACAACACCGGTGGTCCACCAGAGTCTCACGAACTCACGTATGCTTTCTCAAACACATACCAGCAATATGGATCCTACGTCTTGGAAAGAAATATCCACAGCTAAGTAGACAACTACACCGATATGGAGTGGAGTGTGGATTTTATCGTGTTTCTTTTCAATTTTTACCTGTTCTTGGTTTTATTTGGTATTCTGAAATTTTTTAAGTTGAGAATACGACTTCCCCTTAAAAATAATTCTATATTAAAAAACTAAAAAGCGATGTAGTTGTCTTTAAAAAAGTAGCAAGACCGAACACAGTAAACGATTACTATTATAAATTAGTATCGTTTTATTCACTTTCATTGCTCTGGCGATACCTTTCACACAATAGTTCCACTTTCCTAGTTGCCCTTTCTTAGAAATGACACATCCAAAACTGGACAAATGATACAACCAGACTGAAAAACTGGAGTAAAAGAGGCGGGGATTTTTTATAAAGTGCAGAAGGCATAGCTAGAGGATTAGAAAAGGGTTCAAAACCGATTGGTCGATCTGAGGCTGAAGAAAAATAATAATTCACAACTGTTGCAGTTGTTACAACAGTGCGGGCAACGAAAGGTTAAGGAATCAAATCATTCCTAGTGGTAAACTTTATTGACTTAAGTGTTACGCATACGTAGCGAAAGCTTAAAGTGAGTAATGAAACCCAACAACGTTTGATATCGTTGGAGTATTCTTAAAGAATCATTCGTCTAGGAGGAAACATCTTGAGACATGAAGTAGCGCTAAGTAGCTGCTGCGTAAACACTTTATCGAAGTCAACGGCTATTGATTGGGTGTTGTCTTAGCGAGAGCGTTAAAATCACACGCGTCCCGTCAGCACGTGACTTTACGTAACTCCGCGGACGCGAATTTATCGGCACACACCGGCGAAAGGTGTATTTCACGTCCTGTCGCAACGTTTATCGCTTTCGTATATCTTCATTAAAGCGGGAGGGTCGGAGTGATATTGCACGGGATGACGTCGAACGGCGATAAAACGAGAAACCACCGCGGGTAATATCGACGATGCCACCTTCACCGCCGGTTTTAAGCCCCGGCCAAGATTCCGTGAGTCTTTTAAGCAAGGAAATGGCTCCCGAATTCGCAGAGCAGTATCCGAATGCACGGCACAGTGTCAGACTTCAGAGCGCGTCATAATACGCAGACACCGTCAAAGCGCACTTCCCGTGATTGTCGTGCGCTAATGTGTCTACAAGATCTTTTTCTACCTACGTGTCTACTTTCTCCGGCCACACGCTTTCGTTCGTGGGTCTCATTACAACTCGCCGGCTCGTTGCTGCGAGCTTAGTATCATGATCGATGTGTACACGCTGTCGACTTAATAAATTCCTCGCTTGTTGCTTCGAGAAGCTTGAATACTCGAGCAGTTCGAATCGACAACTGGTCGAGCTAGTTCAAGAATTCGGAAAGGTTCAGAATTTTTCAGTGTACTCACTCTGCTCGAGGCAGTAATGGAGACTAAGCCCCGCGATATGGAGTATTGGAATAGTTAGAGTCTTCATTGACAAGTGGGTGGAGCTATCTGCCTCTGACACTTCAAAACGCGTGAATACACATTCAGTGGTGAACTAGTTTGGAGGTTTGGGAGGTAGTATCGAAGTATCACTGCTAGGTATCTAGCGATCAAATCCCTCCCACTAACATGATTATGAAGCATTTCAGATATCTTCGTTCAAAGATAGAACCATTTGAGTAGGTGTCACTCGGGTAGGCATAATAATTTCGCGCAAAAATATGGCCACAGTGATCATCTCGAAAACTAGTCACGAGGCTGGAAAGACAATCGAAGCTATCAGACACCGTCTTACATCAGACATTCTTGCAGCTGTTTACAGTGTACAGTAGGCGGATTTACGCGTCCATTAGAGCACGTTCTCAGCGAGTTCTTGGAGCTCTGTATTACGTTACAACCAGCATCAGCAGCGTGTCGTATACTGCTAGGCGAGTTTCGAAGTTCAGCACTTTAAGGGTGAGCATCGGCGACGTTTTTGATCACGAAAATCTTCACGCATCTTATCGCCGTGCAGCGCAAGAAGCGTTGAATGCGAGCAAATCGAAGACGAAGAATCGCACGAAATTTGCAGCGCGTAAATTTCAGGCAATCCGAATGTTGACGGTTTTATCGAAGCAGGCAGGTTTCGTGAGCTGATCGGGCGATTCGGTTAGAGTGGAAAGGGCGTGGAACAAAACCTGTTCAATTAACATTTCCCTACCGCGGCAATGGGAAAGAAAATTAGCGATGACAGTGCACGCATGGTTTATACAGCGGCACACGGTCGTTATTTATTTTATGAGGCGTAGATGATCGGGACGGGACCATAAATATATTGAAAAATTAGAATTCTTATGGATTTATAGGTTGTTGGACGACAAATGAGCAGGTTGAAAATCTGTGGAAATGTTTGCTCTGATATCCAGTACGTGTATATTTTCAAAAGATTTGGTGCGCGTTGAGAAGACTTATGAAGTGCATTTAAGTGATAAGAGTGGATAGAATTAATCATGAATGAAGCGATTATTCAGGAGAATTCCAGTACACCGATTGTATGATGTTCAAAGGTTCGAACGAGATTATTTTCAAACTGTATTCAACGAAGTTTTCCTTAGATCAGTGTATACATAGGAGCGAAAACAAATTCATATTCATGTTATCGTGACTGGAATCCATTCCACGGTATTAGTTGTTCCTAGAATTCGTCTTGATAGTGTAAATCCTCTACGATTTATTTTAATTCAGAGATGAAGTAAATAATCTTCTCTGTAAGAGATGAAACAGCCGCCTCTCTTGTTATTCAGATTTTCTGTGCATTTATAGATTCAGTAAAAAGGCAACGAAAAAATCGCTATTGTGGATCTGCTATACGTGGCGAACACTAAAGAAAATCTTGCCTAAAGTCCTCTCCTGTTTCTCCCCTCGAATTTTATGAAACACGTTTGATCCACCGTCGACAGTTGGTCACGAGCTTTTATTATCATGTTAATAACCCAACCGCCCGAAGACAGAATCTTGAAAAAGCGAAAATAGCTCTATGGTTACATCGAACAACAGAGAGTGTGTTGAAACGTAAATTTTCATCGCGCCAATTTTCGAGATGCGAAATTGCGCCGGGGGATCTATCAGAATACATAACGAAGCGCATCCTATTAAAAGTAATAATAACCCTTTAGCGACCAGAAGAAAGATTAGTCTTCCACGGGAATCCAGAGAGAATTTATAGGGAACCGACGTGTATTTTTCAGCAATCGAACATTGTGATGACGATCACGATGGAGCAATATTTTATTGAAGTACCATTTTCATCAAAGCCCATTTACATATTCATTGATCATCAGCTAAGCGTTATACATTAACGTCCGGATGGAATTTTTCTTAATGAATCGACACCTGTCCTTCTTTGATAAGATGTGTCGATTATTCCTGTCAAAGAGTTGTCAATGTTAACATTAGTTCGAGGACAATCCAGCGAATAAGTAGAACTCTTTTAAAACTCAAACGAAAGTTTCAATACATTTGGTTAATGTTACTTGACTAGAATTTCGAGTTCTCGACTGTTCTGCCAGCCCTACAAGCTAAGTAGTATTTACATATAAATTCTATTTTAAAATTCTAATAATTTCTGCATAGTTCAGACT
The DNA here is from genome assembly GCA_960531205.1 of Andrena bicolor. NCBI lineage: Eukaryota > Metazoa > Arthropoda > Insecta > Hymenoptera > Andrenidae > Andrena > Andrena bicolor. The sequence goes on along the minus strand of OY482666.1, from coordinate 33,037,797 downwards.
CCATTTACAATGCTGAATTGATTGACATGGTTGACAGAAAGAATTCCACTCAACAGATAATGTTGGCAATTCTTCATATTTTCTCATTCGAACGTTGATTTCTCGTGCGTGAAATTGCAGTGTACACGGTAGGGGCAGAGAATCGGGGCGATGTAATTTTCATGCACACTTAACGGGAGTGCGAAAGAGGCAGTCGTTTATGCGGCTAGTAATTAGCATCTTTCACAGTCGGGCCAAATAGCATGCAACCGTTTTCAAATATTCCACGAAGTTCAATATCGCGTTCACTAACGACGTAATCGGTTTGATGAATATGAATATTATTTTCGTATATATTTCATGGATTTAATTTGACGCGCCTCGTTCGCATATAAATTTTAAAGGTCCGGGGCATGATGGAACAGGATTCCATCGCCTGAAAACGGTTTCCACGTTCTCTAAGACATATTACATTTGCAGAGCACGAGCAAATATTCACTGCGATCGTTATTACAGTCTGAGTATGACATCAATCGATAAGACGAGCAAGCTGGGAAACCGTTACGCAAACGAAATGTGCGTACATATCAAATATTGCAGACATTGCAGACAGCCGCAGAGAAATATCACCTTCAAGGTTTTCGCATGTTAGTTCTGCGACCGATCCCATCGCACTTTTACTTCTGTTAGTATGTTCCTGATTCTTCAAAGAAACGATATTCACAGCCATTCGATGAAAATGAAGTATGTCCGAATGATTCGTGAAATTCGAATGCCGGAGAAAATTTAGATCGAAGTAACGAACTCGAGCTTCTCGAGTAGTTCGTCTATACAGGATGTTCTACAAAAATTGGTACTTCCTAGATGACGAACTTGTGACTCGGTTATCATTGTTTCAGTAACCGTATCAAATAGTACAAGCTATAGTGAAAGACATGATCGCAAAATTGCTTCAATTTGGCTGATTGTCGAGATAGTTGCAATTCATGCCATTACTCCGGAGGTTTCGTTGTATTAAAAACAATTACGGGCCGAGTAACAGTGAGATGAATAGAGATTTTCCCAGGAAAACAGTGGAATCATTATACAGGCTGGATTCTCGGCGGAGACGCAAATGCGTGCGCTGAATGCAGATGCGCGGACAAGTATTAATTAGACGATCGATCAATCGCTAGCAGATGAATGGTCGAATAGGCGACGCGGTGGCACAGACCGCACGGGATTTCGAGTCACCGATCGTCGATGATGTATCGATGATATAACGCGTCTGCAGAAATGATTCGCATTTTCCGCGCCATTTAGGGCGAACAACGTTCGATTGACGGAACGATTTAATAAACGGCTGTTGAGTTCAGAGAGGCGCGGTGTCCCGGCGCTGTTCATTTCGCCAAGTGTTGCAAATTGATGATCATGCACGAGATAATGACAGACTCGCTTTACAAGGTGTCTTTCAAAAGCGGCACGTAGACAATGCGTCGCGCAAATATAATCGATACGCGTATATACGTGCAGGCGAGGCTTGTGTTTCCGCGGCACGCTTATCGTTATTATCTGATATCATTTTAAACAGATCTGATATCATTCTTTCTTTCTCCACTGTCACCTAGGGTTGTCACATTTTTTACAGGAAAATAACGTAAATTTGGTTTCGTCGAGTATAAAGTAGGGACATTTTAACCTTATTAGTTTTTATTTCTTTCAAACTAATTTTTTATTCTTTTTAGCATTACAGGGAAAGTTTTTATCATTTTTAAATAACTCAATGGCATTATTGCACTCAATGTACATATTAAAATATATAAATAATTCCTTCTTTATTAAATTAAGAGACGCCTTGTTTCTCTCATCCCGCCACATGATATTCATGGTAGAGAAAACTTTCTCAGTTAATGCTGAGATGGCAGGAACAGACGAAAGATAAGAAATTAGTTTAAGGTGATCATGGTTTGTGTACATTTGGCAATTACGTATCATTATTAGTGAAATAAAGTATTTTCGCATACGTTGTTTTAAAGTACGGGTGGCAATCCTTCACCTGTTGTAATTCAAAAATGCATCAAGTGCAGTAAATAAGGATAACTATTGAAGTGTACGTGACCTGCAATCGAATGCAGAGAATACAGTTTCTCCACAGAATTTTACGCAAATTTTCCGTGGATCGCATTTACATTTCAGAAGAGTTAAATACTATCGGAAACTGTATGACATTTTACAGGACGTGTCAATTATGGAGTAGGAACTGATTCTCAGAAGCACTGTTACTGTATTCTGTCGTTTATCATATCTCGCGTGACCTTCGTGTAAAGTAAACATTATTATCTGATAGGCTACATTAAAATGTACAGGGTGGTTCAGGAGCTGTCTGCCATATTGCAGAAGCATAGGTCACGAAGAATTTTTATTCACCAACTACAGGAAAGAAAACACAGAGCTGAAAACACTTTCAAATTTCTTACTTGTCCACCTCAGTTTCTTTACTTTACTGAAATACAAGTTGCATGCCACGCGCGATAATCCCGAGCGATCATTTGAAAAGGAAATAGAAGAGAAGCATCAACATTCTCGAACATGGAAAGTGACTTTCGACGTGACCGCGCATGAGTCGGCAGGCATCGGTTGCAGACGCTTGTTGCATTCCATCAACGCAACATTTGCAAGTTTGCCCGTGACTGTCTATTAAATTGAAGTGGATGAACTCACTCTGGCTTCCCGGGAGCACTCGAATGCCTACAAAGTTGTGGATACACGACGCTATTCCTATTTATCCTGTACGCGAGCAGCAGCCAAAGCTCCCCGCACGATTCCACGAGTCCACGGGACCACTATCACTGAAACGTCTGTGACGGTTCCGTAAGAGAGCTCCAAAAATTCGCACAAGCCACCAGGTTGAAATGAAGTTAATCGCGGCAACGACGCACAACCGTCAGATGAGCCCAATTCGCATTCACCTCGCGATCGCGGGACGGTTGAGTCGCAAAAGGAACGAACCTTGACGATCCACCGTGTTCGCTTCCAAAAATAAAAATTCGCGCGGCCGGCGGGCGGAGCGGAGCAGGTGGAGGCTTCTAAGACGCGCGTCAAAGCAGAACTGCCCCAGTTTCATCGTATTACCGCTATTATATTCCGCGGCGGCATCCGCACGCGCGTGTACGCATGAGCTCTGAGCTCATATGCCGCGTGCGTACGTGCAGCGATGGTCGCGGCATGCGAAACCCCTCGCTTGCTCGCCGCTTCGCTACGTGTGCTCCGAAAAAGGAACAGGAAAGCGAGCCGCCTGTGTATCGAACTGCGATTAATCATAAATTTGGACGTTGCGTCATCCTGAGCGGGAGACTTGCTTGGGAGACGCAGTCAACGAGGGTGATTACGTCGATTCCACCGAGTACAGAGGATGGATCGGTCCTCCGAAAACGATCCACGCGCATCGATTCATTCACGACTCGTTATTTTCGTGTATTGTATTTCTGATAAAATCGGGAGGTTCGCTGGAACGTGGATCACGATTCGTTGAGATCATAGCAAGCGCGTTTTATTGAAGAAGTTCGATGACTTTGTGAATAATGTGTAATTTCACCTTTTAAATCTCAAAAAAATCCTTCTATTGTGGATAGGGTTGGTAACTTTTTTTCTGGAAAATATAGTACTATAGGCCAAATATGATAAAAAATACAATATAGTACTTTTCAGAGGAAAGTGTTACAAAATCAAACCACAGTAAAACGACACCTTATTTTCTAAATGTATATTAATTTATTGACTTTAACAAATATGTCAAAGGTTTACTTGCACTGAAACTCCAAATTAACATATATAAGGAGCTCATTTTTTATGAGAGATAGAATGTCTGTTTCTCCCTCCCAGTCAATTCATATTCATTACAGAAAAAATCCTCGCTGTTAAAGTTTAAATTCGCAAACAAAATTTTTGATGTAGCCATAGAATAAAAAAATAAGTAAAATTGTTGTATTTTATCAATGTATCAGAAATATAGTATTTTTACGTACTATATCTTCTTTTAACAGTAAAGAGTACACTAGACACAAATACAATACAATACTCTATATTATAGTACGGTTGGCAACCCTAATTTTGGAAAATACGATCACTTACAAATGTGATTTCTAGTAATCGAAAGAAGTGTGCTTGAAATTGCGGTTGAACGCAATCTGGGATACATTCTGCGGCCAACTTTCATTCGTGTCTCGAGCCCGGCTCCATATTTCAGGCAGCGGGAACAGAGACATCAGCATCGGTCCTTTAATTACCTTCGCGGACGAATATCCCCTGCAACTGTCCGCCGCGATTACTCGATTAATCATGAATTCGGACGTGGCGTCGTGTAGCTCATTACCATGCACGAAATATGTTACCGACCGTATCGCGTGGCGTGCGTATTTTGAAAGGAAACGGAACCGACCGATACCGAGCGCACTCGATCCGCCGATGGCAGAGCGAAAAGAAAGAAATCGAGGGAGCCTGGCGCGCTTTCAAAACTGGATGGCAATGGATCTTTCATAATTCTATGAGTTCGCATAGCTACGTGGGGATCGCGGCCCTCTATTATTAATCGCGCGCGTAACATTCGGACTTCGACGTCCCTGCGAGACACGATTTTCGCTGGGCCACTCAGCCGCTCGTGAATCAGATCTCACCAGAGCCAGACCGCGCCGCGGACTGTTCTACTTGAAAGTAATTAAGCGGATTTCCTTTATTTATGCAACGCGTAGTCCGCCTGCTCGAGCGTCGCATCCAAGTAATCCTTAACGTGTTATCGTACGAGCTCGTAACAGCTTATATTCGGTTACCGTTGTCAGTAAATGTAACTGTATTGGAAGTTTTATAGATTTCCGCGGTTCTACATCTTTACTGTGCACAGATTTCGCAAAGGCATCTCATTAAAGGAGGGATACATACTTGTTTTGCACACAAATAGAAGTGACAGTAAAAGGTTACTATGACTTCAAAAAGGTGGAAGGCTACTGTGGCTCCAAGATGCAACTATGCTGCAGAACGAGTTTACTACATTGAAATCGGGAAAATGAAGTGTGACGAATGTTGCTAATCGTGAACACGAAATCTGAGACTGCTCATATCTTGCAGTGAGAACGATTACATGGATGAAGGAATAAGTCTGAATATTTGTGTTTTACAATCTTTCTGTGTCCCATGATTTGGTGTCTTATTATGAGAAATCTGAGTCAAAGGATTACACGTGACTCTTTATTGACCCGCAAATCCAAGATAAACATTGCTTCCCGAATTTCTATGTTGATAATATCCCAGGGATTGGAATCTTTCGTTAGCAAACGGTGACAACTTTTTGCCGATAAGCGCATTCACAAGTTGACACGTTTTATGATGACAATTCCGGGAATCAGGGAAAGGCGTCTCGATAAAAAAAACTGAACGAACTTAGCATTCGCTTCATGAATGCAATGCGCATTTATATTTGCAGTCTGACTCATTGTAAATACATATAACGAGGGAACTGGTCTGATACTGGTGGTCGACAATGTGCCGTTCGTCAAATCACTTGTTAATGCGCTCCGCGCGGGACGATAATAATCCGCCACTCTTCATTCATCGGCCGAAATGAAAACTGTAATCGCTTTTATTAAGCGCCGGCCGTAATAAGCGTCGCGCGCACTCGCGTCGCATTAATTCAAAGATTCGCCAGTGCGTCTGCGACAATGCAGTTCTCGGTGGTGTCGACCGAATCCTAATGACCTATGATTCACCGTCGATTGAGCCGGATCACTTTCAGACACCACTGCCATGAACAATTTCGCCAGGGAACGGAGATACGTCATCGATGGAAATTTCGGTCCCACCTATTCGTGGACCATTTAGTCACTTAAATTCGGTCTTTGTAAGCAGAATGCAGTTAAGAACTTTGGAAATTATGGTTCTATCATATTCTATGCCATGCTTAATTTCGTTTAGAAAGTTCCTGTCAGATGAATTACGTGGGCAGTAGAAACGTCCCTTCTAGGTACAGCTGCCTATTGATGCAAAATTGGTAGTAGGTTGTAGAGCTTCGAGGCAACAATCACTTTGAACAGATAATTGTATGGCAGAGTACTTTCCTTAGTATTGAGTATGTGGTTTATAGAAAATGTAGTTGCAAAAGGGTATTTGGGAGACTTGCAAACTACACGAAAGGAAGTCGAAGGTACGTACATTAGAAGTTATCAATCAGAAAGGAAAATGAATACTGTTGAAAAGGGTGTTTCGTAGTGTATTCCGTGTCATGAAAATATTTCAATTCCTTCCCCAATGCCATGTACGTCGAAATATTTGAACACCAGCGTAAATTTCCGATCGAAATGGAACAAGTAGTTTCAGTTCGATCCTAGCCAGACATCGCGAAGTAACCTCAAACGTATCTTTAATCAACACAAACAGATTTTGTAGCTTCCACAAATTATGTGTTTACATAACAAAGAAGGAGCTGATTCCTGGAACTTCTTACATTTGTGAAAATAATCGTTTGAGTGGAAACCCGCGGCGGATGTAGCCTCGAACGCACTTTGTTGCAAAAACACCGACTGGGATGGCAAAATTCATTCGCAAGGAAAAATCAGCTTCACACAGAATTACGTGCAGCCATAAAATCCGTCACGGGGTTTATAACAATAACTGTCCTCTTTCTTGTATGGAAATTGCGGTCGCTGAACAATGAGGCGTAATTTTGCGGTCGAGTCGCATCTGACAAATTTTGCGCGGTACAATTTAATTTTAAATATTTCAAACGATCAAAAGAATCTTCTTGTGTCAGCGTTGTTAATATGCACGTTTCGTGTTGCAAATAGATCATCAATTATACTAATACTGTTTAGGGTAGAAATTTGATGACACAGTGATCCGTTGAATAATGCCAAAGAAAATGATGATACATAATTTTAGGAATAAAGAACTGAAAAATTAAAGGGATAACTGAGGATGAAGAAAGTTGTCGAACTGTACGATTACTGGTAGCTCGATACGCGGTATATTTACCAGGATGTTTAGGTTTAGTAAAATATGGGGCCAAAAATATAGGGCAGTTAACCGTACAGGAATAAATGGGTTGCTATTTTCGCGCGCATCGGAGAAATAAAAGTGTTTCAAAACAGCTCGTGGGTCACAAACCGCTGACACGAATTGTCTGTACCTATTTATAGCCAGACAGGAGAAAAATAGAGCCTCTGACTGACGAATAGCTCTATCTTTGGTGCGAATCCACTGCGAGCAATTACAACGATGCGCTTCACAGGCACGCTGGGATAAGCTGTCGAACAACCGTTTTTCATTGTCGAAATGTAGATCTAATTTGTTTCAAAGTCACCTTCATTTAGACTCTACAACACCTTATTTTACGGCTCCTTTTCGTGTTGTTACACTTTATACTACAACAATTTGAAATTCGCTCTCTACCCGCCCTTTCATCTTTCAAACATGCAGTGACATTATTTTTTGCTAATCAACAGTAGCAATTAAGTCTTAACTTCTACTCATGTAATTTTTACCGTCACACATATGCATGACTTTAGTCCTTACTCCCGATTCCTCTTTTCGGCTAGCTCCATCTATTTTCCGTAGACACGGTTAGTGTTAGTTTTAAGTAGTTTTAAGTGGCTAAGTTAATAACAGCTGCCAGTTGTACCTCGCCTTTTGCACTCTTTTTATTTTTACATGTACTATATAATTTCTAACTATTTTTGTCTTCTTATATGTTTCCTTTCGTAATGTCTACTGTGCAATAAAGAATTATTATTTTATTATTTACTTTATTTACCTTTTTCACACAAATCTTTCTTCTACATGAATAATAAACTTCAGAAATGCGTCGCGAATCTTATTAAAGTTACGTTCCTCCAAATTGCATTGTTAAAGTTAATCTTCGAAGGAAACGATCGTCACGACGTGATTAATTATGATTGCACCGTACGATTGCTCAGCAGAAGTTTTTCCACAGAAATCGCGTTGACAGTGTGAAATCAAATACGGCACGCTATCGCAGCATCCGATATAAAATTCTAAGCGCTCATGCTGTCCACCTGCTGACGGGCATAATGAAAATAACAGATGAAATCACTCTCGGTTTATCAGGATGCGCACTTGGAATCGCGGCTGTTTCCCCGAAGCGTGGGCGAAAAGATGGAAGAAGAAGTCGGAGCTCCTTTGACGTTGATCCACTATTTGCGTGTATGACTTCATGGACGGTCTGTCAAAGCAGTATCGCATTTGTCCTTCGTCGCTGAGGAGCAGCGACATCCGCGAGATGCAGTTTTAATTAACGCACGATCGTGCGTCACTTTAGAGAAAAATAGGAGAAGCACACTCGAACAGATGTAGGAGATCTTGTTGCAAGGGAAAATTAATTTCTGGATCCAGGAGTCACAGAATCCGCGGCTGCAGCAATTAGTCAGGATCCCAGTGGATCTGATTTATCGCTCGAAAGTCACGTGGTTCGTGTTACACGAACAGTGTCTCCCTTCATGTCGTTGGACTTGTCGCGCGAGAGAACGGGAAGAGAGGAGACACGTGCAGAGGGAGGAGCGGGAAACGGTGGAAAGTACGTCGCGTTTAATCAACGTCTTTAATTGCTAAACCGCTTTCCCATCCCAGGAATTGTCTCATTCGCCGAAGCGAGGTTGCGAAAGCGTTTAGACGCGGTTATCGCGGTTCCTCGGTGAATGAGATTGTTGCTCGGTGAGTCAGCAACCGTAGTAAGTTACGGCGTTAGTTAGCCCGGCGAAAGAACGCGGCAGACGTCACCGCCATGGAACAACCGCTGCGTATCGTTGGCCGTGCACGCGGGTGAAATTTTAAGTGACCTCGTGGCAGGGTCGCCGTGAACCACGCCGAAGGTCTTCAACGTGCTCCAAGTTGACGAATGCTAATTCATGGATACGCGATCGGTGCCAAGGCTGACTCATGCCAGTGATTCGCTCGCATGTACGAAGCAACGCGCCCTGTTGAAAATTCATTTCTTCTGCGGTGGTGATTCCGTGCTTTCCGGGAAACACGAGCGTGGACCGAGCATGTTGAACGAGAGTAAAATGAAAATCATGAACTAAGTAATCCTACAAATACAATACGACCGCGACTGAGTTATTTCGCCCCCCAAAAATACATCTTGCGGAAGTACTTACTCTGCCCACTCGGAACACTGTATTATGTTTGCAATTCATTAAGAGGAATATATTGATTCAAAACGTGAGCTTCTATGTATATGAATGAATGGTACTTTACTCGAGGAGATCAAGCGTGTTTACTTGAACCTAAGAGGACGGGAGCGTTGATGGCATTAGAACCAAGCCTTAAGTCTTTAAAATGGAAGCATCGTGCGCGAGAGTTTCAGCAACCGTTCGTTAAGACGATTAATGCATCGGTCGTGCCTAATGCAATCGGCTGGCTGGCGAACAGCGTGCCAGCGAATAATCGCGAATGTTAATTAAAGCCCGCGGTCGGTTATGTGCACCACGTAATCCTGCGGCGCGCGATGAATCCTCCTCGGGCGCGGGATATGGAAAGATAAACAAGAAGAAACGAACGGGCGGAACAGGAATGCCAACCACCCAGAAAGTGCATGACGAGACTGGCCATATATTCGTGATGATGTAACGGGAGAAACCGCGGAGACTGAGACACACCCCGACGATACCGCAGCACGTGCTGTTTCGTAAGCTACCGACTTTTAGGCAAGGCCACCTCGATGTGAGATGCTGCTTGCTCTGCATATTACGTTTGTCCAGCAAGGACTGAGGAAACGTTACCCGTTTGGACCATTTAACGTGAATACATTGGTACTTGATAGAGAACATTCTTACTACTTTCTTCATAGGTGTTCAACGAATGCCTATCGCTCTAGATGAGGCGAGTGAAAAATAAATAACATTTGTGGAAATATTAATTGGGCCGGGATTTATGAAAGTGATGTAAGTCATGTATTCTTTGTTTAGACAGATATTTAGACTGTTGCGGTTTGGGCGTATTAAAAGATATTTTTCCATTATTGAACAAAGTGTTTCACAAAATATATGCTTTTCTAATGGGAAATTATTTATTTATCTAACATTGTAAAATTTTATGAGTAACTTGTACGAAAATAGGTTTTTCAAATTTTTGAATGTCTCCCAAATTAGGAAAGTGTTGAAGCGTAGTTTTCCGATCTCCAGAACTTAATAAATTCAAACATTCTTTTGAACAGAAGCAGGTTTTATTTTCAAATAGTTTCTGACTAACAACTTTAACATTTTTGATAATTTATTCTTCACCACTATTTCTCCTATTTTTTCTCAAGTTTTCAGCATAATTAAGTATATTTCGCGTTTTCTTTCTTTTTCTTTTCTTGCCTCGCATCTAAGGTTAATATGTAATACAAAAATATGTGATTCTTTACTTTCTCACAAATTACTCACACCACTATCGAAATGAACGTGGATCTGTCGCGGCCCATTATGAAAGTGACACTGTCATGTCATTGCTTACTTCATAGCTATTTTGCAACAATTCTTTCATAATATTGAAATATAAATCAATGTATAATAATATAATATATCATAAATAATAATCAGTATATCAATAAATAATAAACTTAATTTTTCTGGTGTTCTGACTTACACCACTTTTATAATCACCGACACAATTATGAGACGATGTTCTATCCAATAATTGCATCGTTCGGTTCATCTTCTTTCAAGAACGCACTCATCGACTGGTTCTTGAACCGCGAGCAATTACCACCGAAGAAATGTAGTACCACTCAGTGGTTCCGGATAAAGAAAGCCCAAGTTTGCGGTTTGTGGATATTTTAAGACTTCCTCTAACGTCATTTCTGCTTACTCTAACAACGACTTCTTGTAACAGGCTTCGTAATTCCGAAGAAGAGAAAGGAACGCGTGTAGGTATACCTACGAGCGCGGTTCCATCCATCTCCATTGATCTGGTGTTGCGGACAATTCAATCGGGCAGTACCCGCGAAAGGGTGGTCCCGTGAATTCCACGGGAACTATCAATTTATGACTGGCGCCAGCGGCGGGCATTGGATAATGGCCAACGGTGGAGGAACGCCGTTAATCACGGCTGTGGCGCGTGCATTCACGTTGCCGAAAATGCACGTAACCGGCAGAATGGGGTCGTGAAATAGCGCCGCACTGAAAATAACGAACGGCACGCACAGTTGAAACGGTCGCTAATCCTTGCCCGAGCAAATATAAAGCATAAATATTACCGAACAGTTGCCGTAATGACGCTCGATAAAGAATGGCCCTCTTGTGCACTGTAATCACGCTACGAGACAGGCGTAAAGCAACACCATATAGGCATAAATAACGAGAAAATTGCCAATAACTCTGAGGCCCGTCCGGGGAAACGTTTGATCCCGGAATAGTTGACGATTTATCGCCGTGATTCCCAGATTACGCTGTCGTTCGCCGTAAAGAAGAATGAATCGCGAACTCCCGCGGCGTTATCGAAACGCGACACCGTACCCCGTCCCTGTTTTCCATCGTTTCTACACGCACGATAGCGCGTGTGCAATCACGAAAACGGACGGCTATAAATATTCGATTCGCCCGTCTAATCTGTTGGTCTACGAGGCCAGGTCTACCGGCGTATTCCACGAATGGGAATAACAAAACCCTCTCGGAGCAAAGGTACATAGACGAGCGATGCGAATGCGCCTACTTACGTATCTACAGGGTGTCGCCTTAGCTAGCGGTGCAATCGGAGTACTGCTGGATCCACATGAAAAGATCAGTCAAAAATGTAAAACACAATTTTCCCATACGGTGCCTTATTTTCAAGAAAAATAGCTCTGAACGTCGCGAAGTATGTGGATTACATGCGCGCATTCCTCGGCTTGGCTGATTTCACCATTTCGATGTTCAAACTGATTTCTATCGAAAACAAAGCCGCGATTGAGAATGTTTCGCTTTAGCTTTTCGACCCGGTGTGTCGTCTGGTATCCAGTGCTCCGCCACCCGTTACAGGACACCCTGTATAACGTGTTGTACAGGCGTGTACGTAGGTACATGGAGGCCGGCTGGTTGGCGCCACTCGGTCCTCCGCGTATCGGTGTAACGCGTAATAAACGTAATATCGTACACGCCGATATGGCTCATGCATTACGTTCCCTACGAGTCGAACCGAGGGATTATATCTTCCTCGGTTGGTTAATCGGCCTATCACAATGCGATGCCTCGACGTGGGGAGGCCGGAAAGGATTTATAACGCGTCCCAGGCTATCCGTTTCTGTTTGTACAGCAAGGGAGTCACTTGCTTCTAATGAACGTCCTCGCTGGCGGATGCTTTCTAACGTTACGTGGAGAGCCGTGCCGGGGGACATTCTTCCGTGGAATAAAATGGAAATTTCGTGGGGATTCTTCTGGGAGAGTGAGATGTTTGTGCAATGGCGCGAACCGTTTGCTGTTGGATTCTGTAAAGGTTGGGCCACGTGATTGGAGCCGCTGTGATAACGCCGTGAATACTTTATAGATTTCAAAATCACCTTCGTACGCGTCAGGCATCCCTGTTCCTTACGTCAGAGAATGTAGATCGTAGTGACGGAGTTACCGAGGCGATTTCAATTGTCCGCGCCCGTCTGAATTTCAGGGATTTCTTTAAATTTTCATATAGGGAGCGCGTTTAATTGGAAAAGCAGACGTAACTAATATCGGATGCTACGCCATCGGAAGCGTACGTGAAGAGCTAACGAAGAAGAATTGCTCGTTAACTCATTAAAGGTAGTACGTTGTGCGTTCCTCGACGGGACCATTTCGTTCAGCGACTCCTGAGCTCGCGTTCTCGTATTTTCCGTCGCACCGTTTATCGAAATCGATTTCTCGGATGCATGCCGAATTCGATTACACGCGTGTCGCTCTGGGGAATTGAACGCCGAACAAAAGCTCTCGTTCTCTTGAGCTTTACGACACGCAACCTCCGTTTGCTTCCATTCTGATTATTTGCCCGTGACGAAGAAGACGTAAGCAAACGTAATAAATAATATGGAACCCTGCTACTTTTATCTCCCCGCTGTATCTTTGAAACTAAGCGTATTACGTAGCCCATACGTCTCGCATCCCATCGAGCAAATGACAAATTTCCCTGCCAACTAATAACGATCCCAGATTCCTGAGCGATAGTGTAAACACTAAGTACCTAATGGGACGTATTTCGCATGATAGAAATGGTAATCGAGGCGGCTCGGCTCGTGGGCTTTCTCGATCATGGGAATGAAATCGTGGTCTCCGTTTACGAGAAAATCTGTTCGCACCGCGTTCCCAGGCCTGTCCATGAATATGGAATTTCGTTTGACTTTGTGTGGCTTGGGATAATAAAACGTAATGCATTGAAATTTATGCATACCATTCTCAACGCTGGTATCGTTTTTTCCTAAATCGATTCTGCCACCTTGTTGACAGCAATTGGTAATGGAACTCTGATATTATTAGCATTCCATTAGCATACCCCAAGAAACTTCGTCTTCCACCAATTTCCCCCATACTTTGCATTCAAAACACTCGGACGAGCATCGTATTTTATCAGGAATGTACAATGTCTCACCGACACAACCACCACGAGCGATCCTATTCGCAACTTTTCATACATTTCTTCCCCCGATCAGTCGAGCCAAGCTAATTCACCTCCGATTGGCAAGCGTCCACATCCACTTCTTTTATCGTGGACCAGCGACGTTATCGCGATCGGCGAAGTCCCGGCAAAGGGAAACGATGATCGGCAGCGCGATAGATCGAAGATCTCGACTAATTAGTACCATGAATTATTCATGTCGCGAGCTGTCGTTTACGGAATACGTGTAGGTATAACGATGATAGAATATAACGAGGTGACAGTTTTATTCGCGTTGCGATAACAAAAACCCGGCGATTATTCGGTGTTTATTCTTTATTTTTCGGGTCGGGACACGCCGGTTACATACGCGATGGGCATAATGGGTGTTCGACGACGAAATTAACATAATGAAACGATCGTAAACGTCTTCATCGCCTGTTATTTTCCCTGTTCGCGATAACCGCGCGCGGTTTCAAGCGGCTCGCGCTTCGAAGCGAGGCCCACCGCGCGCCATAAATGCTGCACACGCGTTTTTATTTGCCGACCTCTGCAGTCGAACATAAACGATTCCGTGTCGCGTCAACGTCGTCTATGCGCCTCTAGATTTATCACCTTATTCGCCATACGTTGTACGAGACGGCTCTCGCGGTATTTACCAACAATACCGCGAAACGAAGCGTTTACGATCGTCAAATATCTACGGTTTCGCACGGAGTTGAATAAAGGGGACTCGTGAAAGGCAAGCTGGATCAAAGGAATCGATCGGGTCAATTCGGAAGCCCGCTCGTGGGAACGTGATTCGATGACTCGTCATTGCGAGATTAGCAACGTTTATTTTGGCCCCGTATGAAAGTGTGATGTCATCGTCTGGATTGCTAGTTCAATAAAGCGTCAAATCTAATCTCCAGCCGAACGGAGCGAATTGAAGCCCAACACTCGTACAGAACTGCATTATCTTTGCTCCAAATTCGTTTAACCAATTAAATGAGCTGTATCCCAGATGAATCATCTGCCCGATATTCGCGTGAATGTGTTCGCAACGTGATCGCGTAATAGAGCTTCAAGAATCGATTCAATTGTTTCTATCGTAAGGAGTGAATAAACTTAATATATGTCATTAATATTCGTGATGAATAAACTTTATACGATAGCTCGCGTGTTCAAACGAATTCGGCTACTTTCCCACTGAAAATCTTCCTAATCGTGTGCATCAAGGATTAATAATTCTCTGTCTGAGTCGTGATTGCTCTAAATCATAACAACAAGCCTGCCTTCGCCGCGATGCACGTGATTACCGTCTACACAGACGCGGAACCGTGGACGACAGTACAATGTGAAAATCGCCAACGCGATGTGCAAAGATACCTTTCTCCGTGACCCCGCGCAGATCCTTCCGCTTCGGCTTTCCTCGTGCAGCTTGCTCGCACTCTGCCTTTCTCTCCGTTATTCTCCTTGACCTCAAACACGCGGGAACATGCTTCGAAATTGCCAGCGGGCAGGTCCGTCGACGAGCTCCCCGCGAGATTCGAATCGCGTGCACCTCGTTTTCCCTCGGCCGCGCTGGAAATCGGCGATCGAGCGAACAACCGCAGCCGGTCCGTGAGCTTTCACGCGCGCGTACCAACGATCCCGTGCCGCCAACTGTCTCGGCCGATATAGCATCGGGCGTGAAAGAGGACCGACTGGATTTTCACGCGTGTTTATCGATTCGCGCACACTCGTGCACGCACGCGAGGAACGCACGCACGCACGCAGGCTTGCCGCCTCTTTCGCTCGTACGTACGCAAGTTCGTTCGTTCGTTCGCACGCAAGTCGAACCGTTCGCGCGCGAGCTTCGAAAAGCAATGCAAGCGCGAGCGACACGGGAGCCTCTCGTTCCTTCCTACGTTCTTACGTTCATCACCCCGCTGATTCCGTCTCTCTTCGTTCCGTTCCCACCCCTCCTTCCCCCTTTTCGCTTCGGCCCGACTGTCTTCATCGCGCTCGCTCAATCATACCTGTCCTCCGTCTCCGTCCTCATTTCTGACTTTTACCTTTCTCTCTCCCACGCCCGCTTCCAGCTTGCCCTCTCTTTCGCCGCCTCCCCTCGCCACCCCTCCCCGCCTTTTCAAACTCGATCTTTTTTCATACCTATTCCCCCACTTCGTCCCTATTTCTTTCATCCCGTTTCTCTGTTTCTCTTTTATCCCGTCGTCCCTTCCTCCTCTGCTTTCCTCGCGTCCTTACTCGCTCTTTCACCTCTCTCCCTCTGTCGTTCGTCCCTCGCAGCGTCGTCTCCGTCCGGCATTTTCATTATCGGCTCGCTCTGTCCCGCTCCGTTTGATCCTCCGCGATCCCTCCTCTCGTGTTTCCTCCCACCATCGTCCCTCCGTATCCCACTCCTTCGCTTACCTTGCTCACTTTCCGTCTCCCATCGGCCACCCACAGTTCTCCTTCTCTCTTTCTCTCTCCCCTCTTCGCCCCACTGTTTCACCGCAGCTTCATCTTCCTCTCTCATTTCCAACTGCGTCGATCTACATTTTTCTTTCTCCCCACCCCTTTCATTTTGGGGGGACACTTCGTCTCCCCTTTTCCTTCGAGGGAGTCCGACCGGGCTTCCCACTCCTCTCGCCAAAACGTGCACGCGGGGGTTCCACTCATCATCGTTTGATTCACGATTACTATCATTTAATATGTCCGCGGGCCTTTTGGTCCGTTCGTTCGCGAAACACGAACATGGGCAGTGTAGTAACGTATGTTGTCCCTGGTCAGTCGATAGACAACTGAACGGTTCCCATTATTGACGATCAACGAAAATTGGTGGAACCATGTTGCGAGGCACAGATCGACGTACGACGTATTTCTTAAATTCTGTATATTTTACAGTATTGAGATCGTGGTAGCTGGTCCAGGTAAAGTTACGTCGACGAAGACCCCAGAAATTTGAGTGCATAAATATGTGCCCGAATGAAGTATCTCCAAACAAACTCGACGACACGAGCTCATTATTGTCTCGGTTAGCATATAAAAGTGCATTTCATCGGCGGTGAGAGGGGCATTATTTTTAGTACCGTTCAAGAACGAGAAACAAAATCGAAGGCGACACCCCAGTCTGCCCTGTCGGAGTCCTCGAAAGTCCCCTTGAGCACGATAAATGATTTATCTCCGTGTCCCTCGCCGTTGATCTCCGTCGTTGGTGTCCATACCAGAAGAGGTGGGGAGCACGCGTCCAGCGGTGCTCAGGAAGGCACTTTTGCGACACCCACGTGCCGGCGCAAGCACGTGGGTACGTACGGTTTGAGCACTGTTCTAGCTGACTATCAACGATGCCAGTCCATCGTGCACGGACCCGTGGGGCAATCCATTAAACAGTTACTTCCTTTTTTTCCACGTCAGCGCTCTTTGCGAACAGTCCACGATGACCTCTGCAGCGTGCAGCAACAACAAATTCTATGGAAAATCGAACGGTTGTCGATTGACAGGCGATCATTCTGACTTTGTTCGAGGTTGTCGAAAGGTACAGAAAGCACAAGATTCGTCGGAAACGAAACAGATGAAGATAGTGGCAGTGATGCTTCGTGGCTGAAGAATGATTGATGTTGCGGACATATTCAATCACCAGAGAGAGAGAGAGAGAGAGAGAGAGAGAGAGCGATGACTTATAAAAAGATGGGAAATGTGTGAATATATCCTTGGCGTCAGACGCCAGCCAAGAAAGTGTCTCGTTCAAAAAGGTCCTAAGGCTTACCATTACTGGAACCGTCCACTTAAGCTCTCCTGACGCTGTCTTCCTTCTATCAGCGAGGGGATTCCGTGGTTATCTGTAGTAACGGGATACGGCTGGAAAGCGTTCATATTTTATGCTGTCTTTACCCTCTTTTCCCCTAACTCGATTACCGCAATCGAAGGAAATTCGTGATTGCTAGAGATGCTACTCTACAGGTGGTTCCTCATTAGAGGGGGAGGAACAAGTGCGATACGACAGAGCCCGTTTATCGAGTGCTTCTCTAGACGAAAGCTATCGATACTCTACGACGACATCGTCAATTTACCAATAATACATGTGAACACCTAGGTCGTCGCCTAAATTCTACTGTTAGATGCAAGAACGGCCTCAGGACACTCAGACCCGTTTTGCACAAAATGCATAATTAAGTTCCTCTTTCTTTTCTACATATACCCTGTAAATTACATTGTCCCATCTTCAAAATTGACAGAGCTATGGTAAATTTTGTGAATCGATGTTGACCAACTCACCCTAATTCGTAGGTAGGTATCTAGCAAAGGAAGATTCCGAAAACGAAAATTCAAAACATTCTGAAACTTTATGAATATGTAAGGGATTTCCTACTGATTACAACGCAACTTTTTTTTGCGAAATTAATTCCTGAAAATCCGGTTATTTTCCGATTTTGTGTTATAACTCGTGAACTGTAAGAGATAGAAAAAAAGTTTCAAGATAAAAGTTACTTCGTTTAATTATATCATTTGGTAAAAAAATTTTTTCACAGTTCACGAGTTATAACACAAAATTGGAAAATAACCGGTTTTTACATATACTTTTCTCGAAACTGACTTTTGTCACTGAGACCCTTCTCGTATCCAACATTTGTGTATTATATAATACTGTGCCCAGTGCGATTTGTATTCGCTGACCTAACGCAGATCAGTGTTCTCTGTGCAGAAAAGCCGTTATTACATAGCAAGTAAAGGTTTCCCAAAGAAATACTCCTCCCGGGGCACGAAAAATACCAGATCCCGAGGGTACGTTTCGCAAACAGTTACTGGAAACAACATCGCCCGCGGATGTAACGGCTCGCGAGCAGTTATCAGCGTGTAATAATCTTTCCCGACCCACGCGACTATTGTAGACTGCTTAATCAACCGCCCGCGTATCGGTAGACTTTGATCTTCATCCACAGATGTCGGCTAATGTATCCGATTATTGAAGACAAGCCGGGGCACCGCTGTAGGCGTCCCAGCGGACTGGTTCCCGTGCCTGCTAGATAGGAATGCAGAATACGTGGTACATTGTTAATCGATTCGCCGTTACTGGACGCGGAAATCCACTAAATAAATTCTGAACGGCCGGGGCGTTTGTCGTTGGGTTGTGCAACGGTTACAGAGTCGTTGGTATCGACGGCTCACTCGGTCCAGCCGCTCCGGGCGGCTCGACCCGTACGCGCGCTCGTAACCGCCGGTCGCACTCATTATTCTCCTTGATTATCTTTTTGCAGGTGAGCGCATCTCGTTATCCGGTCGTGGTGAAACTTGGACACGCCCACGGCGGAGTGGGAAAAGCCCGTGCCGAGACGAATCAAGAGTTTCTAGATCTGGCCTCGTTGGCGGCTTTGGCGAACACCTACTCCACCTCGGAGCCGTACGTCGACACTAAGTACGACGTGCACGTGCAGAAAATAGGCAATAACTACAAGGCGTTCATGTGAGTGTCGCGAAATCTCTGTCTGGCTGATCGTGCGCCTTAACCGTGCCTGCAAATGTCACGGCAGCCTTGCACCGGACGCGAACTGACGGGAAATGTCATAATATAGGGTTCACCCTTGATTGATGGGGTGAAATACTTGTTACGTGTGTTTCAATGTGAGAGCAGTTACGAAACCGTCAGTTTTCTACGGTGTAATGGGTAGGGGACACGCGTTTCTAATATTCACAGCTATACTTGCTAACACTTTAATCCCACAATCGCTCATCGCGAGACTGTAGTTAAATAAATATGTACATAGGTACATGCACATGCGACAAATAGATCGGCTCATTGTGAAGCCGTAAATTGGTAAATCGACTGGAAAAAGTTGCACGTTCGATTGTCAGTCGGAAGTAATCAGGTGCGAAGTATTGAAAGAGAAAGATCCTCATTTAGACCCAACCCTGCCGGTTGAGGGTTAATCGACCAAGCAACCGCGATGAATGCAGCAATGCGTCACGACCGCGAAACTGTTAGGACCGCTGGTAATTGCGGTCTGTCGATACTGCCCCCAGGCGGAAGAGCATCAGCGGAAACTGGAAGTCCAACACCGGTTCGGCGATGTTGGAGCAATTAGCCGTGAGTGAAAGACATCGCACCTGGGTGGATCACGTGGCCCAATTGTTCGGTGGATTGGATATCTGCGCGATCGAGCTGTTGGTCGGGAAGGATGGTCGAGAGTACATCATCGAGGTGAACGACAGCGCCTTGTCGTTAATGGGAGACTCGCAGGAAGAGGATCGTCGCCACATCGCAGACCTTGTCACTGCTAAGATGCAGGTAAGACGAAGGCATCTGATATTCCTTTTCAACCCACTTGCTTCTTCCTCACCAAGGAACTCCTCCTTAATACGATCTTCTGTTTTGTGCTTAGGTATGCTGTCGACCCCAAAGCGTGTTGACGAAGACCACGTCCAGAGGGTCAATGTCTGGCTCCAGTCAGGCAACCAGCCCAGTTGAAGATCGCCCTGCTCCGCCAATTCCGCCTCTCGGATCGCACGGGAGCATGGGATCTATGGCCAGCACAGGAAGCTTAGTGTCTGTAGGGTCCACGGCTGCAGGGGCGGCCGATACAACCAGCACTGATAGTCATCATCAACTGCAACGTCGTGATTCTCAAGGTCTGTACGCCTTTGGTTCGTTGGATGATCATTCGTCACTTGCTTCCGATGCATCGCGCGATGAAACAGAGTTCTAACTTACGTGTACAGCATCAAAGTGAAACTCTATAATCTGCATTATAATTTTCCAAATTTTGCCGTCCACAGCATCGCAATCGAGTACAGTGAGCAGCGCACCATCCGTTGGTCGACGCCAGGAAGAGCCTCCACCATCTAGAGTACCTTTCCACAGGCAAGGAAGTCAGTCCCAGGGCGAAGATACCGAAGACACCATGAAGAATCTTCGGAAGACGTTTGCTGGGATCTTCGGTGACATGTAAATGAACCGAACGATCGTGCAGCACCAGAGAAGGTCGTCTTAATGTTATCACGATTTAAGTTGAACGAAGAAGAGAGGTATTCCAGGTGGCGATGCCTGAATTCTTTATAGAGTTCCATTATGTTACATGTAATTCTACATGGATCCTTTGTTGTTACACGGTTCGATTGAAAATGTTCAGGCTGGTCTGATTTACGATAAACGTTAATGTTCGTTGACTGGTGAACGTAACACATGTATATTTGCAGATCATCAACGATGACTAAGTGACACTCGCGTACTCGCGCACGGGCCGCGACGTAACGATGTAAATTTTGCTAGCGCTCCACGGCGATCTGTATAGACATAAACATAACCCTTTAATCGTTCTATTTAAAAATTCGATATTCAATTGGTAACTTCCGTTTCGACGAAATTACGGTAAACGCGATCTACAAGTCATTCTAATTCATTCTTAATCTCGTGACTATGATTTCACTGTGAACGGTGATTAATTAATCTTGCGCATCTCGTATAGCAGTTGCATCTAAATTAACTACGTGTTTCGATACCAGGGGGGAGGGGGGAGGGGGATGGAAAAAAAATTGAAGAGGGATTAGGAGGAGCAGAGGGAGGAGAAGTCGTGGTCGTTTATGTATATTAAAGGGGGAAAAAAAATGGGGAAGGGAAAGTAATGTAGGTTCTATGTATTCGATGTATTCAGCATTTAAATAGTGGCTAGGTAAATTCTCAGGTTAAACTGGACAATGTAATGCTTTTCGAACGTCCGTTTATGTTTCGTTACCATCGACGTACCCGTTCTGCATACCACTCGGTCTCGTTTACGGGAGCGCAGCACCTCTGGTTTTCGATTCGAGCAGGAAACAGCACCATAGGGCCCCTGTCATCTCCTCATCCGACTTTACTTCAGGCGATCCGCACACCTTTTTAGGCTTAACTTTCGATAATATAGCATTCGCCTAAAAAAACGGGGAAGAAAAAAAATCAAGAGAGAGAAAATTTATGGGAAATATAAATTATTGGGAGAAGGATGTCTCGCAGTGAAATATTTGTAAAATTTGTTAAAATATTTGTAATAAGCCTACGTCATTCAAAAAATGATCGAGGAAAGCATAAAAGAGGAGATTCGGGCATTATACTGATCATTCGGCTAGAGAAGACTTTCGTATCGGTCGCTGGGCGTCCGTCATTCGACGTCGACGTCAGCTGGAAGAACGAGATCTACGAGTCTGTATCTTAAGCGCACAAATAGTCATTAAGCTTTCGAGATGGGACAGTACGTTGACATCGTGCATGCGAGCAAACGCAACACTTTTAGACCGAGACGGGCTATGGTTGGGACAAAATTTTCTCCTGTGGATCGTCGGCTCTCTCATGAACGATACACTTTTGGACATATAAAAAATTCGTCGGCCGGCGACCGATTCTATTTGGATGATTGTACGAAATTCGTCGCATCGAATAAGAGAGTGAGCATACCTCGATGTCGAAAACTGTCCTCGATTCCAATAACGAACCGCTTATTTTTCTTAAATTTTCGCGCGTCGTGAGTCGTTGACGAAGGGAGGGGAAGATTGTTGCAGATGGCGACTTAGCAGCTGGTGAAAATTCACGAAAAATGAAAAACGTTCGTTCCTCCTGTAGAGTTAAGATCATTACCGTGAAATCAAAATGTAATAAAACGGGTTCGTGAATCTAGACACGGGAAAGGGAACGTGGGTTACTAGGTGTCACGCGAGAACGACGAAACATGGGCATTCAAGCAAAGCGTTCGATGGTCTGCAAATATATACTCCTGTTTGTTCCCCCGACAGAGATTCAGTTCTACAGACTTCTTTGGATTGGTACTCGGACAGACTCATGAGCCGATATGAGATCGATCGGCGACGATTGCGAGAGAGAGAACGATAACGTCTATATCCAATGATCTCAATTTTACCTTAGCGTAAGGGCCGATGAACGTAAAATGACGAATATAAACCTCGTGGTGTCAGCTTTGAAGGGAAAAAAAAGCATTTCTTCTAACATTCTGTTCCACTTACTTTCAATACAGCTCGATATCATTTCGTTCGGTTGAAAGTTCTTGGAGTAACATCGATAAGAACATTCGTTTGTCGCAGAAACGCGATAGGGCTGTAAACGAGAAAGCACGTTGCACCTTTTTTCGCGACAATTCGGCTTCTTTTCTGTACTGTTGCCGATTAATTACTTTATTCGGTATATTGCATTCGGGAATATACAGTTTAGCGATACGCAGACGCATAGATGTGAACTTGATCCATCCTCGATTGCAGTGTCTAGGTTTAATTGGAAACGATGAATTAAACGGCACACACGGTTAAGCTTGAATTTTAAATAATTAGGCGTCCAAACGGTTTGGTTTTTGACGTGCCTTGATACTTAAGTGCCCTTCTTGTCACCCTTCCTCACTCATCCGTAATAGATGATTCCGTCGTTTACACTTCTTACTGTGCACTTAACCATGAGATCTGTTATTTGTACCTTTTTATATGAGACGCGTGCCCCATTGCATTTGTATGATCACCGCGACGAGACATTTTCTTGCTCATCGATATCGTGGATAAGTGCAGGTACACCGTCCAATCGTGAACGATCGGTCACCCTGACGAAGGCGTTGGTTCCACGCGAAACGTCGATTGTTCAAAGGGTAGTACACGACACTTGCGATAGCTCGATCGATATACTAATTCCGTTGGATTACTCTGTTACAAAGGACTGTTCGTTGGTCTATTTACGTTGCAATTTGATAGCTTTAGTGGTTTCCACGGCAGGCAGTGGCACGTAGGAAGGATAGAGTACGAGAATGTAGAGTCTTGAGAATAGAGCAGGAATTACAGACATACCCACGGAATGTACCCAATCGAACCAATTGAAATTCTCACGCGCGTCTGATGCGCGATCGAAGCAGAACGGGACAAGCTATAACACATCAAACGGATATCAAAATCATCGACATTGAAATAATACTTTAAGGGATAACGAAATAAGAACGTACACTCGTAATTACTCCTGGACAATCTTTACAACCTGGGAAATTGCAGTTACTCGGCAAAGTACAAAGGTCCTCGAGGAACGAAAGTTGAAACTCGCTTTCGGAGCTGACGCCACGATGCAGAACGAAACGAAAGCTTTAGGGTGTGCTTACACCAACGCGTTATACAACTCGCACAGAGTTCTGGCATTGAGTTTCTTCTGACAAGCCATTCAGAAAGCGTCCCGAACAATTGGGGACAAGAATAAGCCTCGATTCGGTTACTGTGCACACCATCCTTTCTTCGAGTCGTTGAAATATCGCGGGCACATAATCGAATGTTGCTCCCATTCACCTTGACTGGCGGATTCGATGCCGAAATCTTTTGCAGCTGAGCGAACGCACCCTGGCAGGCTCCTTAAGCAGGGCACGTTTGATCTGTACTGATACGTAGACGCGGTTAAAGATAACGACTATCTCAGGGGTGCGAGTTTAAGCACTATGTAGGATAGGAAACTAGAAGAGGCAGTTGGGTTCAAACGTTACAGCCTAGACGAATCAACGGCATTGAGACTTCGATCTTAGCAGCACTTTTTCTTCTGGAGAAATCGCAGCGATTATCCATTTACGGGGAAATTGGGAATTGGACCGAGAAATGTTACACGATCATCTGTTCACCACCTTAGAAGACGGTCCACATATTGTGAAACCATTAAGTAACCGAGCATTAATGTTGATTGTTACTTTTCACCTCGGCGTAATTGTACATTAAGGAACTGTTCAGTTCGTATAGTTTAGAATTAAGTTTAGCGCAACCTAATCGCATAACGATTGTGTTCCCACTAGGATCATACAGATCATCACCCACCAATCGGACACAACACAGTCGTCAGGGATTTTGTTGCTTGATCGTTATAAAATCCCTTAGGTAAATGACCTTATAATTTGTTCTAGTGCCCGTGTGATGTAGTGTGCAGCCGTTAATAACACCTTTCTATCCCCCTCTTTAAATCGTACTTATGTATACAAAACGATGTTTGATTTCGTCTTAGCGACGTTCCAGTAATACCCATTAGATCTATAGATCCCCCGTTCCACGAAGCCAGAAACTTTGCACCGCCTTGTATCTCGTTTGCTCCTCTTTTCCTAGCTTACTCTCATCCCGTCACTTTTCCCCTTCTTGCCGGACATAGTCTTAGGATTAAGGTAAACTATTTAGGATCCCTTGTCTCCTGTAATAATGTGGTTGGCCAAGGTTTACCACGAATAGATATTCTAAGGCCGTGGAACTAATTAGATGCCTTCTGTAATGGACACCGTATAAACGAAGGTGAGCAAATGAGGCAGGCATGACGCGTTGATAACGTTACGATAAGGTAATTTCGTGGTATTGTCACCCATCCTTTCGTAACTTCTTTCAAGGTGCTTGACTTGGTCTCGTAGAAGGACCATGCAACAAGCTACGAAACTCGTGGAATCGAACAGCCTAGGATACGTTAAGTAACGATTTCAATCGTCTCGCCGAGTATATCGAGCGTTCTGCATTGCGAAGCGGGACTGAATCTGTCGCTCGCCGGTCGAGTTGGCCGATTTTTAGGCGTACGATGCCAATGCTACATAGTGCCTCTCGTCGCTTTCCTTCTCGTCTCCCCTTTTCTTTCCTCCCGACCGCGACACTTTATTATCCAAGTGTGATCGTGATTGCTGGACACCTATCCCATCTCTCCTTTCGTAACACCTTCTACGGGTCGCGAAACGAAACACCAAAGAAACTACGAGTTATCACTATACAACGAATGTGGGAGGGTCGCGAATATCGAGCAACCCTCTCGTACTAAAACGTGGCCAACTAGACAGAGCAGACAGGTTCGATTTGCTCCCAGTCGCAAAGGAAACGCTTGACCGTTAATTACGATTATTCAGTGTCTCTGTGTAACGAACTTAAGGATAATAAGAATAATAATCGTTAAGGTGAGATTATTATCGTCATAGGCTAGAAGGTACGTTAGGCTCGATATAACCGTGCGTTACCAACTTGATTTCAATGAGTGCTAGCCACATGTACTATAATCACACTTATTGACACTCGTAATTCTCGATACACAAATATATATATATACACACATACACACACACACACGACATACATATATATATACATATATAAAATTATGATATACAACAGTTAATGCTTATCGTCCCGAACAAACGGCAGTCTAATAGCCTATTTGTTCTAGGGGCGTAGTGTGGTGTTATAAGGTGTGAGAGTATCAGGTCTAATTAATTGTAAATTGGTCGGAATGCTATTTAACTAAATAAGAAGAATGAAGTGGCAAATTGGAGCGTCTACGTGCACGGAGCGCCATTTCATCCTCCAGGAATGGCCCTCTGACTCTCGTCGAATGATTAGCTTCTTTTAATCGTCGACCGGAGCCGTCGTGGCACGGGAGGCGATCCTCTGTTATATTCGATATCAATTGTACGACAATATAAGGCATTATAGGACGGGTGACACGGTAATCCGCGATCACTCCCCTCGGAGACGAGACAACTGTGAGAGAGTAGCGTTAGTGTTTAAATCGATGTTCGTTTCCGCGGCGCATATATCCCAGATGCTTCGCGGAGATATTTAGCGTACCTATGGAATCGCGCGCGCGGACCAACCCTCGAAATCGTTCGCTGTCCTCCCGTAACTTCGCAACGGAGGGCCGCTTGCATCCTCCTTGCAATCGAGTTCGATCGTTCGGCCGCGCGCAATCATCAGACGCCGCGTCGTCGATCCCGCGGATCGTCCCATTCTCTCCGCGCTCGTCGATCAGGCTCCGCGCGAGGCCAACTTCCTCGGGTAGTCTCGATTACGAGCTGTTGAACGAACAACGAATCATCACGGGCCGAGCCGGCGTGGTCGCGATACGGCGCACCGTGGTTTCCATCGGTACGCGAATAAAAAAAACCACGAACACGATTATTTACCAATCCCCCGATTGTACGACTATTTATTACGTTTATCTAATCGCCATGTAAAACGAGGAAGGAAGGAATGTTAAGTAAATATGCGTAAAATGCGAGTTCTATCTGTCATCGTTTAGCCGTTAAGAGATCATCACCGAAGTAATTGGGGGGTAACTCTGACAAAAAACCAGTATGCGTATAGCGTTAAGTGCAGCACATTGAGAATTCCAGAGAAAATGATACAAGTAGCACAATGTATAGGATCGTGTATAGGTAACAAGAAGGCATGCGTAAAGAGACGCCGCGGCGGCCGCTGCGTCGGGTGCTCGTTACCGATCCTTCTCACGATTCCAATCTAAAAACGCGTCCCATACGGCCGAGCGGCCGGGAATGCCCGTCGAAATTCTTCGAGATACCGTGGAAATGCTTTCGATCGACCTCCGTAGGACGCCGGCTTCTACCTCGCCCCGAGGTGTGTGGCGAAGGTGAGACGATCCTCTCCGAGGGCCCGTAAGATAGCTAGGAGAGGCTGATAGGTAACGAGCATTATATGTTTCACGGGGCATCGAAGGAGTCTTCCTCTTAAGACAGCCACAGAGGCAACGACTCCTGATGACCATTTTATGGCCTCAATTCAATCTTCATCAGGGGTCGAGTGCTCCTCTCTGTCGCGTCGTCGCGTCTCGCGCGACCAAACGATCGTTGACTCCGATGACGATCCGAACAGCTGACAGAGGGCAACCGAATTGCGGATTTTTGATAAATCCACGGTATTTCGCGCGGACCGATTTTAACGTCCAGCAAGGAGATCCCCGGTAGTTATAGTGGCTTATATAGAATTCTTCACCATAATTCTTCCAGGGGGTAGCTTCCTGCCGATCCGACGTGCTCTCCCTCCTTTCGCTGGGTTTTCCACGGGACGCCATTCAGGACATTTCGATACGTGACGTGTTGTGGAGAATTGCTGGGCGAGAGGTGCGACGATTAGGTGAAAGATTGGACCGCGTGTGAACGAATATTATCGGCGTTCCTTCGATCGTCGAAACGAATCGAAGGAGTCGCAAGATCCTCTGCCGTAGGTACTTACGGTCAGATTATCCGGCGTGGAGTTTCATATGCGATGTCACCGTGAGACATCCGACGTGGCCTGCTCGCAGGTAACAATGGACGTTGCGCAGTCTCTTCGATAGAATTCTGTGTATCATCCCAATGCATCCCATTGCCATATAAGACTGCGAGGTCGTTATGGTTGTTAAGACATTGAAGATAATTAAGAACTCTTTGACGAATTCACCTGTCTCATTGTGTTATGTACACACATTTATAAATATATAAATATATATATATATATATAAATATACATGTTGAAGTTACCATTACCACTGTGATGGACATTTACTGAGAACCAGCGCAATCGAAAGAAAGGCACGCACTCAGATTATCACACCTTACTACTTCTGAGGCTGAATGACGCGGTGTTCTTTCAGATTCTGATTGAAAAGGAAACAGGCTGTAAGGAAGGAAAACGTTAGCAACCGTAAACAATAATCCCAGTAATCGTAACACGAAAGAAACCCTTTTAATTCTGTGTTATGGTGCCGGAACACCGTGTAACCCTGGGTGGACCGTTTAGGGTCTGCTCCAATACGATTACTGCGATACCGTAAGCTAAACTGTAATAATGAAAAAAAAATATATATATATAAACATGGAGCATTATACCTTGGACTTTTGTCAGTTGCACAACCCAGCCTCCCATTGACCACATCATGTTCTTGCTTATTTTATCGTTGTATTAGTACATGCTATGAAGACACTACACGAGTATGATATTTTAAGAATTTATTAAAAATATTCGTTCGGTACATTACTTCGACAGAAAGTGGAGTATTTGTTTCGAAAGACAAAGCAACCGACTCTGGGTGGATTCTGGTCAGGAGCAGTGGATGAAATATTTATACGATGTTCTTATCGAGTTCTGTGTTCAAGGAGCAGTTTCGATACATCCCGCCGCGTGCGAGATTTTCGCTGAAAGAAGTGTTTCGCGGATAATAAGTGGTGGGCACTGTGTGAACGGTCGGCGCGTACCATCCGTAATCCATCGCCGTGCTCCTGTAACAAGGATGGGGGTGCGGACTCTCGTCCTCTCCATATCCACTGAAGATCCCTGTAAAGACAACTTCTATCGGATAAACAGTCCTTCGTCCCATCGGAAACAATTACAATCCCATCCATTTCGACGAATAATATATTTCAGTATCCTACAATTCACCGTATAAAAATAAAAAATAACACGAGAACGTCTAACATAGTTGCGGAAAGTCTCTAAAGTTACAATAGAATCTTAATATGGAAATTGAGAATTCTTCGGAGGCGCTGGCATAATCGTCGGCACACATTCACGTATAAAATGATTACAGGTTACAGCTTTATTAATTTTGTACATCTATTTCCGTGCACTCGTAAGGCAGCTGAAACTCCACATGGTTACACCGAAATCGTCCTTGCATTTTCGAGACACTGTCCATCGTTGTTCCCCGTATCTTAAACCCCGGATCAATCGTGACGTTGTTCATCCTGGCGAAGGCAGACATGTCGACGAAATGCAGCTCGTTGCTATTCAGATACAGAAGCAACAGATTGTCCAGTCCCACGAAAGCATCTGCCTTCAACGTAGCGATATGGTTGCCGTTCAGCCACAATGAGTTGAGATTCTTCAGGTATCGGAATACCCCACCGGAGACAGCCCTCAGCCGATTCTTCCCGAGATCCAGTTCGTTGATCTCGCCGAGGCCGCGAAAGATTTCCGGCTGTATCGACGAGATTTTGTTCTTCGACAGGTAGAGGAGGTCTAGATAAGGCATGCCACTGAAAGCTCCGATCGGTACCTCGCTAATATCATTAGAGTCCAACGCCAGCGTCTCCAGGTGCCTGAGGCCCTTGAACATGTTCCTCTTCAGCACGATATTATTATTCGTGGCGTACAACTCCCGGAGATCGACGAGGCCCTTCCAGGCGCCAGGCTGGAACGTGGATATGTTGTTGTAATCCAGCAGCAGTGTCTCGAGGCTGCGCAATTTGGCGAACGCGGCATCCTCGATGTCGCTGATGGTGTTGTTCTTCAGGTCCAAGTACGTGAGTTGATCGAGGGCGGCGAAATGGTGCCTGGAGATGGTGGAGAGCTTGTTGTCGCGTATGTAGAGTGCCGACGAATTGGCAACCTCTAGGAACGCGTCCTTGGCTATGTCGACGATCCCGAGGCCCTCCAGGTGCAGTTCTATGTCCTCGATGGTCTGCACCGCGTTGACATCCTCGAACGCGACGCCGTGCAGCACGCCGTTGCCCAGGCAGACGTAAAGATGGTTGTAAACTTGGCAGTCCACCTCGTCCACGCGAACGTCTTGAGCGGTGACCGATAAGACGAGATAAACGAGCAAGAGGAAGCGCATGGTGTGCTCAGATGCTGGATGCGCACTGAACGCGTGAGAGAGCCAGCCTTTCGACGTGCAGCCGAGGGTATAAACTGACGGTTACCGTAGCAGAGATATCATTCGATACGTATGCACGTCCACGTATCAGCTATACCGTGTACGATGTAACTCGACAGTCAAGTCCAGTTCCGTGGAAATTAGATGTTCCATTCATTATGATGCGCGTCCGCCGATCGCCGGCTTTATGCGAACATCCATACCTCGCTGTCGATGGGACCGCGTGGTTGCTATTTCGTCCTCAAGCTCAATTTTATTCAGATTCCCATTTTATTCAGTTATCAAAATTGAAAATTTACTCGGCTCTGAGACTGTCGGACTGAACGAGGTGGAACCTTTTTGGTCCATCTTCTGGATCATTTTCCATTATTCTTTGACGACCCTTCTCGATAGAATTTTTTTTTTTCTGTTCAGAATATTGAAATCACCCGACACGATAACAGCTCAAATATGAATTTTCCAGTTTACGTCAACGTGCACGAAGAAGAAGGCATGCTCAAATCAACTTGATAGTTTTTAAGATAAGACACGACACACGCAAGGCAATACTTTTTTTTCTAAACAAGATTTCACGAAGAAATTGGATCGTTTAAGAGTATACATATTTGTGTAAGAGTCTACCTTCTTAATGTATGATATGAAACGATTTTCTAGCGAAAGAGAGTGATTGCGCGTAAGCCTAACAATGCCTATCTTGTGAAGGGTTCCTGTGACATATGCAAAAATGTCTGCATTGCCGATAAGCTTGGACGAGCGTACCGATCATCAACAGTGGCTTATTAATAGCAGAATGTTATCGTTTTAATACGAAGAAGCTTCTCGCCGTGGAGTCTACTACGAAATGTGTTACTTTCGCGATTACGCGGAATCAATTTCCATACGGGTTCAGCGAACTTTAAGCATACGCCTTTGTAAAAATACTCATTGGACCGTCACAATCGGACTTCTTTGCATCACTCGTTCGTAATTCGTAATGAGAATATTTATTAATTATCATATAGTCAACTGCAGACGACAGCCGTCTATGGGATTAATAGATTATAGAAACTCACGTGGATACATGAATCGCGTTGGAAGGTTGCTGGTTCGATAAATGTCACTGGTGCTTGGACCAAACGCAGATTCCCTTCCCTGCTCTTCCCTCTTCCTTTCCGCGCACACACAATGCGTTCCCACCATTTTCGGATTACGAGCGTATCAGTCGACTCCCGAATGTATCGCAAGGATTGAATCGTACAGCATAATCTCTTTCGGATACCACAGAATCATGCTGCAATTTCTGTCCCCTAATCAGCCGCGAATGTTTCGTTCCTATAGCGACAGTATCTTGAGCTCGAATGGCGCATCGATTAAACAAGTTCGCCTTACTATACGATAAGGATCTTCGTTGAAATAGATAATTTTGCAATCTGGCATTCAAAACAACATTCACGCTAACTTCTGTGAACGAATGTTTTATCGATTAATTTTACTATATTGTTTTTGTATTTTGGTTAAGTAGAAGATTAGTAAGTGGAGTTAGGTATGTATATTTCATTGCATTTTATGCAAATGGATGTAGTTACTCTACATGCACTGATAGGAAAATAGGGGCCGTGTCTCCGACGCGCAATTTTTCGTGAGGAAAAAGGGTTATTGAACCTGCCAGGTGAACCACTACTGCACACTCAGCGAACATTTAAAATTCTAGCTGAGTGTGCACTACATTACATCGGCCGTGCTATCAGCGACGCCGATAACAGCAGCGGTTTTGTTGACCGCCTTAAAATCGTACTTCCCTTAACACTTCCCACCAGGAAACCGTCAAGTATGTCTGGCACTATAACGCGACGGGTAAGTCGAGAACTGTCATTCAAATAGCGAGGAAAAATTCGAGGCGATATTCAAGTTCATCGCAAAAGCTTTCGCTTTACTTTCAATTTTTGCGTGATCTTTTTTCTCAGGTTGCTTTCTGTCGTGACATTTTCATGGATAGAAGTTCGTGAAAATAGTTGTTGAAGGATGTAATTATCGATAATGTTCAACGTAATTCTTGGTCACTCGTGGAATTCACTGGATTTTCACTGGACAGGTGGCGACCATAAATAAGAACAGCTGTTTCATTTGTCCTGCACCACCTCTGCCAACATACTCGACAACATAAGTGTAGGTACAGACTTAATGAAACGATTATATCGCCGGCGCTTCCAGTTGCGGTCTGGCCACCAGAAGCGAATTACTGGCCTCCTGATAAGGGTTTCGACGCGTACGGAACTTAACGATGAGTATTGAAAAATATTCTAACTGCTCGAGACGTCAACTTTCAGGCTACTGAATAAAAACATGAAGAAGGGCACAGTAAAATTCTAAGTGCTAATCTGTGCAAATTGTAGATATTCAAAATAGTGAACTGTGAGTGAACGCATGTGCTGTTATCGCGAGTGAAAAATGGAATAGAATTTCCGTTAAAAATTATTGAAAAAAAGTATTAAAAATATAATATAATTATAAATGTAACTCGTGACATTTCAAAATCCTCTTTATGGAAGCGCGAGCCACGGTGGCATTTAAGAATAACGAAACGTATAATAAGCTTTAAATTTCTATATTACCAACCATATATAGTGCTACTTTAAATCTTAAATATTCATCTTTTAAATGCCGTGAAGAAGATAAAACGTTCGAGTGTATTTCTTTTTGCTGTATGCGATCGCAATAATTACGTCTTCGTCGTGGACACTTGTGAACCGTGCACAATAATAATTTACGATATATTTACTGTCTGTTACAGTGACCGTGTTATTTCGCAACAATAATTGACAACATATGTTTCGCTAATACTACTTCTGGAACCTTGATTTTCGCGGTAGTGGTAAGAGCAATTATAACAGTTCGCCTATCAAAAATGATAAATGTTAGATAATTGCAATTGCGAAGAAGGTCATTCTTTATCTCCGCTCGCGTATAAATGTCAGAGTGCCGCTGTCCTGCAATTTATCTGTTAGCTTAGCGGACAAACGAGGAGGGAAAAATTCGCTTAATTATGGTAATTATTATTACTCCTTTCGTATCTGTCCGCATGAACCCACAATTCTGAGTTTACGGGAAATACGAAGACCCGAGATCCATTTCCATCGGTCCCTCGGTTGAGAAGGCTTCTAAATTCAACAAAATTTATACTCGCCTTGTCGTTGACGAATTCACGCCACTTGCAGGCTCACGTTGGAACCTACTAATGGATTTCCGCGTTGAAGTTGCCGAATGACGCGGAATTTCACAATTGAAACGAGAGTCATAACCAACAACGCCGGAGGCTAACGTCCTATCACATTGAGACGCGTCAACTCTGTTTCATGCCGTCGTGAACAGAATTTAACGTTACTCTAAAGCAATGTGAAGATATCTTCCGAATTGTGGGCGTAATTGAAGCATTCGACTCGAATAGAATCGCGGGGCCATTGTACGAACATTTGCCAGACTCCTTCGTGGTTCGCGACAAAAAGCTCGAGTGACCTTGTGGCACCTGGTACGCTTCAAAGATCCGAGTAGAGACACGAGTGGAACATGAGTTGTAACGTGATGCCGTTGAAGAGATACGCAGAAATCAGCTACCGCGTGAAATGCGTGTCGGTAGAGGACGAGCGAGTTTTCGGCGACGTGTATGTCACCAAGCAGACGCGAAATCTGCTGTACTGTGCGGATGGGTATCAGTTTCCCTCCCTGTACGGCAGAAGAAGAAGCAATGTCATACACAGAAGCTGGGAAGGACCCAATTTTATGGAATTGAACAGGAAGAAACCGATTCGAAGGTCTAGTGTCGTGCCGATTCAACTAACTAAGAAGCGTTTGAATTTGAAGAGGTCGAAATCTATGGGAGACACGAGGATCGTGAGCGAGTGCTGTCACAAGAGCAGCGAAGGCATCAGAAGCGAGACTGAAGTTAAAAATCCGAAGGTGAGTCCCATCATTAAGGGGTAACGTCACGATGATAGGCCAAAAATGGTAGGATAGTTTTGGAGGTTATTTTAATGAAATTTATAAACTTCATTAAAAATGTGATATAAGGTTCTTATGATATATAAAAATAAGAACAAAAAAATGTGCACTATAGGCGCACAGTCGATTTTTTCAAAAAGACAACACATTTTGTAATCTACACACAAAATACTAGAGAAGTACCCACGATTTTTGCAAACTATTGAAAACTCTGTTTGTAATTAAACATTTCTATAAGAAATTTTCTAGCAAAAAATAATTGTTTCGAAATGTTCGCCATTCCTTCAAAAATCAATATTTTTTCGAACTCTTGGATACATCTCTTGTTCTAGGTCGAACGGTGTGAACATGAAAATCGAAAATTTGACCGTATGTCACATTTTTAATAAAGTTCATAAATTTCTTTAAAATCACGTCCAAAATTATGCTACCATATTTGGCCTATCATCATGACGTTAACCCTTATCATAAATCCTTTCTTTCTCTATTGAACCACGAATGGGATTGTCCTCTAGTTACGGTGCCACGTAAAATGGACCACATGAAAGTGTAACTTTTTTAAATAATAAAATCATTTGCAGACGTATCCATCGCCGTTACCAAATCCACCCGCGAGACAGGATGGCGAAATTTCATCGTTGGTGGATCAACTGCTGTTAGATATATACGGTTTGCCAGACGGCGACAGAGGGCGATCGGAGAGTGACTCGACAGCGTCGTCGATGAAGACGCGTCCGCAGCATCAGCATTTGCAAAAGGCGCGTTTGTTGTGGAAAAGTAAGTGTAATTCAATATAGAGATAGAAGCGCCTATAACACGGGAAAAAGGACGGAGCGAATGTGGGCGGCTGATAAATGTGTTCAGCTCGGGGACATTTGATATTGTCTGTTGTTTGTGGAAGGGTATGAAAAGCTTATTCAACCGATGATATTCCAAGCTGTGGCGGAAATGAAACTCCTTGTCTAATACTCGTTTAATTCCGAAAATCTAAAACATCCACCATATTAGTTTGCGAAATTTAAATTGACACGCGGAGTTCGAAATTCGCTTGAATTAGGCGAAGACACTTCGGCAGTAGCTGACGAGACAAGAGGTCGTAGCGCCGAGACAGACAAGCGACCTCGTTGACTTCGAGGCAAGAAGGTTCTTTGACTTGGAGTGCTGCTTTTTTTCCTCCCCTTTTCTCCCCTCTTCTCGAGGGGGGAAAGTCACTTCTTTTATCTCTATACACGATGCTACTTCGTTTCGCCTCGTTGAACATGCATAGGGAACACCAGGGGAGAGATTGTGCGGGCTTTACACCGAAACCCATGAGGAAGCGTCTCTTTTCATGTAAACTATTAAAAGAAGCGTGTGTTTACTTTCAGCGAAACAAATGTTATATTTTTCTTGATCAACGATAGCTCTATTACGATAGGAGCCCGCGACAATGTAAAGATAGCGTGTAAAGTATAAATATGCAAGACACAAATTTAATTTTCGAATTCATCTTCAAATTGCACCGTGAAGCTTTCCAATTTAAATTGCAAGTGTAAAAGTTAATGCGATACCGGTTCGTTAAGAGCGGCTTAGGCGAACTTCCGGGGTCGCGATCGAGAACATCTGGGCTCGTGTTCAGAATGATCAAAGAAAATGGTCGGCTCTGGAGTTGTTTCTTCTAGCGAGATATCGGGGAATGCGGGGAGCATAAGCGACCAACGGAAAGAGTTGGAAAACTGCAATCTTCGGTGCCTGTGTACAGAGGGTGAGCCCTTTCGGGCCGTTATCAAGATCGCGGTTTCAATTCAAAGACTTCCCGAAGCATCTCGTCCTTTTAACCAGACCGAAATAAACGCGCCCTCTTCAATTTGAATGCGCCTCGTGCAATCTCCAACGATCATGCGTGCTTGTTACCTTCTGAATTTTGCAAAACCCTGCTTCTACGATGCCGCGTCTTTCATTCTATAAAGCTTTCGAAGATGCAAACATTAAAATCTCAGGATTGGATTCGTTCGTTTGTGACCCAATGTGTCTAATTGTTCCAGGTACCGACGAACTTCAGGTTATGGTGCTGAATTTACGCGATCATATCAATCATACTGGCAGTATACTAATTCGACAGTTGCGCCGGAAGGATTATCTCTCTATGAAACGGGAGAAACAGAGCGACATAATTACAGCCTACCTTCAAGCTCACAGCCTAAAACGTAGTGAGTGTATTTGTCACATTTTCATTGCTATTAGCAAATAGATATGAATGAGTGTTTACGCCTTCCAACCGTGTGTGTACGTCCGATTGAAAACTCGCAAGGTACTTTTCACGATTATGAAACATTATGTATATAAAGTGTAATATAGAATTAGCACTCAATTCGAATCCGCTCAATCGAATCGTTACGCGATTCAACCTTGACATTTATACCGCCCATTAAGAGTACCGGAGCGAAAAAAAAGCGTTTAACAGACAGGAACATTCTAGCCACGACGATAGCTTT
Organism: Andrena bicolor; assembly: GCA_960531205.1. Classification (NCBI taxonomy): domain Eukaryota; kingdom Metazoa; phylum Arthropoda; class Insecta; order Hymenoptera; family Andrenidae; genus Andrena; species Andrena bicolor. The sequence continues at coordinate 33,001,473 of OY482666.1, read as the reverse complement.
GCTGAATAAACAATGGAGCCTCGCATAATACGGAAACAGGACCGTTCGTTTGGTCTTCCTCGGTGAAACTTCGCGTCTCCTTTCGGACAATAAAACTGTCGTTTCACAAAAGCGATCTTCGTCCTGGCTGACATTAAAAACAACGACGCGATTTATACCGCCTCTGTCCGTTACCGGCGGCAGCTTATTATTTATCTTATCGCTGTTTTGCATTTATAAATATGGAACAGTTGGAACAGTAATATAACTTGGTGCTACGCGACGAACTTGGACGACGCAATAGAACAGTCGTACAAATTAAACGCAACCACGGAGGGCTGGAAATGTATTATCAAAGTAATAACTATTCTCAAGTTATTCGTGCTAAAATTAGCGAAACTACCTAATTTACAAATTATAGAAGATATCTTGATGCTTTCGCTTCTTCCTATCGTCAACGCGAATATTAACACGTTTAACATACCGTACTCTTAATTTACAACTAAAACTGTTCAAAGCAAAGCTACGCACCCCTCTTCCCCAACCGCGCGTGCGTGAAGGTCCGAAATTATCTTCGAATTTCAGCACACGCAGGTTATGTAACACATTCTTCCATAATTTCCATTGCATCATCGAGTTTTTTTGTAACCGTGCTCGCAATTCACCTGTGCACGTGTAACTCAACACTTTTACGTGACGCTGTAAGTCGTTGCAAATACTTTAGCCAGGGGGTGGGGCCGGTTTAAAAGCTCCAAGTGCGCCACTCGAAAACGACCACTTCGGGGAACGCGTTATCGATACTTTGAGCGTGGTATCGGTACGACAAATACACCTCGTGTGCCGTCATCGACACATCCGGGAAACAAAAAGGCCCCGTTTCACGTGCGGCGACTCTGACTGATCAATAATTAGAGTTTGCCGCGCGCGTGTCGCCCGCACTACGCATGCCCGGCGAGCGGCACGCGCGTACCGTCATTGATAAAGTTTTAATGATGTTGCGCCTGCGAGGAACGGAAATGCGGAACTTTCCTCGGTCTTCGCCAACTTTAGAGCCGCATTTAGCGCGATGAACCCGGGTACATCGCGACCCGATGCCTGTCAACGCTGACACGCTTCAGCTGCAAAGTACCATGAACACATGGACCGCACAGAAACCTGCGATTTAACAGAACGATTATGTAACTTGGAGTTGCTCTCTGAATTCTTGTAACTCAGGTTAAAAGGATATGATCCTTCTAAACGATTGGCATTTCTGCTAAGTCGTGTAATAACTTGGGCACGTTAGGCTGCTTGCATAAAGGAGACATTAATGAATTGAAAGTATCTATAGAAGCCTTGGTGGTAATGTTAGTGCAATTTTTTTTCATCCCTTGTAGTTGCTTCGTTCCTTTTAACTATACAGAAGCGTTGTTCACTAATTACTTGGAGCAGTGTTTCAATACCTCCCAAGGGGAATTAGGGTGAAGTCAGGGTACCTATCAAGGCGTGCTGTTTTTAAGCTCTTAACCTTCGGGGCGGCTGAGAAAGTGTATAAATATGCATAGTGGTTGCATGTTTCACATGTGTAGTTGCAAGGAAATTGACTTAACAGGAATATAACCGGCGTTGCTAAGGGCAAAATGCTATTACTTTGTGCAACAATTTCTTTCAAGGTGTGTTAGTGAACAATGATTTGACGTAGTACTTGAGCTTCCGAATTTTTTGAATCTGTATGTCACCTCGTCTATCACTAATGATAGGAAATGGTTATTCTTCTGTATGTCGTTTATCATTTCGTGACTCCTCCTTTTGGATCTTTCATCCTTAGTTTCCTTCGCGACAGTCCTTTGGAGGCGTTCGTTCTCTTAAAGCGACGGGGTGATATTTCCGGGGTAATTTTTCATCCTTAACTCCAGAAACTTATTGACCCCGCGCAATTTTTCAAACGCCTCTAAACTCTGGCTTTTCTATCCGGGGCTGCTTCAATAGCTCAGCCAAGCGTTCAAAATATTAAGTAACCGTTTCCGAGCCATTACCCTGATATGCTTGCGCGAGCGACAAAAACACGGATCTTAGGAGATGACCGTGTCTGCTGAATACATCCGCGGGGATTATGCGTTGATGATTACGCCGATTATCGTGAAACTTCAGCTTTACATAACCTCGCGAACGTATGTTTTTACACGGAGGATAAATACTGGCGCATGGTTGTTCGCATGCCATCTTTTCATTATTTTCTTACATCGATTATCTATGATTTGCAAGCATATAAAACGCGAGGTCAGGTGTTTAAACTTTCTCAAGTGTTTATCTATACTTCGGTGCCCAAGCCTTCATTCCAACACGGGAAAAACTTGTACAAGGAGATACTCTCGAAAACTGACTGATTCGATTACCTTCAAAGTTTTAGAAAATGTAAAGAAACTCCTCACGTGGGAATAGTTCGGAGGTTGGCATCGTATCCCCTACAGCACACTTAGTTGCAGGAACGTTGCAGAAACGTTGCTGAACATTACAATGATACCGTTTGGTTGCAGGTTGCATTGCATTATTACTGCAATATTGTAGAAGCATTGCCGTGGAATATTGCAATGGACACGTATGTGCAATGTTTCTGGAATATCGCGCACACATTGCCGTGGAATATTGCGCACATAGTGCGGTACAATATTCCTGGAACAATGCGCACACATTGCCGTGGAATATTGCAATGGCCACGTTTGTGCAATGTTCTTGGAATATCGCGCACACATTGCCGTGGAATATTGCGCACATAGTGCGGTACAATATTCCCGGAATATAGCGCACACATTGCCGTGGAATATTGCGCACATAGTGCGGTACAATATTCCCGGAATATAGCGCACACATTGCCGTGGAATATTGCGCACATAGTGCGGTACAATACTCCCGGAATATAGCGCACACATTGCCGTGGAATATTGACTTACATATTTTCACCCCTCACCTACGCAAAGGGTTCCTGAAATACAAACACACGGAATACAGTCTTAAATACCACAGGAAACCTCCGGGGAACATAGGCGACCATTTAAAGTAGTTGATATTAATAATTAATAACATTTCTTAATTATAACTATACGGTTCAAGGAAGGTGTTAAACTGTAAACGGCAACAAAAGATATTTGTAAAAAAGAAATATTAGATGTCCCAAGTACTGCCAGTGTCTCTACTATTGCCATTTAATCTATTGTTCATAACAAAAAAACCTCCCGCGATGTCGAGTGTAAATTTAGAAGTCTGTATTATTGGCGAACGCTGTAGGAACGTCACCGTGGGCCGTTCAGGCAACATTCAAACATAAAACGGAACGGAGCGTACGTGAAATGCAAACACACGGAATATAGTCTTAAATGGCAATAGTAGAGACACTGGCAGTACTTTGGACATCTAATATTTCTTTTTTACAAATATCTTTTGTTGCTGTTTACAGTTTAACACCTTCCTTGAACCGTATAGTTATAATTAAGAAATGTTATTAATTATTAATATCACATACTTTCCATGGTCGCCTATGTTCCCCGGAGGTTTCCTGTGGTATTTAAGACTGTATTCCGTGTGTTTGCATTTCACGTACGCTCCGCGTCAATCCGTTTTATGTTTGAATGTTGCCTGAACGACCCACGGTGACGTTCCTACAGCGTTCGCCAATAATACAGACTTCTAAATTTACACTCGACATCGCGGGACGTTTTTTGTTATGAACAATAGATTAAATGGCAATAGTAGAGACACTGGCAGTACTTTGGACATCTAATATTTCTTTTTTACAAATATCTTTTGTTGCCGTTTACAGTTTAACACCTTCCTTGAACCGTATAGTTATAATTAAGAAATGTTATTAATTATTAATATCAACTACTTTAAATGGTCGCCTATGTTCCCCTGGAGGTTTCCTGTGGTATTTAAGACTGTATTCCGTGTGTTTGCATTTCACGTACGCTCCGCGTCAATCCGTTTTATGTTTGAATGTTGCCTGAACGACCCACGGTGACGTTCCTACAGCGTTCGCCAATAATACAGACTTCTAAATTTACACTCGACATCGCGGGACGTTTTTTGTTATGAACAATAGATTAAATGGCAATAGTAGAGACACTGGCAGTACTTGGGACATCTAATATTTCTTTTTTACAAATATCTTTTGTTGCCGTTTACAGTTTAACACCTTCCTTGAACCGTATAGTTATAATTAAGAAATGTTATTAATTATTAATATCAACTACTTTAAATGGTCGCCTATGTTCCCCTGGAGGTTTCCTGTGGTATTTAAGACTGTATTCCGTGTGTTTGCATTTCACGTACGCTCCGCGTCAATCCGTTTTATGTTTGAATGTTGCCTGAACGACCCACGGTGACGTTCCTACAGCGTTCGCCAATAATACAGACTTCTAAATTTACACTCGACATCGCGGGACGTTTTTTGTTATGAACAATAGATTAAATGGCAATAGTAGAGACACTGGCAGTACTTGGGACATCTAATATTTCTTTTTTACAAATATCTTTTGTCGCTGTTTACAGTTTCACACTTTCCTTGAACCGTATACTTATAATTAAGTAATGTTATTAATTATTTATATCACATACGTTCCATGTTCGCCTATGTTCCCCCGAAGGTTTCCTGTGGTATTTAAGACTGTATTCCGTGTGTTCGCAATTCAGGAACGCTCCGCGTAAATCCGTTATATGTACGAATGTTGCATGAATGGCACCGAGCGTCGTTCCTGAGACATTCGTAAGTAATACGGACTTCCAAATTTACACTCGACATCGCGGGACGTTTTTATTAAGTTCCATAAATTAAATGGAAATAGTAGGGGCACTGGAAGTACTTGGGGTACCTAATATTTCTTTTTTACAAATACCTTTTGTTGCTGAAGACAGTTTAATACTTTGTTTAAACCGTGTAGTTATAATTAAGTAATGTTATTAATTATTTATATCCCATGCTTTCCATGTTCGCCTATGTTCCCCCGGAGGTTTCCTGTGGTATTTAAGACTGTATTCCGTGTGTTCGCAATTCAGGAACGCTCCGCGTAAATCCGTATTATTTACGGATATTGCATGAATGGCACCGTTCGTCGTTCCTGCGACATTCGTAAGTAATACGGACTTCCAAATTTACACTCGACATCGCGGGACGTTTTTATTAAGTTCCATAAATTAAATGGAAATAGTAGGGGCACTGGAAGTAATTGGGGTATCTAATATTTCTTTTTTACAAATACCTTTTGTTGCTGAAGACAGTTTAATACTTTGTTTGAACCCTATAGTGTTAATTAAGTATTTGTATTAATTATTTGCATTATTTAGTTATATTACATGTTGGCCACGTTCATATATATTCCAGTGTAGGTTGCTTGAGGAATCTAGGACTGTATTCCGTGTGTTCGCAATTCAGGAACGCTCCGCGTAAATCCGTATTATTTACGAATGTTGCCTGAATGGCACCGTGCGTCGTTCCTGCGACATTCGTAAATAATACGTATTTCTAAATGTACACTCGACATCGCGGGACGTTTTTATTAAATACCATCAATTAAATGGGAATACTGGGGACACTGGCAGTAATTGGGATATCCAATATTTTTTACAAATACCTACCTTTTGTTCCTATAGACAGTTTAACACTTTGTTTAAACCCTATACTGTTAATTAAGTATTTGTATTAATTACTTATATCACATATGTCGACAAATAGAATACAGTCTTACACTGTACTTGCAACTATAAGCTGCGGGCCTGGAAAGCTAACTGCGGGCCTGGGGTTTTTCCCTACCCCTGGTCACCGTGTGGTTGGTTTGGCGAGTACCCTTGACTCGCCGAATACGCGGCTGAAGACGGCGCGACCGTTTTATGATAGGATAGTTAGAAACGAGGACTATAAGGTTTAAGCAAACTGTTAAACTGCATAAAGCAATAAAAAATATTTGTAAAGAACTCTGATCTGTGAAATGTAAATCCACAAACACTAAAAACTATAAAATAAAAAAATATATAAAAAAAATTTATGTTAAACGATTGTATTAAAAATGCGTTGAAAACTAAAAAAACATTATTTTTTTGTACACCGCAGGATATTTCATAACAGAATATGAATCAACTTAATACAACATCAAGTGTCGAAATGAATTTGTTGTGAGATATCCGTTTCACAATTAGGGAGATGTAATGGGGTTTGTCAAAACAAATCTTTGTTTTTGAATAATTTGGGTTTAAAGTGTTGCACGGTAGAAAGATAAGTTCGAATACGGAAGCAACTTTCCTATTCAAGGATTACAGCTGCAGCGGGAATGTGTTCGTCTACGGTGCTACAGGTCGCAGGTTCGAATCTCCTTGGGGTAAAGTATTTTCTAATTTATAAAAGACTCACGGACGTTAGTTACTACGATTCTGCAACACAATTCATGATATCGCCCCCCCCCCCTCCTCACAGCACATCCGGAAAATATGTATATAAAAAGAATACCGTTATTTTTTTTTTGGCCCTACTGCCCGAAACATTCCGTGGCCATTGTTGAAAAATCCCTGAAATGTTCCACGAAAAATTCCTATAAGATCTCCGAAACGTTCCACGAAAAATTCCTCTAATATTCCGAAACAATGTTCCAGAAATATCTCTTGCAATGTTACGCAAGGCGGACATAGGAAGTTTCTTGAAACGTTTCGGGAACATTTCGAGTAATGTTCCAAATGTCGCAGCGCGACGTCACTGAAACGTTCCTGCAATATAGTGTGCTGTAGGGGATGGTGAATATGGATATGTGTTAGGTCGAAATGTCAAGGAGATCAGGCGAGAACCTTGAGGTTAGCTCTATTTTCTTTCAGCTAACTCGGGGTGTTTTAAATAAAATATTATACATTTTATATAATACCTAAATATTTCTAAATATCTTAATAATAATAATAATAATATTACCTTGTAGATTTTTCTACCATTCTTTGACCCAAGTGTGTTTTATACAAATAATTCTAATCAGAAGAATCTGGTTTCTCCAATTTTTAATGTAAAGGCAGTGATCTCTTCATAAGAATCATTCCGTACATTATTAAATATACTGCCTGAAGAAAGAATCTTTAAATTTCCACGTATAATAATGCAGTGGAATTCTAATTGTGACTAAAATGAACATAGAACATTCAGACACTTTAAATTAAAAGAAACTCGTGCCCCATATACATCTTCTCTTTCCGTTTCCCGAACAATTGTACTCTGTAATAGAAAATACTTATCCACGCGAATTTTCCATTGAAATTCGAGCGTGTGGACTGGCAGCTGCGCGCGCGAATCTGAAAATAAGCGATCGCACGAAGTTCCCCCTAGATCGAATTGAGTCGAATTGCATCGTATTCTCGCGACTCTCGCAAAAGGGGTCGCGTGTCTCAATCGAATACGGAGGTATGCAATTCAGCTTTGTTGACATCGAAGAGGGTAATTCTATCTACAAACGAATGCCGCCGCCTCGTATTTAATCAATATTCAACTGGATTTCCCTGCTTCGAGATTGAATCCGCTAAGACTGGGAAACGTCGATAACCGGCGATTTTTATTTTCGTTCTACCTCGAATCGGCCTCATCTTTCTCAGCGAAACGTATCGCTGATCTCTTGGCAGGACTCCTAATTATTTCCGGCACCTAACCACGTGAACGATAACGTCGCACACCGTCTATCGTCGCTTCTAATCAGGAGAGAATTAAACGATATCGTTCTCCTATGCTTTCATGCATTTACTGCCACGAGACCTGTTATGTATGTATGTATGCGCGATTCCCTTCGTTGTATTACCCTTCGGCGTTTAAACTCCTCAGCTTGCGCTGCGAGGTTCGGATTCAGGGACCATTTGAGATCTACAATTTAGGTTCAATGAGTTTCGATCGAGAAGACAAGAATGTTAAGTGAATAGAACCACTGTAGATGAGAAGGTACGTTGCCATTTCTATAAATTTCTGTTGAATAATGCCCGTATTAGTTTGAATCAGGTCACAGTATATATCCTTTGAAATGAATACCCTGAGAGTTTCACTTTGCATTCGACATGAAGGGCGCGTGAATACACGCTGTATCAAGTGAATGTATCTGATGGCCTTAGTCTCAGCCGCGTAGCTACTGAATCTGACGACATTTCCGACTGACCCATAAAGGGACCGAGTCGATAATTTCATCGATCCATAGTACGCGGCTTTGTTGTGAACGCGGATTAAAATCGACTGCACCGCGTTAACGGCGTGATAAAATCACTCCCGTCGCCGATTACGTGCTGCAAGCGTATTTGCCAATCAAGCCAAACGAGAGGAAGCACAAACGCGGTAATCATTAACCAAACCGTTTGCGACCGCTCCTACCAAACTAAAAATACCAACGAAAGCCGCCTGCGAAGGCCTCGATGAAAAGTTCCTTCACCCCGGGGTGACAGTAATGGGAGAAGGGGAGAAATACGAATGGAAAGCCTCCATTATCCCCAGGCAGCCATAAAACGGAAAAGGACTGCCCGGGAAGTCTGCGTGCGATGCAAATTGCAGCAGGAAGCGGCGAAACCGCGGCAGCGTCGCCGTGGAAAAAACGCTAACAACCGGAATTCCAGCCGCCCCCGACGGAGCGGTCACGGTGCTCCCGTTGGCCGTCGACGACGAAAGGCGCACGCGAGCACCCCACCGATGGATACAAATCCCTCGCAGCGGGGTGGCGTGCGGCGTGGGCTTCCGCGCATGCGATGTGACGGGAGTGGCGGATCGCTAAGGCTGCTGTGGCCGACGTTTCGTGGAACGGCTTCAGTGGCTATTGCAGGGCTCGGCAGGGCGAACACCATCCCTCTGGTACGGTTTCGGGGCACGTATTTATCGTCACGGCGGACGCACGCGCGCCATCGGTCTCTCCTGCCGACGTGGTGGTCGTTCAGCTGACTCGGCGTTACTCTTCCACGACCAACGGGGTAGCCTAGCTTCCCTGGCCCGTTGTACAGCTGTCGACAAAAGAGGGAAGCCCGGCGGCTGGTTTCACGGTGCCTTCTCGCGACGAGTTCGATCGTCTGCCCCGTTGCCCCCTGGCTCGTGCACGAAGACGTGTGCGCGAACACGCCGCTGTCAGAGGGGGTGTACGACGGGGATGTGCGTCCGGCGAGACTTCGAGAACCGTGTGCTCGTTCAGATGACGACAGATGAGTAGCCTCGAGTGCGGTTTTCCCGGGGACACGGCGCCGATCACGTTTCCACGGCGTCGTATCGCGCTCTGAAAATGGTAAGACGTGACTTGGGTGGACAGGGGAAGGGGGTGGTGCCTACGTCTCGTGGGGATGTGTTTTGGTAGCTCCCTTGACCGCGATCGAAGACGTTGACGTTGATACAGCGTAGTAATTTCTTGCAGCTCACCGTAGTCCTAAGTACACGGGACGAAGCTCCGCGAATTTTGTGTGTTCGCGATATCGAGTTCGAACTGCTTGCCAGATTTTACGTGGCTCCTGTTCCTCCTTGGAACATTCTATTTTGCAGGAGAATCTTCTGCTTCCGGCAAGGGAAAATAGAGTGCCTGGAAAGAAGCGAGAGATCGGTGCCATCTCCGTATACGATTAGATAAATCAAAACAGTTGACAGGGGTTGGATTAATGCTTTCCTTCGCGTTAACGGTGCGATTCATTGCGAACCTGTGCGGTAAGGTTCGTGTTGTGTGTCTCTGCTGGCGTGTGTGGGGAGGCTAGCAACCATATGCAGCCACTCCATATATATATATTTTTTTGTTAAGTATGATATACTGAATCGTTGATAATTTCTGTAATCGAAGTTCATCCTGCTGTTCGTCGAATCTCTATTGCAACTTTTCATATCGTCTGAATGATTATTGGAAACCTGGTGACCCATTCAATTCGCTTATTTCTTCTTCGACATTCGATTTTGAGTAGTATCTTCGCGAACAGTATTCCGTATATTTCAAAGGACGAATTAGTCTCGCTAGATTTGTCAAGTACCCCTCGAGATCGACAGTCGAGGGTTCTGCAGTGTATACATTGCTCCCCGTGCGTCACACACTTTCAATGGGACCGCAGATAACCGATCGATTTATTTCGCGAATGCGAACGCTGGTTTCCTCGCGAAATCGAACGCATACGTTGCTCCAGCAGCGCTGTGTGCTTCGTAACAGGTGGTACGTCTGCATAGACACGGCCAAGAAAAAGCACAGCGCTAATGATTTCGTTTGCCGTTAAAAGCGTGGAATAATCCTCTCCCTGATATAGTCAGAATGCACTGCATAGCAGAGGAATTAATTCTTCAAAAGGAGTCGTCGCTACGTTGCACTCTGAAGGGTTTCATACCCTCGCTGTTGTGTTCGAAATGGAGCATCTGTGTCTGATTACGTTCCCTTACATCAGTGCAGAATTACACTAGTGCAATGTGTTCCATACACAAGCATTTGAATAAACGAAGGGTTGCAATCGATAATTTAGAATTCTTCAAATTTCATCCTGTGCCAAAAAACTCAAATAAGAAGACTTGTTTTAATTTACATGTTCTGCATTCGATTTCTGTGTACAGACCTTTAAACTCATTATAGGTTCCGTTTACGACCTCACTGGTCATGTCAATTGTACGTTATCTTTACCTATTGGTATAGATACTCTAACGTTTCGTGTTACGTGGTTATTTGACGCGTTCTAATCGATTGAAGTGTTATTATCAAGCGGAACGATACTTTCTTCGAAACGAAGTTTGAGCTCGATTTCGCGGCTGATACCGTGCGGCACGCGTGCAACGAATCAATGCACCGATCGGAATTTCAGACACGTGATAAAAATGCGACTCGCACGGAAGAAGCATCGCAACGGGGAACGGTGAAGCACGAGTTTGAGAAACTGAACGCGACAGCGACGGATGATGACACACGAAAACGGCTGAAAGCCGGCTGTACACAGTACAACAAGAGGCGGGAGAGGTGAAAGTGACGATGAAGAAGAAAGAGAGGCGTTCCTAATTGGAGAATGAGCGGATTTTTCAACTCCCTCAAAAACCTCGCGTCAGGAGCCGCGTACGCCGCCAGCTCTGCCTCCAACTACGAAGAACTGGAAGGTGAATAATTTTCAATTCTATATTTACATTAGGTTTAAACGGAATAAAAGTCCAACCTATTCGAAGTTTATTTGAAGAATGCTACTTAGCACACACTCTATTGCCATGGTTACTGGACCCCTGGATCCTTTCAAACAACCATGAACGGTGTTGTAAATAACGGGGCTGAACTCCCTCTGCCACAAGAGACGTGTATGCAAAAACGATAAATGGACTCGAGGAGCAAGAGAAATTTATTTAATTCTTAAGACTTCATAACACTTGAACTCCAGTTTCTTGCAAAGTTCATTGTCTCTCTGATCCTTGTTTTAAATCAGATAAAGCTCCATTACGTGTACTTTACTGAAACGATAAGACGGTTGCAAGAAGATTTAGTTACCGCGTATTACTAATTCAAGATACAAGAATTGTCGCTCAGACAACAAATGGGTAATGGATATCAATTCACGTCGTATTTCTAATGCACGCTGATAGACGGCTGGCGAGTTTACGTTATTCCGGTAGAGTTGTAAAATTTATGACGTGCAATTCTCGCTCGCTGATGCGAAATAGTGCTTGGGTAATTAACTCGTAGTTGGATGGTCAAAATGCAGTTGAATGCCGACGGTTTCTAAAAGAACGTGCAGAGTAATCGCGCAACGTCTGGCCATAACTGCTCCTATTCTACTGGGAAACGGACATTACCACTTTAGCGAGTCACGTTCTTTTGCTTATGGAATTACGAGTTGAACAGATCTCCAATCTGATTTCTATCAAGACGAAAAGAATGTACAGACTTCAAAGTAATCAAAGAAACACTTGCTGGATTCTCATACAATTTAGGGGCACTAAACGTTCACCATATGGGTCAATATAAGAACCTATTTTGAGAATTTCTAATTTTTGTTTCACAGCTTTTGCAAAAGAAATAACCAAGAATTGAGAATGAGTCAAAGTAAAACTTTCAGGCGCAACACATGGCTGTATCATATCTACAGTGTCAATGTTGATTTCATCGTTTGCCTGGCTCGATTAATAATGCTTAATCAAATTACGATACCGAGGGGGATAAAACTGCATCCCCGATAAACGCATTAAATGGGATTAGCGTTCCGTGATCATCGAGCCGTTTGATTATGCTTAAACGCGTCCATGTTTGCCGTTCGTTCTGTGCGTCATGCTGCATTGAATGGGACGTCTGACTGCAAAACTTTGCAGCCGACGTGTATGAGAGTTGACATTTCGATTGAACTAGGTACATGTATTAACGTTTCTATTTGTTTAACGCAAGTGAAGCGACTACCGACGTTTAACGAGTGCCGCTTCCACAGTTTGCCATACCCTTGTCGTTTTACCGTTTCATATCTCGTGAGATTAAATTTTTATCGAATACTGTTACATACTTGGCCCATAATTGAGTTTCACGAACAACTTTCTTCTGTTCCCTTGATACCATTCAACACGGACGTTGCAAATGTATTTTAAAGTTTAAACAGTTAACTCGTACGCTTCACTTCGCTCGAAAAACCTGACTTATTCAGGTCGCTTCCATTATTCATTTGCCATTTTAAAAATTAGTACACGACCATTTTCACCAGCTTAATTAGTCGCTCTTATAATTTGCAATTATAATGCACCATTCAACTTGTGTCGATGAAACAATTTTACTCGTTTAGAATATCTGATGTTCCCAGATATCCAGTACCCTATCTCTATTCTCTATCAATGAAGTTTTACGTCGCCTTAAAGTATTTCTGGAATTTTTTGAATTTACAGTCGAAGACACGAAGATGAGATTTAGCCTGACACCGCAGCCAGGAGAAAGTGGGTTCATACAATGGTTAGACGCGATGAAAATGGTGGCCAGGTTGCAGGGAGGAATACCACCGGAATTTCGAAAAAAGGCAGGCACCGAAGATATTTTTCTTGCTCGTAATTTTACCCTGAAAAAGTTGACACCATCCATAATTTAAAATGTTTCACAGTTATGGCTGACGCTGGCGGAACGTCATCTAGAGCAGCGCGGTGTAGATTGGAAGCAGGCTGAAAAGGTCTGCTTCAACGAGTGGAGCAATCCTGACGATGAAGAGCTCGGTATACAAATCGTTAAAGTAAGACTGTAAAGCCTACCATCCTTTTTACAATAGCCCTTCGTGCGCACTACTGTCCTCGCGAACTATACGTACGATTCTACTTCAATCTCTATCTCATCCTGTCTGCTCCTTTACAACGATAGAAGTAAAAGACGTTTCTCAACGAATGTTTATCAACTTTAAAATTCAAACTACTTTCTCGCTGCAAATAGCGAGTAGGACTCTCTTTCCTAGATCTGTTTATAAGCAACCTGCATTGCACATTTCTTTTATGCGTCCATGGATCGTCAAAGAGTTTCACATCGTAGGTGCCTCGTAAAATACGGAAGCCGTTTAAAAATCGCTCCGCTGCTATCAAGAGCCCAATTAAACTTAATATCCTTGCCTTGCATAACGCAACTGCAAAAACTATCCACGTGACGCAATTCCATATCGCGAAGCTTCCCGCCTCGAGCCGTCTCGGTTCGGTGTATAATTACGCGCAATTAAATTTCCATCATTAATCACTTCGACGCCAGGCAATTAAGTGTCGCCGATCAGCCGTCCAATTAGTTTCGTGCCCGCGCTCCCGCATGCCCCTGAAGAAATGACCTTTAACGAACGCACCAGCCACTTACAATCGGGGGAGCGCCTAAGCCGTGCCTCCAGGTTCGGGGATCGTAAATTCAGGCTGGTTGGCCCGAGCAAAATCCGATATCTGGTCGTCGGCCCTTTCAGGATTTACACAGGACGGGCTGCAGTCTATTTTGCGGCGCAGCTGGCAGGGACAATCAGGCGGTGCTTCGTCGAGTTCTGCTTGGCTTCGCCCGATGGAACAAGTCCGTCGGCTATTGCCAAGGCCTGAACGTGCTTGCCGCCCTCATTCTGCAGGTTATGGATCGCGGCGAGACTGCCGCGGTGAAGGTGATGATCTACTTGATAGAGGGTGTCCTGCCGGAGGGTTATTTCGCGGACAATCTTCGCGGCCTCTCCGTCGACATGGCGGTGTTCCGTGATCTGCTACGCGCCAGGCTGCCCAAGCTCTCGAAACACCTGGAGCTGTTGCAGAACGACGCAAAGGACAAGGCGACAGGTTGGTCCTTCGCGGAACGCAGGAAACATACCTGCACTGATAGTATATTCGATGGAGTAATCGTACAGAGGCATCGAACAATACGTCGCTAGCAGTTTACTTAAACATTTTGGATGTAGATGCTTAGGGTGCTTTCTAAATTGGAATTAAAATTGTTCGAAGGGTACTGATTACTCGATCGGATAATTGTGTCTCCATTCAGCTAATTTCAATGATCCAATTATTGATCCAACAGTTCACTCTTGTTCAGGCAGCAGTTACGAGCCACCTTTGACGAATGTGTTCACGATGCAATGGTTCCTCACCCTCTTCTGTCACTGTTTACCACAGGAGGCGGTTCTCCGTGTCTGGGATTTGATATTCCTCGAGGGAGACGACATACTCCTCAAAACCGCTTTGACCATATGGGAGGGGCTTTCAGAGTAAGTGGAGGATCCAAGACACGTAAGGTTGCTTCGATTCGCCGTGGATACTGTAATGTCGTTTTTCCTCAGTCGCATCATGACCGTGACATCGGCCGACGAGTTTTATAGCATAATGGGGGTTCTGACGAGGGAGATGCTGGAATTTACGGACACGAATAATCTCATAAAGGTTTGTTCGAATCCTTTCATAAATGTTTCTCAGTACTCTGTGCTTAAGAAACTTATTTGTTCGTTGTGTTGGTAGAATATAGTTAGCATGGGACATCTGCAAGGTGTCACGGGCCTGAGAGAGAAGCACAGATACAATATCACCCCGTGGGCAAGGAAACTTAGCGACGACGAAGACAGTGACACGGAGGAGGATGAGAGATTGGCTGTAGCTGCTGCGATGTTTAGCATGGCGCAGCGGCTAAAGAAAGGTACAAGAATACAAAAATATATTCTCCACGTGGCAATGGTATTGTTACCATGTCATCTGTATTTCTTCACGTCACAGGACACATGCTTGTAGATCGTATACCACAAACGATTGGCGCGCTGCAGGCCATGGCGCCCAGCAGCGACAAAGACCGTCTAGCCTTGGACATTACCACTTTGAAGCAGCAGTACGCCAAGCTGCGAGAGCGTCAACGGCAGGCACACATTATACTCTCGGGTAATTGCTGGCTCTGATAATACAATTAGAAGTTACTTTGTATGGTTTAAGGTACAATAAATCGTTCGATCCTCTCGAATCCCTACGTTGGCTTAGAAATGGTAGTTCGAGAGAATGGTCAACATTTGGCGGAAAGGAATCGCGCGAATGTAAAAATCCTTTGTGTCCTCCAAGTGTCGAGGAGCTAGTATAAGAACTGTGAAGATACGCCTGCTTGAAATAGAACCAGTACGAAAATGCATAAATTTTTTTTTGGCGCAGCAGCATGTGCAAGGCAGACCATGGTTGCACCTCCTACTTCTCAGGCCATGAATCATCTTTTAGTGGGCAAAAACGCGCTCGTGAGCAGCAAGAATCGACCCCTGAGCCTACCTTCTGCCAATGTACCGCCGAAGACACGACCAACACCTCTAACTCAGGGCCGAAAGGACAAACAAGGCGTTACTCTCCACTGGAAGGATACCAAGAAGATGAAGCAGAAGGCTTTGAATTCGTTCGGTACGTACCATTTCATTAAACCAGACGTTGTGGTTATGGGATGTGCGATTATTAAGCGAAAACTGTGCTGCGGTTATTGTTCATGGCCCTATATTGACATAATGTTTGAGATTTAACAAAGAATAATCATTTGTCCTCTATTTCAAGCTCTGGTCTTTTTACAGTCAATTCAAAGTGCAGAAATCGATTGATTTCATATAAAATGCTTTTATATTTAAATTAAAAATCGTTTCTTAAATTACAAGCATAGCCCCGTAGTTGGTTATAAAAAATGAAATAGAGAGCATTTTTCTATTTACCAACTGTTGGTAAAGGAGAATGTATCGGAGGCTGATAATATAGACTGTCTGTTTCATACTTATCTTCTGCTGGTTAGTATTACCTTCCGCTGGTCACTAACACCATCTGTCGGTACAGCCGTGGCCAATGTTGTTTCACCAACAGTAGGTAAACATTCCGAAATAGCCAAATATCCTACACGGTTATATAAAATCAAAATTTAATTCTGTCTCGTTTATTCTCATACTCAACTTTCCACCTCCAAAATTCACAAAAGATAGCGTATTGCTATTCACTTTTCTCATATTTCTAGCGAACAAGGAAATAAAAATGCCCACCGATACTTCAACCGAGACTTTGACAATTTTCCAATTTCTTTTTCGCGTATGAAGCACCTTCGTTCATTCACTTTCTTCCAGATGTGGCAGAAGTCAGCACAACAGTGTTGCAACCCTTGGAAGTGGAGTTGACATCTCCAAAACGCAGTAATGCTGACAGTGACAGCGACAGCACGTCTACGGAGTTGTGCGACGAGCCGGATCGTCTCAGCGACGTTGACAGTGAAGATCTTACGTCAGCATCCGAGTCCTATGTTATGGCGACGGATGAGGAGAAGAGTTCTCGACTGGAAAGCTCGCCAATGCCTGATAAGCTACTCAAAGGTACATCGCTCGATGAATCGGCGAAGTCGATCAAAATGAAGGAGATCAAGGCGTCCGAAGACAATTTAAACGATATATCGATCGCCCAAATCACCGATCAAATACGACGGCTATCGGCGGAGGATGACAATAATTCGATGGTTCCTCAAACGTTCAGTGCGCAGAGCAAAGTGTCGTTGGACGATTCAACGATGAAAGCGTATTCGCCTGAGAAAGAGAAATCAGTGCCAGACCTTGTTGTAGATTACGTTTCGGACGCTGACAGTGTAAGGAAATCGCTGGCTTTGGCTAAGTACGATTACTTAAGCTTCACTAGCAGCACGGTTAGCACGAAAGAGGACGAAGTATTGGTGCACGAGAGGCATCGGCCAAAGGAGGCTATAAAAGAAGTTGAGGAAGTGTCGCCTGATGATACTTCAACGAAGCAGAGGCACAAAGTTAACGATACGGTTGCCACGATTGTTCGTCAAGAGAGTTCGACCGTATTTCCAGAATACTCGTCGCCATTGGATAGAAAGTACGATACGATCATTAATAGTATTACTGTCGATTTGGGAACAGAAAACGTGGAACGCTTCAAGCCATCCTTCGACTTTTCCAGCAAACTTTCCTTGGAAGAGTCCTACGAAAGTTCGAAACCGAGTAGTTTCATCAGCGACACGTCTACTACGATTGCGAATGCTGAAAGGACGCTTTACTCTAAAACGTACATCGGTCATCTTCCGATCTCGCCAGTAACAGTCGACCAGAAACTGACTAAACCGATCCCTATCATCCACGGAGCGAACAGTGTCGTAGGATTGTTGTCGGAAATCTCTACAACCGCGGAAGTGTCGTCAGAGAAAGCATATTTGGGTGATAGAGCGCAGGCAAAGGTGTATTCTGATCTGAAGAAGAGCCCTAAGACACCAGAGAGTAGTAAGTCCTTCAGCTCTGGCGAGACGATGGGACCTGATTCGAAGCCTTCCAGCTTGACTGTAAGTCCTCGGACTCCAGTCAGGTCGGATTCGCGCGATTTCTCGATTGACAAGTCGGCGTGTTCCTCCGCCAGCTCCGATTCGAAGACTCTGGTGTTTCTTTCGGGGGACTCCGATGTCACGAGAGATAGCGCGAAAACGGACACGAAGAAGGTCTACGAGAAGTCGACGTCGTCGACCCCAATTAGCATGGATTCGTTGAGAAACAAGTCGGAGAGCAGCCCGAAGTTGGTGGTCAGTAGTTCTAGCGACTCGTGCAGCCCCGGCAAACTAAAGTCTTCCGAGAGGTCGTTCAGTTCGGACCTCCAATCGCCAATAAGTGCCAACTCCATAAAGTATACCTCAAATTACAATAGGCCGGGCCAGGACGACATATCGGGCTCGCCGAACGACTTGAGCTCCGCCACGTCGCCGTTTTACCCGATCTCCAATCCTAATGAAAAGACTCCGTCTCCCTACGGCGTGTCTAGGCGGAGCTTGGACAGTACGGAGACGTCGCCAGAACAGAAGTCGACCAGCTCGAAAGAATCGGCCAAGTATCTGGGCTATCAGGCAAAGTTCGATTCCTCGGTGAAATCTCCCGAGGCCAAGGAAACAGACGGCGTCTCTCGAAATAGTGACGGCCTCGTTAGACCCGAGTTCAACGCAAAGATAGAGGATACCAGCAAGAATCTGACAGAAAGAAGAAACGGCAATGACAGTGTTGACTTCTATCAGTCGACTGCTAGTGATTATTATCGCAAGGACAAGGATGTCCTCGACGACGGTGCTGACGATCCTCTCTCCGAGAAAGATGTGGTGCCCTCGTTACCGCAAGAGAAACTGGACAAACGCTATCTGAACTACAATTATAGACACAGAGATAGATCGAAGGTGTTGGAGAGAAGTTCCAGCAGCCTAGACAGCAGAAGACTTGCTGACATGAAGTCGTCAGCCTCCACGGACGAGTTCACCACTTCCATGGTGAAGAAGAGATCCAGTGATATATTGGAAGATATAAAGCACTTGGAGGCGAAGGCGAACGATGGATCCACGGATGCTGGGATGCTGACCAAGAAGAGCAGCTACATTTGGGAGGACCTGAAGAGCTTGGAAGCTAGGAGGCAGGATAACTTCAGCAATTCTGCGAGGAACTTCTCCAAAGATCGTCTGGAGGTACCTGACGTAACTGGAGATGGTAGAAGAAAATCGTACGTGATACATCCAAGGATTAGTATCGACGAGAACAGTGACAGTATATTAAAGAGTGTAGCGTGTAGTCAGAACAACGGCGACACCGACGATGGTAGGGAGTCGAAGTTGGGCGTGTGGACGAAAGTGAAGCCTCGCAAAAGGGGTAACGACGGGAGGAGGAATAGTGACAGAGCGCTGAAGATAATCCAAGAGAATTCTGCCATTCTTCAGAAGATCCTTGCTTGCCAAGCGAAGAAACGCTTGCCGGACCTGGAGGAGATAACCAAAGAGATCACTATAAGTCCCATAAACGAGGAGATCTCCAAGATCTTCAGCCCCATATTGGAGAAAATGGGCCTGAACGAGCACGAGATCAACGAGGAATTGGCAAGGATCAATTTCAAGGATTTCGACAATATGTCCGCCACCAGCGTGTCCGAATTCGATGCGAAAATCAACGAAGAGCTGTCTAAGCTTTCCTTGATCGACGAGACGGAACAGGTGGATCACTTCGGCGTGGACGAAGTCATATCGCACGAGTATCTGGACACCAGGGAGGCCTTGATAGACCGCAAGATAAACGAGGAGCTGTCGAAGCTGTTGGCAAACTACGAAGAACGCTCCCCTGTCAGTATCGCGAATCTGGACAAAGGGTCATCTAGTCAAAACGCCACTGAAATCGATGGACTCGATTTGTCCAGCATCTCCACGAATGTATTCTCATACAAATCATCCAACGATTCTATCGAGACCAGAAGCGACTTGGGATCGACGCAGGAGCCGTCGATCCCGGTTGACAAGTTCTCCCAGTACACCGAGAAGGTGTTGCCGTACGCGGTCTCCAAGTATCGAGACGACGACTCATCGCCCAAGAGCGACATCGATATCTACAGGGAGCTAGAGAAGCTCGATAAAATCTCTTCAGCGCAGGTGCTGCCGGACACGACGCTGGAGCTTCCTCAGAAGGAACTGTCCTCCATTCCGTACGTCTCCGATACGTCGCCGTTTAAAGACGTGCCAACGTTAAGGTACACTTCAATGCCAGTGTCCTACGACACGTCGCCTCTGAAGAGCTCATACGATCCTTACAAAGCCTTCGACTTCAAGCCCACGCTGTCACCAAAACACGGGCCGACTAATCCCTTCGCGACAGCCTCGTACGATAAGCCCATCATGGACACCACCTTCGAATACGTCAATCACAAATCTGAGATCTCGATCAACTCGTACGATCTACAGCTGAACAGTCCAATGCTGTTGAAAGAGTCACTGGAGTTCCGGGTACGATACGAAGATGAGCCGGTTAGAGATGTCAGCGCGGACTACATGTCCCTGCAGCCTGATGGTAGACAGATGACCGCTTCGAGCAAGTCATCCCCGTATTACAGCAATGGTAACAGTGATCCATTGACGCCGACAAAGTATCTACCCATAGAGGAACGGTGTTTGGACGCTACTGGGTCCTCCTTCTTGGATTACTCCATTGAATCCTCGGAGCTTCTTCGTCGCAAGTATGATTCACTGTCCCCTAAGGAATATTCTCACGGGAAGAGTACGGAGTACGACAGACATATGAGTACGCTGCCCCCGATAGAGCCAGGATCAGATATAGGATCATACTTGCCTACGAAGTACTATCATGCTTTGTCACCGAATCGTCAATTCAGCGAACAGCACTTCCCCTTCTCTATAAACCATTACGCCTCGAAGCTGTCCCCTGGTTTTACCGACGATAACAAACGGCCCGTCTCGCATCCGGAATTCCCTGGCAAGATGAACATCGAGAAGTACACCGAGTTACCGGACAGAGATGGCTCTGACAGCTACAAGAAGTCCTCTCTGAGCTTAGGCAACATTGGACACTCGAGCAAAGGCAGCGAAGACAACTACAACACTCTGGCTAGCCCGAAAACGCAGTTCAGTCCTTTCCCTATCAGAAACGCTCCTAGAAAGCCAAAGGAACTGACGCTGAAGCTGGGTCTGTATTCTCCGAAGGATCCCGACGTGGGACAATTAAGGAGGTCATAGTGTAGAACGGTAAAAGCGTTGAAAATCAGACTTTTCCTGTAGGGTTGTTTCTATGGGGAACCGAGTAAACAGCTCATGGTTACCAGGGTGCAAGGGATTGATGTGCTACAGTATTAACAAAGAGGGCCTAAATTACTGTTTCCGATTTCTGGAGTCTGGCACTGTTATCAGTCGATCCTAACGTTACGATCCAACCACGTGCAATGTTATCAGGTAACTTATTCTCCGTGCGAACTCGTTCCGGGTGACGTATGGATACTGATTGTAGAAGTAATGAAGTTCACCTGCTCCTCGCGCCCAGGAAACTCGCTGACAGAGAAAAACGAAAGTCTTTGAATCTCTGAAATGTACGGAAAATTCTTGGGGATTCTTGTAACGCGCTTGCATAAAAATTATAAAAGGAATATTCGATATCCTTCTTTGGTTATAAGTTAGGAAAAGAATGCTGATTTCGCAAATTCGCGCGAGGATAGTCCTTCCCAGTGATCTTGATCGACCACTCGATTTTGTTCCAACTATAACACGGAGTAACGTATAAGGGCAAGAATATATGACTTCGAATTGTTGAAACACACAAAGATATCGCTCAACAAAGCTACCGTTGAACACAATTTTCACAATTCTACCGCGTACTTCCCCCTCTCCTTAGCATTAATCATTAACTCCGTTTTCTTCGGACATTTATAGTCTATGAATCGTTGACTAATTACAAACATTTTTTACGAGCTCTGCTTAAAAAGAAAAAGAGAAGAAAAAACGGCTTCACGAGAATCTCATAGAACCGAGGAAGAGAGAGAAAGAAAGCTTGCGAAGTAGCATAAAGATCGACGCGAAAATGTACACACTTGCAATTTCTAACGCGATGCCTTCGATCTCCCTCCAATCTCGCAAGTAACCTCGTTATCGCGTCCCGATTATTCCGTGAATCACGATAAGCAGCCTCGACGCGCGCGCGCGTGCTGAGCTTTCGAGTGGAGAAAGGGAGCAAGTGAAAGAAAAAGGAAAACGCTAACAGAATGCCTTCCATTCCTCCTCGAACTCGCGGTGCTCGCTTTGCTACAGTGATCTCGCATGCGATCGTAAATCACGACACTGATCGCGAGACCACGCGGCAACGTGGAATTTCCTTCGAACAGATACAATATAATGCCGCGGAAGATTGTATAAAATTATAGAAGTTGTTACGAACGGAGCCGCGATTAGAGCTTAATTTGTCCGTACGTTTGCGCAATCTTAGGCCTGCAGAGGTTCTACCGTTTAAGTAAAAGTAATCGTATACTATTACGAGGCTGGACACGAAAGGGGAGTGAATACAAACAGAACTGTACATAACTATAGGAGACCCCCATTGATTGTACATTAAGCAACCGAAACTTCAGAGTCGCTCGAGATCTTTTTTATATAAAAGTAAAGGCGTAGTATTTTTAGATGTTTCTAATAAGAGATTGTTCTCGCGTTCAACGTCAACGTTGAACGCGCGAGCTTAGCCGAGCTATGCTTACCGTACTGGACATTGTTCTCTTTGCAAACCCTTCATGCCTCTTCAGTGTTACACGAACCGAAAGCTTGCAGTAATCGTGTTTGATTAATTACGAAGCCTGTACATTGGGCACAGATCTTATCGATTAACTTTGAACGTACGCGAACCTGTGGAAACTGTTTACTGTTCTTTTAATATCACGTTTGTAGAGAAACGGATTCGAGGCACTGAGTTGAAATTAATTGATGAGCTACACCCTGGGCTTCATTGAACGATACTTTTAAAATATCCTAGCTGAAAGTGGCGATTAGAAATTTTCTTGAACTCAATGGATCAGAATTTCACTCTCAGGCTGCTGACGATGGAAAAAAAAATTGAAACTTATCGTGAGCACTAATTGTAGCTTCTAGGCGTCGCTCTGTTAACCATTACGTCCAATTTACCCACCGATGCCAGGTAGATTCGTCAATTCGTAACTCGACGCGTGCAATTTTTTATATGCACTACTTAAAAGAGTCACACACAGAGCACTCGATTTTTCGTCAAAAATTACAACGACGTTTCGAGGTTTACGATTTACACGAACCACATTTGCACGAGCTTTCTCTAAAAATGTATTTGAGCAACAATTTTAACGATCTAGATTGATTCTCGAAGCCAAGATATGGGAATTAGTGCGATTAAGGTTGCCGCAGGTCGACGAGTATATTTGAAATCACGATTTTACAAAAAATTCACCACGTATCTACGCTTGCTCCCACACAAATTTTTACTAACTCACCGCGAACAAATAACGAGTCCAATGGAAGTCCGATACGTAGATCCTCGCACACGAAGCTTCTGCAGCAACCTTGCATTCGTTTAAACGATGCACCTTTTTGTCCCGTGTAAAATGACATCGTAGTGTACAGGAGCGAGTCACAGTGAGCAATGAAGGCACCTGATTCACTGTTTCCTCACTTAATCTTTTATATAAGACAGAAGCTCGTGGTTATTTCCTGTGATGAGTTGCTTTGAGAAAAGTCATCAACTGATTTCATATACAGTTTCGCATTTAAACGACTTGCAAATCAAATTATATATTCGTGAATCCAAAATGTATCAGATCCTTGAATTGCCTTTATCACTCACTGTGCGTCGTTCAAGATGTTTAAGTGAAATTGGCTGCTCAAAATAAGTGGAGGATCGCCAATTGTAATGGAGCAGGCAACATCTTCGGAAAGCTCAAAAACATGAAGCGTGTACAATTTTGTCATACATGATACTTAACGGAATTTACGGAACATTTAAGCCGCTCCCCATATATGAAGTTCCCTAATTATTTTGAGCAGTACATCTTTCTGGCGAACGGGGTGAAGTATCGAGGTATCGCCGTCAGTTCTTCCCGCTGACGTCGGGTCAAATTCAGCGAACCGAGTCGTAAATTCGGATGCCTGTGAGGTATAGAAAGTATTGGTTAAAGTGCTTTGAAGCGGCATTGGCGCGTTGAACAAAGATGAAAGCATCTTAGACTGTACGTAGCTGTTAAGGAAACGATAATATCCGCTGTTCGTTATGTCTTGTAACATATCGTTTTCACGAGAAAGAACAGAGCAAACGGATCGTTGATGAAATTCTCCTGCTTTCGGTTCACGGAACGTTTATATATTCGGTTCCCTTCGGTTCAGATAAATCTCCTGAATGAATCATTGCCCGACAATATGCATATCCTCTGTTCCTTTTCCTTTTTTATTTTTTCTTTTTATAAAATATTATTTCTGAACGCCGCAAGTATTTTTCAACGCGTATAACTTGACACGAGATCAGGTATAGAGTCAGAGTCTTTTCTACAAAGTGGCAAACCGAAGAGGGGGGCGAGTTATAGCGATTAAGGTGAAACGAGAATGTTGAGTGTGCGTCGCGTTCAAGCGAAGATCGTCGCGAGTCCTCGCCTCGGCGAGGGCACGCGAATCCTATAAGAGAAGTCATTTATAGAGAAACGTTATATTTCCAAAAGGGTGTGCGTGAAGTTGTTATGTGACGTTTTGTGAGAGTTGTTGTAAATACCTGTCGGTACGAGTCATGCCAGATATAAGACTGTATATTTGAAAAGCATAGAGATATAAGTCGTTATGAATAAATAAACTGAATAAATATATTGAGAGAGAAACAATGGCTAACTTCAATCGTATCTTGGATCCTGGACGTTGCACAGAACGAATCTATGAATAAAAAGTGAGTTCAGAGGGCGGGAGCATCACTTGATTCCGAGTTCGAGGGTTCATGAGATGTGGGGTACATACGAAGATTGATTAAATTCAGAGAGAAATATATTGTATAATTAATAAACGCATTTGTAAAATTAAAAATCATTTAGAATTCAAATACTGCTGTTATAAGAGGTTTCACTATTTTTGGGAACAAAGTTTACACGTACGCGATTTCACAGAGCTCTACTTGGAAGTTCCAAAAGTATAATGCTACACTTAAATTCTAACTCCTTTCTCCAAGGTATTCTTGAAAGCATACGCGCGGAGATGGTACCTAAGAGCACGAATGAGAACTTTTTCGGGTAGTTCCCTGCATTACAAAACACGTTCTGCAAAAACCACTACAGGAACACCCTAATTTACGAAAGCGACCCGCAATCTCGTAGCCACCTTCCTAAGTTCGGCTTTCTCATAAGTTTAACATAGTTTACAAACCGTAATACTAGAACTTTCGTGGCAACGCATAGAGAAATTAAAACTGTTAAATGAATAATACACGGAAATACTGAGCCTCTAAGGTAACAAAGAAGGCACAGTCAATTTTAAGTAATCGTAAGAGTCGAAAAGCTTAATTCCCCCTAAAAGTGTCATCTACTTGGAGAATTGTTTATTAGTCGTTGCGTAAAGAGTTCTCATCTCTTTTTCGCAATGAGAACATTATACATACCTTGTGTCCGAGTGGACATTCCATTTCGTTAACACGATTACACGAGCATCGCCCGCGCTCAGGATCGCGAGCTCATTTTAATTGGGATTACGTTTCAATTAAAACTCCACCCCCATTAGGCGGAAGCGCGGAGTTTTGGAGAATAATTGATACGAACAACACCGTTATCCGATTGCGAGGGGCTGGATAAAATATGCATGCTTGCCAATCAAGAGGTGTCCAGGGTTACACACCTGCTCTTCCCTCTCGAACTCTATAAATATGCGATTACCAGGCTCCTCTGTCAGGATCACGTATGCACATATGTGCACTCCTGATACACGAGACGTAATAGGGCAAACATCGATGCCTTCGCGATGAAAGTTCGCATTCGTGTTAAAATGGTAACCGTATTTTCATTAAAAAATTCATTCTGATCGATGCAATTACATCTCGGACAGATACTTTAGCATCGGTTTAGCCAGCTCAATGTTTATTTAACGCAAAGCATTTCAATGTTCCCTCCGTTAATATGCGAGCAATAATTTACAAGTGAATTATAGTGCAATACTTACGCGAAGAGTAAGAAGCTTTGCATTCGGATCGAAATAAAAATGATGGAAAGCGAATGGTTACCCGCCAGTTATAGTAAATTCGGACGGCGGAGTGTCAAACGCATCCAAATTCGTTCCATTGAATTTTTTTTCCCCCAAACTGAACGCTCCCCCAGAGCACCGCGCGCTCTGTATTTCGTGCTCGCGTTAACGCGCTGCTGGCAAAGGATGCAAAAGTTTAATAAATCCATTCAGCGGAGTTTAATACGCGCGGGGTCAGAAGCGTATGCACTCGTCGCTTATTGCCGACGCAACATATTCAGCAATTTGTCCGTTCGATGAGATATCCGTCAAGCAATTTATCCGTTTGGCAAAACGACAATTCGACAGTTTGTTCCCCCGATGACGCGTTCGCGCGTCGATTGGGCGCCGTCATATTCGAGTATTCGACCCTTTCGTTCGATATTTTTTCGCCCTCATCACGTGATACATTCCCTTCTCCTCTCCCGCCCTTTTCATCCTGGCTCGGCTCGATAAACTTCGAGCGGTTCCCGTAATTTCCTGGCGAGGATTCGCCGAAACTCTGGCCAGCTCGAAACCATCTAAACTTCGTCCGTTTCGCGAGCAACGCGTTTCAACTTTCATCTCTGTTTGGTTAAGGGAACAAGTGGAAACCGCGCGAAGTGGAACAGATAGACAGTGGACACGAAGTGCGATGGGGCGATAATAAAACGGAAATGCTAAACGACGGGGTGTAAGGAAAATAAGAGGGATAGGTAAACACGGAGCGCCGCAAGGGCGTTGAAAATGAAAAGAGGGGAGGCAGACGAGAAGCGAAAAGCAGAGTCCAAGCAGAAAATGGTCACAGAACGAAGTGAAAAGGGATGATGGTACGTAAGGTAATATGTACCTATCCCGTTATGGAAATGAGCGCGAACTAAGGCGAGCGCGTGTACGTATGTGTGCGTGTGTACGGGCGCACTCGAAACCTAGAGACATCCACTGCATCTGTAATGCCGCTGCCGTGCTTCCAACTCTTGCTTCTTGTCCTCATATTGCGCCCACTGACAATGTATCTTCGACGGTGGCTCTGAATTCCACATTACACCTGAGAATCTTATCACGAAATCAGAATAATCGAACAAGCCATTGCTGCTTCTTGTCACTTCGAAGCTTCGTGATCCGGGAATCTGATGGCGGTTGGAGTAGAACCCGGGTATACATCTCTGCCGCGTTTCATTTAGCACGCAGGCATTGGTACAGAAATTTCAAAGTGCTTTCTCCCTTTTGCGAAGACAAAAATTGTTTATTGGATGAACTGTTAAATGGGGATTCGAATCTGGATTGAGGATTTCTTTACGTGACATTTTTCCATGAAAAATAGTTCGAAATGGCTAGCAATTACCACGAATTTTAGTCGCGGCATGCATGCAGTCCAACTCGTCTCTACAAATATTTCGAAATCAACAGATTTTTCGATAAATTTTCGATAAAATCCCACTACCGCGGGAGAACATGATTTTCTCGTTACAGGGACTTGAATAATCGGCGAGATTGACCGACTGTTTCTGCCAGTAGCGCGGATTTTTCTCGTGACAAATCGAAGGAGATTACCGCTGCTAGGTAGAGGAGGCGAGCGGGCGCTGTATGCATTGAAATTCCAGCAATCCTGTAAAAATCGGTTTTCAGGAATCGACCATAGAGAACCTGGTTGCTGGGCACGCGATTGATCTGCATTGTAATGGGAAAATTTGGAAGTGCGCGGCACTTCGGTCTTCGCTCGAATTACCGAGCCATTTTCGAGGAAATTTTCGAATGGAAAAATGCGGTTGCCCGAATGAAGGGAGCGTCGATCTGCATTTTAATACGAAAATACACGAGGGAGAAGATGGTAACGTTGTAACGGAACGGACAAAATGGTTTTCACTTGCGGCCCGGATCGGTTGCGCCAAGTTCAACATAGTTTTAGAGAAACTTTCGTCCATCGAAATTCATACTGCGCTACCTCAAATCCCATATAAACTTTCGATTCTGCCATTCAAGCCTTTCTGTTCTGATAAAAAAAAATTTAAGCCCCACTCCTCGCCCAGTCGTGAAACCAAATATACCTACAACGTTCATGAAATATTAAGAGCAATAGGTATAATTCGTCGAAATGTCTCATTATATTCGAAATATTTTCATATAGGATAGAAACTGGTGTGCCATTCTACCGAACTAGAGACAACGTTACATACAATGCGAGCATGAAAGTTACAGGAGTATCGATCAAAATCGGGAATGTCACGTCCCAGCCAGGCAACATCCAGTCGTAATGAATTGATGTCGAATTGATGGCAGCGAAGTATACAGGGCTGCGTGTGCGCGTTACACAGGTCGCCCGTCGTCTAACTGGAATTATGCAATCAAATGACACAATGGTTCAACTATTATGTATCAGGCGAGCGACCAACTTGCCCGCAATGAATGCAACGGTGACAATACCAGACCTTGTCTCTTCTCCTGTCTGGCGCAGCAGTGGCGTGCTCGCTATCGCCCGAATTCTCGTGGATAATAATTGTCGCCCCGAAGGCATACGCTGTAACGACGATAATTAAAAATCAAACCTGACAGTGAAGCATGTCCAATACACGCGTAACGTTCCCAGACACGATTGACTGTAGAGGCACGGTGCTCTGTTATCCCTGGAATTTACAGAATCCCTGCAACATTTCGGACTCCCAAGACTGATGGTAGCCCGGCAATCCTCAAGACTCCTTTAAATTTACACGAACTCGATGCCACAAGTTCTAAACGGTTGAAGTTCTCGGTGTCTTGTTACAGGAGTCCAAGGTTGCCAGTATCGTGTCTACGACCAATTAGTCCAAGGTTATCTATATTGGCACAAGGAGCCTAGAACCATCGATATCAAATACTGCAAGATTTATTTTGGTACCCAAGTTTACTTCACTCATAGTCAGTGGCGGATTTAACCTTTAAAGGGCCGGGATTTTTTCATTGAAATTGTAAATTTTATTTACTTATAATTTATGCATATATATCACCAAAATAGCCGGCAAAGTATCCAAATTTTTAGGTGGCCACTATAGTGGCCAGCCCGGCCCTCTCAAGGTTAAGGAAAAAGTGGCGAACGTTCTGGGGGGGGATTCTGTCGGGAAAATGAAAAAGGTAGTTTATTAAAAAAAGGAGGTAAGTATGTAGAATATGTAGGTATAAACATATACCTATAAAACACAAAAAGAATTTAAAAAAATCGGATTAATAATTTATCCCTGAATCACTCGCAAACATTGACTACGTTTCAGCGCTGAGAAACGTATATGACTCCTTAAATCCGCCACTACTCATAGTACTACACAAATCATCGGCACAGTCCTTTCTCCTAGACTGACTGTTCGAAAAGGGTCATCAGCTGCGTTAAAAATACCTGGAATTAACGCAGAAGCAACACGATCGACTAGCCGCCTCCTGATACAGCGGAATCCTCTAACGAGCCCGTTAAAATAACGAGACCGTATCTTTCACTTCGTTATCGATTGAATTAACGAGAGTGGAAAGTCTCCGTCCCGTTCCTTTTCCATCCGGGAGTTAGAGAAAAGCGGCAGGTAGGGGAGGAATAGAAAGAATAAAACACGATGGCAGAGCAGAAGCATGAGCCCGCGCCCGTGATTAAAATCGTGTCTGCAATTATGTACCTTCTGCTTCGTACTTACGATTCATTAAAGGATAGCGGGAATTTTGATGAATGTTTCGAAACGAAACCTTCTTCTCCGTCCCCTGCTCTCCCTCTCCAGAGACGAGCATAATGGGATGTTTAAATTTGCAAAGGTAATAATCGCTGACTGCTTCAATTGAGAGAGGCACTAGCTGGCGCGCGCGCGCGCGCCTTTTGGCAAAAGAAGCATTAGCATTGAAACATCGACCAGCAGAGGAGCCGCTGACGCGGAAATGAACTCGCTGCCGGGGCAAGGATGAAAAAAACGTTGCGGCACGGATACGTCTGTCTGCGGGGGCGTTTTTTTCATCCGGCAGAGTGGAATCGCCAACGCATCGCCATTATTGAAAGACGCGGGGGCCCCCGTAACACAAGGAGGAGATGCCGGACGTGCCGCTCGGAAACTTTTCATCCGTTTCAACTACCCTGTCGATGAATACATAAAAAAAATAGGAGGGAGTTGGGGAGAAAGGAAGAAACGGTGCACGTTGCCCCCGGGCGTGTTGCGTGATCTCGGAAATGGCGAATGGCTACCGCCGGCAGAGAGATACTATCGTCCGCGAAACGCTATCGCGTGCCGCAGCGTCGAAAGGGCAACCCTTTGAATCTGAAGCTGATTAGCGAGAAAACGTTGATATGCAAAGAAAGGAAACACGGTGGAATTATCGCGACGATAGATGATTTATCGCTCGTCACGACAGGAAAGCTCGGATACACCACTCCCGTTCATTATTATTCGTAATGGGCTTTGTTTCAGAGAGTAATTGCACCCTTGGCTTATTAACGGGTCGTTCGTAAGTTCTCGCTGTAAGTATTCAAGGTAGCGATGCATATCTTTTGCTGGACCAGCGCGCGCGAAACAGTGATCGGGACAACTGCCGCGTCATCGGGATAGCCGTGTTATTACCCTTAATCGATTTCCTATTCGACGAGTCGTACGAATGATAATAGGTACGTCCCGGCTGATGGGACTGGCGCGATCCCTGAGGCGGACGTAAAGTCTTTAATGCCGGTTTTTACAGGTCGACCGAGCGGCGTCTAATGGCGGTCGGGCGGTGCTCGAACGTTCTGTCTCCAAAACTCTTTCGTGCACCTGCCAACGGTAATTACGTGTCCCTGGCGACGTCAAGACTGTGTACGCGGTCTCGGTAATAATGCAAATTCCGGCGGTGCGTGGCACGCATTCATAAACGCCGGGAGATCGACCAAGGAAGCTGGGCTTTCAAAGATTTCGGGCCCGATTATCGCGCGTATAATGCTCGCACCGTGCGACGAGCGACGTAATCACGTTACAAGCCTCAACGATCGTGGCAACCTTCGAATTTTAATCGTCCCCTCGTGCCTTCTCAGAGGCGTACACGAGCAAATAACGTTTTAAATTTGCTGGGTTAATGGCGAGATAAATATGCTGTAACATTTAATCACCGACGCCGGGGGTATTTCGCGTAATCATAAACTGTCGATTGCAGCTTTCGGAAAGTAATTTAGGCGGAGTTCGTATGTCCCTGCTCGTATATTTCCTCTTCTTTAGATGCGTATGCAATCAACACCTTTTTGTACGAATTGACTGGGAGTGTTACGTTAATGAGACGAAGAAGTTTTATTAATCGGGGGAAATGGTGGATTTATTATATACAGTTCAATTAGAACAGAATCTAAGCTGCTCGATTTTACTTGATAGTTTTCTATCATGGATCAAAAATCTCAGCAATAACTAAATGTAAATAATCGAAATAGTCGCGAGAGATGAATTTTTCAAAAGATATCACGAAACTTATCTCACGAGAGTCTAATTTCATGAACCTAATGACAAAATGATTTAAGAATAATAAAATAATTCAATAATTGCCTCATGAAATTAAAATCTTTTGTGAGATACGATATTTTTGTTTCATCATGTATTTGCACCTTAAAATAGAGCAGATTATTTATCAAACAATTTTTTTACGATTTTCTTTCTCGTATCAAGATTATCCTGAGGTTCTTAAAGGGTTACAAGCGTTGTGAGATATGTACTTACTCACATTTGCGATCCATATCTGTTCCTGAACGGTTTCCACGCTGCTCGAGGCGAGTAAGTAGAAACTGTCAGTGCGTAATCAGACAGACATCAGTAGTTTACGCCGTGGATACGGCCAACGGCATACTGCATGGAGTTAGAGATATACTACCGGTAAATAGAATGTTGGGCCAATGTTGATCGCATACCAGCAAATTAAAGATATTAAGAGAGTTGATGAATCCGCAACTCGCAAACCTATCACATTAGTAAATCTCATTCGCGTCGCCGTTCCCAACAAAGTTCCACAAGTTCGTCGATGAAAATGCGCAAGCATCTTCGGATACCCAACTTTGATTCCACGTTAATAGCAGGGTACGAAGGAATGCGCGGAATGGGTGACCTACTTGTAACAGAAGGATATCCGAATATTAAACGAATAGTTCGGCTGTCACCAGATACTTCCACCGCGTTTCGCGGGGATTTTTCCGTGGATTTAATATTCCAGAGAGGAAAGGAGCCAAGCTCACGCGCGAGAACTTCTTTAGGAATCCCGCGGCCCTTCCCGCCGATCAACTCTCCGTTCCCAAAGTTTTCAACGCGAAATTGGCTTCGCTGACAAGTGCCCCGGCGACTGAAAGAGCCTCGGAAGTATCCGAAAATTATACCTTAACCGGTCAAAGCGAACTTCCACGACGATTCTCTCCACGGAGTGGGCCACGAAACCACTCAAACCTTTGAAAGGCTGCCACCGGGAACAAAAGAACCGGCACGAAACAGTTTCCCGTCCCCCATGGCCCTCTCTATCGAAGAAATGGACTCTGCACAGCCAGGGAAAGTACAAGAAGTCACGCGTGCATCACGCGTTCGTCCCTTTCGCCGTGATTGCAAAGTTTCCTTCGTTCGAGAAACTTGCAGCTACCACCGCCAACTGCTCGACCATTCTTTCTCGGGACATTTATAGAAAGCATACCGGAGAAATCCTTTTATACCTGGCCAGATCCAGTGCCAGATTATCTTCTCTTTACAAGTAATCCGCAATAATGACGCATCTCTATAAATTCCACAAAAATTCCGCAGCAGTTGCGCGTTTTCATTCCAACTGAATGTCAATATATTTCTCATTTTACTCGAACGCTAGAACGATACCTCCGCGATGTATAGCAGAAGAGGTAGGCCAAAAAAGCGGGACAAACGTAATTTACAATAACGGCGAACTGCGAGCTGTCTCGCTATTTTCGGAAAGAAAGAAGCCACGGCTAGGTGGGAAGGGGTCGGGATAGCATTTCAATACTCGGGAACCACTCGACAGCCTCGAGAATTCCATATCGAACTAACAAAAGAACGTCAACTCGCCGCGATATTCGTATTCACGGGTCCGCCGCGTGTGTAAAGAGCGTCGAGCAGAAAGAAAACCGCACGTGTTTCCGCCAGGAAAGCGGCCAACAGATATATATTCTCACGGGGAGAACTCTCGGAGGCTCCCGGGGCTCGGCGAATAAATTGCGTGCCGTTTTATTTACGTCTTCGCGCAAGCTGGATACAAAGGCGGACAGAAGGGAGCAAGCGGCGGCGTAGCTTCGAATGGCAACGGGAGCTCGGCGGATGTACGCCGAAAGAAACGTTTCCTTCGCTCTCGCAGCGACACGCACCGACACTTTTACTTATTTTTCGCCTTAACCGCGGCACGCATTCATCTTCTGTGTTCATTCAAACGACGCGACGCCGCGGAAGCTGCTGGCAATTTAAAGCGAGTATTTAGATATCCTGGTAGGCGCTCTTAGCGTCGTGCCGACTTCCATCGACGTTTTTACGCTGCCACGTGAATCGGTTCAATGCTTTCGCATGCTCCGACACTGAAGTGTGGGCTTCTTCCGAATCCAATCGCCGACACTCGAGTACGAGTCAATTACTTTTTGCGAACGATGAAAGATAAAACGCATCACTAAGGAGGTCGGTGTGAAATTGGCAGTTACTCGAGAATACGCATCTGATTTGTAATTATGCGAGTCTTTTGTGCCTGGAAGCTGCGAGGGATGATTCAGTGGTGCTTTAAATTACGTCGGCACTATTATTCGATGCTACAGAATTTATGAAATCTGTTTCCCTGTTTCGGACGTGTAGTTCGTGGGGAGAAATCGTGAATTATCAAACGAGAGCTGTTTTAATGATAAATTGAAAAGTACGAGAAGAGTTGGTAGCTTCGGGAGCGACACTTTAATGGTCGAGATGACAGCAGCATGAAGCATTTCAATTTGTACAGAGCTTTTCTAAATACTTTACCGACATTTCGCGTCGATTGGCACCCGCTCCACTGTCGTTGGGATAATGAATTTCGCCAATAACTCGGAAAACGTGTCGATAAATCAGACACTAACGACTTATCTAGCCGTGTCATGTACACGCGAACCATTGATAGCCAAATGAGGTCACGAGTGGCCTCTCATAGATCGTAGAACGTGAAATTTATCGATGCTTGCTATTTGTCTTGTAGGAAAATTGGTCCGGCAAATATCACTCACCCTATACAGTTTACATTTCTGTGAAACATGTAATTGCTGCGCAAAGTAGGTACTGTCAGCTTTCCTCGCGCCACGAAACTTTCACGCAATTTAGATTAAGAATTCCCGGCAAGTTCTTCCGTTCCGTGTAATAAAAATTCATCCTGCAAGAGCGGCGAAGCATTATACGCAACTTCGCGAGGATGCGACCATTTTTATGGTACTTTTCAGGCATAAGGATTCGGTAACGCCACCTGCGTCTCCCCTGCCATAGTATAACAGCGTGCGGAACCGCCGGGCAGTGAATTACTTTAACGCTCTTCATCCAGCCGGTCCTTTTCTCCCCATAGAAAACGAGGACGCGTCAAGGGATCACCTGCGTCGCGCGAACTGTGTAAAAAGAAAAGGAATCGCATCAACGTCGAACAGAAGAACCGTGCCCCTTGAAATTCTGGTGGGGCCATTATCAGCACGAACCGTTTCCCATTCAACACCCAAGATGATACTAATTTCGAAGCAGCGGATTTCTAAAGAGTCTTCAATCATCCCAGACTCCCTTCGTTCATCAAAACCACACGCCTTCGAATTTCACTTTCTTCCGCACGATCGTCCACAAAAATCTCGTCATAAGGAATTTACTTAGGTTATCTCACCGTCGTAAGTAGTACCTATCACCTTCCTCAATCGAAACTACACCTTCATATCCAACCGAGCCATTCGAAATCCTCCAAGGAACCCTCGCCTAAATACCTCGAAACGTAGCAATCGGCCGGCGTTGAAGCCGAGGGTCGAATTACATTGTCACCCGCTTCCCATTCCGATCGCCTCTCCAGTCCGCGGCGGTGACACGAAGACGTCGACCACGCGATTCGACCGTACTCCCGAGGTATCCTATATTTAAAGGAGGTTCGAGGGAAGCCGGCCGCGGCACTTTTTGCGTGTCACCGACGTTGACGCACCCTTCGGGCCCTGTTCCGAGCGAGGACACTAATTTAGAGGCGTGTCGGCATTTAGAATGCATCGGGTAAAAGCGACGTCATCATTAGAGGGATGGTTGGAAGGGCCCAGTCGGCGGGGCGGTGCAGCGCGGATGCCATGGGACACCGGTGTCTCGCGTCTTCGAGTGACACCCCGCGAGATACGGCGCTTATGTTAATGCGATGGGAAGCGTGTACCCCCGCGAGGAGTGACACACAATGCCGCTCGCGCGGCGATACCCGCGCACCCGAGGGCCATTAATAACGAACGAGACGAACTCAATGAATCACCGGCCCGGCGTTCCATTATAATGCAAATATTCGGCGCTGTTTAATGACGGTGTAACGCTATCTTTGGAGCGCGTCGCTGCGAACGGAATGTTAAGCGTGCACGCCCTGAGCTGGACCTCTTCGTCCCACTGAAGTATAGGCCTGGGCAAGTCCAGGAGGAGACGGACTTACTAAGATAAACGGATATCGGTGATTGCCTATCAGAGGATGATGGGGCGTACGAGGGGAGGGTTCGGGCCACCGATTTGGTTTAACGATATGGACTAATAAACACGAGAATCATCGACTGCCTCGTAGAAGGAAATGAGTGTGAGACTGAAGAGGTGATAGGGTAAACTTGGTTAAGTCCGTGATAGTTTTAGAATTTGTCTGTTAACTGCTAATATTCACATGTTCTGCAAGGGAGGGTAGGATATAATGGTAAGCCAGACATCATAAAAACAAATAATAGGTTGACAGAAATTTACTAAGTATTAATTGAAAATATACTAAACTAAATTTTCACGACATACTCTGGTTACTTCCTGATAGTTCTCTGGTAACTCTGTGATAAGTCTTGCTGGCCCGATATATGTTCATCAGCTACCTACTTGTTTATATTATTTTATATTATTTTAAATTAATTTACATTATTTTATATTATTTTATATTATTATTATTTTGTGTATAATCAATCGTTTCATGATCGTTAGATGTCTGAGGCGTAAGGAAACATTGTTTCTGGTGTTGACCATCCGAATTTCTCATCGTAATCAGAAACGCAGTCT
This sequence comes from Andrena bicolor, assembly GCA_960531205.1. NCBI lineage: Eukaryota > Metazoa > Arthropoda > Insecta > Hymenoptera > Andrenidae > Andrena > Andrena bicolor. The sequence continues at coordinate 32,965,415 of OY482666.1, read as the reverse complement.
CAGGCACACGAAAAATAAGAATTTAGTTATTTTAATGAGCAAAAATATCACTGATTCCTTACTGTATGATAATTTCAAGAGTAAGTCTTGTCAAAGTGTCACCTTACCGTCACTTACCTGCTGTTTTAATTTTTTATTTATCTTCTAATGCACATACCTATAATACATAAACAAGCGAGCGCCCACAATTGGCACGAAGAATTTCCCAAATAATGCGCTTCTAGAACAATAATGCTCTCAATCTATCACACTAATTTCAATTTTCAATTGATTGCTTCTTTTACCGCATCATAAACTACAGGATCAACGCTGTCTGTTAGGTTTTTAACTAAATTGGGTCTGGCAACTTCGCGTTACAGACGAATGGAAAAGTATCACGGACTAAGCGGAGTTTACCCTACATAAGTAATTTATCATTTATTTCCGCTTAACTCTAATTGTCGAGACTGACTGCTTCGCATTCGGTAATTATGAAACTAAAGTTGTGCATTACATAATGAACGGCAGCGATTATACGCGACACGATTTTCGAACAGTTCGATCGGAAAAACTCGAACGGCAACGGTGAAACGCGTGAAATTACAGCTGTCGTAGGCTCGACCTTTTGACCCGTATTTCGAATGCGCCGTTAAATACGTAAGGGCTCTTTTAACTCGACCACTCGTCGCTATTATATTCGACGGTTCGTCATTAAAAATTTGACTAACAATTTCGTCGTTAAAAGTCCCATCCCGAAACGCAATAACGCGACGTGCTCGAGTTAAAAGTGCGCCTGCATTCTTCACCGCGCGTTCTAAATGCAGCCTCTTCACAATCCAGTGACGCCCAAATTACATTCGAAAGCTGAAGCTCTCACGACCAGTTTAAGAGGAATAATACATTCAGAACTCCCCAGAGCGACGATGTCTATAGCTCAGGAAAATTACAACCGTCAGAGGTGACAACACGTCGGGTTACTCAATGTTAGAGAGAAAAACGATATTTGACGAACGATCGTCGCGAACGTTTTGAGAAAGCGCTCGATCTGTCACTTTTAATTCAATGGGCAATCCCGTTAGACGTATGATAATTTGAATGTCGCAGCTCGTGGTCGCGTGTCTCCGGGACGGCTATGCATTCCGTGTGCTTACCGATGCTGCTTGTTCCGAAGTTTTGCCCGCGCCTCAAAGGTGGATCAGGATCAGCATAAAATACGACAGAATGTCTCGTATCACGGATATCTCGGGTAGATCTGCTCCGTCTAGACGTTTACTTTGCCCAGGTTACTGCAAGATAAACCGAACTTTCCGCGAGATGAGATAAGTTGAGTGAAGAATTAATACAGCCACCCTTCCGCCGCGGAACGCTGCGAGCGGAAACGGGCGAATATTCCTCGCGCGCTGGTAATTATCAAAATTTCGTTCCCCGGGCTCGGCTTGCACGGGAACCAGCGATTCCCCGTCTCGGTCAGTAGTTTGGGAGTTAAGCAACGCCGTGTTAGCTGTACTGCTCCGAAACATCGCGTGCCACTGTCTTTCGCTCCGATTCCTACGCTTCAACTAGCTGCAACTGAACGTCGGACTTACTAATTCGTATGAAACAGTTCTTCGAGAGGAAACTTCCTGACGCTTGATGGACAAGCTTTCCCGATTCGGATAGTCCAAGTGGAATTGCTTGGTCAAGCGTGACTTATTCTATTTGTTTCATCAACTCTACGAGTTCACCGTGAATTTTCTGGCTGAACGGCAAGATGCGTCTACCAGCGGTATGTTAAACGGCGCGGGTCAGCTGCAATTACCATTTCTTGGGAAATTCAAACTAACGGGCTGTCCATACATCAACACCAATTCAACGTCCTTCTGTTTACACTAATAAGATTCAGAGCGTCCGAGGGTCTGACCTACATGCGCGTACGAGTTAACAGGTCATTAATTGGGGCGACGTGAATCGTCACGCCCGCGCGAGAATCTTTGCTCAGCATCTGGGGGACCTTTATAATTTGCCTGACAAACCCCGTTGCCATTGAAGTTGTTAGCTACAATAGCCTAGCGTCTATCTAACTCAAACTAGCCGAATGTCAGGACGTCGAGGAGCTCATGAATTTGCATGGACCAAGCCAAATATAATCTTAGTGCACACAGATGGTTTCCCCACCCCTCTCTCTCTCTCTCTCTCTCTCTCTCTCTCTCTCTCTCTCTCTCGCAAGCTGTCTCGGGCTATAGGTGCCCTCAGCCCCGAGGATCCAGCTCATTCTCGCCGTTCATGCGACATCCTAGGTAGGAACTGCAGATTGCCCTGTTTAATTACTGGTGAGGGATGGACCAAGGACTTCGAGGGCAATCAGCTTATTTGTATTTGCTTACAGATTTACGTCGGTTCGACCGGCAGCTGACTTCCAAATTTCCCGAACTTTCCTTAGGTAAAGCTCTATCGATCCGAATGCTTCATCTGGTTTCTTCTTGGCCAGCAACAGTCGTGTTCCTTGTATACATTAAAACAGAATGTCTGAGGCTAAAACACTAGCAGTGACAAGGTTAGCATAGACAAGATTAACACCGGCGCTTGAGGACTTGGAGATCTAGTCGCGACGGTGGCTAACACGGTGGAAGTTGGTACTCTGGACCCAAGAGGGCCGAGTTACAGTCGTAGCAATATCTAAAGTTATGAATGTTAGCTACATCGGCCCTACAAGATGTACTCGCGATGATGGAATTGTCGTCAGAATTGGGAGCATTCAGATCCTTTATCTGCGACCTGGATACGAGCTTCACTTACAGGATATATCTTCCTTGGATTAATTGCAATAAGTAGGAAGATCCTCTTTGGACGTTTTAATGTTTCATAGGAATATAATCACTCTAAAGCTTATGTATAATATCCCATCTGTAGCCGAGTACTTTATTGGATTGTTCATCGAAAGTTTGCCAAACGGTCAGTAATAATTCTGCCCCCCCTGGCCGTAAATTATTCACGATTATCTGGATTGTATACCTATACGTGCTTGTTAAAATGTACGTGCGCCAGTTCCGCCAGCTCAACATACTACAGTGTTTCCGTTACACTTGAACGAATTTAACCCTGCTCGTAGACGCAAGTTTCTTGATAGACTATTCCCGTTCCCTTCAAATGTTCCCACATTCCCGTCGGTTTCCCAACAAATCTCCATTTCGCCCCGAAATACCGTTTATTTTCTACATTAAAGAAGAACGATGCAGCGATCTAATGTCTTGCAAAATAACGGAGCCGCGAAACTTAATTACGATGCCACTATTACACCACTTTAACAGCAGAGCACACAAAATCAAGTTGCTTCGCCGATCTCAATTACTTGGCGGAGCAGAATTAACGCTATTTCCTTGCTGAACAGTTTGCAACGGTATCAGCGTGTACAGCGTGCACACACAATTTGTTCCGTTCGCCCTCAACGAAAACCAATCACCAATTACAAGCTGCGTTTACCGAAACTCAAACAGCCGTATCGCAGCTGTTGCAACTTTCAGAGCCAACTTCCGCCTGTTTCTTCGCTTGTACCTAGAACAGAAGAAGCTCGATCTGTTTGTTTGCAGACGTTACACGCCCTCGAATCGATTTGCATTTAACGTTTCGCCGTGTTTCCCGCGGGATTCTGGCGGAAGAACGATTTCCGCGGAAACACCTGCGTGTCCGCGAAGGCAACGACCGATAGCGCGTAACGAGAGTCACTTCTCCACTGACGAGAACGATTCAGTGAGAAGGATAGCGCGGAATTAATCAGGTTTACCACCTTTTTATGCAAGGGGATGGAGATCGAAGAGCAGCCTTTTAACGCGGGTGCACTGGCGAAATTGGTAGTTGCGATCTTTCGTTCCGCACGCAACGTACGTGACTCGAGTACGTAAATATAAATCGGAAGGGTCCAGAGAACGAGGCAGAAATCTCGTCGGGCCCTTCTTTCGCGTTCTGGGCACGCGATGGCCTTCGTCTTCATTAGCGCGCCCCATTATGTTCACATACCTTTTAATAAGACCGCGATACGAGCAGAGAGTGGGTTTCAAACCCATCGAAAGGACGTTCGCTCGCCGAATTCCCTCGTCCCTTCTCGTTCAACTTGAAATGTATCAAAGCACCCTGTCGTGGCTTGAATCGAGGAGAATAATCCGGAAAGATTTTAATCGCTCGTTCCGAGCGGTATGAAACGAAGACTCCGCAACGAGGGCACCGCGAATTGAAAATACCGATACTTGAAATGCGTTTTGTTGCCAACTGAAATGTGAAGGTTGTTCAACGATGGCACAGTTTCAAACTTCGTATTCTTTTTGGGGGAAAAATATGGGCTTCTCCATTGCAAAATGTTGACTAACTTCTTGTAAGGGGATTAGGCAGTCAGATTTGACTTTTGCCATCCAAAACGATGGCCAAACTGGCTAAACCCATAAAAAAAATTAACTTTTTGCGGAGAATTAATTACAAGGGTATGAAGACAAATTATGACTACTACATAATGGTGGCACCATTTGTAAAATAGATATGTATAAAAAAACTTTTTTTACCCTACGTGATAGTAAATATAGATTGTCTAAACGGAAAAGACTCTGCTTGCTTTCGTCTCCTCATAATTAATTCGCAAAAAATACTTGATTTTCGAGCGATCTGACCGCCTAAGTAGTGCAGATGGCAATAAGCCTCTGAAATGAAGGGTAAGGTGAAAAGCAGGGAATGTCACAAAAGCAGCGTAATCGGGAAAATTAAGTGTGAATACGTTAGTCCATCAGTATAAAGAAACAAGGTTCAATGAATTTAATAATTTCTTGTATTACCTTGACAACAAAGGTTGTACTTAGGCAAAGAATAGAGACTTTCGTATTTTGTTCCAGTGCAGAGTAGACATTTCCTGTTTTTCACCGTTATACCAAACCTTTAACCTTATCTTACGGGGGTATTTAAACTTTATAACCCTTTGTGATTCGCCAGTTCTGTAGTCCCAGTTGCCACCAACAAAATATGTTATAAATCCCAAAATCACGAAAAATTGACAATCCCGGTTTTCCCGTTGCCCTTGAATTAGGAACAAGTGTTTTAACGTCCTCTTACAAACTCAGCTACCCGGTGCATTTCATTCCTACGATTCCTGGAGCAGTCTGTGCATCTCTTTCCAAGGAATCGGGCTCGGCCCCAGAGTCGAGGACGAAGTCACATAACACGAAATCCGCCCGTGGAAGCAGAGAAAGGTTCGTCCCATTCCTGGATGATCTCCTTTTACGTTTCGGGGCACGCGATAGGCTTCGTCTTAATTGGTGCGTTTCGCCATATCCGACGAGGGGTTCCGCGGGCATCTCCGCAGAAAATCGTATTCGGGCCACGTCGTATCCTCGATACCCTAATGAAGCAAATTTGCATCCATACGCGAGGCGAGTGAGCAAGCACGGAGAGATACAATAAAACTGATTTCGCGTCTCCTGCCGAGTAACCGGCAAGATGGATGCGACTGCACGGCGGGTCGTCGTTTCCGAGGCTCGACGGTTGCATGATAATGATTCAAGCGCGCCCAGCCCGCTTCTGCGACGGACACACGGCGTATCGGTACTCCGGGTTCGCTCCGCTGGATTCCTAGACGACCAGATCCACGGCCTGGAATCCTGGAATCGTCGAATCGATCGGAATGCGCACGATTTTTGGGCACATACTTCCAAGGGGATGGATGTCTGGCGTAGCACGCATGACTTGCAGCGCAACGTCGGAAGAGGTCCTCGGGCCGTAATCGAACTGAGAACGGATCAGAATTGCACGCTAGGCAAGATTCATCTGGGTCTAAGAGAGGCTTCAGCTTCCTTTGCCGGAGTTCCATAAAGCAACGAATTCTTTAAATCATAAACATTCTGTCTCTAAAATTCAGCTGCTTTAACAGCAAGAAAGCTAAGTGGTTGATAGTGAAACTTATAGACTGCACGTTTGCTTCAGAGGCATTATACGGTTCTCCACTAGCTGATCAAGAAAGTTTGAGAAGATTCACATAAATGTGATATGTACCTACTACGTTGCGAAATTAAGGTGGGTGTTCGGGGCACCGTTAAACGAGGCTTAAACTCGCCAGTTGCCAGTGAGAGGAACGGCTGTACGGTTCGCGTGCTCAAACCTCAACGCGATGCAGAGTTAACTCTGTTATCCATAAACTTCCACCAGGGATCAGGAAAACTTTCCGATGTGTAAAGCCCTAGGTCTGCAGACACAAAGGTACCCTGGTAATAGTGGCCGTTGAAAACAGGAGATTCACGGTCAGAGAGAGCAGCAGAATAGAACGTCAATACAGACGCTCGTTACACTCTGATATGCCAGTGCCAACAAAGCAGTTTTGGCTGCTGGCTGAATGCGCCGGCATAACTAACATAAGCAGAGACTGTAGCAGTCCAATCGGAACGGACCCAACAAAGATACTGACTCTGCTCCATTGTGTAAGCCGTGCTCGGCGCACGGAGAACGCGAGCCTGTCTTTTCCCTATCGGTAATCGAAACGTAATATCGACTAGTTCGCCTGAGAATGTACAGTTTACCGCGAACTGTACGCAAATTACTCTCCGTCCATACTAGGTACAAGCTAATTACAGAAGTTCTGTCTGTTTCAATACACAGACACGTGTTGGTACACATCGTTATCATCAAGAACTTGGAGCAATCTACTGGTAGACCACTCGCGTACCATATTTTTAATAGGAAACCCACTTACTATGCGATTTGTAAAGCTACCAGGTTTTAACGTCATTCGTATAATATTCCATACTCGCGTTTAACTTGTTGTAAATGAAGCACAACTCAGCCCCATTCCCGGTATCCTCTCGTAAAGAAGTTTAATCGAGGAAGTTAGGGAGGGAAGTTTAAAGGAAAATTGAGACATTCATATTTCACAGGTCTTGCGCGTAGCGTTTGAGCAAACGGGGAAATAACCGTCGCGGACAATCTCGATGATCCTGCAGCGAGGCTAACCGAATTCCAGCATTGAAATTTCCCTTTTCGGGCCTGCTTTGGCTCCGTTCATTTCCTCGGGATTCACCGAGCCGTGCATCCTGAACGAATTGGGGGCAAGATCCACTGGCACTCGTCTCGATCCTCCTCAGTAAGGAAATGAACGTTATCTGCCTGAGTTTAGCTCTCGAATAGGAGAGGCCCGTCGAACGATAGAATGGAGGAATCGACGATGAGAAAGACCGTTTTCAGAGCTGTAATTAAAAGGGGCTACGCGCGGCGGCTGGTCAGTTTCGCGTTCATACATCGCTCGCACCGGGACGGGGAAGAATTTACGGATGGAGCGCGGCGAGACGAAGAGGAAAACAATTGATCTTGCATGCAAACGCTTTCCCATCTCGGTAACGCGCGTCTCGATTCCCTCGCCCAGCGTTTTGCCAAAGTATAGGTGGGGGATCGCACGTAAGTCATTTTCGCTGGCCATCAAATATTGAGTAGCTTTTAGTGGCGTGGCTACATGCGTGTCACGCGCCCGCCCTCCCTACCCGAAAAAAGGGCCACGCAGAAAAAGCCGATCCTTTCGCGAAGCAGAAAAATTTATGCGTCGCTACGGAATGCATAAACGATGAACCGGTCGCGTCACGTCGTGTACTCGTTACTCAAACGCCCATCCACGCGCATTTATCTCGAATTGCGACAATTACTTCTTCTTTTCTGGCTGGTTAAACGGACGTGAGTAGTGAATGAGATTTTTTAACGATCTTCCTCCGATCGGGTAGCCCGAGTGAAAAGGGTTTAGATTCGTAACTCGTTGCCGATTTGTTATCAGTATTTCTGTGCGTGTCGTTTGCTTGGGGAAAAACCAGGGAATAATGATTGCTAGCCTGTAAAGGGACTTACATCGGCGCGAGGGCCATTTATCGCAGCTTTGTTCACCGTTCGTTATCCCGCTCACGTAATAGACGTACAAAGGGATATTAACGTTGAGTCGGTCATTACAGTTAAGTGTGTGAACAAAGCGCGTCGAGTGGTGCTCTGGGGGGCAGAAAGACGGCGCTAACAAGTCCCTCGGTGATTATCGATTTATTGGTAACGAGGAATTTCTGAATCCACTCTTTTAAAGGCCTCGTGAGGGTCCAAGTAACGATTACGGCGGAGACAGGATCAATTGGCTACTTGAAGTAACTGAGACAATGTCCTCCACGTCGTTTGCCCATCCTTATCGCATCATTTTCTTAGCCCCAGAAAGGGGGAAAAATGCAATTAACTGAATGTGAAACGACTCCGTCACGACAGACGATCCCCAAACGTTCGCCGTCCCGTTCGTGGGGATGCGAAACATTATGGTGGCCCCGAGACAAACGCGCTGCAATCCGAATAAGAATCGCGTCCTCTCGGAGGAGTCTCGACAGCAGGAGTCGTCTCCACGGTGGCGAACTTTGATTCCTTGTAACAAGGAAAACGCTGTTGCAACGAGAGAACGGAGGGGGATGACGGGGTCCCCGGGTGCGAGGTAAACTGCATTAATCCGCGAAGGAAACATATTACAGGCGACGCGTCGCTCTCTCCCTCCCGCCGCGGCTCTGGCTGTTTCCCTCTCGGTAACGCAAGGGCCAGGTCTAACACAGAAGGACGGGGTAATTAAAATAAGAGCCCCCGAGTTTGCGTTGAATGCTATCTTAGCGTCGCGGTTAACCTCCCGGGATCCAAAGGTATTCCGGCTCACCTACACCCTCACAATTGACAGGTACACCTCGGTGCGCCTTGGATACGTACTTAACCGGGGAATTCCTTCTGTGCTGCGCTGACACCGCATCGGGCCAACTTGCGGCAGACTTTAGGAGTTTAGTTTCAGAAGGGTAGAGGCGGACTCCGCATCTCATGTTAGTGTGATTACTCGGGGGCTCAAATGTGCGGCTTGTTGCTTGTATCCAGATAACAAACCGACGCGCTAGGGGTGAGGAGGAGAGGCATCGCCGGGCGATGATAATAACGCGTTCCTCTGCCGTGAACTCCGATCCAATTAAGGATCCATGATCGCTGGTGTTACGCGACGACGAGCTGCAACTTCCCACCGTTCCAATGCGTTATGATCACGATCAATTGTGGCCGCGGGCAGATCGATACCGATCGCCATTAAATCGAAATGTTTGGCCGGTGCTAATTAATCGGGGAAGAGAAATGACATGGTGTAATCTCATCTGCTCTCTTTGGCCAAAGTGACAGCGATGCGTGGAGAATTTTATTAGCGGGGTACATTGATGCGATTGGCAATATGTAATTGTATAGTTGGTATTGTGCGATTAATTAATAGGGCTGTTGCTCGGGAATGTTGGTGGTAGATCGGGGAACAACGCGAGGATGATGACAGGCTTGCGTTTATGATTAGAGGAAAATGAAAAGCGCAAGGATGTCTGAGTTTAAACTTCTTAGCTTCTAACTCAGTTCCTTTTTATTAATCTAGTCGTGTAATTCGGGTTGATAAATTCTATCTGATTTTTACAGCACGCGGGGAAGGCGAGATCAGCCGCAGATATTGCATTTTCCACGGAGGCACGATTTAAATCCGGATCTCTGTTGAAGCCGGTCCGAAGCGTACCTGAGTTTTTAACTTATCATCCAAAGTAAACGTCTGGGTGCCTTTTCTTTGAAACATTCTTTCTCATTTCCTGCGTATTCGCGTTAAAAGCTTTTCTCAATTTTCGCCGGAGTTTCTCGGCCTTTCGAAGCCTGACTTTCAGCTCGATTCGACGGGGGAACAAGCGATAGTTCCAGACACGATTAATAGCTTTCGCTCGCGATAGGGAATATTATTTTCCTGTCTTTCAATTATGTCAGTTTCCTTAGTTGAACGCCTGCCGCCACGCTTCACGTTCATTTCCGTCGTATTTACATATCGATCGATCCACGCTAGCAAACTATCGCGAAAGCTTTCAGCTGGCTTGCCCGTGCTCGCAATTTTGATATTCATAGCGGGACTTTCTGACGTTTCGAGAACTAACTTCGAAAAATCTTAATTCATCCTAAGCCATCGAAAATGGAAGCCGCTCCCATCGCGCTACGCGAGAAAGCGCGTCCAGAATTTCGAATAACATTCGGAGCACCGGAGATTCAGAGTTGCGAAAGTTCCCGGCTGTAGAGTTGCCGCTGCCATCCGCACTAATCGCGAATCTGAACATTGCTGTCTAATTCAATGTAACAAAGTTCTGCGCCGGACTCCTAGTAAGCCCTCCAACTGAAATAATCATTACGTAAACAACGCTGGGGGGATTGGATTCCGAGTAGAAGAGGACTTCAAACGAAACAATTGCGAAAGGATTACAATCATTCCGTCCACTGGGTCCAATGAAGCGGACATAATTGAAATTTGCCAAGTTCCTTTCTTTCTAAAAGAACCACTTACCTATTTCCGCTTTTAAATAAACATATTCTCTTATGTTATTATTCTCTTATGTATTAATTCTATTGAGAAAGAGGCTGGATCTTCTACGCCACATGTTCTTTAAGCTTCGTATGAAATTTGAATGCAAACACTTTCTTCGACATGATTCAGCATATTGGCCCATTCAGAAGTAATCAACGTGGTATTTCTCTAGACCAGCTGATGGAAAGCCTGTATAACAGAGCGGCCGAAGATTGAGCATGCATAGCGAATCCTCAGCAACGCGCAAATACGTTCTTGTCCAAGCCAAAGTGACCATTTCCATATGCTAGCAAGCATGCACGTGAAAGCTTGCGCCTACATCCAACGAATTCAACCCCGCGGTGGCTATGCCAGGAATTCATTCGAGTTGACCAACACCACCTTCTACCGGTGCAGTATTCACTGTTGCCTCTGATGAGATATGAATGGACATTACGCGGCGGGTGCATTTCAAATCAAGCGATAAATTCACCAGCGGCCACCATCGTCGAAGACCTCGAATTCACGCTGCCCGTTCCGACTGCACGGTAAAGCCCTCGATGGTTAATTAAGTGCGGAAAAAGTAGTCCAAGAGAGCAAGCCACTCGTCAAATTGATTTTCACGACTGACGTGACGTGATTGTTGCCTCGTTATTCGAGTAATTGAATAAACGGCGGTTCTCCAAGTGCTTATCGTAAAAACTTGTTTGCGTAATTATTCGTAAAATTTTCTTTGCCAATCAGACGCACCTCCTTGGATTCGCTTTACCAGAAATGTGATATAACTAACACCCTGGTGTGAAGTAGGTGCTTATTTAATTTTACTTTGTGTTGCGTTTGTTCTTTAAGGGGTTAGGCCACCTTAGAGGCCCGGAAATCATATGTAAGTTTCAGAATTTTTTGGCCAATTAGAAAATAAATAGAAAACTTTTTAAGGGCTTTATTCTACATACCTCATGATATATACAAAAAATTGTAATTGTTTTTTGTAAACAAAGTGGCGTTCCTGGTGGTCTTCGATTCTGGCAGTTTTTGGAAAAGACACCCTTCACGGCTAGCAATAGAAGTCCCGTATACTTTGACCTAGAATACTAAAGCGACAATTTTCATTATTTACATGACATTTACTACAGAAGTACATAGCGATTTGTCAAAATATTGATTTTGCGAAAATGGGGACATCTGAAGATAATATTAGTTTTAGCCGAAAAATTGGCCTACAATTTTAAACTTAAATGGTGTGTAAAATTGCCTGTAGCAAAAAAAGTTGTCAATGAATCATATAATCTGTATGTACCCTGTAGATAATGTATTATAGAAGATCCTATTAAAATTTCAAGTGAATCGAATAAAAATTGTTCAAGTTATGCTGCTAGCCAATTTGAAAAAAGTGATTCCTGTTAGAAGTTTCGCGGGACAACACATAAATCGGCTGTTTTTTAATATTTCTGTACAATATTTATACAATACATTCATTAATACATGCCCTAAACATAAAAAGTATAGAAATAAGTTTCAACCTCGTAGTATCATAAATAAAAAATTCGTCTAATTTCTTGCTGTTTTGAGCGTCTCAAGGTGGCGTAAGCCCTTAACATGGAGGAACGATGCTGGTTCCATCCTTTTGTACACAATATATTAACGCTTCTCCGGCGCAGGTAGCAGAGTAATCAAGCACTTTGTTCGATTCGATCTGGATGACACGGTGCAAAAGGCAGTCGGTGGCTAAAGTGAACGCTCGCCCGTCGAGTCACTTCCATGACGAAGTTTATAATTACAGCGAACGATGCCGAGGCCTGAATGCGTAATTAAGGTACGCGGTTTGAACGAGCCTGGAAGAGTTTGTAACACGGCGAACCCATCGGGCTCGTAGCGGTTATCAAAGAGGACAAGCGAAAAACAGGGGAACGCGACAACGAGAGCCGACAAGAACGTTTAAATGCGTGGATCGTTTTAAATGGAGATCGCCGAACGCACGGCGAAGGATGCATTAAAGCTTGACCAGCCCATGAATACAAAGAAGAGCATTCGATGGCGTGCTCTCGTGTCCGACTCATTAAATGGCTTTATAATGACGACTCGCGTAGCCTGTCTCCGTCCAATCTTCATTATCGCTACGATCGTCGCTGCCACAGACTCGGCCAGCCTGCCTCCTCCGTTCAAACCTGCGCTTTTCTTTTTCGACAATTTTCTGCCCAACCGAGCGCCTCGCTTGCGAAATATGTAACCTGTCCACGGGGTGTATCGGAACGAGGCGCGCGGAATGCATGCAAATTGTATCGAAGACAAGCGCGTCGTGACGTAAAGTGCAGGTTAAATCACTCTGCATCGAAATTCGACTTTAAAGCGCCGTCCGCGGAGGAACATCGAGCGGCTGGGGAACGCTCTTTCCCGTGATATAACAAGATTACGATGATTACGGCATCTTTATACGGTGTCGGTGAATTCGAGACGCAAAGATTGCTTCTAATTACAATCGAAACCCGGAATTAAGAATAATGCAACATTTAGATACACCGGCGACTGTGTTGCAACAATCTGTAATAGAAATCGGGTGGTTACGAGTGCATAAATTGATAATAAACAGCAATTTCGTGTAATCTGTAATTTAAAGTCGCGGCCGCTTTCCGGCTGACCAATTATCGCGAATGGCTAGCGGTGGAAATGAGGACCTTGCAGCAAGAGGGTTGCAGCTTCATATTTACCAACTTCGTGTGAATTAGAAAAGCCTGTTTATAAAATTATTGCTGTGATTTAACATTAAAAACAGGACACTAATTGAAAAATATATAAATAGTAGTTATTGAGATGATAATTTTTTATTTCTATTTTTGGGGAAATTTTTCAATGAGTGTTGGTTTAACATTTGCGATAAATCGTTAATTTGTTATCAAACTTGCATTAAACGTGGACTAAACGAAGTAGAATTTTTTAACTTAAAAATGGTAAAAAATGGAGCTGCGCCTCTCTTGCTGCATGGTCCTCAATTGCTTACAGAATAACGATTCAAACTTCCATCGCGTTTCATTGTTCCGTTTTTCGTTTTCCTCCGCAAGTAGCGCAAGTACGTCTATTCGAACGCAATAATTGGTTCTCGAATTAACGCGTAAAATTAAACGGCTCCATTCTATAGGAGTTTAAATAGACCACAGAAGTTATTTGAAATTCGTGCGTTAACGGCCATTCATGCCGACTCGACGAAACGAGATTCATCCACGTTTCCGCTATTTTTGCGGCTGGAAACGCGGTCCCGCTGTTACGAAGCCGGTAACTTCTGGAGTACGCAGTCGGAATTTGAATGGAAGGAATAGTCATTTGAAAGAGCACAGAAAACCACTCCCCCGTGTGTTTAGGTTTAATTAAAATAACGCTGCCTTGGCGTTTGCTAAGGACCAGAAGTATGTGCCACCCCGAGGTGCACGTCAGCCAGGCAACCGACTTTCTCCATTACAGGAGGCGTCAACGGGTCCAACAGATTGTCCTGATGAGTTTGACATTTTTAGAGAGAACCGTCTCAGCTGCCATGACGAATGATTTTCGTGGGGGAACTGTTGACGCGTGCGTGTCGCCTGAAATCCGATTACCGGGAGAAAACGTGAGCTTTCTTTCTCGTGGAAAAATAGAACTCCAGCTCACCCCACCGCTGTTGATTGCCACGATCTGTCCACAGGGAGTACAGACTGTCTAAACACCAGCCTTTTGTTACAAAAATACGTTACAAAAATCCTTCCAAATATATAGCGTGAAATTTAGTTAGACTGCTATATCGTGTTTCTTATAATTATCAAGATTATAAAATTACCTAGTGTCCCTTTAATTAAAGACAATTTTTAATCGGAATAAAGTTGATAGTTTATCACTTATCGAGTGTACGAGGCTCCGTTAATATAATCGTTTGAAAGTACCTAATCCTCAGAGGCAGCTACCTCTCTGCGCGACTAACTAATTTAGAGTTAAGCCTAAATAAGCACGCCACCCCCTTCACTTGAAATAAACGCCGGCTTCTTTCATGTGAACATCCTCGTCGCCTTGCTCGACGGCTGTAACAGGTTCTCCTTCGGCCGAATATAGGAGTTTACTCCCTTCTGTTGATGCAAGCACTAAATTAGGGATGCTAGGGTAATAGGGACGACCGGCACACTTGAAACGAGCCGCTGACGTGCTATATATTTTCGGTGAGTGGCCGCATGTGTGTGGATCATAAAGTAACCATGGAACAGGGAGGACAGGGGATTACGGCTGCCCTATGGCTTAAAAATTGTTGGCTGTCACTGTTAGAAACATGTTAACATGATAAATGGCAGTGTCGAAAAATTGCATCCTTCTAAACGGCTAGTCTGTCACAAATTCTTCCAACTCCAACTGCATCCAGGACTTCTCCCTAAATTTCCCTCGCTAATAAAAACGAAAAGGGGGATATCGAAAGCGTCATGTAAATCGAGATGACGCGAACAAACACAATTTATTGTTTCACCCTCTTTCAGACAGCTTGCGCCTAGCGCAGTGTGAAAATTCCCCCCTCGTCGATGCACATTCAGATTTTGAGCCGCTCCGTAATTCAAAGTTGAATGCGATCTCGCACTTGGCGTCGGCCGTGCCGCCAATTAAAACTGTTCTAGAAGCCGGGCTGTCTGACGAAGCCCGCGGTCTTCTGATTGCATTACCGGGGCCCCGTGCGGTCGCAATAATGATAATAATAACGGCACTCTCGCTAATGAAGAAGAGAAGAATCGCGAAGGGTTGGGCGCCGCCATGCATGGATACTCCTTGTATTTATGTGGCAACGCGAATTCCCTCGCGGAGGGGGTGGCCCAGCACGCTTCCCCGCGCGACAAATTTACCACATCGCCCACTGAAACCTCGTTATCGAGCATATTTAATCGCATGCGCAATAATTTCTCTCGATACGCTCGCTGCGACGTTAACGAGGCCCGGAATTCAGATAAGAGGGTGCTTCTTTGGAACTGTAGGTCATACCTGAGGAAGCCAAGCAGCTCCGTTAATTCAGCGGAATGTAGAGTCACCTATACACATATTTCGTTGAATAGTTCATTGAAATTAGTCGGTTGAATTCAATTGGATACTCATCAGTTACAGTGTATTAAATGATTTTCAGGCCCAATTCAATTTCGTAAGAATCTGCGGACACACTTTCAGGTAGGTATTATAGAAACCGCTTACTGTTAGTCGCACATATCTGTACCCGTCGTATCAGCCGCACCCCTTCGTGTAATCTCGCGTCAAGACGTCTCGGTTGTTTCGATCGGTCGTCCCCCGACGCGACGGAAAACGAAGGATAATCCCCTGACGTCCCCGTGTCCCGCGATAACTGTTAAGTAGCAACAATAATAGCAGGTGAGGCTGACGGTAGCCGAGATACGTCAAGCCCGTAACAGGGAAATGCGCATAACGGGCCAAGGAATATTATTGTTGGTACGTTGGCACTGATGGCGGCCGAATCCCCTAATTTCCTCGCAGACCGACCGGAAAGCCACAGGGTTAAGCGTGGCTGGTTACGGCTACTTTAATCTAGCTTAATCACCAGCCACTAATGATAACAAATCACCGATAGAGACTTCAAGGTCTGAAAACAAGGGTGGGAGTGCAGCATCAGGTGTTAACAAAACCTAGAGGAGGGGCTTCACCAGTCACTGATTATCGTTTAAAATTGGGTTTTAATGAATCATACATCACAAGATTCGATGCATTAGTTTTGCGCTAGAAACGACGACGAGTGGCAGAGGAACGGCTGGTGTATCGCGAGATTTCGACGAGTTTCGAATGAAAGTCGCCTCTCCGAGGACACGAGGGAGTCGTACAATGTAAGAGACTTCAAAATTCCGAGGGACCAGCGCCCGTTCGATATCCGATTATTATCGATTCAGAGGATCGCTGCTGGTCGGGGACCTCTCAAAGGCATTCCTTCGGGGGGAGTAGTGAGGTCTAGCGCGAAACGACTCGGAAGCCTGTGCAGAAGGGAGGGCGAGTGGCGTGGTCGAAGGGAGTCGCGGGCCGAGTGAAAAGCGTGAAAGTGGGTCGCGGAAAGGATTTCCACGGAAACGTCGGGACCTTGCGCGTATTTCTTCTCGCGCGCCACCCACCGGCCAGGGCTTCCGGTGCCGAGCTTCCGCTCCTTCGCGGGCGAAGTACGAGCGCTCCGGGAAGGAGGGGGGAAAAAAAGGAAAGAATGGGAAAAGAAATACAAGAGGGGGCCACGGAGCACCGGAGAGGCAGAAACGTGCGAAAAGAGAAGCCTCGAGCGACAAGGCGGCCAAGAGGACGTGCAAATACACGCGAGACCGAGACCGACCGAGGTAAATGCAGTCGGTTGTACGTACACGGGGACTCTTAAATTCTCCCTGGTATGAATTTTTAATTTTCCTGTACTTTACGACTGCCCATTAAAACGCGAAAGGAGAAGGAACCGCTGGGCGCGGATAGGGAGAGGGAAGAAATTGCTGGAAGCAATGCTCCGCAGCGGCCCTCGAAGGCGGAAGCGCAGAAAAACGCGGATACATAGAGCCCCGGGGAATCTACCGGTGGAGGTTATATTTTTCTCAAGGAACACGCCTCTGACTATGTACCACGATTGCCCTGAGATATGCGGTTACGCGAATTTATCGGGGTATAATACCTCACCGGTTGCCCAAGGACGCACTTAAGCACGAATTGCGAAATCAATAAAGCCTGCTTCCTTTCTGGATCCGTGTCACCCACCGGCAGATTCTTCATTTATACATCCCAACATCGGCGAATTTTATTTCTAGGTAATCAGTGAATGGATGCATGACCCATTTCAGACCATCGTGTTTTCGTTACGTATTCACATCTTGATCCTCCCTTTGACCATCGTTGTATGTCGTAATGGGACACGACACTGAAGGTCTTCCCACTGAAGCCTTGTCGTACTTCAAGTCTACAGTATCTAAAATTCTTCTTGCCTCTTCCCTTTCAAAGGAAACTAAAAAGTCCAAAGACTTTTACACAGAGTACTGATATCCTCCTCGCGTTTTCCCTCCCGCAAGCTTGCCCATCTTTTATTAAACCTGGAATCCTGCTACCCTTCATATTATCCACATCTAAATACCGTGCGAAGCCAGCGGCCGTGAGTACATTTCCCTGTACCTCCTGCGTCCTGTCAATAAATCACGCGTTATCGAATATCCTAACTGGTTAGCCCGAAAACTGTACATCCGTCGTGCTGCCAAGTTCGCGCCCCAGCTAGCAGCTGAGTTGAAAAGTCCCGCGCACTTCCCCTGTCCGCGGGGAGCCGGGCAACAACTCTCGCCGTCGCTGCCATTCGTTCGAAATTTCAATTTCCTGTGGATATCAGGAAGCATAATGATCTCGAAGCGTAGCGATAAGATGATTTCAGGCATCCCGCAGCAGGATGCGGGCGGGGAGGCGGGCACTGGTTGCTGGAGGGCGGTTGGTATTAGGTGCAGAAACCGACTGAGTTACGAGGGGTTATAAATTCCGAATATTGGAGTTCTGCCTTGCAGGCCCCTCGCCCCCGCCGCTCCATCCCTCTCGGCAGCTTCATAGAATGGAAGGAATCTCCTATCCCTCGTGCAACTTGTCTTGACCTACTATAATGTCTGTCCATACAAAAATAGAATCTCTATTCGGCTTGGTCCAGATAAATGCGAGCTCTCCTTACGTCGGCAGAGGTCGCGCGCCGCTCTCTGCTTCTACAATGGGATGAAAGAATCCGCGAGTGGCGAATAAGGAAGTTGGAAATCAAATATTAAGGTATGCTCTATTGAACCCGCAGAGCTGTGTGCGCTCGGGCGCAGTTCAATGAAAATGAATCGTTATATTGAGTTGAACGATGAAGGATGCTTTGATTTATTCATAAGGAACGTCTTTTGATGGTTCAGCGATTGCTCTCTTCACGTCTTGCCTAATAATTCCTTTGCTGTTTGCGAAGTAATCGGGCAATGCCGTAAACCATGGACAGCCGAGGCACTTCGGTCACTCGTTTAGTGATTCCCTTGGGAATCGATCACGAAGTAAACTTTTACGGTCTTTCTTGGTACTTGATCTGCCTTTAATGAGTGTGTAATGACAGGATGCGCTCCGTCTCGTCAACGGGGAACTAATAAAATTGAATTAGCCAGTCATCGAGGGGTAGTGGCGCACTCGACGTCACGCTCAGGTCGCCCTTTAAACGAAATAGATTTTTTCCAAGGCGCTCGAGTGACGTCAACGGCAAAGCGAAGGGAAAGAGACTCGGCTGAAGGGGAGTGAACTATCACGGAAAATTGCTCGGCGGACCGTTCTTCCGGAAAATCGACAGTTTCTTCTATTTGTCGGGTGGCGCTTTCAGGATCAAAAGAATGAAACTTTAATTAGCAAAGGAGCGAGGTAGGTACGTGCTGGCCCGACGGCTTAACTGCTCCTTGTCCTTCTATACATATACGTACGTTCTTTTACGCATCCTTACAAAGGAGGCCTGCCGTCGCCTTTCGGCCGAGAGGTTCGGGACAACCCAGCACCCGTATCTGCACTTTCGCAATTCGCGATATTGAACGTTACATTGGGGACAGAGTAATATATGTGCACACGAATGGAGATTCAAATACCACTCACTGAGTATATTAAACGTATATTTCTGAAAGTAATTAGCATGTTCTAGGTATTATCCAATATTTTATCATCGTTCATTCAACATTAGGGTGGTCCTTATATGTATGGTAAAAAATCAAAGTTTTTAAAATTTTCTTCTGACCCTCTTAGAAGCTTCCAAATAGTTTAAAAGAATGTCGCCTAAAATTTTGGTAAAGTATATTAGAGATAAAAGGTCGCACAGTGGCATTGAAAATGTACATGCGAAATATAAAATCCTTGAGCGACCTTTAAATATCAAAATATACAAATAAAAAGTACGAAGATATTTTGTTTTGTCAAATACAAGATTTTAAGAGGGTCAGACATTACAAATTTTAAAGTTGAAAAATAAGGACCACCTTATTCAACATTTTCTAATTTCGTTCCCTTATGAACAAATTTTACACCACGAGACCCTCGAATTCGTTCGCCCACGCTAAAAAAAGTCGCAGGGGAACTTTTCGCGCGAAAGTTCATCTTGCATTCCACTCTGCGGCAAACGGGGCCTGGAGCAGGAACTTTCATCAGCGATAAAACTTCATGTTTGATAACATTACTCAATGAGACAGGATGTTCTTTCGCTAAAATGCAAGGGAGAGCGCGAGCGTATATCAATGGTCGATGGGAGCGGCTGGAAGTAAGTTAGTCTCCATCAGAGCGGTCGCTCGTTTTCCGAATCGACCGACTCGATTTCGGAAAACTTCGGTGGCCCCGAATTCGCTTATGGAAATGTCCGTTCGCCATATTGCTGCTCCTCAAGACGTGGAAGTAAAATAAGGTAGAAACCGTGAAACACGTATCTGGAAATTTCAATATCGACCACTGAAAAATGCATTCCGCCAATGACGAAGCGGGGTTAGGCCCGTTTCTTGATTTCAGGAGGACCTGACCGTCGTTATCCAGTCGTTTCGTTGCACCACTACAAATTGCCGTTCTCGAAGCTGGCAAAGGAGGGCCACGGGCGAGGTATCGTTAATGGATGTTTTAGATCAACTTTTAAAGAAGGTCGGTGCACCGAAGGAACCAAAGGGAGGGGTGGAGGAAGGTGGACGAGGGCGAGGGTGGAAGAACAGCGTGCAAAGGGTGGGCGGAGAACGGCGGGGCGAAGAATAGGAGGCGTGGGAGGGAAAAGGGAGTGGGATGAGTAACGAGATCAGGTACTCGATAAGTTCTGACAAGCGCAATTGCACTTTCGAACGGAGCTCGTCTATGCTTAGACTGAGCAATTCCGTGTGCCCGGCTCCTCCTTTTGTTCTGTGGAGCTTGCGTAACGACCAAAGTTCTTCCGATCGTTTTATTCGGCGCGATCTTTCGGCGTAAGCGGCGCGATTCGGTTTCTACGCCGATATCACTCCGCCTGTTATCGAGTATCAGAAGTAATAAGACTCATTAAACGCCGGCAAACAAGCAAAAGGCCCGCTGACAAAAGCTTGTTAGCGAAGTCTTTGGAACTGTTCCGTTCCAGGCGGTATAGACATGAAAGGAATATTATCTATCAGATGTGTGTCCTATTAGCGAAATCATTCCACGCTTTTCCATCCCTATACTTAAGAGTCTTCCGTACGGTGAAACTTTGAAAGAATTGGTAGCGATAGTCAGCGGCCTGTAAGGGTCTGCAAGCTTGAAAGTAGTGGCGTGCGTACCGCGAACGGGTGTATCGTTCAGTTATTGATCTCGTAGATACAATGATACTCGACTCTAAAAGTGGCAAGATTAAAAATGCATTATATAAGAGCCTGTGAGTTCCCTCTTTCGCCAGACCTGCGATGTAATTGAGCTTTTCAGGCCAATTTAGAAAAATGTATCACTTTTCCTAGAAGCTATTTTGCAGGTGGATTAAAGTAGTGATTCCCAACCCCAAGCGGGTCGCGAAGTCTTCTCTGGGGGGTCCCCACTGTTTTTTTTTTTAATATTATTCAGTTACAATTATATTCTGAAATACCTATTTATAATGTATTTTGTTTACCTTATTAAATTTACCTTACTTTATATAGAGAGGGGGGGGGGGGGGGTGCAGGTTATTTGAATATTATAAAAGAGGATCGCGACTTTTGAGAAGGTCGGGAAACACTGGAGTAAAAAAATTACGTGTCAACCCCATATTTAACATTTTTACTAATGATCTGTGATGCTTCAAATAGTATTTTGTCTGTAATTACAGGACTTAACGTATACAGTTAGCGTTGTGTAGAAAATGAAACAGCAGAAATATGCAGCAATATTAAAATAGCCAAAAATTGAAACATGTATTAAGCAATTAAATTCCAAGGTTCATCAAAATTTCTCGAATGTCATGTAGGTGCAAGTGTACGCTGACAAGGCTGGCCTGTGAAAAAGAGATGAATAAATAAAACAGTAGAATATATCGTTATCTAGATTTTTCTAGATGCGTATAAATAGCGTGTAGCGTATAATGTTCTAAAACGTTAAACATTTCATGAATGAACGCGCACGCGGTACAAAGCGGTGGCACGAAATAAATAATTTATTTTTCACTATACGCGCACTGATCAATGATTTAAAAAATGCTCCGACAAATAAAATCGCGCGTAAAGGGCCAAATAACAATTTTTCTCTGTCACACAGAAACGGAATGCATGCTACAAAATTTGTAATTCAAAATTTAATAAAACCCGAGCAATCCCTGTTTTTCCTTCTGTTCCTGCTTGTCCACGTATAAATAAATTCGTTGGAATTTATTCTGTACTTCTCTTTGATATACCTATACATTTAATATAAAAGTTCCGTGCTCGCTGTTATTGGGCAATTTGGGCAATGAATTCCATCTATTGGACCAGCGAAACGCACAAGTGGCAGGTTTTCAGGTACCTCTGTCAAAAATAATTCACGATACGGTGAATTTTGACTGTAAATACTTTGAACCGCGATTGTCGGCATATACAATTGGTACTATAAATCATTTCTACTTGGGGTATTAATGCAAAATCCCATCTCATATCCTATTGACTCAAAGCGACCAGCTTTCGCCATTTCGTCATATTAGCATGGCGTTAGTATTCATAGACGCTAAAAGGCGATTCGGTTGGTTTATCTAATGCAGCACTTACAGGTACATTTTGTTCAGAATGTTATTACAGTATTCGCGGTTATACAATGTAATACCATATTAATACATATGTGCAATAATATATCTGACAAATGTTGGCGTGCTGAACACAATATCGCTTTAGAATTAACAGCGACAACATTGATTACTTTCGCACGTCACTCAAATAATTTAGTTGTCACATACGTGCATACGTTGGAATTATTTGCAACATAGACTTGACAGGATACTCTCATTACTCAATCATTTTAGCTAAAGAAGTTGCTGAAGCAACGTTAAATGTAAGGGAGCTTGAAAGACAACGATCGATATTCTGCTGATTAAAACTTCGGTAATAACTCAACCTTGACAACTATACGCTATCTATGGATTTGGGTATTTAAGGAAGCAGCAGGATTCCCTACAATATTATATTACAAGCAATGGCACTTTCGTATAAATGGTTGACGTTCGAATATTGGAAGTTTCGCGGCAAAAATCGTAGCTAAAGTTTCACCCTTAAAACCAATTAAGCCAATATAAACTTCAGTGCTGTATACTAGAGAAGTTGAAGTTGATCTCACGGTCCCAAGTAACCAGCGACTAAAGAGGCGCGAGTTCGATGCGGCACAGGGACAACTTTATGGAAACTCGAGTGGCATAATCGAGTAAAATAACGAGCGCCCAGGGCGAATTAACGGCTTTTTATGGGTTTAGTTCCCTGTTGTATCCTTCTGTTCCGTTCGACGCCTGCTAAGCGCCACGAGTTTAATCGTGGCTCATTGCGCGAATTCGCGAATCACGTTTATGGGTAGCTCGCTTGTCTAACGATAAACCGATATCGACTGAAATTGAACTTTAAGATTCGCTCGTTTAAGAACAAGGAAATGTATTCAGTTTGATTACCAATAATTAAAGCGTATTCGTTTCTATCCGTTCGGCGAGTATTTTCACAGCTCTCAGCTATTACTTCTGCAGCTGTATTATTTATTTACGGACATACTATTAAATTGAACATTGTGCCGTGGAACGATTTGTTTCATAAATTTTATATGGCTTAAGGGGGAAGGGGAGAGGTTTGCGTTATTACAGGCAGATCGCTGAAATTGTGATGAATCTTCGTTATAAACTTTTGCCTGACTTCAGTGTGCTAATGAAGGGCCATTATCCGGTGGATTCACCCGGTGAAATTAAATTTTCATAATTAAAGGTGCATTACGGGGATAAAAAGCGAGCAAAAGTCACTGCTGAAAAATTCAGCTTGGTAAACAAATAGGAAAATTAAACCGGAAGGGAGAAAGAGTAAAGAAAATATAAAAAAAACTGATGGTAGCGCTTTTATGAAATGTTGTGATGAGGTTGATACTTGAAAAATATCCCCAGCAGCTTGTTAACCACCAGTCGAATGAGTTTCCAAATTTTTTCTATCCGAGGGCACATTTAATTTATCATATGACTGTGACACATGGTAACTCGGTAAATGGTTATTTTTTTCCAACAATCCTCGTTCCGTAATGTCTGCTGGATATTTAGTCGTCGCACCTTTACGAATTATGTGTGCATTTGGATTCTGAAACTGAACTCAAAGGGCTCAGTTACTGTAGCTGTATATATGTTATTACATCCCGTAGTTGTACATATACTTATGTGTTACTAACTTTATAATTACCACTCGGTTAGATTCTGATTTTATTAAAAAAAATTATTTTTTCTTTTCTTGTAAAAATAGTTACATTCATCTAGGGATACTGAGCTGGAACACATTTCGTGACCCCAGAGTTTACCGTTCGAAAGTTTTTAGGCGACAGAAAACATACAAACATATTCTGCTTTATATGTGAAAATACCTAGAACTGTTTTCAAGAGACCAAACATAAAGTGACTTCCAACGCACCGTTAATAATTCACACAATCGGTTCTCTACAACTATTTCTATGTTGATTGATATTCAATAGGCAAGCTGATAATGGGTTCTATTTATTTGTACGAATTCGCTGGCAATGATAGTTAAATTAATTACTGGCAGATGAGAGAATAAGGCTCTTACAATAGCGAGAAACATCCGAATGGAATCACAGCAGTGTTGAATCACTATTAACTGTGCTACCGAAATGAATTTTTCTGCTATTGCACATACATGGAGTAAATTTCATGACATCGCCTATTTCCCTGAGATTCATACATCCATTATTATTAAAATCGAGCGCGTCATTAGTGGTACAATTACCAATACGTCCCTGTAAATAACGGTGTGAACAATAATTAAATGTTTTAATGATAATGTAAAATTCATGTAATAAACATCCGACAATTGATTATCCCCATGAAAAATTTACTCAATCTGATATAATTCCGTGCAATTAGATCTCTCACACCTCACACCTTCTCAGATTATTTAGATAAAATTTGCGGCTGTTAATTGATTACGAGTGTCATTTCATTATCGCCAAAATTTGCTACCTCAATACCCGCGTCGTATTTAACATCGCGCCACCTCACTATCTATCTGACAAAGATCAGAAGCATGGCAAGTTCCAGGCAGCTTGGATTTTCATTACGTTAAAGCGGTGCCCTTTGTTATTAACACATTATAGCTCGCGCACCTGCCGGCGATAGAGGATTATCTTGATAATGCGTTTTCCCTACAGCTCCCACCTGAGTAACGTAACACGTTCCCTGGCGAAGTTAAATATTCTCGCCTACCGACCGTCTTCGTTAATTATTAGCTAGCAATAGCGTTCTCTCGGATCTTTTATCTCGAGCTTCTTCTGTTTCGACGTAACAAAAACTTTCTCGACTTTTCCCACTTATAAAACGAACCCTGTAGAACTCATAAATATCTACTATATCAACAAAAGTTTGGCTCTCAAAACAGCGGCGGAAGGAACTCTCCGAACACTACGCGAGACACACGAATTTCGGGGGTAGATTACCCCGGAATATTCACTCGTCAGCGGAACGAAATCGTTACGAGAAAGAATCGTTAAAACGATGGTAGGACGGGTCTACCTTGGCATCAATTCTCGGGGAGACATCGGCTTGTTAGGTGGACGTGGTACACAGGTGAAATTGGCGGGCAGTGTTGGCAAGGGACGCGACCAGATCTAATTTATACAAAGCCGTGTAGGACCCGTCGGGCTCTCTCAATCTTTGGGCACGGTTTGCCGGATTACAAATCGTTCTGGTCGGCGATGCAGACAGCCGGTGGCATCGGCCAGACACGGGCTGCGTTAAGGTTTACGCTTTGGCCCAGAAACGCAGCGAGCAACCGGAAGGAAGTCGGCCGGTGAGTAGGAAAATGGCGTCAGATGGATGCCCCCATTAATTAACAGCCACCTTGGATATTCCTGCGCGCGGCTCTATCATTCATTCGAGTCGCTCTCGTTTCCTGCGACTTATCTCGCATCCGAGCGTCAAATCGCGTCTCGTTTCACCTGAATTTATACGACGTATCCGGGGAAGAAGCTGTAAAACGTCGCTTCGTCCGGGAAATGGGGACACGGGCGTACAGTTTGTCACGGGCGTATCATTCGTGCACGAGATCTTAAGCGTCCTTATCGTTATTATTAATAGACGTCGCTTGGGAGCAGCTAATCATTTCATCGGACCCGAAACTATGCTAATGAGAGTGGCTTCAAACGAAGGAGAGGCAGATCTTAATCTCGAGAGTCAAGATGGCTTTGACATTTTGGTATTAAAGCTACCTGAAAATTAATAATAATAATAATTCGTCTTTATTCACCACAAATTACAAAAAACTTATGTGATAAAGGAGATAAGCTATTCTTTGCTGCCGAGTTCGTGTGTAATTGAAAGCAACAGTTAACCCATAAGGCTGACACTCGAGGATCTCTGGTCTCATCAAATATTCTATTTAGCTGAATGCTCATCGAGATACATATTTGCTTTTCGAAGCCCTTATTGCACGTCAATTCCTCCGCGCCCGTACATGCTTCGTGCATAATAAATATCGAACCTCGGTTAGTCGAGTCATCTTTTTTTTGTTTCCCTCGAATGGTCACTGAATGTTTTATCGCTAGTGTCTACCGTTTCGAGGAAATGAAACGCGGCAGTACGCTCGACCAGCGGGTTCCGAGAGTAGTAATAAATTTGCGACTTAAAGTCACAGGAAGGTTGTGAAATTTGTATCAAGAATTCACGTATAAATGCATACGAGAGTCGTTCAACTAGCAGATAAAATTGAAAATCTGCATGCGACGGGCTAAGACACGCGGAGCAGAGCTTAAAATTGCACAAGAGTAAGAAAATAATAACTAACATGCATACAGGATTCACCGTAATTCGGAATTCTCGGTTACCTGCCATTGGCTTTTTGTTCCTCGGTGGCTTATTGGTTGTCAAGTTAAAATTGCCAGTTAAAATGTAAATTCTAGAACCCGACTGTAGAATTCAAATAAAAGCACTGCTTGAAAAATATGCGCTGGACGATTCAGAACGCTTGCTTGTTTATTAGAACATGTGGCAGATTTCAGCGCAACGTTCTCTCTCACCTGTATCTTTGATCGCTGGCGGATCGTTCTGCAAACCCCGCGGTCATACGAACTTGCTTGCCTGTGTTTAATAAGATTGTTTTATAATAAATTTCCATAACACTCGGCACGGCAGCCCGTTAGCCACATGTTAGGCCGTATTATTACGCAAAGCTTCGGGCGGGTTCGTAACTACCCTATGTTTATTTAATAAGCCTTAGCGTCTTTCTTGTCAGGAACCAAATACTCTTAGCCTTTGCAGCAAAGCGCATTAATGGACCGAACGCCGACGCGAAGATACTTTCTTTGTAGAACTTTTGCATAACTGTTTTCCCGAGAGTTCATCGAGCAAATTGGAAAATTTAATGAGCCGTCTCTCATCCTCCCCGCCACACCCCGTCGCCCCCCCTTCAACTCTACCCGACATCAACGATTCTCAGCATCCCCCAGAAATTAATCAGTTATAACGTTATCGGATTCCTTATGTTACCCCAGCCGAATCCGTCTAAATCCGCGATGGAATCTAATTACCACGGGACACGTCGATATCAGCCGATTATACGGTGTACGATTTTCGACGGTGCTCGACGGGGAACACGCGGAAAGCAGAAACACAATTGGCAATGATAAACGGTGCGCGAGGAGCGCGGCGGGTCACGAACCACCGGTCGAACGATAATTCTCGGTCGTCAGCGAATCGGTAATTAAAAGCAAATCACGGCCGCGGAATCGACCGTTTACGTAGAATGAATATTTCATTCTCTCTGGCTCGTAACGCGCCGATTTTCCCGTGCTTCCGCCGCCGCGTCGCAACCCCATCTGCGCCGGGAGCATTTTGAGGGATTCTTAAGGTTACGGCTCCGACGTTGATCGCCGTCGTCGTTTAATTACTGTCCCGCGGCTCGTGCTAATGAAATTTTATATTGAGACCGTTGGCTGGACGCCGGCGTGCACGTAGCCACGCCCGCCTCTGTGTCCCATCCTACATATTTTTTTCTCCGGTCACGTATCGAATTATATTTTTATTGTTCTCGGGCGAGCGCGTCGCGACGCGTCACGTACCCCGCGGCCGTTCCCTCTGTTTCTCCCTGTGTGTACAGGACGCTACTTGGCCGGCATGCACGCGGCAATAATTCTTCGACGGATCATCCTGCCGGACTATTAATTCGTGCCAGATTCCCTTTGATCTATTACGGTGCACCATTACAGAAGCGTCGCCGTGCCAGTGGGTTGCGCGGACGATGGCCCGCCGAAGATATCGGAATTCCTGCGGTCGGTCGCTTCGATAAAATTAATACCGCCATCAAACGTAATGTAATTAAAATGTAAATTCAAGCGTGAATCATGATCCTCCGGCCTCCCTTTCTCGGATGCCGCCCCTCCTACCCCTGCTCCACGCCAGAGTTATTGTTACGCGTTAACGCTGGCCGGACGTCGCCGTGTTTGAATTGGATCGTAACGTCGATACCCAGCCAGGAAAAGTGTCGGCCGTGGAAGGGTTGGGAGTTTAACGAGTCGTGAATTAATGGCCGTATCAAAGTTACGGCCTTCCCGGGCCACTGTGTCGCTTGGTATGTTCGGGGTAAAGAATCGAACCGTTTCAGCCGGAGATCTTTCATTTGCTGGACGATCGATTCGATCAGCCGAGATTTCTAGGCTACTCGACATATTCCTGCTTCCTGAAAATACTATTCGGCTGGTCCAGCGAACGTGGTTATTAATTATAGGCAAGCCTTGGAATGACAAACAATTCGAGGATGGAATACACAGGAGCAAAGTGTATTTTATTCCTGAAATTATGCCTACCACTACACCGATACAGCATCCATTAGCCAAATTACTTTCATCGGTGATTGTCATTTACGGAGACGTTTATTCGAGTCATCATAATTTGCTGTGTCACTTCTGTCTTGGACAATAATATCCACGTCAATTGGACCACCTTATATTTTCAATATTCCGGAGCTGGGAAACTGCGGTCAAATATCGCGGGCTCCTTCCAGTAACAGAGAGAACAGGGGAAAACAAGTCACGTCTGGGAGTGTCCGGTATGTTTCTCGCGTTTGAAATGGACATTCCGATTATAATTCGAGTTGTTGTGCACGCGGCGGCTAACATGCGCATCATTTTGTTATTTGGTTTCGTGCTGTTTTAATTCCGGCGCGTTTGCTGATTCCAGTCTATTTGTTTCGATGCGAGTAAAAATGCACGCGACGGTCCGCGTGATTTAGCGCTTTGTTTTCTGGGATTTCACGAAATTACGATTTCTCTGATTTTACATGCACTACGGTCACGGTCGCTTTATTTTCTGCGTACAAAGCTGAATTTTAACGTGCTTTTCAAATTCTTCTGTAGCTTACCACTGTGATAATTAGCGTATAAATTAGGTCTTGAACAATCGTTCCATCGAGGCGAGGGAAAGAATGGGAGAAGTCAGGTGAGAAGAATAGATTGTGGGATATGAAATGGTCGTTGAATTTGGCGGATCTTACGGAGCAATGAGGCATTCGTTAAAAGTTTAGAATTTCATTGGCCCATGTAAACTCGTACTGAAACTTTACCTACTTTCCATACAAGGTACAAATTTGACTTACCAAACTAAATATTAAAGTTAATAGAAACTAATTAATACTTTGCCAGGTAGTTGAATAATGCATTGACCTAATTAATGGGCTGCATTTTAACAGACCAGAAATTATAATTAATGGTATTTATTGATTAGCTGTTAGTTTAGCTATGTATTGTTCCATTGAAAATGGTGTCTTGTTCCCGGAATGCAATAAATTGACGTATCGTAGATAACAGTGAAAAGGATTACTACATAATACCTTCAAACTTCAAGTACTTTTTACTACACTGGTTCATTACTATAAACTTTTCCTCCAGGAACTTTCTCGATACTCGTTCAACTCCATATTCTTCACCTTGCGCTTACAATGAACTGGCCATCCTCAAGTTCCTATACCCTTATTCAGGTATCCAGATTGTCCAATCTGAGGCGCACTTTACACTCGTATAGTTCAGAGACAGAGGATTCGATCGATTAATCGTTCTGTAATCCCTGAAATAGCGGGACGAGGCGAGGGAAGGTAGAAAATAGAAGTGTTTAAAATATTTACCCCTTGGACACAAGGCGTATCGGTAGTCTCGTTAACCCGGCCAGTTTCTTTGAGGCCAGCAGGGGTGCGAACCCGACAGGTGAGTGACGGTCGGTCCATTTTATCGCGAATTGCCACCCACCGACCTTTTCCACGTGGCCCTTCGCGTGCAACGATAATTAAAGCTGCTGTTGTACGTGAAACGTTGAAATCGAGCCACGTGGCGGCCGGAAATGCATGCTTAACAGGCGTATATAATGGATGCGCCTCGGCTGTACGAGTGATTTCTTGCGCTACACGGAGATTGATTACTTTCGAAAGAGTCCTTAATGATTATCCGTTCCGCCACGATTAGCATGAATCTTCGATACGATGAGATGCAGATTTTGCATGCTACCCTTCCCTTCTCTCCTACGAGCATAACTGCTTCCTATACACGGTGTTCTGCTTAGACTCAACATCCCACGAAATGATAGAATACTAAGGAATCCAACATCTGATTAAATTCAACTGTATTACCTACATACGCATGTATGTCTCCTTCATCGTCTTAGGTATACGCTTCCATCCGTACGTACAGCTTATTGCACACTGTTTGGCATGCTCCGCAATGATGGTTAGCGTGCCTTCGTATCGCGATTCGCGATCTCACCAGTCAGCGTTTCAATCTTCCTCGGCATAATCCGCTTCGAGGTAGAATCGCTGATGGTTCACCTACTTGGCCGGTTATGAGCGGCTCGACAATGTGGTAATTACAGTTAAGCGATCATCCGCATTGTCAAGTATCAGGAAACATTTTGAATGACTCTGTTGTTGCAACAGGATAATACCAAGCCTATACAGAGGGGCGGAGAGAGATGGAGAGTAACTGGCAACTTTGCTCATTGTTCGTGTCATCGATCGGTCTCGTATCGGGCGTTTAACGAATACATATGTATCTAGTATCTAGCTACCGATGTTTCCATTACAGCCGAGGGAACGGGGATTATCGTAGCTTCAATGAATCCTATCCATTACACGCGAGTTCATGCAAACTTTAGCGGCACGTAACGATCTATGTTTACGGATTATATTTCCTTCCCGTATAACTTGTCAATTTCAGTTTTACACAATAACGCGGATGAAGTGATTCCATTAATCGTATCGTTGGGGATTTGGCACGAGCCAGAAAATACATTTTCCATGGATGTTGCCTGTACCAAATTTTAAAAAAAAATTGTATTTGTATTAGGTATAATATCAAACTTTTACGCACTTCCAATTTTCAAGCCGTTGATACATTGGGACCGTTTCTTCTAAAAAGATATTGACACAGGTAGGAGAGACCTTTAATTATCTCGACACCGTATATATGTAGCTCCATTTCAGCGAGATATGTGAAGTTTGTTGTTCAATTCTTTACTGCGATCTAACGTACGTCTGTGTAGTGTGTAGCTTGACGTTAACAATAATTTTTTAGCTATTTTCGTTTAGGTATATAGAGAAAAAGTAAATAGTTGTGTTCACTTTTCAATCCGTCTTGAGAATATAAATAAATATAATTTATATAAATAGAGTATGTTGTATACTAAACCCGTCAAGGACTTCAAAAGTTCCACGCGCTATTTTCGCACCAGGTGTCATTAAACTCTACAGTAGAAAAGGAACGCCTGGGTCAGACGCGCGCTTCATTCGTTTCTTATTCCTTCTCCGATTGCAATTTAATGGAAGAATCTTCCATTAGCGTGCGCCAAATCTTAATTATTACCATTTCAATAATTTCCCTGAAATCAAGTACTTAACCCGAATCCACGGGGCGATAATATTCCACTAATTTCCATTTGCCCACTGGAAACTCGACGTTATTTACTTTGGATGTGTTTCGTAGGTACTCCTCGGCGGAGCAGAGATCGAAAACATCTTTAACTTCTAACAGCATGACGGAAATCTGTTAATGTGTTTGCACGAAAGGAATTCGCAGTACATTTTATTAAGAGGGGACCAACTGCGAGGCAGCGAAGCTGGGGTTTATTAATTAACAGCAACAACAGTACGATGCAGCCTTGCATGTGTTTCCTAATTCTGGCGATGGTTGACGCACAGCGTGCCACGCCGACTGTGTTACAATACTGGGCAACGACTTGCGCAAACACTTAGGGTGATCCCAGAATGTACGTTTGTTTAGCTACATTCCCGTGCACATTGCTGTGCTCGCGAGCGCATACACACGAGACAGAGGGAGAGGGTGAATTGTTGCTTATGCCCGCATGTTCCTACTCCAAATACATATGCTCGATTATCCCGAGCGTTAAACGTGACAAGGTACGGGCGCCGTTAATTGCGTCACACCATTACATTTAATTAAAAGTTCGCCCGTAGTAGTGCTCCGAAGAAATCCGATTGTTCGAAGCTCGCCGGATATAACGAAGGCCACCGGCACGGAGGAAGTTCGCACGAGTTCACGGCGTTACAATTAAGCTCGCGTAAGCGTGTCCCGGTAACGAGAGGAAATTGTACTCGAACGGAAAAACGCCGAGTCCCAAGGAATCTGTCGTTCATCGGAGAGATCGGTCTGATGTGGCGGAAATCAGGATGTAAATATCCCCTCGGCGATCGCACACAATTTCCATTAATTCCCTAGCTAATGGACTACTAAAATCATTTTTCTCCACCACAAAGACGTGGAATACAATAACGCCCTTTTCTCGAACACGCCACGAATTCGCCAGCACCCCTCGCGGCTCGTTAAATCGAACTGGGTCGTGAAAACAAGCGTTCGAGGAGGACGACACACGCTCATCGTTTTACATCCCTCGACGTCGGATGCCGTGGACGTTTCCAATCCCGCAGACTGATGTCGTAGCAGTTTCAAGGCTTTGCGCGTTCGCAAACGACAGCCCCTCAGTCCAGCTCAGCTATTGCTGCATCCGCGGCGCCCTCTCATAATGGAGCCAGCGGTTCTTAGATCTGTACGGGGCTCCAGCGATCCACTGAGAACCGTGGATCCGCGAGCGGGAAGTGTGTTTAATAACGCAAACTTGAGGGAAAGAGAGAAAGAGTAAAGTAATTTGTTGAACGCACGCCGCGAAAGACCTTTTCATTTCCCGCGGGCGCGACTAAAGGAAATCCTTGCGTAATACTCGCAATGTTCGTCCGGAGTTTCTCTAATTATCATGGTAACCATTATGAAGCGACAAAGCCTCATTTTACCCGAGCACCAGCTTTCGAGGGTTAATAAAAATCCTTGTTTCCCCTCGGACGGATCCTTTTATTCATCGCTCGCGTTAATCGCATAATGCGCGCTCGCAGCGCTTCCCGCGGATCTCGAAAAGGCTGGGCTATCATAGAAATAGGGGAGCTGGTCCGCTGTTGAATTTGTTCGCGGTTAGATATTTATGCTAACGATCGGGCGTAACGCGTTATTAACAAACAAACGAAATACCGCCGACCGAATTTGCAGCCCCAACAATTGACCTCTTTGCAACGGTTATAATATCAATTCGTTGTGTTTATGAATTTAAATATTACATGGCCGTGGATAAATCAAAGTTTAATTGCAATCCCGCACGCAAACGGATCGACCATTTGTTTGTGCAAAGAGTTGGAGCACTGTTGGATCACGGTTTACCGTGTTTATTATAAGCCGATGGGCAAACCAGAAACACGAACATGGATTGAACAAGATTTCGATTCCGCGACTTGAAAGATTTATTGGTAGAATCGGCTCGAATGTGTTATTGCACAAAATGGAGTTCTACCCAAATTCAGGTAAGTCGAGGGAAGATGCCTATAGTTTCTGAATAAATTTATAAAAAATGTAATATATAACTCCCCAGTGTTGATAACACTTTCCTTTTTTTATTAGAACACAAAATATCAAGGACACCAAACATTTTCACGGACGCTGTAGAATAACCTGCTTCAAAACATGTATTATGTTTATTAAAACAAATGCCAAGCAATTTCATTTAGCAACGGACAGAACAAAAAAAAATCGGCACGATCCTGCTAACGTCTATGGCGTAAACTCTGAATTGGCATTTTACTAAGGCTGTTCGAGTACTCGGAAAAAGCGAGCCGAGCCGAGTACCCGTAAAAATCGAATAGCTCGATAAATCCGCGTAGCTCGAACTTTTTCGAGTAGCTCGAATTTTTGCGAGCGGCCATTATTTACATTCCAGTAGATAAACGTAACCTAAAATATTCGAAACATTCGCATTGCCCAAAACGTTCAAACTTCAAGCTTGAAGTTGCTCGAAGTACATTCGAGCCGCTCGAAAAAATTCGAGCTACTCAGTTTTTACGGGTACTCGGCTCGGCTCGGTCCGAACTTGAAGCTACTCGAATATTCGAGTACTCGAACAGCCTTACATTTTACCCAACGTGGCATCTTCCCCCGACTTACTTTATACAACGTCACGAAATATCAATATAATCTGTATCATTCACGGAACATTAATACACATCAGGCATTCGAATACAAAGTCTCTTATTAAGTAGATACCCTACCATATAATTACGTTCATCGATCGTTCGCACTTTCGTGAATAGCACTCCCACTGGATCCTCGCTGTAGATGCAAAACCGCGGTTCAGGATTAAAGCAGAGTAGTATCCCGCGGTAGTGGGAGCTCTTCTAATTAAGGCTTCCGGCAAATCACGTACAACGAGCCCGGATGCTGAGTGCCTTCGCATTTGAATCGTCCGTCGAAGGAACGGAACGCCGCGGAGATTCATGATGATGAAGGCGGCGGTTAAAGAAATGAAAACTCATCGAGTAAAGACGTGCCGTGCGAAGATCGAAAAAGGACGAGTCATTCTTGCCGAAGGTAAGGCCCGAAGGGGGGAAGGTGAAGAGCGGAAGGTCGTGGTACCGCTGGTGCCGCTGACCTTTTTCCTTACCCCGCTAACGTTACTCCACTCGAGGAGTCGCCTATTCCTCGTTCTTCCGCGTTGTGCACGGACACGACGTCCCTTCTTATAAAATATCCACGACACCGGCTGCATACCAACGTAAAAGATCGCATAATGCGGGAAGAGCAGCTGGTATCCATGAGATTATTGCTTGTGTC
The DNA here is from genome assembly GCA_960531205.1 of Andrena bicolor. Lineage (NCBI taxonomy): Eukaryota > Metazoa > Arthropoda > Insecta > Hymenoptera > Andrenidae > Andrena > Andrena bicolor. The sequence goes on along the minus strand of OY482666.1, from coordinate 32,930,803 downwards.
GATGGCGACACTGCGAAGTTGTTACTGCTTCGCCGAAGCACCCAACTTTTACAGTTTTTGTAGGAGTCTTTCGAATATATGACGTATATAAGGAAAACAATGAAATATTGATTTTCAAACAAAAGTTTAATCTTTGTATCAGAAACGTCTTCAAATGTTGCCTTTCAATTTTCTTCTGCTTTATCCCCTCGAACTCCCATTTTCACGATTTCTCGACTTATAAGACGTACTAAACTATTCCAGTAGAATTCCATTTCGCGCCCAGAAGGAACGTGTCTCCGTTCGTTTCAATTAATTACGACTCATGAAATTTTAAACACTCGCCGTAACAGTGTTTGAAGAAAGTGTTAAAGTTTGCCTGGAGAAAACGAAAGCGCCTCGCCGGTGCCAGAGTGATTTTGTTATTTCATTTCTGGTTCAAAGCAGCCGTTGCTTTTTCTACCGTCTTTCTTACTGTCGCTGTTCATTTCCGCGAACGAAACATTAGAAGAACTTACGAGGGGCCCTGGTAGCGTTTTAATTAAGTACGCTCATTTTATTCGGTACAATATATTCACTGTCACCGGGCAAAAAGGGATCCAGCCGCGCCCTGGTTAACAGCCAGGGTGTAATTAAATAAATGATCATTTGGAAGGCGTTCTTTGGCGGTTCGTTAACGATTTACGGTCTCGCGCAAGGAAATGAGACTTCTCGCGCGTGAAACGCGGCAGAACGTGTAATAATTTTTTTCTTTTTCTTTCCCCGTTGGACACGGCGGTACATCGTACCGTGGAAATTCGTGTCGCCTTGTGCGGTCGTAAATCGATACGGTGGAGAAATAACTCCGGAGACAAGGGGAAACTTGCGTAAACTCGCGGAACTTTCGCGTTGTCTTCGCGAGACGATTTACCATGCTTCGTAACGTATTCCCCCCTCGGCGTGCAGCGACTCGTGTGTCCGCGTTTGACGTTCTAATAAACTTCGTAATTTAGAAAGAAAGGCTACGTCACAAAGAACGATACGCGAAAAACGATACATCCGCGGTGAACGTAGCCGCCGACACGTAACAAGTAACTTTATATACTTGCAAAAATGTTTTTATACCTCCGCCGTCCCGTCGTCACTAATGACGCGAATGTTTATACTGTGGGGGGAAAAAAAAAGAGAAGGGAGGAACTTATCTAGCGCGCGGCAGAAAGCACACCAGTGCATTTTCCAGGGACCCCGGTTGTTACTTATTCTCATAATATGCAGTTACCACTGCGCGCTTCTAAAGCCGACGTTGAAACTTTGATGGCGTTCTCCTCGAAAGAGCTCGCGTATACAGTATTTTCCCGGCACAAATTTCTCGGTAGGTATTCGCCCGGCAACCCGGGCAACTCGCGGAAATGAGAAGTATATTTCTAAACGGGAATAAACTCGAGCGTAATTTCTGCCGGTTACACCGGAACCGAACAATGGTGTCGGTGATCTCGTGGAAATATTTCTCATGTGAAACATGCCCGGCAGAGTATCCGTTTGTGCCAGCGTATCAAATAACGTAACGCGAATCTCAAATTTCCCTTAACGTAGCAGTATTATTCCTCGCATTTCCAAGTATTACCACTGCTCCCGCTCCCCTATAATTTCGCCTCCGACTTATTACAGAACGAAAACTTGGCCGCGACGTCGCTATTACTACGTATTAGCCTTCGCCCCGGCGCGGAAACTTTTGCCCTCCACTGTACAAAGACAGACAGCACTTCGACGGTGCAGGACGGAGACGCAAGCGAAATGTCAGAACACTCGGTTCTTCCCGGTGGGAACACGGCAGCTTACTCGACATTTCCCGGGGCCAGACAACAACCACCCCCGTTCCCATCCTCGTAATATGAAGGCGTTTGGACAACGCGACGACCGAAAGCAACCTTCAATCCGGACGATTACATCTGCTCCCGATGTCTCGAAGGCGTCCTAACGGCCCCGGATACGTCGAGACCACGCGCGTGGCCCTCCGCGGCGTGCTTGGCTTCCATTTGGTAGGCAAATGCAGGGAAACTCTGCCGTCAAATATTGAGACACGTAGACGCCCCCGTACCTGCGTGCACGGACCAGTGAACGGGGTACACGGTGAAATCCGGCCTTTCCTGCTATTTATGTAAACGACAGTTCCCCCACGGGAGAGCGTAGAAGGCGCGCGTTTGCTTATATTTCCGGCATTTTGTGAACATTACGTTGGCATTCAGGTGACGTATTCGCGGCTCTTACCCCCCCAACCATCCCCTGTATCCTTCTTTTCTTGTACAGCAACGCGACGCACCGTCTCCGAAGCTTCGCGCTCGCGGCGTGTCTTCCTTTATTTTCCCCTTTTCAGCCTCTCTTCCTGCGCCCACGCTCCCATACTTCCTTGTTTCTTTCACGGAGCCTTCCTGCGTGATACCTAGCGTACCGGGGGTACGCCATGCCGTCGCAATAATTCAGCATTCCACCCCCGCCACCCGTTCCCTTCGTCCCGTTTTCTGGCCAAGTAATTCCCGCGAAGATTGTCGCGTCTGTTAACTATTATCGCCGACACCGGTGAATTTCCATTGTTCCAAGGGACGTGTATATCCTCTGGAATAAATGTACATAGTTGAACGGTGACGCTTAAATGTTTGAATCTCGGATATTGATAGTTCGTTGGATCTGGAAGATCATCCCAATTCTGATTTATTCCGTGCTCTTAATAGACTTGAACATTTAATAGATTATTAGGTGCATTCATATATTATAGTTCTCGCGTCTGGCGGCGATTAACCGTAGTTTCTGTTCCCACATAGTCAATCAGCGGATAAAATTAACATCACTCTAACCCTTCTTGGGCAAATGTATTCACCTGCTATTTGAATGCGCATCCACAGCTTCGGTTAAGGAATTCTATGACGCGGCGGGAAAATAGATCTCCAAGCTATATAAGTGGTTTAAGAAGCGAGCGAACGCGACGTGAAAATAGTTCGCGAAAATAGACCACGAGCGAGTTGAATGATTTAAATCGAGAAGGATTCGAAGTTAGTCTGAAGGGTTCATCCCCGATGCGTCTTCCCTAAGGATATATGAATGTATATATATCATCCATCGATCCCCCGTCGGATATTCAAGCGCATCGCATTAATAAATACAGCGTAAATTCGATTTCACCCCTGAAAAAAAGTGTCGTCCGTTTGTAACCAGATTCACGCCGATGTAAAAACCCGGAATCATCGCATAATGCGGTTAAAACGCTCCGCTACCCTGGCGCGAATACATAACCGTGTCCTGGAATTCATGTCGCTACGATTTCATTGAAATTACAAGGTGCATTCACTGTGGGGAATTACACAAGCGAATTCGTTACACCCGACACTTTTCTTCGTAATAATAGAATTTCCCTTTTCACCCTGCGGACTATACAGATTCAATGGAACCAGCGTGTAAACGCGGTTAGCACAGCGACGCGTGTGTACAAAAGAGGCGGGCACAGGTTTGCAATTTCATTGATCTGTTGAAAAAAGGAGTCACCGTGCGTGACGGAGCCGTTTGTCAGCCATCGAGCAGCGTGAGCAGTCCACAATGACAAGCAAAATTCCCCAGCGAAAATTACGAGCCGAGGGGATCAGTATTCCTAACTTCTTATCTAAATTATTCCCGCGCCCATTGAAACAAAACAGATCGAAATAAAAGAAACTTCCGAGTGACATGCTCGTTCACATTCGACACTAGAGCTGTTCGAGCCGAGCCGGGACCCGAACGGATCCGAGTAACCCGAATGTTTCGGGTAGCTCGATTCTTTCGGATAGCTCGATTTTTTCGGGTAGCTCGATTTTTTTGGACAGCTCGATTCTTCCGAGTAGCTAAAAAACGAAGCGATCTGAACATTCTGCAAGACGACGGCGACAACGACGGTACCGTTTAGAAGATGGAAGTCAGAGTTCACTTTTTAACACTTTGAGGCTGCGTATCTCCTAAACGGCTGGTCCTACGTCTTTTTTGACGAAATTTCGAAAGAAAACTCAACCAAAGAAAGATATAATCTCCTCCTTTTAAAACGTCACATGTACTTTAAGCAAGCAGACTGCCCGACACTGTCGGGTTGCCCGGAATACGTTCGAACTGTTGGAAAAAACCGAGCTATCCGAAAGAATCGAGCTACCCGAAAAAATCGAGCTATCCGAAAGAATCGAGCTACCCGAAAGACTCGAGCTACTCGAAACATTCGGGTTACTCGGATCCCTTCGGGTCCCGACTCGGCTCAAAAAATCGAGTCCCGCTCGGTTCGCACTTCAAGCTACTCGAATGTTTCGAGTACTCGAACAGCTCTATTCCACACTGGTTTCTTTTAGGAGATAATAAACGCCAATGGAGGAGTGACTTGGCGGCTCTCGACCTGAAATTACACAGGAAAATCGTGGTCGGGGCAGCAAGCACGTGTTCAGCGGGCGTAAAAGAACATATTTTTAAAATAATGGCCCACGGGGGTTGGACGCGGCGCGGCGTGGGCATCAGTTTAAATTACATTCACCGGGCACGGGGCACCGTGACAACTGGTTCACGCGAACGAGACGCAAAAACGTTGTTCCGCCCCCGCAGGGATAGCCAATCAATTCGGCGGACAGGCTCGTTGCATGTTGCATCGATGACAGGCGCCATTTGCATCGCTATTACTTTGGTCTTAGCTGCAACAATGGGTAATTTGAATATATTAATTCGGCGTTGACACGGTAACGCTCATTGTTCAGTTTAGACAGCGGGTAAAGACCGTGCACGCGCGCCGCTGTAGACCAAGTGACAACGAATACCACCACCCTCCGCGGAGACAGAGAGAGTAAGCCCGAGGGGCGGACAGAGAGCGCTGTAGGGCCGTGTAAATGCATGTATATTGCTTCATGAATGCACGCGCGATGAGCTTGTAGTTAGCCGTCGCGGCGTCATTATTAGCGTAGCCGGCTTATACGTCGCGCGACCAGAATCCGCGGTGACAAATGGCCTCCTGGCAGACGAAACGGCCCGAAAGCAATTTGCACTCGCCGAGCCGGCGCAAATTTCCGCGCCAGCGTCGCTGAAAAAATATATTCCCGCCACCCTGCCGCTCGCTGTTCTCCCTCGAAACGTCATCGTTTATTGAAGGGACGTTTATCCCCGAATGAAAATCTTGCCGACCTCTTTGCTCGAATTACTAATCGATGTCGCGATTTATTGCGGGCGACAAGAGCATAGGTAGGTCGTAAAAGCAGTAATTAAATGTTTTCGAAAGCTTTGACTAATTTGCATCGCACGCGGACATATTACTCAACGCGATGCTTCGTTTGGTGAAACTTTAATGAGTGCGATTTGAAGGATTGTCGGATAGGAATTACAATCGCGCGGTTGTTAATTGAATTTTCCGATATTAATCTCGTACGTTCTTCGCGATATTACAGTTGGCGCATTGGTTGCAGCGTTACACGGGTGCTGTGTAATCGGAACGATAATTCATTTTCAATTCCCCTCACGATACTTCCTCGGCTCGTATCCCTGTGAATTATAGCCGGCGCGCATTTTGCCGGATGCATGGATCGACTAAAGACCGCCCCGAACCCTTATTCCGCGTCTAATTACGCTCTTGCTCGAGGCAAGGGGGGTGAAAGACAACCGAAAGGGACCTTTCGTGGATCGATGCCGACGGATACCAAGCGCGCGGAGGGAGTGTATGACAAACTCGTACCGTTGTCTAATGAAACCACAAAATACCAAACTTTCGACTGGGAAGAGAGCCTTGGGCTCCGCGGAAGGGTGTACTGAGGTTATTTTCATTAACCCACCCTTGATTAAAGGCAACTGAATTTCTACTTGTTTACTCCGGTTAGATTCCAGTTATATCCCCTCGGTCGAGAACTTGCTTGATTCCGAAGTTGGGGCGGAAGAGCTGACGACCGGTGTCCAAGGATAAGAAAGTTTAGAAAGGGATTTTTGTGCGCCAATGGATTACCTACTAAAAGAACGCGGGGAAGCACTGAACTAAGAAGATAAGTAATTGAGAAGCAGAGTTTTCCGTATGCGCAACAAGTTGCAATAAGAATTGATCCAACGTAGGGAACATCCTCCGATGAGTCATGCTCGGTAAGAACACGGCTGCGGAAGGAAAATGCATATCGAACGTCTGCTAATATTAATGTAGCTAAAAGGTCGAAATTATGATTGTCCGTTTCGTTAAAAGGGGGTGGGGGCTCGATCGGGAAAGTTGAAGAAAGTCTCTGGGAGCCAAGGGCAACGGTTGTTAGGAAAGTCATTGTCTTGGAGAAGATCGGATCAGCCGCGGCGGATGCTGTGGGGGAAAAGGAAAGTTTTCTCGGTTTCGCCTGGGAAATATTACCCTTTATCACATCCCGCTACGATCATTGCCGGCCAATACATGGAAAGAGCTTTATTCTCGATCCCCTTTCAATCTCCTGATGGGACAATTTCCTTCGAAACGGCGAATGATCAGCCAATATCTATTTCTATACCTTTCTCCGAGACCCTGCCGCTGCCCCACCTTCGTTTCCACCACGTCGACCTATTTCTATTAGCCATTTATGGCCGATGAGTTACTTTATGTAGTTCCATTGATCCGGTTGGCCATTCGATTCTATCGTATCAGAGTTCGGATAAAACGACGGCCTATTGTTATCTTGCGGACCCTGCTAGGGTGACCCAGCGGGTAGACGCATCGACTAACGTAACAGAATCTAATCTACGATGGAGAAAATAAGTTTCGCCGGTTGCGTGGTGCGTGGAAGGGCGCCGTGCCCGAGATTGTTTTCGAATCCGAGGTAAACTCGATTTTTCAGGATTTCTCCGCGATCCCGTGAAATTGCGTTTCCTTGGGGGCGAGCAGGATATTTGAATTGAATCAAAACCATGAGAGTGAACTGTCTATGTTGGATTCACGGTGGATGGTAACGCGTATCGTGATTAATAATTTCATCGCGTAGCTATAAACAGAAATAATTACACGAGTTCATGGTACGGGAGCTGAAAAAGTATCCTAAGATAGTAAAGTAAAGAGATTAGCGTAGAAATTCTTCTGTCGACTGCAACGCCATGAAAGAATTTAAGAAAGTGGTATCAATACCGTTCAACACGAACTAAGAATCATTGATTTCCACAAGCAACAACGTCCGTTCATGACGACGTCTCACTTCGAGCGTCTTCGCTATTATCCGAACCCTGGTCAGTAAATAAACGGGAGCCAAGAAGCACTAAATCTTCCAGAACTTCGCATGCCCGCAGAATCGGAGATTCGGCGCGCGATAATCTTTAACTCCTGCAAGATACCGCGTTACCATACACGCTAGTCCGATTCAACAGCAGCGAGCTGACAGCGGTGATATTATTCCGTTGGAACTTTCAGGAGCGACAACGTCGGTGATCACCTACGCGCATTACGACGCGCGATACGATATAGCGCGAGTGCAGCTGTCTTCGCGAGGGTAACACGAAACGCGCTCGTTATTTTTACAGTGGAATTTGCAGGGAGCCTCGTAGTCGCGATAAAGCTGCATACGACGTGGGAAACGAGTCGAGGATAATTTGCCCTCTGTTCACTTACCTACCACCTGAAGGAGCAGTCCATGTTTGCATCCCTTCTGCAATGCTCCTGGGGATTGTTGTTGAACAGAACCCGCGCAAGTGCCGTGTGCACCCTCGCCAGCATCATTGACGTTTCTATATTTCCATCGTAGAGAAAAGAGATTAGACGGCATGGAATTGTTTCGCTTAGTAAGTTCGTTGAGACTGCCTTTAGAGTTATTTACCGTGAAGGACCCAGTTCCTGATCAGTTTAGTACATGAATACCAAGTAATAAGTTTATCACGATACAAATTTAATCCAAAAAATTATTAAATAATTATGAAGTATTTTTAAATTTAAACGCAAACATTTGATAGCTCATAGTAAAATGTTTTAGGTTGATCAGAAACTGCTCCCTTTGCATCTTAAGTGATCAGGAACTGGGTCCTTGACGATATTGTAGAATATTTTATATCTTTGATATAATACAAAGGAGGTTTTTCACTACGAAACTTAGTTTTATTTAGCACACCTCGAGAGCAGCGTGAAGCGGCGATGGATTTGACTAAAGTTATTAACGAATTGTAGGCAAAAAAGGGAACCTCGGGTGATGGGAACTCCAACGCAAGATCGACGGGTTCTCTACGTTACTGGTCAGCCGCATTACCAATTTTGCTATCACCAACTCCCCGATGCCACTCTTTTCCGGACTCTACAAGTACCGATACCAACGGGGCGCGATCTATGAGCCAATCGCATCGTAGGCCGTTCTCAAACGTCGAATGTCTACGGGATATTTTACGTACTAATGCGCGTTGTGCAGCCACATGTGCAACGAGAATTGATATTTCCATTGAAGTTCGACAGTCATAGCGTTGCGTACCTAATGACGGCGATAATGGTAGCGCGTTAGTAGGTCGCGCGGATTATAAGGAAAATAGAACAACAACGGTAGGTTACTTGTCTGGATTAAACTAATTAAATTTCCAGGCTATCTGACTAATTGGAGCACGGTTAAGAGGCTAACGCAATTGCGACAAATTGATTGTATTTATCCGCGTAATTACCGTGCCCGTGGACCCAGGGGATGCAAACTGAGAAAAAACTATGGAGCGCTCTGTCCGCGAGTTGATTATGAAACTTTTAGTCATTAATTCCCGTAACGAGACATGGTAAATGAAGCCACGGCACATTTGTAAATTATGTATCGAATAACGTGATTAATTCATCAGCGAAGAATAATACAATAAGGTGAGAAATGTTGGAGGTGAAACCTAGCGCTGCTCGTTGATGCTCCTCCATTATTTGAGTACACGTCATAATTTGTTAATTTACTAATTGATTTCGGCACAGAATTATATAATTTTCCTCCAAAAATCACCCGCAAACTTCCACCACAGTTACGCAAACGATCTCGTTGAGCTGCACACGCTGTTCAATAAAAACAAATTTACTTCAACGGAGGTCGATCGTCGATACCGGCGCGGTTGGCTTTGCATCAAACTAAGTAAGTACATCGACGGCTTTTTCTCCCTCTTTTTTCCCCCCACCGCGTTAAAGTAAACCGCGCTTCGCCGTGCAAATGTAGCGTACACCTTATACGGTGGAAGATAAATGGACGCGGTTACTCAAATCAAACGATAGTATTCAGCCGTAGCAGCTTGCATCGCTGCACTGCAAACAGTGATTTATAATATTTAATAAATCGCGGCGATCGCTGGCGCTGACATCTAGTTGCGTAATCCCATGCCGGAAGATTATGTAACTCGAAGTGGAAGAATTCTGATCGTGTCTCACTTGACCAGCCTCTCAAAATTAAACGAGTCAGTGAAATTCAGTTTATTTTTCGCCAAGCAATACCCAAATCAGAGGACGATTAAGCCTGAGGGAAAGGTAACACCGTCGAGGAGCACGGGACGACGAAAATGTGGCGAACTGGCAGACGAATTCAGGGGTAGTGGCCAACTCCGAGGGAAACGGTGAACATGGAACGCTTGGAAGTCTCGAAACGGGCGGTCTCGGTTTTCCAGGGACGTTTACTCGGTCACACAGCATTCCCGCGTTCCCCATCATTTTTAATTCAGGTTACCGCGTTCAAGTTGCGAACGAATGCACCGAGAAGCCCGCCCGAGCATCCGTGTGTCGACCCCATTAACGGCGCCGCGGTGCAAGCAAAAAAGCCCGGGAATATTTTTAATTGGACCGCAAACTTTTGCCAGCTGCCCCCGGACTCTTGTGTCGCGAGTTTTCTAGACGATGGCCGAGCGATTCGGGGCCGCGCGGCTCGCGTGCGGATACAGGCTGGGCGCAGAAGTGGCGGTCGGACCCCGCGTCTACGCCATCGTCGATTTCCTCCCTTCACCCTCATCCTCTCAGCCGTGCCATGGAAAAGAGCGACGGCGGGGAAAAACTAGCACGACCAACTTGGAATCTTGTCAAGTACACGAGCCGGGGATGTGAAACGCACCGGATTCACGCACACAGGGGTTTGCGCGGGTTCGTATGATAGGAGATCGTACGTTTCACGGGAACGTGAAATTGGGAAGGACCGAGGGAGATCGGTGTTCGACGAGCGTGCTCGTGAATTTTGCACTGGGACCCTGGAACAGAACGACGAAACGCGAAACGAGGGTACATTACATCGATCGATACCTCCGTGCTGTTGCCGCGGCGGAAATTCAAAATTGATATGGGCCCTAAGCGTGAAATTAAGCCGGGGATCGCGGTACGCACGGAATATTACTTCCGTTGGTTCTCTTCCAGTTTGTAATTGAAAATGCGAGAATCGTGGCCGGTGCGTGATGCTACGAGATCGTCCCAGAATCGATAGTTGGATCATCGTTTCTTGCTTGAAATTCGCAACATTTTGGGAAACGATTGTTTGGAAAGAATGTCGTTAACCTTACAGTACACACGTAAATTAAAATTACACCATTGCACACGCCTCACAGGCTCATATCTTCAAATCTTGAAATGCATGGATATTTTGAGAAAAAATATTTTTAGACTGCACCTGCAAGGGTGTCCGAGACTTTTTTCCACGGGAGTGGGAGGCAACTTTGGAATGATGGTTAAGGAAAATATACCCCACTTGCTTTTTTTAACCCATTTTATAGTGCCAATTCAATTAAAAATTTAAAACCGAAATTTAAAAATATTCCTTTTTTTATATAAACTTAATAAAGATCGGATTCCAAAAATATGCGATTTTTTCTCAAAAGCCAGAGGGAGAATTGCCCCTTTTGCGCATCCCTCCGGATGCCCATGTGCACATAAACTATTGCACTCAATTTTTATTAACAAAAATAATTAATAATACAATGAAATACTGAACAAATACCTATCTTTTTAATATTACGAGTCATCATTACCTGAATATTTTTCAATTTCATGAGAACTGTTCACTTGGGCCTATCAGGGTTAAACAGGCAATGCTTGGTGCTTAATATGAAGAATTTTACAAATGCGTAAAACCACTAAAAACACGGGGCCACTGAAACATCAAGCTCTCAAACCGAAGCACGTGGAAACTGGTTCACCGCAGCACAGAATTTCATGAAACTACACCGCCGCAGAATTAAATTGTTCTTACGTAAACAGGAAAGAAAATATTTTTCCTTCACCTGCGCGGCGAGCCGGATGAAGGCGCGTACCTAGTTCCCTTCCGCGGTACCTGCTTTCAGCCAGTTTTAAGAGCGCAACCACTCCCTGAACCCTTCGCTCGTTTCGTCCAGGGCTTACAAGCAGGAATCTGGTGGCGCGAAGGACGGCCGGGGCTGTAAATTAATTTCAAGAACGTACGATTAAGCGGTGAAAAAGGAGAATTCCGTGTCCCATTGGCACGGGGAGGCCGCGTTCAGTAAATTTCGCGGGATTGCGACACGGGAATCGCGGTAGAAAATTACGCGGCTGCCGGGGTGGTCGTCGACTGAAAAGGCCGCGGCGAAAATTAGTGCGGTGCCCGCATTAGCGTGTGCATACGCTCGCGTTTAAGCAAACACGTACGTATGTACACTAGCCCGTTAGATCCTTTGAGAGGCGCGCCGTGTCCTCCGCCATGCCGATATTAAAGCAAACCAGGACGCCTGTCTGACTCGTGTTAGGTTGCTACTTTTACCCCGGCATGAAACGAGCTCGATCTCCGCTGCGGGGACCCGTTGCGGGGTTGTTCGGTCTAAGCAAAAATAGGGGACGCGTAACTTGATTCGACCGCGGGCTGAATGCCGCAATTAGACAAGCGTCGCGGACGATCGTGCCGGGGAAATTACGCAATAAATGTTACGAGACGGAGGCACGGTCCGCCCCGGGAGATCGTGCACCGGCATACAACATATTATCCGTGCTGGACGGTTCGCGACCGCGTCTCTTTATCCCGCGGTCTGGCTGAGGTTTCGTGCGGCAATTGAATAAATATTCATTTGCGTAATTAGTATGCACGCACCGCGCGCTATTCCAGCGGGCCAGCGACGCGCCCTTAATTGTAACCTCCGTCGTGCACTTTTCGCGGTTCATAATCTGCTGGACTGCTGGTACAGCGACGCGGCCGGTGACGAGCGAATGCACGTGAAATCGCGATGGTAGTCTCGCTGATTCGATATAGGTGAGGATGATTAAGGATTTACAAACGCTGTTATCGTGATTATCGATGAGGCATGTGTTGCATTCTGTATTACGTTATGGAGTCAAATTAAACTTCTGCTGGCTACTTACTTACTTAGTGGTATAAGAAAATTTCATTGCAAAATTGTCAACTGCTAAGGTAGTTATGGTTGGATGTATCCTTCGGTGGCGCACCCAGAGAAAAAGGAGATTAATGTATTTACGACTGTAGTATTTTATAGAATTTTTTAAAGAGAAAACAAACTGGATTTTATCCTTGAAATAAATTTTTATATTAAGCTAATGGATTTTATTGTATTTGCATTAAAAATATTTTTATCCGTTCAATTCGGCTCCCTCAAAATTAAATCCTGAGTATGCCACTGATAGGTACCCTTAGATTTAATTAGAGGATGTCGGGGGAGATAAGTAGCAAAGATTGTAAATGATTCGCGATATAGACGTCTCTGATAAAATGCTATGACACAACCCGATACATATTTACCCGTTATTGCATATTTCGAGCTGACAGAATATCGGAATTTGTGGCATCTAATACCACGTTACATGTGCGTCCTTTGAATGATTCCCGATGTACCATGGGTGAGCTAAGATTGATCGTCCTGTGTATCGGTTTCGGTGCTGCGTAAACGATACCTTTGTAATCGATAATATATCCTGAGCATATCGGTTTAAAGGACGTTGCCACATTAATTAATCGCTTCCCGTTTCGCAAATTGTATTTCGAATATACGTGTGTAATTTCGCGTGCCTCCTACTCAATGCTAAATATATTCTCACAGTGTTTGTATATAACACTGCAGTTGTTTAAGTGAAAAGGTTCAACATAGAAAAAACCGGCATCAGTTTTTCCAGGAAATAAATGTTGCAATGCCGGTGCTATCGTGCCTCGTACATTCCCTCATGTAAACACATTTCACTGATTACAGCGTGTGTAAAAGGATTCGTGGATTTACAGTGATATTAAACAGAACGTGGCCGTTTAATTCCGCTTTTTTCAAAGGTATTTATCGTGCGAATGTGGGTCACCGGTCGTTCGATCGCGTTCAAATCCCCTTTTAAACAGACTTTTCAATTTCTATGCGCACTCGTGTATCCGTTGGTCGTTTCAGCGTGCATTACTTTTCATTATCTCATCGATGAAAAGAGTTCAATGAATTCCAGCGCGCGCGTTCCAGCCAGCACATCGCGTTTTCATAAGTCATAGAGTCACGCGATATGCATCCCACACTAAATAGTGACAATCCCCTAGTGTTTAACCCTTCGTGGTCACACCTTCTTATAATCACAAGTTGGTCACACAGGGTTCACTGTACCCCAGCGTCATTTTTTTAGTTACCATTTTCGTATTTTTGAACCTTTTAACCTTTCAGTGATAATTCTACATTCGTAATACTTATACAGTCATGGTCTAATAGTCTTTTTCTAGAAATATAAATTTTGATATGCTAAAATTTGTAGTTGAAAATGAGCGATTTTCCATCGTTGTGGTAAAATACAGATTTTTTAAAAAAAAAAAAAATTTTTTCTTGCGATAAATCTCCTATGGAAGATGTAAAGGTGCGGCATGTCAAATAAAAAATTGCTCTTGGGGTACAATACACCCCGTGTGACCACGAAGGGGTTAATATTCAGGATCTATCAGATGGTAACATTCGATTACCATAGATGTTCCTCAAATACTGAAACCGTAACTCAGCACTCACGGTATAACAAGAGTAATGCATCGTATCAGTGAAACAAAACAAAAACATGGTCCAGAGTTTATAAACATTGAGAGAAACGTCGTTATAAACCTTACCAACAGTAATGGATAACATTGCGGAGAACAAAAATGGCACATGTCACGGTTTCGACGAACAAGAGCGAACTCGAAACCTACAAAAACATATGAACAATGATACCTTGGCTTCCATCCCGAGGAGGGTGATGTCGAGGGGGGGTATGTATCCGCCAAACACGAGTACGCAAGCCATTTGCCGAAATTGGCACGGTCGAGTTTTAAACCGCAGTTGCAGCGCGTGCATGGTCCACGTGATCGCGGCAAAAAAATATAAATAAAACCGTTTTTACTTCGATTATTGGTCAGCGGGCGAGAATCCTTGTTCGCGTCGGTTAACGTAACGAACTAATCGCGTAATCCCGTCGCGGGCGTCCGAACGCCCACAAATCATAGAATTCAGAGCATCTGCTTTCTCGAGGAGGCCAGAGGAAAGCCAGAAATACGGGGGCCGAGGGAAGCAGACGCGGCGAGATGGTGGAGGAGAAGGTGGCGCGAGACGAAAGAAGGATGTTCCGACAGGGAAGAATTTCATAACCTCTTAATTGCACATACCACGATAGCGCCACTCATTTACATTTATATATCGCATTCCAATACCTCGCTGCTTCGCATACTTCGGCTATATTTTTCCGCTCGCGTATCTTCCAGAGAATTTTCACGCTGTCGCAGATAGCTGACGGCTGGGCTTCGTTTTGTTCCACCCACGTGTCACTATTCGCTGAATCTTAGGTCTCTTCGCCGCCAAATAGCAACGAACGTCCCTGCTTCTGGTCTGGAAATGCTTAGTGGGTATTATCCTCGATTACTGCGCTCGCAGGAAGAATTAACTGCTTTTCTGACGGATGAGGACTGAGTAATTAGACGACTAACGAATCGATTGTGATTATTAGAAGTGTTGCAACCAGTATTGTAATAAAGTACCTGCTCCAAAGGTTCTGAAGCGAAGCGTTAATGGTAGGTACACTTTCATCGGAGCCGTTTGATGATATGTGCTTCGGAAGCAGAGAACAATGCAGCCAATTAAGGGGGATACGTTTGAGGATAACGTATGGGCCGCAAATCTGCAGATTCTAATTCCTCGGTGTTCATCGACGGATCAGTAGCCCGCCGCGGGGGAAGAGATCGGCCCAATAATGGCTCGTAAAACGCTCGTCAGTGCGGCTTGCGTGTTCAAGAGCTGGCGCGCACGGGGTAAGAATGCAGCAACGAGAGGCGCCGAGAAAAACGGCTTTCATTAAGAACGTAGCAACGAGTGGTAATGAGAAAAACGGGTTCCACGTGAAATAGCGGCCAAGAGGAAGCAGCTTTTTATCCCGTGGAATGCGGCTATCGAGGGGGAACGCTTTTGCCCCGTATTCTTGATTGGTACAAGCAGCGTGCGCGCGCGGGCTCACGCGCGTACGTGGTCTACGGTGTCCAGGGGGCTCGATAATAGCTGAATCTTCGTCGGATCTGCCGTCCACTGGCCAGCGTTTTCACTTATATTCGTGCTGCGTTAAGTGGCCGCGTGCTCGCCACAACGTACGCGAGAAAAATTTATGGCGTTCGTTTCGCAATTACGTAAGTTGCGGGGGAAGGATAAATTGAAAATTGAAATCGCGCTGGATCTTTTTGGATGGAATGCGAGCGCGTTCCTGTATGAGAGGAATGATGCGGTAAAAATGTGGTGCGAGCGCGTATTGTGGTATCCACGAAATAGAAGAGGAATAAATCTACCGGGAATGAACTGAAAAGTTAAGCCTGTGAGGTAATAAATATCTTGCGAGCGTAGAATTTTAATTGATGACGAGCAGCTATTTCGTTCAGTTCCTTTTTGAAAACTTCAAGTGTTGATTAGAATTTTTTATTTCTTATGGATTACCCATATGATACGTATAAATTTTCGACATAAAAAGCAGCAGAGAAACCCGCGTCATAAACCCAACGTATATGCTGATCCTCGATATACCTGATATTCCAATCTTATACACCCGCACGCATATTCGGAATAAAATAAAATCCCCCGATGTCCAATGCATAAAAACGAAATGCTTAGACGTCGCCTTAAAAATCGCATCTCTTCCTTCTTAAATCGCCCGTGAAACATCGGGCGTTAATTTTACGGGCTGCCGTAGATTGCGAGACGAACAGGCGTCGTAACGTTTCGAGTCGACGCGTGTGTGTACACCGCATCGAACCTATAAAATAACGCAAGGCAAATCCACGCACACTGGCGAAAGCAACGGGTATTCTCTAACATGTCCCGATACATGCGATCCTAGATGCGTTAAAGCGTACTCGCGAGCTTGCGATATACAGGGTGTCTCGTTAAATAAATGCAGCACGTGTGAAAGAAAATATCAACACTGATCTCATGTGTCCTTGTTCCTTACTTCACAGACATTCTTGTGCGTTGCACTCGTAAAAGTAAAGAAGACCAATCAATAGGGGAGACCGGGGCTAAAAGTTCCGGGGGTAAGTTGTTCCGATCGTTCTATCTTCAAAATCAAAAAGAGCGTTGTACTTTAAATTATTTTTTCCACAGAGTGGCGTGATCAACTTACACGGAAAAAATAATTTAAAGTACAACGCTCTTTTTCATTTTGAAGATAGAACTGTCGGAACAACTTACCCCCGGAACTTTTAGCCCCGGTCTCGCCTACTCAGATTTACATATATAAACTTTCTTCGTCACATCGACGTACAGAAATAAATAACGCGTGAAGGTATGACGGCTAATAACGAAGCAAGAAACAAACTGTACACCTTGGTGCACACTTTAGACGAGTGCAACGTACCGAACCCGCGTAAATTCGTAGCGCAGGGATTGTAAGATGATGTAGAACGCATCGACGCCGAGATATTTCCTGATTGGTAGACCGTTGGGAACGAGCTGACCGGCATGAAGGTGCCGCGGATCACGAGCGGATGAGAAACGACGTCGTTTTCGCGGTGCGAGTCCCGCGGTGCTAGGATTAACGGTGCAGCTCACGCTGCCGCGTCAGGACGCCAATTTCGCGGAATAATAAGACCTTTCTGGGGAAACGGTTTTTCCGGAACGGTTACATTACCATTACACGAGCGACGGTGGCAGATGTTTCCTAGCTACGGTTGTTGTTGTTCTTTCAGTTTGTTTGCGCTTTAATGGTCGGCCAACAGCCTGTTAATAGTTAACCGAGTTTAAGGGAGCGTTTGGTGCACGACGCTCGTTCCTTCAGTCACGGAAGGCGAGAAAGTAATCGAATTTCTGTTGGAGACCATTCCGTGTCGGAGAAGTGGAGAGGATGAAGATTCAGATCCGTGGAGCGAGTTGAGAAATATCTGAACAATGAACGGTACTACAATGTTCTTTACGGTGTGCTGGTGTTGCGTTTAGTTTTGATTCACGAGTCCCTTTCAAAATTGAATCCCGGATATCGCGGGAAGCAAAAATGGAGCAGCCCGGGGGATGTCTCTTCCCGTCGCATCATCGTCAGCCCCTTTCTCCCCTGTAATCGTGCGCGCCGCCCCTCAATATCCATTTTTTACGAAAAGGCAGGTAGGTGTATGCTTGTCGGCCGTAGTCGAGCACCCTTCTGTCCGATAAAGCGCGCCTTAGATAAAACTTACATCGTATACCGGGCGATTGGCTTCATCCGCGGATGAGCAGCGGCAAGTAAAGACGATCGTTGACCCAATGACCCGCAAGGGAGCCGCGTATGCCCGCCCGATTATATCGATTCGACCCCTATTCACGACACCCTCCGCCAATCGCAGTTTTAGCGACTTTAAACAACGGGGCCGCAAAACTGAGACCAATGGTGGGGAACACAGCCTCCCAGCACTTTGGTATCTCCATGTATATAGGTGACAGCTATATTGGAACGCTCGTTTTGGGAGAAAAATACGTGGGTGATTTGAGTGACTGAATTAATACGGTTAGTGGTAAAAAAAGAAACGAATAATTCGATTTTAAAACCTGATTCTGCACAGCTTTCTGAAATAGCGTTTGCGCCCTGATTTTAATATCATTTTTGATTGCAATCCTATTGGAAATCCAATTTGAGTTGCAAAATGGGTGAAATGTGGACGATAGCCGTTTTTGAATGCTACACTTACGGGGACGGCCCTCGTCGATGAATTGGATCGGCTCCAGAATCTGGGATCGTATTTCTGAGTCCTTGTTTTCCTGCAGTTTCTCGAAATGGAATTTGCCTCTGTGTGTATTGTGCTACTTCGAATTTCAGTAAAATTGAGGACAGCCATGCTTTTGAACTGACCAAGGCGCGGGGCGCATTTTGCGAAAAAAAATTTGGAGAAGAAGGACTTAAATATGCTTCGTTGTCGATTAAAGGATTATGCCTACTTAGTCAGTTTTCGAAAAGGAAAGCGATTTTGGGGAATTTTTTGTGGACTATCAACTGTATACTTTTTTACAACTCTATTCGCTGATTTTAAAAATACATATATGCAGCAACTCTCAGTAATTTTGTTATAAAAAAACATTAAAAAATGAACGAATAACAGCCATTCTGGCGGAAGCTGTGTTGATATCGATGAGCAAGATATTTCGGAAACCGCTGTATCGATTGGCCTAAACTTTTACAGACTTCGTTTATGTACCATAGACTAGTAGATGAACAAGGGATTTTTTATTTTATCAAAAATTCGATTTTTCGTGGTTTTGCATTCAGAATGTTTTTGAATTTTTAATTTTGGATGATCCGGCTCAGAGCAAACTTGCTCACCATACAGCGCGTTTATCAATACAATTTTCGTGAGAAAAAAATTCTATAAAAAAATTACTGAGAGTTGCTACATACACGTACTTTTAAAATAAGCGAATAGTTGTAAAAAAATATACAGTAAATATTCCACAAAAAATTCCCGAAAATCGTGTTCTTTTTCGAAAGCTGAGTAGGCATAACCCCTTAATAACGTTAGGACGGACGCTTCCGTATTGATTTGCTTTCGGTGATTGTTCCACGACAGGACTACATACAACGCAATTGTTCGCCTCAAATTCAGACGACGATCATAAATCCAAGTTGGAAACTATCGACTGGAGCGGCTGCAGAATTGATTAGTCGCGCGGGCAGCGCGACCAAAAGCCGTAGGTAACCTTAATAGCAATTCCTGTACCGCAGCCTTGCATTGCCTTTGCGCTACTTCCCGGTTCCTCTTTTCGCCTACGCGCTACTTTCAGGATGCCTCGCCGCATCCGGAAACGAGATTGAACCCCTGAGAAAAGGTTAAGCCCCTAACCGGAGAGGTCGCTCTGAAATAAACCACCGGTATACACAGTTGTCCCGCGTGTACATCTCAAAATTGCGAGGCCCGGGGGACGCGGCGATCATAATAATTAAACGATTTGAGAGCAAACGATATTAACGGGAACACGACGCTCCCTCGGCTTAATTAATGCAGTGGATATCCAGTGAAGGGCGGGGTAACGATGGACCTGAATAATTTGATTGGTTGGATGTGATACGCGAACGGCAGAGAAAGAAAATTATGAAAGATAGGTAAGTACTTGCCCTATTTTTAGGCTCACGGTGGATGCTTCGAGTTTCGAGGGCTGCGTCTTGGAAAAAGTGGGTTGCTCCCCATGTGACATCCGACAGATAATAAGTTTCCTTTCTCCGGACTTCCGCATTTTATTATTTCATCGCGAGACTCTACTGTTTCTCTTACATCTCCTACATCTTACGGCTATACAGAGGGATAGATAGCAGCAGCTGGCTGTCTCTTATTTTCAGCAGACATAACTTGAGTAATTGGTACGTGTTCCAGTTAAAGGGACTATTTTTCGACGGCACGTGCAAGTTGATTTTTGTCAAAAGCGGAAAAACGTCAGCCTGTCCGCGCGAGTGTTCATCACGCCAGGGTGGGGGAGGGTGGGGGGCGACGCATCGGCGCCAACGATATCGCGACTGTCAACGGTGACCCATTTAAATATGATGGGAATTCTTTCTGGACATATCTCCGAGGGTACCGACGGACCTTTTTGCGAGGAAACGGTCTTGTGCCAAGCAATTCCGCGCGATACGTATCTCGTGCTGTGCGTTTTGTAGCCAGTAATATCCGGGGGACCTTATTTCGCCGTGCCGGATCCGCTCGAATTCGTACGGCGTGGAATCATCTTGACGAATACAGGCAAACGGCATTACGTGTCGCTTATTTATTCTGCTGTACATCGCCCTGTTTGTCCATGGACGGGAGACTATTGGCGGGACGGCACACGAACGGTGTTCAACATAAATTTACCTTACGAACTTGGCAAATAGCGAAGCACCCGGCACCCAAGGACCTTCATGTAGAATTCATGCGCGGCCTCGTGTAAGACAACGAACACGTAAGAAATTGTCCATACTTTGAATTATGAGACGGGTGCTCGCGTAGACGTGACGTTTTCCAGAAAAATTTGTTGACTGCTGAAGGACCGTAAGGGTGAGAAGATATTTTATCCGGGCGCATCAGCTTTGCGGCCAACGGGGCCCAGCACGTTTTCAGACGACGCGAATTCTTCAGTGAGAATCTAGTTTTTTTTTAGTGCAGGAATTATGCTTCATTCACCCACGCCGTAAAACTAGTTACATGTGGCCAAAGCGTCAAACCCAATTTCTCCGTCGAATGACAGCACTCCACGATTGAATCTGAAACTGCACAACGCGTGGCCACTGCTTTGGATGCAAAAATTGCCCTGCGATCTAAATCAAATGCCGATAATGGAGAGTCACTAGTTCGGCAACGAAGTCTGCAATTTCTCGACAGGAGCAAAAAAAAATTATTCCCTCACAGCGGCCGCTGTGCCTCTATATCGCGCGAAGAAAAAAGGACCGCTGGAACGCACGCAAATTCCTTTTTCCCCGGACAAAGCGAGCTCCTGTGCCCGCCACAATGACGTTTCTCTTTCATGCAAGCCCTCCTCAAAGCGTGCGCCGCGTTAGATCCCGCCCGGTACGTGCCAATATTCCCTTCCGAGGAAGCGCTCCAACGTCGCGGAATACCGGGGGAGGTATCAATATTTCTCGCGAATTGATAACCGCCTTGTACAGTCGACCACTATAAAGTATATCGGCGGAGGGCTGCGGCTCAGGAAAGTATTGCGTAGCTACGTGCAAAGCTGCCCACCCCCCGTCTTACCAGCGCGGGAAACGTGAGATTCTTTACGAATGCATTTTATATGCTGAGCGTCGCGCTCGCTTTCCCTGGGCTCGGCCCGAAACCGTGAACGGCCGCGTTGGAAAATTTTACTGCCGGTTTATTGCGGCCAACTTGTTTAGAAACTCGCCGCGCACCGCGAAATATTTAACTCGGCGGGCTACTAAAACTCCCCTCGAAGAAACGCTTACCACGCTGCCGCGAACACGCGTCCCTATCGATAACAAATTTCTGGAAACCTGCAAAGCGTGAAAGTTGCAACTGACAATGGAATCTTGTTTCTAAAGATGAAAATCCACGATGGGGGAAAAATATTATTATTATTATTTTGACTTTATTATTCGTTAACAGAAAATATAGTGCATAAGGAGAAAGTAAGATAATAAGCCTAACCATAAAATAATACTAAACTTCACATAATTACTTAATAGTAAGTAAATGCTAATACTATATATTACTTAATACTAATTTCAACAATGAGGTATGAAATGTGTCTCACATGAGATTTTAATTTCCATTATTATAATTCTTTTATTTCCATTATTTCCATATATAGTTGTTGCTGAGATATTCGCCTCATGATACAAAAGTGTCATGTAAAATCTCATCGTGGATTAGCACCTTTATACTGGCAAATGGTACCTGTATAGTATGTTTGGTACAGGGGGTGTTTCTTTGGACCTCCGTCCTCCCTCTTTTCTGTAAGTCTCCAGGTACAGAAAGATAGAATCCTCGATTCCTTTAACCAATAAGTGCAGCATGTCTCCTTGTACCCCTTTCTTCAAAATCTTCCAAATATAAATCTATTCCGTGGGAAGCGTTCACCGTCGGTGTGTAACATCAAAGTACGGAGGCTCGTTTCGTTTCGTCGTGGAATTTTCATTAGAATCCCAGGACACCGGAGGAAGCCTAGGGTGAGGAAAACAGGAAGGGAAAACGGGACGACCGGGTGGTAGAGGGTGGTAATGTTATTGCTGTGCTTTATTGCGGGCAGCTTGTTTAAAAACTTGCGACGCAACACTGGAGAATCGTCTGCGGAGAATAATAGAAAAGTTACGCGGTTTGGGGCTGGCGTTGGTGTACTTGGAGGGGATGAAACATAGACGTCTGTGCACCTGGGTACGTGTAGCAGCCGGAAAGCTTTATTTGCGTGTCTTAATTCATCGTGAAAATTTCACGGAGATACCGTATTGTGTGAGGGAACGGTGGGTCCTGCCTTTATGGCTCGCTGTAAACTGCAAGACGGTCCAATTAGAAAGTTAACCGCGTTTCGACAACCGCTGGCAAGAACCGGCCCGTTACGTACACTTCCGCTTATGCGCCATTAAGGGAGTTACGTGCAGAGATCGCGCGGAAGTGCGTACGGGGGATGCATTATCGCGCAGTTACCTGCTCTGCTTCCGCGCCACTGCAATTCGGTGCATTAAAGTTTCATATACAATATACAGGGTGTTCGAGGAAGTCGTTATTTACCGCAACGATATCACAAATTCGACATGAAACGAAGATTTGTCCTACCGATGTGACCCGCTAATATCAAATCTCGATTTGGCTCAAGGAAACCAGTAAAGATATTTCGATAAAGAACTATAATTATTAGTATTTTGCAAGCATAATATATGTATATGTGACGTGTGCGAACGAAAACTGTTCGACTAATGTTGTTGTGTTGCTAATGCCTGCCATGAATCACCATGTTGACACGTTCAATAATATTCCCTCGAACGATCGGACAGTCGATCATATCTGGTCGTCCGTGTGGGTCTACAGCATGAATATTGCGCGACTCAATAATTCGCAAGCAGTTGGATCTGAATATCCCAATCCCCACCGCACGATTACCCTAATACATTGCGCATATTTCCGAGAGTGTGCGTTACCATGAAATTACACACCTTAGCCGAGCATCAGAATTGAAATATAGAACCGTTTTATTGGTAAAACGTCAGCGGCTGTTCCGAAACAGCGGAAATTATAGATAAGGTTCTAGAGACGGAAATGTTGCCTGCATAAGCCACCAAGGTTAAGCACGTTGAAGCAAGTTCAATAAGAATAACAGATTAAGTGAGATTGTACTGAAGACATCGAGGGAATCCATTATGGAGGGTGTAGGATCATTAAAGAGAATCTAAGGCCACGCCAGAGATTAGGGATATAATGTTAGGAATTGCAGTGTCCGTACAACTCGAATTTCCACGACTACGGACTTATTGAACTTCATACTGAAAACCCCGGGTTGATTGGCCCAGAGTTGGGCCATTCCAAAGTCATGGAACTCGTGTCGAATCACACTGAAGTTAGGAGACCCAAATTGCAGCTTTCCAGGGTCTGCAGACCCACGATTCTTAGGTGCTCGTATAAGCTCAAAATACTCAAAGTAGAGTTCCCTTTTCTCAGCGTGGTTTAACTGAATTTTTTCCTAACTTCCGTAACTGTAGAGGTTGGACAATTCGCCACAGTAAACGATGCCGCTGAAGCTATCACTTAGCTACTCTCGTTTACCTTGGGGTTTCATTTTCGTAGTTTGCCCGCGATATGATGTAGCAGAGAAATGACATTAGGTCGACGTAGTCCTATCGTGTTAACCGCACCAGGTATCGTGATGGGTGTGCGGCTACTATATCGAGGTAATCACGCGGAGGAAATTGGGACACTCAGCTTCAACTGCACATGAATGATCGGATCCCGTGCCAAGCATGTCAGCCCCGTTGCTTCGTTCGATATTAGTCAAAAGTGATGCAACAAACTGTGCAACGCACCATCCATCAAAGATCTTTATAAATCATCTTGTATCGTAATATTACACTCGCGTCCCCCGAGCTCTGCTGCAAATAGGTAGAATTTAATTGCACAGGTTCATCATACGCGTACAATTCGGGAACACGATACGACAGTGCCTGCTCCGGAAACAATTGCAGCTGGCAGTAATTGTTAAAACGAGAATTTCATGATATTTAAATGTTTGTCACGAACAAAGGGAACAATAGCGCGGATAAAAAGCAATAATGGATTTTGCATTAGCTTCAGCATTAACTCGGCGTACTACGTGCGCGTAAATGTTATTCAACATCGGGGCCTGTTATATACAGTTTCAATTAAAAGTATTTTCAATGAACTAAAATAATCAGTCCAGGTAGCTACATCGCGGAAAGGAAAGAGCTTCCAGGGCATAAAGCCGTATTTATTTTCCCGCTCGCGAGCTCCGACATTCGTACACGCGTTAATCCATGCTCAATGTGAATTATCAAACGTATCCAGCGGTTAAGCGACAACTCTGCATCCATTTTACACCGTGCGCGTTTGAAAAGCAGCGCGCAAATCAGTTCCGAGAAGAAATCGCAGAAATTTGCAGGCGAAAATTATTACTTTCGAATCGGCACGAACAGACCAGAACTGCACCTACATCCGACATAAAAGAGGCCTCGTTAGAAGAGGAACGGCTGGAGTGTGCACGCGTTAAAATCGGTGATATTTCAAGATACCAATTTCAGTTCCGTGCAACGCGTGCTCGCGAATATAAAGTACGGAAGGTTACCCAATAAAGACCGATTATTCTTTGGCGAGACAGTGGAGCGGCGGTTCGTCTTAAAAATACAAGTGCTGGTACTCGCTGCCTCGGCTACCCCATCGAACGGACTTGCCTCGGTGCAGTAAATAAATTTTTGGAAAATAAAGGGTGAGTACGCGAGACACGAGCAACGAGAGATCCATTATGGCGCCCTGGCCCCGTGTCATATCGCCTAAGCCGAATTTATGCCGTCGTTTTGACAGATTCGAATAGTTTAACAACGCACCAACGAGCTCCGGAAGGTGTGTCGCGAAGCACCGAGCCACGTCCGCCTGGAAATATGGAGCGCAGGATTTTATTGGCGTGATGTATCCACTGTGTGCTCGTTCCTTAATATTCTACGATCGCGAAGGATTACGTGTAAAGTGTAGACGATACCTGAAAAGAGATCGTGTCTAATTGATATTGCGATATACAAGCGATCTTGAATATACCCTAAAATTTTACGTTCAAATAAAGTTAAAAAAGCTATACCAATTATTATTAATAAAATTATAATAATAAAATTAAATAAATTTATAAAAAAATATATAATTATTGAATAAATTACTACCTATAATTAAATTACATATTTTAAACCCTAAATTTAACGCACTATTCTGCCAAGGAAGTAACCTATTATAATCTTAATATTTATAAAAAAATAATTTATAAATCAAATCCTTTCGTACAAAAATTTATTAATTTAATATAGATAGAAACCGATCTGGTTCACACCGCAGGTACTTAATTAGTTTGATACCTATAACGCGCTGCTAAGGAAATATCATTGGCTTCCATCTCACCTGAAACCACGTTTCCGCAATTCTGTGTGGACATAGTTACATGGACCTTGTCGTGTGGAGTTAATCCTTTGTTTTACGATTTAAAAAGCCGATTGGAAGTTAATTAAAGAGTTATATCGCCGTTATAGCGTTAAGCACAGTTTACATCGCTGTCGGACGCTTAAATTACCTTTCCGGTGTTTCAATATACATGTCGGAATAATATTACACAGCAGAATTATCGACGTGCGCATTAAGCCCGCCTGCAAGCTCGTGCTATACGACACAACGAAACTCCTACGTTGACACAGCTACACATGAGTTCTGTCGTAGAAATTTAAAAGAATAATTGATGGCGAAAATTAGTATGACACTTTTATTCCTTAATCTTCGCTGTCTACAGCTGCCAACCACATTTTCAGCTGTATTACGAGTGGTAGTGACGTGGTACAAGATTTCACAGCCACTTCAATCCATGTCTATCATTTGCGCGCTGAAATAGTTCGTTGACAGGGTACGGAGCAAAACTTCGTGTTAATACTTTCATTAAAAACCGTTAATGAAGAATGATAACGTCAAGTAGAGAGTAATATTCGACCTCTATTCTAAATCACCCTGTACTCCTTCCACTTACGATAGACAGTCGTACAGCGTTCAACTGCATCGCCACATCGCGCTCGCGCAACCAACGAAAAGTGCATTGACCAAAATCGGCGCGGGTGCCGGGGGCTATCGACTATACCCCCCTGTGTTCGTATCGATTCCGTGTGAAGTGCCGATAAGGGCTGTCAGCCGAACGGCACTTTACAACGGGGGAATGGGGCGGAAAGGGGAACAAGGAGGCAAAGTAGAAAACGTCAGGGCACAAGGTTTTCCCTGAAAATTGTCCCTACGTTTCGCCTATCGTCTTATCGCGCACGCCCGCAAATGGTGAGGAAAAATTTGCTACACGCCCTCCGCACATTCCCAGCTTCGATTTTGGTAGAAGAAACAGCGTGAAAGTGTGACTGCTTTACGATTACAGGAAGGATGATTTATTTTTCGTTAAGGGTGCAGGGTGAATGGCTGTGGGGTGATTCGAATATTAGATATTCACCCAGTTTCCCTGCTTATCTCGATGTTTGGAGAAAACGAGTTAGGTAATCAATTGCAAGGGCCTCTAAAAAAATTGAATACGTTACTGAGTGGAATACTCGCCTTGGGTTCATCTGATGAGTAGATACTAAGCGTATGCAAAGCTTGCATTCCGAAGTTATGAACACTCTGTGTATTCCACGCGTCGTTTAACCAACTAGATAACACCACGCATAAGAGAGGAGGTTTCGAACCTCCTTTCATTCGAGCACCTGTATCGGCGGGAGGGTAGGTGTTTTAAGACACGCTTGAACGAACAGATACGAAGCGAAATGGACCAGACTGAGGATTAAACGGGAAGTATTATACGGTGTTCGTTCTGGTTCGATCGCGGGAGGATGCAAATGCTCATCGGGGAGGCGATTTCAAAAACTTTCATCAAGGATAACGGGGTCCGCGGGCGGGTTTTGCACGCGGTTGAATTATTTGCGGCTTCCCGGGGAGATTAAAAAACTGATCCGCCGACGAGTAAATCCTGCGGGACTAATTTGAGCCGAGGATACGGCAGTGTTCGCTAGTTCCAGGGCTTAAGACTTCCCCTTGTCCCTTGCACACCGGCCTTCCGCTCAGCTCGCGAGCAGCCAGCCCCGAACCTGCCCTGCCACCACCACCCCCTCCCCTCCCCGCTTCATCCTTATTTATGGCGCCATTCTTCGCTTCATCCTTCACCGTTGGCAGTTTGTCAAAGTTGTGTAAGTTCGTTCAACATCGTAAATTAATTGTTGCCTTCAATTAACCCTTCACCCTCGTCCAAGGAATTAGAGGACCCCAGGCCCCGTCCCCCGCCACCCCTCCTCCCCGTACAACCAGCCCTTAAGTAAACACCATAATTATTTAAGGTACCGCGCCTCTGAATTCGTCCTTCTTACCGTTATGAAGTGCATACAGAGACGGACGGGGGTATTGTCCCGTTAATCGGCCCGTCGAAGTTTGCCCAAGTGTTTCCTCCGGGCAAACTGCAAACGTTTACCGTCGTGTTACAGGTTAACGAGATTAATTCGCGCCATTGGAAGATTTTAATTGTCGTGCGCGCAACGTCACGCCTGCGCGATTAGAGGATAAACCATAACAATTCGTTCTAATAGCGATGTCTCTGTCCGATGGAACTAGAGGCGTAAGTGGTATAAGTTCGCGTGTCCACCGACATTTCTGTTGGCTGATTTATGATGAACGCTACTACTTCGGCTACACATCTCTGTTGAGTGACATGAATAAATTGTTAAAAGAAACGGTTTCACTGCGAGATCGTTGAAGAAAGTGAAACAAGCTGCAGTATATCAGCCACGAGAGCTATCCACGATTAACATCCAGGTGTAAGTGAAACGTCTTAGTGGCCGTCAAGTACGAATCGGTTGCACCCGGTAGGAGGAGGCGGGGTAATTAATTATAATCAATATTCCCTAATCTTCGACTGCCAGAAACCTCGGGCAAGTGGGCCACGTCCTCGACGGAGCATTTATCACGTTAAAACGGGCCACTTCTGTTACGAAGTTCGAACCAGTTATTACCATCCGCCGTGCGTCCCAGTCATCCACACGTCCGATCGAGCGAAATACCAGTATCCCTGCTGGCGGACCGATAAAGCGGCAGTTATCAGAGCGACGACGAGGTGAACCGGGCGAGAGAGAAGGTGAGTGGGGGCGAGAGAGAGAGAAAGAGAGACAGAGGAAGAGTGAGCGAGCTTCGGTTCCTGGCTCAGAACTAAGCAAGTCACGCACGCACAATCTCCATACATCACCGTCGGAGCGTGTAAACTTTTCAACTGCCTCGCATATCCTGACTGCCCCCGACTACCCTCCAGTGGCGGAGTCTTTCTCTACACCGATTTTCCTTCCTTCTACTTGTCGTTCCGCGTACACCAGTTCACCCTGCACCCCCGGCGATCCCCATCCCATTTTATCGTACGCCCAGCCCACTGGCGCGGGGCCACAAATTATTGAAGCTCAATTGAAGCGAGGGAAGACTTCGACCGGCTAAACGCGTCCACGTCCTCGATTCTTTCTCCTGGACCCCGCTTTATATCCTTCTCCATACGACGTCTACCTCCTCGTCCTTCGAACCCCCCTCGCCAAGTGTACGTTTCCCTTTTTCCCCCGATGCTCTTTGCTTTTTCACCGGTCCAAACCATTGCTGCTCTGGCCGCTAACCTTTCCCCGGTTTCAGGATTATTCGGAAAGTCGCACGGGGCCGCGGGGAGGAGGCGGAAGGAGGGACGTCGAGGAGCTTAGCTGGTCGCCCACGGGCTGTTTTTACCGTCGCTGCCTTCGACGGGCATTCCGTGGCCCTGCAATTATTCGAAATTTCCGTACGATATCTCTTCCTTGGGACGACAGGGAAACTTTATTTGACCACGATTAGCAGCCTGTGCCACGTCGATGGCCGTCGTGCGCCGGAGACAAATGGCGGTCCACGATATTGCGGTGAATTATGAGCTCTATTTCGCGGATCCTTCGACGATTGGATTATCTGATCGGATGCACGTATTAAAGTCCCATTAGTTCCTTCTACTCTTTGCTGGCCTATCTTCCTTTTGGTTTAATATGGATGGGCTTGATGGAATTGGGACAGTTTACTGATCTCTACTTCACAATGCTTCGTGTTTGCGAATAGGATAAATGATGGACGCAGTTGTCAGTGTCTCCTCCACTAGAAGGGAATGTCATCGATGAGACAAAGTAGCTTCTGCCAGAGTTCAGTGACTTGTCACTGAAGTAAACGTTAAGACAGAGCAAGACTATGTTTGACGACCGGGCATCGTGTCTCATCGACATTTTTCCCTTCTGGTATAAAGACATTGGCAGTTTTAAATAATGGTAGCGCTTTCACGGGTACGGGAATCGTAACCAAACTCTCCAATACGAGGAGATTCTTCAAAAAGAATTTTTATACCTTTCATTCGTGGGGTTTTACGATTTTCATTCGTTTCCTTGTCATCATTTTCTTTATTTGTTGGCTTCTGTTTCTTTCTCTAAATTAAAAACTTCTTCTGCGAGTTGATACCTTTGTGTATCATATTAATATAAAGCTTTCAGTTGAAAAACGACACCGTTTGATGTATAAAAGCAAACTTATCCGAAGTAAGAACTCATCGGAAAGGGCCTGCAGAGTTTCAATCAGAAGACTATCGTTAACAATTTACAGAGTAATTCTGCCATTGAAATATTCATTGATTACCTATACCTAAGTGACTCGGTGTCGCGGTGGATGGCGATATTAACGTCGATGCCGCTGGAACGCCAGTAATGCGGAATTTATGGCGCGGAAATAAATGCTGCACAAAAACACGTAAACGCCGCCGGCAAGATCTTTAATCACGGGTTCTATTCGATCATGTCAACGGCAGAGACCTCTGTGCTCCACTTACATCGCAACGCCAGAGGAAAGTAGAGAATAGTAGCCACAAAATGGTATTACGATATTCTTTTATCGATAAGCAATCCAAGTCAACTGCGTTGAATATTCGAAGTCGATTACGTGTAATTCTGAGACGATACCTGTTGAAGGAGAACTTTATTGTTCCAACCAAGGGAGTCACTGATACATCGACGAATGGTTCCACCATCGCACGACTGTTCGTCTCCTCTTAGAGTGTTGATTCAATTATGTCCTTTACATTTAATAGTGCACTCACGGCGGACACTAAACATCCAACATTGCGCTCAGTTATCCATTAAATATGCCTAAAACTAATCGAACTCAAGCACCACTATCAATCAAAATTATAAGCAGAGACTTCCTTCCCCATCTTCCGGTTACAACGCAGAGGATCGTGCAAACGATCCCGCCGAAAGCACCGTACCACCGAGCGAATTCCAAATCCGTACCGTGTGCTCTTAATTTTACAGCTTGACCCACTACCACGAGCCCCCTGTAACATCCTCGGTCTCGGGGGAAAATAGCCGCCGTAGCGAAAAGAGGCGGCAATAATCGTTGGTAGGTTAATAGTGGCTTTAACCGTTTCCTGACAAATTGTACGACACGTACGTACGTACGTATGTATACGGGGGGTTAACGAATGACCGGGCCAGCGAACGTTTATCGTGTCCACGGTACGGAATCGTACAGACGGGGTCGTTTCCAACTCCATGAACCGTCCAGCTGCCGGAAGCTTAAGAACCGCCCCCTGGTACAGGGAGAAACCGCACCGCCGCCCGTACGGTGATCCTAAGCCCGTGTTGTTATATATCGCGCACGGATTATGCCGAAATGTGTGAACCAACACCTTGACTGGCGCGATCTGCTCCAACCCTTTCGCCCGCTGGGGAACCATCCTCGCAGTGCACCGTCCCCACGGGCAACCGCGATCTTCTTTGGCGAAACTAACCCCTTCCCGATCCGCATATACCGTGCTACCTCATTTCCTCTTGTTAGGCACGTCACTTAAGCTTAGTTTCCGCCGGAAAGTGTTATCGATCTACACGGCCATTCGGCCCTTCAACTGGCCAGGTTACCCTTGCTCTGCCACCGCTACCTGCGTCCATTGTGCGCGCCTGATGCACGTACACATTGGATAATAAGTACAGATGATCGTTTTAAACTGTCCCCAGCTGTGCTCGTAAATCGGCCACCGGGGAGAATGTCGGTAAACTGAGGCGAAGAGGTGGGTCCAGGTATGTACGTATGTACGTAGGTACATGGTACAGGATACACTGGTCCCTTGTTTCGGTAGGACGTTGATTGAAGCTGTATGGGGCATAATTGAAAGCACTGCACATCATCAGGCAAAGTAAATAACGTTCTGTGTTCGCTGGTTATAGCAAAATGTATGTGAAAGAAGCTTGCAGTTAAATGGATGGTCTTGAATTACGCTACTAAAAAGGAAGCGAGTATTGCATTATTTCCTGGCGCATGCTCCAAGCTTTCCAGACAAATGGAGTCAAAATATTAGGACAAGCTTAACAAAGGATATTCTGAAGCCCTGCCTTTTAGGATACGTATTGTGTTACAGGTGAAACGGGTATGCAGTTCCAATTAATGTCTATAGATCGGCGGCTATTATCGCGAGTATACAGAACAGATGTTTCTTCTAACAATAACTGCTTCGTCCATAATAGTTGAACCGAGTCTTTAATATAATTTACATAGAGGCGCACATATTTCTCTGAGAAATCACATGTTTTTTGCTATCTAATGTTCAGATATAACATTATATTAAGGGGGCAGACTACTGTGACGGCCCGAAAAAATAGGTAATCTTCTGATGCAAATTGTAGAGAAACTAATCAGCCGATTAAATTGCAATTTAGCACTTGATTCTGGCATATTGTAAAGCATTAAAATGTCACGAGATGGCTCCGAATTGACGGTCTTTCTTAAACGGTGTACCTCCTAACTCAAATTTGGATTGTCTAAAACAAAAAGACAGAAGTTGTCTATTAAGTATAATGTTATGCCTAAGCATTAACAGACCTGATTTTTAATATTTAGAAAATTCGCTGAATATCAGCGTGTTGAAGGAAAGGTTGCCGATTTTTGTGACGATTCGTCTGTAACTCCCATAAAAAAGGAATTTTCAAAAAATGGTCCATCAATGCTTGGAGAATGTAACAACAAAGATGTCTGCAAATTTTGGTCACAATTGCATCAATACAGATTGGGAAATCATGTCCACCGTTTTGACTAGTATATTTACGGCTCTGTATTTCCAAAACTAAGCTATATCAATATTTCAAACCATTTGCATGTCATTCTAGAGATTTCAAACTAATATTTAAGCGAAAAAATTACGATTTTTCAACCGTAAAACAGTAGTTTAACCCCTTAAGCACTGTAAATAAATACTTTATAAAGTTCTACTGCTCTAAGAAGTGGACGTCAGCCAAACCTCATGTAAACTTACATTTACAAATTTCCTGGTCTAGTTGCCACTGTCCGCAGAATATTCGACGTGCTAAAGTGACATGTTGTTCCTTTATTCTCATTTGCAGTCGGCGCAAGAGTGTGGCAATGGAAGCAGAATACAAGAGGAAGACTTTATGAGACGTCCACGTGATAGCAGTCACACAGCCCCGAAATAGGGGGTGTATGATTTCAAAAGATGGGCCAAAAATAAATGGAAATATGGGACGGGTTGTTCGTATAAAAGGTGTAGGGGTACGCGTGGAAAGCTGTTGTAAGGTGATACCGGCCGGTTGAACCCTCCAACACCGGCTCCCGTTCATGTCCCACCTTTCTCTCGCGATATGCCCGCAAAAAGGATCGGATTTGTTATGACATGAAACTATTCGAAACTCGATCTTTAAGGGGAAAGGGTTTAATATTTTGACAAGGGTCTTCCGTCCACGGCGTACGTGTCATTGCACATATTTCCGGTACAAATCGTTTTATGCGATCGTGCCAGGTATAACCGATCGTGACACTTTTCGCCTTCAACCGAGAATCTTATAGAAACACACCTGCTGCAGAAGCCTGGCGGCCCTTCCAGTTGGATAAACGAATCACGGGTTTCTCACGTAATACACGCAACGGGGATGTGAATTTGGTAAAAAATAACCCTTCCTTTTACAAACTTGGATGTCGTTATTAGGTACCGAACTTGCAGCAGAATTTAAAATTCTGTAGTTTCACTCAGTTCAATCATATTCTTGCACTTAGCAGTTCTAAATATTTATCTTGGGGAAAGAGAGGCAGCGTGCTCGAGACTGGAAGGATACGTATTTTTCTGAAATTATCCGAAAACGTGACTTCTCTTGTGAGTTTCCACGGGGAACGGACGCAGAGCTACCTACCGCATTTCCCCTCCGTCTGTCACACGATAGCCACGGAAATAGGAAAGTAACGAGGAAAGCGGCGGACAGATAATAAGGGATTTTACGCAAGCAGACGAAATTCGCGCCGTCTGTCGAGTGCTTCCATCATTGGGTCCTAAACAATGAAGATTAAACGGCCGCGAGCGGTCCGCTGAAGCGTCAATCGGTCTGTCTCCAGTCAATCTTAACGTACTCCAGGTAATTGACAGTCATTTAATTAGCACACCCCGAGAAAATATAATGGACTTTGGCGGCTTCCTAATTTTCGAAAAAAATCATTGATTTGACAAGGAAAAGCTCCGAGACCAAGTCAACGCGACTACTCACCCATACACCACTGCGTTGGTAATTCAATTCACGTTTCACACTCCGCTGTAACCTTCATTCCGAAAATGCACTTTCAAACGAAAACGCGACAGAGTGTGATTACAAGTAATTTTATTTTCACGTGTCAGTAATTTCATTTGTAGAAACAAAAGCGCCGTGTTTACCGAAAGTCCGTTTAAACGTTAAGAGCCGTACTACTACTATGTAAATAAACTTGCTAAATAATCTGCTAGAGACGCGTTGGATCTCTCGAGGGGACTTGGAAGCTTTGATAGTCGGAGGTGTTGGGTACGTCTCGAGACGGATGACACGCCAACGGCTTCCTGAGTGCACGGTGTACCGTGTCAAAGGCCTAACGTCGCGGGATTCCCACCTGGGGACGAATAATTATAATTAACCAAGTCGAATCAATTTATCATTAAATTCGTCGCGAGCTGTCGACCCCGATCTCTGCCTTCGCCGCCGCGTTACGAATGGGACGTTCCGATTCACGAGCGTGCACGCGTTCACGAATCCCGAGATGTCTCTGACCGGAGAGTCCGAGTTAGGCAAGCGCAGGCGTCCGCGACGCGTAAACCTCGATTCTCGTCCTCGAATTGAATGGAACTGCCTGTTACAGTGGCCAGGGCAATTAACCGTTGCATTCGACTACCGTGTCCTTGCACGGCCGCCGAGAGAAAACAAGGTTCGGGTCCTCTTGCGGATGCTCGTAGATTCGCGGCAGCTCATCCGGACCGCGCCTGTTGTCTACCTGCTACTGGAGTTCGGTTGGCCGAATAGGCCACTCTAATTCGTTGCAATCAGGGGAACCTTCGCTGCTGTTTGCCCACCTTGTTGCGCCTCTATTAGTTCCGCGTCAGAAGGCATGCTCACGTGATTTGTATCCCCAATGCGCCGCCCCGTCTGGACCAGAGGCGTGCGTAAGTCCCGCATTCGAAGAAGCTCCCTGTGTCCCCGTACCACGGACAGCTTGCCTTTAACGTGGTTGTAATTCCGGGTAAATAAATTTCTAGGGATTCCGTAGTTTCCATGGAGGGTGGCCTGAATGTTAATTTTTTGGGGGTTATTACTGTGGTGGGAGGTTTGAAGTAATCAATAATTACAGGATCTTGCATCAGGGTGGACAGAGTAGAAGGAAATACGCGAACGTCGGTGTGACAACCTCAGCAGTAGGATAAAATATTCGTGTCTGTCGTGCTTCTAACTTATCAATTCGTGAGGTAATAAACATCACATAAAATATTAAGTGCAATCGATATCAGAGATTCCGGCATAAATGTGTAAAAAAAATTGAGTAACTGTCACTATTTCTTGCTTATTACGTAGATAGCAACTACTGAACTGTGCAAATGACGAACATAACAGTAACATTGTTATCATAAATTGATATATAAGAAACTTAAGATATATCTATATAGTCACATTCATTTCAAACAGCTAAAAGCATACACATGCCCCACCGCTAGTAGATAATTCCGCCAACAGTCAGTCATCGCGAACAGTAAAGATTACATATGTTGTGCAAATTTGTATCACCTTATTTTATTACCAAAATGCACGGTAACGTTACTATCATTTTCTTTATTCTTTTTCCATCAGCTTTTGTACTACAAAAATACAGATATTAATGAGACTGGTCGCTCGAAGATTAAGTATTTTTTTGCGAATTAATTACAAGGAGATGGATATAAATTGTGATTAATACTTTTGGGTAATGTTTATTAATACTATAAACTGTAGAAAAAAATTTTACAATATATACTTTTATATGATGCCCCGATTGCGAAAAATCGAGGTTCCGATCGACTTGAAATTTTTACAGCATGTTCAAAATATATTCCTTTCTGGAGTGTAGGTATCTCAAGATTAAAGTGGAAAAGCTCTAGCTTCGGAGATAAAGAAAACAGCAGCCATCGGTGCACCCCGCTAATCGATATTCATCGTACAAATATTCTCCTATTTAGTCGCTATTTTAATAATTTTGGTTAAATTATTTTTTGGTGGTCCTCTCTAAAATTACAGGTTCTATGAGAAACATATTCCAAGGAAATCATTGTACCTTTATTTTCAAACTCACTATCAGGGCAAAGCCAAAGACACTTTTTCTATAATCAATCTCGTGTGGCGATATTTGTAAAATAGATATGTCGACAAACAAAAATGATTTTTCAAAAACAAAAAAAAATTTAATTAACGATCGATCTGACCGCCTAAGTAGTCTCCTTAAACGAATAATTTAACATGCAGGAGAGACATGATTTCGAAACTTTACAGCTGGTTGCGGATAAAATTTCTCAAAAACTTACAAAGAAAGAAGTAGCATTCACGAAAATTCGAGTTACCCATGAGAATAGTGTTGTTTCGCCAAATTCGCTATTACGATTTACGGCAGCTCTGTTTTCCCGCTGCACGCTTATCTAGCAGCAATTTCAGGTAAGTCTCAGAATTCTTGCGACAGAAGAGAGGATCATCCGGCGCCGAAAGACTTTAATCGGACCGGATGCATCGCAGTGCCGTCGTCTCTTACCCTCCTCCTCCTTCTTGTAATAGAAAATATAAATTCATTGCGTAGAATATTAAACATCGCCGGCGGGATAGCACGGGTAAGGTCGCCATGCAGATCTCGGTTCGAAATTACTATTCCAATTGCATCTTTGCAGCGGTAACGTCCTGGCCGGCAGAGGAACAGGAAGGGTTAAGGCAGCTGGAAAGCTTAATTTGTCGGAGATAGTAAAATCCGTGGGTTTAATACATATTTATAAAGCGCATTAATGTAACCCAAAGAATATTCATGAAAATCTTTCCCAGCGCGTTACGGCGCTCCAGTACCCTGCCCCTCTATTTTCGAGAAAACAGAAGTAATATGCCGAGGATTGTGGCCAGATGTTAGACGCAAGCACCGATGCAAGTTATAATCTTCCTTATCCCGTGTTGCGATTTACCTCATCGAGCGACGGAAAGTCGCTCGTCCTTGCGAACTTCCTCTTTCTGACTATATTTCTCCCTGTCCCTTTGGAAGCAGAGGGAACCGGTAGAAACTGGTAGACGGAGAACAAAATGAAATATTGATACGCTGACGAGGGGACGAATATGTATATATAGTATACTTATTGCGAAAGTGGATCACGAGGACATCCATGTTGTGGAATATTCGGGGTGACGGTTGCTTAGCGATACAAATGCCTTCTTCCATAGTTAAAGACTATGTGGAGTTTTAAGTTATTCTTTTATTATCGATTTGATTATACTTGTGAAGAATACAATTGTTGGTGATTAATAACAGTATTATATTGAAAATTAGATCCTCCAATTTAAAGAAATTTGATAATCTTCCATGGCCTCGACGTCGGTCAATTGAAATTTCATTCACTTTCCATTGTTGAACTACTTCTGATGACGGAAAAGTATATTGATCCGAATATCCAGTTACACGATAGTAATTTGAATTGCCGAGGTCCGTGTTTACTCCGAGGAATTGATGTCCACTACGTTCCCATACATACTTTCTAATAAACAGAAATAAAATAATATTAAATAGCTATCACTGAGGGAAACAGAAAATGGTGTAATTAATCGTACATACCCGACAGAGGGCGCGTATGAAAGGATTTTTGCAGTGTTCACGGAGTTCCTCACATTTCTGGTCCTTGTAACAATCAAGTCATATAAAATCAATATAATGTCTACCAACAGTTCTAATTACGAATCAGGTGGTATAAGGTTTTGAACTTACTCCTACTGCAGGTGTTACGAAGTACCCTGCCATGAAAACAACGAAGAGTACGAGAAAAAGTTTAGCTCCCTGATACATGTTTCTTCCTGTCGATTCCTTGATGCTTTTAATAACGTACACTTGCCGTTCTCGCTTATATATAAGACTTGGAAGCGCATAATATATTTCATGTCAGAATTTTAACACCGTTCTCGTGACCGACGTGCTGCAAGCTTATCAATTCATGGAGTGATAAAAATCACACAGCGATAAACGGAAGTATCACCTTCGTACTGGTTCTCCCTGTATTGATTGCCGAGTGTGACTATAAATACTTAAACTACATTCGTCGATGACAGAAAAAGGCCAGCGTTTTTGTCCGTTCCGTTTCACAACTTCTGCAGGTTTTATTAATTCCGCTGCCGAAGGTTTACCGAATGTTGCTCTTAAGTTTCAACCCGCGTAGCTTGTTCCAGGTCGTCCGTGTTCCCTTTGACAAATTACCACTTAAGTACCTAAGCTGTTTTCTGTCTCGTAAAACAAGAAAGAACACTTCAAGTTTCGATGAGCTTACACATCGCCGCGTCATGCTACGTTGCTGAAAACACGTCAAAGTAGATGCGGCCGTTCGTGAAATAAACTCTGCCTGTATCCTTCACTTTTTCATCACTTTTTCTCAGAAAAACGAACAGCCTTCGGTAAGAGTAATACGGAAATCAATAGTGGAACATCGATACAATCCCGATAAATATTACTTTACTATTTAATCTAAACGTTTGAGGTACACGAAAGTTCTCGCCGCGTTTGCCATTCCATTTTTATTCAAACCAGTCGCACAACGAGAATCCCATTCCCGCTAACAAAGTGTACTGTATATTAATTATTAATTTACCACTGTGTTAATTTATACTGACAATGTTTGCAACAAAGTGTTCTTGCCAGGGTTATTTATAAATAGATATAGAGGCTCGCCCAGCAATTCATTATCTGTCGACGATAATATGTAATTAGTTGCACAAAGTTCGATGCAACAGGAAGATAAAAAAACAATGGGCGTAATACACCACCGCGGGGTATGCTTTATTCCATTTAAACCATTAATTAACTTAACAATGGGCTCATATCGGTTTACCGTTGAAATAATACCAACTTGAAACTTTGCTGACTAGTCTAGCCGCGTGTATGAAAGGGGATGAAATAATCCTCGCACAAATTTCACCGTAAATTTGACTCTTTCCCCGACATTTCGACCCACAATAAAGATCTTGTCTAAGAAACAACTACGATTAGAAACATGTTTTCACAGAACTTCTTGCCCCCATTTCAGAAGAAAGTTACTACAATGCCCAACGGATTTGCTAATAACAATGTCCAGTGGTTGATAGGCAAACAAATGAATAAAGGAAACGAATCGTTTTCCCTATTCGGTGTATGGAGACATCTGTTCCGTAACTTTGTGTACCGTGGATCGATCGATCGCAGCCCTCATTCTGGAGGAACACGTGTTTACGTACTCGCGAACGCTCGCGCGACCGTATCGTAAAGCATATAAACGAAACGGCGCATTGTTTCCTCGTTGAAGTAACAAGAGTCACGCGGAAGTACCGGCTGGGATCATTTCGTGGATATACGAGTTTCGTAACACCCCCGCGAACGGAAGGGAGCACAGCTCGTTGAGGAAGTTTCACGACTTAAGCCCTGCGCTTCGTCTTTCTTCCCCGTTCTCGCGGCGAGTGCGCGCCGCCATCGGTGTATCCAAGGAAAATCCTCGGCCAGGTATCGCGAAGTTATCGCAAGACAATGAAGGGCAGATCAGGTAACTTAGCGACTAGCGCAAAATCGAACTCAAGGGCCGCTCCTGCCAGCGCAGATAAAGTTGCCCCCTTACCGTGTACTTCTTTATTTTTCCCTCTCCACTTCGTTTCTCTGCCGACGTTGTGTTCCTCTTTCCCCTTCTTCGAAGCGTCGAGGAAACCTTCTACCCTCTTCCTTTCTTCCGCCCCTTCGTGCCCCTCTTCCCTTCCCCCGCCGTAAGATACTACTTTCTATTTCCTTCGACGTTTTCATTCGAACGAATAAGAGGATACGCGTTTCAAAGAGAATCCTGATCTCTCTCGACTGATTCTGACAGAATGTGCTGAGATCTGATATTTTTTTCACAGAAAGAGCGAGAGGTAGAGGGGGCGGTTGGTTCCTTTTGAAGAGGGGAATTGTATATTACGGGGAAATGAAAAGTTCGGGCTGGCAGATTCGAACGGAGGATCCTCGGAGTTGATGGGAAACTTTCGGCGAACTTTAAGTAACCCGGGACTTTTCATTTGGCTGGAAGACAATTTTTATAGAAAATTGAACGAGCAATATGAGATGTGGTGTATATGTTCTTTGATATCGAAACGAACATTGCTTCTTTAGTGTCAGATGAAACTGCAAATGGAATGAATGCTTTTGTACCAAGTTTCCTCTCGGCCCCGCGTTCATAATTTAATTTAAACAGACGAGTACTCTATCACACTTCTTATTCCGCTCGGCGAACGCTAAATTCCCTCCGAAACCTGAATCCTTTATTTTAACACTCTGTAGGACACGTGAAACCAAATTCCTGTATTTCCCTGACGCAATAAGTTCCCGTTACTACCCGGGCGAAATTTACCATAGTAATAAGGGGCAGCCGAAAAATATGTACCACGATCCACGGATCTTGCCGGCCATGAAATCTTCCAGATTTACATAAGGGCCTCATTTGCATGAACTTATTAAATTTTTGGCATGAGTAGTAAAACATCGTACGTAGATACGGGCAAAACTACCGGCAGGTGGACTTAATGTGTTTTAATACAGGCTCCTTTTTTACGAGCGAACTCCCGGCCAGCAGAAAGCGTAAAATTCCTCGCGTCTGTTATAGTCCGGCCTTAAATTTGCGTAATGACAACTTGCTCCCTCCGTCTCTGCCTGCCCTTCCTCTACCCACCTACCCCTCCCTTCCTCTCTTCGCGCTCAAGTTTCGGCGCAAATAGACGTACACGGACACTCGCACACGCTCGCCTGTCCGTTCGTTATGGCCCCAAAGACATCCGGCTTAAATGCGCATCCACAATGAATTTCGACGCAATTCCGATTCGCCGCGCCTCAAGCCCATGCAAATACTCGTCTTTAAACGAGGTGACAGGAAAGCGTCCCATCAAGGATCCAGCTCCTTTGTCTCCTCACCGGCGGCTTTCTGGCCTCTGTAAGAACAATAAAACCGTAGGAGCCGCGGATTTCGCCGTGAATTTAAAAGGGTAAATTGAACGCTGCTTAAGCGATATTTGCATAAAAGAGGGGACCGCCGTTGACGAAATGCTCGCGGATGAAAATTACTCTTTCGCCCTCGTTACTTCGAGGAAAGAGGCGGCGCGTCGTTTCATTCTTTGATCGCGGCCAGACCGACCCTTCCATAGACACATGCAAAATCGCAATTAAAATCTCACCGTTAAATCACGCAAGATTCTAAGTGATTTCTTCCATTTTGAATACGAGGCTCCGAGGATGACGCGCGCAGTCTTGCCCCCGCGTCGCGATTCACTGGAACCACCTCGCTGGCTCTCCGCGTCCAAAGCGCCGCGATTTACCTTTACGATTGCAATTTTACGAGCGTAACTGCGAAGTTATAATTACAGGTTTCTTGCAGCGAAAATCTACCTTGCGTTCCGCGAACTTTCCGCCGCGCTTTGCTTAGTCGCGGCAAGGTTGTAAGAGGCCGGGATGATTTCCAATGGAACAAAGGAACCGCTCCGCTGAACATACTCGCGGAGCTTTCTTGATCGTTAGAGCGACATAATTCTCAACCAACTTGCCGTCTTATAATTCGAATCCTCGGAATAATTAAGTTCTTCTGAGATTTCAACCCGACTCTTCGTAAATGGCTCTATCGACGACACAGTTCTATGAAAGAAACATTCACGTCGCTTCAGACGCACCAGTTGCTCTGAACGGCCGCGATATTACGCGCCGAAATATCGCCGGACCGAAGAAGCTGGGTCCGAATAGTTGCGGCACGTAAATCGTTCCTCTCAAGCATGCATCACCGAGCCGGCGTGTGTATATTAGGCAACGATTTGCGGATTAGAAACTTGGGCTGAGCGGAGTTGCCGAGACGCGTTGGCAGACTACGTAACTAAGTAACAGCTAAGGAGACGGCGAACTTGGACGCGATTACATCCCGAATTTGTTATGGCGCCGACCTCGAGTTTGAAACGTGCCTCGCAGCTCTCGGGCGCAAACCGCTTCACGCTTACGTTAGAACACACTATGCGCAAAACTGCCTCGCGAGGTAAACGGCACGACGAGCGGGCAGATAAAATTCCAGCTAGAAATTTTAATTTTATATATCAATTCAAACTCGTTGCTCTATACGCACACTTGACACCCGCTTTAGCACGCGCTTTATTCTCTCCGTTAACTGTGCCCTTTCGCCTTAAAAACTTGGAACTCTCTCACGGTTGGGCGGCAACGCCTGGACATTCAGACTCTTCAACTGTGATTCCGACTCGCTCGTACCGCGACTACGACCCTCAGTCGTTTCCTCCGACTTTTTTATCCCGCGATTCATATGGCCATACCTTGACCCTAAAACCTATTCTCAAGGGCCGTTTGAACTACTGCGACGAGCTGTGCTGCGCTCAAGCCAGGAGGTTACGAGCGTTTTGACGTTTATTCCGCCGTAACAAACAGCGTGGAAGACATTTAAAGCGCTTTAAATGAAAAAGAATTTCTCGCGAAACTGAATTTGTCCCGGGGAAATTGTGGGCCGCGGAGGAAGGTGTTCCACGGCCGAGGGAATCTTGCGGGCACCAGGTGCGGATGATAAATGTATAGTAGAGGTATCAAGTAATTATTTGCTACGAGTTATGGATTAGTTGAAGCTTGGGTTGCACGGGTTCTTGGAACGTTCGTGGAGATATCCTGCGAATTAATGGAGAAGAAGTCAAGAGGAAGGTGGTGGGCAACGTATTAAGAGATCCCTTTGGTCTAAACTCTTGGCGGTCACACCGGTGCGTGTTGTCACAAAAGACGGCGGCCTTAACTTGCCCGCGATCCAGTAACTTCTGCCTGATCCGCGAACCCGCCGAGGGTGTGCTCGGCCAACAAAGCCGTTCGCCCAAGAAATCGGTCACACGGATGTTCGACATCCGAAGTTCATCAGCCCACCGGGCGCGTTCCAGGGGTGGGGGACAATGTATCCCATGCAATTTACCGTCTCTCTAAACTTCCGGGAACTTATGCCCGTAAGGAATAACCTCCTGCTCCCCGGTCGGTCGGCGGTCCTCGAGTTTCCAACTAGTTAACATTACAGCCGCGCGTATATAATATTCCATCTCCGCTCCGTTTCGACTTAAGCATCGAGCGCGATACGGTGGCGGCCGGGCAGGGGCGGTTGAGGGTGGTGGGAGGGGCTGGCGTTATGGATCGACGAGAAAATACGCGACCGAGGGTGCAATAAAACGCGCGAACGCCTCGGGACAGCGGCGAGAAGCGGGAGCGGTTGCTTTCGCCCTAAAGGGGAAACCAATAAGAGCCCGAACTCTTCATTAAAACTCCACCAAGCTCGGTGGAGCGCGACGCCGGGGCTAGAGATGGCTAAAAAGTCGTGAGAGAGGGGGCGTGGGTGGAGGGAGGAGAAGGCTTGAGTACCTCTCCCGCGACAGCCCACTTTTTTCCAACCTTTCACCCTTTCTCCTTTTTTCTTTCTCCTCGCCATCGCCCTCGCCTCCGTCCGATCGGCGCTATGAACCCAGAAGCGCGAAACTGAGGGAGGGCTGAGGGATATTAAAAGTTATTCCGGCATCGAATAAAATATCCCAAGTTCTCGCGCGACGAACTTTCCACCGAGGCCCTCCTCCATTATCACGAAGTCCCTCGTTGCCCGCGAACGATATTCGGTGAAACGAAGCGACGGCTGCGCGGGACTCGCGGAGACGAAGGGGAGGCTTCCCTTCATGAGCCTTAAATGAATCTTCCGCGGCGGGCTTTGGCCGACTCTGGCTTACTTTACGCCCCCGTATATTCTTCCGGCCGGTCTTATCGCGCGACGTACCCAGGGATTACCCCGCGAGAGAAACTCCACGTAGGAACTTTGCGTACGGGGTCGCACGTGTCTGAACGGCCCGAAGATACGCGAATTCCTCGACGGCACCGACTCATTGTACCGGCGACGCACGTAACGCGGCGCCCGTAACAAGGTGGCAATTAAAACGATAATACGCGGGCGCGAGGATTTTCACAGGACCCCCCGGAGCGTGGATATACGCAGTGCGGGATCTTTCGGTGGTGAAGATAAGTGGAGGACGAAAGGGGACGTTCGTAATTAATTGTTCGTGCTTCTCTCGCGTTTACTGCACTATCGATTCGTCACCGCTAGGAGCCTGGCAAGCTTTGCTCACAGCTACCACGAAAAAGTGCAGGGCTAACCGCGTTAGCCTGGCGGGAGTAATCGGCGATGAAAAATTCGCGTTCGATGCTGCGTCGATGCCCAGAAAGCACGCGCGAGAAGGGCTGCGGAGGGAGACAAATTTTATTCGCCGCCCGTCGATAGCACGTAACGCATTTCCCTTGCTCGCTACAACTTTTTTTTCCAGCGGTAAAAATTTCATTTCGCCCTTAATCAGATTGAACGCAACTATGTCGCACGTTGGGCACGCAATCGAATAAATTTTCTGGTCAGGCCTCGTAACGCAGCGAACCGGTGTTTGACCACGATTCATTTTATGTCATCGTGACGTAACGCGTGGCTTACTTAGGCGCTTATATTAAAAGGCCCTCCGTCCTGCGTGCATTTAAATGTAAACTGGCGATATTAAAACACTCCTGTTGCCATGTACGTGCGAGAAGGCGGCCATGCCACTGTATATCCGCTCTATAAACATCCGTAACCCGGCGCACATCACACAGAATACAGTGCAAAGGCAAATAGAACTTTCGCTTGTGTTCAAGTGTCCGTTGAAGTTGGGAACTGGTATACACAAACATTA
This sequence comes from Andrena bicolor, assembly GCA_960531205.1. NCBI lineage: Eukaryota > Metazoa > Arthropoda > Insecta > Hymenoptera > Andrenidae > Andrena > Andrena bicolor. Next base: position 32,886,513 of record OY482666.1, on the reverse strand, counting down.
ATTTAAACGATATACTAAGGAAGAGCTAATATCTGTTCTCTCTGGCTGCCGCTATTAACAGTCTGCCCCTTCGAGCGGAACATCGTTTTGATGCATAAATCGAGACCTCCCACGTTTCAGTTGTTCGTCCACGGCACCCAAGTAATATCTTAATACGTATTATGAATTGTCACAGTCATAGCGGGGTAAATTCATAATAATTTCTGGGAGTCTTTGGAAACTCCGAGATGTGAGTACAAAAGCGGATATTCCCCCAGTCTGAAATATTCTACGTTCTTCAGCTTTTGCAATTCCCGATTTCTCATGTGGATTTTGCAAAATGTGATGTTTGTTATCTTTAAGTAAAGGTGGTAGAATAATAAAGTGAATTTAAAATAAACTATGTAAATACATTTAGAAACGTTCCTCTATTAGAGTACTCGTTAAAACTCTCTCTCTTTAAATTCACTTAAGATGTAAAAGTTAGCTGAACTCTCTATGACTTTCCGCGTATGTTCCCTCTAAAAACTCCCTAAAAAGCTGAAAGATACATTTTCACAGTCCTCTCTTAGCAATTCTAATGCGAACAGACATAACCCGGAATGTTCTCTGAGAGCGAATCAGTCACGCATGTTCCCGCAAATCTTTGCCAGCTGAATTATAATTCAACTTCTGCAAGATGTGCAGAGTTATTGTCAAACTTCCCAGCCATCGAACGCAGACGGATATACAGCAGCTGAAGTCCACCGCCCATCACGCAACGGTAATTGAACGGTCGAGTTTGCATTAAGTTTCGCGAAGCGCTCGCAATGGCAAGCCCGTCCCTTCGCGCGACTGATCAATACCAAAATATTAATCATATCGAGTACGATACAAGGCTCACGAATAAGAGGCAAACAGTGTGGCGCAGTATTTGCTTGGTAAACGCTGTCCTTGCAACGGCATTAACGCTCGAAATTGCTGTTTTGACAGGTACTTTGTGCGTCGATAGGGAGGATATATCGAATATTCATGGCGTCGACCGTGTAACAAATTCCCTTGGCTGCGTGCACCTTCAGTCTTCCAAATTGTACTTCCAATCGAGCGACGTCTGAGCCTCGAAATACCTTTTCTCTTTCGTTTCTTCTTCTTCTCCCCAGCCCCCGACTCCTCCCCGCGTCCGTTCCCTTCTTCTCTTTTTTTTATCGTTGCCGGCACGAGACTCCCCTTTCCATCGCCAAATCCACAGGGAGTCCGTGGGATTTGAGCTTTACGGATTTGCGGCGTGCCATGTCGAAGTGGAATACGTCTCGCGAGGTACGGCATAGTAGTCGAACTCGGCGCCGGATCAGACGGATCCGTTACTTCGCCCTTTTCTCTGCAATCTTCGCGCCGCTTTCACGATAGGAACCGTTTCGAATTCCCCTTTGATCAACGCAACATTTGTCTCGCGATCGCATAGATTCCCAGAGCGTTTCCGCCGTTCGTTTCTTCCTTATTTTTTTTTCTCCTATCCTACCTTCCTCGTTCCATCGCCTGCCGGTAAACCGACTGGGAAGTTTTCCTTTAGCAGAGGAAACCCTTCGATCCGTATTGCGACGACGAGGCACTAACTTTGGAAACGGTTTTTAATACCTTCAGCTCCCTGTCCTCCTTCCTTTGCGAGTGTTTTGTTATTTCAGCAGACGGCGTACTAAACGCCAAGTATTCTCCTTTTAGTCGATGGAAAAACAATTAATTGGCGTAGTTGCAGAGGACGTGGGAGGGGAGGTGGTAAAGGTTTAAAAATCGGTGCAGTGAAATTAATTACAACGAGCGGGGAATCGATTGTAGTTCCTTGGATAAAGCTTTCCACGGTGCATTCGCTCGCGTAACCGGTTAAACTTTGTGTTTTTCCGTTCCCATTAAACACCTCATTTAGCATTGCGATTGTTGCTATTATCGTCATCGCGGGGCGAAACGTTCCGGGGCCGCTGTTTCCGCATAATGGAACGTTCACCGCTGAGAACTCTGTTTGATGTTGTCCCGGTGTAATTTGTTTCGCTAGGCAGCTGTAAAGATAGTCGTTGGAAATGATTATACGTAGCTGAATCCCGTTGACGCGTGTTCCGCGTCCAGATATGTGGCGCGGTAAGGCCACTGGCATGCTCGCTGGAATTTCCCAAACGTATTTTCTGCCACGTGAATTCGCCCGAAATGTAATGCGGCCGTATAGAGAACGCTTTTTTATCGTCCCGACAGCTTGTAGTTTATTTCGTTTCGATCGAAATTCCGCGCCGCGGCCGATGGAATTCACCCGAGAATCGCTTCCAAAAATATGACCGCATTTTTTTGATTTCTCGCCGCCCGTCAGTCCCGCTTTTTTAAACTGATGAGCGTAATGCTGGAATTTCCACGGCTGCCCCGGGCTGAATGATGCGAACCGCTCGTAGGCAGTTGAAAAATTTCCGATAGTAATGCAGAGGAACAATTTGTTTTTGCCGTTTAGTCGGGTACATTAGCGAGTAAAATTAGTAACTCTGGTATTTCGTAAAATTAAAACTATCCGATGGAATTATTAACACGAGCGTTACAAGTTCCGGAATCCCTTACGCGGAAATGCCTTGCGAGAATCTGCATAATGCACTGTGCGTTTTAATTTTACAAAATCAGGTTTTATCTCATTATCTATCTCACCCATCCGGTGGCTAGAATTGCAAATCTTTTTTCTCTTGCCTCTGTTATTCCGCGGGACGAAACCATTGGATTATGCACAGCTCCATTCTCACGGATCATTAAAAAATTTCAGGACGTTGAAATGCATAATACATTGCGAGAAGGGAAAAAATAAAATAGCCATTCGAGGTGAACTTCCGCCTGTGTCGCGGCATGTAGCACGTTTCAATTGATTCGAATTGAACGCTTGAAACTTGCCGGCGTTTATACGAATCATGCGTATCGACATTCAGTCGTGGGTGATGTTTATCGAGATCTCGCCGCTGTCCCATCGATCGTGATTAAAAGTAGGTTGAAGTCGGGAATGGTTTGCATTTTATTAGCCAACAGCGCCACTTAACTGCTTCCACTTTTAACGATATTTTCTAATTAATTTTTATACGACGGAAAGACACCGTCCTCGCTCCTGGGCCGTCGAGGCAACCCATTCAGCGTCCTTCGCTTTTTCTTCTTATTAACCTGCCACCCGGACAAACGCGATTAGCTGCATTTTTGTTCCCCGTGGCAACCTGCTTTCTAACTTCGAGACACTTAAGTGGCTTCAGGGAAATGCCGGGCGAATGGGGACGTCGCGCTGTCGGAATATTGTCCCGCGGAAATTATCGTGCCCCCGCATTATCGGAAAAAGTTCACCTTAATTTTAATTCGGCAACGAGAGGAAAATTTTAATTATTCCCCACCAGTGCGGCAACTAGGACGCTACGTGCCTTAATTGCACCGACTAAACTACGATGCATTGTTCGTGGTATATACGGAGTGCCGAGTCCTATAAACCTTTAGTTCTTTAAACTCCCGTTGGAATCAATTTACTTTCAATTCAATACATTATACACCGACCTTTTTGCCAAGAGTTTCCATGAATGTGAAATCAACTGATTGAATTGGCTTTCTTTTTTCAACGACCTCGTCATACAAAGACCTCTTTCGTTTTATATGGATAAAGCGGAGAATCTTATGTGGGGTGATTCATATTATCTACATATTTATGAAGCTCTTGTTTACGCGAGCAAAGTCTATTGGTTCGACGTCTGTTTGGTTCGACGCGAAAGTGGAGAGTGTCTGTGTTGTGAAACGAGGTGTTTCTATGGTCAGACAGTGTGGGAGCTGATACACCTTGCCCTACATGTGTACTATATAAGTTAGCAAACGTGCACCGTTTTAGAAATTCCATCCAATGAGAGTTGTTCAAATTGATAAGCTCGAAACACGAACAAAAGGGTTAACACTTGCAGATCGTTGAGAAACTTCCATTAAAGTGTAAGGAACTGAGTAATTAGGTTACTGTGGTAGTAGGGAATCGTGTTAGAAGCAACGATTATACCGGGAATAATTGCCTAGAGTCTGTGCAATGCTTCGATATAAATGGCACTGCACGTTCCACCGGAAATTGCGCGGGGGATGGATTTTTGAGTCACTCATTTACAGGTTCGGCGAGACCGAGGAACGCGGTACACGCGTTTCCCTTTAATTAAACGAAAGAACGTTTCGCGGTGGATAATTAAATTGTCTCGGTACGTCGGCCGATCGGTCACAAAGACACGATCTCCAACGACATGAATAATGCAAAACGTCCCGCGGCGAGCGGTTTTAATGGAGCAGCTTTTAATTCGTCTTTTAATAAGAAGGGACTTTCGCGGCCTTTGCGACCAAGGAACCACGTGCGCCGGTTAATGCACCGGTCATTAATGCTACCGGCGTCGTCTTATCCTCTGATCTTGCATACTACGAGGACATAATTTATATCCAAGTGCCATGCCGGTGGGACGCGTCTAATGACGTGTAATTGAGTTTCGCGACGGACGCGGCCTGTTTCGTTAATTCCTCCTCGTCGTGGCGTTCGATCTCGTGGTTACCCTTTCAGACACCTTGATGATTTATGGAGATGTAATGGCTGCTTGAAGGATCCACTTTGGCCTCTGTGGCCAAGCGACATACCATCGAATATGCAAGATATGCTCAAACGAATTGACAGTGTTTTCAGATTGTGCTTTTTAGAGTGTCTGTAGGAGAGTCTTTCCTTTCAGACCGTGGGAATGTAGTTTCTAGAATGTGGCTCCTTTGATAACTTACCTCGATTTTGGGAATGTAAAAGTAGCCGCACAGGATGTTTTTGAAGTTGATTTCTTTGAAGAAGGAATTCCTGAACATTCATTTAAATGTACTTTTTCTTCAATTTCCTATTTTTCAAGTTCATTGGAGGATCATCGAAGCTTCACGAGCATCGTCGTAATTCTTTTCCACCCCCATCGGTGACTTTCTTTATCCGGCGACGTCGGAATGTTGCATGACTCGGCACGTCTCACAAGTCTACCAGGGAATGCTGCATATTTTAACGAGATGTCTTCCACGTGAAACGCCATACGGCTCGCGTATTTAATTATTTATTAGCCGGGAGTACTTTTACCTTTGAAGTTGCGCCGCGAGGTGAATGTGGCCCATGTATGCCGAGGGATCGGGACTTTTCTGAGTCTTATATTTTGCGGCCATGCAGGAAGCGCAAGCAAATGTACAATAAACATGAGTGAACGGAGCAGCGCGACCCTTTTTAGCCCGTAATAGATTCTTATGATTACTTATAAATCGAGGTCTAAGCATCATATCACGATACGCATGTCGAGTTACGGTGGGGAGCTTTGTCCTTCCTTGAATCTCAGTCATTTATGAAATATAGAAAGCTGGGGAAACGTGGAGGGAGGTCGTGTGATAAGTGAACTGGACCCCTGCCATGCATCCTTCAAACTTTAGGAGACCACCCCACCGAAGGTGGCAATTTAAAGTTCGATACTTTATTCTTTCACTAAGAACTGATCTCATATTTTAGCCATATTCTCGCAGACCACATATGGAATAGTTACAAGATTCAATTATAGATACCGACTCGTTAAAAAGGAATGAAAAAGCAATGGATCTTTCGCGACACAAATATTTGGCCAACGACCAATTTTCAGTCACGAGGTTCCGACAGCGCGTCCACAATCCGGTGGAGGCCAATCGCGGATGTCAGAATTATTTTTTTCCCGTCCTCGACACGGCCAAGGGTAAATCCAGCGGAATTGCGTCGTGAATAACGCGAAATATAATGCCGAATAATAGACGGCAGTGGTTTTCTCGTCGAGGTTGGACAAAACACGTAGTCACTCGCTGGGACATTTTGATTTCGCGCGAGGGAATGTACTTTGCGCGAATTCCCCGACATTCATAATCCGCGAAGCTTGCAAAATCAAGATTCGAAATCAATATTTCGATTTCAGCTGGGCTTGATTCTTCCCGAGTGTGACTGCATTCAGTGTCTTAATCCGAATAGATGTTTGTAATTGAAAAATGCTCGGAGCTGTCTTTATACCATCATGGAACGGACGGGGTGAGTTGAATCATGGTGAAATGAGTCGCGTACGTTGATAAGAACCACGCGCGATGATTATTATCAATTTACCACGTGTGACTGTTAGTTTCGTGAATTAATCAGCGCGTGCACTTTGATTATTGTGTAGACGATAACGCAGAAGGTAAAAAGGAGGTGATTTAGATCCTACTGCTAGACGACTCGCATTACATTTTCCTACCACAATCTGAAACCCTCACTACAAGAGTTACTCAGAGGAATTTCGAAATCCCAACTCTGTGCCTCCCATTCCTTATCGCCTTGTGCACCACGCAATGTGCATTCGCGAGTACCTATGCCCTTCAATACTCACGAGCGATGAGCAACCTCCGTCGATGACGTTGCGCCATCGACTCACCCAGAATCCTCCTCGTGCAGTAATTAACTCGCTACAAGGTGTACACAAGTCTGCATGAGTAAATTATCGTTGCGTAACGTCAATTACTCTTAAGAGGATTAACGTCAACCAAGTCGCTAAGGAAGCCATGGTAAACCATGGTCAGGTTTCTCGCGAACCGTATAATGACGTCCCTGAAATCGGTATCGCAGGAATTCGATAGCGCACCATAGCGATTGTACATGAGAAACCGCAGCAAGCAGTCGTTGCAGGATCAGCTGTTTCCCCGGGTGGCTTCCAGTTAACGTACCCCTTCACCTATTCCCCCCCTGGATAGTTCTACCCCTAAGTTCCAGCAGCTCAGGTTCTTCGACTCCCCTATATTCAGCGAAAAGCCATTCCCATCCTGCAGTTCTACCGCGCCATGCACGCCAGTCGGCTGAAATTTACTGTCCAGCAGATTGCGGGAAACAAACGGTTTCTCTCTTCACCTCCAACACTACTTGGACCGGCTCGTAAGGAACTAACAGTCCTACGCTCACCAAAGAAACCGTCATCGTTGCTTGACGATGCTTGTGCGTGGGAGCAAAACACATTCACTGTGTTAGTTCCAGCTTGGTTTCTGGACTCGAATATACAGATCGTTCCTAAATTCCTTAAGCCAACTTCAGCATGCTCTAGTAATCATGTTGGCAAAAAGATGTCGTACTAATGTGGACTCGCAAGAACTTAGTCTGCGCCACCAGTGGCATCCTTGTGAAACGATGACACACCGTTGCTAGTGAAGAGCGGAAAGAAAATCTAACTCTTTGATTCATGATTTTGATCAATTTCTATGTTTCTTTATATTTACGAAATAACATCTCGATTGAGATTTAAATCGGGAAGAGGACTGTTGATGGCAGTGATTATTGAAAGACACGTTCAATGAAATGACCGAAACGCAAAAATCTCGCAACGATACCTACGTCTGAAAATATATACATGTATACATCTAGACGATGAAACGTTACGCGGAGAGGGACGCGGGGGAAATGAGATTCAGCTGAGAGTCGTGTTCCTTGACACGAGCACTTTCATCGACTTTGTAACAGGCTCATTTACAAAACGCGTTACAAGCCCGGAATAACAAAATGGAGCGGATGGTGGAAGTTTAAATGAAATATCGCGGACAGACTTGATCCAATTCAACGCCAAAGCGTCGCGGGTAATCTTTCTCTCGTCTCGCTATTCCGTATTACAATAAGAGGGGATTCCGAATACGCGGCAGCGAGTTTATTTTACCGAGCAGCGAATCCCCGCGCCAGACGTAAGGTGGAATCGGTGCAGAGCGACCCGGACAAGGTGATAATCGATGTTCTTCCATCGATTAGGTGTGAAAACCGCCCGGCCGGCCGGGGAGGAAGAAAGAAAGCTGAAAAGGATTTATCGAATTCAACGGGAATGGTTGAGTTAAGATAAAGTCTCGGTTTCCCTGTTCCGTGGCCTGCGAACGGGGGACTTGTAAAGTTCGTGGGAAGTACATTCGAACGATAGCCTGCCGACTTAATGTCGAGCGGAGACTGCTGTCTTTAAATGAGAAATTGCTTTTGCAAATCAATCGAATGTCAACGTTGCTCTTCAGTTTACAGAAATCTATTGGACTTCGCTACAATTCGTTGTTTTAACGACAGTTTTCTGCTATCCCAATTGTCAGCTTTAACCCTTCCTGGTCACACGGAGTGCAGCAATATTTGCCAATATTTCTGTAAATTTTTTCACATTAACAATAACATTTAAAAAATTGAACTTTTCTCAAACAATTATTTTTTCTAATACAAATTTCAATATATCAAAATTTACATTTATAGTAAAAGATTATGAGTGCATGATTGTATGAGAATTATGAATGTACACTTATCACGCAAAAGTTAAAAAATTAAAAAATACGAAAATGGTAACTAAAAAGTGACGCTGAGCTGCAGTGAACTCTATGTGGCTAAATTGTAATTACCTATAAGAAGGTGTGACCACGAAGGGTTCAAAGAGATCGGTTCTCGAAGAATTAAGAGCCCAAATTAAAATAATATTTCTCGCCTTTGCGTCACGGTGCGCTACCAACACAGCCACTCCTATGTATATAGAAACGGTGAATAACGTCCGTGAATAACGGGTATTGAATGTTAAGTTTCATTCTCCTCGCTCTCCGGAACCGTTTCATCTTTTTATATTGGATTTCCCTTTATCTCTCTCCTCGGTCCAAAGATAGCCTCCGAGATATCTCATCGGATAAGAATTTTAACTTCGGCCGAGGGAGCATTAAAGAATACGGTTATCCGATCTCACTGCGGAACTTTCGAAAAAGTTCCCCGCCCACGAATAGCCTCATGGTACAGTCGTAAAATTATCGTTATTTAATATTCAATGCCCCGAAAATCGGACGGCTTATCTATATCTTAATGCTCGAATATTTTTGGAAAATTCTTGCAATCGATTGGTGCGATCGTAGTATACTTATAAAATATGGAGAAGCTTTTCACGCAGAAGGACACGCGGTACTTCAGCCTTTTTGAAAAACCAGGAATTTCTCACATTGCATGAATTCATCATTTATTTATAATTTATGAGAAGTTAAGTATCAATCTTTCGCCAATGGCGATTAAATACATTGTCTGCTCGTTAACAGGGCGTCGCGAAAGCCTTTCGAAAAGCTCGCGCGAATCCCGCTTGTAATTGCACGCGGAGCCGTGGCTAGGGCCATTTTTCATCGGACGAAGCTTAAAATCACGATGTCCGGCGCGGCACGACTTGCACGCAGCTACATATATCGAGCTTTAAACCGACGGGGCTTTCGCTGAGCCATCTTGCACGCGCACCCGTCGGGAGCGATAAAGATGAGGCATGCACAAGCTAAGGAGCGAGGTATTATTTTTACACCTGCAATCCGTAGATAACTCGCAGCCAAGAGATTTCCCTGGCAAATTTAATGGCTTATTACGCTAATAGTATTTCTCCAGTTCGCGTTTCACGTCGTCCTCCCTTTCCTTCATGATCATCCCTTCATTTATTCCTTGTGCGACATATGTAATTCACTATTATCGACCATTTTCTGTTTACCTTTACTGTGAGCTTGAATTTCACCTGCATCCAATCGATTCTATGTACGTTCAATCTGTTTAGCTCCGAAAGCTTTTCTGCGATTGATGCAATTTTAGGTACTTCTGAGAATGAAAAGTATTCTGTTGATTACGTTCAATTGGAGAAGAAGCACACTTTTAGGTAATTGGATCCTGAGTGGCAGTGGGTGTTTATTAATCTTAAATGACGTCAATGTGAGAGCGACGGTAGATGTTTCACCATTTAGTCTATCTCTGGTGATATTTTGCTGGGAAAATTATTGCAAACGTTACGGTTGATTGTTAAAGCGGTGCACAAAACCGCAGGGGACGCGCGCGTTGTCAAACTGACTCAATGGCTTGCCGTATTTCCGCATTAACTTCCATCATAATTCCTCTATCAACTTATGGAAACTCCTGTGTTACGGAAGAGAGATAAGAGGAAGTGCCACTCGGGAGGAATATGAAGGGTGTCGCCTTATAACGCCGCGGGCAAATAACCATGTCTCTTTCTCTATCTTGCCAGTTATTTGCCCAAGTATTAATATGCATAGCCTGCTCCGAAATATAATTACATTTAAACACATCGTAGTTAATGTTCGAGTCAGAAGTAAATGTAATTATTACTTTACTTAATGTAAGGTATTTATTACGTGGCAGAGATCAATTATGTTATTAAATTCGTACGTGCTTGTAAAGGACGTACGTTCATCAACGTTAGCAATCATTTTTAAGTTATATTTGCACAAAGTATTAAGCCGTTTAACATTGTCTGTACAGTTACTTTAATTAAATTAACAGAGACATATCCAGTGACGACGAGCGTTTACCTTGGAATTATTACGACGTGTTTCAATAATAGAAATCCTGGGAATGGTGGCACATGTAATATTCGGTCCAGCCATTACAACACATAGTATTTCATCAAGCTCGTTACCTTTCAATTTGCTCTCGTAATTAATGAAATAGTACCGGCGCCCATTCTGCGGGTCCAAACCAATTGACGCAATAGCACATATCCGATCTAAATATACGCCACTCACGTCTGCGACTAATTTGCTTTACTACTTGTGTAATACGTCCGAGCAATTACTGCCCCGGCGTAACGACGACGGGAACTAAATTCCATATGAATAGAAAGTATTGCCAGGACCCTTAAATATGTAGGTCGCGTCTGGCGTGAAGTGTGAAAAAAGCCTACATTCTAAGAACTTTATAAGCCTTCGCCTTTTTTGTGTCATAAAGTAGTAATTCCTTTCAAGGTATTAAGTTAACTACCGTTAAAAATAGCGATACCATATCGTCAATATTGGAAGCTCAATAATTACTGTAATTAATTATTACCAACGCTTATTAAATGCATTGAATGAACTTACCTACAATTTTCCCCATTAAAAAGCTGCGCTTATAATGACGTTCCACCAGTAAACGCCGCGTCCTCGTTTCACCACCAAATATACCGCCAGAATACGACAGAGTATCGCGATTTATTTTAACATTTCCAAAAACTTGTACGGCCGTAATTAGCGTCGGGAATTTTAATTAAAAACGTAACATCGTGCGACGAGTCGTCGCGCAAATATTTTCATGACGGTCGCATTAGCGCGAGGCGATATCCAGGCCTCCTTGAGTGTTTCAAGGATCGCGCGCAGTTTCCCGATGAGAGGCCAAGGGGGAACGCGCGCGCTTCGTCGGGAATTTACCCGCCGTTTAAATATCTTTTTTGCGCGCGAAATGAACGCAGGCTCCCGGATCAATTCTAATGGTGCGAGGTAATAATGTGCGCAAGGATTAGCTGAACGTTTAACGCGCGACATAAAGGCTACAAGAGGATTCGTGTAATTCGCTGAAAGGGCGAGGAGTAGAGGACTGCATCGCCTCGCAACGTTCCCTCGTAGAATTTTTCCAAGCTGGGTCTTAACGATAATGGGCTAATAAGCGGACAGATTTAAAGTTGGCGAAACGCGTGTAGCCGAACACGACGATGCCGGAAGTTTGCCCAGGATGCCCCTTAGGCTAACGAAATTTCGACGTGGCTTGTTAAAAATAAGCCAAGTCAATGTTAATTAAACTTTCGCGGAGAGAGCTTCGAGCTGTAAGCCTTTTGTCGATGTAAAAGGGAATGGAGAAATTTAATTCCCGCGGACAAGAGGCGGCAAGGCCGAATGAAAAGCGCACTGCATCTTTCTGTAGAAAGACATTTTAGTCGGGAGTTTCAACAGGAATTCGAGTGTAATTTATTGTAGAGCGGCGCAATTAAGTACCTTCGGACGCGCAATTATTTGACGGACTTACTGTACAGCCTCTTTGAGTGTTGGATCCGATGGTATTACTCAAGACCGAATCACTGTCGTCTTAGGAGAAAGATATTTCCATTACCTACCACGGGAATTTTATAAACAATCGACCAGTTTTTTTATTTACGAGGGAAATTGATACGTTGGACAAGCAATTTTTAACAAAATCGGCTTTAGGGGGTAGGCCTCCCTAGAAATTTTCGAAACATCGATTTTTCGATTTTTATATTTTCTTGAAGTACATCTTGAAAATGTTTCCTGAAAGGGTGAAGTTAATTCGACTAACATTGACAACGTTATATGCGTGTAAGTAGGTAGATAGGTGGACCCAAAAATTTAAAAGGATTTTCCTAAAAATCATGTTTTCAAAGTTGATGAACCACACAACTCAAAAATTAATGAACCGATTTACTCGAGGCTTCGCAGGCTTATTTTAGGGTTAAAAATCTAAGCGCTATCGGGAACTTTTCCTTTTTTTGTCTAGATTTCTTTACACTCGAAAAACGAGCGATTTTTTTGCCAAATATCGACGATTCAACTCTGCACAGACCCCATTTTGCCTCAAAATCAGGCCCAATAGCAACCAGATAATTGAATATATTATCTAAAAAAATTTCTTGAAATTTGGATGATCTTGCGCTGAACTACGATTGTCACTGTAAAGCGCTTAAAAAAGGACATCTCGGGCATTGCCTATAACTCACAAACCTTTCAATACTTTTTACCACAAAAAGTACTGAAATATCCGTAAAATCTACTCTTTCAAATAAAGTAATGTTTAATAATAAAAGTTTATCGATATTTCTCGACAAAATTCCCAAAGAAGCATGTTGTTTTGACCGTTCCATAATCCATATAAGCCTCCGCCTTAATTCTAAATAAATAAAAAGCCAAATGAGATTTTCTTTTCCACTCACCACAGCTTGCTCTCTGATTAATATTGCGTCCACATAAAAAATTCTCTAAACACTCTCATTCGCAGAGAAAATAGCTGAAGAGATAGAGAGAAAGCAGCACGAGGATCCAGCTGTAACAAACGCCATCTCGTTAAAATAAAGATTTCCGCGATTTGAAAGTTGCCGGGTTAAGTATAGCCGTATAAAACACACGATAAGACGGGGGAGGGGGGCAGTAAAAGTGGGAAGGGAAAACAAGCGAATGAGCAATGAACGTTAGAAATTTACTAATGGAACTGAGAGGCCGGGGTAGAGGAAGGAAAAAACCGGGGGAACAGAGCCGAGGGAAACAAGAGTGGCACAGCGAGAGGGATGAACAGGGAGAAAGGGAAAAACTGGTGGAAGGGGCTGTAGAAAAGAAGGCGAAAGCAGAGTAAGAGGGCCATGGTTCAGGAACGATAAAACAGCGGAGGTTGTTGAACGGTACACCCTTTCCTCAGGTTCCTCGTCGAGCACGATGCAGTGCGATGCGGTGAGTAGCTAGGGTGGTTACGGTGCAACGAGCTCCACGTATATAGTGCTCCGTTAGTGACGGCACTTACCGTGCAGTCTTCCTCTGGATGGTTGTGCGCCTCCGGATTTTCAGGATCACGTTTCGGTTGGTTCTTGCGCCGGGAGTAATTGTCGCGCGCGAACAGCGCGATCGAAGTCACTGCCATTGCCAAACGGCGCCCCGCGGAAGGGTCTCGGACCCTTTCGACCGATGCTGGTTAGTAATTACTCGAGGGGGTTGAGGCGCACAGGGTTTAAATCCTCGGTCCAAGTTAACCAATCGGAGCTCCATTCCGCTTGGCTTTCACATATTTTCTTCGCTACTTGCGAATGTCTGGCTCTGATCAGAGGAGAGATTTCGTTCTCGGGAAATATCTCGAAGCTGATGAAATTCTTCCGCGCGATACGGGAAATTAAATTCGAAAGCTTTTGGCAATGCCAGTTACTTCCGCGGAATTATAAATACCTTGGCGTTTCTTTGAAACCGAATTCGATAATGAAATCATCTTCGGCGATACTTGAGCCGAAGGTGGAACAGTATGTTTCAGACTTCAGTACAGAAGATAATAGTTTGTTCGCGAAACATCAACATGCCGGTTCTACAAAGAAATAATAAACGCCCTCGGAAATTCTTGTGTTACACGGGAAATAGGAATCGGTGAAACACGACCGGGCTAGAAAGGCGTAGGAAGAAATGAAAAGGTGGAATCGTTCCCCTCTTTAAATTACGACGGAGGGAGAGCCTTTCCGATAAGTGGAAAGGCAATTTCGTAAGGAGCAATGAGAACGGGTAAATGCGAAAAAGCGAAGCTTAAGGAGCCGCCGTAAAACTGCCAATTGTAAACACGCAGCGCATGCATTTATACTAGCTATAGCGGAGTTTCGTCGAGAAAGAAATAAGAAATGGGAGAAATAACATGGCAGGAATTCCTGGAAAGACAAGTATTGAGACGTTACGTCGCTCCAGTTTACCGTGCAATAACACAAGGGAAATACATAGCGATGTAAATAATACGATTGAATCAGATCCCGGTTCTGTTCTCGAAAACCTATCGATTTATTCGCAATAGGTACATATCTCGTTCATCTGGAAAACATAGAAAACGAGAGCTACATATATCTCTGATCGGTATAGATTAAAAATGCGAAATTAGTTTGCACGATAGATACGTAAAAGTAGCTTACCCTAAAACATTGAATATAATTATTGAAAGAAGAACAGAGAAACTAAATTTTACCTGCGATTTCTCCTCTCGTTTCATTCCACGAAAGCAGAAACGAAAATGTTGAACGTTTCCACGTATTTCGCGAGTATTTCCGGTTCAAGCTTCTACTGTCATTTGCCTGCATTAACGTCGAAAAACGCGGAGCCCAGGCATCTGCCATGTAATTTTTCCTTGACGAATCTAGTCCCTATAGTGTATCATGCTCGCCAGAATTGGGTCAGCCTAGTGGTGTACGTACCCGGAGCTCGGTGAAAGGTTTGAACGAACGCGTAGCGAGCAAAATAAAAGGTCTGAAAGAACGGGGGTAGCACGGCGTAGCGATGAAAAATTCACTAAGAGTCGCTTTCGGAAATGCACCCTTATGATTTCTTGCCGGATGAACTGCGATCTGTAAAATTCGTATTACGGGATCGACCGCGGAAATGTGGGGAATTTTTCCGCTCCTGCCTCGAAGGAAACGCGATTATGCAGTCGCATGTCGACCGAAGTTAAATCGAATCACTTATAAATCTGCATCTTTTAAAGTTGATTAAATATTCACTCCTTCCTGCGTGAGTAAGTAAGGATAAAGAAAAACTACCAGCCTCTCCTAGTTTCAATTAAATCAAACACAATTCGACCACACGATTCGCTGTTTATGTCCTCGCGTTCGAGTAGAAGTTGCCAACAGTGAGGAGCGTATAAATTTATACGATCTCCCGATTTACGAACATCGACGGTCCGTTTGTCGACAATCGAATTTCTCTGGTTCCCGGGGTGCATGCATTCTTAACGCTGTTTGCCATTCTTCTTCTTGGACGCGCAGCAGTTGCAGTAAAGAGGGGCAAAAAAACTAGGACGGTTTTGGACGTAAAGTGAAGTGCGCAGGTATCTGAATACTTTGAGGGTAAAGGTCCCTCTGAACAGGTAGGGTAGGAAATAAAAGGCTTGAAAGGGCAGATGGATGCAGCGACGAGCGACTATGCTGCCCGCGGGGGAGGGGTCGCGTGTATACACAGCTAGATGACTGCTCGACAGTCGATGCAACCCAAGTAGACGAACACGCTAAAAGTCATCCCCACGTAAAATGCTGGCTGCTCTTTGACCGGTCCATTCAGCAGCACCAATTTCCGTTTCGAGTTCTTTCCGAGTCGAAAAACTGCGTTTCAGCTTGAACATGTTGGCAGATACATTTTCAGCCACGCCGATCCGCTAAAACTCTACGGTCTCATTCGGTAAAAGGGCACCGACAAGAGTCGGATTTCGGCGGGGATTGATTTAAAAACCTCTCGGCTAAATGGGGGAAACGAGTATCAGTGGAGAAACCGATGTAACAGGACGACATTAATCCAAACATGAATATAATATAAAAAATACCCAATCAAGAGGTAAAAAATATTGCGATGTTAAATGCAAATCAAATATCCTGACGCGAAATACACTAATTACTTTTGAGTACTGTATAAATGTAATATCATTCGTACCGTTTTAGCCGTGACATTTAATCCTTTTCCAAAGCCGTGTTTCATTAGCCTCAGGATGCACTGAGACTGATGCATGATTTACAATTGCCTCAATTTGTTTAATGTATAGACGGCCACGTCGCCGTTTGTTTATCACAAGCCGCAGTTTTTAATCCATCAGTTGACCACGGCGTTGAATTATTTCTCGTGCCGCGTCCGCTAATGCCAACGATTCAATTCAATTTAATTTAGCTATAGCCACGGAAACGTTAACGTAATCGTGATTTATGCAAAACCAGCGCCATCCGTTCGCCCATCTGCACATTCGCGCGTGCAAGTATGTGCATGCATCAACGCTGGCACGGAATGCGGGGCGGAATAGTTACGGTCGTGCGAGTAAAATCGAAAAATGCGCTGGCCTCATTTGGGGCGAGCCGTCCTCCGTGCTGGACCAGCTTTTCTTCGCTCGGTACTTGTTGTAATCGAGGAATTTTTCAATACCACAGTCCAATTCACGTACCCCGTCGCTGCACCTCGAACGACTCCCCAAGCCCAAGAATCATCGTAATGGCGACTGGCTAGAAGTCGAACCATTTATCAGATTTATTTCGCGTTCAGTATCTGCGCCGCTATCGGACCGCTTGAGGAAATCGACATGAATAGAAGACGGGAACGACCGCCCGTTAAGGAGCAGCCCAGCAACCACAAAGGAGTAAAATAACAGGCATACCACCCGAGATGAACGATGTTCTGGATATAGGTGAACAAGTTGTTGATCTTCTCGCAAAGAAAGGTGTGCGATAGAATAAAACGCATTATTCCCCGTTATGCCGGCGCTCCAAACTTAAATGCCAGAAAGGGGAAGCGAAAAAGGTTATTCACCTTTAATACGCTTAGAAGCAGACATTCTTTGACTATTTTTCATTACAAAATGAAGACGCAGTTGATCCAGAAGTAACGTAGTAAAAAGATCCGCTTGAGGCTCCCCTAGTCAATGCGAAGACGGTATCATCCCCCGCGAGGCGTTAAGGGTAAATTAACCGCGGAATGAAACGCGTTATCCGTCAAATGTGTACGCACATAAAGCAACTTCTTCCACAGGAGCAACGACAGAGGAAAAGCCGCAAATCGTCTTTTTGTCGCGTGCAATCACGCCACGATGGCGACTGTATATATAGGTATACGTATCTCGGCATCTTCGTGGAAGGCAAGGGGGCTAATGCGACGAGGGATGATGGAATTTGCAAATCACCCTGCACTTCACTTTTCTCTCCCTTGGTTCTCGATTCCCCCATCTGCGTGCTCATCTAAAACCTCATCCTCGTCTTCATCTCTATCCACTCGGTCTTTCTCTGTTCGCGCTCGTCGTGCCTCCCCCTCCTCCCCCGCTCCCATCCCCCTCCTCCCGCCCCGTGGACCCCGCCATTGAGTTCCCTTCACCCTATTTATCTCACTCTTTCATATCTCTTTCTGTTTCCTTTGTCTTCCTATCTGACGACATATTTCAAACGTTACGTCTGTCCCGTTTCAGCGCCACGCTATTATTTCACTCTGTTTCTCTCTTTTTACCTCTTTTATTCGCTTCCCTCCCGAGTCACCCTTCCCCTCCCCCATCGCCGCCTCTTTCCATCTAACTTCAGGCCTAGCCCCACCGCCCGCTCCTCTTCCCTCCCCGCGCTCAACTCTCGCGCTCATTCCAGCGCCCAACCTTCGCCACGGTTACTTCTTCAGCCACCCACGATATTCCCGGCTCGTTCACGAGTCGAGCGGGCCACGCGTTTCACACTCCCGCCCGACGGTACGCTGCCGCTCGCGTCCTTGTTAACCCTGCGGGTTTTAATAAAAAGTTGGAGAGCCAGGCTTACCGCACCCTCAACTACCATCGATCACCGTATCCCCGTCGCTTCCCCGACCCCGTGGCGAACAGCTCGCAGGTTATGAGGAATAAATAACGAGTTCATATCCCGTCACCCTGGCCTCGCGACTCCTATCGAAATAAATACCACGGGGATGCGAGTCGTGGCGTGGAATCTAGACGAACCGAGTCGTCGAGTAATTTACGCGGGGGCTGAACGGTGGACAACCCGCGGAATTATCGTAATTGACGGACAAACATTCGTGATTGCTATTGAGCCGACGGAAATTGGGAGGGTGGATTGTAGAGGAGGACGTCATTGAAAAAGATTCGAATTGACTGGAATGTAAAGATTGCAGGCACCAGGGAACCCCAGTATTCAGACCCGCAGATAATTGGATGGAGATGAATCCGTACGTCTATAAATAAAGGACGTTATAAATAAAAATGCTCACGGCGGACGATTTCTCTTTTAACGCCAGCGTGTACCTACGCTAAAAGTTCATAAGCGCGTAACGCGGTGATCTAGGAAAGGAGGCATTGGGACCATTATACCCGTCAAAGAACCTATAATCTTATCCGACCCTTTCAAGGGTCCACCAACCTTCTTCCAGCCTTAATCATTTCATACGTAGCCTATTCAAGCCTTTCTATACGGGCGCGCCATTCAAGAGGAGATAGGTCTTCGACTCGTTCCCCGTTCGCTCGTACCTCCAACAAATGGGTAGTGAAGACACAACGGTTGCCGGTAAGAAGCATTTATTTGCCCTAATCGCCCTTTGTCCTGGATACTTTCAACCAGGACTTATACAAATGCTCGTCAGAGAGACAACGCGATAACCGATCTTCCCTCCTCTGACAATCGCTTCCATCACAGTGCGAGAACACTCGCGCAGCTTTTCCATGCAACGATTCAGCGCCGCGGCATGCAAGGTTATCTAAGGCAAAGAGTGAGCGAATTTATGGGTGTATAATAGTCGCAGAAAGTACACTGAAACATCCGTGCACGGTAGACATAAATCCCCGGCAGGATTTGAAGATTTTTATTCATTTCACCGCGTATCTTTAAACAGTTCTGTTCATGTTTAAACGTCATTCTGCACACGAGGCGATCACACGGAAATCAAACGAACCATTATACCGAACCCGCACCATTTTCCACAATATAGCCCGTGTGGTGTAAATTCGAGGCAGCGGATTCTCTATTTTTACACGGAAACTTTTTACGCGATGCATTCTCCGCGGGATTTAATTCCCGGTATGCGATTCCCTTGATGCAGATTTATATTATTTAATTAAAACCCGCGCCGAAAATCTGACGTGCGCGGATGTTCTCTTCTATCTTCAAGGGAAACGCAGCCGTGACCTTTGTAAATACCTGTTGTTATGAAATAATTAAAGAACATCGGAATTATTTGTGCCGCCGATGAAACGCCTGGCTTGTTGAATTAAACGCGCGACATTACCTGGGCGTTTGAGAATAAAACGCCAGTCGTTGGCGAATTAATCGATCGCGTGCCGGCCAGAAATTATTCAACGAGACTAACGTCATTTAAAATTTCGCTCATGAACAGGGAATCGTTTCCATTGACGAGATTAACGCGTTCCAGCTGGCATCGAGACGCAAAGGATTGATTCGAGATTGCTGAATCCGCTATTAATCAGTACGCTTGCCGCAATAGTTGAAGGGAAGATAACTAGTTCACTAATTGGCATGCGAGTCGATAGCTAGCAGCCAGGTCCGGAGCATGCGTTTCAAAGTGGTGCCGTGATTGTAAGGCGTCGGGGTAATCTTCGACTAACAACCCATTCACCAGGTCACTTCGTCGGCGCACCGGTCTTCTACCACTACCATCGAAGAACAGGGTTCACGGCAATAGCAATTACCAATCGCTCGGTTGCTGTTTGCTTTGCCAACACTGCGATAGCCTTATTTACCTTCTGGCCCCCCCACCACATCGATTTTCGTCTAGACGGAAAATCCATTCTTTCAGCAGAGAGTATCTCAAAGTTTTGTAATAAAAACGATATTGGAATTAAGCATAGCTGATATCCTGGCAGTAACAAGGGTACTTGCTCCGTGACGTCCGGGATTCAGTGTTCGCGGAGGATCAGTATTATGCCCTCCGTGATCCGTCATAAACCATGGATACACTTGCGCGCGGATCACAGTGGATCTCTATCGCGTAAGATTCTCAATGAGCTGTGATCGATACCGTTTACGATGTCTATGAAGTCGTGACAGTCGTGCACGGTATACACGGCTCACCATAGCTCAGCATTAAAGCGAAGTAAAATCGATGGTGGACACCGGGCGATATTATTTATTGCCCATAGTGGACAATAGCCGCTGGCGTAGGTACCTGGAGAGTCGTTTTTAGGGTTCTTCGCGAACGCAGGAATTGGGTCAAACGACTTTAGGCTCGCCAATTTCAGATTCCTCCACTTGGCAGCTGCTTCAATCGTATCTCATAAGCTAGGAGGCACTGAGGCACTGATATTCTCTAACATAATTTCAGAGACTTAGGGGGACTAAGTAGGCAGTCAAATGGCTCGAAGGTCAAGTATTCTTTGCGAATTAACTACAAGCAGATTAATGCAAATTGTGACTAGTACTTTTGGGTAATTTTTATTAATACTATAAACTGTAAATATTTTCTATAATGTATACGTGTATATATGACGGCGTTATGGTCGCCTAGTGTATAGGCGTTTTTCCTGCGGTTTTGCCCTGATTGCGGAAAAACCGAGGTTCGGATCAACTTGAAATTTTTACAGCATGTTCAAAATATATTCTTTTTTGGAGTGTTCCTCAGCATTAAGTGTCAAAGCTCCAGTTTCCGAGATAAAAAAACGCCATCTGTGCATCGCGAAAATCGACATTTGTCGTATAAATTGTCTTCTCTTAATCACTATTTTAATAATTTTGATTCAATTCTTTTTTCGCTGGTCCTCTCTAAAATTACATGTTCTAGGAGAAACATCCGAGGAAACCGTTGTATCTTTATTTTTAAGCTCAATATCAGGGCAAAATCAAAGACATTTTTTCTAAACCACTATATTATCAACTTCATGTGGTGCCATTTATAAAATAGATATGTAGACAAAATAATTTTTTTATACTTCGTGATAGTAATAAACATTGTGTAAAAGGAAAAGTCTGTGCTTGCTTTTATCTCCTTCCAATTAATTCGCAAAAAGTACTTAAGTAGGCCCCTTAAGCTTCGATTCTTTAAACACTAAAATTACCGTGATTATAAGTTGAACAGCATCAGTATAAGTGTCGAGCATTCTGGGTTCATTTTAATCATACCCTACGTCGCCGACTAGATAGTGCATTAGCAATTTGCTGAATTAGATACACCAGCGAGTCAGACTTGCCCCGATTATAGATCGGTCACGATCCACAACGTATCGCCGCAAGTTTTCCAACTTCCGAAACGATAACTTAGCTCTTTAGTTCTCCCTCTTCCTCGCCCGCTTCCATCCCCCATTCGTTGCCCGTTTCCTCTTCCTCTGTTTCTTGCCAAATCCCACCCCCGATGGTGCCCGCTTCGATGGCGGAAAAAGTACCGTAAAGCATCGGAAGGAAGCAGTTAGAGCGATCGTTTCGCAAATATGTTACGGTCTTTAATCCGCCGTCGCCGAAATTCGCGTACGTCTTCCCTTTCACCGTGGTCGGTGACCCGCCACTGACTGCAGTCCTTAAAAACTCGATCTGCGCAGCTCTTGGCAGATATCCGCAAGTTTTTAACGCGTAGCCACTGCAATTAATCCCTCGAAACTTACATTGACGAGAACCTGAACAGACCAAACTGGTTCTGTCCTCTATGAGAATATAAAACGATACAAGCAGATCCATTATCCACTGTGAGTAACAACGTCAATTTAATCGAGCACAGTGGCAGAAACTTAAAGAACTCTAGCTCCGTAATTCCCCTAAACGAGGCGAAACGTGTGACAGTTGCAGCATTTCAAGCCGACGAGCGTTTAATAAGTGATTACGTTCAGCGACTGTTAATCAGAAAATATTTTCATCTCGCGTTCCAGTCAATGTTTATCTTCCCCGAACCCGGCGGTTCTTATTTAAAGAGTAAACAAGACGCGATATAATTGGCCGGCCCGCCGAGGGGTGGATTTTCCTATCGGCCATCAACGTCTGCCGGCTCTTGACATCGAATTCAAGTGCAATCTCGCTGGATATTTAGCCGGGTCCATGGAACGAGGACCGTTCGGAGCGTGATTCCCCACCGTAACGGGACTCGCGCATACGTGTTGTTGCACGTGTATCAGGGAACTCAGGCAACCAGCTTTTACTACGACCGGTAATTACCTTTCGTAATAGCTGCATATGTACACGCGGATTCAATAATGCGCGGCATGCGGTACCGCATGGAGAGCAACGGGTCGAGAGCGTGGTTTTACCTTCGCCCCGTCGCGTCGACTTGCTCTCCGGCCGTTTTAGCCCATAAAAGTTCTAAACAGAGCGGGCCACCGTGTAGTGTCTTCAAACGGGCACGCGTTTCAGGTATAATTGCACCGTTATATTTTATGAGTCGGTCAAAAGAGCTACCCGCCGCGTCCGAATGAACTGGAGCACGCGATATTGTTTTACGCGCGGGATGTTAATGGGGATTAAAATTTTTAATGTTAGCTAAGTCGCTTTTACCGCGATACGAATACTGCTTTGTTACATGCCGGAATGTTTCAACAACTAATCACCATTTTATCGTACGGTATGGTAAGCCCGAGGAGGTTGGAAAATTCTGAACAATTAATGCGCGTATTCGTGTACCAGTGCAAGTGGATTGTAATCGTGGAAAACGATACAGAATTCGCACGGCGATCAGTTATTGATTATATTGCATTAGTTACGTGTTTTTTTTTACAAAGGATCGCGATAAATTGAATTTCAAAAACGCTCGTAATGCTCGCCGGTCGAGGGCACTCGTGTATAATTTGCCTGCTTCAAAGTGGACCACTGGCGCGGGCATTATCGATTATTCGTCAATTATTTATGCGTTAATCATTGGGCGTTGTTGCACAAGTTTGGCGCAAACAAGCCGGTTTAAATTTTTTCCAGAGGCGAATTCCAAGGGTTTTTCAATGCTCGTATGAGAAATTGGAAATTGCTTTGGCAGATAGCGTTAAGAGGATTAGGCAGTTAAATCGCTCGAAAATTAAGTATTTTCTTTGAATTAATTACAAGGAGATGAAAGCAAGCACAGGCTTTTCCTTTTGCACAATATTTGTTACTATCACGTAGAGTAAGAATATATTTTTTTCTTTCGATATATCTATTTCACAAATGGCACCACACGAGGATGATTATATAGTGGTTTAGAAAAAATGTTTTTGGTTTTGCTCTGATATTGAGCTTAAAAATAAAGATTCAACGGTTTCCTTGGAATATGTTTTCCCTCGAACCTGTAATTTTAGAGAGGACCAGCGGAAAAAGAATTGAACCAAAATTATTAAAATAGTGATTAGGAGAAGACGATTTATACGACAAATGTCGATTTTCGCGGTGCACAGATAGCTGTTTTTTTTTATTTCGGAAACTAGAGATTCTACACTTTATGCTGAGCTACAATCCAGAAAGGACTATATTTTGAACATGCTGTAAAAATTTCAAATCCATCGGAACCTCGGTTTTTTCGCAATTAAAAAAAAACTACATCAGACTACACATCAGATGACTATAACGCTATCATATACATATTGTACACATTACCAAGAATTTTTTTTACAGTTTATAGTATTAATAAACATTACCCAAAAGTACTAGTCACAATTTATATTCATCTCCTTGCAATTAATTCGCAAAAAAATACTTGATCTTCGAGCGATCTGACTGCCTACTTATTGTTAGTCCCCTTAATGTCAAACTACGACGAACCTGTTCATTATACTTTACTAACTAGATCACTTTTACCTTTACTATCTCACGTGTAAGAAATTTTCAACTTTTCTAACCTCCTATGCTGGACTGCAGAATACTCTCGTGAGAGACTGCAACATATAACGTCAGAGATTAATACGAACGCGCACGCGGCACGAGCTTTTTAATTATGCATAATTGACGGTAATTAAGGTCGATTCCGATCTGATCTAGATGGTTCGCCCGGCGTAAATTTTAACGAGTGTCGGCCCTGTTACTGGATTATTTAAACGTTTTCTAAATAGCACGAGACCAGATCCTCTGGCCACGTTACCAGCCGCTGTTGCCATCGCCTCATGCGCGCCATTGTAAATCAGTCGTTTCGCAGTATCTAGAAGTATTATTTTCCACGAGATTATAACGCGCTTGCGCGCCATAAATATTTTGATACACGGCTGCAAATTACGCCGGGCTCATCGCGTAATAAAACGCACGCGAGGCGAGCAAGGGATCTTCGCAACGTATCGCGACCAAGAGGGCGAAAAATCTTTCGGAAGGTAATTCCAAGATAGAAATAGAATAGATATACTAGTGCAAGAAAATTGCCCAGAATTGTAAGCGCGATTCGAATTAGTTACGAAGCTCAAGCACGCTTCTTCTCACCTTCTTTTAAAAACACAGGTCAACAAGGATAATAAATCTCAGATTATTTAATAGAGATAACTGGTCACTTTCCCAAGCAGTAGAATTAAATGTTTCCTTAATTTATTTACAATCCCAGAATTCCAGGCTCGTACTCGGCAAGCAGCTAACGTAATTCTCCAACACAACTTCTTTTTCCTTTCTTCATTTCGCCCGACTTTGCTTGTTACGTCTAATCCAACCGACACGTTTCGTGGACCGGCCAGCAGGAAACGTTCAAGCAGCAATGATCCATTGAGAGGAACGGGCTGAGAATTCACCTGGCCACGAATGAAACGGCGGGGAAAAAACCGTTAAAGTCAGCGTCGAAGGTGACCGTAATAAATTTCCTCGGGACTACGGTCGACCTCGCGCGTTTCTGGTGCCACCGCAATTTTCTGCGGAACGCTTCTCCGCTGGCTCAATGGGAGAGCAGGAAGTTGAAGTAGGAACAACCACCCTCCTCGGTTTCCCTGCGCCGGCAGCAGGAAGAGGTGGAACAAGGCCAGAGCCGGGAGAAGAGCGCGGGACGAGTGAAGTGGAATTAGAGCAATCCTCTCTAATGGTAATTAATGTGCGGCGTAGTCAATGTAACTCACGTCGAAAGAAGAGAGCCGCGATCAAGTCGGAAGCGGTCGGAAAACTCAGTCAAGCAGCTGTGGCACTGCGCTCTGGCGCGAGGGTGTTGGTGCTTACTAAAACGTTCGCTGATCAGAATCTGTGTTACACAAATATGTGTTCAAATTTGTAGTGTGCAGAATGGATGAAATATGGTAGAACGATGGAGTATCGAGCATGAAAAACCCAGAGTTGTACTCTGTATAGTTATTGAAATTTCCATACGAATGGCTGGAACGCGCGAAAGTTGATAAGGTTGTTCAAAGGAAGAAATTATTTCTGCACAGGGAGACACCCCCGTCCCGTTTCGCGCCCCACCCCGCTTAACTGGACGAGAAAGGTGATTGTCCTGGCGCTGGTGATAGCAGTGGGAGCGTCGTGGTATCGCGGCCAGCACTTTTAAACAATGAAAGCTGATTGAATCGGGCTCCGTGCCGTAACCTGGCCTCCACTCTTTCGCCGAGGTGAAGCTTGGCCGGAGCTCGTCCTCCCCTTGCGGTAGCCATCCTGCACGTTCCAATGGCAGGCCACTTCTCCCTGTCGAACGGGTTGCCTGGTTGTGCACGTACATTCGGTGTCGAGGGACACATAGCGGCCACTTTTCCCATGTCACCTCGTTCCTTTCTACCGCCGCAGCAACTATTTTTATTATCATCGCCCGTATACAAAGACCAGCCACCGGGCGATGATTCTCAGTCGGTTATTGGTCACGAGACGGCAGCCGGGGTGTATTTCAAGGTGGACGTAAGCAACGGGCCGACGTTACTCTTCGGCTTCCGAGAATTTATGGGATATGGAGATAAGCGGGCAAATTATTGCGGGAGTGTAAGAGGTTTGCAGTGCCTCGGCGACGATGGCTTTCTTTGTGCTTGAGAAAGGATTGCTCGGGCAAGGCTGTTCATTCGGAACTGGATAATAAGTTTATAGCGCATGGAGGCTGCAGAGCGTTCGATTAATTTTTGCACGGCCGCGGGGATTTAAGATCCGTCGAGATTAATGTACGTCCATCAAGGGGCGAGCTTAATTATTAAAGCACGAAAAAGATCCGGCACTTTCGACACTTTCGTTTCGTTATACCGCGAGTGCTCCGATGCACCGTTCCATTAAGTGCTAATGCAATCTGAGGGACTGGACAGGGGCAAAATAGATACGGCTGCGAGTGGAACAGGTACAAACTACGGCTCTTAAAAGCCCTCTTTTAAAACTATCCCCACGGTGCTTGGCCCGATCCCTCGCTGCTCCCGCTCTGTATGTTTCTTCGAAAACGCTTTGAAGTTCGGTCGAAAGCATTAACCGGTCCGCCATGGCTGAGTGCTAGTGAAACTAAATACGCGATGTCCTCGAATTGCATTTATTAATTTCCAAACGTGGTAGTACTCATTAGTCGAGAGACGCAACTAGACTCTTTCATTCCGTTGGCTATGAAATTATGCAACACCGACTGTCAAATAGGCACATTGCACGCGGCCGTTTGCACAAAAATCCTTCTATAAATACTTCTCTCGCTGGAATTTCTCGCAGAAGGGACTATTACTTTGCAGGAATTTCTATAAAAGAAGAAGTCCTATTAAAAGAGAATTAAAATGTTTGCGTAAACTTTCGTCCCCGAGTGCCTCGCTATGCAGTAGCAGACAATTTTATCCCCTTTCATGGGAGCAGGTAAAAACGCTTGCAATACCGGCAACCGTGTCGCAAGCTCTGCAACAATTTACCCCGCGCGTTCTGTAAATACCTTAATCCAAAGGTTGAAAATGAAGCATAGCGAAAAAATCGAGCACTTGGGAACAGGAATTCGTTGTAACTTCTTATCTACATTCTTTGTTTTGTTAATTGAAGGCTTTGCTCCGAACCCACACTTTGGTCCGATGATTTCCCCCCGGCACAAAGTTGCCGCGTATCGGCGATCAGTATTCGCGACGTGTTCATCAATTACCCGGGACGGGTCGTCGGTGGTGTCGGCTTTGACGTAGAGACGCAGTTAATAATGGCGTGGCGCGCTACTTGCTAATGGTTTTCTATTACACGCGGCGGAATAATTAGCTTATTACAAGTGATCGCGAGCTACCTGTTGCCAACTGGTCTGTTGTTTAAAGTTGCCGACAACTATCCAGGGTCAGCGCGTACATGCGAAATAATTAACGAACGAGCCGGCTCGTTACAAAAACAACGCCCGCGCCGACGTCGCTCTCGCCTACCTGTAATTAAAAGTAATATCAACTACGACGGCGACACGGCAGGCAAAGTTTGTCGACAGAATCGATACCGTTGACAGGTTGGATATTACACATTCCGGGGCGTCTATTATCCGCGATGCGCCATAGGCATCTACCCAATAAAGATTAACTGAAGAAAGACTAAAGGAATTTCGAAAAACAAGAAGTAGGTAAGTACACGCGGTTCAGGTCCGCGAGGCTGCTTCGTGTTTGATCTCGAGAGGGAAGTGTTTCCATTTTTAAATATTCTTCCGGGGCTTTAGGTCCCTTTGAATCTTGTTACAGAGAAAAAAAAAAGGTCTACCATCAGGAATAAGAAGTTGCTGCTAGATCAAAAGCAAAGAAATTACTTGAAGTTCCGGCGTATAACGATCCTAATTTGCAATAACGCTGATAACAGTGGCAAGGCACGGACAGAGAAGCTACTCGAAATTAAAATCGAGACTTTTAATAAGGGAAGATTGCACTTGCCGTGTAAATTCGTATATAACGGTAAGCCGCGTAGCACGGCTTGTAAGACCTCGGACTAGACCCGGCAACGTCTTGCAACTTTTAAAAGGGAAGGGATTTAATGAACCCGTTCTCAGGGAAGAAGCAGCCCCTGGGATAACCGTAACATTTTACTATCCGCGGCGTTCTGGAAGCAACTTTTCCGGGGAACGGAGAACAATTGGAACGGGAGAGGCGAAACGAGGTGAAAACGCGTACGTGCGGGATGCTCGACGGCCTCGAAGCGGGGAGGGATATTCTTCGACGAGGTGAAACCGTTGCGTGGCCAACGAAGACGGCGATACCCGTTTAATCGATTCGAGGCTCCTCGTAATCGCTTATTCGCTGATACCTGCCTCTTTGTCCCCCTTTGTACGGTGTGCAATCGACGGCGACGGGCCCGGTCGCTTTGCGAGCGCGCGGAACGACGGCGGGGACGGTGTCGAGCGAGGAGCCGCCATAAATGTCCCCCGCCCGGTTGATTGAAATTTATGTTTTAATTCATAGTCGAACAGGCGTCCGTGGCGAACACGTTGCACCAACAGCCACGGCTGAGGATGAATGGGTGGGGAAGGGGAAGGACGACGATAGCCGGCCGGGGAAAGAGTTCGAGGGACTGAGGTCATTTCGTTCCTCTGTTCGCTGTTTAATTTACAGTGACGTGCCGTGGCCGAGTGCGTCCTGGGCTAATAAATTTCTAGACCGGTCGCGCCACCTCCCGCATCGCGGACAACGAGCCCTGCGCTTTTCCCGCGGCCTCCATTCTTCGCCTACCATTCAAACCCCCTTGGCTTTTATTCCTCCCCCAAGCGCCTTCTCCTTACACTGTCACGACTTTTCTATGGCCTCCGTGGCAATTGGCCGTCCACGTCCGTATCGCCGTGTGTACGGCTTCGGAGATGCGTTGTTATTTCCATGATTTCCCTTGTACAGCTTCGTACGAGACATCAGGAGGCTCCTTTACATCCCTCCGAAATTTCTCCGAGGAATAAACAGGCACCTGTGAATTTCTGTGCATAAAACGCGCGCCCGGAATCCATTCAACAGTTGCCGCACCCTGCGCGATATTTCTCCTTTACACACCAGAATTATCGAAGAGCGAACTATTTAGACGAGCAGCGCACGGTCCAATACCCCAGAGGATCACGAGATGGGCTCCCGTTTCCTCCCTACCGAAGACCACCATTCCGTGATTTTATTTCCCCGTCGAATCCCTTTCGTGACTACATTTTACAACAGGGTGGATTCCACTCCCGTTTCAACTGAAGGGGCTCTCGAAGACTTTAAGTGGCCCATCTCTAAGGTAAAAGAATCGTTGAATTATTGTTCGATGGTGCGACGAGTAGAAGACTTTGTACGGTATTGATTTCGTTCGCCGGTGCACCACCAATCCCCCCACCGGTTTTAATAATTAAATTATTCGAGGCGTGCCCGATGGAACGAGAGTTCTATGCGGAAAAATTGTCGCGGGAGAAATTACTGCTGTATTTCGCGAGGGGGAAATATTCCGAGGCGAGGAAAACGTGTAATGAAAAGTGTTGGAAGACGACGCTGAGCTCCGGCGGGGGCGTCTTCGACGTCGGAGGGGGGATTCTTACCAGAGGGGAAGGAGGTCGAGACTTCCTGTTTATGCAAATATAAACAATGCTTCCACTGTTTACGACAACCAGGCGTACGGTCCATTGAATAGTTAGACACAATTGGGATATTTGATGAACGGGTTGATTATGATGAATGTGAAAGCTGGAACGGCGAAACGGCAAGGAAAATAGAAACGCTACAAGAGAATCGCGGAGTCTACAATATCTCTATTGAAGGGAATCTTAAATTAATTTTTAACTCCGGCGAGCTTTTGAATTCTCGGTTTGTGTTTTCGCTTAGAAAGTTGAAGAATAAATTCCATCGTCCGCTTCGTCTACTTAAAGAGTCAATACGTTCGCTTTTCAACGCGACCGTTTACGTATTATTTACTCCAGCGGCGAACGTTTGCGGGAAGAAAACTCGCGGGTATTTTAAAGCGAAAATGGAAGAAAACTACTGTAAATCCCAGGCCAAACGTGTAAAACGCGAAGAGAACAAGCAACATACCCCGAGGGCCAATGTATTCGGTTTTAACTAAGTTTGAAAATGGTGACACCGAGCTGCGTGCTTTTCTTCCCAACTCTGATTCTTCCATCACTTCCCGCCCCTGCGAATTTCGTGAAATTTATATTCATGGGAACTGCATCAATTCTGAAAGTACATTTTCAATGCATCCACGTGAATCGTTATTTCACCTGAAAAATAAACATGCTTAAAGGGGCTGAAGCGCCGAACGGAGGTACGGTGCAGAAAAAAAAAGGAACAGACAGGGACAGTGGAGCGTAGTTGACTGTAAATCCACATCGATGCATGCAAGCCCGATGAAAAATGGTGTCGCGGAGCAAATTATTCCAACGGCCAGTATTTTCACGTGGCAGTGATTTATCGTAAACGAGCAATCGATACATTTCACAAATTTTTCGGTCGCACCGTTGGCCGTTATATTTTTTTCGTTTCCACCCTTTCACCCACATTTTTATTCTCCTCTCACCTGGCGGAATAAAAGGTCACGGGGACCAGCGCGGCGCCGAGTCGGTCGATGGAACCGCCTTCATTCGATTACCGTAGTAACGAAACGCGGGTCGAAAGGTGGACGGAGACAAAAAAAAAACCGTAACTTCCGTGCGCGAAATCCCGGCGAACAGATGAAGCGCGCGTTTACTTCGACTGCATGAAAAGTTCCCGCTCCGCGTGGGTTTCCCGAATAAAAAATCGGGGGTGAGAGGGCTGCACGTGAATTTTACAAATGCGCGACGCAGGGCCGGCCGTGCAGCAACGTACCGGGGCGAGGTGTATAAGTTCGCAAGATGGACGGCTGGCCGTCGGTTTTACGTAGAACTTGAACTTCCAAATATCTCATTAATTCCCAACTGTCTGCCGGTGGCAGTCATAAGTTTCGCCGCTCGTGGCAGTTTCAAAACTTTAGAAAGATCGCGCTCGGCGAGGGCGAAATAAAGAAATGTTCCCAAGGAAGTTCGGTTCTGGCCGCGCCTCTGGTCCAGGGCCCCCGAAACCACCGACAAACGAACCCTGGAATAGGCGTATTCGACTTTGCCATGAGGGAAACCGTCTGGGAAGCAAAGAGGTAATGGGCTGTCTGCTTCTTTAACGAGCGACTGCACCCGAGCTGGCGGAAGAATAGGATTCTGCTGATATAAGCCACTTAAATGGCCCCTCTGTCTTCCGGCGGCGAGTGTCGAGATCCGCCGATTTTCGCATTTATTCCCGATTCCAGTTCGATATTGTATGTTTCAATGATAAATATTAATGGCGTGGTTCAACAGAGATGATTCCACAAAATTGTATATTCATTTGATTCTAATATTAAACAAGGTCAGCGGTAGAGCGACACTGATATGCGAGAGTATATAACACGAATACGAAAAATGCTTGACACGGATCGAACGTAGGAACGCATAAATACAAGCGCGTATTTAAATTCACGAGCCATCGGTTGTAGATCTGTGCCAGTGTTTTAAAGTCAACATTTTTTATAATTCTCGTACGTATCAGAAAAATACGTTTATTGGTAGGAAAGCGGAAAGAAAGTTTTTTTTAACGTAAAACTATGAGAAACCAATTTCTTCCCGACATGTTTAGATGGAACGCCGGAGTTAATCAGTTGCAAGGTTTACATAGCGCGCAGCGGAAGGTTCTTTATCGCAGGAAGCGATATCCGCGTGTTTTACAAACTAATACATCCCCCCGGAGTACCAAGCCGGCTCGGAGGTCCTTGCAAATAATTTTACTCTCCAGGATCGTGTGCAATCTCGTTCGCAGATTACGTACACACGCGGCCCCCCTAAACGAGCCATTTATTCGTCGCCGATAACAAATGGCCAATTTACTTTGAATCGCGAGGGGAAATCGCGCAAGATGCGCGCGCGCGCCCCGTTTATTGTACGCATCCATAATACGTTCCGGTTCTGCAAAACGTCGAGAAGCTCAAACTTAAGCGCGCCGGTTCCGTATAAATCTGCCCACCCCGTTCCCTGTAACGAAATCCAACTCTACACCAGCGTGATATCGTACTTGTTACCATTCCCTGTCTCCCTTCCCCCGCTATCTCGTTCTCCGCCGTCCCTCCCGTCCAATTTCCCGACCTACTTTCATCTTCAACTATGGAAGTTCGATTGTTTGTGTTGGAACTTCGATCGTTTAATTAGCCCATAAATTAACATCGAATTACTGGGGGGCCGGTCGATTGTATTTCTCCTTCGGGCAGATATTTCCTTCTGTGTTGCGTATTTTCAACTATTTTTGCCGGGTGATTTGCGCCCCCACGGCCGCGCTTGTTTTCGACCGTATCCACGCGATGACTCGTCCCCGGGAATTGATGACCGCCATCCTTCGACGTTAATGTTTTCCTGTTTCCCGCGCAGTGGTGCGAGACAGCCTATGGTCAGACAGCACGCGCACGGCCTACCTCGGGGAGGTATCGATCAAATAGCACGGCGTTTTGTATCGATTTAATATGCCGGGCCGCGAGTTTACGTTAGCTCGATACCGTGGCCGGCTAGATTGCGGGTTTTTAACGGCCACGGGGAAAGAGTTTATTAAATCACGAAGCGTGTATTTCCGTTTGCTCCTGTGCACCCGCGCGAAACCCTGCCCTCCGACGGGCATTAATTACACAACGTGACCCACTTTAATCTACAAACGGATTTGCCCGCGGAATGCACGTGCAATTGAAAAATTTCATTCCTGGCGGAAACAATAACGGGCGGTAATTCGCGTATAAATAACGCCGTCGCGATATTTTTCCGTTTCGCTCTTTTCTGCCGAGCTTCGGCTGTCAGTGCCCCTCTCGCCTTGGCGGGTTAACTGGGTCGGCGAGGTTTGAAAAGGATAAGATACATGATTTCTATCGGTGTTCATCGTTGCAGCACGATCGCCGACGGACAATGCGGCCGCGGGAGTCGAAGACTTAGATGCAAACGATGCGTCGAAGTGCACGACCTCTTGTATCCCGGAGTATACGACGCCCATTGTGGACCGGCACAATGGGATTCATAAATTACATAATCTCTCTTTTATCATGCAAAGTGGGCCGGCACATAATTACGGCGGAACGGTGCTGAACACTTGGATAACCGTTCCAACTTACCGAGCTGTGAAATAAGCCGAGTTTTATACCGAGGCGAGAAAAACGATGCAAGTGGATCGCGGCGGCCACGTGTATCGCCCCGCACGATTTTTCGTCGCCACTGTGCAGCGTATAAAATACGATCGTAACTTTTCTAATCTCCAGGATGAGAACTGTGGGTATGTACGGCGCGCGGGCAAATACAGCCCTGTTGAAACTTTGACCCTGTTTTTGAATGGCGCTGGGAGTTTTTGCTGGAATTCATTTAACACAGCTCACAGTCTCGCGTATTTGCCGCACCGTGGCTTGCCACCTAAGTTAAAGGAGCGAACATATCGATACCTTGAATGCTTAAAACCACTTGTCTTCGATAACGTGAGAAACAATCCCCGTGCACTTATAATTCCACAAAATTACTGACCCTCGATGCTCCTCGAAAGCCCGCAAGTATTAATAAAAATAGAGGAGCTCGGGTATCGAGGAAGGGAGACGGCGGATGGGAAAATGGGGGAGGAGCTCGTGCGGGATGAAAATCGAAGCGGCCAAAGCGAATTCAATCTCGAAACACTTGGGTAAACGCGAGGGTGGTCGGACATTGGGAGGGCGAAACGAGAAGTTTAGCGGGTAGGATCTCCAGGGTGTATCGCGGGAATGCCGAAATCCGCCGGCGGGCAACGACGGTATCGTCCATTGCGAGCCGCTGGAATTGGCGTGCTCCCATCGGACATAAATTTCAATCAACGGCAGCGACGACGACGCGGCCTCCACCGTTCGACGCCAGCTCGTAGGGAGTTCCGAAATACACAATCGGCCGTTCTCATTGAAGGCGTCGCTCGCATACTTCGTCCTACCCCCTTGATATTTATTGCTACCTGGTCGAAGGTGCCAAGGGCCGATTGGTTCTCCCGTCCGTCTCTCGTCTGCCGCGCCATCGTTACACGCTGCCCACGGAAACGTAAATTCCGCTGCCAGTGTCCCGTTGATTGGTTCCGGCGGCACGAGATTTGCATTAAACGAAACCATCGGTCAGCTAACGTGAACGTTATTGCTGATCAATGGCCGTGAATTGGCACCAATTATTCATTGTCCATCGATTCACTGGTAAATTGGGCTACGCGATACTCTGGAGAGCTTCTTGAGCATCGAGGGTGGGATATCGGAGATACGAAGAAGCCGTGGATTTCTTGGTGGTATTGTGGGAACGGGTGATGAAAAATTGATCCTTGTTCGAGAAGAAGACATAAGAGAACATCGGAATCTTATATTAATCCTTGGTGGTGACACCTTCGTATAATCATAAATTGGTCACATAGGGTTCATTGCACCCTAGCGTCATTTTTGAGTTAGTATTTTCGTATTTTTGAATCTTTAATTTCTCAAGGATAATTGTACATATATTCATAATACTCGTACAGTCATGCTCTAATAGTCATTTTCTAGAAATGTAAATTCTGATATGATGAAATTTGTAATTCAAGAAGACCGATTTTCCACGGTTTTGGAAGAAAGCGATTCTTTTTTGCCATAAAACCCCTTCAGGAGTCGTAAAGACGCGACATTTGAATTTGAAAATTGTTCTTGGGGTATGATACACCCCGTGTGACGGCGAAGGGTTAAACGAAGTATCGGCGCCTTAACAATGATGCCGATTAATCTGAGACATTATTGTACATTAAGGAGTTGCTCCTTTTTCTTTTAAATATTTTCTTGGCTGCTGAGATCGCGCCCATCTGCCCGAAGCAAGCTAGAACGATGCCTGTCGCACCCTCGTCGAACGAAAATTGCTTCATTAAGCTTTCCTTGCCGCCTCGTTCTCGAGACGTTTTTGTTTACCGATCGGCCAGCGCCGGGTCCATTCGAGCGAGTAACAAACGTTACAGGAGAGTGACATTCCCCGACAATCGAACGTTTCCCCCGTTCCCAGAGACGAGGCGAGTCGCGCGTCAGAATATTGCCTTCCGCTGTTCATTGGCAGATTTTAATTAACTTCGCGTTGGGAAAAGTAATAATGCCCGGGCACTTTACATAAACTCGATAAAACCGACACGAGAGGCGGCTGAGAACGGTGCACAAGGGGCGCGGATTGATTCGAGAAACGTTGCATTGTGCCCTCGTTATTGCAACCGAGTGCATGCTCGTGTGCATCCGACTATAACGGGCTGGTTGCGATTGCGTCGAGTCCTCCGACGTAGGTATTACTTCGTTTCACCCGGAGACCACAGGAAACTGTGGATACTTCACGGCCTTTGGTAGCTGATCGACCTATTTCTCGTTATTTAATTGCCGCAGAACGCGAGTGTATCTTATTCCAAACAGAGTGTAACGATAAAAGTGCTGTTCATCAGTGGAGGCTCCCTAGACGGTTTTGCTTCCTCTATATTCTGCAAATAGGTATGTGATTCCTTATAAACTTTTTATCTCGTCATCGATCTTGTAGTTTCTTATACGCAATAACTTTGATGGCCATTACTCGCGTAGTCTGTTAGAGCGATCACAATACTGAAACTGAGCGAGTTCCAAATTTCTTTCCCAGGAGGTGTCCCAATTTCGTTCCGGGAACTTTAAAAGAAATTGAGATCGATTTTCTAAAAATTTGTTATTTGGAATAAAAAGGGTTTTACAGGAGTGAATTATCTTTTATCGGTTTTCAAACAGTTTTACTAGAAATGTTTAATGTTTTGTAGATGCCGAAACGAATACAGTGGAATAAGAAGTCTATGCGAAAAGAAGACGTTTATTTATCGTGACTGCTTGCACACATAAACTGTAAGATCACTCGTATTAATAAAAAAATTAATTTTTCAATTTATTTGCTGTTCTACAAACATTTTCTTTGGGAACGAAATTAAGAGCACTTTTTCAGATCTCACATTTTGCACATTATCTCGTATTGACATGACCTAATTACGTTTCGCGATTCGTGGATACGTAGAGAAACGTTCAAAGAAAATTCATGCCAAGTACCAGCGCGTTCTAACATTTTATACACCCTCTACAGGGTTAAATAAAAATGGGGGACGAAATTTGGACCCTAATCACGATGGCAGAGGTTTGCCAGACTGAAAGACAGATATACCCAAGCGAGTTCATAAAATTGATATGAATTTCCGGGTAATTAATACATAGTACCTACGCACACCATCGTGTTATATTATGCGCATCGATCGTGCACTCAGAAACAGTAGATAATGAAAATGCTAGCCAATTAAAATGATCAAACGTGTACCCTTTATTCTACTTTTCTACGAGGAACTGCAGGCTGACGAAGTCTCTCGTTTCAATGAACTTCTCTGCGAGAAACACGGGGTAGGATCGATGATTCTCGTTACGCCTCTATACTAAATCGAAGCTTAACTTCCCGGACATTTCCACGGAATCAATTATTTTCCATAGAAATAATTAACCCATTTGTTCCGCGTTCAGTCCTGATTACAGATTGAATTAATTTCTTTTAAAACGTATTAATTCGAGTGTTCTTTCATTCGAATGAAAATTTCCTACGCAATCGTTTTGTACTACGAGCTGTGCTATATAATTCTACCCAGTCAACCTGTATATTCTCGCCGAAGACGAAATTGTCTCGGAACCAGTTGAAATACCTGCCATTCGCAAAGAAACTGTAATAGACTGTGACGACGCCGACAAAAGTAATAATGAAAAGGGAGCAATTTCGTGCTCGGTGAGAAAATTCTCATAACTCGCAACAGCGTTAACCAGCTCCTATTCATCGCCCAGTTTCCTCGATCACGCTCGTTCTTGTGTAACATCCGTCTGGAGGGCCCGAAACTTCCTGCAACAGGAACGCCCCGAGGGCCTTTGCAATTAGTAAATTCAGCGCGGCGAACGCGTTCGGCCGCGAAAGAAAAGAAGATCCAGCGCGTGTCTCGTTAAAGGTAACGCGACGGCGACGATGGCGGCGGGGCCGGAAGTTTGATTAGCCGGCAGCGGGAGCAAGCAGAATATTAGCGAACTTAGCCCGGGAACTTGTTCATTAATGGATCGGGAGTTGTACGCCTTGGTAAATCCACGTTGTAATCTGACGGCTGGATCGGGACGGCAATTGAAACTGCCAGCAACAGCTGAACAGTTCCAAGCTCCGGCGGTTACGAAGGGTCTGGGCTGCAACTAATATACACGCTTGTAATTAGTTGTGTCGCGCCCGATAACGTGCGTCGTGGCTGATCTGTCGCTGGCCATGGTAATTTTATTGGCCCCTGTGTTGCGTTTCTATCGGCCACGTCCACCGTTTCTATGATTACTCGTCACTGCCGAGTCACGTTTCGCGTATCCAGTCCTCGCAGAAATTCATGACGATCGAAGGGGTGAAATTTGGTGGCGAATTTGGTCGAACGTTCGGAGACTCGAGACAGTGCTTGCTGGGGAAAAGATTATTTGTGAATCAGCATACTCTCGTAACGTCTGTTCCTTGCACAGGGAGACAAAGCGTTTTAACAGATTTACGGGCGTGTCAGATATCACTGATCAACTCTACTATTTTCAACTCAAACGTTCCTAATTGACCTGTTGCCAAATATACTATATGACATAGGTCAAGTATTTTAATTTATTGGACAATGAGTTATTATAGGTGCCGACCTATTACACTTTCAATATCCATTATGCATCATGTCATAAATCCTTGAGATTTAATTCATTCATCTGAGTAGCTCAACACAATTACGGTAGGTACTATATCAAGAAGTGGAATTGTGTTTAAAACGATCCCACCGGGTAAAATGCTTCCTGATTGTTCTGGGGCTATTAGTAGTGCTATTTCGTAATATCGACGTACAAAGGTTCAGTCCGTACGTCGTCAAGTGTACAAGAAAAAAATCAAAATTACTGCCTCCTCTCTAGAGTAAGGTCTTTTTCAATGTTGTGTAACTTTTGTCATAAATGGTTTAGTGTGGCAGCTGTTTTTTCGCGAATTTAATGACAATTCAACAATAATTTAATGTGTGTCGTTAGCGAATGGGATGATCAGACGTTATATTCAACCACTGAATGTGTAGTTGAATGTTTGGGGTTATATGATCCCTCTCTAGTAGGGTAAAATGATCCCAGGAATACCAGGGAGTGCGTGAAAAAATTTGAGTCTGTGAAGCTGATCTCATTTTCTTATATTTGTAAGTTGATTTGAAGTATTTCTACTAATTGATTATGTACCAAAAATTACCTAAGGTTTGATTTTTTTAAAAAATTATTTAAATTTATTATATTCGCATATTTTGTGACTCGGTGCAATTTCTGTTTTTATTTAAACAAATCAATGCTGTCTAATGTTCGTTTTATTCATTATCAGTGTGTATAAAATGATCCTAGGTGTCATTTTCCCAAGGATTTTATACACCTATGTGTACAAAATGATCCTTTAGTATGCCTTCATAAAAATGCAAATAAAAAATGTAATTGATCAGGTAGCTAAATTTGATCTAAGTCAATACTAAGGTAGATAAACTAACTTACAAAAACTATTTTACTTTTATTTAAATAATTTGCATATGAATTTTTTATATGAATTACGTCCTAAGGTGATCGTTGTAGACACCTTTCCCCTACAGTGGGGAATATTATAGGATATGTAAAAGGAAAGGGGAACGTAAGACAAGGGGAAGTAAAAGAATGAAGCTCATCTTAGAAAAACATTTACATATTTATATATATAAAATATAATACAATTTGTTACAGTGTAGATGATAGTGTAGCGTTTAGACGTTAATATCCAGTGTAAATTAGGTATAAATCTAACAAGAGCGGTATGGAAGGACAGGGCGCCCGGGTACGCGTACGATCTGTGCGCGCGCGCTCGTTAAATAAGCTGTGGGACGTGCGCGCGTGCACATCATGTACAGCTTAACATGATTACACGTAAATGATACAGATACAAGATACTATTTTTTTCTTTCCAGCTAGCTACCTTGAAGTCGAGTGTAGGTGCGTATGAAGAGTCCGGGACGTAGTTTAAATCTAAAAACTATATACAGGGTACCTATGTACACGCATACGCTATTCGCTCGATTCCTTAATCCACTCGGTTGCTTGCGTTGTCGCTCGACCTGCCGTATCGCCATACTATCGATGGGCCACGGTTATCGTTCTCGACCGTCTCTAATCTTTTCTACATACAGTACATACACCTCCGATCTCCTGGCCCCGTCGTGTTCTCGTCGCTCGATCTGTCAACCACGATCCAACTCTCAACATTTACGGAATTGTTTCAACAATGATCAAGTACTTCAATACAAACCGATCGGAGATCGATCAACGTCTCTCCTCGCATGACGGTTACTCTTCTCAGGTACTGGACGCTGTCCTACAACCTTCAAACAAATCCTAGCGGCAGAGAAGTAACCCGTGAAAAATGGTTATCGAACGTCACAAGGAGGGGATCGTTGACGATACCAACGAGAGCACGATGGGCGCCAGGTGGCTCGGCGCGAAAACGAACCAGCTAACGTACACACGATGCAAGATCATTGAGTATAAATGCGTAATATCGTTTCCCTATCGTATCTAACATACTTATCCCAGCGTAAATGACATTTATACTTGTGACACTTTGCTTGATTGTTCTGGTCATATCACCGGCAGTTCCTATTCAACCCCCACCCTGCTCCACCGCCCGCACCTCCACCCCCGTTCTCGGCGACGTCCGCGACGCGGACGCAAAACAGCGTCAGGACACGGTCGCCGTGACTGGAATCAGCGTCGACATCATCGGGGGCCGAAGAAGTCACGGAACGACTTCCTCCTCGCCCCCTCGCACCGCCGATTACAACGTGTCCCTTCGGCGATGATAAATCATCGCTTATCCCTCGACGGATCGTACCTGCGGTTACGTACACGCAGCGAAGAAATTCGAGGGGAGAGAAAGCGGCGGTTCTCGTTCGAGCGTTCCTCGAAATTATCCCCCTTTCTTCTCGTCTTCCTCCTCCAACCGTCGGTCAATTACCTCATCGTCCCGTTTGCGGGCAATTTCTGTCTCCTATCTCGCGTACAACTGACTCTGTGTGTATGTGTACCTGTGTGTGTGTTTGTGTGTGTACGATGACACGATGGCTCCAAGTTGCTTCGAATATTAAAAACGGAAACGGAAAGGTACGCTTGCATCTCGAACTGGGAGCGCTGACATTAGCGAAGCGACGATTGGCAGTTCTCTCGGTGAACTAAATTTACATCGAGCACGTTCGATGATCGAAGGGAACGGACCTGTTCAGCGCCTAAAAACTGTTCTCCTCGAGGCAAGGTAATCGCTCGACTGCCCTACGGTCTCTACACATACAGATCCCCTATGACATTTACGAATTATCCGTTAGTATTAAATTGTAAAACGTGGCTACGCGTTATCGTTACCGATTTAGTCGACTACGTGAGGTTTCTTTTTTTTTTATCGCTACGCTAGGGAGAGAGAGCTCCGACGTCGACGAACCGGTCGTCGTTCAGAGGTCGCGTCAG
This sequence comes from Andrena bicolor, assembly GCA_960531205.1. Lineage (NCBI taxonomy): Eukaryota > Metazoa > Arthropoda > Insecta > Hymenoptera > Andrenidae > Andrena > Andrena bicolor. Next base: position 32,846,254 of record OY482666.1, on the reverse strand, counting down.
GGTTGTCGGACCTCCACGAGGATCGAGAGGGCGCGATATCCGCGACCAACGGTCTGGATTTAAATCGACGACCGGCGTGAACAATTTTTTTAGTGGCGAATCGAAACGTAGATTTTCCCCAGTGAATGTTCGATAAGATACGCGCTTACAAGGCTCCTCCCCGATTCCTGGTGTCTTTGTCCACCGCGTAAGCTGCGTTTTCCTCGATGCTAATGGAATTCAGGAAAAGTGCGCGCGTTAGGGGACTCTTGACTACAACGTGCCGCTATCGATCCAACTGTGCTCCGGCGTAAGTCCTCTCGCTGCACGCCAACGTGCACGTCATTTTCTCTCTCCTTTTTCTCCCACCTTCCCTAGAAAGAGAGAGGGTAAGCTCTCTTTTCTTCCTCTTTCCTTATTTCTCTCTTTTTTTTTAATACTTAAAGTAGTGCTCCGGAGACTTAATCGATTACACGACACCGTAGTGTCGGGCTTGATGTGAATTAACGCAGTCAAGAAGCGAGTTGATTTAAATCGGATACCGTACTAGCCTCAATAGGTCGATCTCAATTCAATCGGGGCAGAGAATCTGTGACTGAATCCAAGCGTTGTATTTGGATTGGAGAAGTTTCAATGATCAGCAGGATTGTTGTCGCGTGTTCCGAAGAGAAGACTAATTTGTAACTGGTTATTTTCACGAATGTGATCATAAACGAGGTCGTTTACAGTAGTTTTTAATTCTCCTCCCCGCGCGACTCCGTTAACTCCCGGCATATAGCTGGCAGTATCAATTTTCTGGCAGTGGCAATTTTTTTAATTATCTCGCGCGTTACGCGGTGAATGAAACGGAGACTGCAGTGCAGATGAATAAAATATTTGATACCCAGTCGAATCGCGGCGAATTTCAATGCGGCCAAGCTCTGAAAACTTTTAATTAATCATGAACAAAAACGAAACAATCGGTCACTGTTAATTACCCTCTATAGAGTTTCGAGCGTTCTCCGTTGGGCATCGCCCCTTTAAATCGTTGCGCAAAGAAATGGAAGTACGTGTTATCCGTAGGACGGGCTCAATCAGGCAGAAATCGATCGAATCGCGGCGACAAGCGTCCCCGGTGGCGAAAGGCCAGAGACGCGCTGGTACTCAAAAATTTCATCAGCAACTGATCTGCTCGCCACGAGTTCGGATTTGGAAAGTTTTCTGCCGCAGAAAGTTTTCTCAGTCCGCGCAAGCTTCATTCGGGATGGATATTTGAATTCTGAGGGCTGCATTTACCATAGATGATCATTTTCGTATAGAGGTGGTACGGTCGTCCACCGTTTCATCATTTCACAAACTTTCCCCTCGTCAAATATTTCGGAATAAGCATTCGGCGTCTGAATTCGGTGGGAACTGGAGTGATAGAAGTGTGTTTTAGACAGACTAATACAATAAAAGTTCGAAAGCTTGATCACCCAATCCCGTCACATAAAGTCCATCCAGAATCCAGCTGCGAGCACATCGAACTCGTATGTAACCAAAGAGTCTCGCGCGGAAAGAGACCTTCGAGCTTCGAATCGAACCTGATGGGAATATTTAACGTCGCTTGAAATTTTTGTGCACCCCGCACAACCCTGGCGTGAAAAACGCATGAAGAAATCGAGCCTACGCTTCCCGTCGCACTTCGCGGACGTGGCTCGCGGAATACAAACGCACGCGCGAAAGAAATACGCGAGCTGGCGTGCCAGCAGGCGAAACTGTGTCCTAACGTGGCAAGTAACTCTATACAATTAAATAAAAAATAAATAATCGCTCGCCCGCGGTACGGGCACACCGTCGAACAACGTTACACTTAATAAACTGTACAGAATATTACAAAGGACCGCCGGTTGCTCCCATGCAAACTTTGGTCGAGTGACACGGCGGAACGACGGGGGAAAGTACGACGTGTCTCGCGAAAGGGCGAATTTTTTGCGCTCCCCGTGTGAATCAACCAACGTTTATATGGTCTCCGTTACAAAACGCATCTATTCGCAGCTCTAATAGTAACAGAATATACAGACTTTGCCAGGAACCAAGCGAGACGCGCTGGCGATCCGAGGGAATCGATCGAAACGCAAAGTCGCGCGTTTCTCGTGAAAGCAGAGTATACAGATCTGAGAAGGTAGACTCTGAAAGATCTCTGGCAGAGAATCGCCAACGTATCGCCTGGCTCCTGGCTCTAGAAATAAACAGCCAACAATATAAATTCTTTCGAGTCGAGAATCTCGAAAATATAATAATCCCGCTGGATCGACAGGACCCCGTGTCACACTTCACTCGTGGATATCTTTCGGTCGAGGTCGTCAACGGGTAAAGGAGGCCAAGCACCGATGATACACGTACATAGCTACGTATGTAGGAGGACTGTGCACAAGCTGCTCTTAACATAGAAACGACGAGCGAGTGTTCGATTTCGCAGCCCGTCGCTCGTCTAAATGGACTAGAAACCTGGGTCCTCTTATTTTTCCTTCTATCTGCCTGGAATCGCGTCCTCCGAACGCTGGTCAACTTAGAGAACGCCAGCTAAGCTCAACTATCAATATTAAATGAACATGTATGTGTGACGATACATTCTACTCACAAGGGAAATTAGGCAACCCGGAAATTCAGAAAATAGTAGTTTTTGTAGTGCAATAGTGCGTTTTAGGATATCTCGGGAACGTTGAGTGATATCGAAAAGAAGTTAAAAGAAAAATTGCTTTCCTCTTTCTATCTGCAAAACAGCGTAAACGTATATGTATATCGAACTAAGGATTGGTGATGGGGGTAACTTGAAAGGTATGGATTTCTCGATAATTATTTTTACGTTGTTATGTAGATATAAAAAAAACTGCGTCTTTTGTTTAAACTTCTTTTTTATATCTTTCGCCGTTTTTAGATATTCCACGAAAAAGAAAATACTGCATTTTTGCGAAGGGGTGATTTCACCCTCTAAAACCGCAATATGGCACAAACAAAAAATAAGTTCGTCTTACGGATGAACTACTCTACTTACAAACAAAATTGCATAATTCTCTGAATTTTCCACTTACCTAACTTCCCGTGTCACCGATCTTATACTTCGCGCAGTATAATATACCTATTTACGAGGGTTGATTGCGATTCACGACCCGTATCGACGCGTTATTCTCTCTATCCTACCGCGTTAAAAGCGAGACACCACCCAATTGAACGTTTTCAGCCTGGGAAAAGCAACACCTTGCCAGAAATTCGAATGGCTTTCTTTGATCGTACTGGCAAGTCAGTGTGTCCAATTCAAAGTGTAGATCTCGAGCATGGAATCTGTAAATCGAATCTTCGAGTCCCGCGGACTCGATCCACGTGTCGATACGAGGAACGGATCGTTTCACGTTCGTGCATCGATGGCAACGTGTACACATACACCGTTCCAAACAGTTTCATTAACATCTATGAGAGAAATTAGACCGATGCAGAAGTCGTCAACTCGGGCGCTCGGAACCGAAAGATATCCAACCTTACGTCCTGTGCAAGCACGCGATACGTCATAACAATAGTGCACGAGCAGAGATCGCGAAAGGGGAGGTCGATCCTTGAACGAGGACAGCGTAGACCCGCGATGGACGTTCGTTATGGGAAAATATATCTGGCAATTCTACGCGCGGCGCGTCGCCAACGAATTCCATTCGTTCAGCTCGATCGCGTTTCGAATGCCGCCAAAAATACGCTCTGTTTTTTCCCCCAAGATCTGGGCGCTCCATCGATCGCTCCTCGGCGTCAACGAAAACAGATGGTCTCTGTATATTAAAAATTGCACGGACACGTATTCGGTGACTTGGGACAAACGTAGACAAGCGACAAAACCGTGAAACGGAACATCGGCCGCGTTCATCACCCTGTCCTCGCTCAACGACCAAACGAACGACAATAGTTATTTAGCCTAAGTGATGCGTCAGAGAGAGAGAGAGGGAGAGTACACACCTGCACGTACTTACATGCATCTCCTCCCCGATCCGGCGCGATCAACAAGAGGATAAAACGGCCGTCCTAGATAAACAGGAACGATCGATCTGTCGGCGATCGATGGGCGTCGTGACGACCGGCTAGCGTTCACCTGAACGCGGCGCCGACGATCAGCGTCACCGTGGCCAGGATCAGAGCCACGGATACCGATCTGGAGGAGGAACTTCCGGCGGTGGGCCCGTCACTGCTGCGGGACACTTTGCTGCGCACCAATTGTCCTCGCTCGACGGCGTTAGTCTCGTCACTGTCAGGATCCACTGGCGGCCCGATGTCCCCGTCCTCGTCCAACAGCATCGACAGCTTGTTCCTGAGGGGCTTCTTCGAGCAGGGCAGACTGGTCTCTTCGTACGTCCTCAGGATCCTCGGATAGTGCACCTCCAGGTTGTCGGTGCCTGATAACGGTCCTTGGCTGGTTGAGCACAGAGGCTTGAACGTGCCTCCGCGTGTAACTTCCTGGAAGCTTTGGAACTTCTTCTCCCAGTCGTAGAACAGCAAACGGTTCTCCAGCGTGATGCCAAACAAGTCTGGGGGTTCTTGAATCTTCACCGGGCTGGAGCTCCTGCAACCAGAAAGAAAGAGGCGTGAAGTCCAAGCTTCGCAGGGGGAGGTCTAAGTTGTGGGTTCGTCAGTTTCAATTGAACATTATCTGATTCAGTGTATCGATATACTCTATGGAATGTCAAGGGTTTTCAAGGCAGAGTCTATGCCCCGACCTACACCACAAATGTGTTCGTTTGGGGAACAAAGCTTGCGGGGTCAGTGTGTTTATCTCGAGGGAGCACATATTTTTCTTGACCGAGTAATCTTTGTGGGTGACCTGGTAAACTGGATACAATGAAAGCATCGTAATGAAGGGTGGTTCTCGAATAATCATAAATATATCGTTCAAGTCACGCATCTGCGTGCGACTCTTGAAATCTTCCCACCCGATACAAAGGAAGATTGAACTTAACGTGCACAAGTTCGTTTACTAGTTGGATCAGGTTATCCAGTACCGGTGTCACGCAACGATGACAATGATCTCCGTCGGAGTTAACGACCCAACTAGCAACCAGCGACCTGCCGATATTAGTGGTAGTAATAACAGTAATTTAGCTACGGTATTCAATGTGGCCGGGGCGTGTGTTTAGCGAAACAGGACGCTTGTTACATTAAAGTTCGTGACACGTCGCAGGAAGCGTCTTCGTGACATACGTAACGTTACGTAATGCAATGAACGATGCGTCTGGCGCAATATAACCGGCCCTCGTTGAACTAACGACAGGTCGTGGCGGTCGTGACGCACGGGCCATCGCCGTCCCTAATTGCCAATTTAAAGTAATCAGAGTAAAAGCAGCGAGAACGTCTGCTAGCTTTGTGTACGTGCGTGTAGGGACACGCGTTGATCATTAGCGCGGTATCAAACGTGTGGCCACCGTGTAAATTAATATCAAACGGTCTTTGAATTCGAATCAAAGCGAAAACGAGCGTCGAACGAGTTGGAAACTGGGAGGCCGCGATTATTCCGCCGAACTCGAACGTCCCGATGACACTCTGGACAATTCCCGCGCGGCATCAAGATCGGGGAAAACAGCGGCGAAACAAACGCAGGCCGAATCGAAACAGTGACGTATGATTTTGACGAGTACTCACGGTATTAGCTTTATGATTCCCAAACTCTGCAGAACGGTGGCTAACGAGGGCAGGGAGTAGCAGAGGGACAAGTCGATGCGTGGATAGTAAAGTGTGGACACAAAGCAAGTCTCCTCTTTCGTTGTCACGCCGCCCAGCGTAATTGCGTCCTTGGTCTCGGACGAGTACTTGCACTCGGCTATCAAATGATCTCCCTGCAACAAAAAGCAAAATATATGTCTACGATTGGTCCGCGAGGAGACTTTACAATGGACTGTTGTTTCATTTCCATTTCTATACACTCGGCCTCGTTTTAATCCAAGCGAGTGGCGAACGTGTAAAAATAATTAAATTGGGTGCTATACAGATCAGATGATCTACAGTGGCAAGAGATAATGCCACGAAACCTGTCGAGGGGCGATAATTGGACCTTTTGTCCTTCGTTACCGTTCCTTACAGCAAATCGCTATTTCAATCACCGTTCAAAATCGCTATTTAAATGACCGTCTAATGAAACACATGGAGCGTGTCGTGCACGAATTCACGGAGCCAACACTCACCGGATAGACCCTGACGGGCTTCTGCAGCTTCCGATACTCCTGATAGCTGGGATCGTAATTGGTGTCAGACGCAATGGGTGGCAGCTCCTCGCCGGACCTTATCTGACGCAATCGGATCTTCCTGCCGAGCTGATGAGTATGCATGATGACGGCGAATATGTTGATGCCGCTGTTGGGGATGGTCTGTCCGGTGCAGTCCGAGATGCAGTGACCTTCGGAGACCACTTCCGGCTGGCCGGGGGGTACGATGTGCCTCCAGTTCGGCTCGATGCCGATGCTGAGGATACCGGCGTCGTGGCTGCGGACACGATCCGTGTAATGTAGTCGCAGGCCTGAGCTGTCGCTGATGAACGGGTCCATATGCGGATTCGTGTAGTGCGTCTCCAGCATGTAATAACGAGGCCCGGCGTCTGGGTCCAGCGCGTATCCAGCCTCTGGAGGATAATTGAAGCCCTGCCAGAGAAAACAGACAGACCAACACGATTAGTTGGTAGCACGAATCGAACGCAATGGGAGAAACGATACTGAATCATTAAACTATGGATTTCTATCCGAGGTCGATGAGACACAGTCGACGTTCTATCGATGAGAAATCTGAGATCTGTTGCGGGGTAATGTTTCACTTACAACGTTACCGTTCTTATTATTTAAAATATAATAACGGCGGACCGCGTAATGGAGGCCGTAAATCGTGTTTGAGATACGGTCGAGATCTGAATCAGTTACGCGACTAATTACACGGGGATAAATCACCGTCCTCCGGATGTTAATCTGACGTCAACGTGGGACAAGCGTAAGAGACAGGGGAGTAACATCAGGTTGTATAGAGGTAACTTTGGATTTCGCGTAATGCATACCAATGCGATGGTAAGGCCACCGCAAACTCGTTCCTCCGCGGTCGCTGGATACACGAGCGTCCTGCGAAGACGCGTCTGATCGCGCGATGGCGCACCGTAATTTCACACGCGACATCCCGCCACGATTTAATCGCCCGTATGAAATACTCCCGCTTGCCGCGTGAAACGCGAAGAAAAATACTCCCTTCTAAGCGTGTCAACCGGTACAATATCGAAGCAACTCTCCTTCAAACGTTCTCAGTATGATATAAATTTCAGTCTATTCAATAAATTTCTACCAATTTCCCCGTATGATCTACTTGAATCTCGGTAACGAATTCAATTTAGCGGTCCGCTTAAGCCGAAGTTCATTTCGTCGGCCGGTCGAGCGTAACGGAAATTTATTTAATTCCTCGTGATTTACATAAACGTGTCACGCAGCATACCTCTGAGCCCAGGCTCCAGATAACCGCGATTGTGTTGCACTGAAGTGACGGCTGATTGAGCTGCTTGCAATCGCTGCCGGACGTCTTCGCCGCCTCGTTCAATTGTGTCTGATTTCCACTACACTCGTACAACGTCATGTGGTGCAGGTACTCGCAACTTCCGGGTTGTATCACCGGCTCGTACTGGAAAAGAAACCACGTGCATTACATCCAACGCCTGGCGAGCACAAGGTAAGCGAGCGGCGCAACTCATCGCGTACGCGTAAGGACTTAATTCATCCGGCATAGGCTCGCGAACGTGCGCAGGCACCTGGGATGGATCAGGGATGTTTCGACGAATCGATATGTGTACCTCGTCACCGGGATAAATCGGACGTGGGCGATTTTAGACGCCTACTTCGATCGCGGGACTCCGACAAAGGATGCACTTCGAATAGCGGGAGTTCCTGGAATCTAGGAGCTAATCATCTGTCGCGCAATGCGATCCCATCGCGTACCACCGTCACGTCCGATTGACTTCGAGATGCTGTTTGGCCCGACAGTGGATACGTGCTGTATCGATTCGACATTGTTTCGAGGTCCAGAGAGTTATTTCACGTACTTCGCCCGTGATCGTGGATCGCGGTGAATGGAGAGTATGAATTAATGACTCGCGCGACAATGAAAGAGCTTTGAGCGTGAATAGATTAGCCCGTTAAATCTGTTGCTCTACTTGGAATTTTACCGAGCAATATCAATTCCGTTTCCCAAAGAAAACGATTCGTGGCGACTAACTTTACGATCGACGCATAGGTACTCTCGTTGATTCTCCCGTTCAGAGTTAGATGTACTAAAACCGTGAAGTAACCCGGTAATTTCGATGCAGCGCGTTCGAGATCGGCAATGATCTCTGAATCACTTCGTACGAATGAGATTGATTTTGTGTAAAACGCCTAACACGTGTGAGAATAATTTGCTAGTTCCTTGGAAAGGACGGCCGTCGAATTCACGGTAATCGAGTCCCGCGATGTTAAGCGTAAATAGGGTCAAGAAACGGTTGCCCTGATCCCTGGCGAGAACTCGCGAGTATCTGTACTTGGGAAACTGGGGTACGCGGAGCTCGAGTGCTCCCATGTTGGCGGGAATCTGCACCTACGTTCCCGGGTTTAATCAAGTTTAGATGGGCCTGGATGCGTATGGCTCAGCGCAGGGGGGTGGCAAGCAGGTGGGTTATAGCTACGGGATCTTACCTTCACAACGTGGTGTTTGCGAGTGATGTTTGGCATCTTGAGAACACGGCACCAGAGCAGCGTGTCTTGGTACTCGGGTAGGTGAACCTGCAAAGTAATTCGAAGAAGATTGGTTAAAAGAATGCAATTCGTTGTGAGCGGTGTTCTCGGCAGGTTGATTAAAACTTTGGCTAAGAGTTCCCAGTATCGAAAGAAGAAAATGAATTCGCACGCTCGGGAATAGGTACTTTCATCCTCAGATACAGTTTAGCCCTGTGTACAAGAATCATCCTAACTCCTATTCCGCATAGGACTGGGAGCTTTGCCACGTTAGTCTATGACCACCAACTACAGGCACTTAGCAATAATCTATCAATATGAAATAATAAGTGTTCACGTATCAAAGCTTGTAGAGGACAACTACAACACCCGTGAGAGTTATTCCAAACATATATTCCTTTGAGCTCATCTGACAAACACGTTTCACGTATGATACGAGGCCCTTTCTTGTTTTGATGCGGCAACCTCATACCTAAAGTTACGATTAATCTTTTAGGAACGGCCTGCACGAATGATGGCTGCAGACAGAGAAGCCATTCGCTTTTCTCGGTGCGCCGAAACGAGGGGATGGAACGAATCACGGCTGGACGAGGGTAGGTGGATGTTGTTGGCCGTATACGCGCGAGGAATTTCGTTAATGCTTTCTCAAAACTTCTCGAATGTTAACGCTGTGTACAGCCCATCCTCCCGTTCGCGCGCGTACAATGCGACTGGAAACTCATCCGACTGTGCACGAAGCTGCCTGGAACGGTGGAATCTGTCTATACCCGTTAATGGAGTAACGTAGTATTTAGCGGGAGTACAACGCTCGCCATCGCCGAAACGTCGGGCTCCAAACTGTTTTTCTAATTGCGACTGTCTTCGTATGAGTTCCCCGGACAGTTCGCGTGACGAAGTTAACCCGGGCAACAATTTTCGGGACCGGGTACGCAATTGCGAGTGGGACGGGCGGAACTATTCGCTGTTTTTGAAAAAGGTACGTGGACGGTGTAGTTTCGAAACTTCTGCCTCCACTTTTCCCTGCCAGTTCGGTATTGATTTGAAGTAAACGAACGTGCTCGATCGTTTTCGATGTGTCCAGCGTTCTATTTGTGGTGATAAAATAAAAACCGCTCTATTTTCGTTATTCTTCCATTGCATTTAAGTACAGCCACATTTCCCCGCTACTCCTTCAATCAGGCTGGTTAGATATGTCCCAAAAATGGATCCTGCATCTGTGTTATCTAGTTCACAAAATCCTATCTACCTAAACACCTCCCTGCCTCCGTGATCTGATCCCTCGTAACGCTGAAGTAAGTACATATAGGTACCTATATACATTTTTCCATTTGAAGCCATACGAGAAGTGAACCGTCTCTCCATTCCTAACTTCGATACTGCTAAATCCTCCGGCTCTTTTTTCTATGTTGCACCTCATTTCTATAATCTCATGCCTGATGCTATCTATTCACTTTCCTCTCTACGACATCCTCACATACATTAAGCCCAAGTCGACGCGATCAACTATTGACTCCTCACAATATCTGTATTTCTACACTCACATTTCCCCCCGGCCTCTCATTCTTTTCATCTTTTTCTGTCCTTAATGTCTTAGCGAGGCCTAATAGCAGCTACCACACCGAGCCTGTTCCCCCATTTACATTTCTATTGTTTTTTTTTTAGTTTCTATTGTAAGTGGCGTACTAATGACATTTTACTATTCTTCTTCTTATTATTATTATAATTATTATTATTATTATTGTACCCACGCGAACATCAAGAAACTGGTGAATAGTATATGCAAACGTTAGACGTCGAACGGATGAAGCTCTCCTCAGAATCTCGAGCGTTTTAACGATCAATGAAAAGTCTCCGCGTGTCGATCAGCACCGTCTTTAGTTCGCCGTTGAAAAAGATCCCTGCAGATATAAAATAGAGGGAAGGAGAAGGAAACGAAGGCTGTCCGTTCGAGCCAGTGCCGCAGGGTGTGTACGCGACCGAGGCGTCCGAAGAAAATTGCGATTCTTTTTTCACAGCCGTGCTCCTCGGGCTGCCCTAAGCTCTTCGCAGCGCGCGGCCAGATTCTCCCACGCGCTTCTGCGAAATTATCGATGTCAAGATTACCGAGAGGGACGACTGCGTTTATTGTTTTGCGGTCGAATATGCTGAACGCGCCCTGCGGGCGAATATTTAGGCTCGCGAGCTGCATTTACGATTCCACGGCTTCTGATTGGTGCGCTTCTTTCGGCGTACCTCTCCTCGCGAGAGTGTAACGCATCTCTGCCAGATGAACTCAAACTTGAAACTTTTGAAAAATTTTATTCCCGGGAGAAATAGAGATGAGAATGGAGGAGAGTGACTCCGAGCCGTCGGATGCGCCCACTTTACGCAACATTGTCAAGGCGGATCAACTATATCACGTTGCGAATTGAATGACGGAACGCGTACACGAAGGAGAATCGCAGAATTTGTTTTTGTGAATTTGTCACGAGCAAACGTCGACGTGCGAGCGATTCACGATGCGCTTCACCCTTGGCCGCTTTTTCCCAGCTGTGCCGTTTCTTGGAATGAGAGGAGACGATAATTATCCCCCGGGTATGCCGCGTTTCGCGTACTATGCGCTCAAATGGGAGGCATCTTTTGAACAGGCGGTCCACATAAAAACGCGTTTTATGCTTCTCGACTGGCTCACTCGCGCAACCACTTCGTATTTCGCCCTCTCCCGTTTCCCAGCGCGGCGCCAACTTTTTACCCGCGCATTTGCTCGTACAAATAGCTAATAACGGCGTCACACTCCCCTTTCAAGCTGTGGTAGCTCGGAATCCGCGCAGAGCGCCGAAGGAATTAGTGTTGAATTGGATGAAAGAAGAGGAACGCAGCCTCGGAGAACGACACGTCCCTTCACTTCCGCCGCCGTCTTAACGTTATGCAACACGAGGCCACACGATTCTTGCATTTTTCGCTTTATAAAGTGTATTAAAGATGGCCGAGGGTGTGCGGATGGGTACGATGCGGTGTGTGCATGTTACGTAAGTGGGTCAGTAGGCACAGACTTGCAAGTTTATTGATCTTTTAAAGGAAGACGAGAGAAATGTGATGCGGCACAGGCTGTGCTTGATAACGAACGAGATGCACGAGAACTGAATAAATTCCTCACGTAAATTCCCGAATATTACTTGCCGAATGACCTTTCCATCAACGTTTCAATTAGCAGGAAGTGCGCAACGTTGAATACCTCCCTGCTATTCAGACTTTTGATTGCTTGTGCGTAATTAACTTTGGAGAATTTATACTATGACTGTCTGTATAATATCGAAAGCGAGAGTGTATTTACGATAGTGCCTGCCGAAATCTAGACACCGCGGCTATTACACGGACCTTATTCCTCCCGAAAATACAAAAGACTTGAGCTGAGGAAGCTATAAGGGCCGTCTGCAAAGGCGACGCACGAGAACGCAACACGCCGCGGGCGAATCTACCGCGTCGGCGAAGTTTCGTTTTCGATTCGTCGCAAGAATGGTGCTCGCGAAAAAGGGTATCGTCTGTCGGCCCGGGAAAGGGAGCCGAATGAATGCAAACCCGTTGTAACAAGCTGGCCTTCTCTTTGTGCCCGCAGACATTCATATTCATCGCGGCGCGATACAAAAGTTATTTCGACCGCCGGGAAACTTCCGCGTGCGCAGTTAGGGAAGAACAAGTAGCATTTCGCATAAGAAAGACGCGAGGGGAGCGGAGAGACAAGTCGCCAGGGTAAGATAAGCGGCGAGCACTGGCGACTTTAATGTCGTCGCCGCTCGTCTCGTACTAAGATGCTGCTTTCGCTGAGACGATTAAAATTTCGGCGCTTTACCGAACTTTCCGCAACAGTGCGAAAACGTGTGTCGAGTAATCGACCGCTGGTGGAATTAAAAAGTTCGCGGGGAGGAGACAGTCGCGACACGTGTCGAGATATTGCACTTGAAATCGCGAGGGAAAAGAGACACGGAAAGTATCATAGTCGCAAGAAAGTCGACTGGTTGCTCAAGGCCGCTTGCCACGCTATAAATCACCTGAGACGTAGCCAAACGGTGGAGAGGAGGTGGCTTCTCCCTCATTAACCCCATTAACTTTGCCCCGAGTATAGTAAGCATTCGTTTAAGTTGTACATAGCACGCGTGGAATTCACTTGCTCCAAGCATCCTCCAAGAATAGGCACGTAATTAAGGAGTACGTACGTACGCTCGGTTGCTCTACATCGGGGCAGGTGTGGAAACCGATTTGCACGGGTCGTATACCTACGTTCTCGAGGGAAAGATCGATCGCTCGTGAACCGAGCATAAAGGAAAAATCGTCGGCTGTCAGCCGTGGAGCCGGGCTCCGTCGGCGATGGAAATACTTTCCGTGGTGTTCTAAGGAAACGCTCGGTTCGATGAGTTCGGACGTATATGGGGCCGTAAAAACGGCGCAATTCGCAAAATACGGAAATAAGAAGCGTACACGAGGAAGGTACAAACGCGCATAGGGGTAGAAAAATCGGAACTATCCTCGAGTCAGCTTTCCTTCGAGGGTCTTTCTCGCTTTAGTGCTCCCGATTCGCGAGAATCGTGAATTCTGCAGGGCGCCTGTGTTCGTTGCCCATGAAACTTCCACCATCCACGCTACCCGTAAAATATATATTTTGTCCGCCCGATGAGCCGAGGCGTCCGATATTTTTGAATAATTCAATCAACCGACGTGTGCCGATGGATCCCGTAATGGAAGCGGCGAGAGGAACGGAATAGGGGTGGCATTATCAGAATACGGGGGACGAAATAATAAATTGGAATTACAGGGTTGGCGGGGCGCCGTTGAAACCGAACGAAGCTAATTTCATCAGCTCTGTTTACAATTTATATCGAATGGGACCGGCGTGTTTCGGTGTTCATCACACCGTAACAAATTACTGCTGCTCCCGACTGGAAAGAAATTATTCGTTCGCCCGGCAAATGAAACGATTTCGCGTCCGTTCCTCCCGTTTCTTCGCCACACAATTGTTCGTAATGGATGATAACTACGCTGTAATACGATAATAACTTTTCTAATGAGCATAGTATTATCTAATTGTTCAAAATCACTGAGAAGATATTAATGCCCATTTCCTTCCATCTTTCATATCAACAATTTCATTTAACACGTATATGTATACATACATATATTATATAGGGGAGAGGTGCTATACATATGTAGAAGGGACAGATTTTAAATGGGATAAATCAGTCGTGGGAATTAGGGTGTATTCAATTTTTGTTGTTCTATGTGCCATTAATGATATTTTAACAATTAATCTCATTTTGTTTATTTTTATTAACGTTTACCTTCCATGACGTCTAATGTCCCATTTAAGACTACCTAATCGCGAAAATTGAAGATTTTGTTATTCCCTGTTATTATTAATAAGTTTGAAAAATATTTTTATTGACAGCCAATAAACATGCTTCCTATTAATAGACTTGTGTTTTAAATAGCTATCATGCTATTATCCGAAATGGACGGTAAATATGATCGCCCCTTTTATAACACCTCTCCCCTACATTTCAATTATAAATTGGGAAGTGGAGATTAGTCTAGATTCGATAGTTGCCCCCGGTATTGACGTGGAGCCAAGAGTCACCCCGGTGCAAACTATAAGCAAGCCAGGCAGCCCGTGGAATTAGCATTGTCCGATTCCAGCGATAGCGTCGACCCATAATCTATGACCCGGCGACGCTAATGAACGAATAGTTTTTGCCGGATGTGACCCGGTTAAGATTTATGCCGTCATAAATTCGGCGGCACAATGCTGCCGTGGCTTGCATCCGATAAAAATCCACTCGTACCCGGGCCTGAACACGTTAAACGCGCTTCGAACATTCATCTCACGCGCAACCGAGCCCACCGTGGCCGTCCTCGTTCCTCTCGCTCCTCTTCTTCGACGGCTCTGTGTACACGCGCGAAACAGAAGCGTGACTAAATCGACTTTGCCATAGTATCGTAGCTCCCGGCACCTAAAATCAGGCCACCGTCGCCTTCGAGTGCCGAACGGGGACGAATAATGGCTCCCTATGCGCGAACAGATTGCGGCGAGAGCTGGACGTAGCCGATGGGCCAACGAAATTAGCGGCCATGTGGTGAGGGCGGCTTTCCATACAGTAGAAGCTTTCTGATTTCACTGGCTCCGCGTGCAAAGGGAATATCTTCCATTCGATTGTTCGGGTTTCCAGTGATCGAGCCAGAGGACAGTTGAGGTGATTACACAACTCGGTCAGACGAGAACGAGTCTCAGTAATTTGGAATTAATATTGTAACAAGGGTAACGAACCGGAGAGGTGGCTATGCCCACTTAATCAATAGCGAAACCAAGTTACCAATGTGGACGTGATTGGTCTAACAAGATCGACCTCAATAACGTAAAATCTGATAAACATATTCGCACGTTCCCACACGATCCTATGAACAACAGTCCCCAAATGAAATAAGCGCCCGCGAGTGGCCTAAGCTTCGCCACAAAAACTTAAGAGAACAAAAATCGACACTGCGGGGTCCATGCACATAAAGCACTTACCACGTTACGTTATGTACACCCAGATATCCGCCAAGCCATCACCCCCCAGCCCCCAAGTTCCCCCATCGTCAATTTTCCTAACACCCAAAATCCTTTGAACACCTATACATTACATCATTACCACCTACGCCCAGGGTCTATCATTATGCATACATACGACGCGTTACATCGTGCCATATCCTTCTTCCCTCCGTGGTATAATCATATTATGGGATACTCGCCACGCAATGGCTCGTATTACACCATAATTTTCCGCCCACGCGATTCCGCCCGGTTTCGCACATCATCGACCGTCGAACGAACGGTTCGCTTCGGTTCGCATCGGCTCGCCCGTACGCGCTGACCCTCGTTGCATAAGGATAAAATACAGCGTGCACTGTAATTGATCGTCTGGGAGCCACGCAGGGGACGTGGATAAATGACTGGATACCAACCTTGTTCATTATGTCCCACGTTTGAAGCGACGGCTCGGCTTCTTGGTTGCGCCAGTTCTGCCTCGGCTGCGCGTCCCTCTGCACCAGATAGAGCGGTCTGGATCCTCGCACCGCTCCGTGACCGGGCAGTACACCAGCGGCTGACACTGGCTCCTCCGCGTGGTACTGCCAAACTACTTGCATCGTGTCGTTCTGAAACAGAAAGGGAGACGATACTCGTTAGCGCAAGTCGATGAGGAATAATGGTTCAGTGTGGAGAGCCTGACGGTTTCACTCCTTTCGTCTCTGTTAGTGAGGCATGATTTGTTACACTGGAAATTGGTAAAGCGACATCGGTTTGGAACAGTAGAATTTAGGGGCCCTTCGAGTAATCGGATTCGATCGTATAACACCACGTCCTGGACCTAACAGTGATGTTGCGTCAAGACGAGTCCGCGGCCCTGGTCCTTCATTTTTGTTATCGAAAAATATCGATAAGGCCGGCTGACGGAGGCACAAAGCCACCGCCTTTATATCCAGTTTGCTATAAAAGTCGAAGCCTTCGGGTCAGAGCGGTCGGCGAGGGGCGGGAGGCCCTCTTCGTGCTTTCACGTTCAAATTCCGCAGGAATATTCTCGAGTCCCGGGCGAAGGACGGAGCACTCGACCGAGAATTTTTAATTTAACCCTTTTTATTTCGCAATATCCGCCGGCGGCGAATCGCATATTGCAGTGTTTCCACGAGGTCGCTCGAAAAGGGAAAAGCGTTCCCGTGTACATCGCGCGATAACCTCTGTATCCCCGTTTATCGATGACTTCCACTCTTTCAGGCTAAGGGCCTTTTCAGATGGAGCACTCGGGTTGCTCGCGGCTGCCATTCGGCTCACATTCGCACATTCCCTATCGCTCGGGATCCGTCATAGCGTCGGATGCATGTGAAAACAAAAGATGGTAGGTGTAACGTCAGATCCTCAACACTAGTTGCTAGTTACAAGACCTTTTCGGTTGAAAAGGCGCCAAGTCTTCACCCCCTCTCTGTCTGTTTCTCCTTTATCCTTCGCCGCGTGATTAAAATAGAATTCCACATAAATTGATTAGCGAGTCGCGCTGTAATAGAGTGGCGAACAACACGGAATCGAAGTAACCGCATTGGATGAGCCCACGACCACGCCTGCCCGGAGTAATATTTCCCTGTGAGTCGTTCGCGTGGAATTTATCGCGATTGGATTATATATCGACCAGGTGAAATTAGATAGGCACACTCGCCCACCAGCCAAATCTACTCTTTCCCCCCACGCCGATCCTTGAAATCGACACCTTTCCCGACGATCGAACAATGAGGTACACCCCGTTAGTTCCGGTGAAATTAATTAATCCGCGACTCGATTGCTCGATGCTCAAAATTCAACACGCGAAAGAATTGATTGGGTGGAAAGACAGACCGTCGGGCTGGTCGATTGAGCGTGCAGACGGTGCGCGTCCCGGTGCCGATAAACATATCTCGCTAACCCGACCAGTCGGTCACGCGGGTCCGCTCGATTTCGAATTAAGAACGGCTGGATTCATTTACGATTCACCTCTTCAAAAACGGACTAACGTTATCGCCGGGAAACGCGTATTTACCTGGCTGTTGGCGCTGCTCCAAACACAAAATAGTGCGCGCTTGGTTTTATACCAACGTACGCATTCGCGCGGCTATTCCGATGAAATCGCGTATGAAATCAACGGGCACTAGCACGAAACTGTGATCGTGAGTAATGCGAAGTTGAAATAGTGTTTTATAATTGCTGACATGTTTGCTGCTTTGCACGCTAAGCAGTGTAATTAAAAGGTAACGCCACGATGATAGACCAAAAATGGTAGGATAACTTTGGAGGGGATTTTAAAGAAATTTATGAACCTTCTAGACTCGCTATTCCTTCAAAAGTCAATATTATTTCGAAATCTTGAGTACTTCTCTGGTACTTAGTGTGTAGAGTACGAAACTTTTTGTCTTTGTGTCCTAGGTCGAACGGCGTGGACGTGAAAAATTCCACCGTGGAATTTTTTTTGTTCTTCTTTATACATATCCTAAGCATCTTAAGTTACATTTTTAATAAAGTTCTTTAATTTGTTTGAAATCACCTACAACGTTATCCTACCATTTTTTACCTACTATGGTGACGTTACCACTTAATGTATCTTCCGCTGAAATGCTGTGTCAACCACGAGACTCCACTGTGAGGAATCCAAATATAATGGGGACAGCTCCTCTGGCACTAAATACATATCGCGATTGAGTCGGTTACTGGGAAAAGTGTGACTGAAATATTCACGTTAAAGGCCGTTTCTTGCGTGCGCCTTTGGCGGGGAATGAGCATCGCGATATCTGTCATTTCATGCGAGTGCGTGATCCACAAGCCTGGTACGAGATTATAACGACTGTTTGTTGATCACTGTCCCGATACTCCAAATTCTATACAGAACCGCCAGCCTGTTACAGGGCAGCTTAACCCACCCTTCCTTTGTTCCACGTGTTTAATAAATATGCCAACGAACGTGTCCGGTTTATTCACGTGACGCGGGCTAAATTTTCCCACGTGAACGCGAGCGGAGCAATCAATCCGTAGCATTTTCATCTCGGAAGGTTTTACGTGGAGGCATGCCTCAGGGATCAATTCCGCATTGTGTGCACCGATAATCTGTGTCTGTCGTGTGCCCGCGCAGGCTGCACCCTCGAAAAGAAGGGGCACGGGAGAGACAGGAGGATGGCGGTCTCGCGCGCCCTACACAATACCGACGATGGTATTCCTATCCACCGGTGGTGGTCGACCTCGAAACATGTATGTATATCGATCCGCGTTATGTGCCAAATGTTTGGGGTACTCGGCTCCACTCACAATTACGAACAATCACACTTGATTGGAGCATTGGCCAGATGCAGTCTCGTTAATCTTTCATTCGAATGCGGGCAGCCCTTATCAAGCAGGCCTAAACTAATTACAATGATGAGCTCCGTCGCGTGGACCCTGCCACGGTCAGATCTTTTATTCCGAGGGTCCATTTTGCTCGTTGGGTTCTAGTTAACTACCACGGTGTGACTTTCACTGAATAACGTCGAATATCGCACCTAGCATATGATACTTTACGTTATAGCTATTACCAAGTACTTAACGTTCTCAACAGTCAATGGCATGTCTAGTGCTTCGAGTATACATCCTATTCAATACCCAGTACGTAGACCGTAGCACCTTGACACTCTGAAAACGTTCTCGAGTCCCTCAACTATCTCCGCAATCCAGTCCCGAAAATTTCGGTCTGCCGCGCCACCAGTGCTCCCCATTGGTATTCCGCAGTCAGCAGTCGAGCCCGAATTATCCCCTTACCGTTTTATAACGATAGATAAGGCAAAGCGCGGCTCTTAAACGTAACGGCGAGACGTGCACAGTCAGAGAAAAATCGCCGATCCACGACAGCCTCGTAATTTTCAGCGCACGGCGGTATTACGCAGTCGTCGGGGCCGAGTGACGCAGGGATTCGGATTCCTCTCACGCGTCAGCCATCCACGTTCTTCGATAATCGTCGGCGCTGGCGATCCAAGAGCCACAGGAATCATCGAGCTTACGGATCCCTGCGCCTACGTTCATTCCAACTGAGACAATTGGGCGCCGTTTACCTGAATTGGATAGGTCGGAATAGGTGCAGAGGGAGGGAGAGCCACCGACCTAGATCGCCGCGCGAGATCGAGATTCCAGCTGGGCCGAGGAGATGGAAGGTCGATAGGAGGAAATGGGCATCGCGTGAGAAGTCGGGACGGAATCACGCGATCCGAAGCTATCGGAGAGCCTCTTTGACGACGTCATACGGGGCCACGCTTCTGCCTGAGTCTCTTTCTCTGGCAGACTGATCATTAAGAAAATTAAACGTGTCGCGTGCAACGGAACGATCCATATGAAGAGCCTGCTCCAAAGCAACGATCTCTCCAATCGAGATGAAACCTCCGAGATAAAAGCTGGCTCTCGAAGATTTCGGGGGACTAGAAGCTCGTGGAAAAGTTTCAATCGCGAAATTCTCTGTGGTGGGTTTGGAGAGTTCACCTGTGTGGTGTCTTGAATTTCTTAAGTTTCTGGGCAATGGCAGAACAGGGACAAGTACGCTTACTTCCGGCGAACTCTGAGAGACTATGACGAAAATTCATTTCGCTGTTTAAGAATGTCGAGTACATAGACTGCTATTGAATTAAAACGGTGGGCGAATGTAGATCAGGAAGTGGTAGCACCATTAATTGTAAGTTAGGGCAGAGCGTTTTGCCAACAACCACCGAGGGATTAAGGAAGAAATGGAGAGCAATTCCGGTCGACAGAAAGCAAAGGAGAAACGACTGGGGCCTTCGGTTAAGTGGAAATATCTTTCCTTTCGTGGAAACGTTATTCTTCATTAAGAAACTTTGTTGTTCTTCGCTCTTGAACCGAGGAAATCACTCCCTCTTGCTCTGCCCGCGCCCAACCCCAGATCCTTGCCCATCCCATCCTCGGACCGTGCGTCTATCTTATGAGTCCCCGTTGCTCCCGATTATCCTTTCCAATAGTCGTTGAATCCCGTAGACGAGACCCCATTTAGAAAGTTAAAGATGTCACTCGCGATGCGAGCAAATGGCTCCCGGTCCCTCCAACGACCGTACCATAAAAGATTTAGCCATCCACGCTTAACCCTCCAAGTTGTACACGTCTACGGTGGGGAGTGAATATCGTGGATGACGTAACCACGCTGTTCCCGTTAAATGTGCTTCTAACAAAACAGCGGGAAAGATTCGATTTAATTGCAGAGCGATCGAGGTGGAAATTTCCAATATTCCCGTGACAATGGGACGGGAGTCGCAGAGATTCTCGAGTCGAAGCGATACCAGAAAGGAAAGAGATTAGTCAAGAAGTCCGAATATAACGAACCATAATGGATCGCGTGAAAGGAGCCCTTTGTCAAAGCGATTCTCCCAGCTCCGCGTTAAGTTCGTTTTAGTTTCCCCTTTCATTGTTCCTCCCCATTCCCCGGCACCTTTCCCATCGAACCGAGGAGGACCATGAGTCGCGATTAACCTTTGGCCAACGATGGTCGAACGCGAGCGGCGTGCTCCAATTTCGAGGAGCGAGAGACATCGGTGGCGAACGACTCGCTTTCGCGAAAAAAAGCTCGTGTTAAGAGGTATTCGGAACCCTCCTCGGAGTTTCCCAGTCGACCAGTAGAAGCTCCGAGGGGAAAAGATACGAGCAGTCTCTTTGCAAAACGCCCCCTTTTTCGCAATATCGTTCAGCCTCGCATTTGAATGGACGTTCGGCTTGGAGAGCATCCGCGGCGCTCATGCAATATGGATCGAAATGCAGATTAAACGCGTATCGTTACTGGTACGTTAAGTAAGATCCTCCGTGAAACGGCTCGCGTTTCCGTCGCGCGTGAGAAAAGGGGGAATCGCTCGAGACTAAACGAAGCGTCTTATAACTCCGTGATCGTATCGATATTACTTATTATAATCATACTTCGCAGGCACTCCAAGTGCTTTCCTGGAAAACAAGTCCCCGCAGGAGAAGAATATTATTCTGCATTCTGGAAATTTGTCTCAACTCCGCTGCACCGTCAGTCACGGACCACTCCGTATAAAAGCGGGCACCGTGAAACTTTAATCCCGTCGGGGCTGCAGAAAGAAGATAAAATTTTGCCGGTTCGCGCGCAATTGATCGACCAAACGCTGACGAACCGAATTACGAGGCTCTCGCCGGATGGTGGCGATTCCCGCGACGAAACTTTCGGACCCAATAAAAGTATCCGGCGGATTGAAAGCTCGCTCGTTCCCTCGCGCGCGGCCGCCGAACGAAGAAAAGAAGGACCGGCGCGGCGGGGGTGGGAAAGTTGGACGGCCGGGCACTTTACGGTTTCGCGGAGTTTCGCGGGAGAAAAGTGAGCTCGACGCCCTGAGGATAGACAAACCAATAGAAGGGACCCGGGGGTGCCGCAGCTTCTTTACCCTGGCAACGTTAATTGCTTCGAGTGCAAAAACCGAGTGGCGCGCGGCTAGTTATCGACGGGCCTCGAACTGTCTCTCCTCCCTTTCCCTCTATTTTCTTGCGCATCGCCACCCTCTTAACGCTGCCGAGCCTCGCCCCACCCCGTGGCGAGCGTGTTTGCAACTCCGATAGGGAAAACTAATATTGAACATTCCAAAGTGGAATGCAAAGGGTGCGACCAGGACGCGGCACGAGGATGAGGAACGACGAGGGGTCCGAGTCGAACTTGAAAGTTTTAAAAAGCAATTAAGGGCTTCAAACTTCCGACGCTTACTTCTCTCCCCGCTACAAGCCCATTCTTCTTTCTCTCAACCCTTATTTCTCCCGCGCCTCCCAGAGGATGTCGCTTTCGTCCATCGCCAGCAGTTTTCCCTTTTTTTTCCCTCGCCCTCGTTGTCCGCGTCGTTCGAGAACAGGGACTATTGTCCTCAACGCCAGCGCTTGGATTCTTTCAATGTCGTTCGGGAGTTTAGCAGGCCTCCCGGGTCTATGCTTGAAACCGCGGCAAAGTTCGCGGAAGCCGCAGGAATTTACGTCGGCGTCGAGTGATTCGGGAAACAGCGTTAATTACTGTCGATTCCCTGTTTAATGGGTTTCCGCGGCCGCAACCATGTCAAGTGACCCAGTTCGGACCTTGTCCTCGCTAGTTAGCGCCCCGGAACTTTTTTATTTTTTAATAGATAAACTTGCGGTGATTACGCTTTAAAGTAGGGTTCTCCACATGTACAGCGACCGCGACGGTGAATTAACAGATTTTTCTATATGCTTTTCAGGGAAGGGGTGTCCTCGAGTTGGAGGATTTGTCTACTCGTGGTAAGCGAACGTCTACGGTGTGTCTCTGAAGAGCCAACCACGATTTGCTCAGAGAATTCGATCAGTTTTCAACCGTTTCAAGTATTCTCAACGCGTGTGTGAATCTCGCAAGGCTTCTGCGCTCCGCGCGTTCGCATCGTTTGGAACGCGATATGCATAGTATCGTTCCGCGAGTCAGTCGCCTGTAACACAGTCCCATTGAAGCTGTCGCTGATGTAGTTACAAGCTGTCTAGATCGATTAGATTCGAATTTGACGCCCGCAGCTCGGGTTCCGCCAGATAAACGAGTCGAATTCCTCTGCAAAATTCTCCGTGCGGCGCCACAATCCGCACCCTGTAAACTTCTGGCTTTATTCCAGTTTTCTTCGAGTTGACTCAAACACGCGAAATCTAATTATTTTGCAAGCAAGGTTGTGGGAAGTCGGGGGAAGTGAACAAAAGATGGCGGTTGTACTTATAATTAGTACCGAGCACTGAATCACCACCGACCGTGGCTCGAGCCATTCCACCCTCCGTTTTTCTTCGTTTCAACCGACCGCGCCTAGCCTTTAACCTTCGCCGAGTCTACGAAATCATACGCGCGCGCGGCGGCGGAGATAATTTTAGAATCGCGTGATTAAACTTTTCGCGATTAAAGTTCCCCGCGCCGGCCGTGAATAATGACTTTAAAGCGTGTACCGGCATGGCAAAGATACACAAGTTGCCCGGCTCAGCTGTATTATTTCCATGCTGACCGGCGTCGCTGGCGAAACAAATTGAATTTTAGATGATATCCGGGCAGCGTTCGATAAAATTTAAATGAGCGCGACGCGTAATTGGCCTAAGAAATTTTGATGAATTTTCCAATTTTGAATTTATAGACCGTCTCGGGTCGAACGATGGAACGGTTGACTTCGCGAAGTCCTTCGTGACGGCCAGAGGCGAAAGGAAATAGCAATTTTCCAGCTTCACAGGCTGATCCAACATAATTCATGAGGGAACCATTGATTGGAACGCGGTTGTGTGTGCCGACAAGTCACGCTGCAAAAGAGACAGTCGGGGCTAACAAGATTCTATCGCTTGGCTCGTCGTGTTGCCGGTACTCTCTTCATCAACCTGATGCCGATGAGCTAACATCGGCGAATACGTGGCCACTGGGGTACCTGAGCACGCTCCCTCGGTATGTACACAGTCATTAAGGAGTAAACTCGACCGAAACTTCCGGTGAATCCCGTTAAGGGCCATGCGAAATAGCCCAAGACGCTGTGCTGTTTGCATGTACCTACGTTCGCGAGTATTCGATCGAGTATTGAAAAGAGGTATCCGGAAGTCAGAATGCGGTGGAGCTACGAGCGTAGATAAGGAGTGTTTAGTTTTACTTAGAGCCTTCGTTGTAGCAAATGTAGTAGACTGTAATCTACGAGTTCCGAACTATTTATAGGGATCCAATTTAGAAGGAACTAACCGGCTGATAGGATCAATCAGGGCAATTTACTTTCATCGAGCCGATTACCTCTACGGTCCCACGAAAACCACAGTACCGATTCATCCTCGTGGAAAGAAGACTGGCCAATTACGATCAATCTCACTATCGATTCTCTCGTCCAATACAGGCCAAAGAGGCTAGCATGTCATCCAGTTAAAAAGCAACGAACGTAATCGCTGGAAGAGAAACGGCCCGCCATTTAACCCTCTGCTATATCCTTTAAAGCCACCGCGGAATTGTGTCAAATAGCTTTACTACGGAGCTGAATAGAGCGAGGAATCGAACATTCCCGGGGAACTATCCGAAATTACTAGCCTGTTAGCTACAGTTAGCCGATGGGAGGTAAGACAAAGGCCGAGATAGCCGGATAGCTTGATCGATGGCTAAAATTAAAAGTGAACGGTGCACATGCCACTCTAAACAAGGTTTATCACCCTGTCCCAGGCCAACCCCCCCGTCTCCGTGCAACCCCCTTGGCGCTCTATGCAGGGGCGGCTGAATATTCGCGTCAGCAAGCCGGCGGGTAAGTATGTACGGTACTTGTATAATTAATGACTTAGAAGACCTTCCGCTATCCAACGGTATCCGGGATCCCCTCGGAATCACATGTGTCCGTTTACGACCATGCTACTTATACTAGCCCCGGTGAATTATTCGTGTGCCCGACCTCTTGCCGTTTCTCCATTGTACATAATTGTTCTTTATATCGACTCGGGGGCGCACATCCTACGCGGAGAAGGTAAGAGAAAAGTGTCGTTAATGAATAATGCTAAGCGACGTAGACATTAGCGTCGACTATAGCCCAGTGGAATAGATAAAACGGAGTAAATAAGGAAGAAACCATTTCCATTCGAATGATTAATGTGCCTGTAATGGAATTCGAAGTTTGAGTTGGGTATATCGTGTGTGCAGAGTCTACCTAGGTAGGTATGTTACATTTTGCAACGAAATGTGTTGAATCCTACGCGTTTCTTCCGGATAAAATTGATGCTCATCGAAAAGAGTTAATAGTAACGGTGACGTGATTTTACTACAGGATATAGTATGACGTACGTCTGCCTAGAAATCCGAATGGGATCGTCGCTCGCAGAGTAATTTCACAACCCCTCTAACCCTAAAGTAGCCCAGCACCGGTACCCTTTTAACGCTTCTCAAAAGTTCCTCAGACGACTTGCTAATACAATTACGCGTTCGCTTTCCTTACTTTGCGCCGGATTGCGCGGTAGATCCATTTAATTCGAATTTAGCAGCAGACGAAGGGCTTAATAAGAATACCCCGGTCCGTCCCCTCGAATTCTGGAAACGCTGCGCCGCCGAGGACGAGATATCCGAGCTTTTGACGGTGACTGTCGTGTCGACGAACTGCGGAATCCCTAAGGACTGGAGCGTAGGTGGGGCTGGCAGACACTAAAGTTTACCCACCACGTCTCTCCAGGAGACCGTATTACTCCCTTCAACGTGCACGTGGGTCAATATTAATCATTGTCATTAGTAGAAGCTGCGAGACAGTTTCGGAACAATGGATATCTGGGACGATAAAACTTGAAGCTTCTTGGTAATACACGACGATTCGTCGTCGGGGGTATGAATATCCATTCGTTGCGTCGTACTTAAAAAAAAAGACGATGCTCGACGAAAGAAAGGGCACGGGTTCCCCTCCATGGGACACCTGTGACGCGCACGCGTTGCTCTTCGATAGGGATCGCAGTGAAAATGAGGATTCAATCGTGCACCTACGAATTAAACTCCGGCTTATCCAGCCTTCGAACGATTGGATCGTTACCGGCAAACCAGGGACACCGCGTAGTTCCGGTGGATATGGTAAAAATAATGCTGGAATAAAATGGAATCCTCCATTACGGACCCCCGGGGTTCATGCGGGGGTTATCTAAGCCCCCCCTCCCCCCACTGTTATCTTAATGGTACTTATTGTCTTGACGTATAGTACACCTTGCTTCCTCCCTTCTCTTCGCTCTTTCTCTGTCTACTTCACCCCTTCCAGCCTTACCCTCTCCACTTCTACGTGCATTAAGCTCGCAGGGCCACGAAGGTGGTAGGTAGAGGCGCGCTGCTGATGCCAGTCGTTATCGCACAGTGAAAACCCACCCCCTCTATCCCTTTCCACCGTTCCCCGTCACCCTCCTACTTTTGCATCCCTCTCGTTCGCCCCTTGGCCCTATCGTGCCTCGTTTACCCTGCCCCTTCCCACCCACTGTCCTTTCCTTTTCAGGTAGCGCATGCGTGTTTCCTATCGCCAGCCACCTGATTTCAAGAAAAGGGAAGTCCACTGACAGGGAAACGAAGAAAGGGGGAAAACTACCGGGAAAGAGACGGTCGAAGGGGGGTGGTAAGAGAGTAAGGGTTGACGAGAGAAAGGGAAGGGAAGGAAGCGAGCTTGGCACGTCCGATATCTGTGCACATATTGCCAGAGAGAGCGCGCGCGCGCGCTTTATCCCGATCAGTAATTAGTCCGATCGTTTGCCAAAGAGCGAAAAGGAAGGACCGTTGATTGCCATTAACGGCGTCGCTGATTGGGCGAAACCGATTCAATTGCGCCCGGCGAGCCTTCGTTTCACCAACTCGTACTTTCGAACGCTTCTTTCCCCTCTCGTTCATTGGACTCCGCCCGTTTCGTTACCCCTGTTCCACGCTTTCTTTGGGAAACCTATTTCACCGCGATCTACAGGATAATAAATTGCGAATCTATCCGTCCTGTGCGGATTATTGTGCGAACGGATGTTGGCATTCCACTGTTATTTCTTCATCCCTATTTCCAGTCTATTTTTTGTTCTTTGCCACGGCTTCCATTGTTCGATCGGAATAAGATCTGCAAGACTGACAACTGAGGAGCTCAGTGAAACAAGCATATGCATCAACTTTCGTTTCTTTGTACCATTAATTCGTTTCTGCAGTGTAGTGTAACCAACCACCTTCTAATATAATAGCATATACGTTTCACCGTACAGAACCGTATTTTTTCTTCACGCTGAGAAAAAGTAAATTCGTAGGGGAAAAGGGGCCCATGCCACTCAGATCCTTGGGGACACGTGACCTAATACAATTAATTTTCCAGTTAAAATTTGTCAATAGTTGTCATTTACCATCTAATTCAAGTACCGGGTAAAATAATTACAATTTCGCGCCGCATTTTCTGCAAAGGCAATTTTTGCTTCAACTTGGTTTCCTGTAAAATCATAAAATGATGACATATGCCTGTTTTCCACTGGGCCTGCCAATTAGTAAAGCCACTGGCGCTCAAAGCAAATGAAATATACTACTATGACACTTAAATTTTCTTTAAAATATAATTCAGTTTCCCGCGCGCCATACAAGTAAAGAGTACTGAAGAGTGCGTCGGAGCACGAGCAGGTAGTGAATCCCGAATGTAGAATAAAATCGCAGTCGGTAGACAGACGTGACGATTGGATGGAGCCGTCGCGCGATTCGACCCAGCAGAATTTTTATCAACCGTTGGATTCTCTCTGCCCCTTCAACCCTTTCCGTCTATTTTTCATCTTTCCCTGCCCTATTCTCCTTCGACGGCGAGCTGCCGCTTCGAATGTTCTTCACGTTCCCGATAAATAAACGCGGAGGCGCGCGAGATCACGCGGGGCCGTGGCTCGCAATCCGTGGAACGGCTACCGAAAACCAGGAAGCGGATATGTAACGGCGTGGAAGAGGATCGAAGAGTGGCAGAACCCGGGGATCAGTCTGTGGCTCGATAGGTGAGCCAGGATTTACGCGTGCACACACAGAGGTCGAGGAACACACGGCAGTCGAAAACGAATACCTTTTGCGCTTTGAATCGAATCCTGCCTCGGCGAGAGCTCCGATTGATCCAGAAGTTCCCAGCATCGACTCATTCATGCGTGCAGCAGCGGGGCTGGCCATCCAATCAGCGGGAAAGACTTGCAGGAGAGCAACCGCCATTTAGCTGGTCGGATAAGCTGGCGGCCGTGTAACAAGGCGGGAAAACGCTGAAAGACGGCCCGGGGGGGCAACAAGAGCGGAGAGCAAGAGACTCGTGGAAGTGGAGCATGGCCAGCCAAGTCGAAACTGCGCGAGCCGTTTCGGTTTCGTTTCGATGCTCGTTGCGCGAAGGGGAAAAGGTCGAAGGCAAGAGGAACAAGGGGAGATTGATGGTCACGATTCTGCCCAGCCCGTTGGCAGAGCTTGGGGGGTGGAAATGACGCACGGCCGAGTTGGTACGGTTTTCAGAAAGCCTCGAGTACACCGGCAGAGAAAGGGTTGGCCCCATGAACCGTGGTGAACGAGGAAGTGCGCCTGGCAAATATGGGGTGGGTCGAAATACACGCAACGACGGAGAAAGAGATGACTCCATATCTCAGGATGAATTGAAACGGTGGAATTTTATTTCCTTTTTATACTGATACTAGGTACGATAGGACATCGTGTTATCTGAAGAAGAAGTTACAACGGTAGTCTGTGATAAATTTACAATTAAACACACGCGTTCGTAATTGATCTTCGAAGTCGGTTTTCTTGAACGCGAAGGTTTTTACGGAAAAAAGGTATTATTCCATCGTTTGGACTCGCTTTCAGACGCGGTATCACCTCCTTCACGGATATACCATCTATTCCGGTCCACCCTGTACAGGCGAAAGGGTGGAAGAAAAGGCTTGCCTAGTCGAATAGCGCGAAATAGCGCGGATTTCGTGGAAATTGAAGATCGAGTGGCGAATACCGGAAGAGTGGCTGCCACTCCACGGCGCAAACGGCTGTATTCAGCAGGCTTGTAGGCTCCGTCTGTTAAAGGGAACGAGGAGATGGCGCGTCTACGAGCCTGCGGAAGACCGACTGACGGATTGGAGCAACGAATGAGCCGCGTAATAGGAACGGAATATGTGTTTGCCTTTATCGCGCCGCGCTCCCTGTACCGCGCGACTTACCCGTACTTTCAACTCTGATTGAATTCTCACCCGCCGGAGAAATCGAGGAACACCGTCGTCACACCGCGGTGCCCTGTGACTGGTGAATTCTTATGCGGATGCTTGAACCCCTGATCGCATCGGTTTAGGGGTGAATCGATTTCTGGCTCGAGGAAATCGCGCGAGCT
Source organism: Andrena bicolor (assembly GCA_960531205.1). NCBI lineage: Eukaryota > Metazoa > Arthropoda > Insecta > Hymenoptera > Andrenidae > Andrena > Andrena bicolor. Next base: position 32,817,212 of record OY482666.1, on the reverse strand, counting down.
TGCTCCCGGCAGGTTTGAACAAAATACCGGGGCTGACTTCATTCTAATGCAATTTGTATAGGAATTTCGAGGGAATTCTCGCAGAAACAGTTTATTATCAAGCACCTGGGATAATATCGTTTCGATTTTTCTTTAATCATCCTGTTTACACGAAGTCTACAGGAATCTACTTTCTAAATAATAAAAATGTAACTATTGATATTCTTTCAAATTCCCCCTTCGCTCCGACAAAGTACGAATTAAGCATCTCAACTGTCAAAGAAGAACGGCCACGGAGTTATTTTTGCCGCGAAACCACAATGTGACCCAAATACGTCATTATTTTTGCCATCCTCGCTATTGTTTCCGTGCGTGAGTCGATATTAGAATTCCAAAGTTGTCGCGTTTCCGCGCGCATAAATCGTGCCTGTAAAAAGCTGATGAGACCTGCTCGTGGATAGCTATAAATACAGCTGGCCTGATGAGAGTGGAGTCGCGTGAATGAAACATATGAACTGCACTCGTGATGTTCCCGTTGTCTGTGCTCGTGGAGCCGTGCACGTCTCACGGCTCAGCTTTTGTCCGACTATCACTGCGATTTGCGATATTATTACCCGTTTGTCACCAAATCGACAGAAATCGCTGGTCTCCTCCTCAGTCAGAATTTAGACACCCGGTGATGGGCGCTTGAATTTCGGATTTGAAAACTCTTTAAGTAGATAAAGATTGTCAATCGTGGGGATTAAATCGACGAGACGCGTCGGATTTAATTCACGTTGTTTGTAGCTATCTAAAATTGAACACGCTGGTATATACGTATGTACATTTGAATAACGTGACGAAATTTCGCAACTTGTAACGTTATTAACGCGGCCCTGATAAAGGCATCTCTGCGGCGTAGTTCCGCGCGTCACTGCCTTCCTTCGCATTGCCATGCATGGGAAATCAACTTTGACAACGAGTCGGGGAAATTTATATATTCGACGGGCAAGGACAGCTCGAAACTATCGTCGGACGAGGCGAATGGGCATTAATTATACTCGTCGGTGGAATCGCGCGGTAGAAGCCGCGATATCGGTCCCCGTCGGGTTATGAAAGTTTCGAGTTGGTACGCTTTGCATAAAATAACACCGAAGTTTCCTTGCAGTAAGTACTCGGGGGTTAACGCCCCCAACAGTCGTGAACGATCTACTTGACAAACTTTGATCGACCCTGTCATCGTTTCTGTCCGCGAGAATGCTCCTTCTGCCTGAATTAACACTTTCGAACATGTAAAAAGGGACTGAGTATTTATATTTCGATTCATCTAGAGAATAATAATAAATGGAATCTAATCTGACTTCTGTAGCAAAATTAAAGCTTGAATATTTGAAGTTTACACATCGATGGCTTACCTAGTGAAAAAATATTGTAGCTCCACTCTTTATGAAATTTGAGTTTTAAAAATCACATTTATATCTACTTCGTAAATTTGTCAAGAATAATATTTTTGTTCACTTTTGTTTTTGTTGAAAACGCTAAAAGTGGCTACACAATATTTCTGCACTAAGCCACCGATATACAAAAACAAGAACGTCTCGATGCTCCACATTTCTGGCCGAAAAAGATTGCGCTAAATAGCATTCCACCTAAGAGCAGACTTACGCCCCTACCGATTTGCGATCGATCTATGCAGCTCCCAGATACCTATACAAATTGAATTACATGATTTCGCCTGATGTTCATAAATTCGTATTACTAATTGCTGCTCAAACAGCCACAGGCTTGAACCGCGAAATTTATATCTGGTCTAAAGCACCGTGCGAAACAGCGATTATACTCTCGCGACTGGACTGTTCTCTACAGTTTGGAGTGATTCTGCTCTCATTTACCTGCGTTTCCACATAATCCCTGAACGCTCGGGCAACGTTCCGCGGCAATATCTCCACTCGAAGAATTGATAACGCCGGCTCGGTTATTCCGCCCCGTTATTCAGGACGTGAATCGCAGACTCCCGCGCGTCCATTGTCGCTTCTTGTCTCGGCGAGGATCGCGAAAAGCCGCCGCCGTTCGAGCCGCTTTGACTAACGCCGGCGATGGGAAGCTTTTTAGCACATTATCCGCGGTAACACCTGTTACTGGCGTGGCCGCATTTCAGCGGAGAAAAACCCAACGGAATGAGGGGGAGGACAGAGGGAAAGCCGTAGGGGGATGATGGAACCCCGTGGCCGAGCGTCCTTGGCCGCAAGCTCATGGGATTGCACAGTCTTAACATATATTAATCCAAGGATTTCGTGGAGGAACGGGAGAGGGGGAGCTTCGATGTGCGCGTAATTCACGGCAAAGAAGATTACAGGCAAATGGGGGTTTTTCGTTCCCACGGTAATTCTGAACAGTAGCACGACGAGCTTTTAGGAACTGGGGGCGTTTACACGGGTACGCGCGTAAAAACACCTTTGCTCTCTGAAAATATATAATTATTAATGCCGCTGGAAAAAAGAGCAAAAGTGTTACGTTCGCTGTTGTCATTTGCGTTATATTATTCTGTTTTATCAAGAATGTTTATCAAGCACAAGCTTCGTTATATAACTTTATCGTGTGAAATATTCACTTGCCTTCCGAAATAAGAAAAAGTTTTCGAACGACCTGGCAACCTTTTCTGAAAACCGACAGGCAAGAATCCTATCGTTTTCGAATTATAATTACGAAATCACCAAGGCAGAGGATAGCAATGGATTGTGGCGCTGATTAATTGCCTCGCCCCGTCGAGAATTCGGTCTCCAGGTTGCTATTATAAAATTCTGTAATGATGCAGATTTCCAGCCATACCCTGGGGACTGTCGTCGCAACGGCGCACGAGGTATGTGTCGACAGCGCATACAGATTGAACGGACAAGGTTACTGCAATATGCAACTTGGCTTCTCAATTTCTTCGGCGCGCTTTCACGCATGGAATGGAATCCAATCGGTGGCCTACATTTCCACATCGATGCTTGGCGCCAGGACGAGATTTATATACCGAGGGAGCCTCGTATATATGATATTCCAACCGTCAATTCTTGCGACCCTCTGAGCTGTCTATTTCGGTGGAATTCGTTCCACTCCTCCACATGTTTGACGGAAGAAAGAGAACAAACGTGTCAGGTACCTACTGGGGAAATATATTTTTAGTTCGGATCATACTCAAAACCAGAAACATCAAGTACCTATTGGAAAAATTTCAATACTACGAAATATACACTCTCGAGATGTAATTGCATTTTCCAAACCCGACGCCAGTCACGTATCCCTTCACCTTCGGGAGCAACCGAAGAATAAAGCACACCCGTCTATCGTAATGTCCCGAATCCATGTATCAACTCAGCCACCGAAGGGTTGATAAGATATTCTGGTGGAGGATCATATATTATGCGCGATAACCCGAGTGCGGAAGCGGGAAAGAGTTGTTCACCCGTAACTTCGTTGAACTATCGCTGATTCCGAGATATTTGCTCGGGGTTACCTCTTCGTTTAACTTCCGCGTGCACGTAGGGGTGGTTCGCCGCGGAGGTGTGCGTACGTGGGAAGAACAAAGGCCGAACGAGAACGGGGGAAAGAGGCCAATCACGGTGAACGATAGGTGGAAAGGCTGCGGGGGAGAGAAGCGAACGACGTCGTCGTCTTACTCGGGACATGTCCCCTGAATGCGCTCGAACGAGGCAACCGGAGGCCTGGTAAGAGAGAATCGGTAAAGGGAAGAAGTTCGAAGACGGTGAATACGAGGATTGGGAAGTAACGCGCGAAACTTGAACGCGAACTCTATCCAGGTATCAGCGGATTAGCAAGGAAACTACCGTTTTCGTGGGTGGAGGGTCGGGTATAGTAACTCTTCTGTCTATTCCTCCAGGCAGGTATCTCTCGTGGGGATGGCTGCTACATGACCGGAACTCAAATGTCGTTCCAGATCTCCGAGACGCCGGGAATTTACGATCATTAAAGTCTAGCCGAATCTTGGTGTCCTCGGAACGAGAACAAGGAAGATGGCTGGTTGCGATTAGCAGGGGGCTGCTAAGGTTGGTTTTACGGTCTACGTATCGCTGTGGAAACGTCAGGCAATTTGTCTGTAGAAAATTTATTGATTCAACGTGACGATCATGCTGAAACGTGCAGGCCATTTGAACGGGTACTGTCTACGGGGATTAGGGTGGCCCTTATTTTTAACCAGCGATTCATTTTGCTCACACCGCCTAATACGGTTCCATTTGATAAAAAAAATGGCCTTGAAAAAGAGGAAAAGGTGTGGACCAGGGCTTAAAGTTTAGAATTCATCAGTAGTTTGAATTTAAAGAATTCATTAAATTCAAACTATTGATGAATTTTAAATTTAAGACCTGGTGGGCACCCTTTTCTATTGTCTGATTGCAATAATCTTTTTTAGGGGCTATTTTTTATCAAATGGCACCGTTCTAGGTGGTGAGAGCAGAGAAATATATATAAAAAAAAAATAATTTTGACACGTATAAATAAGGGCCACCCTAACGTGGATATTTTTCGCCAAAATTTTGGAAAGATCTCGTTAAATTGAACCATATGGGATGTTCTTGTGAAGTCTAAAGAGAGCCACAGTATCATGACATAGGATCCCGCCTGCAATACCTAAAGAATAGCACAGATCGTAAACAGCCTCCAGGGGCGAAGAAAAGAATCTAATTTCCTCATCGCGTCGCGAGCATGACGCACCCGAGCGTTAGGTAGAAAATTCAATTAAATTAAGAAGTACCTTCGCTATCGTATGCTTCACGCCTCTCCACCAATTCTCTCGGGATAGTACCTGACCGGAACTCAAACAACTGCTGCCACTTTCCTGATGGCAATGCTCGTTAAAAGTATGAACCTTTCGCGATAGGGCGCCTTAGGAAAACTTTCGAAAAAATTTGAACGATCCTTACTAGACAACCTCTGCCACTAATTTCCGCTTCGCTAGCACCCGATGAATCATAAAAAGCAATGCAAACTCATAGTCAATGCAATGTATCGGAATAATTTTCAGTGAATAGGTACTGGAAAGTACATAAACTCGCGATTGCGAGTGCACATTTCAATAACTGGTTTCTGGCTGATACCTAAATGGTTGACCAGTCGCTGCTTCCTTTTTTACAAGATTTCTGATCGAACGAAATCGCTTTGGAAGTGAAACGCTTTCACCGATTTAAATTCCGTATGTCGTGTATATCTGCGCGAAAGAATTCCCATACTTCAAAGCAAGTTTACGCGCCGGGGAGTTCAAGATGCCTGGCCGAGCATGAGAAAGTTTAAATTAACTTGCAATGTCTGGTGGCTGTTAGCCGCGCCAACTCCGATTCGAGGTATGGCCGCAGACATAATAGTTGCATTATCGCTGCCAACGGGTATTTCCTAGCTGGCATTTAGGGCCGAGATGATCGGACAGTTTAAACGTGCGGCCAACACTTAATCGATCGGCCTGCGGTAGTTATCAAAGCGATAGAAATGCGACTGGAGCTGAAGTCAGGCGGAAACTTTGTTCGACAGTTGGTCAGAACTTGAATGCTCCAACGAAAACAGAAGGATAGAGGGATACAGTCTTTCGATCCCGTTCCTTCGGAACGCTTCGACGCACGCACACTTTTATTTCGTTTCACGTTGTGACCTAACGAATGATTGATCCGCGTGGCAAAGATCATTCGATACAACCTTCACGATTCAATTTCGCCCCGGAAACCTTTTTTCCCCGGCGATGAATCCATTCGTTCATCGCCAAGCACGTGGTGACCATCTGGACGCCTATAATTTTATTTTCTCGTCACCCGTTGATCAAACGAAGACGTGCCCAATAAGGAACTGCAAGCTTTATCCCGAGGTCAATGTTGAAACGAAGAAACACGACGCTAGAAGGGTAAAAAGATCGACCACCAATTGAAGGAGAATTCGAAACGCAGAAAAAAACCACGAAAGATACAAATAATGGAATACAATATTTATGAATATTTTATACCCTGTTTATACCGCAATGCGTTTCCGCGAATTATCGTCGGATTTCCCTACTTGCCATTGCGTCCGATGGCAGAAGAAATACTTGAGCCGATAAAGCATTCTACGCGCACGATGGAAAAAAGGAAATAGAATGGCGAAAATTGCTTTCGGCCGTTCGATTATTTCAGATCATAAATCATAAATCGCATTCCGCGCACGAACCTAGGTAAACCTCGTTACGAACTATAAACTTCCGTGTGTGACTTTGATGTAATGCCGCGATGTGTACGCGTTCCAGGCCTGGCTACAAGTGAAATCGTTCGTCGGATCAGTTTTATTAATGGTGGGCCGCGATCGCGATCGGCAACACTATGACAACCCCGTCAACTTTCGAAAGATTAATGTCGCCTGTTCATTGCGTGAGACGTGTTTTCGTCCTCTTTTTCTCTTTTCCCTCTATTCCTATTTTTTTTTTCTCTCTCCACCGGCGCAAAACCGGGTCGTGTCGCCGCCCGTTTGCCCCCGCGTTTTTGCATATAAAACCACAATTAATGATAATGGAAATTGTTTCCTTGGCAGAGCCATAACGCATAATCGTTATAAGCCCAGGTTAATCTCGCCATTCGGTGTTTCAATAAAGAACATGCAGAGCCACGGGTGGGAGGGGACTTTGCGCTCCCGTTTCACCGCGAATTCGTACATTCAAACGGGGGCTTCATGTCGCGGCAAAGAAAATCCCGTGAAGGATCAAACTATTAGCTGGTAATCTCCGTGTCGCTGGCGCAAAACCCCCCCAGTCGACGCGTGTTTTCCAAATTGCAACGATTAATTGCCGTTTCAACTGAATGTATTTCATTCCACGCTACTCAACCTCCGAGGGGAAGATTCTCAATGTATTTCGTAGCTTCTCTCCATTAAGATTGCAACTCGACAAGGGGCTCGTGCAAAGGGGGCCGTTAATCAGTAACCAGTGCATACAGAAAACGTCGTTTAAGTAAGAATCGTTGGGTTTCTTAAAACTCAAAAGCCAGAGGGGAAATTGCAATTCTAAAAAAAAGGGTGTTTTTGTACTTGTCACTACCTTAGTTTCTACACTGCAGGTCGGCGAAAAGCTGCGTACAAAGAGCCTTTAATCGCGGACAGATCGATACAGGAATTCACTGTGAAACACGTGTAGCCTTGTTTCGTAAGAACGCGGCTTAAAATTGCATGACCGGCTCTTTCTCCATCGAACGTCCCTTTCCGGGGCGCGCAGCCTCCAACCCTCCTCTCCACCCTCCCTCTTCCACCAATACGATCGCTTCCGCTTTACATTAGCTTATTTTGTATGCAGCTAATTTACATGTCTAACGGCCACGATAAAATTGGTTAACGCTGTTCCGAGCCTGTGAGCGAGCGCCACCTAATTTAAGCTTCGGTGTAAGCAGTTAAGCTCCGTGGCCGATTTCGTAATATATGCTGGATACGATTTAATAGCGTCGAGCTTGACCGTGTGGATAAACTGGTCCGCGCACATTCCCGCAAAAGCGTTCGACGACGTGTACTTTTAATCCAATTTTACAACCGGTCGATTGTTGTCGTGTCCCCCGATCCGAGATCCGTCCATTGATCCAGCGGTTTCGGCGGATTGATTTGACCGCAAAGCGCATTAAACAAATAGCGAAAAAAAGAGAGTGCCGCGGGGAGAGGAAAAAAAGGAGCCTAGCTTTGATCGTGTTCGCTCGTCGAGAGATTTTGGTCGTTTTTAATCAATCGGCAGCTATGTTAACATCCACGCAGTTCACCGAGAAAAGAGGAACAGGGAATAATTGTAGAGCAGGGGTGCGAGAACGGACACGTTTTGGAAAGTTTCGTGGTCGTTACAACGAACCGGAGTATAGGCCATTTTTCATTTTACTCGGATTACAAATATTTGTCCCCGGACGTGTGCGCGCAGAAAATATTCGTTCCCAGGTTTTTCTCCTTTTTTCTTAGAGGCGCGCGTACGCGTCTGTGTTTTAGATATATTTTGTGAACAGCATTCTCATAATATGTCCGCCGAATATTGATCTACCGCAGCGCGGCCGTACAAAGCTCTTCCCTCCATTCGTTTTTCTTTTTTTTTCTCAGTCAACCAGGCTTCCGCATCGACCCACTTTCTTTTGTAAAACGAAATTAGTGCGGAACAGTAAAAAGTACTCTCCGACCTTTTCTGTTTTCTTGTCGACGGCGTGCCGGCGTGTCGACGTTTTCGAATTGTATATGTATATTAATACCCCTTTATCGAGTCGTCGAGCGTCGCTGAAGCGAGTCCTTTGTGGAGAAGTGACATTGCATGCCGTCGCAAAAAATAATGAGAAATCGCAGACAGTGCAACGGACGTTTATGAATTCAACGCAAATGTCATTGTACGCCGTGGCGGGAGTTAGAATACGTTGGATTAAAATGGACGACGTTTCACCAGGAATGCCGTTTTGTTTCCTCGTCATATTTAAAAATAGTTTTCTACGGATTTAGTACGCGTACGCGACAATCACGTTCTGCCAATGATCAAACACAAAGACACCGCAATTTTCGCTCGAGACCACGAGTGGTACCTATTTAGAGGCTGCTGTCTGATAAAAAAAAACTATTTGGAGCCTTCGTTCTGCCTCCCGTTTTTTCCAGTAAGAAGTCGTGGCCTCGCAATGCTTATCCAATCTAGCCCGAAGCGTGGCGTCGATAACTTTAAACTGGGCGAAGGAAGGAAGCTTTTGTAAGGAAACCCCGGGCAAGTTTCTTCCAGCAGCTCGAGCTGTGGCCAATATAACGTGTCCAACAGCTTAATCTTCAACTAATCCTCGCCCCCTGGACGCGACGCCTGCGAGGAATTAGACGCTAATCCGAGACACGAGTTTAATGGGCAACCCCTCATACAATCACAAACTGAATGTTTACAGGCTACTCGGGTTTATAGGTAAACAAATTTGCGAACTCCATTGGGGGTAGATTAGCAACTGTTTTTCCATAAAATCAAACGAGGCTCTAGCACAGTGTTTCGCGAAATAAGCATCTGCTGCAGCAAAGTGGAAACGACTTTCCGCAAGATTCAATTTAATTTATAACGGAAACATATTCGAATATCGTTTAGTTATATTTAATTAACTAATAAAAGCATAGTGTCAAAATGAATAATGTGGGTCGTTCTACTCATATGCACTATCATTGGATAATATAACTTCCTTGATTGCATAATACACCAGGGAATTTATGGTTTCTAATTGATCGCGTTCGGTCGCTAAACGATTTCATTAAAAGTAAAATAGCACGACGATTTAATTTCGCCCGACGTAATTATTCCAATTTCATCCCCTCCGGCCAGAAAATAACCACGTTTCGCTTTATCTTCCGTCTGCTCGTAGCCGTTTGACCCGGCACTAACATCTCTACTATAGACGACATTACCCAGTCACGATTGTCTTCGGGGGAGGATTCGATTTTCTAGATTGGGAGCGTTCTAAGAAGTACGGTAGAAGTGGCCAATTCTGCTGTTCGCGTTTTCGAATCGCGTCGCTTCCCGAACTTCCTGCCAGCCACGTGGAACCCTCTTAGTCCGTCGTTCCGACGAGACGTCGCGGCCGAAAACGAACGCGATCGTTGATTGGAAAGCGCTGCGCCGCGATTGATCGTGTCTGGCCCGTCGATAACGCCGTCTGAGTGTAGTCCCACTGTCTGGCGAGACTGAATTCTTCTAGGTAAATGTCAGTTCGCAAGTTTTTGCCCGATTGGAAAACTTAGAAACGGGAGGGGAGGAACTTCTTCGAACTGTCATTAGTTACCGAAGTGTGGGCTAGCGCGGTAGGCAGTCCGGTTTCGTTCAATCTCGCCTCCCCGGATCCCTTTAACAAACATGTTGACAACAGCTGGATTGCTCGTAACGAAAAACGAGGGAGAAACAGGCATCTACGTAATTGGAAGTTACTTCCCCCGTGACGATGCTTTCTCTTTGTCCGCTTGCTTTACAGGCAACTTTGGGAAACGGTCGCTTTCATCCTGCACTCGAATAGATCGATGTCCCTCTGGCGACCACGGTCAGACGGTCGATTAAGTGAAAAGGCGCACCACATCCGCGGTTAAACTGTTCAATTTATAAAATACACCAGGCTAAACAAAAGAACTTAAATACCTCTAACTGCGGGAACACTTAACGATGGACAACTTTTGAGAAGCGCACAATAAGATTATCATGTTTGCCGAAAAAGTCCCATGCTAGAAGAAGAAAGAGAGCAAAGTAATGAAAAAAAAGATTCCATCCAGTGTAATCTGGTCTTAGATGACCGATTAACGCGGCAATCCGGCCGACCCACTCTGACGTAGAAATCGAATTCCCGCCAATAATTGTCTCCAAACGTATGTAATCTGGGTGCTCGGAGGGCCCGCGGAATCTCCTTCCACGTTGATTCGATTTCCTGTCGCTCCGGATAGTAGCTTCCGGCAAAATCCCCCCAGCGCCCTCCTGCCGCGACGCTACGGGTATAGGGATCCACCCAATAAGATCGTCAGCGCACCTGGCGACTCACCCCCCCCGGCCACCCTCTCTCCCAGGGCCAAACCCTCTCCTCGTCACTCCCAAAGGCATCGGTCAAATTCGATTTTCCTTTTACACCGAGCCGAACCATTCGGAATAGCGATCAGTTCTAGCGCCGAGGGAGGACCTTATTCAGGAAGTTCGCGTTGGTTACTGTAGGGCCGGCCAGTAGTCAGCCAGCCAGCCGGGGAGCGAAGTGGTAAACTAGATACGGCTACAGATAGGAAGGGAATAGAAGCAGAACCGGGTCAGCTAGCCAATCCCCTCTGCAAGGCACACCAATCACCCTACCGGTAACATTCACGTGCACATCCTCGAGTTGGCGCGAGCTATCTCTGTACTCTATGCCTTCCAAACCCTCTCCTCCAATCCGGTGGCCCCCCTGCCCTGTTCTTCCCAGTTTTCTCCCGTCGATTCCAACCCCTTCCATACGTTTTCCATCCGCTTGTTCCCCGAATATGTACGTACCAACTCGCGATCCCTCACTGCCCAGTGCTCCATTCCCCGTCATCGCACTCGTGAGGATTGTGTACAGGGGAGAAAGGGGACGGCAAGCCGCGACCATCCCCCAACAGAAAAACCGGACTACGAATCTTGCAAAGTGGAAACTCCCGGTGACGGTCGATTCCATTTGCCAGGTCTGGCTGGATTGCATAATGCCACGCCGCAAAATCCTTGCTCGGCTGCCTCAAAGGGGAATCCGTTGCTACGCGCCGCGGAACTTTTGCGGTTTCTCTATCGTCCATATCCAACACACACACACATATAAGCGCGCGCACAAGGGGGCTCGAGTTTGTCGCTGCTGACTGACTTCCCAGATCCCACTGCGGCCTGTCCTGTTCCACGCATTGGAAAATTTATCAGATGCAAAGGACCGGGGGACTGTTTACTTTGCCGGTGTGACCCGCGAACAAACGCGAAATTGGGCCGAGCTCGACCTCTGCTACCAACGCCGGATATTTCTTTGCCGGGGATGGAGTCAACTACCCGCGATTTCTGCAGTTTGTAGCGTCTCTGTTGCGCATCCCTCTCGACTTGGCGATGCAGTACAAATGCAGGGCGGTGCGTTATTAATGGCACAGGCAGGGAGAGGGTGGTGCTTCGTGCAGAGATAAATTCAATGCTCTGAAATTCAACCATCGCGTCTGCCGATTACTTGGCTGTGCTAAGTTTGTGGTGGTGTTTTGGACACTTCCCTGTGAACCGATCTTTTGTGCTTTAAGCTTAGTAGAGGCACATCAAAGCTTTCTTTGGGAACCACCTGGATTAATTCGGCAGATGAGAAACCATCCTCGACCAAAAGCACCCTCGTGTTTGAAACTCCCCGGCCACGAGGTTCGTTTGCAATTGCGGCGCGGCGGACTAACGAAATAATTACTAGTTTGCATAACTACGTCGCGTGATTTGCACCCGGCAGAGAAGCCTAATTACGGAAAAAAAGAACGCATGTCCCAATGCGCGTGGAAATGTCACGCGTCTCGCCGCGGCCCGCGTGCCTGCTGGGTTAACGAACTAATTACGTGCACACAAGACGAAACACACCCGCGCCCCGCGAATACGACCCCAAGATCGTTTCCGGCGGTGTACGTCACCCGCGACGCACTCGAGTTTAATTTCACGTCCCGTTGATGAGACTGTCTGCATACTAAGCCAAAAGGACGGGGGCAGCTGCGCAATATTAATATGCAATCGAAGTCCTCTCTCTTCTGCGTAAGCCGGTTAGGACGGGGCGTCGCTTAATTTGATGTTCATTCGATTAATTCACCGCGGTCGTCGGTAGAAATAACAATGCTTCGAGGGCCCGTAGCAGGACCCAGCTATTGGCAATTTGCAGCGACGATCGATATCGTCGATTCGCCGCGCTTACGTACATCGTGTATCCATAATTCGGCACGGAACCGACACCTGCTTTTCAAATTCTTTCGCAGTCTTCCGTTCGCCCCGTTCCACCCAGTCTAGCATCGGATAAAACGTCGATTTATTGTCAAATTCCCGTGTCCATCGCGGCTCGCAACATCCAAACCCTGAAACCTCTCTTCCCCTGCACGATATTTCGGGGCATTACTTTGGAGCTAACGTAGACGTCAGCAAGTCGTACAAAGATTAGAGAGAAGCACACAGAACACGGTTGTTCTACGGGGGTTCGTTTTTATACAAATCCGCTTTGAAAGTTCGCACATCCGGCTGCAGTGTTAACGTCACATTGGCGATTGATTTCCTAGAAAACGAAGCCTCACGGAACAAAAATTTCGTTCCACAGTTTCCACGTATTTTTTCACCTAGTATCGCCAGTCCCCTAGTTGTAGGTATACCGATCGACTTTTGCCATTTGCGAGGTTCGTAAAACGAGTTCCCAACGCCGGCCCGTGATTTTCGTTTTTCGAACAAAGACCCTCCATACGTTTCGCGTTCCCCGATCGCCGATAACCTGAGTACAAAACGTACGTTGGTACCGAGGTCCGCAGGCCCATTTAAAGTATCTCGGGTCCACCTACGGATCCAGCGGTTCCTTTCGCGAGGCATAATGCAGGGGTTAGGGTCGCCCCGGCCAGGCGAACGTGACACGTAAAAATATCATGTAGGGTACCGATACATCAGGCGATCAGATAAAAGGAAAGGGGAGCTGACTTCGTCGTTTGTCGTGCCGATAGAATCTCGGAGCCTGCGGTGGCTCGCTTTATTTTTGCACCCAGCTATTTTGATGACTCAACTACCTAGATGGACGTCCTGCGGACCATGGGGGACCTCGCCGCTGTTGCATCCACGGGGGGATTCGTTCAGTTGCTTCGCAGAGAGCTCCCGGAGATCAAGATCACGCGGACCCTCTAACTGCTTTTTCTAAATCGTGGTTAGCGGCTACGTGACGAAGATCCGGACCCCGCTACAAACGAGATTCTGAAATCTTCATCTGCATAATTCAGACTTCTCCCACGTTTCTCCGCTCCACAGACACGTGGAATTCCTTCGCATAGTGCGGGGCAAATGAATTGGTTGTTCTGCCAACATCGATAGGGATTAAACATTCCTCTTGACGCAGCCGCGAGCGTCGCGTAATTACTTTATTGACAAAGCAATCCTATTCCGCCGTCTTCGCGTGCGTAACGCACACTTCCATGGAAATTCCACGCGACAGCCGACGCCAAACGTTTCTCTTCAACTTCGCGTTCGCCTGCCAATATTTGCACGTGCACGCGTAGATTATTTACCCGTACACAGAACGCGAATATTCATTGCCCGCCCAGCGACTCGTCCCACCGTTTTCCTACGTGTGCACGCCTGTCGAACGCTAATATCGACGACTTCGGACGGTATGTAATGACGCGCGGAACGGTAACCACGTAATTATTACAGAACGGAATTCCGTCGTCATCTGGATCAATTCTGGCACTGTGAACCGCGGAGAACAAGTATGTGCATGTATCTACATATTAGCGAGACGCAGCGGCGCAAGGCGGAACACCCGTGCCCTGCACGGCCGCCATAAATTCCAGGCTGCACAGGTTCGAACAGATCGCAACACGTGTCTAATCTCTTTTCCACGAGTTAAGCCCGTGCCGAGCACCAGTGGCGGCTAGTGGACGGCTCTATCGTGCGATCTACTTTCGAGTTAATTACCAGCGAAATAAAGAACTAGGTCGGCCTGGCCTACAGCCGCTGGGAATTCTGGGAACGAAAGCTACGAGTGATAAGGAACCTTTGGATTTAAACGACGCCTAAGTACGTTTATCGCTGCGCGCCGATGATCCTGCATATCGGCCAGGGACTCGCCGCTGGACCCGTGTGCTCGCACTGCTCGCCTCTCTGCTAACTCGACCGTGAATCGTTTGGACATTCCTGACACTTTCGCTCGGAGAATTAGGAGACGAATTGTATTCGCGACTGGTAACGGTAATTGATCCAAGTAAATGCGATGAGTAATGAATTTCATTCGTATTTCGTACGCTTTTGTTTATTGATGCACGAGTGAGGTGTAGTTCTGATGTAGTAACCCCCACTCTGCGTTGACATTTTGTACCAGAGTTGGGAATTATTCGAATGAAATGAAGTTATTCGAGAGTGACGAATAAATTTTTATTCCGCGGAGGTCCTTCAAATAACTTTGTTTGATTCGCAATTCTTATTGGAAATTATTCGAATAAGAATTTATTCGTTTTACGATGAACAGCAGAGAATTTTGCAAATTTCTTAGAGCTCGCGAAATCTTTCCAAGCTAAGTCCTCCGAACTTTCGCACCAATACAGCCGCGGTCTTCAATTTCCTAAAGAGCTGCGATAAATAATTCCTGCCGCGGCGGTGGCTGTTCAATTTTTCTCGTAAATCCATCAAACGATCCTCGGGCGAGCACTTCGCGCGGCACGCGAAATTATCTTTCACACCGGAAGCCGTATAAATCAAACCACCTACCGTGATCTTGAGGTCCCGTGGGTCGCACGTATCGTATCGCCTGCTGAAGCGGAGAACCGTGTGCGTCTTGTTCTCGTAACCCAGTAGCAGACAATAGTCTTGGCTCAGGTCCACCTGGAGATCTTTGCTGGCATCCTTCACGTGCCGGTCCTGGAAAGAGCAATAACATTAGATTCAACTGCGCGCCAATCGACCGGTAAAAACATTAGGATAATGTACGACGGTGATGGACCATTTCCATTTCGGAATCGACCTTCTGTCGTCCTCAACGACGAAATAGAGTTCGGTCGATCGAGAACTTTCGCACTCCATATTTCAGGCACACCTGAATCTTCTATCAAATCCACTGATTTTATCGAATCCACCGCGTCAATCGTTTCGTACGTCAATTCCTTCGGTTTTAATAGAATAAAACTTCAACTGGAGATATCACGACGTTTCGACAGAGTCGTGATTATTTAAACAGCAGTTTCACATCTTTGAATTCTAAGACATTTTGAAGAATCCCTTATTCTATGTAAAAAAGAAGTTGATATCTAATTGGGCCTAAGAGATATTAAGGAGTCCGAGATAATACATTTTACACCTCGGGGATGAAATTTCCAAAAATCCTTCCTTAGTGGGTGCCTACGTCATAAAAACAACGTACCTTCCAAATTTCACGTTTCTAGGTTCAACTGTTTGAGCTGGGCATTTATGAGTCAGTCAATCAGTCAGGACTTTTTCTTTTATATTTATATATTACTGCAGATTAATATTGCTTCACTTGCAAGAGGCAGTGTTATGAGGTGACAAACCCTCCTGAATTTTAGAATATTGCTATGTCCCCGAACTTGTTACTTCGTCAGAAGTAAATTCCCTGGAAAACATACAAGTTTACAGGATCTCTCTCCCGTCACAAGAATTTCCTATCGTCCGCCTATTCCCTGAACCCCACTCTACTCGATTCCCCACATGCGAGGATATCAAAGCGCCCGAACTACGAAACACAGTCCGGAGAGTGCGAGAATTCACGAAGCTGTTGATCGTGCCGCCTTTTTCACCCAGTCGCCGGTTTTTTCTCGGGCCAACGCGCTCCGGAGCGGCACACCTAGCCGGACACTGAAGCCGGGTGAGAGTTAGTTAGACGTCCCGAGGCGGCGTCCGAATCCTCCGTAGGCACAGAAGACAAGTTTTTCTGAGGGATTCTTGGTCGCCGCCTCGATATAATTATCCGCGGTCCGTGTCGGCTGGTACGACGCCTTCCAGCGCCATTGTTCCCTCGTAAACGGCCGGGGAGCCGCTTTTTTCTCGGGCTTTTCGGCGAGCTTTATTAGAATTTAATTTACCAGCGAGCCGGCGGACGAGGGTAGCCGCGCGTACGCGACGTGAGCCCCGTCGAGTCACGCGTGTTACACTTCTGGCAATCCCTCCCCGCCCTTTTGTCCCGACATTCTTCGGCACCGACCATTCGTCTCACCTGTGGAATCGCCGTGCACACGCGTCTGTATGCGCAAACTACGAGAGCGGCAGACGAGGGGAGAAGAGGGGAGAATAAAGAACGCCAGGAATATCCATTTACGTTAGCCTCGGCGCGTGAAAGGCTGGAACGAGCCCCGCCGCGAAGAGAACGGCCTGATTGGATATAAAATATAAAGTGTTCGAAATAAAAACTTCGCGGCCATGCGAGAGGGGCCGCCTAACGCAAAAACGGGGGACTCTTTCGAGACGATGAAAAAAAGGGAACGGGGCGCAGGTGTAGGAACGCCTGAACGGGAACGATATTGTCAAAGTTTACTTGCCGCTACAGGCTGCGAGCGGATTCGACGCTTATAGATTTTTATTAACGGTCTCTTAAAAGGTCCCGAGCTGTTCCCTTCCACTTTCTCTGTCTGGCCGCGTCGAACGTCTGCAATGGACACCGGAACTGCTTGAAAATGTAACGCAGTGAATCTGGAGAGAAAATTCGAATTCCTGGAGGAAACAAGAACCATTCTCCCGCTTTGAGAGCGCGACGATCGTGCTTTGAAGAGGTAGCCGACGTCGATATTGCTTCCGCGTTTAGCGTTTCGATAAAGGCTTCCACGGGGAAGAAAGGGAGACTCGTGCACGTTGATACCAGCTAACAACTACGCCCTTTTGTCTCGGCGGCCAGGGAATCCGCGTCCCTGAAAATAAGATGCCACGGATTTAAACTGACCTAGCTATAGCGTCGCCCTTTATTGCCAGACGAACGTCGTTTTAATCGCGGACCGGTTCAGAGACTTGGTCCGGCAGGAAATTAAATTTTCTCAGCACACCTACACGCTGCTTGGGCAAACCATTCATTTAGGCTTCCTTCGTGGCAACCTCGGTTGCTTTCTCACTTCGATATGAAATGAACAAGTGCGCCTACACGTTTATTAAATCTAGGAAAATCGGCGCTCGGCACCTTGGTGCCTATGCCTCGACATTCCTCGCCTTTCGTCGCCTCCTCGCACACACAGACGAGCTAGGAGAGTTCCTGGTTTAAAGCCGTTTTTCCCAGGAAAATCAAGTACAATCGCTCTACCGTTATAAGGATAGCGAAAGCAATATAAGTACAAAATTATATCCTAGATGACCAAAGTTCCTGTTATTCTTTTTAAGCTCGAGCACTCGTATGAGACTGAGGCTTATTATATATTGTTATAGTAACGCGGTGCCAGTACGGCCGTGTTTATACCTTGTATTCATTTTTATATTTGTTATGTAATTCTTATGCTCAAATAAACAAATTTAAAAAAAAAAAAAAAACGCGCTAAGAGAGTAGGTACCCGAGGCAGTCGAAAACGAGACCCTGCAGACCTTGAACGTTCACCTTCGCGATCAGCCCCGGTCTAAAGGCTGAGAAACCGCGGGCGGCAGTAAAAAGCGGAGGCATCGGGACGTAGCGCGGGACGACCGAGTAATAAATAATTTCCAGTACCGTCTCGCGCAACTTCTTCAATTTCCGCTGCCACGTCGGAAGCGGGGAGCATACTTTTTCCCGCGCTGGCAGCCGCCGCCACCAGCAGCCGACGCACCACCGATCGAAAAGTCGGACCACCCCGCCTCTTGCACCCCAGCTTTTCCAGCGAATAGCTGCTCGCTCTGTCTACCGTCGTACGTGGCCCGCGACTACTTTCCTTTCTGGGCACGGTGTTCGTCATCAATTTCGTGTACGCCAGACACGATCCGAGGGTAGTTTACACAGAATCCCACCCCTTGCACACGGTGTTGCGCGGCATTGCACGCGTTCGTTCGCCGAGGTAACGTCGAGCCGCTCGTGGACGCGGTCGTCGAACTGATAAAAGGAAATCGGATCGAATCACGTACGGTAGTAAACTCGCGGATATACAGCTTTGCTGTTGCCACGACGCGAAGTGGCGCGCGTAGAGAAAGGGACGGCATCGAAAGGGAGAAACATCGTTTTCGCCCGGTGGAAAACGCTCGGCAGGCGGACGAGTGGGTTTCCGTTTCCGCGAGTCCCATGGTCCCCACGCACAATTGTCTCCTCTCGTACCCATCGTGCGCCGGCTGTTTATTGGCGTGCACGTACGAGCACGCTCGATGCCGCGGAATGCCGCGAAAGAATGCCGAGCGCCCCGTGTCCCGCAATTACACGAATTATGTCTGCGCCTATTCAAACAGCGGACAATACCATCTCGGGCGGTGTGCCCGCGCGGCTTAGTCGAAAACGAGAGCGCGCGGGACCATCGGGAGCCCCCGTTTAACTGCTCCGATTTTAAACGGGACGCGAGCTTCGACTTCCGTTTCGATTCACCGGCCTTTCCAGCGACCGGCTGCTCTTTCGGGGGACCGTATTATCGAATTCGTCGACGCTCGTCAACGAACCTCGCGCGCATCGTTGCAACCGGCTGTCGTTGCAACGAAATCGTTTTTCCTCTCCCTTATTCCTCTTCCTCCTTTTTTCGCCGCGCCGTGTGATGCCCGATTTTATGGAATAAAACTGCCGTGTTTGGATGCTCGAAGCTGATAAGGTCAATTGGACGGAAATACGAAATTTATCAAATTTCAACTAATAATATAAACTGAGGGACTCTTCGTTGCTCGACGTTCTTAGTTGAGGACCTTGTAGCAAAAGGGATGCAATTCTATTTTTTACACTTTTTGAGTTATGACTTATAATACACCTACGTAAAAAAATCTACATCGTTTGGTGCACGTTGGATGCAATTTATTACAAATTTTGAATCATCACCCATTACTGTTTTGTGCAATATTTTTGTTTTGGGGAATTCAACAATACAAATAAAAACATATCAACTCAATACCTACTACTTATTCTGTACAAATATATATTTTTCATTTAGTTTTCTCTTTAATAAACAATTTTTTCTAATTTACTTGGAGTTGGTAAAGATGCAGCTGCACACCTCTTGCTTCAAGGACCTCAATTCTTGTATACCAATGTTTCGCTCAGAAATTTTTAATAACAATAGCGAATTTGTTGCAGCGAGGCTCAACGCATTAGAAGCCTATATTCCCTGGAAACATTCTGCAAACGTCTAGAAATAATCCATCTCTTAATCATAAGAATGTGTTCGTCACACGGATCGAGTCACAGTGCAAAGGGTGAACGTTGACTTGCGCTAGAGTACGCGGGTCGTAACGAGAAAGTTTTCGCAAGTTCCTCTGGCTCGCGTGCAACCGGGCGGCATTGTTTGCGCGTTTACATCTACCATCCGGAGCTACTAAAAAAATCAGGAAGTGCACTCTGTTATAAAATGCTATCGCGATAGAAGCACCGTTTCCGCGGCTGTACGCGTCCCACGGTGCTATTGCCTTGCCTTTCCATCGACTGTCGTTCTCCGTGTTTATTGTCGCGGGGGCGTCGTGCTATAGCAAAAACACGCAGCTCAGGCGGCTGGTCCCGGAGTCAACTGATTCGCGGAACTGGTTTATCATACGAATTACGCCGCAGCTGTTTATCAAACCTGTAATATCTGCGCTGAGTAAGTACCTGAAGGAGCGGAGACATGGCCGAGATAGAGCGCGAGGTCAACGGGCCGGCACGGAGGAATGCTTCCTCGCGGAAAGAGCATTTTCTACGATAGAACGTTTTAACTTCCCCGAGCACCGGCGGGACGCAGAAATTCAACAAACTTTTCGGGTGGTAGTGAATAAATTACTTTGTCCCGGCTCGTTACTGCAAGATCGTTCCACCGAGCAAGCAATAAATTTCTTTCGCTCGCAGTCGCCCTTGTTAATACAATTTCCGATACGCCGGTAATCAAATAGCCCGGGGAGTATCGCTTAATCCGCAATCAGAGCCGTAATCCGCGACTGGGAATTATGATCACCGTCGAGTCTTCCGTAAATCCAGCCGTTTCGTTCGATGTCCACGCAGCCGATCCCAGCCTGTGTATCTTGCCCGACCCGACTGTCCACGTCCCACGGCACATAATTGTCTTGCCACTCTATCGAGCCGGGGTATCTCACGTTCGGTGGCCGATACGTGCGTTCTGCGTGCTGCACAGTCGTCAGCACGTACACACGAGCACGCGGCGCAACACCAGATCCTGCATCAGGAGGAATTATAGCAATTACGTTTGCTGAACGCGCATCTGCGCCTATCGGCGAGGGAAACAACAGATTTTGTCACTCCTTACAGGAATGGAACACAGAAGCGAGTACGTATTTCACCGCTTTACAGAGTCGAGGCAACTAATCGTTTGTGAACTATCGACCCTACCGTATCTGGTAGGAAATGGTCAAGAAATTGCATAGCCACAGTGTCTATTGTCCTGAGTAGTGTGAGACGGTTTTCAACAGCCGCTGGCACGATGACCTGTTACGCTTCGGCAAAAATCGCCGCAATGCCATTCAACGCTCGGTCACGCACGCGGGCAAACGTATGCGCGACGGAAACAATTACCGGACACGGGTAATTGTTAATAAATTGTCGCTACGTTCTTGTACCGCGCTCACGAACCTCGCGTACGGAACAAAGGGAAGGGAGAAACGCGGAGCGACACAAGGAAAACGTTTCCGGAAATTCCATGTCGCGAGTACGGGGCAGAAAGTTTCTTTAGAATACCGAGTGACACGAAATGAGCTGGGGCGGTTCTGTAATTGACCTCCGCACATCCAACGGCGAATTCTCACGACTTGCCACGCTCGTATCACGAATATGCAGATCATCCTAGGGAAAATTCCGCCGCTTAGACACTTTGCCCTGCTTCGACGCTAGTTGTCTCGTGCATCGTGAATGCCGATAGATAATCGTCACAATTACACCCGCGAAGAAGATCAACTTTGGAGTATTGCTCGTGCTTGGAATAAGCACCTGTTTCCTCGCTGCCGCACGATGGAAATGACAAACAACAGAAGCTATTTCAGAAACGCGAGGGTTCAATTTCCATAAAGTGGTACGAGCAATTTCGCGGATGCTACGCTTACCAGAAGCATTCGTAGTGTTTGAATAATTCCCGCGATAAGTACGGGGACTTTCCTTGCCGCGAACCCTTCCTGTCGCTGGGACCGATCGATTTCACGTGAGGGACAATTATGTCAATTACTCCGTCCCGATTCGTCGGCGGCGATAATGCGACGCGACGTCACCGACGCTGACAGCGGCGTCCTGGCGGACCAGCTAATGATCGCGCTTAATGGGCTCGAATAGCATCAAGAACCGGGATCGATAGCCGAAATTCGCATAATGAGCACGTCATATTGAGGATCGAAGATGATGGCGCCTGGCTTTTCCCTTTGTCGCCGGAGACCGTTTCAAGCACCCGTGACAGAATTTTGTATGGAGTCGTGCATTCAGGTGCCAAGGATCTGAATCGGAGCGTCAAGGCTGTAAATCTAAAAATTGACTGACAGAAAGCAGAGATGCCCTCTGGATGATGCGCCTTTGACAACTAAACGCTGTTGATTAATTATCCTCGAAGAAGGAAATGGCTTCAAGAATTAAATTTTCAAGTCCCTCGAGTCATTCAACCCTTCCTCTTTAACCTTCGAATGGTTTTCAAGGAGTATAGCAAAGATCGCCGGAATCGTCAACGTCTGAAGCTGTGCCTGATACGATGATACGTCATACGTAAGGTGATAGGATGTATTCCAGCGAATCTAGGTTAGCGTGAAATTTGTAGCCACGAGCTTCTTGATATTCATGAAACTTTTTGCTCCTATCCCTCTTTCAGGCTCCTCTTACCTCGCCGCTGCGTCTCTTTCTCGTCCCCCCTGTTCTTTTTCAGGGCGTAATTGTCTTCATCTGTAACAAGTCCGCAGCCGCCGCTTACGATTCCAAGGCAATACGGGGCAATGTCTTGAATAAAATATCTGCCGTGCCTCGAGACGTCAGCCGCGCTCAATCTCCGCGGAGACGATACATCCGCCTTGCCGCATCCAACATTCATTTTCCGCCGCTCGATAATTTCCAGTAAGTTCTCAGGTGCTTGTCGGTGCCGTTCGATAATGCCCCACTCGACACCCCCCCGTAGCCATCCTCGGCCGAACGCCCGCCGCCCCGTCGAGTCGGCGGGATAATCCTCTCGGAAATCGCTCATAGACGATACCTTAAAGTGGTAGTCGAGAAACGAATTGATTTGCAAATGGAAGAGATCGACGGAAGTAGCACGCCTCGAGTCTCCGCGGGCTTTTCATCGGCGCCGACCTTTGACTTCGCGAACTCCACTCGGCAATTTATGCACGGGGCATCCGCGGAAAGCGTCACGCCACTCGGAGGACTTCGAAGAGTCTGAAACGGAACGACACTTTGGGCCATGTTTCTTGACTATCGGCTTCTTAAATCGTCCATCGTCCAAGTTTTCGCGCATTGCTGGCAGTAAATCTCACGATTCCCGGAATCCAACGTTTACGGCACTCCTCGATGGTTCGCGAGCTCCAAGCGTTTAGATGTGCCTATGCAGAAGATATCCAGATGGACATCTTTGGGCAAAACAATTGGATTGCTGTCCCGGGGTGACGTTCGATGACCAACACTTACGCATGCACCGCGGTTCTAATCCTTCGTGGATAAATGGAGTACGGGATATCGAAGGTCGTTGTTCGGCCTGCAACATCGATTGTGTCGTGCGCGCGCGTCATCGTGTGGCACGAAGCAGTGTTTTGCTGGACACGAGCATGGTAAATTATTAATTCAGATTCGTGTAACCGCGTTAAGGCGAAAAACCACGGGACGAGGGGATTTTCGATACTGCATGGCCGTTTACTGGAACGGGGGTTGTTAGTCCGCGCTTTAACAAACTGTGGGCGTTCATGAGTTTTATGCTCGGAATCTAGAATATTAATCTCTTCGATGCTAATCCCCTCGGGAAGAGTCACTCATGTTTGAATTCAATTCCACCGCTCTTTGCTGCCCGAGCAGCTTCCATCGACAATGACACCAGCAAGGGAACACGTGAATCGGTAACGCCCGCTGTTGTTATCAGGCGAGCACTTATCATTAAACCGCGACCGTTTTCGGTCGAGGAGCGGCGACCGCAGTTCTTCCTCCAGTTTGCGAGCGCGCGCGGATAAACGCGGACCGCGGATGCGTGCGGTTGTCGTTATCAATTTTATGATTTCGGGAGGACGCGCGACCGCCGAATGTTTCACGGCTGAGAAACGTCGAGCGGGCTTTGCGTTCGTTTATCGGGTACGATAGCATCGGCGGCAGAGGAACACGGCCGCCGTTAATGATTACGCGGACACTCGTGGAAACGAGCGAGGCGGATAAAATCCACGCTGCCTCGGTACGCATTGCGACAAACGAGACGAGGTTAACCGCCGCCTAGATCGTCGCGGGACGATAACCGTTTTATGACGGGACAAGGGTGTATTGAACCTTTCCATTGCAGGTGGACGGGCCGCGAAGAACGCGCGGGGAGCGTTGTACAATACGTATCACCCGGGTAAAGGTGCTACCGTAGGAAATTTTTAAATAGCATAAAAGATCCGTCGTATTCTCAGAGAGGGGAAGAGAACCTCGCCTTCTCTCAAATAGATATTAAATCGGCGAAGAAAGGAAATAATTTAATGAAATTTCAGTTCTAGACGGTATATATACTTAAGTAGAATTTCGTTCACCAACATCGGATGCCTTGTACCCTTGCACAGTAAATTTCCGCGGCGCGACGCGACGCATGATACTTGGTACCGGTGTTACGCTCCAAGGAACCGAGCTCCGCCGCGAGTGCTCCACTATGCACGCAGATCCTTGTCGCGTGGAGTGCGGAACGAAGGATCCCCATATTACACGCTCGTGTCTCCTCGCAGTTTAAACCTTCCCACGAGGGGGTGTCGCGAGCGAACCTTGTCGTCGTCGACGTCGTCGTTGTGTCGTCGGCGTCGTCGCGACGCAGCCGTGGCTTACTTCGAAAGGAGTCATCAGTGCGCGACGCCATTATTCTTTCCGTCCCGTGCAGCCAGTTTTTCTGGATCACGAGTCGATCCTGGCGCAAGTCCTTCGCCTTTTCACCGGCCGAGCGGCTGCATTAATCACGAGACACTCGGGGATATTATCGTGGAAACGCGAGACGTCCGCTCCCCGTAAATTTCACCCTCCCTTTCTTCCCCTCCCCTTCTTCTGACCCTCTCTCGCCTTGATTAAATATTAATTTATTCGATTCCTTCGCATTCCTTACCACGCCCGGCGCTTGTTTCCAGGACATGTTTCGCGCTGCGACGTCTCCGCCCCGGGAATCCACTTTCCTTGTCTCTCAGACATGCGATCGTGCATCTGTGGATCGTTATCGTTCCACGCGGAGACATCCGGCGATGATTGTTTTATGGACGAGGCAACAATCGCGCTGATCGTTTGTCTTTATTGCCAATTGGTCTCTCGTTATTTTTGTTCGCGTAGACAGACTTCGGGGCGGTTTGTAAGTCGACGTGATCCATATCTTTCAATTGATATAGATGTCCAACTTTTGAAGTTTAACCCTCTTTTCAATTGTACCACGAATCTACTATAGCCACGAGCTATCTTTCGTGAGCAGAAATACAGACATTTAGAGCATTGTATTTAATTACAAATTACTAATAGTAAAACATCTTGAAATATATTTCTTTAATATTTTTTGAATTGGTTGATTTATTATTAAGGAATTAATAAATTACTCTGTAAATTTTGATAACAAACAAATTTTTCACATCAAAAGATTTTTTCAATGATTTTCGAGAGTCTGTATGTTTAATTAGAAATGTTACCACTGAAAATATAAGCCATTATGTCCGCGTTCCACTGTAGAGGGTAAAGGATCAAACAATGTTCCGCCCGGCTATAACGCTCGAGGAATTTTACAATGCAAATCCTGGCCACTTACACGTAATCCGCGTTAAAAACAAGTTCCCGCGGAGTAAGTAATTCTAAACAGCAATTCCGCGTTACCCCGTATATTAGTTCCCGTGACTAGTCGGGACTTAATTAGATAACAGGAAGCGCGGTTAAAAGTTGTATACGCGCATGCCGTGCCGCCGTTTCTAGCCTGGACTCCAGGCTCGTTTAAAATGCAAACCTCGAAACCCGAGAGAGATAATCGTCTGCAATTTTGCCGGACCATCGTTACGAGCCACCCGTAGCGATGATAATTTCGTTACAATTACGCGCATTTGGAAATTATCGGCGATGAAGGGGGCGGGTATCGTCCGTGACCACTCGCTGGCCAGACGATAGAAAGCCGTCCTAGAAAGTGTTTCGAGCTCGTAAATCACTTTCATCGTATTTAATATCGCACTGCTCGGGACCTGACCCCCGATGCACGCGCATCGTGAAAGAAAAATGGCCCTGCTATGACGTCACTCCTAGGTGGAATAATTATTATCGTCGGTCCTTCGCCTTGTTTTAAGTGCCTTCGCTGGATCGAATCGATGAACCTAACGCGTCGATCATTTCCAAGCGAAGTACACGCCAACCCACTTCCCATTAGAAAGCGTTGAAGAATAACCAGCAATCGCCCGAAAGAAAGAAGACCAGGCTGCCGCCAGATCTCGAGAATCTCGTCGATATCGCGACTCCAACTTCCACCCCATTGTCATCTGTTACGAAGTTAGCGAAACGGTGAACGAGCCGTTGATATCCGATATCGATAGTCCCGGAAGATTAATATGAAAGAGTTCGCACAAAGAAAACTGACTGCGAAGGGGCCGGGTTAAAAAGTCACCGTTCATCGGCTGCTCGCAGTCGAAGACGGGGCAGAGAGTTTGCTCTTCCTCGGTCTAATTCATTCGTAACTTCTCCCCCGTGCGGCGGGAACGGGGAACTGGAAGGGGGAGTAGGGGGGCGGTTTGGAGAAAGAAGAAGTCGTCGTCGGTTGGATGGGATGAGGCGAAAGCTGAAAGACGTAAAGGCAGTCTGCGGTAGGCAGTGAAAAATCTCAAAGCCATTCCTCATCTGTCCCCGGTGGAGGGACAGAGAGAGGACAGGGAGATAGAGGGCCCTCGACGTCGATTCGAGCTGTAGTAGCCGCTCCACGGCGAATACCACCCGCATCAGATAATATTTAAATTGATGATAAACATTTATAAAAGCGTTTTGTTATACAGAAAACATATTTGGATCATTGTGCGCCCGTAGGAATGAGGATTATGAATTCAGGGGCCCGGCCCCGAAAGCCATTGTCCGTCGGACCTCCTCATCTCCATAACGGGTCCCATCTTCGTCGACCTTCTGTCTTTCTTCTCCTACCCCTTTAGCTGCTTTTGCTCGCAGCCTTTTCGTCCTCTTTTTTCCTCTCTCTCTCTCTCTTTCCTTCCTGCGTCTCCATCCGTCTCACTCCAGCAATGATTCCCAAGCACGGACACGCTTGGCCCCCTTCTGGTTCCACCTTCTCTCGCCGAGAGGTGGCCCCCTCTCGCTGCCGCTTCGCTTGTACCACCGCGCTGCTCCCCCTTTGTAAGCCCAAACTCGACTCGATCCCGATCCCCGATTGTTTTCTCCATGCCCGCCTAAATTGTCCAAATGAATGCGAACGGGGCACCGCGCCGCACAGTGGTCAAAAATCGAAAAAACCTGCCCAAAACCTCAAGATGACCTTTGATTTGTTTAAAAATGGGTATACTAAGGTTTTCGAGGTTGCTGATTAAGAATCTGAAGTCAAAATTGATAAAAATAAAATGGCCGATCTAATATGGCGGATGCGCATATCAGAAAAGCATTAGATTTAATCTAAACTTGGTATCCTGGGGTTTTCGAGGTCGCTGATTACGAATATGAGGTCAAAATAACAAAAAACAAAATGGCGGACCAAATATGGCCGACCGCATATAAGAAAACATCAAATTTGGTCTAAACTTGGTATTTTAGAATTTTCGAGGTCGCTGATTACGAATTTGAGGTCAAAATTTCAAAAAAACAAAATGGCGGACCCAATATGGCAGACCGCATATCAGAAAAACATCAGATTTGGTCTAAACGTGGTATCAGCCGCCAACAGTTTCACTTTGACGGCCTCTAGAAAAAAAGTTCCGATTTGTTCCACCTTGAGACTTGTTGGAACTTGTTCACAGAAGTGTGGAGAGTCTGAAAAAATTATTTCCAGCTGCTACTTTTTGCAACTTTGGAGCGCATACAAAAAACATCAGATTTGGTCTAAATTTGATATCCTGGCGTTTCCGAGGTCGCTGATTACGAATCTGAGGTCAAAATTTAAAAAAAAAAATGGCGAACGCGCATATCAGAAAAACATCAGATTTGGTTTAAGCTTGGTATCAGCAGTCGACAGTCTTCGCGAGTGGTCAAAATGGGCTATTCAGCTGGACAGAACTATTTCCGCTTCATCTATGGAACCGAATGGAGTAATTCGATTAAATACACGTTGATTTGATGAAAATCGAATATAGAAACAAGAAGCAAGGCATAAAGAATTACGAGCATTTCGCGAGTACCACACTCGAAAAATTTCTCGACGGGCCACCAATGAAGATGTCCTAAACAGCCTCTTAGTATCTTCAGACCCTCTGATTTCAAGTCTGAGACCACTTCCACCGGTTGCAAAGAAAGACCTGCCACCAGAAGTACTATCTTTATTACTTCTATAAATATATTTTATAAAATTGAACTGATTTTAATTTCTATCGCGCGTTCATCCCAATCCCACTTTTCTATATTCGATTTTCATCAAATCAACGTGTATTTAATCGAATTACTCCATTCGGTTCCATAGATGAAGCGGAAATAGTTCTGTCCAGCTGAATAGCCCATTTTGACCACTCGCGAAGACTGTCGACTGCTGATACCAAGCTTAAACCAAATCTGATGTTTTTCTGATATGCGCGTTCGCCATTTTTTTTTTTAAATTTTGACCTCAAATTCGTAATCAGCGACCTCGGAAACGCCAGGATATCAAGTTTAGACCAAATCTGATGTTTTTTTATATGCGCTCCAAAGTTGCAAAAAGTAGCAGCTGGAAATAATTTTTTCAGACTCTCCACACTTCTGTGAACAAGTTCCAACAAGTCTCAAGGTGGAACAAATCGGAACTTTTTTTCTAGAGGCCGTCAAAGTGAAACTGTTGGCGGCTGATACCACGTTTAGACCAAATCTGATGTTTTTCTGATATGCGGTCTGCCATATTGGGTCCGCCATTTTGTTTTTTTGAAATTTTGACCTCAAATTCGTAATCAGCGACCTCGAAAACTCTAAAATACCAAGTTTAGACCAAATTTGATGTTTTCTTATATGCGGTCGGCCATATTAGGTCCGCCATTTTGTTTTTTGTTATTTTGACCTCATATTCGTAATCAGCGACCTCGAAAACCCCAGGATACCAAGTTTAGATTAAATCTAATGCTTTTCTAATATGCGCATCCGCCATATTAGATCGGCCATTTTATTTTTATCAATTTTGACTTCAGATTCTTAATCAGCAACCTCGAAAACCTTAGTATACCCATTTTTAAACAAATCAAAGGTCATCTTGAGGTTTTGGGCAGGTTTTTTCGATTTTTGACCACTGTGCGCCGGCGAGGCTGTACGCGCACGCAGGCCCCCTCGTATGCACGCTAAACGTCGCTGGCATTAATCGTGGCTGCCGGAATAGCGCGATCCTATCGTAACGAGGACTCCTCCTTTGAACGGTGAGCCGAGAGGAGGCTGGTAAAGGGAAGAGACTGGCTACAACATCCTTTTGTAACAGCGTGCAGCGTCGCAGACAGATATCGCAGGTTATAGGGGGTCCCATTAATTTCCATCGAGGCGTTAAAATAACGAATCTCTAACGATTTTTCACAGGCACTTATAGACAGTGCATGACACTGGGATTGCTCCACGAAATGCTGCACAGCAAGTGGAACACGTTACTAGGAATGTTCAGCAGAACTGTGTCTCAATTCAATGTGTATATCAAAAGAAACTCTTGAATACCTTCAACTGTCCTTTGAATCACTTCGTCAGAAATACCGTGGCTAAGAATGAGCAGAGTATACCACTGCCCATTCAGGCATCCGAGCCCGAGAGACTAGAATTACGCAGAAATCTTATGAAAAGCTTGGAGGAATGTTCGCTGTAAAGGAACAGGCTATACGTGGATGGTTGACAGGCATTAGTCAACCCAGGCGAATCACGATTCACGACCCCCTTCGCTGGGACGTTTCGTTTTCACGCGAAATCCGACGTGCGTCCGCCGCAAGGAATTCCGGGACATCCTTTCGTATCCTCCTCTCGTCCCCCGTGTTTTCACGGCTGACTGAGCCGGATCTCGTGGAACCTGCTACTAATATTTATCCTCCGAGTGACACCGGAGACCGTCCTTCGACGGGGCTGGTTTTTATTTTTCCGTGGTTGCCCGTCCCCGTGGACAGGTCGTGTTGTACACCGCAAGGGGTGGGCCCGCAGCTTCTCGCTCCCTCCCTTCTTCTCTCGTTACCGCTGGAAATCTGTGTCCAGCCGAAAGCGAGGACGAAATTTATTTCACGGATAGAATATACGATAGCTGTAATATGCAAATCGCCGACGCACACGTGACTTTATTGGCCGTGACACGTTACGTGCGCCCGAGTAAACGTAAGTTGCGAAGAGAATGCCTTCGTTGGCTAGCTGGTCGGCGGTTGTCGCGCGGGACCCACGAGAAACAACGAGGAAAAACGACGAGGAGAAGAGACAGAGAAAGGGAGAGAGAGAGAGAGACAGCGAGCGGTACGTTACACTGTCCGGTTCGTGAATTTATTATAACGGCCGCAGGTAATTAAATTCACGGGATTCCGTGAAGTTTTTACGCGTGTCCTGGGGGAGCGGAGGCGCAGAACGGAAAACGTTGGTTCGCTACGATTTCACCGGGTCTAGCATGAAATCGACTTGCAGCGGATTATCCGTGAAAGAATCTCCAGGCGGCCGGGGCCGCGTTTCTGCGTTACCACGGATGACGGTAACGAATGTTTTAATTTTATTCGTCGGCCCCGGCAGTCAGGCGTTAGCGCTGCACGCACTATCACCTTCGGTGATCTCGGACACGCTCGTAATCCTCCACGGCTCTCCAATTCCCCTCGACATCCTCCGCCGCCGCGGCACCGCCGGTCCGTTTTATGGCTCGCGCTCTTTTGACACCGCAGCCGTTATCGTTCACCTGCGTCTGATGCGTGTTGACGCACGGAAGACCGCCCCGTTGTCCCCGACACAAAGTAGAAAAGGATACGGGCTCTCTCGCGTTTCCTCGCCCTCGGTTCTTTCCGTGGAACCCGGCGAGGTGTGGCGCGGGCCCACGGTCGAATTAACCGGGCCGCTGCGCTCGACGATCCCTGGGCCCGATCGTTCAAGATCAGAATGTAAATGGGGACGGGGGACCTTTTGAACACGAGCGTCCATGTCGTCAGGGACGGTCGTAGCTTTCGGTCGTTCCTTGGACAAGTATATACATGACTTGACTGGGCAACCTACCGTTGATCCAATCTTTGCCCATAGTGGTCTGTGTTTCCCACCGACGCTAATTATTATTATCATAGTTACTACCAGGTGGAAGAAGACCGAGAGAGAGAGAGATCCTTGAAACTTTCATGAAACTGGATTCGCACAGGTAACACTACTCCAGGCTGTCGAGTGCAAGTCAACGCTGCAGCTAGCTTTACCAGCTTCATCATCTGCGAGCGTCCTTCAGGTTTATTAGGGTTGCTGGAGTAGAGGGGTGGTACGACGGAGCAGGACTGAGGGAATTGTGCTGCGCACGATTCAGCTGTTGCAATCTGGATGCAAGATATTCAGGCTGATGATACTGTAATATTATGTCAGTAATATTTACTAGATACTCCCACGAATACACACGATGATGGAATATATTTAGAAAGTATGCCAGCCACGAGACAAGCTCTATTAGTCAAATGTTTTAATCACTCGAAGCTAGGAGATTGTTCTAACTCAAGTTTGATAACCCACGATGACGAATCACAATGATAAGCAAGTTTCGCAGGGAAACATTGCGTCATTTATTTTCAAACAGAATACAAATAAATACCCATGAACGAACAAATTGGTATAACCAATATCACGCGTTCGTGCTCCACTTCCAATTATAATTGGCATCGAGCTGGCGAATCGCTCGTATGTACAATTTTCCCGCGTGCCAACCCACTGACATCTTCGTTCTATGCTCGATCGTCTACGCGTGGCAGTTTTTCGCCTCACTGGCAGCCCGTAAATTAGAGGCAGCAAGAGCCGGGTGGTTCGCGCGCGCGACACAAATTACCGCGTGGCAGGGAGCCTCGCGCGCGAACGGTTTCTCCCGTCTATCAGGTTTTTCAAAGGGACGCGCTCGTTCCGCCGCTGTTTTATAGACACCTCGACAGCTCTCGTGTCCCGCGGTAATTAGAAATTGTACCGTCTTTCGCGGCCGCGTCAGCGGGCCGGGGACCGACGCGAATCCGGCGCCGGTAATTAACGTCGTCGGGTGTATTGTAATTTATTAATAACGTGCAAGCTTACTTAGCGGCGTTCCGCGCGGATGCGGGAGCATCTCCGGCGGAGCTCGGGCCATTATACCGCGCGGCCCGCTGCGGTATTTCAACGGGGCCGGAACGGTTATTAATTCCGCTTTCCGCTCTCCCATGGTGACGCAGCCCGTAAACTAAGACCGCGATGCGCGTCGGTGGCTTGTTTTCGGCCTTGTTCTTCCTCCCTGGGGACCCGACGGTTCGCGATCCGATCTTCCCGATACATCAGAGAGATCCGTGTGCTCAAAGGCCACCACCCCTGCCGAAAACTTCATTCCACGTTGTCTATACCCTTCTTAACGCACCCTCGTCCCAACGTTCGCTCGTGCGCGCGCGGAATAACAAGTTTCCGCGTATCTAACTCGTGAAATGTTAGTGGAGAAACGGAGGCGAAGAAGACCTCGCGTGTCGCGAAGTTTTTCGGTAAGGGAGAGAGGGCGGGAAATGGTCCGGAGCCATTTTTTTCTCTGACAAAGGGCCACGGTTTCTTTTATCCCGCGGCCGGAATAATTTCGTTTTTTTTTTGCTTGTTTCGTTTCTGCACGCCGGGCGAAACCCAGCCGCTTTTAGCGTAATGATTTTGTGCCATTTTTTTTCGGAACGCGACACGCTCGCTCCGGCACCGATACATCTATGTTTCTCCGTTAATGCCGGACTACGACGCGGACCGACGTCGACGCCGCTCGTCATGGGTGCGACGTTCGTGGGACTACAGTGGGTTATCGTAGAAACTGGGGCGATTGTACGTGTACGCTGGGATTATCGGGGACACGGGAATGTTTTTCGATTTAAAAGAGGGAGCCAGATGGGCGTGGTTCTGTTCGAATTATGATTTCGGTAGGTTGGGGTGCGAGGATTTGCTTTTAAGGAGTGTAGTTTTAATTTAGTTCACTCCCTTCTGGACTCTTAATCCCGTCGTATTTCAAAGTTCGTCGTAATAGATGCACGGCGAGGCGCAAGAACCGTTTCATAAGGTAGAAAGATCTCGCGGGTCGTGCGTCATTCGCGATCGAAATCACGAATGAAAGCCGGGCCGCCGTGAAAACCGTGGCGACGCCGAGGCCGTGGAATAGCTCTCGAGAAATCCCGACCACCTACGGAACAAAGCAGCCAGATGAAAAAGTTGGATAGGCGAGACAAATCACGCGTGAGCGCACGCTACGCGTTGCTTTTCTGTGCCCGCTGACTTATCGCTGGCCGCGACGCGGAAGATCAACCCGCCGCGACCGCCGAAGACAAATCGCCCCCGCGATGGCCGCGGTTTTTCCAAGTGAAATCATTTCGAGCGTAGTTCCAGCGAACGGTCAGTCATTGGACGCGACAAGTTCGCGGGGAAAATGGGGTCGACGACCGCTCCGTCGACCAGGTAACGCGTGCTTCTATCGTTTTCATGAAACTCGATACCCTTCACCGAGCTCCCTCGATTCCCACGAGGCGCATATGAACTGTCCTCGTTGCTGCGTGCCCTCGAAACACCAGGGGTTTCGGTGTAATAAAATGTCGTCGACATTCCGTCGTTGGGGGGCTATGAATCCCTTGCAGAGTTTGCTCGTCGGTGATCAAAATGAATGAAGGAGGAAACCTGATCGAGAACCTTTGAAATGTAAACAACAGTGACACCGTCATGGAAGATACAGATCTATTATCGCTACTTTGAACAACTGTGGTCTTTGTGAATTGGGCTGTGGATTTCGACTGGTCGATCTTCTTTATGTAAACTTAATGTTGAAGACGCTCGTCCTTCAGCCCTCTTTGTTCAGACCTTAATTAAGATTTGCTTCTAGGTACTCGCAATCGAGATGAGCGTTTAGAACTTGATTTAATAGAAGGGGTGCATACATTGACAGAGTGTCGATTGATCGATGGCTGTTTGCAAATGCCAAAGTTTCAACCTACAAGAAGTTCCTGAAACTGCCGATCAATGGATACCTCGTGATCCTTCGTGTCTGCTAATCGCAGCTAATTGCAACTAGGCTCGAAACATGTGATATACAGAAACGGATAGGAAATCAGGCATGGTTTCGAACACCGTTACATTCTCGTTCGATGCGAATTTCGACTATAGTCCACGCATTAAAAAATGTGATAACTCTTACTGTAATAGACATGTAAAATGCAAAAAAAGTTGAAGATTAAAAACCTTTCTTATTGATGTAAAATTAACACTTTTCAAGAATCGTGGCAAAATTTAATTACACAGCGAAAAGGTTAATGAGGCAATTAAAACTCCTGAACAATCCTAAAATATGAATATCATCGTTATCGAAATTGACTTGATGTAATAGTTCCAATGCATATCTATTCGTAACGAGAAGCTAAGACCAGAAGCTCGAAACGAGCAAAACGAGTTAAAGAAGATTTTGTCTAGCAGTGAGGAATTCCACGTCTGCCGTTCATTCGATTCGACCTCGCAAATTTGAAGGAAGACGATGCGAGGAGCACGTTAAACCGAGCAGCGTTTTTCCCCCTATCGCCTTCGCGATGGCTCGTACTTGCGGCACGCGGTGGCGAGCAATTATTGAAAAACGATTTGCCAGGCCGCAGAATATTCCGCAATTCCAGCATCACTGATACACGCCGGCCTGATCGTAGCTAACCACCCCCTAGGCAGCCGACCTCGAGGCCGCAAACGCTCGGCCGCCGTTCGTAAAGCGTTTTAACGAGCGATCCTGCTAGCATCGGAATTGACATCCTTCGCGGTGCTAATTTATTTTCCGCCCATACTCGGAACGCTTCGCCGACAACATTTTGCCCTTTTTCGCCTGGGAATCAATCAGAGGATTCATCGGGAGCCCCAAGCGTCGAGCGGTCGATATCAATTATAAATTACGCACGGTGGTGACGTCACCCTGTAATCGATTCAAAGGGTAAATGAAGGGCACCGCGTCGCGATAGCGCCACAGTATTTATAAAGCTTTCACGGCCGACTAATACGCGATCGAATTAGCGCGTAAACTACTTCCGGCCGCCGAGCGGGGGGAGCGCGCGGCGTGTCGTCCGCGGCACGGGACTAATCCACTTACGTGACCTTTGGTGCATGCACGCATATGCACCGGTGAACGCGCGGCATTCAAGCAGGAAGCCGAATGGCAGAGCCCGGGCGAGCGACGATCAACGCTTCGGCGAACGCACAGGCATCGCCCCGGATCCCAGGAATGTCAAGCAGCCGAAAATCATCCGGCTCCTTTGTGAGATTACCGTCATAAAGCCACCGAAATTCTCCGCGTGAACCTTCGCTGGGATTCCGTGCCGCACATGCCTCGATTGCCCTCCGTCGATATACGACATGTCTCTCGATCGAGGGGGCCGCGCGAACACCCTGCCCCTGACCGCGATTCGTCCCCTTTTTGTCGCGCACACGTGTGGTGTCCTCTCTGGTTTCTGAAACTCCTGGGTGAAATCTGTCTCGGCGAGGTCGCCCGCGAACCACCGCGAAAGCATCCAACGCCGTCCTGGCCGGGGCTCGTGTTACCCACGGCCAACAAGGTTCATCGTCCACCGTCCAATCGATACATCTTCCGCGGTTACAGACCGCGGAGTGCTCGCGATTCGCTCTGGGAATGGGGAGCGACAACGTTTCTCTGAGCAGAGGCGCGGAGGAAAAAGTTGCGGTGT
The DNA here is from genome assembly GCA_960531205.1 of Andrena bicolor. Lineage (NCBI taxonomy): Eukaryota > Metazoa > Arthropoda > Insecta > Hymenoptera > Andrenidae > Andrena > Andrena bicolor. The sequence goes on along the minus strand of OY482666.1, from coordinate 32,781,853 downwards.
AACGCGGATATAATTGCAAAGAGACTGGACGGTTGGGGGGCGAGGGCTCGCCATTGATACCCTTGCTTCCTCGAACACAGAGAACGGGAGTGTTGTGCCGGTTCGATTATATTATGGACGTCTCGTGGTGATACTGGAATAGTCGGAGGGTGATTGTGAGAAACGAGAGCTTTGAGGAGAGAAATACCGCTGTACCTATGGTCAGTATTCCGATATTGAATCAGACTGGGTACGTTGGGCAGCAGGTACTGGACGGCTGTTGTGTGTTTTCATCTAGCAACTGATTTGGAGAAGGAGGACCAAGTTCGTGGTCTGAGAAGAAACAGAAACCGAACAATAAATCGGGATGAGTTTCGCTAATTCTTCATCGATCGTCCAAAAGGGAGAAACATCCAGTGGCTTCCCTGATAATTTATGTACTCCCCCTACCAAGCAGTCGGACGGATGACGTCCATTTATCCGTCCCACTTTCCACCCGTGCCTCTTTTTTCATCCATCTCCAGGGAAATACTGTTCCTCTATCTAACCTCTCTCGCAGCTCGTGCCAATTTCTTCCCACTCGGTAGCAATCCGAGAGGAGCCCGGGCGAAAGTGAATTTCTCTGGCTGGAATCTCGTTCGAATTGCGACGAGGGATCATCGGCACGTAACGCGAGCGACGAATTAACCGTATCGTCGGTGTATCGTTCCGATCCGGCGATTTTCACCCGGCAACATCACGGTCGCCACCCGCGTTGATAAAATTTTTAGTGCTGCAATAAACAAAAACGTTTGCTTGGGCTTTACCCCCTCCGTTTCATTGTGAACGTATTGATAAGGAAGGTGTAAATTGCTCTGTCGTAAAATATAAATCACTCGGGGGCTCGGGATTTATTGAGGCTGATGCTCCGTCTCTTATCCGCGGAAAGAGTGCCCTTTTTATGGCACTGCAGAGTAGCCACGACATCGGGAAGACACTTCAGACACAGATGACAGAGATAACTACCGGCTATGGCCATGTTTCATCCAATAGCGCGCACTTCCACGGAGCTATTCCTAATCTTGGACCTTCGTCTGTAGGATCGCTTGAATAAATGTTGACTCCAAAACAATCTATATTGAAATTTCACGAGAAAGATTTAGAGCTAGAATATGAGATAGCATTAGAGATGAGCTTGTATTACTCGTACAATCCCCGTCTAATAATCTTCCCCCGCAACCAACGTCCCATCTTCCCTCGATGCACTTCCACCTCCTTCAATTTCCCGACTTCAGCGTGCATTTCACGTTAAAAGAAGACGTCCCGTACAATTTACAAGGGGTCCACTTCCAAGACACTCGGAACGGCGGACGTCACAGTCTAGCTACTGTGCCCGAGCAGAGGCAGGGAAGCGTCCGCGGCGCGGCTTGTCTCTCCTTCCATCCTGCTGCCATTTTCCCCGCTAACACGGCCCGTTGTTGTCCCGAAGTGGAAACACCAAGCGAATTGCGCCCGATTGTCCGTCCCTCGTCGGCCAATCCTCGAGTAACTGCGCCGTCAGCCGGAGTAGCGAAACTGTCAGCGGCACGAAGGAAAAACACTGCTATCTTGCCGGGACAGGAATAAAGCGCCGCGGCGGGAGGATGAGGAGGTGAAGCTGGAGGGTAGACGCGGAGGAGAGAGCGAGTGGATGGATAACGTTATACACGGCCAAGTGGCCCGGTATCACGCTACGTTTCCTCCCACGTCACAGTTCGACGTCTCTTTTCGCCGTTTCTTGTTGCGTCTCGCGGCGAGACGTCGGGAGGGCGGCGAAGAAAGAGAATGGAGCGGGACGGGAAGAAGACGACTCTTGCAGCCGGCAGAAAGAGACGAGGGCCAGCCCCGTTTTTCTTCCCCGCCGTCTTATTGCGGCTCATTACTGCACGCAGGATGTCCATGGCCCCGGCAAAAGCTTTGTCCCGGCGGGGAAGCGAGCCGAATGCCAGGTGCCGGGGCCGCCTTCTCTTCATCACGGACGCAATACATTAGCCGGCGAGCGAAACGGAGCAAAAAGTAACTTACGACCGGGGGCCCCTGCTTGTCAACCCGGTAATGGCGTAGGCTCTTGCCATCATAATCGGATGACAACGGCCGCCGCAGAAAATCCAGGGCCCCCTTTTCCACGCCGACACAATGCCGGGACGGATAGGAAACCGCAGTGGTTACGTGAGTCTCGTTACTCGCGGGGAATTGAATTGTAGGTATGTACCGGCTCGCGTCTCCGCGGGAACGGATCGCAATGGGAGATTCTACGCTCGGCTGGCTCCGCGATTGTCGCGAGCTCGCCGGTTTCGCTCGTTGGGAGTATTAAATATGTTTCAATTAAGTTGAATCGTCGAGTGGGGACGTTTCGCGAACGATATTACGGAGGCAGAGATAGAAGAGATAATCAGATCCAAGACAGATTTTCCGAATCCAATTTGGTCCCGACCTACTTTGTTACATAAATGAAAGTGTGAATCACGATTCCATCGCGCCCCTTTCGCTTATCCGAGTGGTGTCCTTAATTTCTCGAACCAATGTGCAACGAGGCCAGAAAAAATGACGTAATCGCGAGCTGACCGGCGGTAGCTGCGATGTTTCTTAATTACTTCAAACGCCTTAACTTATGGGCCTGGCCGAGACAGCCCGGCAAGAAACCAGCACGCCAATGAATAAGTGCCACCGGTGTAATTAATCTATTAACGATTATTGCCACAGTAACGCAGCCCCGTGGACTAATTGGTCGTGAGGCGTGACACTGTAGCGCGCTGAACAGCGAGCTCCCGAGGTAGAAATGGTAGCGTCGTTAAGGAGTGAGCCATTAAACGGACGCAGCCGTTCTACCAATTAGCCGTAATACGAGTTAAGTAGCCGAATAGCCGGAATTTATCTCGGGCTCGACGAAAACCGACGACCCCGTTGGCTTTCACCACCGCCCGATAATCTTTTAACAAGCCACGGTCATCCACGGCCCACCGCCGCGACGCGAGCCGACGCGTTCCTCGCGGTGCTATTGCGTGTGAACGATACGGCTGATAATTTGTCGAATTTACAGATAATTCGTTCCCGCCGCAGGCCGTGGAAGGAATTCGAAAGATTCTCAAGATGCTATCGGGGCTACTATAGCACCGAGGTCCGCTGGAATCTCCCTCCCACTGGACGTTAACACGGGGATCGTGACTCAGGCGCAGCGGCCAGTTTGTTCCTTTCAACGGAAACACGATACGGCTTTAATTCCTCGCCGGGCCAAATTAATCTCTCGCGATCTCTCGAACCGTTCCGACTCAATTATTCAGGCTACCTTCGATGTACGATCGTGACTACCGTTCGGAATCGATTAATGGTCGCAGTTTACGTAGCGCCAGTGTTTCGTACGTGAGCTGTGTCCTTTTGCAACGGCATTCTGAAAGTGTGTCAGCTGTACAGCCATCTTAGTTGGAATGGTCCTGTGTTTTTTTCTAGAGGGTAAACTCTGTGATTCATCCAGGTCTCGACATCCCCTTTTAAGACTCGTGATGAAGCCAGATGTTATCTAAATTTGCGACCGCCTAACAGTAACGAAGAAACGGAGTTTTCCCTCCTCGACAGAATGGCAGAGTTATAGTTGGTCGAGAGGTAGGTACGTGAGACCGCGCGGAGTAATCATCCCGCGGCGTGGCGCGGCGAACGGCAGCAGTCTTGACGTCTTGCCCAAGAACCATCAGGAGGAGCATCCTCAGCGGCAGGAACGATCGCGCGCGTACACCGCGTCGAAACGGTGGACGTCCAAAAAACTTCCATCCGCCTCGCATCTCGAAATTACGCTCGGGCTGCGTTCCAGATAATGCGGCGCCACTGCGAGAGTTATTTACCATGTTTAAAGTGAGCAGCCCATCCCATTATACGAGGGTGCACGGGCACCGAGGGACGAGCAACAGCCACGCAGACACAGGCTCGCAAAACCGTGCACATGAACGTGAACGTGCACGGGCGCGCGGTGAGACGCGGTCGCGATGCCACAGATTGCGGCCTCTCACACGGATAACAGCCATCTCTCGGACAATAAGGCGTAAAAGGTGTAAGCGGTCTCGAAGATCATTGCCATACGGGCAGAGCGAAGGTAAGGGAGTCAAGCGGGCCAGAGCAAAGCTGGAGCGGACGCGGAGCTATCATTGCATCTCCTCATTACCATAACTAGTTCCTCCCCTACCCTCCCTCTGCCATTCCTTCGTTCATGCCTCTTAGGCCTCCACCTTCTCATCCTCCTCCTCATCCTCCCCCTACTCCCGCTGTTCCACCTTCTTCTGTCCTTCGGCCTCCATGCATCATTCCTGATACACATTCACGCACCGTTGTCGGCGTACCACGGCTACCCGAGATGGAGGATGAGAAAAAGGACCTGAGCGAGGGACGGGGACGCGAGAGATCGGACGAGGGACCTCGGGGAGACTCTTCAAGAAGAGCAACCGCGGCAACAGCAACAGCTGGGTCCGCGGGACGTGGACGTTCGCCTTATAAGATGAAACAGAGCTGGGAAATGAGAATCGAACAGCAGACCGAGATACTCGATGAATCTTCCTCCGGATGGGGGACTGGCTTGCGTCTACAGAGATTCATTCTCCGCAGATGCAGATGCTTTTCCTTGTTTGGCACTTTTCTATGGGACCGTCTGTTGCTCGCCCCTTCAGCTGTACCAGCCAATTTTTGGCTTCGAAACGAGACCTTATCCCTTCGTGGTTTATTGCGCGCAGTCGTCGATAATCGCGATGAGAGGTGTTCAGGAATATTACGCCCCGTTACGGGTCCTTATAAGGTAGCTCCGACATCGGCCGGGGAACGAAGCGGGAGAAAACAACGTTCCCGAGGAATTTCTGGCGCTCCACAACCGCCACAATGGCATTAAGCTATATCTAGAGATATGGCCCTGCGCGCCTTATAAGATCAGCCCGGGGCCACGGGAGGATGAAAAAGGCGAGGGAAAGCAAGATAGATAATGACTCTTCTTTTAGAAAGATAAAACACGTACCGGCTAGGTTAGCTTTTCATGCGCCTAACTCGGGAGAACATCTTTGGAGAGCTGTGCGCGTTGCGACCTATCAAAACGTGGCATTTGTTTTACGACGAAATTAATATTTCTCTCGGTAAGAGGAGCTGCTCGTCAGACGTGGATGAGACAACGGCTCTGGCTGCAGGCGTCGAAAAATACGAAGGTACGCGAAGCAGGAAGGTGAATGGTGGCGGTGGAATAATTGGACTAAAAGCAGGAAGATGATTTCGGTCAAGCCACACATCTACGACAGCCCCGACGCCCCGTCAACGTGTTCGTCTCGCTTGGTGTGCTGCCGGGGCAGCGCCATAAACATGTATCTCGCGAAATGAGGAATCTCATCCTCAACCGGATCGCGGCCGCTGGCATAAAAACGTGTCACGCACGCTCCGCGCAGGAAGGTAGCAAGAAAGTAGCCGGTTCCTGAAATCTTGATGGGACCAGTCTCGTTCTCCACGCGTTAACCCCGAAGTTCCGGGCACGGCGCGCGGAAAAAATACTCCGGGAGTGATATAATGGCGCGCGCGTGACTTTTATAACGAAAACTGTTCGTTCCCAGCAAAAGCAGGTAGTTTCATGAACAATGCCCTGCGTCCGCAAGAAGACTCCCCGGGAAGACAGGCAAGAATTAATGGTTGACACTGTTTGCCTTTTAAGGGGAATCATTGCCCTCGTTATTGTAACATATTTCGGGCACATTGAAATTGTCATTGGATAGTGCGAGAAATTGTTGGATGCCAGCTAACCATAGCAACGAACATCCTAAGGACTAAGCATATGCCAGCGCATTGTGGCTGGTCATCTTTACAAATACTGTGTAGGCCGATAACAACTTCAGTCACTACCATCGACCCTTGCACCGTTCATAGTTCCTTCCACGTCACCTTTATTCCTTCTTCCACCACCCCTGTATATATAATCACATTTCAAAATCCTAAGACGCGTAGACTATTCTAGTATTTAAGAGCGGAACCAGTGTCAAACTCGGTAGATACGCCTTTAAAATAAAACTTAGTATTTAACGTGCAGTACTTAAATCCTTGCTACGGAATCCAACAAAATTCAATCTCTTAAAAAAGTCAACACCGCGACTGGTGACTTTGACCTAAATACGTTTGCTTATAGTAGGTAGATTAGATGTTCATCATTCTGAAATATGTACCTCTACATACTAAATTATGTAGCGTGCTCTCGGTGCCCTGCTTTATTGAATGAATAACGAGGCGTATTATTTAAACCCTCATGAATTTTCTGTCTCCCAATGGAAAGTGAGTTTGGCAATAAAATATGTATTAGAAGATTGCATATCTGATGTCGGGCAAATGATCCAATCAATGACCTATTCAATCGAACTAATCATCAGTAGCCAAAACCTGGGTATTTGACTTTCATCCTCATTCTGAATCGCGAACTTCTATAAACGTTTCAAGCAAACCTCGAAACAGCAAATGATCAGGTCTGGCGCGTGCCTCTGTACACCGACGAACGCCGAAGAGAATTCCTGCACGACGGGACAATTTCCGGGTCCATTTGAAAAGGATTACCGGACAAAAGGCGTACGGCCCGTAATCCGCGATAAAGAAGTCAATACACCGGTTTCACAGGGTGTGCTTGCAAGGTAAGTCCATCCCCGGCGTAAAAGCTTCGACTGCGCGACAGTCGCGAGCGATTCAGGCGTTTCTCCAAGGGGGATAGGAGGCGGTGTGCGCCTAGCGGTCTTTGAAGAGGAGCCGACCGTGCACCAGCATTTTTGTTCTGTCCCGGTGCAGGAAAGGCTCTCGGGAATTTCGATACAATGCTAGGCTCGCGAGGGACGGGTGTAGAGGGGGAGGGAGGGTGAAAGACGGAGGATAGGGTTGTACGAAGCCGTAAGAGACGAGGTGGAACTAGACACACACGGCCGCTAAAGCTGACTCGGCAAAGTCGACTTTTACGCCAGCACTTGTTACAACCGGAGATATGGAAGGACGAACAACGAAGTAGAAAGGGGCTGAAGTCCTACTGCAATCCCTCTCTATCCGTCGACCAGAACCGAGGGCTTCCCTATCCGTTTCGTTGCTGCACCGGCATCTTCTCCACGACGCCCACCCCACGTCTGTTGGCTAGGAGGTCGGTGTCCGAGAGTCGCGTAAGCCAGTTTCACCTCGAGGATTGCATTCTAAGCCGGGGATCGTTAAGAGCTGGCAGATTTGATCCTTTGTATCGCGCCACCACTTAACCACTGAGTCTCCTTTTGTCCGTCCCCTAGTTCCCGCGGATAACGGCAGCAGGAGAAACAATTATTAAGGATTTCTCTGACGTTACTCGGATCAGGGCCCGAGCCAGACTCGGTGAGTATTCTTGAAAAAGAGAGGAATACGTGCATGTCTCTTTCGAACAATCCTTTTCTACTAGATTAACTTAGGGTATTATATTAAACGTATCAGAGAAAACTGTTAGAATCTTTCATTTTCTTCCCGAGGCTTGACGTCATGTCAATTGTTTAGCAGAAGATTTGCACTGCTCGAACACCCAAGTAACATTGCTCAGTATTAATGAAGAAGAAGACTCGCCGGTACATAATATAGTCATCCAAGGAGCAACACGAGCAAGCGACAAGAAATTAGATTAATTACGTTGAACGTGTCGAAGCGACTTTTTACACAGCTGCGCCACCAGGCAAAGAACACCAAGGTCTGCCAGGCGGGCTGTCTGTTCTTGTCATTAATCCCTTTCGCGGAATCCCAGTCCCCGCTGAGCAAACATCAGCGAGAGAGGTCGGCTCGATTGCTGGTTCTTCTGCCAGACGTTTTAAAATGCCGGCCGTCTTGCGATCGCGCGGGCTGTACATTTCCGAAACGTTGGGGCCAGTTACGGGTGATACGAGAATATGACGATGCGTGTCTCCGGTTCCATCAGCTTCACCCCCGTCGACCACTCGAGGAACGTCAACACTCGTGCGGCTTCTCTCTGTCTCGAGTGAAAGTCCGCGCTCGTTCGCGTGACGGGATCATCATCCGGCCGACTGGTGGTATTTAAAGTGCCTCTCGGCTAAGTGCAACAAGATCAAACCGACCCTCCACCGAGACTCCTTCATCGGGAAAGTGGACGTGTCGCAACGAACGATTTTTCGTGCGTTTCTCACGGCCGCGCTGGTCGGCGTTACGATTCCTCCTCGCTGATCCTTGTCCTCCTTTGACGTCGCTAAGTCCGCGCCGGGGAAGTAATTACAATTGAAAAAAGGAATTCATAAATGCCAGTGGACAGATTAAAAGGGAACAAGCAATGGGAGTGCACCGGGGATTTTTCATTACGCCCGGTACAACAAGTCGGGCAGCGCGCTTAAAAATGCAATTACTTACTGCAAACGAACCCGAAGGATGAATCGGCAAATCCTCTTACGACGAGTTCATAATTACGCGGGGAAATCAAAAGGACCGCAATAAGTCCGGAGTTAACGTTACATTTGCCTCGGCGTCCCCCCCATTTCCGTTGTCTTTCCTTCTTTTATTATCTCTTTAGTTTATTCCCTTGCCCGCGCAGATTGAGGGCGGGGACTAGGCATTAAAAATTAAAAGACTAGCGTTTATTGGCTTTGCTTAAAGAATCGTCCCATTAGGAAGATACATCGCGCGGACAGAGGTAGAAGACAAAGCCCGTATCAGTAATTGGCTTAGCCGCAACACAATCGGTGAATCCTGCCGTCCTTTCCGAAGGACCAATAGAAGTTGAACCCAATTTGGCCGACCCCTGGGTAACTTTCCTTCCTGTGGAAGCAACGTTTCACCAAATCCTCGCTCCCCCACCCGGACGAAACTTATCGAACGACATCTAATTTCTGCTAATTAGGCACTCCTCAAGAACGATACTGCCCAAGCGGCTATGAAACTGCGATCGCAGCTGCTCCTCTGAGGAAATATTCATGTCGCGGAATAATGTGCTTAACTGGATGACACACGGACATTGTGGAGGTCGAATGGATTCCCGAGATAGCTGGAAGCTGGTCCATTTTCTAAGTGAAATTCGCATATCTCTGGGATCGTCCCTCGCGAGGTTGTCAGGGCAGGAGGACACTGCAGCTGACCTCATCAGAAATCCTTAAATGGTCACGTTCGCGCCACCGTTTCGGGAGTAAAATTTTATGGAATAAAAAATGTCGGGGCGTGCTCGTTTCGGATGCACTTTATCCGTTTATCAGCACTGTATTGTAACCGCAACACACATCTACGCTATCCTCGTTAGATATTAATACGATAGAGTCTTTTTGAGTAAGATTAATAGGTGGGACCACAGAGTGTTCAAAATTGAAACAACAACCGTCTCAGCTATCATGAAGACTTCCTGTCTGTTTGGTACGCGGTAAGTTCATCAGAAGTCTCGATCGTAAATTACCAGACTGAGGTGTCTAATCTGGTACTCCTCCAAACAGCGAATACTGGTCTACATTGGATTTTCATCTTCGTTCGACTGCGACCCATGGGAATTGTAATTCCATCACGATCGTCCGTCCCAAGTTATTGTTATTTATCGACGAATCATATTTCACGGCTCAATAACTATGCGTTCACCTGTCCACGAATTTGCATACGTATCGAATCAGTTGTCGGAGCCCTATCGGCCACTGATAACAGGGTGACGTATTTACGAGACGTATAGCGATTCGTGACAGCGGCAATCATTCGACATGCACACCGTTCCATTAATCCCTCTAACGAATAGCGCTGTGTAAATTGTTATTAAATCGTTGCTTTATGCAGTGAGCGCAGGGCCCCCGAGTTGCATGGGCAAAACAGCTTTATAAAATATGATAATTGCCTTGCATAATGCAGCCCGAAATCGTTCGCGCCGCGCTAACCGTGCCTCGATAACGACGTTCAATAATCCATAAGCTGCCTGGGTCGTGTTTAATAACTTTTTCACTTCGTTTGTCCCCGAAGCGAGTCGGTCCGTTCGCGAAGAACGCAGGCTTCCCTGGTCACGCTTTATTTCGAGAGATTAATTGGAGACAGGAGAATTAGTGAACGCCCGTGCACGAGTATTCGGGAAAGATAACATTGTT